>JBAMCH010000004.1:8405000-9663750 GCA_037075245.1 Drosophila mimetica
GCTAAATCAGGATTACAAACTATTCTGGCGCCAAATCCCAACGCCAACAAATTAGTTACCTAATCTCATGCTCAAATGCAAAAACCCTCCACTGATTAGGTCATATCGAATAAACAGTCCCACAATCACTGCGGGCAGCCCCGGAAGGTTTTCCAAAGTCCGTGGGGCCTACATGCCAGCGAATATTAAACGCTGATAGTTTATCTGGCGGTAACACGGTTGATATGGCTAAAGCAATATGTTACAGTATTTACCAATTTATTACAGTAACATAAATGCGTTCGCTGATTTTCTGTATGTGTGAAGAAATAAAACACCTGAAATAGTTAATGTTTAGCTCTCGTAGCACTAGGATAGTTAAAATCTAAATAAATAAACAATACTGAACTGAAATGATGAGTAATGTTTTTTTTAAATTATTATATAGACCTTTTCTTAATATTTGGCTACTTACAAAAATTATAAAAATATTCAATTTTTACTTTGTATATTAAAAATATTATATTAAAAATCTTATTTATGTATTAAAAATCTTCAAAAAATGTAATAACTACTTTCATATTGTTTTTTTAAGATTTTATAATTTTTATATTTATGCAATTGTTTTCTTCTTTAAATTCTTAATCTATTCTATTTAAGGAATTGTTTTAATTTTTCAAGTATTCTATGACTTTTCAAATAAATGTACCTATGGATATGAAAACCTTGTTAAAATTGGTTTGAAAAATCGTCGAAACGACTCCGAAAAAAAAAACTTTAAAACTATTGAGTTTCAAAAATATCTTAATATGATGAGTCTTAACTTTATACTCTCGGAAGTATTAAAATTAAACTTTTAGTAACGAAAAAAATTTATAAAAACTGTATTATATTAAGTGTAATGTATTCACGTTATAGGGCACAGAGTTTATATTATATGATGTATGTGGTTATATTATATTTCCGGTATAAATTTAATACAACGAGTATTAAGAGTTATACTATGTATTTTTTTGGGTGTATAAATTGCCAGCACCTTCATATTTTGTAATACTCCCGGCGGAAAAGGGCACTTCGAAGAACTGTTAGCTAAGATTAAGATTGAGACAGACATCCGAGGCTGCGACGTCATCGATCACGAGCATCTGTCTATAGAGGCGGCTGTCTGGCGGAATCGAGAGGCGCTGCAGTTACCTTTTAGGATTCACTGCGATTGCAGATACAGAGGCACAGTTACAGATACAGATGCAGATTCGGATTCCGATTCCCGAGGAGGCGGATGCGGATGGCGGATGCGGGGTGAGTGCAATCAGCTTGAGGGCAGGGTTTGGCTGCGATTTGCGATTTCGCTCCGCTGCGCTTCGATTTCGATTCGATCGGATCCCATCGCATAGCATCGCATCCCATCCGATCCGATCCGTTCCGATTTTGCCTTATCAATCAGGGTGGATTTGCTGAATGCCAAAAACACAACAAAAATATCGGTGGGTAGTCAGTGCACGCCCGACACCGTGACGCTGCAGACGTGGTGCAGTTCGAGTGGTTTTCGGTTGTTTTGGTTTCTGGTTCGAATACCCCAGGATTTTTAATACCTGCAGTTATTAAAGTCCCGCAAAAGAGATTTGTGGCGAGCCGATCGGTTATATCACTGTCGTCGAGTGTAAGTGAAAAGTTCCCGAAGAGTGCAATACGGTGAGAGCGGCTTTCGCGGTTCGCGGGTCAATTCTGATTGCTATAAATAAATTTGCAAATTCGTTATCACGCCTCATAATCGAGACGCCGCCGCAGCATGATTAAGTGTTCCGTTCGCAGTACCACCCCACCCCCAGCCACCCAAACCACCCACTCACCCACCCATCGGCCACTGGCAAATATCATGTGTGGTTCAGGTGATAAGCCGGCGACCGGCAATAAAAGTATAGTGCGGTTCGGTAGGCCTAAAAACATCTAATCGAACTGTTTAAGCGAACAGCTAATGGCGCATCTATCTCTGGACCAGTGACTAACTAATTGACATGACAATTGCAACTGGAAGATGCTGTCGATAAGGGTGTCTGTCACCCCGTCAATAATAGCACCTGAAGGCCTTGTAAACATTTCAAAATTGTGCTTGATTCAGGGAATTTCCGATTAAAATTGAAATACCTAGACGTTAATACCTAGAAATACCTACCTACCTCATAATTTCTTGAAGATTTCATATACAAAATGTATATTTTTAACATCTAATGTTAAATATTTGTTTGTTTCGAAATAAGAGGTAGTGAAACCAATCTCAGGTGGTACTACATACAACAAATTTTAATGGGCAAAATCAACCCATTCGCATAGTTACGTAACCATAAAAAATAGTTTACTACTGTTGAAAATAGTGACGTGTATTTTGTTCTTACTTTGGTTACTATTTAGTAGTAAAGCTACTACGAATAGTAAGTTGTGGGTATTTTTTTTAATGTGTGAGTAACTATTTGATGACAATTTTACCAATCGATTTTTTTTGTGTGTAAACTAAATAAATACCTTGAAATGTAAATAAAGTTGTTAAAACTTTTTAAAAAGCTTAAAATCCAAATCTATTTGATTTAACTTATTCAGGTTAAATAATACCTTTATATGACACTATCTCTCTTATTCAAAATTGGCACCTCAACAGCACCTTGACTTCATCTCACAAACATCCACTATGAGCCAATCAAGCATAATTCAAACGTCTTTTTTATTGCGTGAGTCGTTCGGGGGTCCACTTTAATATCAATTCCGTACACTTCCCCCAATTTAATTCAATTAAGAGCCTTTATGGGTGCCTTTGACTCAGTGCGTGTATCTACTTAAGTCAAATACCCAAAGCAAAGACATTTTTGCAGCTACGTCGTTATAGTGCAAAGCGTAAATTCGCCAAGAAGTGCAAAAAGTATAACAAACATAAGAGGAATACAACGGAAATGTTACTTTGGCCGTAAAGTAGAAGTCAAAGACATATGTTGTCTTAGATTTATTTATAGATTTCGTGTTCATTTTATTTATTTTCATTTCTTCTCTCTGTACATATATTTTATTTATAAAATGTGAGCTTGCGACACTGCATTATAGATTATTATTTATATTGCAAATGTTTTTAGAAATATTCCTATACAATTGAATCAGTGAATTGGTTGACTTATTTTTATTACAATTAAATTTTGAATGAATGCGTATACTTAATATTTACGTTGCTATATTATTTTATTCTCTGACACTTCATTTATTTTAAATGTTTCCTTAATTTGCCAAATAATAAATCGTCGTCAGACGTAATTACAGAATAATTCAAAGCACTTTTGATTTTTAATGAAAACATTCGGTTTTGTAATGCCTTTCTTGACCCAACGTCATTAGCGCCCAAAACGCATTTAGCCACTTGGCCGAAAGCCAAACGAATATTAAGTTTATCTATAGGCTAAAAAAATTGGATAAAGGTACCGGGCTGCAAGGGAAGTCTGTGAATCATGAAATATCTGCCATAAGTATAAGTGGCATCACCTCCTATGCAGTGGCATCTGTATAATATATGGCCGAAAAAGAGACCTGAATTCGTTTATTTAAATTTAAGGAAATTTTTAAGAGATCGGCATTTTGACCTCCTTAATCGATCGATTGTCAGACGATCGTTTGTTTATTTAAAAACTTTGTCGACGCCATTTGGCGAGGGAAAAAAGTTCAATTCAATCTTTATACTTCTTTTTACTCATTTTACTGCTTAATTAAATTTCCTATACATGCTGCCAAAGATAAAAAGTAAAGCACATAAAACAAACAGAGACGGAAAATCGGAATAGACCAAAAAGAAATGCCGCGAAAAGTTCAAGGCCAATTGACTTTGTCTCGTCTCGATTGGCGCATCTAATTTCGAAAATAAAAACTCTGATGTCTTAATTGGGCGGCACTTCCTCTCCCAATTTCACCGCCGTCTCGCTCTCATTATAGGGATATATGAATGGGCGTGGCTTGGCTTTGCACCTGATCAAAGGTAGTGCACGTGCAGCCATCGCGAAATGAAAACAATAACATTGCCATCTGCCAAGAGCAAAACAGAGAGGTGTTAACAATCTGTTCTGGTCACACGGTTCATCGGGGGATTTCATTGACATAGTTTGTGGTACAAACTATCATGGGTTTTCATCACCTGACTTGTAGCAAAAGAAAAGTTTTTCAGAACTTGGTATATCTTGGTATAACTATTTCATCTATATGAGGAACAACGTATTACATTGATCAGTATTATTAATTATTACTTATATATGGATCATAAAAGGTGATTTATATTCAATCCATTAAGATCTTCCTAACTTCTAAGTCATATTTATTTTAAAAATGGTTTAGTGTATCCATACACCCATAACTATTTTATGTACATTTGTTACTACATATTACATAGATCAGTATTAATAACTATCTTTATTTTTTGTTTATTTTAAATTTATCTTAGATTAAAAAAAAAAAAGATCATATATAATTTTGGGTGATTTATATTCATTCCGTTAAGATCTTCCTAAGTTCTAAATCATATTCAAGTTCTTAAAAATATTTTTGGTGTATCCATACACCCATGAATGCCAGAAATTTGTAGAATTATTCACAAAATTTGGCAAGTCAAAACACAAATTAAACCAACTTATTCTTTCAATAGTCTATTTAAAATTTAATGACAACCAACTAAATCAAATAAAAAACCAAGGCAACGAAAGAGAAATGAGAAATGCTGTGAGGATAATAAAAGCAGATATACTGGCGAAGATATTTCCCCAGCTGTTTTAAAATGCCAACGGGAACATGGGAAAAGCGGAAAGGGAAAGTGATGGAAGAAAACATTTCCCGTGAATTTATTTGTTTACTTAAGAATTGCTCATCGCGTTTCAATATATCACTCACGTCATATATCCCGATGCTACTACATTTGCAGATATTCCGCAGATCGGTTGCAGCAGACACGATTGTGTGCTGACGTGACGTAAATGAACGATCCCGGCGATATTCCACTGACACACACGGGTACTCCGGACGGCAGGCCGCCCTGCAGCATTATCTCCATCATACCAACCATCGGCATGTCCTCATGTCGCGGAAGGGCCGAGGCATTCGCACGGAGTCTGTCCTCCAAGCTGCGCACCTTGGGATCACAGGTGAATATTAAGAACAAAATAAATAAATAGGAAGTATGTGAAGGGATAACAAAATTAATATGAATGGCTGAAATAAAATGCATTTAAATTATGTTTTAACGAGAGTCTATTCTAGTTATTTTTTGTTTTTTTATTTATAAAAGAATTTACTCTTATATAATTCGCTAGAAAAGAGGGCAGTTTTCTTAAAGTCTTAGATTCTTCTATATATAATCAAACTAACACGAACTTCTCTGTCAAGAAGAAATTCCAGTTACAATATTTGATTCTAGTTTAATATTTTTATTAGTATGGATACGATATATCATAAACTATAGCCAATTACAACTGCAATTATTAAATTAAATGAATTTTAGAATGAATTTTGAAGACAGGATTATATTAAATAAGGTCGCTCGCTCCAGAGTTTCAAAGTTCGAGTTATGGAGGTTCGACTGTATTTTATAATTCTAGAGACTTTCGTATTTTCCAAGCAAACAATTTTGTATTCTTTTTATTATGGGGTAATAATTATTGAATTTCTGAAGACATATTGAAAAGTTGTACATTTTATTAAATACCTTTTCCACTATCTCTAAAGTAGAAAAAGTATTTGAATTTCGAATTACAATATACCTACTAATAGATCCTCTTTTCCCGCAGACAACCGAGGAGGGCGAGGGCAACGCGGAGGATGAGCCGATCATCAATGGAACCAGCACGAACACGTGGGTGAACTCGCACGACTCGGAGCAGACGGTCACTGATCTGCAGCCACTTCGCCATGAGTCCGACTCCTTCTTCGACTTCGACTGCGAGCTGGAGTCGCCGGGGAGTCCGGTGGACGAGTGCGAGTACCTGCGCCTGATCGAAACAGCCTCGAATACGCCGCACAACTCCACGGCGGAATCGGGCTATGCCTGCGCTTCAATGGCCAGCAGTCACAGCAGCAGCACCGACGGTCCCTACTTCGATGCCTCCGCTTCGGCTTCGGCTTCCACATCCACAGCTGCAGCTGCCCAGGACCAAAAGCTGCCGGCCTCGGAGCTCAAGGAGTATGTGAATACCCTACAATTGAACGGAAGGCATGGACTGGTCAATGGAGTGGAGCAGGAGGAGCAGCTGTCTGGCCAGGATGTGGTTCAGGAGGACGAGGCCCTGGTGCAGGCCCAGATACTCAGTGAACTCCAGCAGCACAGCATCAGTTTGCGGACCGAGGAGCACTCAAAGCCGGAGGTGGAGCAGCTCAGCAATGGGCATCTCGAGGAAGTGGAGGAGATGGAACTGAAGGAGGACCTGGAGGTAGCTGGTACTACAAACAGAGCTCCAGAGGCGGTCCCCACTGAGAGAGTACATGAGGAGGTAATCTCCACAGAGGATACCCCTAATGATAGAGTTCAAAAAGAAAGCCTGGAAGAGATCCCCTACGAGAGAGTTCAGGAAGAGATCCCTAACGATAGAATCTCCAACGAGGGAATCCAAGAGGACACCCCGAACGACAGAGTCCAAGAGGAAGCCTCCTACAAATCACCCACAGAATCCTCCCTTGACAGATCCCCCACAGAGGAAACCTCCTCCCCCGACAGGACCCTCCAGGAAACCAGAGACGTGGAACTCTCACCGGACAGTGGTGTGGATGAAACGGACAAATCGGCCAGCAATCTCACCGTGAATGTGGACCTGGCCCAGATCGAACAGGCCAAACAGGACGCCACCGAAGCTGTGGAGAAGAGTGGTGCCAGTCACAGTCATGGCATCGATACCACAGATGACGAGGACGACTGCAGACCCCAGCGCATCCGGCGTTGTTCCTCCCTCAAGACGGGAAAGACCCCGCCCGGAACTCCGGGCCGCAAGAAGATAGTGAGGTTCGCCGACGTTTTGGGCCTGGATCTGGCCGATGTGAAGACCTTCCTGGACGAGATACCCACCATACCGAAGTCGGCGTTCGAGGACCTGGAGATCCTGGAGTCAGAGCCGCCCCTGCAGCTGGGTCCCAAGTCCGATAAGCTACTGATGCCTCTGTTCCAGCAGCCAGGTGGGCTGCCCAAGTTCCTCGACGCCGTCCGGGAGAAGCAGGTGTCGCTGGAGAACGCGGCCGTGTCGGATAACATCAACCAGACGATATCCGGATCGGTGCGCGTCCGGAATCTCGACTTCCACAAGTCGGTGCACATCAGATACTCGCTGGACGGGTGGCGGAGCTACGCCGACTTGCAGGCCAACTACGTGGAGAACTCCTGCGACGGCTTCTCGGACATCTTCACCTTCGTGCTGTTCGGCAACTCGCTGCACGTGGGCCAGCGGCTGGAGTTCGCCGTGCGGTTCCAGTGCAAGGGCCAGCAGTTCTGGGACAACAACTACGGGGCCAACTACTGCTTCCAGTGTCTGCCCAGCTCGACACACACCGCCGGCAGCTCGACGGCATCGCCTCCGTCCGTGGCGACTGGCCCCGTAACCTCCGGCCACGGTGCCACTCTGGTCGGGATGCTAAGCCCCACGGCGGGCGATGCCTGGTGCAGCTCCTTCTACTAGCCGGTGGTGATGGGCCCGCACTAAAGGCACTGGCACACCGTACAGAATCCATCCCCCATCCCACTCAACCCCCCATCCCGACGACACGACACCAAGGTCTGGGACTCTGCCCGGTCCTTGACGTTGTGTCTGCGTCCCGAGAGAACTCGAGTCCCCGAGTCCCAGATGATCGGCCAGTCAGAAATCACAGATCAGAATACCTACCTTCATTGGACTACTTCTCCGTTAGGGTGATTCGATTTTTTACTGAAATACTGAAGGGGAATAGATAATTTTTTAACATTTCTTTAAGAGATGAAATGGTTCTTTAATTCAAACAAAGATTTAAAATCGCAGAGTTTACATCTGAGTTATAAGCTTGAAATAACTGGTATATTTGCTAAAAATATTCAGAGCTGATATATGGGATGTGGGTTCAACACCTCATCATTATACATCAGATAATATGCAATAACGTTTTCTAAACATTTGATTTCTAGCGATCTTTGATTAAAGATAAATTGTTTTCAAAAATTAAAAATTAGATTAAAACAAACACATTTTTTTTCTTGAACAATAATTTTTCCCTGTCTAAGTTCTTTTGAATTTGAATGTTAGGGTTACTATTTTGCATATATTCCGAAGTCTACTAATCGTATCTTAAAAAAACTCAAGTAAAACCTTAAAAAATGCCTTAAAAATGTCCGAAAATTACTTCACCTCTTTGAGATTTTCTAGTTTTCGCACACCGAAGAGTCGAATCACCCTACCCTTTCTTGAGAAGCCAACATTGTTTATATTTTTATAGAGCGGAAAAGATTGAAGGGCTAGTGAAGGAGGAGGAAGGAAAATAAACAAACCAGAGTAGTGCGAGCGAGAAAAAAATCCAGCAAAGTTCGAATGAATCCCAAAGATAGTTGTTAGTCCTATGTTATAAGAAGAGCAAGTGATAACAAACTAAAAATCAGATCAGTTTCTTCAATGTCTTCTTCTGTTTTCAGTTTTTCTCGATTTTCATTTGATTTGTTTCCAGGTTTGTTTGTAATGAGAAAGCGTTTTCTGGTCGGGTTATTAAGACTGGGTTTCTGCCAGTTGATGTACTCTTAAAGAATTCATTTTTGTGAGAAGATTAATTGATTAATCTTAGTTCAGCAGCAGTTCTGGGAAGCTATTCGAGTAGCTCAGATCATTTTGTAGCCTTGTTTTTACACAGATCCATTCGAGCACACCGACCATGTCAAAAGTTAACTACAACTAATTAACATCTATTATCTAGTCAAATCGAGTTTACTTTTGCGACCTTTTCGACTATTTACAGTCCCAAAGGAAATACTCCAATCCCACGATCTTTCTACCCCGATCGGTAATACTTTTTCAACCATCTGACCCAACAGACAAACCTCAACTTTTGTTTCTCTCCAATGTTGATATTCTTCTAATGTTTGATTTTTTAAATATTCTTTAATTTTAATTTAAACGATTTAAATATTTTTTATGTATATGTTGATGCGTAATATATATCGTAATATTATATAAATATATATATACAAAATAAAATAAATATTATATTTAGTTATTTCTCCTTGCTTGATTCTTTTACTTATGCTCTTGACTTCGAAATAATAAAAACGAACTCTTCTTATCCACAACAGAACCTTAAATAGCCTATATCAGGGATAAACTAGCGAAGACCTACTTGTAACAATTAATTGCAAACGCAGCTACCTCAAGGTTTTCACACCGAAAACACGAAAAAGAGAGAATAATCGTTAAACCAAATATATGATTAAAATAAAATAACTATTAAATATGTTTATTGCATAGCAAACATGTATAAAACAAAAAAAAAGGAAAACAACAAATAAAATGAACTTTAAAAGTTACAACTATTTACATATGTTAACTTAGCAGAAACCTCAGAAGAATTACAAAAGTCCCCCCAAACTTAGACTGAAGCGTGAGTATTTCGCTAGGAGAGCGAAGAAATGTTATGAGATCTGCCCAAAAACCAGAAATTTGTTAAGGTTTGTGTGGGCGGGGCTTTTGTCAGCATGAGTTCCACTTGACACTAACAAAAGAATAATAATGATCCCACAATAAAAAATGAATGCGAACAGAGATATATTGCAAGACTTGAAAGTGTTTTCTTTTGTTCATCGATACGACAATTGGGGGGAAAGAATAAATGTAGAGTAAATATTAAATTATTCAAAACGATAAGTATGGTAAGTAAAAATTGAGTATTTAAATTCTGAGTTTAGTCACTCCAAATAAAAGTCATTGCTCTGCTTCCATTTACAGTTTATCCAACTTTTATTATCATGTTCACAGATTTAAATGTATTTTTTTTATTTATTAAGCTATTCCAGACGGTATAGAATTCACTTTTCATGGCTCAATCACAAAGTCCAACACCCATTTAGTGTGAAAGTTCTTTCAACAGCTTAAGAACCCAACTCATTCATTGATTTTTATGCAAATTATGCACACTTTATTAATAGTTGGCTTAGTTTATTAAACAAGAGGAATTTGCATAAGAGGAATATAAGATGATCGTTCGACAAGACATATAAATCTCAAATGAGCTATTTTAACGGTAGTTTGAATAGTTCTTCTCCATTGCCATTCTTCAGCCTTATAAAAGATGTCACAATGATCTGATTTTGGTTAGTTTACAGCATGTCGTCGCATCTGGAAGTTCGCCTTGCGAACTGGATTACTTTGGCGGTAGCAATACTATCAGTTCTTGGGGGATGTAAGGCCAAGGATGATGCCTCATCTCCTCGGCTTATTACTCTTCAAGCCGGCAGTCCCGCTCCCGCTCCAGCTCCTCCGCCCCAGGAAGTAATCATAGAGACGGACTACGATCACCATCATCATAATCCGCCAGTTTATCCACCCAGCTACCCGTATCCACCACCTCAGCCGCAGCACTGTCACTGTCCACCGGGTCCTCCAGGGCCCCCAGGACCTCCGGGACAACCGGGACAGAAGGGTTACCCCGGACCAAAGGGATCTAAGGGTGATCCCGGTGAGAAGGGACCTCGGGGAGATAAGGGCTACCCTGGAATGCCGGGATTACCTGGTCCCCAGGGTCCACCTGGATATCCTGGAGGTTCGTACCCGCCTTATCCCTATCCTCCACCTCCTCCCCCGCCACCTGGACACGGACATGGAGGGCATGGTGGTGGCGGCCCAGTAGGACCCCATAGGTACTACGATCGGTACTACGATGAGGATGACAATGAATACGGCAATGAGCGCTCCTTTGGCTTTATTGAAGACGATCAGTTTGGCCATCAACCTTTCATCCTAGCCTATAGTCCACACAGAAATCCATCGACAACGAAATTGAATAAAAGACGCAACTAAAAATAATAATATTACTTAAGAAACTGATTTTGACTGCAGGTTTACCTGGAGAGAAAGGGGATTTCGAATAGATACAAAGAAGTATAATAGAATCATTGCAGATTAAGCATCTGAGCTATTATGCAGAAAATGATTCCTTATGCTTTCGAAATTTTCAGGAACCAATTCTACATTTCCTTTATTTTTAATCAATCATTTGGACACGGTTGATTTGGAAACCAGAATCTGTAGAATTTCAGGAGTTTCGGAATAAATTTCTATTGATTTTAGTAACATGTGCTTTAAAGCCGATGGGTTTAAAATCGTATACTTGTTTTTAAAACGGTTCTGTGACACCGAGAATTGATTTTGGGGCAAATTTGGTTGGTGATTTCTGTGACACCCCTGAATATAGGTACTTGGATAATCCAGATTAAAAGATCAAATATTTGATTACGTAAAGATTTTCTGGTATACGGTTCATAAGAATCTCCGATGTTATTCGACATTTTGAATTGTTTGATCTTTATAATTGGAACTATCTTAATGATCATCACTACATCAGAACAAAAATGTCAATGTGCAAAATTCCTGTTATTTGTAACCTAAAAAATAAATAAAAAATGTCTAAAAGAACCAGTTTATTTCTTGAAATATATTACGCTCTTTGTAAGTTTTAATTTCGGGTTGAATAGATTTTAAGGCTCATGACAAACTATAGATTTAAAAAATCATGTATGAATTTTTTTACAAAAATGGTATAGGTAGTCAGGGTTTTTTGTAAAATTTACAATATGTAGTCGATACCAATTCAATACAATAAAATAAACCATACGGCAATTTCACGGTATCACATACTTTTTGAAATTTATCGAACCATAATCGATTACCATAACAAAAAAACATAAGACACAAATACTTCAATTGAAACCTCTTTGTTAGTAGATATCTGTTAAATAATTTAAAATCTCACATTACATTAGGCAAGTAGGCCAACTCTTAAACTATTAGCAAACATCATCATTGATGACAATGTGGTCTTCGCCCTCCTCCTCCGCTTCGTCATCCCAGCCCTCTTGCGAGGCACTAACCTCCGCGAAGTCATCCTCCATATTATCCACAAAACTGGAGACCCTATCAACACAAAACAAACAGATACTAAGAACAAATAACAGAGACATTCGTTGTCTGTCCTCACTTTTCAAAGTCGCACTGCGGCAGGAGGCCGTCTTCCTTGGAGGGGCTGAATCTGAGCAGGGTGCAGAGCCTGAGGAGCCCGAGAAGTATAAGGAACATCCCAGCCACATAACTAAGCCACAGATTGTGGGGATACAGTATCAGGCAGATGCCGATGACCGCATAAACGGGAATGGGTCGCCACCCGCCGCAAATCGCTGAGAGACGCCAGCAGGCCAAGCAGCTGCAGGATCTCCGCTGGTAATTATCCCTGTAACAAATTATATCCATAAATAAGTATGAATGTATTTAGTAGCTTATGGATGTATTTAGGGTACCTAATCAATTTCAATTGAGAAAATTATTACGCGAATTTGTCAAAATTTTTTGGTTTTTTAAGAAAAAATTTATTTTAAAATCCTTAAAGAGGGTATCTTTTTTTAACTTATTGGATGAAAGTTTATACATAATTATAATAATAAAGTGTTATTAAAATTCTTTGGTCTTATTTTATTTAATGTCCATATTCTATATATATTATTGTAATATATTTAAATTAATAAGTGGGATTTTTTTGTTTAAGATAATATAAATATATATATAAAGTGAATTTTGTATCCGACTAACATTTAAAACAACCGAATCAAATTAAACGCATTTTATTATATCTAATAATACCCACTCTGAGCATTGAAGTTTCAGAAAGATAGTCACGAGCCACTTGATCTCAATGAACATTACCAGCACGGCTGAAAAACTAACCAGAAATTAATATATTTCCCGGGGATATTGGATCTTTGGCTTACATTATATAAAGACCGGCCTGATAGCCATGCATGTAGACATCAACGCCGACGCCGCAGATAACTGAAATGAAAAATGGCTTGAGAAAGTTTCGGCGCGGGGTTCCTTGTCTTCGGGTTCAAACAAGGAGTGTTATCCTTAAACGAGCCTATAAAATCATGCGATTTTGTCTAGGCAAATATATTTATAAGCATATTTATTGAGTTGGGGCTTTTTTGTTTACCACGCTTGGGCCATAAAATGTTATACAAAACCAATGAAATGAAACGAGGGTGGTACAAGAAGTTTGTCACGAAACCGTAAAAATATTTACGGGAACTTAAGACATTAGGAAAAGTTTGTTTTATAGGAGGTATTTTTTAACCAATTAATTAATACATTTATTATGATAAATATATTTTATATTTTAATAAGGAAAATATATATTCGCCACTCCTAAATGTATATACGTACACAAAGAAAAAAAGATAAAAAATCATTATGCATCGGGTATTTTTTTATACCAATTTTGGTTTGTTCTGTGTTCATATCAAAATGATATTTTCGAACATAAGATTTTGTACCATATTGATATAAAATCTTACCATTTTGCTATAGAAAAATTGATATTAACCCATATCAATTGCAAATTGTACCGTTTTTTTTCTGTGTATTTAATAACAGTGGTCCTATTATAAAAAATAAGTTCTTCATACAAAATACCATTTCAGGTTTTAAATATGCACTTGCAGGAAACTTACAAAACTTACTGACGAACAATTTAATTACAAATTAAAATCCTACAAGTTGACAACTTCTTTTGCCACCCTCTCGGAATATTTGTCGAACAGTCCCCTAAAATATTCATATTCTAACCACATTATGGGACCGCTCTCCCATTTTGTCTCAACGAAATCCACTTCCAATGTGTAAGATATGGCCCAGAGGAGACACCACGCCCATTACCCGCATAAAAACCCAATCTAATTAAGTTGTTTTTATTATGCCGAGCCGCGAAAAACCAATCTGATTAAGCCAGTTAGATATATGTATGCGCCATATTTAAATGAAACTGCAGAACCAAAACCAAACCAATTACATTAAATGCTGTCAACGGAAAAAAAAATCGAAAAGGCGGAAATCGAAAAAACATGCAAAAATTATCTGGATAATTGAAAGCGATGGGGGGAAAATAGACATCGGGGAGGAAGGAAAACTTGGCGAATGGCTGGCGCCAAAAGGCTAACAACAAAGCTCATTGTCGACCGTATGGAAAAGTTGCTGATAAGGGGGAAACTCGGGCAGCGGGAAACTCGGCTCTTGGCACAGGATGCGAGATGTGAGCTGCAAGCTGCATAGAGGCCAATGCCTTGTTAATGGCTATGACAGAGAACCTCCGTGGGAAACCCCCTCCCTTTCTTCGGGGCTTGTGAACTAAATCAAAATTTTATACTTTGTTTTTCTGCGTGCCACTGCATGTATAATAGACCCCAAACAATTTGCAAAGAAATTAGTTTGAACTTGACCCAAAGTTTTTGTTATGCTGTGACCGGGCAATTTATCAAGTTGCGAAAAAAACGGAGGGTGCACTATTATAAGCGCATTAGGGAAATGTCAGATGGTGCCGGAAAATCGTTATGATTGGCCGTGATAAGCGTTTAAGCCAACTTTGATAGCTGCCGCAGATGGCCAGTTGAAAAGTTCTATTGGATTTTCCTCAGTTTGGCAAGCAGATAAATGATAAAAAAATGTAGAAAGGAAAAATTCACTTAATAATCACAAATTGCATTGTTGATTATTTTTCCTTTTTTACACTATCAAATTAAATTAGTCTTCATGAAACTCATCTCAATTATACCAGAAAAAGGAAAACACAAAGCTGACTACAACGAATAATTTATAATTGAATTGTATAAAATTGACGATGAAATATATGTAAATGAATATTGCACAGAATGCTATGTTAAGCAAAACTAAAATTTTAATTGCATGACAATTTATTGCCTTGTGCAATGCAGCATTTAAATAAAAATCAAACTGTTGAAGATTATTACGTGAGCAAAGGTTTCATATTTTATAGCATTTTTACCACGCAAATTTATATGTTTACTGCCTTTAAGTTAAATTTATTTTTTTCCGTCTACCTAAACAAATTCACAACTTTTATGTACGGCAAAAAAAAAACGCAAAGAATAATTTGTATTGAAAGGAACAATAAAGGGAGCCAATAAGAACATGTCCCTATTCAGCATCTTAGCCCCACAATTCCCATTCAGTGCCAAGAAATATAATAAGCCACAGCACTCAACAAATCCTGAGGCTACGGTTTCTATGCACAAGCATTTCCTACGATTTGTCAAGGGTAAACATTCCGAAAAGGGCCAGAAAAGCTGTGCAGATGCATACATACATATATTCATGCAATGCACATGCATCATAACCCCATATCGTGATTGGCATTATCTCGAGACGGGAGGTCACCTGGGTACTGCGGAATTTTATTTCACTGGCATGGATTTCCAGGCACTTGAGCTTACCGAATGAAGTCAGCAGACCGAAAACTCTTATCACAGGACGTAAACACTCGCAAGGCTGTGCGGACTGAAGGCGGTGATGGTGACGTCCGCGGCGTACGCGTTGCGTTTGCAGTTGCATTTGACTCATATCTTAATTATTTATAAACTATAACAGTTATTAATATTTTATTTTGGCACTCAAGTCTTCACAGTCCATTAATGGGCCAAAAATAATACATTAAATATTTTTATGTTTTATATTACTTTTTTTATGCATTTATTTCATTTATTATATTGGTTATTTACTCGATTTTTAATACAAAAATATCATAAAACCATAAAATATACAATACATTTAATATTTGTATGTTTTATATAAGTTTTTTCACATTTAATTAATTCCTTGTGTGGGCTAACTATTTGATTTTTATAATAAGTAAATATAAGATTACTAAATAGGTATTTAAAATCAAAGTTAAAATTAGTTATTTAACTTTATTTATTTTTTTATTGTTGTATTATTATTATTTTTAGCAAGTATTATTTTCAAATATTTCTATATTCGTTTTGAATGCATTTAATTCATTTCTTCCATCGGTTATTTACTTAATTTCTATAATAAGTAAATATGGATTTAAAATCAAAGTTGGAATTTGTTATTTAACTTTAATTATTTTTTTATTTTTGTATTATTATGATTTTTAATAGGTATATTTTCCAAATATTTGTTTTCGAAACTAGCAGTTCGGTTACTGTCCAAAGGAATCGCTAATAAAACAATCAAAGAGCCGTATCCACATCACAAAAATCCACTACGTGCTTGGCTTACTAAATGCTCGAATAGCTTTACGACAAACATTTTCAATTCCAGCTCGAACAGTTCGTTGTGCTTTTAAATTTCGGCATTTAACTCGGGCATACGCTGCGTATGCGTAATGTGACACTTTTCGCACCTCTCCTTCCTCCACGGCATTTAATCACCGGTCCCGTTCTGTTTGTGAATGTGTTTGTGGGACAACTAATGTCTGCAAATTACCGTTACCATTTGCACTTTACCCCCGCACGTTGTGCACAGAGGTCTTTTTTTTTTTTGGTTTAAATTTTTCCTTTTATTTTTATTAAATTTTTTTTGGGATTTTTTTTGTAGAGTGCCACTTTGCCACTTGACTTTATGGCCGTGCTCTAAACAACGAACGTCCGCACGCTTCCAGCAGCGCCAACTGAATGAAACTGAATGAAAGGACGCAAGGAATCGTTTCTATTTTCGGAGTCAGGATCCAGAGTCGCCGCTGAGGCTGCTTTTTCTACTGCCACTGACTTTGTAGCCAAACGCCAGCCAATAGGGCGGCGCTGCATTCGAAACTGCTATGTTGATTTGTTACGAGAGGACACTCGTGTTTATTTCTTTTTAAATGCTTCTCGCAAAAACCTCGCTTTTTATGCTGAGATTTATGGAAACCGCAAATACATCCCTGTTGTTTTTAGCGAATTTTTTAAGATATCTATATTTTTACAAAGTAAAAAACTTAAATATACTTTCTAAAAACAACAAAATAGTGTTAAATTGCTTGATTTATATTTTTTAAAATTGCTAGAGGTAGATAATAAACGTCATTTTGTTTGGTTTAATTATACCTACCGAAACGTAGAAGAAATTTTTAAATCGGACCACTCAGTAATAAGTTATAAGCAAATAATAAATTGTCCTTCACATAGATGGCGCCACTTTCAAGCGGCTACTTGGTTTGCTTGCCACTGCTTTCTTTAGCTGAATAACATTTAATAGACGAGGCACTCGACTAAAGCGTTATCTTTTTTTTTTAGGTTTAAAGGAGTGTAAACTTAAGTTATTTCTAGAAATATTCAGCCTAAAATTATTTTAATTATAATAAATGCTTTTAAAATATTAATTTAAAATAATTCCCTACAATGTTTTCCCAATTTCCAAGCGTAGCGCATTGGCCTAGTCCTAAAAGTCCTGCAGGTCTTCTTACCAATGCTAGCTTGATTTTATTTGTCACGTTGTCCTGTGTGTGATGCCCCTCATGTTCTTGGTACTGCTGGTGTGGTCCTGTGTGTGCGTGCTCTCGTCCTGCTGCTCCTGCCCAGCCCCCTCACCCGCCCTTGGACACGTTTCAGTAATTTTCATAACTGGCTGAATGAGGAACGGAGTGGCGGGGGGCGAAAAGAAGCTCAAAAGACGACCAGGAGCAGAGCTGAGCAATTGCCAAGTGCCGTACGGCGAGTACGCAGAGTGTGGACAAAAACATTTTCGGCAGCCACACCGCCCTCAACCTCATATATTAAACGGGGCAAAATTCAAGGGGGAGCTCGAGTAAATATTTTTTTAGCCCCTCCGCTTATTGTGCTGTGCATTTGCTAAGGTGCCTATCGTCAGACTTGTTTGCATTATGCGGCGTTAATGACATCCAAAGTGGGAAGCCGCCCCCCGAGGAATCCCTCCGCTGTCGCCGCCATCTACGACATAATTCACAGCTGCCCCACACTCAGAAAATGTAATTTCCCTAAACTTCTCTGAACTGTGGGAATAAAAAATTATAAAGGTCGACCTTGCCATGGTGTCCTGCAGTTATGGGGCGCTGTTTTCTTACATTTTTGATGTTTTACATAGACCTTTAAAAGTAATTAATACATATTTTTCTTTTAGCTGGAGACAGAAGTTTTTGAATGGTTCAACATGACAAAAAAAAGCTTAACTCAAAAATCATTTTTTACCTAATAGCAATATTCTTCAATACCTACTGAAACGTAGAAGAAATTTTTTAAATCGAACCACTTAGTAAAAAGTTATAAGCAAAAAATGAATTGTCCCCCACATAGATGGCGCCACTTTCAAGCGACGGATTGGTTTAGTTGAGTAAGGGGTGTTTGATAGTTGAGGCATTCGACATAGCATTCTCTCTTGTTTTTTGAATACTTCCTGTTCCTTTTAATGCTTCCAAAAAAATATTCTTTTTGTTAAGTTCGGGATTAATGGTATAGTTAAGGTACTTTAAGTATAAAGTATTATTTTATTTATTTTAACAGCTATAAAAACCGAGACCTAATATGATTATTCTCACCATTCTGAGAAAACTATCAGCTAAAATTGTTTTCATTATTTCTTTCATGACTATAAATATTTTAATTTCTCTAAGTGCATTCCATGCTAATGATGCTTCCCGCGTAGCTCACTTGGGAAACTCCTTGCGCCGCTTCATTATCTTGGTAATCCCGGCCACCATGGCCACCTCGGGCAGCGACAGCTTGGCATCCTCTTGGAAGTCACAGCGTCTGGTTAAATGCAACCAGGTCCTTTCCGGATTCAAGGACAACGGCATCTGCAGCCAACTAACGTAGTCGATTTTCAAAGAGCCAGTGAGTAGCTGGTCGAAGGGTGTATTGCCAATGAAGAACATGGACCTCAGAACAGAGGTCTTTTCCTCCTTGATATTCTGACCCTGAATGCCCTGAAAAGGACTCGGATCATTGTCACCCGTTCCCAGCTGTTCCAGCAACCAGTCCTTGTTAAACTTCAAATAGTTATAGACCACTTTCAGGGCCTGTTTTCCAATATTTGTGGTCAACACATCGCTGACCAGGACTTCAGCTATATAATCGGCGATGCCCACATCCAGCTCCATGGCATAATTGTTTGGGGGACTATGACTCAGGCGATCCGACTCTGCATTTGTCAATGCTAAGTCGTCCATTTTGATGGTGCTCACAGCACTCATTCCTCCAGCGCCCCGATTATTACTCCCTGCTGTTCCCCCAAAGTCCGTGTCCAAATTAATACTCTCCTTGGCCTGCTTAAGAAACAATTCGATTTGATCTGTGTGCTTGTCGTCCTCGTCAATTGAGCAAATCGCCTCCGAAATGGAATAGCATATGGCGGCTTTTTCCTCATTTTTAGCTAAATAATCGAAAAATAGTATTAAATATACATACATATTTTTGTATACATTTTTTACAGTCTGTAATATTTTATTATTAAAGTAGGAAATATTAACTCACCCTGTTCATAAACCTCCGCTGTTTTAATCAGTTCTGTATAGAGCGCTGCAAAAACCACTTGTAAGAGCACAGAGTCCCCCAAAGGCTTTGTCGAAACTGGAATGATATCCTGCAGCAATGAGGCTATTTTGTACAGCCCCTCGGGAAGGCAGTCCCAGATCTCGGAGACACACGTTAAAGCCAAGGACATGGCCTGATACATGCTCGCTCCATTTTCCACGGCATTCACCAACATATCCACCACACAGTCGAGAACCGGGTACACGAAGTGCATGATGGCTTCCAGCCAGGGAGTTCGTTTCTGGTTCCACACCTGTCTCTTGTCCAGGCAATCGCTCCAGCCTGCGATGGCGTGCTCCTCCAGGGTTTTAATCAGACAGGACTTAATATCCACCGCCTTTCCAACAGCCACCACTAAATAGGTAAGCGAGAGGACTATCTGATAGTTGGATTGACCCACGGGATCTGTTCAGTAAGGTATAGAAAAAAGTAAGGATTAGAAAAATCCTTTTAAGTATTTGCTGAGAACTTCTAGGTTTCTTAATATTATCTCACCTATATCCCCAGCAATGGAATCGGTAACATTGAAGCACTCTCCACGACACAAAAATGCCTCGCACTTTTGAGGGGCACCCTCTGCGCTGGTAAAAGAGATCTTTGCTACGTTTTTAAAGTTTTCCGAAGATGGTAAATACTGCATTAGATGGCGCATTATAATGCCAGTGAGAAAAGCATCTCTCATCAAAAGAATCTTCAACAGATACGACCAATCTGCCTCTGGAAAGGCAAGTAAGACCCTCAGGTCCAAGGAAATAGCCGTGTTGGTGGAAAGATCGGAGAATTCGGTGACCCACTGACAGGACTGCTCCTTGGGAAAATATCGTGGGAGAGCGAAAATAATCCAAGCACTTGGTAAGCCGTGACGAGAGCTAAACATTTCCATGTTGTCCAAGCCTTTGCGGAAAACCTACAAAAAAGAATTTCGATTTAGATCAAATGATAGACTAATCAAAATAGTAATCAAAGAAAACCACAAAATAAATGTTTTTATAATATTAACATAACACAATTTGTCTAAAAGACTTAACACAAAAATATCACAAAAAAGTTTTTTTTTAACCTAAAAAAAATAAAAATTATTTTTGTATTAACTCTAACTCTAACAAGAGAGAACTCGATAAGTGAGTGTTTGGACTATCAAATACCCGTTACACAGCTAAAGCTGTAGTCGCTTGAAAGTGGCGCCATCTACCAGATTTTTCATTATTTAGTAATAACTTTATACTAAGTGGTCCGATTTAAAATATTCAAAACTGTGCGTTGCGTAGGAACCCCTAGAATCTGTTTTTCGAGTCCCAACATTGTAGCTCTTAGATCTTAGAGTTTCGAATCGGCTAGTGATCGGCTAATTTATTGGGTCGAAAACGCTTCCTTCTACCTGTTACATACTTTTTCCGGATACAATACATCCATTTACTCTACGAGTAACGGAAATACAAATTAGTAGGGATTAGAAATAGCTCAAGAATAAGTATTTTTAGAAATGAATATTAAAATGTTTAAAAGTTAAACTGTTCTTACCTTCGAAAGCACACCCACTGGAGATCCCCTGAGAAGGAGACAGTAGAAGAGCTCCCTGCACTTGGCGTGTATATCCCTTATAATTACGCTCTGGTTACTGAGCTGCAAGCCCACGTAAGCCTCACCGCTCTCGCAAATATGGGGCAAGAGTTCGGCGATGCAGAGCAACATGTTGCAAATATCCACCAGATGGAGCGTGGATCTAGCCACACTAGTCACTATCTGGGTATACCGTACAGTCAGAACACTCAGCGTTTCGTTCAGCATCCCGGCGAATATCTTCTGAGCCATTTTCGGTGGCACCGAGTTCCACAGATCGTTCTTGGAGCCCCTCATATAGTGCCACCACATCTGAACGGTATAGGAACCCCTTTCCGACTCGAAGAAGGGCTGCGTGTCCTCCCAATGCAGACAGTCGGCATCTTGCATTATGTAGAGTAGTAGCAATCGGCAGTGGAGATCCAGGAGTCGCTCGGCCAAAGCCTCTGACATCTGGGAATATTGCTTAAAGCTGAGCTTAAGAGCTCCTCCCTTTTCGTCGCCTTTGGGCGGACATATAGTTGTGGTGGCTGCTTGCATGTAAACACTGAGGGAATTCTTAACCAAAGAAGCAGCGCCAATTGTGGCAGTGAGGACAGATAAGTCGGCGTGATCCAAGGACTCCTGTGACAGCCGATGAACGTGCTCCAGTAGCAAATCAGCGGATTTGGTGACCAACTGCACAAACTTATCCGGATCGGAGGTCTTCACGGTGACACTTGTCTAGGGTAAGCAAAGCTTTTGGTATAAAAACTTTTAAAAACATCTAAATAATACAAATATCTTACAAAATCTCCTTCATTCATTTCCTTTTCGGTGTGCAAAAGTCCAGAGGGTTTTCGGTAAGAGGCAAAATATTCATCTTCCCACCTATGTAAATAAATTAAAAAGTTTATTCAGACTTTTCAAGTTCTGAATCCCAAATCCAGTTCCGAAGATCCGATTTTCATCGCTACCTTTAATTTTTCAAAATTCCCTTGCTTCTTAGATTTACATTTAAATATTCAGATCATGTTATACATACCATCTTATTAATTTAATCGCTGCAAAGGAAGCGTAACGTGGAAAATCCAGTTTTCCACCCACAACTCCAGAGCAAATTGGTTCCTGAAGCACCCTTTGATGTGTCTGATTATTGGAGATAAGTTATGTAATCGCCGACAAAAAAAACTTAATGAGATCTTACCTGGTAAAACTCAAGATCGCGCTGTAATAAAATTGGAACTCTATCCATTAAATTACCCTCCTCTAGCACCTCCATAATGAAGTTTTGTTTATAAATGAGAAGCTTAAGAAACTAATGCAAATAACCAACAATCTGCTTAATACGCTAACAAGCAAACAGTTTTTCAGTTCACCAGTTGTCAGGGTAACAAAAGGATTAGTGCAATGGAAAGCTTATATATCGAAAACAGCGATAGTTTTTCAAATATTTACTTTTGAAAAATTAGGAAAAGTTGAAACGAATATAGATTAAGATCTGATATTAAATATTAACTTATGTATTGAATCATATCTTAAAATGTAATATTCCTTTCCAACAACCATCTGAAAGTATGCTTTATTTATGCATGCTGCACTCAACCTCTCAATTCTTGAATTTAATTGATAAGACGGCAAATGAGCTCCCCACCCTCTCTCTTTGCATTAACTCTGTTTGCGCCTGCGATAAGCTGCCCACAAAAGCCGATTCGTCCCGCTGGTTCAGCATTCAAATCTGCCCTCAGTTGATAATTGACTTGCGACTCGGTCAGTCGCTCTTTGAATCCGGACACCCACCAAGTAAGTAGCTCAATTGAGATGCTATCAGCAGATCCGCTCTGCTGGGGATCTAAAAAAAACTTTCCAGCTAGTAACTTGAAAACAGACGGAGCTGTTATCGCTCGATAAGAATGGTATCAGGTTGTAATCAGTAATCCATAAATCTCCTCTCGTTTGCCTCCGCCAGAAAGAAAATTGGTTCATAAAAATAACTTGTTTCTTGGCGAAGGCATATCAATTCGATTTCTACCGATTTAGTACAAATAGATTAAAGTGAAAGTACTTATGGCTGATAACAATCATTAGCAAAGTGTAATATTTTAAATCCAATTACTTACACATAACTAAAACTAAATTCTATTTGTTCTAGCATGTTGGCACATTTAAGAAATCTTTCGAGGCTGGCCTTGCCCCGCGGACTGATCACCCAATCCGCCAGCTACTCATCGTCCTCCGCATTCCTAATCGATCAACCGGAATACAGCTTCCTGAAGGAACTGGGCTTGGAGCGCGATAATCCCGGTGTTTATTCCGGTCAATGGCAGGGTCGTGGTCCATCCATCACCAGCTACGATCCCGGAACTGGCCGGGCCATAGCCACAGTGCGTCAGGGAAATGTCCAGGAACTTGAGCAGACTATCGGATTGGCGGTGGAAGCCTACAAGCAATGGCGACAGGTTCCGGCTCCCGTTCGCGGTGAAATAGTGCGCCAAATCGGTGACGAACTGAGGAAGTACAAGGAACCGCTGGGAAAACTGGTCTCCCTCGAAGTGGGCAAAATCTACAGCGAGGGTCAGGGCGAGGTTCAGGAGTTCATAGACATCTGCGACTATGCGGTGGGCCTGTCCAGGATCTATTCCGGTCAGCTGATCAACTCGGAGCGGGCAGATCACTCGATTCTGGAGGCCTGGCGTCCCCTGGGAGTGGTGGGCGTCATTTCGGCGTACAATTTTCCCAATGCTGTTTTCGGCTGGAACGCTGCCATCGCTCTGACAACTGGCAACAGTGTGCTGTGGAAAGGAGCTCCCAGTACGCCTTTGGTCTCGGTAGCCACCACCAAAATTGTGGCTGATGTGCTGCGCAGGAACAATCTTCCGCCAGTGGTGACTCTCTGTCAAGGAGGAACCGACGTTGGTCAGACCTTGGTGGCCGATAAACGAGTGAACCTCGTGTCCTTCACCGGCAGCTGCCAAACTGGTCGAGATGTGGGCGTGGAAGTTCAGCGCAGGTTCGGTAAGGTCATCCTCGAATTGGGCGGTAACAATGCCTTGATAATCGACGAATCTGCCAACGTTAAGATGGCCCTGGATGCTGCACTCTTCGGTTGCATTGGCACTAGTGGTCAACGATGCACGACCACCAGAAGGATTATTGTGCACGAAAAGCTGCACGATCAGTTCGTAAAGGCGCTGGTTGGTAAATACAAACAGCTAATACCCAAGATTGGACACCAACTGGAAGCTCAAACCCTGGTGGGTCCAGTGCACACGCAACAAAACGTGGAGAATTACAAGACAGCCATCGAGGAAGCCAAATCCTTGGGAGGAACTGTGGCCTTCGGAGGAAATGTAATCCAGCGGGAGGGTTTCTACGTGGAACCCACTGTAATCACCGGTTTGCCTCACGATGCCAGCGTTGTCCATCGTGAAACCTTTGCGCCAATTGTGTACATCCTCAAGGCCAACACCGTGGACCAAGCCATCGAATGGAATAACGAGGTGGAGCAGGGCTTATCCTCTGCCATTTTCACCGAGAACATCGGACAGGCTTTCAAGTGGATCGGAGCCAGGGGCTCGGATTGTGGCATCGTCAACATCAACACCACCACCAATGGTGCCGAGATTGGAGGTGCTTTCGGAGGAGAGAAGGCCACTGGCGGAGGTCGGGAGTCCGGATCGGATGCCTGGAAGCAGTATTGCAAGCGGGCCACCATCACAGTCAATCACTCTGGCGAATTGGCCTGCGCCCAGGGCGTTGTGTTCAATGTGGAGTAGAAAACAGATATGATCAATTTTAATGCCTTCCTATTTGCTACAATTTAAAATACATAAATGATGTCCAAAATTAAATGCAACCAAGTTAATTATTTCTATTCCTCGCTGATGTCAAAGCGCCAGAAGTCAACCTCAATGTCTTTTGACTTGTGCTTGTGGAACTTGTAGCTTGCGTCGATGTTGTATCGAAGTTCGGCGATTACTGAGCCGCGTGCGCCATATTCCTGGGCCTTTTTCTGGATGTAAGACCTGGGGGAAAAGTAAGGAGAAATATTAACAAGGAATGCGAAATCATTCTTTAATATATTTTAAGTCTTTCATGGGATTTCTTATAAATTTGTGTTTAATTGTGCTTACGAAAACTGTCTTTGGCTGATTGGAAATTGAGTCTGCATTGCCCGATTCTCAATAAATTTACTTATTTACTAGCTATTCCAGTGCATACATGTTTGAGAAAATTTGATTGTTAACCATTTAATATTCTGGGATATGTTACAATGAAAGCCAACAAGTTTTTAAAAAGTATTGAAACATCTTTTTTGGTTTTACTTTGAATGCATACAGCTGTTCAAATATCGCTATAAAGCCGGTGTACAGAAAATGTTCTGCATTTTCTTATAACATATACCAGTTATATTAATGTCTGTTCAGTTAACATTTATTTTTCTTTATATTAGCATTATATTTTATCTAACAAAACCTTAAAATGCTATTGTAGTGAATTGTGCAGCGTTTGTTCCCCTGAATATGATTCAAAGTTTCCGCCTGATGGTTCACAACCGACTTCAGGTGTAAAGTAGCTGCAGACAGTTGGGACCGCTGAGGCAGCAACCGTTGCCGCAGACGGGCACCATCCCCTCCCTGGTGACGCGACGGCAGAGGAGCGGCGGACCTCGGTAGTCGCGACGGTAGCAGAGACGCTCGCACACCGTCCCACCCACTTGCACTCGAATGACGGTGGGGCGACAATGGCCACCTCCCAGCCTCTGTCCTTGGGCGGTCAAGGACACTAGCAGCAACGCAACTAAGATCAGCAGGCTACGGTAAAGTACCATCTTTCTTCTGGCTTCCACTGGCTCTGTCCATCTCTGCTGATGTTGCTGTTGCGTTTTATAGTATTCTGCTTGCAAAGCATTCGAAATAACAAAAGCATCAGCAGCGGTAAGGAAGAGCACTTATCAAAAGGCGGCAGCAATTGTTTCTGTTGTGTACCAACAACAAAAGGTCGCGCATCTGTTTATACCCTTTACTTTTGGAGTTGGAAGATAAGTATTGCAAGCAGCGAGTATTTGTGTAGAAGAAAATATATATTTCTTTTTATACCCGTTCCTTGTATAGTATATCTTTGGACATGGCCATATCGACTCGTCAAGAGATTCTGATTAAGAATTTAGATTCTTAATAGGGACAAAAGTCTCCTTTCTTGCTATTTAAAGGGATATGAAACCAACAACGAATCTTGACTCAGTCTCAGACCTACTGGCAGTTACACCCAAGACTATGGATATCGAGAAACAATCAACTGATTTATTGATCAATAATAATAAAATGTAAGATTATCGGATTAGTTTTTAAAACATGCATCAACATATTTTCACAAAAACTGTGTTATTTAGCATACAACTATAAATAGCACTTAAAAATATATTTTTAACTATGGACATTGGAAAAGTTTTATGGTTTTTTCGTTCTACCTGTATTTTAAATCAGAAAAACATTTAAATTTAAAAGCATTCGGCTCCCAGCTCTAATTTCTTAGATCTTCTCGTTATACCCTTCCAGAGGCTATAATGATTTTAGGCAGCCATAAAGTATAGGTATATATTCTTGATAGCCATGTCCGTCTGTCCGTCCATCTGTTCGCCTATCTGTTTCTAAGCAAACTAGTCTCATAGTTTTAAAGCTATGGGTATGAAACATTAGCAAAAGTTGTCGGTCTATTTCAGGTAGTATATAAGTCGGAACCAGCCGGATCGGAAAACTATATCTATATCTCATAGGAATAATCGAATGAATAAACGGAAACAAATTATAGCTTCGGTGTTTTTTAATATATTACCCTTGCGAATATAATTTTTTAAAATGTTTTGAATTTCGAATTCAATTTTAAAATCCAGTAAAATAAAAAGTCCCATAAAATGAGACACCAAGAAAGTTCACTTTCTCAAACATACCCTGATTTAATTGTCACGAAAAACTACATATACAAAACAAAATTTTTTGAAACTAGTGGTGATCATAATATCAAGATGTGTTTAAAATGGGATGAGCGCAGTATATGTATGACAGCGAATGCTATCGTTGCATATTCTCCTATTATTTTTGTCTTTGCTAAAAAAGGTATTTAAATTTACAGGAGGGGACACAATTATCACTTTCCAAAATCAACCGGTAATTGTAGTACCTTAGAATTCTGGTCAAAATCAACGAAATATGTTCATTTTGGATATAACCTAAAGAATACAAATTCTTTAAGACAAAGGTCGTAAAACGCATCATTATATAACCACGTTTGGACTGTTTTTTTTTGTGTTTTACTCTTTGTATGATTGCAGTAGGATTGATTTGGATGAAAAATGTAATACATACAGAGTAATATTTCGATATTATTAATTACATTATTTCTTTGCAGCGACTTTTAAAATTTATTCTGCCGTTTGCCTTTACGTGGCTGCTCATAAGCTCCCTAATCTGCTTTTATCTCTTACTAAACAGCAGCGCACTTGCAATGAAGAGGATTGGGTTTGGTGTTTTCTTATGTATGTATGTTATGGCATTATTTGGCTTTATGGCTCAAGTTATTTATGCTCAATATTTCAACAACAAAATTAGACGACGTGAGCAAAGACAAATTAATAATGTAAACGAGAATGAAAGTTTTAACACCCTTATTATAGCTTGGTAGGTACCTTGGTTTTGCTGCCTTTTAAATTGTACAGATTTCTTTCGAATATCAAGAGTGAATACGTAAAAAGTATCATAAAATTGTCAAATATATAAACATAAATTAATATAAAACTCATAAAAACCACGGACTCAACAAAATACCTTACTTTTAATTCCTTATGAATATAAATTAAAATTAATAGAAAGCAGTGCGTAGTCTCACCTTGTAGAAGTCTTGTGCAGGGAGTAAACGGCGCTGTTGGCCAACCGCAGAGCCACCTCCAGGAAGCGCATGTCCATGCCAGCATTGTGTTTTGTTCCGAATGGCGGGTTCATCAGCACCGTGTCGAAGGACTTCTCCCACTTGCTGCTCGCCAGCTGCAGGACATCCGCGCGGACACAGTCGACATTGGGCAGCTCCATCTCCACAACGTTACTCCTGAACGTGTCCACCGCATCGCCGTCCAGTTCAAAGCCCACCGTGAGTTGGGCGCCCAGCAGAGTGGAGGCAATGCTGAGCATCCCGCATCCGCATCCCAGATCTCCAACCAGCTTCCCCTCGATATCGCCGTGCTGCGATTGCATATGGTGGGCCATGCAGGCGGCTATGTGCGGCGGCGTGGGATATTGCTCCAGCAGGATCTTGGGCTGCTCGAAGCCATCAACGCCCTGCAGGTACTCCTCCAGCTTCCTGAGCTTCAGCCGGGCCATTGTGGCTGCGACTACTTGGGAACACTGTGGCTGGCAGGGGCGCTCGGAGTGGTGGGCGTGGTCGCGGGCGTCGGCAGCGGCTCCAGACGAGGCAGCACGGGTATAAAGCTGTTTCCAAAATACGAATCCTGAGGTACAAAGAAGCCCAGAGTCGTAGAGCTCGTTGGATTAAATGCAGAGCGGGTGGTGGCTGTGGCATTGGAGGCTATCCCCACGCCCACCTGGAAATCGGGAGTCACTGTCGTCGGCTGTCCCAGCAACTGGGGAGCGGGCATCTGAAAAGACGTCCAGGTAAACTCCTCGGAATCGCCATATTCCATGCCGAACTCACCTGACTCGGAGGGCCCAGGTTTATGATTCCGCCGGCGAGCAGCTGCTTCTTCGTCTGGATCTCCTCGAGTATCTTGCGGTTCGTCTCTGCTTGCTGGGCACTTGTGGTGGGAAAAGCCATCAAATTTATAATTTTCGTTTAATGGTTGAAAAGTCGGAAGTATGTGGGGAAACCTCTTGGCGAGTCGTGCTGTCGCTGCTTCTGGCATTTCGCACGTTGTGGCCTGCGGTCACACTGTTTTCTTAGTGTGACTCTAAGTATATATTGGCGCTATTTTTGAATACGCAAAGGATGTACTTCTTCTTATCTACAGGAAACGATCTCAAAGGCTTTTTCAAAATATCCATGCCAGCATGCTAAAATCAAGATAAATTGAGTTAAAATTTAAAATATAATAATACTTCTATTATATTTTAAAAGAGAAACGCAAGTTTCCAAAAGCACGTGTGATTTTCCCTTATGATTTTTAATTTTCAACATTAATTAAAAAAATTTTAAGAAGTGCGTTAAAATTGTTTTATGTACTTTTGTTTTATACATTTTTAAAAATAAAATTAATTGCTACCGGTTTTTATTATTATTTTATTATTATTATTAAACTTTACTTTAAATCTTTAGAACATTTTCCAAACCAGTTACCTTTAAAAAAAAACTAACGTTTTTAAGGAATAGACATTTTAAATATTAACACAATAGCCGCGCTTGAGTATTTTGCGGTCACCCTAATTTGGTTGTGAGCCTGGGAAACATCGATAGCATCCAGAGTATCGATGTATTTCGTATGAGTATTCGATACAGTCGATAGTGACAATAGCGTGAGCAGACAACAACAAAATAAAAGAAAATATTTAGATTAATCACAAACAAACATTCGCAGTCTTTTTGTAATCCCCTTATTATAATAATTAATAATTTGCGCCAAAGCCCGTGAAGCAAAAGCAAGTGAAGCAACATGAGTATGAGCGACGACGACCGCGACATTGACATCGAGAGTGACGTAAGCAACGCGCACAAAAACCTATACGTGGGGCTTTATACGGAATTGTGTTATAATTAATGTTTTTATAGGACGATGTGGATTCGGAAAGTGGTTTGGGCTCCTCGCGTCACACGAGCACCGCGAATTTCACCCAGGTTTGATAGTTCCTGCATAAAATAAAGAAGAAGCGACTGCGCACATTGCCTTTTGTTGATAAACAGAACGCACATGTTGTTGTTGTGACGAAATCGTGATTACATACAGGGGAGTTCATATCAATAGCATTCATTCATTAGGGTATCCATGAAAAGATTTTTTCTTAAGAAAAATATTGAAATTTCAATTGATCATTTAATTTAATTTTAATGTGTCATTTAAATATAAACAATTTTTCGTAATTTTTTACAAAGTGTATTTTTATTTCACCATTTCGATTATTTTGAGATACTGAGATACTATACAGAAAAAATTTCCATAGTATTTTTTATAATTTTAATTCAAAATTTATATAATTACTATCAGTACGAACTCAACTGTATTTATGATTTACATGTGTACTAATTATAATTTCTTACGTTCGTTTGAAGGCCGAGAAGCGGGCGCATCACAATGCCCTGGAGCGAAGGCGGCGGGATCACATCAAGGAGAGCTTCACGAATCTGCGGGAGGCTGTGCCCACGCTCAAGGGCGAGAAGGTAAACGAGGGCAACAGGTGGTGATCCTATGACCCCCAATGAATGTCAAGAAAATATCAAGTGGCAAGATTCAAGATACTCCGTTGGTAGGGATCAGCTTAAGATTTCCATAAAAATGCTTTCTTCACATCAGATCCGTAGAAATTCTGCTAAAAAATCAAATTTAGATGAATATTTGTATCATGCACTTATTTCGACCTCTTATTTCATAGGCGAGTCGAGCTCAGATCCTGAAAAAGACGACCGAATGCATCCAGACAATGAGGCGGAAGATCAGTGATAACCAGAAGGACATTGACGAGATCAAGAAGCAAAACATCATTCTAGATCAGCAGAGTACGTCCGATAGGATTTATATATTTTGGAAATTGAAATGTCACTTCAGATCTCTGTATATGTTTCAGTTCGAGCCCTGGAGAGTCCGAATGGCGAACATTACGCCGAATTTCTCAGCGACGATGATTTGGGCAGCGAGGAGGCCGACGACGATGACCTCGATCAGCCAGACTTCAGCAGACGCAATAAAAAGATGAAGACCTTCCATGCATAGCCGCCTTGCCAGTCCGAAACGCTGCATGCTGGCATGTTCCGGTTTTCTCATTCATCGACGTTTAGAATACTTTCGTCGACTTAAGTTTACCTTAGAGTTGTGTTACCCAAAAGCAATAGCCCCCAAAAGTTGATAAAGAATCGGTTCCATTTCAAATTATTTTAAAGTCGATAAAATTACGTGAAATTGAAAACTAACAAGTCCGATAATCATAATCATCATTAGCTGTAAGTACATAATGTAACCCACCCAAACGACCTTAATTTGTACGCGTGTGACTTTTGTACTTTGAGCAAATATCACTCTCTGCGCTTAACAATAAAAGATGTAATTAAATATTTTAGAAACAAAAATGAAAAGAACTGACTGTTATACTAATCAAGGTTACCTAAAAATGCCAAGATATATTGGAAATGAGTTAACTCATAGGAAATAGCTAAGTTTTATCATAAATTCAGTATTATTTTACTCTGACATGGTACCAATTCTTAAACAACAAGTGAAAAAGTCAACATTCCAGACAAATTACAACTAGACAATACAAATCTGTAGGTATATATTTTATAAAACTTAGCAACAACTACTTGAACTTAAGGGTTAGCCAGAGGATGAAGAACACGAAGAGGACGAAGAGAAACATGTAGCACATCTGGCGGGGACCGCCGCCCTGTTTGGCCAGTCGCATCACCCGCGTCATCGTGTTGCCCAGGAAGCCGCTCGTTCGATCCATGTCGTCGTCTATTCCGCGCAGCAGTTTGTCCTGGTAGCGCACCTCGTTGCCTATGTCGATGGTGAGGGACTTCAGGGCCCCGATCTTCTGCTTCAGCTCCTCCGCCGCCTGTTCGTTTTCCGCCTCCAAGGAATCATGGCTCGCAGGGTGCGAACCCGAGGGCTGCTGGTTCAGGGGCTGATATGGGTAGTTGTTGCGGCGCATACTGCTCCCCGTGTGTGCCAGTTTGGCATCCGTAATGCTGGGGATCAGGAATATGTAGAGCAATCAGTTCCAGTGCCGCAAATCTCGGATTCCCATTCAGGTGACACGTAAACGTAAACAGATAATCTCACCCAGCGGCAGAACAGCTGACGTGGCTTTCGTTTCAGTTGTCAACTCTGCGGCAGACTGTGCATTGACCCTTGGCCCTCGACGGAATTCCTGGATTCGGCTGACTAATGCTTCAAGGAAATAAATGAAACTTTTTAAAAACTAATGCAATTTTTGGTAGAGATGCAAAAACGTCTATGTTCCTATCGATAACATAGATGTTTTTAAAATCGGTGATACATCGATGCCTTCTAACCCACTTCGATGTTTTCACAAATAGCGTCTTCTCACAGAGTCCATCACACATGTCAAACTCGTGTTCCCACTGATCACCATCCACATCCACATCCGATAACAGCCGACTTGAAGAGCAGTTGCTCATCTCAAAATAAAGAAAGGGGGATTTCAACTTGGCAAAACTTTTGTAAAATGTTGTTATCTTATCTAATCTTATTGTAGAATAAAATAATATTACAGGTCTTCATACAAATTGCTAACGCGGTAGAGCCTAACCTCCCGAACCCCCACACTGCGCTTTTACTAGCCTCTGTCGGCTTTCTGACCTCTTTTAGGGTCTTCCCACAGAGATCCATCCACTATCTACCAACCGTTGAACGGATGGTGCAACTCTGAATTCTTCATTCGGACTTTGAAATTTAAAACGTTGACTACGAAATGACTACAAAGACAGGAAAAAAGTAAATTATGTTTAAGCTGATTGATTTTTATTTTAAATTTTTCGATTTTTTTGTTTTTAAGATTTTTGAGGCGAAGAGAGAAAAGGCCCCAATTAATTTTCGGAACGGAAGAAAATTGGAAAAGTAACTATTAATTCGCTAAGAAAACACGAAATATTTTAAAGGTGTTCATTATACCCTTGCAGATTTCAGTCAGATGTTTGTAACGCAGTGAAGAAGACGTTTCCGACCCCATAAAGTATATACATTCTTGATCACCATAACTAGACGAGTCGATCTGGATAAACCTTTAAGGGGGGACATCTAAGTAAGTGCGGGGAAAAAAGCGGATTTTCTGGAATTTTTACATTTAGGTTTACATTTTTTTCAAATAAATCAAAAACAAAATGTCGGCTGTGCAACATTTCTTCGTAGGCCCTTTTTTCTTGATGGGGGTCCATGGCCGGAAAGCTAACGTCCTTAATTTTTTATCTAGATTTTTGATCTACATTTTGTTAGTTTCTATACATCAACAGCTATCGACACACGTAGTATTTTTGCAATATATTGATTTTTTGCAAAATGGTGAGTGATTGAATAAAACGTCACAAAATTGTTGATAAAAAAAGTAAGCAATATAATAAAAAAATCCTACGTGTGTCGATAGACATAGTTTGAATATACTGTCAAAATTTTAGATCAATCGATTAAGATTTGTTTGAGTTATGTTTCCGGCAGTCTCAAAAAAAAGTGGTTTCGAGAAAAACGCGTTTAAAGTTTTAAGTACTGTATAGTATATACCTGTAAGGCAGGGGTGCTCAAAGCTGCCTTATGGCAGTGCAAACACAATTAAAAGAAAATCACACGCACGCGAGTAACGACTCACACACAGTCATGAAAAAGACAAAAACAATTTGCATTGTGAGCTGAGACGAAAAAAAACGATCAATGAAATTGTTGTTGGCTTGGCTCGTTACGGACAGCGACACAAAGAAGAACTTGCGTGTGCCCTAGGAAAGTATGGGATGTGCCGCTCCGTATGCTATGTGCCAAAACAAAAACAAATGTGCCCGTGTGCCATAGGACTGAGCACCCCTGCTGTAAGGCATCGCCGCAGAATGGAAAATTTCGACACTTAGACACTTTTGCCGTTCTCTATCTTTTGGTATGTTAATTTTAAAACCCTAAAAAATATTTTAAGCGAAAAAAAAATGTTGGATTTTTTAAAAATTTTATTCAGGCCCTAAGTCGGTAGCGAAACAATTTGAGCTAGTTGTGACCTTTGTTATATACTTAGATGACTTCCAAATTAACAATGCGTTAGGGAGCCGTTCGTTCTCCATATTTGCTCTCTAAAGTTCAATACATTTTCATGCGGCATTTATAGCGACAGAAAAGCTAAAAAAAAATGCGGAAAGGATAATTAATTTTTCATTTAGTTGAAGAATTTAAAGTTCTTGAAGATGTATTGATAATAAGAACAAAAAAGGCTTGCAAATGTGCGGTTTATATTCACATTAATTGTAGGCGACAACTTAGCTGTTAACAGCCTACTTGGTTATGTCCAATTATTTATTTCAAAGTGCTGTTGCCGCGTTTGTTGTGGAACAAAACCCAAAATCGCCGCCATCACCCAGAGGGAATTCAACGATAAATCGACAGATTCAATACAAGATTCTTCCGAAAAGGTTAAAAGCTTAAGAGCTGAACAATTGTATTACGAGGACTTACAGTTAAAGAATTTTCAAGAAACAGGGTTAAAGCAAAATTGCATTTTCAATAAGATGTTACCGTTCAAATATATAAATAACTTTTGCTTTGACGATGTTTTCGAAGGAATTGTGAGATTTTGTGGATTTTTAAATAACACAGGGAAAACATCGGAATGAGGAGGAGGTATCTCTTTGGCGAAAATTGCCTCTCAACTTATTATATATTATTAGTTAATAGCTAAATAATTGTATACCTGAATTATACGCCCATGCAATACCTCGTTGGCCGATAATTTAAATTGCAGCTCTTGTGCAGATGATCCAAATCGTTATGTGAGATCACAACTACTGTAATACCTGGCGCTGGTTAGTTTTCCTTATGAAGCATGTAGAAGAAGGAGTGCACGTGTGATCAAACATCACCAGATGTGTGATCCAATTTCTCAGAGTGATCCATTTGGATACATCCAGCGTTGCAAGCAAAAGCTCAATTTTGCAGACCTCGTTCGCACAAAAGCTTGAACTGGCCTTTTTTTTTAATGGGTAAATTTTCAAGAGAGAGATAGCCAGGACGTTGGCGAGTTGACGGACGACGAATCGAACGCCAACCAAAAATCGAAAAGCGCATTAGATTTTTATATTAATATATTAATATGAAGTTACTATAATTAAATAAAATAGTAAAAATTTATTATTATTTAAGGAAAATTAATAGGGGCAAGATTAAGGTGCGGAGTGGATCCGCCTTGGCCGAGTCAGCTCGGAGAAATGAAGGAGGCATTACCAGTTTAACACAGCTGAGCAGTGTGACCAAAACGAAGGATCGAATAAAACGTTTTTACGATATTCGTGGTAAACGACATTCTGAGTATTCCCTAAACTGTAGAATTGTTGAATTTCGGTTAGCTGTTCCCATACCAATTAAAATTTCAGAAATTCAACAACATCGAGGCTGTTGTATTGAATCGTTGAAACCAAAGCTGTCACCTGTTGTTGCCATAAGCAATGGCAACTCTGTTACATTTTGTAGGCAATATTTACTCTAAAATCAAATTAGAATCAATATTTGTAGTTGATATTTTCTTGCTAACAATTATTAACACTGAATAAAACTAAAAAATACTAAAAATATTAAGTTCCCTGAAATGTTTCGTAAAATAACAGCTGTTCAAAAATGCAGAATACTATTTCCTATATCGTATAAGTTTGTTATTAATTCGTATTTTTTTTAATAGCTGAACATACATTTTTTAGTGTTAGTTAATAATATTTGTATTTTTTATTTTTAATTATTAATTTGGCGATTTTAAAATTGCAGTTCGTATTGCATCTGAACTGTGAACTGTAAATTTCGTTCTACTTACTTCTACTCCATAAAAACATTTATACAAACAAAGAATGGAAAACTAATCTGTGCAACAGTGGGTTAATCCGCGTGACTGTTACTGTTAGGACTAGGCGATTAGGTGTGTTCCTCGTACCCGCCAACGGTCATACTGCTCCAGTGTTAGTAATTATTATTTAGGTAATTTTGGCCAACAATTCAGCTTGCCGCTTTCGTTTGTTGTTCCCATTCGTTTTTATGACCTGGCCGTGAAATCAATAGGCATAAAATATTTAAATCCGAGCGGTGGCAAGTGCGTCATCATCGAATTCGTTGGCTCGCCGAGATTATTCGACCTTTCCGTTTTATTTTTCATTGACCCTGACCAAGTGCACTCGTTAGTGGTTGTTGTTGTTGTTGTATCTGCTCTTCATTGCTTAATCTCCCCCTCTCCGCGCCCGCCCCCACCGTCACTTTGATGATCAAAAAACAATCAGTTTGCGTAATAAGCGGCAATAACAATAACAACACTTACGGGGTGATAAGGACGCGAGCACAATGAACCGAACCACGCGAGTAAAGTTACTGATAAGCCCTGCAACTCTTTTTTTCCAGATTTAGCATGACGGAATACACGGAAGTCTTGCCCAACAATGGCCTAATGGATGGAATCGCCTCGGGAGTTGGGGTTCCCGTGGAGGCACTCCGATTGCTCCTGACCATCCTGGCCGGTAAGCTGTTATATCGCTTTAACGCCTTTCCAGATCGAGATATATAGCTAGAGTACGCCCCAAAATGCAAATAGATATAGGTTATAAGTATGCACAGGTGTTTACACCGAGGCGTATATTAAAGGGGTTTTTTTAATTATTTCTATTAAAAAAGTTTAAGTTAATTTTCAGGTATATATTATAACTAATATTATAAAATATAACGACTAACGATACATTTATTTCCGCTTTCAGGTTATCCCTTGGCAGCGTTTTATCTTAAGTTTGTGGCCATCATTGCCGATAAGACCTTGCATCACATATTCTTTGCCGGATGTGGCGCAGGATTGTGTTACTTCAACTATGGCCGCGACACATATCACTCCCTGGTGGCCATCCTGACCACCTATTTCCTGGTACTCATCCTGAGGAAGAAAGCACAAATATTTCTGGCCATAAACTTTGTATTCCACATGAGTTATCTGCTGCTCGGCTACTTCTACACCTCCAGCAATGAGTACGATATTCTGTGGACGATGCCCCACTGCATTTTGGTACTCCGAATGATTGGCTACGGCTTTGATATCACCGACGGGCTGAAAGAGGAAGCGGACTTGTCCAAGGACCAGAAGGAAACGGCGTTGAAGGAACCGCCTTCGCTGCTGGAACTCCTGGCCTTCGCCTACTTCCCCAGTGGATTTTTGGTGGGACCACAGTTTCCGTATCGCCGCTATCAGGCCTTTGTTGATGGCCAATTCCGTCAGCACGAGGGGAGCTTGGAGGCAGGCGTTCGTCGATTTGGAGCCGGTGCGTTCTACCTGATCGTGTGTCAAGTTGGATTGAGATATCTCCCCGACTCGTACTTCCTTACCCCGGAATTCGCAGAAGTGTCGTTTATCAAGAGGATCTATTTCCTGGGCTTCTGGGCCAAATTCAGCCTGTACAAGTACATATCATGCTGGCTGCTCACGGAGGGAGCACTCATCTGCATTGGCTTGACCTACAAGGGAGAGGACAAGAATGGCCAGCCAGACTGGTCGGGCTGCAGCAATGTAAAGCTAAAGCTCCTGGAGACGGGCAACACGATGGAACACTATGTGCAAAGCTTCAATGTAAACACGAATCAGTGGGTGGGACAGTACATATACAAGCGACTCAAGTTCCTCAACAACCGGACGATCAGCTATGGCGCGGCTCTGGGTTTCCTAGCCGTGTGGCACGGCTACCACAGCGGGTACTATATGACTTTCCTGATGGAGTATATGGTCGTGAGCACCGAAAAGCAGGTAGGAGTTTTAATTTGGTTAATATCTAAGATTTTGAAAGCTCTAGAGTTGCATCTATAATCTATTTTTTCCTCTATTTTTTAGATAACAAGCCTCTACACCAAAGTGGTGTTGCCCAAGTGGGGCCACATCCTCAACAACTCTGACATTTACAAGCTGCTATACTTCATCACAATGAAATCGTACAACATAGTTTACATGGGCTGGTGCCTCACCGCATTTGTGTTTCTGAAATACGAGCGATGGATCGTGGTCTACGGAGCGGTTAGCTACTATGGATTCACCTTTCTAATCCTCTGGGCTGTCTTCTACCACAGCTATCGTAACTTTTTCCGTAGCAGTTCCCGAAAAGAAGCAGTTAGCGATGAAAAGTTAGAGGATAAGAACACAGAAAAACTCGTAGAGGAAAAAAAACCAGAAGTCAAAAAGTCTGAGTAGGAAAGGGGAGATTGAAGCAACTAACCTGCAGAAAGTTCTCAAAATTTTAGTTTTGCCTTGACAATTGTTTGGAATTGGTATTAATCAAAGAATCGAATTGTTTTTACTAACCAAATAAGATGTTTTACCAAATAATATGCCACTGTAACTAGAGATTTGTTAACTAGCTATTGGAAAGCAATTTTATTCATATATATCGTCTGCCTAGTCAAGGAGGAATCATCCCCAAGTTGCAATGTGCTTTTTGGCGATAAGATACTGTCTTATCACGCCCAAAAGCACATTGTCAGTCTTATATATATTATGGAATTGTAAATTGTATAAGTGTTAAAACCCGTTTAGTTTAACTAGAAACTAGACAGATCACGCATAAGACTTTAAGGAGACCAGGGTCTTTGAGAATCAAACAACTTCTGTAACAGATTTCTTGTATTGGAAAGGGGAGCACTATCCGAGGAGACTTAACTAAGCCATAAAGACAGTTTTATACTAATGCAAAGATATATTTTGATATGCTCACGCTAAGTGCAAACTTCAGTAATGGAAATGCGAAATAAATGCAATAAAATTATTTTTATGTACAAGGCAGGCATTTATTGGGCATGCACATTAAATGGTGCAAATGGTTGTTATGCGTGATTCATGCGCCCGAATTTTTTAGGGTGGACCCCAATTTAGATGCAAATATTCCCCCAAACTGAATTTTGCAATTATTGGGAGCTAGATGAAGTGTGGCTGAGATACACATAGTATCGGATAATAAAATTCTGTAAATTTGATTCTTACAAATCGTATTAAATTTGAAATTTTAAATTAAATATTTAACGTACCCTTAGTACAAACTAAAAGTAATTTTTATATTACGTTTTTATTAATTACAATCGTGATAAACACCGCAATGAAAGGCGTTCAAATTAATCGTAGATACAAGGAAACTTATTTATTGATCATAAAATATTCATGAGAATGTACTGGGAGGTTGGTGGGATGGTAATGAGGCCCCTAGTGCTCCATCGGCTGGCCGTCTCCACCGCCCTCTAAGCGACGCTTGGCGCCACCACCAGCAGCGGGGTCCTTTTCCATCTCCTCGGTGATCTCGCTGAACATGTAGTCGTCCTGGTACTCCTTCAGAATCTTGCTGGAACGATTTTCGTCCAGGAACAGGGAGTACACCTTCTTCACATCCTCGGTGTTGACTTCGGTAGCCTTGCGACGACGGCACACCAAATTGGCTGTGGTGATAAGTTGAATGGCGTAGCGTAAGCTAGTGTCGGTGGCAATGCGCGTGAGAATTGTCAGGGCATCCGGGTGCATGATGCAGTCCTCCTCCTCGCAACGAATCTTCAGGATCTCCTTGACCTCCTTCTCGGAATATGAGACTGTGCGTATGATGATCATGCGATCGAGTAGATCAATGGGTATGCCATGGGGACTGCGGTAGTTTGTGCCCCTGATGCGAGTGATGCCGCGATTGGTGGCCATGACCACCACCGGAGCCATGTCCGATTCCAAAGCACGATTCAGGAAGGAGAAACACTCAATGTCCAGCATGTGTACCTCGTCTATGAAGAGCACACCCGGGTTTATCTCGGCCTTGCCCTCCTCACGCCACTCCAGGACCTTGTTGTTGATCTGATCGCGTACCTCCTGCTTGATTTCGCCGGTGTCGCCGGAGAATAGAGCCAGGAATCCGTGGGTGCGGCTATTGATCACATCGATCTCGTGCAGGGTCACAGTGTGCACCACTTCCTTGCGCTTCTGCAGCTCCCCCTCGGGGCACTGGACGAATCTGGTCTGGGCGCCGGTGGCGTCGTAGTCCCTGGCCCGGGTGAAGCTGCGTCCCAGTTTGTTGACCTTCCCAGAGGCCTTATCGATGGTGATCACGTCGCCCGACTGGATCTTCTCCTTCATGAAGCACTCGATGATCTTGTTGCCCAGATCGTAATTGGTCTCCATCTCGGTGGTCTTCAGGGTGACCTTGCCCACCTTCTGTCCCGTTCCCGTGGCGGGACGCTCGATCTGGATCTCCACAACCTCGCCCTCGATGATCTCGGTCTCCTCCTTGATGCGAACGCCAATACTCTTGCGTAGCGCCTGCGACAGAGCCTCGGTCTTGCTCATCTCCAGCGAGTATATCTCCGATCCGGACATACTGGTGAACGGGGTCTCGGTGCCCAGGGCCTGGGCCATTCCCACGGCGATGGCCGTCTTGCCGGTACTGGGCTCCCCGGCCAGGAGGATGCATCGGCCGGCTATCTTGCCCTCGCGCACCATCTGCACCACCACTCCGGCGGCGCGGCGGGCGTCCTTCTGGCCCACCATTCCCTGGGACACCAGGCGAGCCTCCAGAACATCGTCCAGTCCCAATCCGCGGATGTGCGAGTGGGCGCCAATGCGCTCGATGCGAGTCACGTCGCGAACCTCGATTTTTTCGGTCTCGGCCATTTTGTACTTCTGCAATATGTCACTGGTTACAAGTTCTACGCAAATCCAATGTGTTGGGCGACTCACTGGTTGTTTATGGAGCTAAAATAAGTTGCTAAGCACGAAATTCGGATAGTAAAACGCCGGGCTCATGTGTTTCGATGACTGTTATCGATATCAGGGACTCACGGGCATTTGACAGCACTGGCGCGGGCAGCACATGCTGTCAGTGATGACAGCCTTTTGAAAAGCTAGCTAGATGTAGCTAGAAATCTTAAGATGGTTTGAAAAGCGCGGGTGCCACATATTTATTAAATTCCCTAAATTGTCGTCAGCTTTATTCGTAACTAAGGGCGCCAAATATGTGCATGTTTTCTGAAAATGCGAAAATGCTATGGCTCCATTAAAACAGTAGCATAAATAATTATTATTTTATATTTTATATATATATATATATATATATTTGCAATTCTAGTCACATGTAAATTTATTTACATTAGTCTTGATCGGAACAGCAGTTTAGAATTAGCCCAGAAATTATGTGGGATTTTAAATTTTTTTTTTCGATTTATAACTAGACATAGGATTTTAGGGAAAATGCATTTTTTTAAACACGATTTCAAACCACATCTGATGGTTACAAATTTTATTAAAAAAAAATCATAACTAGATTTAAGTATACTTTAATTTATAAATTATAACTTTACCTATTTCTGACCCTAAATTTAGGTAAAATAGTTTTGTTTTTAAATTAAAACTTTAGGAGTTAAGCCTATCATTTGTAAATATTGTTTTTTGTGCTTATTTTTCGTTCTTTCCATTAATAAATCTTAGGGATTCTCTTGTTTTATCTCATTGAAAATCACATGCCATCAGAAACACATCGCAATGAATAAAAACTTTAGTGAATGTGTCACACCACAATTTACATATAAATTACCCCGAGTCGATAAAATATAAAATCTTTAAAATGTGCTTTGATAGGGCATCCCATTTGAAAGCCATTAAAACTGTATTTTTACTCACTCTGATAGTAATTATGATTATAGAAGTATATTTTTTAATAGCCCCGCAAGGTAATTAAGTCAAATAAAAATATTTAAAATATTTTTTGTCTTGCAATATTATCCTGATGAGTCCGATAAATAAACTATTATTGATTGCATCAGTGTGGAGTATTATTGTAAGTATTTAACATTTAAATGAAGAGTATTATTAACTAAAAGTTTTATATATTTAGCAATGGAAACGCCTATGTGTAATTAATGCACTTTGTTTGCCAGTATCTCTGTCGGTATATACCTTTCTAATTCTTAACCATCCCAAGATAAACGTCATAGACTGGTACGATATTCATAAGTCGTTTTCTAATATAGAAATGATTATTGCTCTTATCGGTGAGTTGATATAGTTACTGATGATGTAGATGAATATTAATAATGTGCTTAAAGATATTTTAAAAGTGTAAGTATAATTTCGCTAAGTTTAGTAATACCTACACAGAGAAAAAAACGGGAAAATATGAGACTGATATGGGTTTCATAACAAAATGGTACGATTTCACATCAATATCTTACAAAATCATATGTTCAAAATATCATTTTGATATGAACACAGAACGGACAAAAATTTATATGAAAAAATACCCAATGGATGACTATTCAACAGGTTATGGATTTCTTCCATTTTTGCTTGTGATATTCTATATGTGGACCAGACGTAAAGAACTTCATGAAGAGGATTGTTTCGATATTTAAATGTACTGACAAAATCAAATATTATTAAAATGACATGTTAATTATTATTATATATAAAGTTTTACAGGCATGAACATTATTTTTATGTAAGCAAATTATGTTTTTTGCCTATGCACAAAGGACTTTTATTTTAATATTTAGCAGAGTTTTTATTGAAAAGGGGTTTATATTTACATCCCCAACGTTAAACTAATTTAACAAAATGAATTATTCTTGTAACTAAGGCTTTCATGGGCGAAAGGGGACGAAAGTGGAAAATTTCGATTGCTCAAAACGGTGAATCAACATCAACAGCCGAGTCGAATTAGCCATGCCACTTATCGCTCCACACTTAAAACAAAATTAACCCTAAATTTTAGAAATTTTAGACGTTAAATTAAATTGTTACTACATTTTCTAAATAGTATTCAACTTATACCTACTCTTATTTTGAATATCGCTTCCATATAGGATTTATTGTATTGTATTGTATATATTATACATAGGTGGCGTAACACCAAATGTAATAAAATATAATATAGGTGGCGTATTTCTCCAAAACATATACCCAACATGCACTTTAGACGCGCCGTGTCAGCATGGGGATATAGCTCAGTGGTAGAGCATTCGACTGCAGATCGAGAGGTCCCCGGTTCAAACCCGGGTGTCCCCTTGTTTTTTGCTTTTTTTATTTACAGTTTTTTTTATTTATATTGTGCTTATTCCATTCTTATTGCTTTTAATCCTAAAAAATGGTTTGATTAATATGTGATGTGTTTTGTTTGTGCACACACGTTCCTTTTTTTCACAAAAATCTTACAGATCTTTCTTTCTTAAGATAGTTAGAAAAATGCAGTTTTCATACACAGAGAAAAAAACTGAAAAATATGGGCCTAATATGTGTTCATAATCATTTTTTCATAACAAAATGGTACGCTTTCATATCAATATTGTACAAAATCATATGTTCAAAAATATCATTTTGATATGACCACAGGACGGACCAAAATTGATTTCTCTGTCTACCCGCTAATCCTAGAGTAAGAGAGTATATTGCGTTCTTTGTAATGTACACTACTGGCCAAAATAATAAGTACATAGGCTTCATCTTCACTTGCTAAGCGATATCTCAATAATTATTGTGGCCAGACCTCCCAAACCTTTTTATTTTTAAAGGTTATTCTGTTCTGAAATAGTTTAATAAACAATGGGTACAGTAAAACCTGTCTATTCCATGTTAGCCATACATTTGTGCTGAAAGGTTGGATTTCGTGTGGTCAAAATAATAAGTACACTTGCGTTATTTATAAATTTTAAAATATTAAATCTAGAATGGGGCTACGGTTTGTATTTTATCTTAAGTTAGGATCATATTTATAAGAAGTTTGGGCCAATTGGGCTTTCCAAAAAATTTCAAAGCCATCATTCCACACTAAAATCTGATTTGAAGGCTAAAAGGAACTTTAACATATGTATGTACACAAATGTGTATATTTATTTACTTACATATTTAATAATATGTATATGTATGTAAAGTGTACACAAATGTGTATATTTATTAACTTACATATTTAATAATTAATTGTTTTTTACAGCTTATGTATGTTAATTTTTACAAAACTTATAATGTATGTATATATAATAAAATAATATAAATATAATATATACATATATAGATAAAAATATATATAATAATATTTTGTTTCAGGTGTCGGTGCTTCTTACAAATAAGTAGATAAGTAAATTGAAAATATATTTTTGTATGTTAAATTCACTAATAAATTATGACCTTTTTAGCAATTAGTTGTACATTTAAGTTTTAAAACCATATTAAAAATTTAGATCTATTATCAAAACCAAATGAAATAAAAATAAATCAATTAGTTTATAAAAGTATAACATTTGATTAACTTTTAAAAACGTTTCGAAAACTACAAAGCCCTGATTGTTTTTTATACCCTTGTATAGGGTATCATGATTTCAGTCAGAAGTTTGCAATACAGTGAAGGAGATGTTTCCGACCCCATTAAATATGTATCAGCAACACTAAACGAGCCAAGGACGTAGGCTGAGGGCGATTTGGGGGTTAGCCATGTCAGTCAGTCTGTCCGTTTCTACGTAAACAAGTCTCTCTGTTTTTAGGCTATAAGGATGAAACATTCTTAATAGTCTTCTTTTTATTGCAGGTAGTATATAAGTCGGAAATAGCCGGATCGGACAACTATATCCTACAGCTCCAATAGGAAGGATTGGAAAAAAATTGGAAATACAATTAGAGCTTCGATGTTTTTTTACATGTTAAATGGCTAGATCAACTCGTCTATTGATGCTTATCAAGAATATATAGACGGTTGATTTTGTTCGGTGTTGTACGTAAGAACCATAACGAATTTTGGTTGAAAACGTAATATAAAATCTAAAATTGATTTCAAAAAGAGTAGTCCTTGTAATTTTAATTCAGCATAATTTTCATTCTCACAAAAATGTCGAGTAATCACATAGCCTCATATCTTATATTCGCTTTTTACCTGTTTACCACTTGTGCCACATTTAACAAGGACCTTGTAATGTGTGGGGACTGCACCGAGGACAATAAGGACACTTGCTCTATTAAAAATGATTCGGGGTACTTCGTTCATCCCGAAATTTATTCTCAATTTGAAGATTTCAGATCATCCGCATTCCCTCCAGTAACCTCTGACCTAGGCGTGTGCATTCCTGGCAATATGAAAATTGATGGTACTGAGAACTGCGGCTATAATACTGGTTTACTTATCCAATTTTCTTTTACAGCAGAAGATGGGTCTTTTCAGTACATTTGTGTTTGGTCACCCGAACTTGGTTGTAAAGTTATAGTTCCTAAGACCGATACGGAAGTAGCTTGTGCGATGTGCCGATTAAACATTTTAGATGGAACAGGAAGTTGTCCGTGTAAAATGCCCGACTTAATTGAAAATGAAAAGAAAAATTTGAAATCACGATCAAGTCAAACCTACACCGGTTATCTGCACATAATAGTTTTGGCATTTGTTGTGCAGCAGGTCATTGGGCTTGAGATACAAGTTCTAGAGCACATTGCATTCAACCGACTCTAGCAAACGGAATACATCTATTGGTTGCAAGGTTTATTTATGTACATTTGTATGATTAAAAAAATTTAATGAAATCACAATAATCACAATCACAATGAAATCATTTAAATATTTGTCCATATATGGTTTTAAGTTGGAATAAGTCGTTTCGTTCTCTTAAAATACGTGTTAAAGTGCAACATGGAAAGTATAAAAGCATTTTGGGTTTAAAAATCTAAAAGTTGTTATCGACACGAGTCAAATTTCATTTGAAGTTCCTCTAAGATGGACAGAGGATAGTAAAAACCAGAGGCCGTAAATAATGATTATTTTCGCTATTTTTAAATGAATAAATCATACACTTCTAATCAACATAGAAGAAGCATGACTAGCACGTTTTTATCCTTTAAGGATACACTATGAATATCCTTGATTATTTTTAATTTTTAATTGTTATATTTATTCTTCTATTGTTAAACATTATTTTTAAGCAAAAAAAATAAAAATCACAAATAATCATTATTTTTGAGCAAAAAAAATAAAACTCAAAAATAATGATTATTCGTGATTTTTATTTTTTCGCTCAAAATAAAACTCACCAAGCAACAACTTTTGATCCTTTAAGAATATTATAAGGACATAGAACAATATTGGCAATATCCTTAAAGGATTAAAAGTTCTTGCTTGGTGAGTTTTATTTTGAGCGAAGAAAATATAAATCACGAATAATCATTATTTTTTGCTCAACATTTTTTATTTTTATTTTTTTTGCTCAAAAATAATTATTAGTCTTGATTTAAAAAATTAAAAATCGATAAGTAATCATTACAAAGTAATTTTTAAAATATTACTTATAATGATTACGGTCCCTGTAAAAAATCCAACATCTCTCTTTTAAATTTTAGGTACATGTCCTCAACAATATTGTATATTTTTCACAGATAAGCAGTGGACAAAATTTAATTGTGTACATATAAATAAGAATCTTACGGTGCTATGAATCCAAAATATCAGTAGAATTATGTCGAACTGTAAATAAAAATAAAAATACTTCTGCTGCTATACTACTCTTTCCAGTTTTATTATTACGGCAGTCAAGTAAATGAAGTAGGTATTTTATCAAACGAAACTTGGGTTTAATTCGATGAAGCGTGTACAATGTACATATTTAAGTAACTGTGCGCTAGACTGTGTTAACAAATGAACTAAAATCAAGTTAATCTGGAAAGAAATAAACAATATTTTAAAATTAACATGTCTGGATTAGCATAATTGGTAATACATAGTGGTTGTAATCGTATTCTTTACTTTCGGATAACAAATCTAGGAATTTTCCACTTCCTTAACGCGATAACCAAGCTGCTGCTCCGCTGCTATAAATTGAGTGGTAACAGTTTAAATCGACACACTAATCTTCAGGTGCCACGCCTTAAACATCTTCCACAATGAGGCTCTTTCTTCCCCTCACATTGGCAGTAATGGCCGTTTGCTGCTTGTCCTTCGTCAATTGCGCCTCCTCGGACGATACAGACACTGGTACTGGTAGTGGAACTGGTACTGGCACCGGTTCAGGCACCGGTACTGGCACCGGAACAGTCACCTCGACGACAACTGTTGCCACGTCAACCTCGACCACAACCACTAAGGCCCCGCAAGTGACCCACAAAAGGAAACATCATCGCAGACGTCGCATCCTCAGGAGAATCCGCAGAAGACGTGAAGAGGCTGAAAGAAGGCGTCGAAGGGGCTAAGTTTTTAGGAACTTTTTATAAGTTCCATTAATCTGTATACATCTAGTTTTTGTTTCACAAGCTTGGAAAATAAAAATTCAATACAAAGTGTATTTCATAATATGTAGTTATCTTTAACTACACCGAGAAAAAAAAACCGTTCTCATTGATTTTAGTATTTTCGATCACAAAACCTAGCCAAGATCGAATCATACTAAAAATACTAAAATCAACATCGATTTCAAGATGAACCGATGTCGGTTCTGAAATTACACGCTTCTTTATACTTGATATATCAAATAAAAAGTACACATTTTTGAATTGATTTATTTTTGTTCCATTTGGTTTTGATAATAGATCTACATTTTTAATATGGTTTTAAAACTAAAAGGTTATAATTTATTAGTGAATTTAAAATGCAAAAATATATTTTCAATTTACATATCTACTTTGTAAGAAACAGCGTCACCTGAAACAAAATATTATTATATATATTTGTATCTATACATGTATATATTATATTTATATTATTTTATTATATATACATTATAAGTTTTGTAAAAATTAACATACATAAGCTGTAAAAAACAATTAAGTAAATAAATATACATATTGTATGTACACTGTACATAAATATACATATTATTACTTCAACCATTTTTATACCCGTGCAGAGGGTATTATAATTTTGGTCAGAAGTTTGTAACGCAGTGAAGGAGACGTTTTCGACCCCATAAAGTATATATATTCTTGATCAGGATCAATAGGGGAGTCGATATAGCCATGCCCGACTGTCCGTCTGTTTCAATACCGTTTGCGAGCTCACTTTAAAAGCTAGCGACTTAAAACTTTTACAGTCATCCTAAAACATGTGTTTGTTTGAAAATCGACCCGATCGGACGTCTATATCCTATAGCTCCCATAGGAAGAATCGGATATAAAGCTATTAACATGAATCTTTCCAAATCCTATTTTTTTGTGCCTACCTTTATCAGGGTAAAAGCGAGTGTCGATCGGACGTCTATATCCTATAGCTCCCATAGGAATAATAGGGTGAAATCTGTTAAAATTTGATGTTTTTCAGGATATTTCGCGCAGTGTAAAAGATATTGACATGAATTTTTCCCAATCGTATTTGTTTGTGCATACCTTGAACAGGGTAAAGGCGCTTGCCGATCGGACGTCTATATCCTATTGCTCCCATAGGAACAATAGGGTGAAATCGACCCAAAATTTGTCCCTTGTATTAAGAAGACTTCGGCTTGCCGAAGTTAGCTTCCGTCCTCGTTTTTAAATTATTTTTACATAATTATACCCGTTACTCGTAGAGTAAAAGGGTATATTAGATTCGTGCAAAAGTATGTAACAGGCAGAAGGAAGCGTTTCCGACCATATAAAGTATATATATTCTTGATCAGGATCACTAGCCGAGTCGATCTAGCCATGTCCGTCTGTCCGTCTGTCCGTCTGTCTGTCCGTCTGTATGAACGCTGAGATCTTGGAAACTATAAAAGCTAGAAGATTGAGATTTGGCATGCAGATTCTAGGGGTTAATACGCAGCGCAAGTTTTTCACGCCGATGTGCCACGCCCTCTCTAACGCCCACAAACCGCGAAAAACTGTGACCCGTTCTGTATGAACGCTTAGATCTCGGAAACTATAAAAGCTAGAAGATTGGGATTTGGCATGCAGATTCTAGGGGTTATTACGCAGCGCAAGTTTTTCACGCCGATGTGCCACGCCCCCTCTAACACCCACAAACCGCGAAAAACTGTGGCACCCACAGTTTTGAAGCTATATTAACAGGAAAAGAAATGTGTATTTGTTTCATCAATACATTTTGATAGACCAAAGTGGGAAACCCCCCTCCCCCCTAACGCCCACAAACCGCGAAAAACAGTGGCACCCGTCTGTATGAACGCTGGGATCTCGGAAACTATAAAAGCTAGAAGATTGGGATTTGGCATGCAGATTCTAGGGGTTAATACGCAGCGCAAGTTTTTCACGCCGATATGCCACGCCCCCTCTAACGCCCACAAACCGCGAAAAACTGTGGCACCCACACTTTTGAAGCTATATTAACGGGAAAAGCAATGTGTATTCGTTTCATCAATACATATTGATAGACCAAAGTTGGAAACCCCCCCTACCCCCTAACGCCCACAAACCGCGAAAAGCTGTGGCGCCCATAGTTTTAAAGCTAGAGCAAAAGTGTAAACGCAATTTTGTTTGGGTTATTAACGCCTACCGAAATGTAGAAGAAATATTTTTAATTTTTTGATGCGGTTGCTTGGTTTGCCCTGCTTGAGACTGCTGACTTTAGCTGAGTAACGGGTATTTGATAGTCGAGGCACTCGACTATAGCGTTCCCTCTTGTTTTCACATAATTTTTATAAATTTTCTGAAGCATTTCATAGAAATGTATACATTATTTTTAGATTATTTATTAATAATTTCTACATCATATATATTAATTTTTTAGCGGCGGCCTTATTTTGTCCGGCCATTTTTCGAGAAGCCAAATAAACATGATATGAAATAATGATCAATTTGATGAAATCCGAAATGTAAAAAGAAACTCCGACAGAGGGAAATCGAAAAAGTTTTTTTTTTAGGTTCAATATCAATTTTAGGGCATCCAAAAACGGTATATAAATATAATAAAAATACCTTTAATTTACCATGGGTATAATTATCACAATGATAATACTTTTGCATCATAAGGAATTTATATGATTATTAACTTGTTTTACAGCACTAACAGGTGAAATTAGGTGATCTTATTGCGACAAACTATTAAGTGGGTTACATGACTTTCTTGGTGTCAGCTGATACCCTGTAATTTTGGGCATAGAATCGCCCGAAGAGGAAGAGGAAGGGCAGCATGTAGACGGCTGCCGTGAAGCTGATCCAGGTTCCGTACTCGCAGCCCCGGACAAACAGTTGCGAGGCCCAAAGCAAGCCGACGGTGAACTGCAGCAGCTGGAGGCCGGTCAAGTAGCGCTTCCACCACAGGAACCGCTGGATCCGAGGACCCAGGACACTCAGCGCATAATAGCCGTACATGAAGATGTGCACGAAGGAGTTTATCATGCCCGGAACATAGGCTACACGAAAAAAACAGGGGATTGAAGACTTTAACCCAATTAAAGGGACTGGGAGTACTCACTCGAACCCGTTGGCTTCCACTTGACGACGACCCAGCAGAAGAGCAACATGCTGCTGTGATGGTACACATGCAGGAAGCTCAGCTGCTTCCACTTATGGCGCAGGATGAAGAAGGCCGTGTCGGCGAATTCCAGTATTTTTGAGATGTAGAACCACCAAAGGGCCGCGGCAATCTGTTTTACAAAGGACCCTCTCTCAATTTGATTCTGTCAGCCGGTCTGCGGGCATTTCATACCCTTGCAGAGGATACATATGTATGTTCCGAACAGTAGTTTGCATTTGTTGTTATGAGGTGAATTTATTTTTAAATGCCCTATCTGTTTTGGTCTTGTTTACAAAACTTAATAGAGCTTTTATTAGCCTTTAGTGGCTGACTGAGATATTTGCGTGTTTGTAAAGCTGTTTTAAGATTTTAGAGTAAGTAAACAGTAGCTTACAGCTACTGCCCTAGTTTATAAGCTACGGAGTCGAAAAAGTTCAACTTTAACAAAAGTAGTAAGGTTGTCATTAAGTGAAATAATAAGTATCAGTTTTAATTAAAATCAATATGATTTAACATTTTTTTTAAAGAGTCTTTACTATTACTTTTTTCTTCTGTTAAAATCGTTAAAAAAATTTGTTACATTAGATTGATTGATTAAATTTCAACCAAATTTTTAAAGCTTGGAAATTTAAAGGAAAGTATTATTAATTTTGGGAATAATTTACATATACGGAGAGAAAAATGTAAGCTCATTTGTTCTTGAATTGAGTACATTCGTTCTTTAAAGCAGATTCGTTCGTGTAAGCATGAGAACATTGGTTCTTGAAAACCGTTTAAGCACGTTTTAGCTTTATAAGAATTTTTTGATAAATTTAGACCACTGATTTGATGAATTATTTACTTATTGAGATCAGCAATGTAAATACCGGCAATTTAACTTGTTTCAAGCACATTAAACCAACATTAACATAAAAATCTCGTTCTACTTTTAAGAACATTTTCATCTCAAATTAAATTATTTTTTAGTTCTGCAAGGGTATTCAATGATCCGCCTACCAAAGTAAGTTCTATGTTCCGTTTTTTTGGCACCAACTTACACGCATTTCATGTGGGCTATAGCTCACCCGACAGGGCTGACAGCTGAAGCTATAGTCGAGGGCCCGCGCCGCCGTGAAGAGCTCCAGGCAAATGTGGGCATTCAGCAGGGCCATGGCCAAACTGTGGCAGAACAATGGCACTCGCAGCTGCAGCGGCTTGTACCTGTGCACCGATAAAAAACTCATAAAAATCGTTTTCATATTTGTATACTCTTGATAAGAGAATAACATCTCTCTTCACAGTTTAATCCAAAGTGATACCAAAAAGGCACACCAAATATCATAAAGTTATGGCAATTTTTTTTCTGTGTACGCTCGAGTGGCCGATGGGCGTTTGCAATGGCTGGTTGGATGGATATGGATGGATGGGCTGACCTCACCTGGCTGTCCATTTGGGCCCGTAGCGCACCATCAGCAGGTACAGGGTCAGCAGAGCGGGCACATTCCAGGGCGATTCCACCAGCGGCCATGTCCGCGTCCGCTCGTCCGCAGATGGAATCGAATAGCTGCCAATTGTTGTACTATTTCCATGGGACACCATCGAATATGCGCTTTAAGAACCTCCAGATCCGACTGAATAACCTGGTCTCCACTCATTTCGCTCTTATATACGCATCGCTTAGCTAATGCTAATGTTGGGGCAGGTCTGGGGTCTACCTTTAAGACGTTCAATTAGCGTTTTATGACTGCTCTTGACCAAGGTCAAGACTGTGTTTCTGGGGTCACTTTTAAGTGGTGTTTGATACACTTTTCGGTTGCCACTTTATAAAAAGTAAGACAAGTATTTTAATAAATATAAAATGCATTTTTAAGTTTTATCTATAAATGTTGGGAATGTTCTTGTTACTTAACCCAGGTATATTTACCTGTAATTTTTCTATTATGTGGTCAGGGACTTCGCATGCAGGCAGCTCAATCCTTTGTTGTCGGTTTCACATTCATTTCAACTCCATTGGAATCTTGATTAAGCAGATGCATTTATTTTTCGATTGCCTCTTAATCAATGAAGCGTTAAATATAGTTACACACATATATCTTTTGTGGCGCCCTATCATCAATATTGAAAAGTGCAATTGCAGGAGCAAAAATAACAAGAAAAACAATTGGAAAGCACAATAAAGTGTGCAACGTGAGAACGGTTGATGGTGATGGGAATGGCAGGTTGATGGCATGGGAGGGCAGAAAATCGGGGAAGTCGGGAGGAAAGTGGTTATCCTGAAAGCCAAAAACGAAAGACAAACATTTCACTAAGACCTTTGAAGGAAGTGTAGCAGTCTTTGTAAATACTCTGAATGGTGGAAAGGTATTTTACCTATTTTAGAAAAGGATTACTTTTTGTTTTGTTTTTTTTAGGTTTGTGGGGAAATATATGTGTGATAAACTTAAAATAATGTCAACTAAACAAAGCGTAAGTAAAAGTTTTTAAAAACTTTTGATGCTAAATTAAATTTTTAAATTAAGAAGTTAAAAAAATTCATGTTTTTAGAAAATTTGGCTTTAAGTTTAAATTTAAAAAGCTTTTTTTTTTTATCAACCAAATTTAGAAAAGAAGTTTTCTTAAAATAAGAAAAATTAAAATGTTGCGAAGTCGCCTTTAAATTCGAGAAAAAACACCCTTTAGTTAGAACTTTGCTAGCATGGTAACTGTTGACCATGACAGCGATTTCTCTGCCGATTTTTTTTGAATATACTTTCTTGAAACAAGAATTTTTTGTCTTATTTTAAAGGCGCCTATCTAAAATAACTTTTATTAATTTAAGAAATGTATTTTCTTTCTTGTTTAGAAATACAGAATTATATTTCTTGTTTTAAGAAATATTTTTTCTTATTTGTAAGGCGCTTTTCTAAAAGAAAATTTCTTAAAACAAAAGTTCAAGAAAGATTTTTCCAGATTTTATGAAAATTAGAATTTTTTTATGAGTGTACATGTTAAGTATTTTGGAATTTAATGAAAAACAGCATAAAAGAATATAAAATCATTTAGCGCTTTAATTTCTGTCTTAACTATAACCGAATTATAAGTTTCCATCTTTCTAACTTTGATTATAATTTTTTCTTCTTCCAAAATGTTGATTTTAGAGTATTGTGATTTCGATTTAAGTTAAGCACATGGGGTCCAGTTTGTTAGCCCTCAGCGCTGGTAGATGTTTGCGCTTTTCTCTGGCTTTTTGCCCTTCCATGTCTCCGGCTTCGACTCCATTTTCTATTATTGTTTTCTTTATTTGAATTGCAGTACGTGTTTGCACCTAGGGCACTTTGTGTTCCTGGCGCTGCTGTTTACATTTTGGATGCCGTCGGAGCAGCTGCGTCCAAAGGGTTGAGCTCCACATTCGCCACTTCCACATCCACAACCTCCACTGGATGTTTGCATTATTATTATTTCGTAAGCCTTGTTCCGGCACTCGTAAAGCGCAATTGTATCGCAACTTGACCGCAGCAGTTGGACCCATTTTATGGGCTCAATCATGGGTTTTCGGGGACTGATTGTGGAGGGCCGCCCTCCGAATCAAGCGTCAATTTTCATTAAAATAATGTCACAATTCAGCCTCGAAATGGTTTTAGTCCCGGTTTAGGGGTCCATACTTCGTAATGGGCGCAATCGCCTCCCCATCTGCGGTTAACCGCTTAGCTTTGCCCATCATCGGGAGGCTGCACATATGCCATCATGTCCTGCGGCTACGAGTGTCCTTCCTCCCTTAGTTCTGACTTTCGTCCTTCAGTACCCATTCCATACATCCTTACCCTACTCCATTGACCCCGTGGCTAGGTGTGCTTACGAGTGCGTATAATTGAGTTAGTGTGATTGTTATAATCAACACTCACCATATCTATAAATATATTTAAGCTAGGGAAATATTCAAATATTTAATAAGATATATGTAATATGTCTAATCTAAATTGCATTTATTGAAAGGAAATTTACTCCTATTGATTTTTTTAAACAACATTCGCACAGCTTTACCAAAATCCAGGTATTTTGAATCATATTAAAAAATTAAATTCTATTGCTTTCGAAATTTAAATACTAAATATAACTACATTTATTTACATTATTTACATATGTATAATACATAATATTATACCTTTTTTTTAGGGTATAATACTATCGGAAGAGCAATCGAAATATTTTTTAAACCATCTCCAAAACAATTTTACCTCTGTGTGACTCTAAATTGTAAACGAAGTTTTGCGACAGTGGCAAATACATTTAGGAGGCGGATGTCTAACCGCCTGGTTGATGGTATTTTGTCAGTCTCTGTGTGACCCCTCTATTTGATATTTGTGAATACGAATACCGATCCATTCAAGCGTTCACTCCGCTCTGAATAATTTATTTTTCTGGAGTGATGTTGGTGTGTGGAGAGTTCATGCAAACTTCTACCTCAGGCGGTTCATCGTGCTGACATTGTCGCCCCCAGTGGATCACGTGGTTTATTAAATAGATTACAGTTGTGTGCCCTAACCTCATGCTGCACATTGAACTTCACAAATGTTGAACGCCAAACAAATATTATGTTCATAAAGAACATGAATCATCTTAAACAACCCGAAACCCAAATTTTTTAAAGAAAGTAAACAGTACAAATAACCAACAGTACCTTATACTAATTTATTATTATTATTTTTTAATTTCTCTGTTTTTAAATTATTTTAAAATTTAATTCATATATATCATTTTATTTGTTTAAGTTTGTTTTTATTTCTACATTTTTAAAAAATCATTTTTAAAATTCATTTAAAGTTATTTTAAATATTTATTAAAATAATTTAAATAACACCATTTGTGTTTAAATTTAAATAAAATATATAATTTGAAATATAAATATAAGAATAAATGTATTGTATTTAAATATTTTATTACTGCATACACTAGACGCAGAACTGATGTCAGGATCCCATTGTCAGCGCCATTCGCTTGGATGACAAATTCATGGCGGTCCGCTACAGTTTTTGTCATCTTTGACCCCGCTGAATCCCATAAGCGTGCATACATTCATATGTACATATGTAAATGTATCTGCGGCTATCGGGTCAAAGCTAAAATGTTGAATGAAAAAATAGAATATGCAAAACTTTACGGAGAAGTGCAATGGACAATTTCATGAGAATATCAATCTCAAATAAATGTAAAATCTTTTACCAAAACAAAAATATTTCTGGATTAAAATAAAAATACATAAGTAACAAAAAAAACCTATATTAAAAAAAAAAAAAGTTGCTCAATATCAGCAATTTCGATGCTTTCGATGTTTATGAAATAAACAATTTTAATGCAGGCCATAACTGGGCAGACAAATGCACTGCCGCACACGAATACAAATAAATATTATCTTCTTTTATTGCGCTCCGCTGAGATTTTTATACCCAGTGGACATTGCACTGGCCGCATCATTATATCAATATTCGTGTATTGACAGCGCGGAGCAATTGATGTCAGTGACAAAAGGGAAATACCATCAAGCAAGTCAAGCTTCCATCGAGGGTTGTGCTCTCCTCCATTTCTCTGGATTTTCCCACTTTTCCTTAGCCTTTTCTGAAACTGGAAAAAATATTTGTAGTAAAGTTTATTTTCAGGGTTAACTGCGTGTCATAAGGCCCACAAAAAAGTGACATAGCGCCTGCGGGCGATTTGGGAGTAGAAAGAAAACTTTTGGGAAAGCTTCAAACCGATAGCTTTAAAACTGAGAGACTAGTTTGCGTAGAAACGGACTGACAGATAGAATTTTACCTGAGGCGGGGGTTTAACCCCCAAATCGCCCTCTGCCTGCGTCCTTGGCTAGATCGACTCGTCTAGTGTTGATGATCAAAGATATATATTTGATGGGGTCGGAAACGTCTCCTTCACTACAAGGGTATAAAAAACAATCATGGTTTAGTAGTTTTTGAAACGTTGTTAAAAGTTAGTAAGTTAGTTCAAAGTTAGTCAAAAACCGTATGATTTTCTCATAAATGTTATTATTTCATAAATGGAATATTTCGTTCCCAATTTTTACCCTATTTATGTGTTATGTATGTATAAAATTAAGCAGTTCTTGAAGTAGTCGTTCTAAGTAGTTTTATATTCTAAATTACTTTCATTAAGACAATTGCCACATGTTCTCTGGTTGAAAATGTCGAAAAATTACATATTTTGTTTTCTACTTTTTGCTCTTTACTTGTTTATTACATGTGCCTCGTTTGATAAGGACCTTGTGATGTGTGGAGACTGCACTGAGGAAAACAAGGACATTTGCGTTATTGAAGGTGAATCTGGATACTATGTTGTATTTACTAAATGTGTATAAGTTGTGCATAAGTTCGATCGTCGTTTCTTCGTTTTTTAGGTGAGAAGTATTTTTCGAGACGCTCACGGGTCACATTAAAAAAAACAAGAGAGAACGCTATAGTCGAATACCTCGACTATCAAATACCCTTTACTCAGCTAAAGAAAGCAGTCTCAAGCAGGGCAAACCAAGAAATCGCTTGAAGGTGGCACAATCCACCGGACATTTCATTATTTACTGAGTAGTCTGATTAATGTCAAACTTCTAGCTTTCATAGTTTCCGAGATCTCAGCGTTCATACAGACGGACAGACGGACAGACAGACGGACAGACAGACGGACAGGCAGACGGACAGACGGAAATGGCTAGATCGACTCGGCTAGTGATCCTGATCAGAAATATATATATTTTATAGGGTCGGAAACTCTTTCTTCTACCTGTTATATACTTTTGCACGAATACAATATACCCTTTTACTCCACGCGTAACGGATATAAAAATAAAATAAAGTACTTTTTAGAGATTGTCTATATCATAACCAACTTAATTTAACCAAAAAAGTAAGCGTTTTCAATATGACAAAGAGATATTAAAATTAGTGTCTAAAATATTTATATATACATTTTTTTTCCAGTCGCATAAAAAATAAACAAGGTATTTAATACTACATGAAGAAAAATAAGTATTTTACTTTTTTTTTTAATGGTAGACTACCATTTTTTTTGCTGTGCACTCTTTGCCTTGTTATTGCATTGTGATTTCCTTGTTGCTGTTTGCGGGGGATTATTGAATGCGAATGACCTGACCCAGTGGCTTCTCCTTGGACTTCCTCCGTCGCCATTGATGCTGCTGTCCTCTGGATGTCCACTGTCGACTCGAATCGCTTTTTGTGTTTACTCGCATTTCCTGCACATTTCCGGCTCAATGGGAATGTGGCAAACTGTTCCCCGATGCTCGCAGAAGCATGAAAAATTGTGGGCATGATTGGTAAAATACCTTGGGTTTTCTACGGTATTCCTGTGACGGTTTTAATTTAGATTGGGACGCAATTGGGTTCGATTTCTGCTGGGATAAATCTAGTTGATTGCGATGTTGCAGATCCCAGATCATATTTAGTCCTTCTTGTTTCTAAATTGCCTTGGCAAGTTAATTTTAAAACCCTTTTTATTTCCTTCTACTCTAAAAAAAAGAACAAAATATCAGATTGATATACGCAGATCAATTTTATGTTTTTATACCCTTGCAGAGGGTATATTGATTTCAGTCAGAAGTTTGCAACGCAGTGAAGGAGACGTTTCCGACCCTATAAAGTATATATATTCTTGGTCAGCATGACTAGACGAGTCGATCTAGCCATGTCCGTCTGTCCGTCTGTCCGTCTGTCCGTCCGTCTGTCAGTCCGTCTGTCAGTCCGTCTGTCAGTCCGTCTGTCCGCCCGTCTGTCCGTCCGTCTGTCCGTCCGTCCGTCCGTTTCTACGCAAACTAGTCCCTCAGTTTTAAAGCTATCGAGCTGAAACTTTACCAAAAGTCGTCTTTCTATTGCAGGTAGTATATAAGTCGGAGCCGGCCGGATAGGACAACTATATCTTATAGCTCCCATAGGAATAATCGGAAAAATAATTGAAAAAAATTATAACTTATGTGTTTTTTGACATATAACCTTATGCTCTTGAAAATAGCATTTTTTTAACTTTTCTGAATTTCGAAATAAATTTTAGAAAAATCGGACGACTATACCATATAGCTTCCATAGGAACGATCGGAAAACTAAAGGGAAATTAATAGGAACAAAATTATAGCTTTGTTAATTATACCCGTTACTCGTAGAGTAAAAGGGTATATTAGATTCGTGCAAAAGTATGTAACAGGCAGAAGGAAGCGATTCCGACCATATAAAGTATATATATTCTTGATCAGGATCACTAGCCGAGTCGATCTAGCCATGTCCGTCTGTCCGTCTGTCCGTCTGTCCGCGAAAAACTGTGACCCGTTCTGTATGAACGCTGAGATATCAGAAACTATAAAAGCTAGAAGATTGGGATTTGGCATGCAGATTCTAGGGGTTATTACGCAGCGCAAGTTTTTCACGCCGATGTGCCACGCCCCCTCTAACACCCACAAACCGCGAAAAACTGTGGCACCCACAGTTTTGAAGCCATATCAACGGGAAAAGAAATGTGTATTTGTTTCATCAATACATATTGATAGACCAAAGTGGGAAACCCCCCCTCCCCCCTAACGCCCACAAACCGCGAAAAACAGTGGCACCCGTCTGTATGAACGCTGAGATCTCGGAAACTATAAAAGCTAGAAGATTGGGATTTGGCATGCAGATTCTAGGGGTTAATACGCAGCGCAAGTTTTTCACGCCGTTATGCCACGCCCCCTCTAACGCCCACAAACCGCGAAAAACTGTGGCACCCACAGTTTTGAAGCTATATTAACGGGAAAAGCAATGTGTATTCGTTTCATCAATACATATTGATAGACCAAAGTTGGAAAACCCCCCTCCCCCCTAACGCCCACAAACCGCGAAAAGCTGTGGCGCCCATAGTTTTAAAGCTAGAGCAAAAGTGTAAACGCAATTTTGTTTGGGTTATTAACGCCTACCGAAATGTAGAAGAAATTTTTTAAATTTTTTGAAGCGGCTGCTTGGTTTGCCCTGCTTGAGACTGCTGACCTTAGCTGAGTAACGGGTATTTGATAGTCGAGGCACTCGACTATAGCGTTCCCTCTTGTTTTAATTGTATTCTCTTCTACTTTGGAATATAAGTTTATTTTATTATTTTAGAATTTCGCATTAAATTTAACATAAATTGGATGACTATATTATATAGCTGCCATAGGAAGGATCGATCAATTATTGTCAATATAATACGTGCGCTGCTATAATTTTGTTCGTTGTTGTTTGCAAATCTAAATTTAACATTTTTGTAATTTCAAATTAAATAGGAACGATCTGCAAGGGTATATAAACTTCGGCTGGCCGAAGTAAGCTTCCTTTCTTGTTTTCAGATCAAGTTATTCATATTCGATTATTTAGAAAAAATACTTTTCGTATTTTTAAATAAAATAACTGATATGATATAATATCAAGTTGATATGTTTGTATCATAAATTGTACATTTATCAGATCGGCTTTTTATTGATATGAAATATTTTTTTCTGTATATAACTAGGATTTAACCATCTAATATATTTATATTTTGTCGATAATTATCTATATGTACCCATATCCCTTTATAACTTTCCTTTTTATAACAGGAAACTATCACTTTCCTTATGCGAGTCATTTGTCTCCCTACATCTTTTTTCCGTTAGCAGGTGCAACTGCGCGTGGCAATGTGTGCAGCATATTTTATTTGTCTTTCCGTTGGCTGAGTTGAATCTTTTTCTGCCATCACCCATACGCCACGTTGCCGCATCTCCTTGAAACGCGTTACTTGCAATACATTTGTCATGGCTTTGGATTGTTTAGATCGGCATTACGGAATGGCTTGATGTGGAAAGGAAAGTGTGTTAGAGGATGATGTCATCTGTTTGTCTGAGTTTCAAATGCATTTGGGGTATCCAAAGGGCATACTTAAATTCAGGAAAATTAATGGTTTACCCTTTTGTCACCATGTTTTAAGAGTCAATTTGGCTTTGATGTCTTAATGGATTACTTTGTTAGGATAATCTATCAGGAATACCCAATTCTATAAAACGAAATTATTATTTATACCAGTCCCAAAAAATGATTGAAATAGCTAATCAATATAAAACGTTCAAAAAGCACTTATATTGAAATAACTTTGAATACAATGGTAATTTTACTCTTCAATTAAAGAAACTAAATGCACAGAATAATTAAATTGATTAACTGAATGGCATTTGAATTTAAGCTTAGCAATCGACAATTAATTCACTTTCAAGCTACCTTCGAGGCACAGAAATAAATGTGTATCCAATAAACAATTAGTTTACTTTTACCCTGGTAACTTGAAAACCAGCTACGACGTATGTTAATTACTTTAAGCCAAACAAAGTTAGTATTACAACCACAAGAGGCCCTGGCCCATATTCCTTGCCTTTGCTCGGTGCTAAATTAATTAAATCGAGCTAAGAAAATTCACAAACACGCTTTAGTGGGGACGAAGCAAGGCGGCATATCCGCAATTTTTAATTGCATTTTAATGACTTTATTCCGCTGAAATATGCCGGAACACAGAGAGGGCCATTAAACTGATTAATCTCAGCCATTGACACCTCGAGGCTGTAATTAAAGGGACCCAAGCCAGATGGATTCCATCATAACTCGACAGCCAACGATATAAGCCCTGAAAAAATGGAACTTTCTATTGAGCTGGCCGTCTGTGTCAGACGGAAATCGGGGGGATATACCATATAGTCGGAACAGAAACAGAAACAGAACGAGAACATTGCCATGTGGCATGTGGCAGCGACAGTGGCAGCGAACAAAAAGTAAGTCCGACAATTGGCAGTTTCACAAAATAACTTTGTTGCTGCTGCTGCTGCCAGTGGCCCAAAATAGCCGACACAGCATATATAAATAATACTCCCAGTTGGCAGCTGACCACAGACCAGTCATCCGACCAAATATCCAACCGCCCAAGCCACCCAATCCATTCCCCGGACCAAACCGATGGACAATAAAACAAATCGAATAGAACTTCATTTTCTCCAACAATTTTTTGCTCGCTTTTCTTCTTTTTTAGGGAGGGGGTGGGGTTTGGGTTGGAGCGACGTGTTCGGTTTTGTGTTGTCGCTGGCTGTGTGAAAATGGCCATAAAATGTGAAGGCAAAATCAGTGTTTAATTAAGTTATAAAAATGTTTTGGTCATTTAAGCCCGCGACCAAGAGAATTTTTGGATCGCACTCAATGAGGGTGAATTAAGTGGAAACTTGTCGGCTGATTAGGGGGCTTTCAAAATTTATTTACGGGCTTAAAAAAATTATTCTTACTTTTTAAATGTTTAAAATTATTAATAAAAAATGTAAAATTAAAATAAAAATTTGGAAAGATTATTTCTAATTCTTAAATGATTAAAATTCATAAAAAACTTGAAAATTATATATAAATTTACAATAGAAAATGTTTAATATTAATATTAATTAAATATTTATAATAAAATATTACGAAAAATCGATTATAATATTTTAAGACCTGGTACTTCCGAAACATGTAATATTTTTAGCCTACATTATGTATTATATACTATTAGCTTTAGTTATTGTATAATTTAACCAAGGTCAGACCATTTTATTATGTTGATTTTCAGGATTAAATAATTTATTAGACAAATAAATATTTAACCTATCTGTTTTTTCTTCAAGCTTGGAGACCCAGTTTCCTGTCGCATTCCTGGCCATAAAAAAATTGCTTACCACCACAGCACCCATTCTGCATTGCTTTTTTTCATCCTAGCTTTTTTATTATTATGGAAAGGAATATTTATGAGCATTTATACATACCCTGTATGTTGGCTGTTTGTTTTCGTTGGGTGTATGAATTTATGACTTTATTTGATTTTACTTTTTTTTAAGATATGTAAAATATGGCTACTCAAAAAAGTTTACAAAACCATTTAAGTGTTCCTCCTAGAAAAAGTAATTCTCTTCACTTTTTTAAAGCATATACATAATTCTCATGTAATATAAATATTACTGGCAAATGATTACAAATTATTTATTAGCTAGAAAACTAAATGAATTAAAATTATTTGAAAGAGAGTATACTATTAGTTGCCACTTTATGTGCCCTTCATCCTCTATACTTATATATGAAATTCGTATGAGCTGTTGCAGCTTACTTATTCTGCAACTTCTTCATCCGTTTCCTTATGCGAATGTGCATGCTTAAGCTGCTTTTCCACGCACACACGCCCGAGCACAGAGGAAAAACTGGGAAAACCCGAGGAAAAGCGGGGGAAAAACAACACATTGAGCTGAGCTTAACGGCTGGCGCATAAGTTTCAAAGTCAGCATGGAAGGTCCGAGTCTCAGTTCGACTGTCTTGCAACTTTTGCAGAGTCGTCGTCTTTTGGCTCAAAACGCTTATACACACGGAAAATTAGTTAAATGGAAAATATAAATTGATTTATTTTAAAATATTAAATATTAAATATTAAATAACAATCCAAGGTGGATATGGAGGATTTATCCCTTTCCACTAGGGTGAAAAGTGAAAGGAAAGGTGGTTTTCAAAACAAATTCTGAAATTCCATAACATCATATCCTGTATTCGCTAGTTTTTTTTAATTGTATTTCTATTTCTAATAGATTTTTAATAAACCTACACACCGAAAGTAAAAGTTTAATATGGCTTTTTCGAAAACAGGCATTTTTGTTTGTGTAGCAAAGGGGATTGGTAATGGGACTGAGGTTGAGACTGGGGAAAATTTATCTGGGCACGTCGTCTGTGTATTTCAAATACAATCCATTGTAGTCATCTGTGCGTGTGTGTGTATGTGCGGTGCTTTATGTCCAGCTTGTTGTGTTTGTGTTACCAAAATCCCCACTGTGTGTGTGTGAGACGGCTTGAGAAATAACCAACTTGGGGCGCTGCGTTTGCACTTTGGGAAACTCTTTTAAACCTCCTCTCGCAAACGCATGTTATGCTGCAATTTCAGCAAGGACATTGGCCTGGCTGTCACCTCGTAAATCTCCTCAGCCTCCTAGGTCACAATTACATAATCTACAAGCTTAATTCAATAATTTATACTCGTTAGGAAAAATAATAAAATATTTTTAAGGGGTTTTGGGGCAAAGTTTGACCATTAAATGAAAGGCAATTTCATGCTTTTGGTCTCAAATATTCCAATAGTTAATAAAAAATATGAGAGAACGCTATAGTTGAGTACCTCGACTATCAAATACCCATTACTCAGGTAAAGCAAGCAGTGGCAAGCAGAGAGAACCAAGCAGTTGCTTGAAAGTGGCATCATGGGAACAATTTATTATTTGCTTATAACTTTTTACTGAGTGGTAATTTATAAGTTATTTATAAAAAACCAAATGGCGTTTGCTTTAAAACTGAACAATTTTCTTATTTTCCCAACATACATCTTTAACTTGTTCGCAAATTTAATTTCGATTTAAGCCGCAAATCGTCAAGGATCACATGTAAATGAGCCTCAAGTTCATTTGGCGCAAACGGCAACGCGAAACACGTAATTACAACGAGCATGCGAAGTGTTTGATTGAGAGATTGGCCCAGATGGTAATCGAATTTCAATGGAATTATACTGTTGCAACCAGCAGACGATGGCGATGATGATGTTGTGCGGTTATTTCGGGGAACGCAAGGGGTTAAGGGTGCGGTGTCTTGGTCAAGAGTCGAGTATAAGGTGTGCGGCTAATTGGTTTGCTGTTCGAAAATTAATTCAATGCTAATTATTGGCTAACATGCACACAATAAACGCAATTATAATTACGCAACAGCAGCGACAACAACTACAAAGGCTGCAATTAGGTGTGCATAATGCATATTTGCATTTTCAGCTTCGTCACTGTCATACACAATGGCTAGATGTTGTTATTCGCTGTTTGCTATTTTTTGCGAATTTATTTTTTGGTATTTTGGCTTAATTAATCTGTCAACACTTTTTGGCTGCTGTAAGTGTGAGTCAATTTCGCCCATTTAGCTGCATCAACAAATTTCATTAGTTTCGCCAAGCGCGATTTGCATGAACTGCCTCTAATCAAGGGTGGCGTCAATTTACTTAATATTATTTGTTTTTGAATTTCCATAAATTTTCAAGCATTATTAGGTGATAAATTGTGCATTTTATAGATTTACAAAATTGAATCTAACTTAGTTTAGAAAAAATTTCCCCCCAACTTCCGGTGATTTTATATTATTTTATAGTTTACATTTTATTTTCGATGAAAAATATCTTATTATACAAAAATATGTATTTTCGTTTTTCAAAGATAGTTTGAATTTGAAAAAATATAATTTTAGTAACAAAAACATGAAATCATAGAAATTAAAAACCCAAATATAACTAGTCTACTTAAACCGACTTCTTTATAAAACACAGACTTTTTGATGAGTATCCATGATCTCAAGCCGTTTTAGTATATCCAGATTTTCCAAATCTTCCCACTTCCCTTTAAAGATAGTTGAAATTCCCATTGCCCTTCAGCTACTCAGCGCATTGAAGCTAATAAACATCAAAGTTTATGCAACAATTCTTTTGAGTTTCACCTGTCAAGCACACAAGGATACTCACAGGATGCGCACACACACGCCCGAACACCGTGTACATATTTGCACAGACACGAATGCATAACTTTTGGTTTTCGGTTTGACATTTTGTGGTTAGATTTTAATATGTGGCAAAGTGAATGAAAAGTTACGCAGGACCCGGAATCAGCAAGATGGCTAAATGCATTATGCCGCTGCTGGCTGCCACAGTGGAAACTTTGGCCGCAGAACCCCCGACCCACCTCCTTATAGAGATCACCCTTTCGAAGCCCTATCAGTGGCAGCTGGCAGCTGCTTTTGTGGGCGTGTGTGTGAGGACCAAATTAGCATTCCTGCCACCAGAAATTTGGGTGCGTGTGTGTTTGTGTTGCATGCTTCACTGTCTCCACTGTCTGGCATCGTTTGTTGTTTGTCTTTGAGGCGGAGATGCACTGCACTGAAGAAAACATTTATCATATTTCTTAAATATTTAGGAGTCGAGTATTAGGATTGTTTAGGATTTATTAATTATAAATTCTTTTTTAGATACAGATAGATCTATTGTGAAGTTATGTAATGTATTATTAAGGTAAGAGTTGGGAGAAAAAGTATTCCCATTAGGTTCACTTGAACTTTTCGTTGATTTGACAGCTATTTAAAAGTTAATATTTTTGGACTCAAATCTAATTTTTCCATTTAATAAAAATCGTAAATATTCTATAGTTTGGGGATCGAAATATAAAGAGTGTCCCTTTTTGAAAATCTAGCTATCAAAACTCTCCCGGTGCGCTTCGTCACTATGTGGACTGCCGTCAACAGTGATCAAGAACCCTTTCGCCTGTAATATAGGTCCAAATAAAGCAAAAAACTGAATTTTTTCCAAATTTGAGGTCCTATTTCTTAAAATCCTTGCGTAAGGGAACTTTTAAAAAATACCTCAAAGTGAATACGATTTTTCAGCAGCCCTCTGAGTACATTTTTGATGTTACATAGTGTAACTGATATTTGGATTGTTATTAAATGTAGGTGTTTATTTCTACAATTTTTGCATAAATATATATAGTTGCCAAAAAAAACATTTTCCGGTGCACTCAAGGCAAGGCTTAGGCTTTCAGCGAGTTGCAGCTTAAAGCCTTTAAAACGGAGCCAGTGCGACCACATGGCGGATGCGTGACATTGCATAACTCACTTTGTCGAAGGGAAGGGGGCTTACAGGCGGGTTGAGTGGGTAAATTACAACTTGAGCTGGCACCACCAGCCCCCAGGCCTTGGGGCAGAAACTTTGTCTTGAGAGTTGAAGTTGAAGTTGACGTTACATACCCCCCACCCCTGAAAACACCCAAATCCCCATTACCTCGCCTTGTGCAACAAGCAAATGCATTGCAACTTTATTAAAAAGTCGTAAAAGTTATAAAAACTACTAAAAGCAATGGGTAATAAGTTATTGTTTTTGTTAATAATACCGCTGTTATGGTTGTTCTTACCGCTACTCCTTTCTGCCGTCGCAGGTTGGGAAACTTTTCCGCTGTTGACAATGTGCAATGTCGAAATACGGCCAATGCAAATGCGAAAAACGAAGAAAAGTCTTCTGTGTAATTTGATAAGTACGATACGCGACGAGGAACTTTACTGTTCGCCATTTGCTACCGACTTTTCCGACCGCTCACACAGGTACGCAATGAGTTTGTTCCAGGAGCGTTTACAAAGCACATTACTATCGAGGTACAGTTGCGTTTCCATTGAAGCTGACTTCGGAAACGGAAGTTGGCCCCTGCTTGCCCCAGAAGACATTCAAAAAAATTTTGGTATTTATGTTATAAATAATAAACCAAATAAATAAAACCATAATTTTTGTGTGGAAAATCCGTAACTCTCGGTTGAAAAGTTAACGGAAATGTGGTATTCAAAAAGTATGAAACAAAACGTGTGTTTAAGAAGCATCCTTAAAAATTTATTATTGATCCTGCGTTAAATACAATATCTAGGAAAAATAAATGTAAAATTTTTAAAATATTATTCTTTACAATATTGTATTTACCATAAACTATTTTCGTCTCCTATAATTTTTGAGCGTGCATCCAATTTGCTTGGCTCTTTTGTGGGCATTGTAACCAGTGTTTGTTTCCTTTGAAAATGTCATTGTTAACCGGCTGGTCAAACGTTTGCTGTGACTCCGGTTGCGATTCGCAGTCCGGATTGTGTGGCGGGCCAGCTGCTGTTGGCATAACAATGGACCGGTTGCCTCCTCGCTGATGTTTATGATATGTAAGCATCTTCATTACAGGTTTCCGGCTGCCCGGGCCACAAATCCTTGCTCTCAACAGCAGCCATTAAGGGATTCTTGAAAGTTTGCCCAAGCTGCTGCCGTTTGTTGCAACTTGCAAGTAATAATTGCACTCGCGGTTAAGCACACACTCGCACACGAGATGCAGATGGAGATGAGATGAGTTGCGTTAAGCTGCGTTCCAGGCACTTAAAATTGCTGCACACTTAGGAAAATATTTTTAATTTTTGTAAAACATTTTTGCAAGAAACTTTCGTATTAAAATATTCCTTTTATTATTATATTATCAACAAATATTTTACCATTAATAAACAAATAAAAACCCCAAAGATCTACTTTTTCTATATATTATAAAAACCAACAATGCACACAATTTCTAAACTAATCTTGTTTTTTAACAAACTTTTTTATTTTACCTATTTGTAATGTTTTTAATAGTTTTTGTAATTTTAAATTATAAATTAATTTAATTTTTATATTTTACCAAATTTGGGGAAAGACAACTAAAATAAATATGGATAAAAAATTTACATATTCGGCATTTAAGCTTTTATTTTTCAGTGCAGCTGCCACAGCCACATGCTTTGCGCTTAAGGCGGCTAAAGTGGCAAAAAGAACCACAAGAAGAGGCGTAACCGGGGGGGAGCGGGGCGTGGCAGCAGAGGGGCACCAACTGCTCAGGAGCAGCAGCTGTAATAAGACAGCTCGTCTGCTTCGTCTCTGTCTTGTTAACTTTTGCTCATTTGTGACCCAAAATGCTGCATCAGGCATTTGCTGCATCAGAACGATGGGATGTTCAAGACGAGGTGTTGAAGTTTAGCTGCTCAACTTGACATATTAACGCACGCCGCTTAGGGCAGCGCTTTTAATGAGCAGCCAGGACAACCTGGCTGCACATCTATCAATTCATCGGGTAAATATTGAAGTGTTGCCGCTGCCATTTTCACTTTGCTGCAAACTTTAGCAATTAAAAACTTTGCCATGGCCACAAGACCGAATAGCCGCAATACTTGCAATTAAGCATTGCTTTAACACAAAAGGGCTTTTAATGAGCATTAAGATAATGTCACACACGATATCGATATGTGTCTGCTGGTTGGTGCTCTTTTAATGGGTTATATGCATCGGATATCGTGCGCTTTTAATGGGATATATATATAGTATATCGCGTATCCGCTGTGCAGCGATTGACTTGTTAACTGTCACCGATAATCGTTGGCAATTTTAAAAGTGATTTCATTCCCGATAAAAGGTGATTCTTTTTAAGAGATTTTTAATTGGGTTTAAAAATTTGAATATATTTAAAAAGTAGGTATTTTTAATTGTTTAACTCTACAGGCTTACAAATATAAATTTTAAAAAAATCTATTCACTTGTTTAATAAAAACAAATACTCATATTTAATTAAACTTTTAAATACATTTCTTAAAGACTAAATATTTTCTTATTAAAACTCGTGCTGAAAAGTGAGTGAAACACCTTCCTGTACCGCAAAATCAATGCTTCTGATACATATCAATTTCGCATATATGTTTCGCACACAGATACGCACCCATACAAGCGCAGACTGACAGGAAACACACACACACACTGGCACGCACCGGCGGCCATTTTCACCGCAAGTGGCAAAATGACACTCAACGAGCGTGTAAGTGCATGTCAATCGTGTTTGCCAGGCGTCAATAAAAAGTAATTTCATCTCACATTAAAAACAAGCGGAAGGCAGAAAAACACGAGTGCAGGTAAGTACTTAAAGCGGACACTTTAAAGCAGCCGTTAAAGCAGCGTTAATTATGCAATTGCAATTATCGCCAGGTTTATGGTTATAACCCGGGACATTCGCTTATATCCGGCAAGTTGGCCACGGCGAATGCCGGTACCCGAAATGGGCAGCTCCAAATTAACTATGTATTGGCTGCAGGAAGTACTCAAACAAACACCAACGGAATACCAGAGATAGCGCACAGATACGCGTACATCTGGAATGGAATGGAATGACCTCGGGTCATCTGCTTTCGCATTGCAACAAAGGGCACAGCCACAATAAGCGGCTTTTGTTTGTGCCATGCTTTTACCTAGTTTTTGGTTCTCGGCTAGGGGAAAATTTTGAAGCAATATATATGTATATATATTTTTTTTTTTTTGCAAAAGGTGTATATTTTTTAAAAATAACAGGTATACTGCTACCAATGTGGCAGCTTGAGCAAGTAATATATATTTCTAGTTAAATATTACAAAATATGTAATATATAGATTTTAATAAATTGTATATAGAATAAAAATTGTTTCGAAGCAATATGAGAAAGGCCGAAATTTAAACTTATCACAGTGGAATGCTCATATAATACAAGATTTTGCGAGACTTTTAAAAATGAAAAGTAAATTCTGTTCGTTAGCTTGTCAGTTTTTCAGTCTGTCCAAATCCAGGATTCTAAAGCTTAGTTTCCTTCCTGATTCCTTATTAATTTTTTAAATTCCTTAAATTTTGGTATACATTACGTTACCATAAAAAGTAACGTTTAAAAGTAATTAAAAAACGAAAGCAGACACTTTTGCAGCCCAGACGAATTACTTCTTCTTCTGAGTAATCATTGAACTTCGTTTGTGGGTATCAAGGTATCAAGCGAGGTAAAAAATTAGTGACGACCGCAACGCCCAAATTTTGTGACGAAAAATAATTTTACATTGTACAAAATAAATTCACGATCTAAAGTTTATTTTAAGTGTGGTAAAGTGGACCGAATGAGTAAACAAAACATGTGATTGTTTGACATTTTTAACAAGAGAAAATGTTGCGACCGTCCCTATTGAGAGTAAATTTGAAATAAATTTCTTAGGAAGATTTCTTTAAGGCCTGCCTAATTTCGATTTTTAAAAATTGAATTTTAATATGAAATGGCCAATTCTTCTGTCCGTCTGTCCGTCCGTCCGTTTCTACGCAAACTAGTCCCTCAGTAGGTAAGCTATCGAGCTGAAACTTTACCAAAAGTCGTATTTCTGTTGCAGGTAGTATATAAGTCGGAGCCGGCCGGATCGGACAACTATATCTTATAGCTCCCATAGGAATAATCGGAAAAATAATTGAAAAAAAATTATAACTTATGTGTTTTTTGACATATTACCTTATGCTCTTGGAAATATCATTTTTTTAACAGTTCTGAATTTCGAATTAAATTTTATAAAAATTGGACGACTATATCATATAGCTGCCATAGGAACTATCAGAAAATTAATGGCAAATTAATATGAACAAAATTATAGCTTCGGTGTCTTTTGACATATTTCCTTCTACTCTTTGGAAAATCGTTTTTTTAATACTTCTGATTTTCGATTTAAATTTTATAAAAATCGGACGACTATATCATATAGCTCCCATAGGAATGATCGGAAAATTAATGGGAAATTAATAGGAAAAAAATTATAGCTTTGTTAATTTTTATTGTATTCTCTTCTACTCTTGAATATAACTTTATTTTATTATTTCAGAATTTTGAAATAAATTTTACATAAATCGGACGACTATATTATATAGCTCCCATAGGAATGATCAATCAATTATTGTCAAAATTGCTATAATTCGGTATGTTCCAAATCGAAATTCAGATTTTTGTAATTTGTAATTAAATAGGAATTAACTGCAAGGGTATATAGACTTCGGCTGGCCGAAGTTAGCTTCCTTTCTTGTTTAATATAAAAACGCGTTTATTTACTCTCACATTTTTAATTCCACAGCTCCATATCTGTTTTAATTTATTTTGAATTATTCCTGGATCTCGTTTTAAATTTCCTTCCCACCATTTTCTGTACGTCAGTTGATGTCTATTCGACCAGAATTTCCCCTCAGCTGGTTAATTAAATGTGCCTTCGCTGCGTGATTTTTTTTACCCCGAGGCAAAGTCCTTGCCATTTTCCGAGCAAAAAAGGAAAAAATCATCGACTGGGTTTGGGCCACTAATGTTGTTTGTGGGCCACAAAACTCACTTGGCAACATGTGCTCCACTTCAAGACACAGAGCAAATATTTATGTAGCTTAAAATATTGAAAATATTTACTATAAATCAGAAATAAATTAAAAAATTTAAAAACAAGGTAAGGGTTTATTTTACAACTTATCTTGTAGATGTGTTTTTTATGGGTTTAAACTATATGTATTTATTTTCAGTGTACCTATACCGTTTCAAAGCCGTTTCATTTGCTTTTCCACGGCGCCCCAGACTTTTCCTCCATTTCCCGACTGCCTCAATCAATTTCAATTTATCAATTTTTACAATCAACTGATTTTATCAATTTTATGGCGCATTTTAAGACCACGCACGGGCCAAGAAAAAGCGGCAGCGAGGCAGCGAGGCAGCTGGGCCAGCAGTGCCGCTGGGCAGGAATAAAAAGGACATGCGAAGGAGGAAATTTGACTGCCAGCAACAGCAGAAAAGAGAGAGAGAAACCGACTTGCCAGCGAAACATGTCAATAAAATCAACAAATGTCGTTGCCGGTTTATTGGTATCTTCTTGGCCCGGCTTTCTGTCCTTGCCACCAACTTCCTGTTTCCTGCCCGGCGCTTTCCCCGCATGTAAATAAGCATTTTCCCGGGCTTCCTCGATTGTTATTTCAACTGGCAACCGGAAAGCAAAGATGTCCTGGCCCTTTGGCTGGCTGCCATGACTGCTGACTCGACTCCGCCAATAATCCACAGGTAAGTCGCTTAGGATCTTGGCAACGTCTTAGCAGAAATGATCATTTCACTGAGGTCTTTTTGTCTACGCCCAATAATGCCGACGATATTTATTTGGTCATCTTTGTGTACTTAATCTGCATAAATTAAATTGAAAAACGGACAACTAAACGAATTTATCGCGTTTATGCTGTTAAAATCTGTAATCTTATATACTTTGGCTTTGCGGGTATAGGGATTTTATTAAATCTTTTAAAGATAAGTTTAATACATAAAGGACGAAATGGGAATATATTATTTGGGGATTGGGGTTGGGGATTCATATATGTATTTGTATATTAAAATCCAGAGCTTCTTATGTTAATTTATTTTGCATTATTTAAAAAAATATTTTTAACACTAAAAGGTCGAATTTGGTATTTTTTGTATATTAAAATCCAGAGCCCATTTTTATTAATTTTTTTTATTTTTAAAAATATTTGTAATATATAAAAATTGAAATTTGTATTATTTGTATATTAAAATAAAGAGCTTGGTATTTTATTTGATTTTGTATTATATGAAAAAAATATTTTTTATGCTTAAATTTCGAAATTGGTATTTTTTGTATATTAAACTTTTTAAACTATTTTTATTATATTAAGGTGGAAATGGGTAACTTTTGGATATCAAAATCGAAGGCTTGGTAGTTTAATTGATTTCGTATTATAAAATTTTTTTTTTTTATTTTATTTAAATCTCGAAATTTTTTATTTCTCGTAAATTAAAATTTAAATTCTCGTATTTTAATTTTTTTAATGCTGAAAGTTGTATTTTTTGTATTTTTTATAACAATTTTTAAATATTTAAAGGTCGAAATTGGTATTTTCTGAATATTAAAATTCAGAGTTTCCTCTTTTAATTGATTGTGTTTATTTTACCCGTACCAATGTTTAAATTTAATTTAACAAATATCCTTGTCAAAGAGTATTGAATAACCGTAAAAGGAAACCTTAGATTTATTGTAATTTTCCCTAATTTGTTTCTTGTTTCCCAGTTGATATTGATTACCGGGGCATTCGCAGCCTGAAAACTTCGGCATTGGCTATAATTAACGGATAATTTGTGGCCCGGCCAACGGCGTCACATGGCCCGGCCAAAGCTCATTTTGCCGGCACTCAAAGGAAGTGGGCGAGCCGTGGACTCCCCCCTCAAAAACTCACTAATTAAAGTCAACACTCGTGACTATGACCTCATTACAGGCAAATCTGTGAGGAAAAGCGGCAAAATGGGGGTGGCCCGGGGGGCTGGTGGTCACCTGGTGATTGTCTTCAAGTTGCCTTTGACTCGCCGTACACCCGATACTTTTTTCAAGTTCATTATGGTAATGAAGCAGCCACAGGCCCGTCCAGAGACCTAGACCTGTGGGCTCAGGACAAGGGGATGGGGATGGTGAAAAGGGCCCCGAATAAAGTGGCGTGCGCTTTACTTTATGGTCCTCATAACCACGTATATATAGTCGGTGCTCCAGTTGTTGGCTCTTTGCATAATGAACGGACATAAACATGGCCCAGCCAACAACAGCAAGCGACGGCTAAGTCCAAAGTTTTTTCCACAATTTCGTAGTCTTTGGCGCACATGACTGCCGCCAACTCGCTGCTCCTGGCCATTTCTGGTTATTACCCAGATATAATTTTAAATACATATTATATTTACTTAGCGCCATTTCCTTAATTAATAAGAAACTTTTCGGGGCTCTGGCTTGAATTCGGCAAGTTTACTCAACAGTTCGACGATGATTTGGCCAAAGGGAAATTAGTTTTTCCATTTTACTTTGGCCGAGCAACTTTAAGGAGGCCGCTGGGCCAACTTTCAAGTGTTTATTTTATTGCTAAGAGAAAAGATTAAGTTTTTTATAAGAAGAAATATCCAAACTATACATATTATACATAACATTTTACTTTACATTACATATTACATTACATATACATTTTCTGAATTCCGTTTTTTCAATAAATGTTAATTCTTGCAAAATTACAAAAATAATATTAATTGTATTAGTATTTCATCTTTTTTATCAGAATTACTTATGGTATCCGCAATATTACAGCAACCAAATATTCCTTCACAATTTTTTATAATCCATTTTCTATAGATTAATCTTACTCCGAATTCATACGCATTTTCTCAGTCTTTTAACCCGCAGTTTTCCGGGTACTGAATGCCATTCAGAATGGGAGCGCATTCAAGCACTTAGCTGGAAATTCTATGGCAGATGTTGAAATCCTTTCAAATCCATCATACCATTTGACATTCCCTCGTTCATTTATCAATATTCTGGTTGGAATTCGTTTCGCAATCGCTTAGTCAGGAATCGGAAATTTATATAAACTATGGCAGGGCTAAAAACCGATGTGAGCTGCTTAAATTTGTGAGATGACTTTGATATGCAGTTGAATTGACTCTTGCAATCGAGGGCACAGCATTATTTGGATTTTCCAAAATGATTTTTGGCATATTGCTTGTTTACGCATTTCTGATCGCCCCCACTCATAAATATGCACATTTGCAGCCATGGAAAATTTGCAAATGAAATATGGCCATCAATCGGGAAAATGGCAGGCGACCAACAAGTGGCAAGCTGCACGAAACACACGCGGCGCATACGTAATTTTCCTGACTATTTAATGCCGTTTAAAAGCACAAATTATAATTGAAAAATTCTTGTTAAACAAGAGCGGCCATTTGGAAATTCCTTGCGACTACTTTCCACCTGGGACGCTTGCGTGTGACATAATTGAACAAGGTCAGAGTGGTTTGTCCATCGAGTTTGTCATTGACATTGAGGCCACATGTCCCCATGCGAGCGCCTGTGACCTCCATAAATAGTTTGGCTGCCCGGCAGGACTATCATTATAATTGTTCAATTTTAGCCTGCCGTTCAGAAGCCTTGGAGTATAATTAAACCATGAATAATTTGTAGGAGCCGTCGTCTAAAGTGGACTCCAATTAGAGACCTTGAATGCGGACAGTTGCAAAGGACATTGTAATTGCATTTGGCCAGGATTGGGGTTGAAATTCCCCTGACATTTTTAACAGCAATTATATAAAGATATTCGATTCACTTAGCCATTCAGGGTAATTCCAGGCCATTGCCTTAAAACAAAAACTAACTTTTCAAAACTCAATTTCCCATGTTGACCCCAATTGAATTGAAAACACTTTAAGTGAGCAGCTTCATACAAAGCGAAGCCCAAATCTAATTAAACGTAATGTTGTGTAATCTTGTCACTCAAGTGACCAGCTCGTTCAGTGCGATTTGCGTAACGTGATATAGATTAAAGTTATGAAAGATTTTTCCAATCTATTTTGCTCGTCCTGCCAGCAGAGACTGTCCTTGCCGGACAAGGAGAATGTGGGGAGTTGGGAATTAAATATAAATAACATCATATTGACCCGTCTGGCACCTACGAAAGCCAGACGGGACTACACTGGAAAATAAACTTAAATCATATAAATCAAATTTATAACAACACCCAAAAAAAAAGGGGTAACTCTTGAAACTCGTATTAAAAATATAGAAATAGGTCTTGTATAAAAGTATTGTTTTGAATTAATACTTAATAATATACATACTATACTATATAGTCCATAGAAAAAAAACCGATATTAAATAGGATCAATTCCACTTTATTTCATATCAATAAGAAGACGATAAAAAGTCATTATAAATTTATGATTTGAACATATCAACATTATTATTTTCATTTAAAAAAACAAATTTAGTATTTTTCAAACATATAATGAAAAATAAGTTTAACATAATCTTTATTCATACAAAATGACATGAATGACGTGATCTTTAAAAATATAAAATTGACCAGCACATATCAATCTGATCTTTTGTCAAATTCTTTTTCGTGTATTAATTTTTTACTAAATATTTTAAAGTATATATTTTCTTATGTAAATTCTATATCAAAAGCTTAAAAAAAAAGTTTAACGTTTAAAACTCCTTGTATTAAAAATATACTAGATCCAGTATAAAAATGTGGTTGTAAATTAATACTAAATTATAAACTTTCGTAACTTTTTAGAATTAATTTCATACTAAATATTATTAGGTATATATGCGAATGTAAATGAATTGTAAATTCCAAAAGTTTTAATGTAACTCTACTGATAGTAAGTATTAATGTAAAACTGATCTTATTAAGATATTTTTGATACTCAATAGTTCTATGATAATTTATTTTTTTGTGAAATAAAAAACCAAAAAAATAATTTTTTTGGCATTTTCTCTCCAAGTAGGAATTTTTGCAATCCATTTTTCCTGAGGAACTTATGGTGCCTTCAAACATTAAATATAAATTAGGGCAGGTCGGGTTGGGGGGCGGGGGAAAGAATTTCCTTTCCTTTGCGAAGGTTGTAGGTCAAAGGCAAGGCGAGAACAAAAGCCAAGTACGAATCCTTGCATGCAAATTTCGCCTTTGACAGGCAAAGGATAACAATATTGATTGTGCGATTGGTGTAGGGATATCGGTGAGTTGTGTTTACAGTTTGTTTGCCCCGAGTTTCCCAGGACAACGAATCGGCATTGCGACCTCCGTCTGCCTTTCCGGCCCTTTCGTGTTCTGTGTGCCATTTCTAATGGCTTTTTAATTGAAGTACAGAATTCAATGAATAAATAAAAGATAGTTGCCAAAGCTTTTGTTTGTCCTCCGCACTCGGGCACAAAGTGAAAATGGTTAGGGCAACTCGAGCAGACAGAAAAAAAATTGATAAAGTTTGAAAGTCAGGAAAAAGGAAATTTTCTAATTGAGTTAAACTTTTGCGCCATTATGAATACGTAGAACGCAAAACTTTACCCTCTGCCTCACATGTGTCTGCCGCAGAAAGTGCTTCCGATCCAATGAGTTTCCATGAGGCGTTCAAAGTTCAAAAAGCTCTTCTCGGTCAATAAAAATCATTCGCCTTACTTTCTGCCTGACATGGTAGCATATAAATTGCTTAATTCCATTGTACTAAGAGTTGATTAATTTTTATCACTCTTATTCGAGTTTATTTATTTCTTAGAGATAGATACAACAAAAAAATTTGATATGAAGCGATGATTTTACGTTATGTAATGCCAATTTTGACTTGATATGCGGTCACTTTAATTCGATATGCTCGAGATGTAAATTTCGAATGCTTCTTTTTCGCTTCCACTCATGTAATTTTTCTCACCATATTGCTTCCTACTCTCTTTTTCGAAGTTAGAGAAACTCCGAGAGAGAAAAATCCGGAAAATTATATTATTTTATATCAATTTTAACAGTATTTTATAGGAATAATTAATATTAAATTGATTTTTTAGTAAAGGATATTTTATTTTCAAATTTCGTATATTTTTTACATGCATCTTAATAAGAGACATTATTTACAAGAAAAAACCATTACATTTATGAGACCATCAGTAAAACAATGAGCACATATTAAATGCCGTCTGTTTATGCGATAGCTAACCCACGCTCAAATGTATAAACATAAATAAACCCGTATTTATTTCCCAACATTTCGCTGTCTGTCTAATTAAAACGAGTCACGTACATTGGAAATTAAAAGCGAACAACAATTCTGCTGACCACAAAAGTTCAGAGGTTGAGCTCGGCGGGTGGGTCATGGAAATGGGGCGTTCTGCACCCCCAACCCCCAGTTCGTCCTTTCTCCCGTTCAATTTCATTTCACGCAGCTGTGCCTCGATCGCCAATCAAAGTGGAATCGCCTAGAAAATTGTAATTAAATGGCAAAAATTGGCATAATAATTGTTGTCGGCGGAGATGACAACCGATGCCGATAGGGATGCCACTTGAACGAGAACGGAAAGACAGAAGTCATCTCATTGGTAACCTGATATGTGAAGAGGCGACCAGTGGGATCATCACATCCTTGGCGGTTGCCCACAAGGATAATGAGGTGGAGCTACTGCCACTTGCGAAACTATCGAGCCATGCATGATGTAATTACCGCTCAGTTTCGGATTTAAATTTCATTCGTGTCTAGCCTCCTGGCTTGTCGTCCTACACGGGAAAAAATATTTTATAAATATTTTATGCACACAAATATGTCAGAATTTAAAATGTTATGAAATGGTTATAAGAAATAAACGCATAATTAAAAGATTTTGAGTATTTATATCATCCTTTTAAATTTGGTAAAAAGTACATGAAAATGCGGAATTAAAAAAGTATGCAATAACAAATGTCTTTTAAAATCTCCCCCTTAACAAATTTATATGTACATTAAAAATATTTTCAATACCTGTTTATAAGTGAATTATGCCCATTAAAGCACCAATGGAAAAGTACTTTTTTTCAGTGCATGCTATTTAATGAGTTGCTCATTTGGGGCCGTTTGCAGGCAAAGTAACTGCCAAAAGTCACCACTTTCCAGGTTGCGTGTCTGTGTGGGCCTGCTTCGGTTTGCTTTTGACTGGCTTGGTTTGGCAACCACAGAGTGCCACAGTTTTGGCAGGAAACCGCACCAACACGTGCCCAAACAACAAAGCCCGGCCATGAGAAACGGCAACAGTCTGGCAAGTCCTTGGGCCTTATGTTTGTTGGCAAACCGAGCTCCTTTGTCTATTTCGATTTGGTTAATTATATATCAGTGGACAGCATTACGTTTGGGCAACATATTTCGGTAATGTTCTGAGGTATGAGTGGTATTGCCTTCGGCCGTTTGATTAAAGCTTAACCCAGAAGTGTGGCAAAACGGATTTGGATGCTGGTGTTAAGTGTACGAAATGGATTTGATATAGGACTTAATACTAAATTAAAGTTACATATCGCTTGCATCTGCGCTGCTGCAAGTAAAGTAACCATTACTTACAAAGAGTTATATGAAAAAAAAAGGTATAAGGAGTCTCTAGTTGTAGAAGACGACTTATAATGCTTGCAAAATTTCCCATCGCTTGGCTGTAAGTTTTCGAATAAAACGGTATAACATTGCACAAACAGCGGACAACAACACCGAAGAAGCCAGCTGCACGGTGGAAACTTTCACTTTGCCAAGCTGTTGATAAAGACGTAGATCCCTTTCTTGTCCTGCAGTCAGCCCGAAAGTGGGCGAAACTTGTTAAATAAGACTTCTAAATTCATTTGCTCCATACGCAACTTAACACCGAGAAAAACCCAAAAGCGGCATCAAAACTTTTTGGCCCCGCAAAAAAGTGCAGGACGATGTTGAGCTGAGAAGTGTAAAGCAGCCAAATTGCTAATACACTTTCTATATTTTAAATTCAAAAAAATAAAGTTCTTTGATTTAATCTTTTACACCATTAAATATTTCAGGTAACTTTAAAGGTGTCTTTAGATTTTTTTCTTAAAATATTTCTTGACTTAGAGTAATTTTTTATTATTTATTTATAAGCAGTAGACTTATATGATGGACAAATAAAGCCTTCATTCGTAGAGCAAACTTGCTGGCCAAGTTTTACAACTCCCCAGTTAGGGCCTAGAAATGAGCGAAACACAATAAACAACTTCATCAAATGCTTGTGGCTGCAATTCCCCGTTGTTGTAGCCTGTGCAAATATTTTCGGCAATCCCGAAAGCGCAAAGAAAATAGAGGAGTTGGAAAAACTTTTTCGCAGGGCTGCAGCTTAAATAAATAGAGCGGTCTGAGTTGGGTGGACGAAAGAGGGAGTGAAGGCCAAAGGCATCACAATGGTCGTCGTCGCCGCTTGGCCACCTAAAAGTATGCAACACTTTCTCAAGTTCCCCCCACGTTTCGTTGCTGATCCCTTACAAGTTTTGTTTCTTGTGCATTTTCATTAAATACTGTACTTTGCATATTTTAACTGCTTATGGCTCGTTCTGACACGCCTTCGTCATAGAGTCCTGCGGAAATGGAGGGGGGGCGACGCCCAGGACATTGTAATAAAAAGCAAACTTTCTTTTCGCTGGCAAAAAACTACTTTTGTCTTTCTTATTATCATGTTGCGGGTGCTTGTCATTTGTTTATTGTTTTTCAAGGGTAGCGGGGGGAAATTCGGAGCATGTAAAACGCGGTATTAGTTGTTGCCATTCAAGGTGGTGGCAAAGTTTTCCTAGAAAATATTATTTTGAAAGCAAAACTTTTTCATAAGACGTATCCCGAAGCTTATTTTAATAAGGACAGCTACAGAAGTACCAAATAATTTAAAATATCTAATACTAATACTAATTAAAATATCTTTAAGGATGTTGGATAAGTTATATTTCGAGCGTTAAAGTACTTTTCTAAACTTAAAATTGTGAAAAAACATAAAAATAAGTAAATAAAAACATAGTTTTAAAGGTATTCGTATTTATAAGCCAATATCTAAAATATTATAAATCATTAAAACCATTAATAAATTATTGACTCTATTGACTCTTGTTTTGACTCATAAATGATAGGGCATAATAAATAATTTGTTATTAAGTTTCGTTTTGGGTAATATTAGTTAACGCTTTTTAAAATAATGTGTTTGTTTTAAGTTATAGGTGTTTTAATATAAGTAGAACTATCTTTTTAATTCTCTGGGTTTCCTAAATTTGATTTGGAATATCATTTTCCCACTTTTTAATTTTTAAATATATATGAAAAAGATTCCCAATTTCAAAACCAGCCCATCCCACTTCCCTCAGTGTAATTGCATTAAAATTGTGACATCACATTGAAGCTATCATTGCGAATTCAGCGACGAGCGAGAACACGGAATGTTCCTCCACTTAGCTGCGCCAAGGACAATCTGCCGGAGCAAGTGCATTTGTTCGCGATGTAATTTGTTTCATTGCCAATTGTCTTGTCGTGTCCCGTCTCCCGACTGGCTTTTTATGACTCTTGCCAACGGCGGGCTTTATGGCCCAGACGCGACCGCGCCCCGAAAAGTCGGCTAGGGCCAGCAGCAGCAGCTGCGAATGCGGCCAAGTCCGACTGTCTGCCACTCGACTCTTGACGGCTGTCGAGGGGTTTTCCTAACTTAATTTGCAACAACTGCTCTGGCAGGGCTTTTAGGTGTGGCCTGGCCAGCAGTGAGGTAAACACTCTGCTGCCGCCGCCCTCCTTCCGCTGTTCTCATCTGGCTTAATTGGCTTATGAAGTCAATCCCCCGGCTCGGTGTCTGGGCTCCCCGGCCATTGAAATAATTATTACAAATAACTATTCAGCGCGTTCAAGTGTTGCACAATTAAGTGTCATTAGCTAAAAATGCAGAAACACTGTTGAATATAGAGGAATATATATGTAGAGATACAAACAGAGCCTAATCCTAGCTCCCAAGGGACTTTCCGAGCTCCGTGTTTGCTGCGGGCATTTAATTAGCATCAAATTACTTTTATTCACACACCAATGCGCCGGGGCATATGTTGCACCTTTTATTCCCGCCCTCAGTTGTATTTCTCCCATTCCCATGGCTTGAAGGGGAAATGAATTTGCGAAGCTCATTTATGGTTAATTAATCCGTGCGATTACATGGGTGTATGGTCGCTGAAAAGGCGCTGGCTTAATTGAAGATATCGCTGACATATCGGATTATTAACACTTCTTTGAATGGGGCATGTGAGAAATAAAAGCTGAAGTGAAGGGAAATTTGGTGATAATTATGAAGAATAAAAAAAAGGTAAAGAAAATTAATAAAAACCCCTTACTCGTAGAGTAAAATGATATATAGTATTCGCCGGAAGTGTCCGTCTGGCTGAATGAACGCTGATTCTTAGGGTTCCTAAGTAGGGCAAGTTTGTTTCAGCCGAGGGCCACGCCTACTCTAACGCCCACGGACCTCAAAAACATCCTGGTGCTCAAATCTGTACAGATATTTAAAAAAAGTTAAGTGCGGCTTTGTTTGCTTTATTTACTTCCTCCGAAATGTAGAACATTTTTGTTTAAATAGGATTACTCATTAAAAACATATGAGCAATATTCCGTTAGATGGAGCCACTTTCAAGCGACTGCTTGCTTTGCCTTGCTTGCGACTGCTTTCAATTGCTTGCTTTAGGTTAGTAAAAGGTATTTCCTTTGGTACACATAATAAAGCAATTTTTACAAAAATAAAAAGGTAGAAAATCTCAGTGTAAGGCAGGTTTCCAATTACAAATAAATTTAAGTTGAAGCTAAATGAATAGCTAATTAGAGGGATGCCAAATACCACTTTAGTTCCTGGTTTAAATGCACTTAATCGGAATAAGTAAACTAAAACCCGAAACATTTCCGCATTTCGTTTCGAGGGTGAAGTGATTATTTAGGGCAACATGGCGAATGCGCAACATTTAGGCGGCGAGCAGCAAATTAAATTAAAGGGAACTAACTGCAGCTCATGTCAAACTAACAAACTTATGCCGAACGTGGAAAAGGGTTGACGATATAACCAGAGGGGAGCCCCAGCCCGGTTTTTAATTAACGATGTACGAAACTAAATTGAAAAATTTGATTAAAAAGTTTTTCGCGCTGCGGCAGCGGCGGCAAGAAAGTGGATTTTCAAGTACGAATGCGGGGTGCAATTTCCAAAAGGGCTCGCAAAATGCTGGGCTCGTTTGCAGTGCCAACGAAATTCTAGTTAGTTTGGCTTTACAAATGTTTTAACATCATTTTATTTGCAGAATGCAAAAACTGCTCCACGCACTTCAGCGGGTAAATGTGTGTGAGTGTGTTTGTGTGAGCGGAAGTGGGGGGCGGTTGGGCGTGGCTGGCATTAACACTTGTAGTGTCAGTGTCGCATGTCGCTGCCCGCGAAGCTGTTAAACTAAATACACGCTGTCTGCTTCCTTGCATCAGCTCACTCACGAGTATTTCCCGCTCTCTACTGCGAGTGTGTGTGTGTGTATGACGTACTTCCGGTTCGTTGCATCCACCAACACTCGCTCACTCCTGCTTTGCATGCATTCTACATCAGATAGAGTCCTGCATGTATGTAGGTGTATGGTGGCAAATTGTGGCAAGGTGCAGCAAGCACGCAATTAGAAGTTGCTCAGTTCACTTTTTTCGATTTTCACTTGGTTGGAATTCTACATTTCTTGCCGTTTTGTAGTGCATGTGGAAATTCAGGAAGAACAGGAACCCGAAAACGCAATCAAGTGCATTACAAAAGGGGGTAAACTGTAGACTACAGTGGTAGCAATGAAGTTTAAATGAAGTTACGTTGGGAAAAATTGAGTTCGAATTTCTGTATTCAATTTTAGCGATCTAATTCGGCACTACAGAAAAAAAAGAGAGTCGATAAATTAATAATCTCAACAGTTCTAAAAACAAAAAATTAAATTAAGGACCCTAAAAACATCCTGGTGCCCACATCTTAACAGATTTTGTAAGAGTATAAATGCAGTTTGGCTGGCTTTAGTAATACATATTAAAGCGTAGAAGAAATTTTTAGAAGCGGATCACTCAGTAAAAAGTTATAAGAAAATAATAAAATGTCCGGTAGAGGGCGCCACTTTCAATGTACTGCTTAGTTTGCCCTGCTTGCTACGGCTTTCTTTAGCTGAGTAACTAACTGACTACAATTTTTTATGAATTTAGGTCAATTTTTTTAGGCACAGTTTTATGTGAATCAAATAGAACTAATTTAATTTATTTAAATTGGTTTTGATTATCCATGAAAGGACTACCGCGCTCCAAGAGCTTTTCACTTCAATCAAAACATTCCTAGGCCACTTTAAGGTAAATCCAGCGCCGGGAACCACAAATCAATCTGAAATTTATGGGCTTCCGATTCCGCCAAGCCGAGCTCGCAGGAGTGAGGATGTTCGAGCCTTGCTTAGCATACTTATTGCTGCATTTTGTGGTGATGCATTTGCGCCACTTGCACTCGCACAGGAACACACGCACACAAACACGCCCGCAGCCATTTGCATCTGCGTGGATGTATTAAACATGAGGCAAATGAAAAGCGGAAGTGCCAACCAGGCGGCGAGCGATTTTCGCGGTCTCTTTGGGCGCTGCCAGAAGTCAGTGCGGAAAATGAAGGAAAACTCAACCCACCAACCAGCACCATTTGCGGTTGCATTTTGTCCCCTTCCGCATTTATTACGCATGCAAAGAATGCACCAAGGAGCATGTTTTGGGCGCCGAGGGAGCGAGCAAAGTGGGGGGTGGAGGGACTATTGGGGGCGGGATCTCTGGCGACTGTTTGAAATTCATGACTTGTTTAGTGCACATGCCGCATAATGTTGCATACATTTGGGCGGTTGGCGGTGTGGCGTGGCCGCGGGTATATTGCAGCTGCCACTATTTGCTGTTTTTGCCGCTGTTATTACCGCTCCTGTTGCTGGTGTTGTTGGTATTGTTTCCAAATGAGGAGCACCGCACAAATATGCAAGCATGAAAGGATATACTCATCTGGGAAGCTGCGTCACAGAACTATAAGGCATTCTTGGGATTGGGACAGATAATAATACAATATGTTACAAATGTAATTTTACCTCGATAAATGCGATAATTTTGAATTCGTTTCAAATATCCAAATTAAACGGCGTTCTCCAAAAAGTACCCCGACGCAAGTATTTTGAGCAAAAGAACCTTAAAGTTTGAAAAATGCTAAATATGGCCAACTTTCCGTGGTTATTACAGGCAAACGGATTCATGGTTTGTTTTGCTGTCAAACTATTTTTAAACTGCCACTTTTTATCTTTCAAACCCACTACTCAGAAAAATGTTAGAATTTTTTCAAGGGAGAAATAATTGAATTGCGACATAGCCATAAACAAATGAAAATGACTCTTTAAGGACCTTTACCAGTTTGCCCAAAAATATGCTCTATTTAATATAATAAATAATAATAACATAAATAGAAGATTCATGTGCATTACACAAAGATAGGTCTTCAAAGTGTAATTTTTCTTTGTTTATGACTATATCGCATTTCAAGTTATTTCATTGTGATGTTTTTAAAAGTCCCACTGATTGGAGATCTACACACTACATTGTACATTAACTACCTTAGTTTTATAGAAAATAATACAAAATTAATATATCAATACAAAATGATATAAATTAATACATTAAACATAATTTTTTATATATTTTTATGGAGAGAAATTTAAGAAATGCTTTAAAATAATTTTAAGCAGGATATTTCTTCTTTGAAAAAATCGATTTTCATTTTTGGAAAGTTTATAAAGGAAAAATTGTTTAAAAATTCATTTTAAGTTCTTGACCATAGGCTTAGCACACCATTGTCATGTCTCGCACTGTCAGCAGTTGTGCACACTTAAGCCAACATAAGTACTACTGTATTTGGGTAATATTTATGCATTTTCACATAAATGCCAGGCATGGGTGTGTGCGTAAGATGTGCATTCATGGCTTCGACTTGTTTTGCATGCTAATTGCCTTTGACATGAACGAAAGAGGTAGAATAACAAACAGAGAGAGAGAAGGAGGTAGAGAGAGGGGGCACATCTGTCTACTGCAGTCGTAAATTGGTCGCCTGCACTTGATTATGTGCGAAAATGGCTCACAGTGCTGTGCTCCTTGATAAACCTATTTGGATTTTTAATTTTTCATCAGGCTCCCCAAATTGATTCCATAACGAAATACATTGAGTAAATATTTCAAACTTATTTTGGTCTCTCTATGTATTTGGGATACATTTCTATGATTTCTGTTTGCTTTGCAACTAAAACGGAAATATTTCTGGTCGAAGGCCAGAGGAAACTTTGCTTGTAAACTGATTTTCCAGCTGCGCACGAAAGTATGCAGCTGTGTAAAAATTCAACTTTGATTGGTAAATTTTTCCTTTGCAGTGGAATGTTTACTTCGGTATTGGGGCGAGTTGAGGGAATCTTGTTGCATAATTTACTGCAGGCAGTGTGCGTTTTGCCATCATGTGCACCCACTACTTCCCGCCACCAACATCCCAATCCCATCCCGGGCTAATGGCACTCTGCATATTTCATCATATTAAGTGCCAAAACAACGCATAATCAAGTTCCACGAGTCCCATGCCCTATTGTACGCACGCAGGTCCATTTGAGTGAGGGTAAGAAGCACACTCCCTGTAACTGAATTAAGTCCCGCTCGCAATACAGTGCAATCTACCACCGCAAAATGTTGCAAACTGAAATTTCACCCAATCATCAATGCAACTGGTCTGGCCAAGTTCCCAACGAATTCCCCGCCCCTCCTCACCCCATCTGCCACCCATTGAGTGCACTAATTATACTGCTAAACAATTTTGTATTTCGGGGGCTTTTGTTTATGCCACCGAGCGAACTTTGTATCTGGTCTGCCCGGGGAGCTGAATGCCTCAAATTGGTTGGGTAAACATTTGCTATACTGGTTAGCTCGAAAATCGCAGGTTTCAGCGGGGTTAATTGGGTTTCGGAAACTAAAGTTAAGCTGTATTTACCTGCTACTTATTATTTCTTAAAAAACCATTGGACTAAATTTTTAGTTACTTCCTTATTAAAAACAAATATATTGTCATAAACTCATGCAATCATAAAAAAACCTCAGAATTTTCATAAAATCTAAAAAAAGCATTCTTGAAATACGTCCCCTCTTCTATTTTTAGAAATTCTCTTTTAGAAATATATTTCTTAAAACAAGAAATCGTGGTTTGTTTTTGTTTTAATAAAGTACATTTCCTAAAATTCCAAAAGGATCGAAGAGGAAAGCAGGGAAAGATATAAAATTCTGTTTAAAGGTCGTTTTTCTCGAATTCAAGGGCGACTTCGCCATTTAAAGCGTAGACAATTTCTTTTTTAGGAACAGCCCAAAAAAAAGAACAGATTTTAATTTTAAGAAAATTTTATTCTAAAACAAGACATTTTTGTTCGAACTTTAGATCGTCTAGCCCTAAAGGGCAAGATTCTTAAAATTTAGAAAGAAATATTTTTATTTTCAATTTTTTTATAAAGTTTCTATAAAAAAGGAAGCATCACTTTTCTAGGCATCAAAGTATATAATAATTTTTATTTCCCAAGCAATTTATTGGTTTTGTTTATTAAACTGAATTATAGCTCGGATGCTGAGAGTTTTTTTTGTTTATATTAATATAAACTGTTTTACCAAGAACACATTAGGCTTGTTTCCGCTTTTCCGAATATAAATGTGCATGCAGTTATCTTCTTGTATAAAAAAAAAAAGGAAATAAATTTGAAAAGAAAAATTTGTTTATAGAAGCGCAGCCAAATTACATTTTTTATGGATGCTTTAATGAGTGCAGTCCTCAACTCGCAACCACACGCGTGTTCCAGAACGATGACTTCATAGAACGCTTAAATAAAAATGTTAATAGGGAAACGAATCGGAAAGTACTATTAATCAGAATTATGAAAAAAGTTGCTGATTGAAGTGCAGTCGGATGTGATTAATTACTTTCGTTAGATTTAAAAATTGTAGAACAAAAATAATGCGTCATAAAGGGAAGGCAGTGACTATAAACCTATTATAGAGACAACGTGGGTGGTTGGTAAACCCCCGAGATTAGCACATGCCATAAATTCATTTAAGTCCGCATAATCCCGGCCTCACAAACACACCCAGTCATAACCATAAAGGCATTCATACATTAGTTCAGACAGTGCCTGCGATCTGAATCAGCTTTCCTCGGAAATACTGGCTTGAAGCATTTGCTCTGTGAAATTTGCATGGGATGCAGTTATGAATTTATTTATGACTCCCATTCTCCGGATGCCTGTGCTTGTGTACACCTCACCTTTGTCTCTCCTAGTTTTGTAATCCTTTTGGAATTTTATTTGCCTTCCATATACATATTTAAACATTTGCACATCCATGACCAAAAATAGCAGAGCCAAAAATATATCTTCTACCGGTCTGGCAATGTGCAACACATTCAAGGTGAGACCATTAATTTGAAAACAAGCAAATCACAGAAATTTTACTATAAACAAAATAATGGGCTGCATTGTAATTTAAAGGGATTCATGAATGCAGGGTGTTTGCTAAATTAGTACAGCAGAAGAATTTGGATGGTTTAGGTGGTTACGCTGTGTTTATACACGTAGAGAATTATTCAAGAAGAATGACGTTCTCAAATTAAGTATTTGTATTCTTAATTTAAGTATTTACTGATTTTGTGGACAAATTTCGAAAAAAAAGCCTAATACTTTTACCAATATCACTTTTGTTGTTCCCCTTATTTGTTTCCGTTTGGAGAAAAAAATCTCTATAAAAACTCAATTCCAAGGTATATTATTTGAAAAATTGGTAATGAAAGTGAGTATTTTGCACTTAAAATTTGGTATCTGCTTATATTTTGATTAAAAAATTTATTAATTTGAGTGTAAATTTCTTGGATAATTCTCTGTGCATTAATCATGAAAAATCTTCGTTTTTTGGAGGCTATTTCTTTTAAAGCACGATCTTATAAATGGTTTTCCAAACATACCACACATTTTATATTTTACTTTGCAGATTTATAAGTGGTATTCAAATTATATCTCTCTTTTTGTTTGCGCTCATGTGGATTTCGCCAATTAATTACTTGACAAAAAATCACTAAAATTTTATGGATTTTTGCACACGTAAAGTGTGCAAATTTGTGTTCTTCCCCAAAAGCTATAACTTTTTGTGGATATTGGCCGCGTTTTGGGTGGTCCAAACTTTTCATTTATTCTTCGCTCATTTCTCAATCGAATGCGTTTTGTTTATAAACCAAAAATAAGTTGCTTATAAAAATACATTACCATTTGTTAAAATTGTCTGAATAATTGATATTTTTAAATAGAATTGTTGCAAAAACAAAATGCTAAAAAATACGATTCTAAATGTGTTTTAAATATTTCAAGAGCAATCGGGACGCGTAGCTAACTCAGGAATGCATTAAAATTAATAATCGGAATGCTTGTTTGTTCCTATGATTGTATAGGGAAAACCCATGTTGTAAGACTAATTTTGGAAATTTTTTTAAAGTTCTAGTCTGCGTAAATCTCCTAGTCATAAGTTAATCAAACAATTTTATCTTAGTTTTTATTTTATTTTTTTTTATTTATCATCATACATTAATTAATCCCTATTATATAATAATATTCAAAGCAATAAGAGTTTTAAATTAATTAATTATACGCGAAAAGAGCTGGGATATATGAGAACATTAAAAACTACTCTCGTTTTTGCATTATCAGGCCGGTCTCTGGATTTGAAAAGAGAACCGGAGAGTCAAGTGACCGTTTAGGGAACCTTATCTAGAGTTTGAGGCTTTTTGCTTTGGCTGCCTTTTTTATTTATTTTTTTCACACTGATAAAATGCGAAGAAAGAAAACACAGGGCTGTTTGCGCAGCGTGCGATTGATTGAAGTCCGGCGTCGACGTCGGCGCTGCCGTCGCTATATAATGATCATCGGAGGGAGGTTCTCCGGTTCGAGTTCGGGATCGTTGGGATCAGTCTATGGGTCGCGTGTTTGCGGTAAAGATCGCAGCGAAGAAGTGCTTAGAATTCGATTTTTCAACAGTTTTGTGTGCCTCTGTTTGTGGTAAAGTTGTGTTTTAAATTGTTTAATAGCAGTGTTCTATTTAAATTTTTAATTTCTGTACTAAAAATGTAATATGAAGCGGAAAATTAAATTAAAACAATTAAATAATGCTAATTAAGTACAGCTTAAAACCAATTGATTAAGCGCATTAAATGATATTCAATACAAACAGAAAGCAAGAAAAGGGTGAAAAAACATGAGAGTAAAAGTCGCATAATTGATTCATTTGTGCAAGCTCATCGAAATTAATCTATAAATATTCACCATGTTAAGCCATTTAAAAACTACGACGAGCTGGCCATTTAATATGTAGTTTATTATATTTAAATCTCTTTGTTGTGTTTGCTTATTTGGTGTAAAAATCAGCCTGCTGAATGAAATCCAGAGAGATATAGAGAAGTGTGGAGGAAGTCGTTGTGTGCTGACGACCCAACAGCTGATTTCTTATTTTTAACTTATTGTTGCTTTATTTTCCAACTTTATCTCTCTTAAAGACATTTCATTGGGTCTCTTAAGCACTTTTTATGTACAGGAGAGTGGCATACCACATATATTTCGCTAATTAAGAATATTATGCTCTGAGAACCCGCAGACTTTGCTCATTTACTTCTCTTTTGTTGTTCCATTTGTTGGCTTTTATTTTGGTTGTTTTCTTACAGAAATATTATGCATTTTAAACACCGAAGCATAAATCATTAGATTTGTTTATAATAATTTACTATACTTTTTTCATTATTATTATCTTCATTTTTTATAAGGCTTATCGCAGAAATCTATATAATACAATCCATTTTGTTTATGCAATAATTTCCGTTATTTCTTTAAATAGTATATCAGCAGTTATTACCCAGTTTAAAAAGATTTGTTTATTGATTTCCGGCTGCTTTCTTTTCTCATTCATACCACCCGTCGATGTTTACAAAAATATTTACTGCTAATAGGCCTTATTTATTATTGTTTAAAATCTTCTTCACTGCAATGCATAGCAAATTTTCTTGAAAAATTCAATGAAAATGACGTAATATACAACATTTGATCCATTTATAGAAGTAATTAGATTATTTAAGTAGGGTCTGACGAATGCCTCAAGAGGTCGGACAAGATCAATAAAGATTGTGGTTATAGATTGCACATTTCCAAGTCATTCATAAGTCTGATTAACTGCCTAACAATTTCTACTTATCGGTCAGAAATGTTAATCCCACCTGAAGAAGTTTGATCTAACTAGAAGTACCTTGTTTTATAATATTAGCTTTCTTGTCCTGACCGATAAATTTTTAGATTATTTAGGGACTTTTTATGAATATAGTGACTAATAGCTTTTGTGATGATTGATTTCTAATAACGCAGAAATAAGTGAAAGACATTATCTTTTAAACACTACATTTAATAAAAATGTAAGTCCTATAAATTTGTTAAATTAAGAGTCCATATGAAATTACCGATAAGCTGGCGTTGTAGAGGCCGTATAGGAATTAATTTTTATCTTTTCATCAAATAGATTACTCTCAAAGCTATTGATATGAGCATCAAAGGCGGAATCCTGTCAAAGAAAAAAATTATTACATTTTAATTATAGATTATACTGAATTATTTGATGATCGTTTGAGGATGAATAATCTTTTACTTTTACTTACTGATCCCATATTGGTATTGCTATACTCTAATTCGGCCTTCAGAAAGGCGGCCACGCCCTCATTGACTTCGGACTTACTTTTGGGATCAAAATGACTATCAATGTCCTCATTTAATAATGATCTGGTGCGCCTTGACTTTCCATCTTTCGACTGATTTTTTGATTCCCTATCTCGCTCCCCGTTCTGATTCTTTTCTTTTTGGATCTCTTTACGTTCGTAGTCGACGCGCAACTTGATGGCTTCTATCATGGTGATGGGATCCACAGGAAACGGTTTTTCGGGAAGGGGTCCTGCAAAAGCTATCTCTCGGGCGTACTCGTTGAAATTCTCGCGTCCGTCGAGACTAGCTTGTATGATGCCAGGACAAAAGCGATCCTTTACCAAGGTTTCGTTGAACTCATATTGAATGCGCTCGGCCAGACGATCCTCAGCTTTTATATGGGTTTTTTACAAGTCACTAAATGTGTATATTAAGTTGAATTAAATATAGTCTTACGTGTTTGAGTAGGCACTCGCATAGAACGTCTTCCCAAGGATGAGTTTTGATGGGTTTTATCCAATGAAGTTTGCTACCAAATTAAGGGTATTATTTTAGTTGGAGGATATACAAGTTATAAGCCTACATTTAAGCTCGATCTCCCAGTCATCGCTTGGGACATGTCCCAATAAGTTTCATTTCTTGAGACAGACTTATTTCCACAACAGGCCAAGCTTTGATTATCTTCCATACCCTTTTCGCAAGCTTTCGATCCTTGACCACAACAGCCAGGTTTATTTTTGGTTGGGGTGGATCGAGAGTTTTGATTGTAATCCATGGATCCCTGACATCGCGGAGTCCGATTCATAGATACATCCTGATAATATTGAATTATTATTATTATTTATTTAAAAAAATGACAAGTTAATATTTCAAAAAGATAAATTGGTATATTTAAGTCATAATATTTTTTGTGGTTTTTCTCTTACGTTTTGACACTGACTTTGATCAAGACTGCGGTTCGGTTGGGGTCTACATCTCGCGTTTCTAAGAGTCTCTGGTGGCTGCAGGTAGCTTGTTTCATTGATTTTCGTTTCGTACTAATTTTAGAAAAGAAGAAGTTATCCATTATAGTTAAATACATTATTTTATGATAGTACAACTAACCTGTATTTGTCGTCCTCGTAGTTCTGGCGACTCGCACTGCCGTTAAATATAGATTATATTAAGTTCAGATAACCTAAGTCACATCTTACCATTGTTTGCCTACGTATCATTTCAGGAGTTTGACCGCATTCGTACAATGATGGTACCGTCTATTTAAAAATTTTAAAAGATAAATTGAAATAATTTAAATATACAGTTTAAGTACTTACGCTTTGTGGCTTGCTACTTGTGTTGTACACCTGACAATTAGACTTCGGCTGATAACGGGATCCTTGCTGTGTGCCATTTCTCACCGATTGCCGATAAGAATCATCATGGTTTATTCTCGTGCTATTGAGATCTGGTTCCTATTATATAATCGTATAAATCTGATCGCAACTGTAGGGGTTTCGTATCACTTACGAATACAATAGACTCGTCACTTTCCAACCATGATATATTTGACTGATTGTTCTGTCGTGCTTGTTGCTGTTGATATTGCTGCTGCTGAATTTTTTGCAAAAGCAATTGTCGCCTTTGAAACTCGCCATAGTCCATGCCAACTAGAGATGTATTGTTCCAATCGTATGCGGTGGTATTTCTTGAACTGCGATTGCTGTCATATAGATCGCTTTGGTTGATGGGATAGGAATTTCTACCCGGCGCATTCAATTCGCACTATTTGGTTTTGGCAATATTATTTTTTAAATAATTATTATTATAAGCAAAATACTCACAGGAGTTGGTGGTTTGATTGGTGTTCTCTTTGCTGGATACTTTAAATTACATTTTATTTAAGTATGGATTATAATTTTTAATCCATTATACTTACGGCATGTTTTCCATTATGATAATCAGACCTATGAGATGTATCATTCCTATCATTGTGTCTGGGCAGACTATGGGATCGTGAGGCACTATGTCGAGCGTTTTGTGATTGGTCGACTAAAGATTGAAAGGGAAATATCGAATCCAATGGGATTCTGTGATGTGGCAAAGTCTGATCATTGGAACACTGAAGTGGTGGACTATTATTGGGACACTCCGGCAAGTTGCAACATTGCTAAATCTCAATCTTGTAAATTTAAGGCGTAGAATAATTAGGAATCCATACTCACATATTCGTCATCGTTTTTGTTACAACAGGGTGGGAGCTATGCATTTTTAAATATAGTTACTGAAATATTAGTTATAATGTCTATAATGGTTTTACCACTTTCTGTGTCATTGACTCATTCTGTCTGCTGCCATTGAAGGTGGATCGATTTAGGGAATCTTGCGGCGCTTCAAACGGATTACGTCGCATTGAGAACCGACTGACAGTGGGACAGGGATCGTAGCTATCGTCGTCGCTAATGGGATAGATCCTGCGGGAGTTATTCTGGCAGGGATTTCGATTCGAGGCCACCGCATTCAAATCCTTTTGGTATCCCAAACAACGATGGAAGGCCAAAAATAGCTCATCGGGCAGCAGAACAGAGTTTCTAACGAAATCCATTCATAAAACGAAAGATAATAAACACATACAACTTACTTGCTTTGCAGATTGTCAGAAGAAGAGTTTGGTATTTTATACTTACATACAATCTAGCCAATGAGAATACAGCTTTAATGATATTTGGTATTTGGTATGATAATAATATCTAAATATATTTCGTTGGATTCTAGGCAGTTCTAATGCAAAATATGTTTTGCAATAGCCCTTCCAAACAGGAATTTACATGGTATTGATATAAAAACTGACTAAAGTTTGTAGGACAATTTTGAAAATGTTCTATAAGAAAGTATGATGACATAAATTTTAAGATAATAAAATCAGAGATTGCCTAAAAGTTCAAAAATTTAAAAATTTAAAAAATTAAAAAATATCCTTATGACCTTTTTTTTAAAAACATATTTTTTTATTTATTTATATTATTTTTAAATTATAACTAAAAGATTTCTAAACCGAAATTAAACAATTTCCGCTGAGTGCAAACTCCCATTTGCCCCTGGCTTAATTTGCTATTATGCGCCCACTATTGTCAGCAATCCGATGAGTTGCACCATCCATTATCCTTTTGGCCTAATCCCTCATCGCTGTCATCTCTCCGGTGCTCGCTTCCGTTTGTTCATTAGGCAAATGCAGCAATTCCAGCTCGACAAACGCCAAATCGTTTGTCTCAGCCGTATCCGCATCCGCACTCGCATTCGTATCCGTATTTGTCAGTTGGGTGGAAGGACATCCGCCGGCCCGCCTCAAGTGGGCGTCCAGCTGGGCGAGGAATGTGGGCGTGGCATGTGCGTTGCGCGTGAAATCCAATTCCCGCAAACTGGCCGCCTGGGTGGCAAGGAAGCGGAGGAGGGAGCGCACCGCCTGCGGTCGCTGTGGCCTCCACTTGACGCTCCCATCCGCCACATCATAGTGCACCGTCAGCTGCGAGTGCCAGGCGAAGTAGTGCAAGCGGAATACCTCCTCCTCTTCCGCGGCGGCGGCGACTGGCAGCAGCCAGTCATCCAGTTGGCACTGCAAACGCAGTCCCACAATCCGGCAGTTGCGAGCCCGAATTTTCTGCAGGCACGCGGACAAAGTTCCTGTGCCACTGCCATTTGCCTTGCCATCCAGGTGGCCGTGCCCCGAATTTTGACATAGAAAAGCTGTCAATTCACGGAGTTCGGGCAATTGAAAGATCTCACTAGCGCTGGAATTCACCATACAGGCGGGGAGTCTGAGTTTTTCCAGATTTCTGGGATACTGGTACTTGAATTGGCTGCAAACTGAGTTAGAGCGCAGCTCAAATACTCTGAGTTGCTTAAGGTTTTTAAGCAGAAAGTCCAAATCTGGGGGTGTTAGGTCCTCACCTTCTCCCAGTCGAAGGTCTACTAAATTTTGGCACAAGTCGGGTAGCTTCTGTATCGCAACAGAATTGCTTCTGGTGAAACTGAGCCTCTGCAAATGGATGAGGCTTTTACGCTTCCGTTTCAGCCACTTCCGGCAACCTTCGCCAGTTCCGGGCAGGTTAATTAGAGCCCGGGTTCGCTGGCCCAAGTGATCCAATAATTCGGCCAGCTCATCGGACTTTAGCAGCTTTAATTGCAGCTCCCGGCGAAAGTCGAAGCTTTCAGCATATCTGCTGGACCATAAGCGGAGTATCAGACTGCACAGTCGCTCCTCCTGCAGTTCCATCAATCTCAGCTGGTCCCGCAGCGAAAGCTGTTCGCATATCAGCAGCAGACAGTCATTGTTCAGATCCACCAGCCTGCGATTCCGGGGCGGCTCTATTTGGCCTATGGTCACGCTCGTCCTGAATCGCATCCCACTCGATCTGCTGTCGCTGAGCAGGCCCGCTCGACTGAGCAGAAAGCGCTTGGCATGTGTCGGCCGATTTCCCGATTTCTGAGCTATATATGTCCACCGCCTGAACCCCCGTTGCGGCTGAATCAGTGTCGCCTTCGGCGGTTGCAGCTGGCAGTGCGTGCAACCAGCGCATGTGTCCCCGATTATACAGATCTCGTGGCACAGTGGGACGAGGGGTGACCAAAATTGCATAAAAAATATTGTTTGATTATTAAAACAAATATTTATGAATTTTATACCTTTAAAACATACGTAAAAATTTGGAGATATTTCCAATTATTTTAACATTGAAAAAAATAATTTAAATATTGATAATTCATTCATTTTAAATAGCTGCTATACGTAATATTTAAAAATATTATTTAAATGTAGGGAAGAAATTTGGAATACCTAATTTTTTTTAACAAGTATGTTTTATTTCTGTAATATTTTTTTTAATACTAAGTTTCAGCTTCAAAAAAATTTTTTTTTTAATTAAACATATTTTTTTTATTTTTATAAACATAAAAGTGGTTACCACTATTGTCTAGAGTACTTTTACCAGGAAAAGTTTTTTTAATGTTATTATTAGGCTTACAAGGAGCTTTGAAAAATATGTAGTACTCTCTTAATTAAACAATGACCACTGCACAACTGCAAACACCACCCCCTTTTTCACTACGCTCCTGGTGGTGGTCGATAAGTGCAACCCCTGACGAAATGTCCGCTGGTAAAGAGAGTTCCCATCGCGGCACGGGGTGCGGGCATTCCACTTTTCCACACTCTCTCCGAGATTGTGTATTATCGCTGGATGAGTGGAAGGCAGGGAACATAAGATATTCGTATGGAAAGACCGCGGCTGAGAGTTGTGCTATTTTGGTAAATCTCCCCTCATAACTCGAACTACACATGTGGCCAAGGCCAAGGCGATATGGTGTTCAAGTTGTGGAAGGTGGGGAGGCCAAATTTCAAGAGCTAAACAGAAACCTGGGTGGAAACAAATCACGATGGTTATTTAATTCGATAATGCGACAGTCGTAAACAAAGAACTGTCGTTACTGGCCACTGATAGGGCGATCTTTGTACCCCTTATACATACTTTTCATCACCCTCTGATTGGTTATGTATGTATGTTGCTTGAAAAGGTCTTTCATACTATGAGTCACAGGTCGGTATCAAAGTTATGTGGTAAACAGATTGAGATATTGGAACTCGATCACTTATTTTGGTTTCAAAAACATGATTTATGCGTCACTTAGAAAAAATGTGTCATTGATTTTGAAATTCGAAAAGTATGTTAGGAAATTTGGGGGGACTAAAATTAAACCAAAAATCGTTTGGGACTACAAAATTTTTGAGTTTTTGGCAAACGGGACCATGGAGAGCGTGCGGTTTCAGGATGACCAAACGACTAGGACCACTCCTCCGCCAGCGATGAGGGTGATCCACCTGGATCTTAATGAGGAGGAGAGTCGTCGGCAAATGTCGGACAATAAGTATGGAGGCATCTGCTTGCACACGGCCATTGCGGCCATGCTCTGCTTGATGCTGGTGGTGGTGTTTTGCTCGGCGCCCCTTGGTGACAGCCTGGCCAATCGAAACTCCTCCGAGGAGCGGTTTGCCCAGCGAAGGCAGGTCTTTGTGGACAGGGAGCGACGCCAAAGACTGGGCAGCGGCATGGCCTTGAGTCCGCTGGAGGAGGAGGCCGATGGGCGATTGATGGCCATCAAGCAGGTGGACGAGGAGGTGCACAACCTCTGGCAGAACTACCACTCTCAACCGCCGCCGTTCCTCAGGCACTTGAACATCAGCGACACCAGTCTCTATGCCGCCCTGAAGAGCATGCCCAAGGGCGGACTGCTCCATGTTCACGATTCGGGAATGCTGCGTACGGATATCCTCATCGATCTGACCTACCGCGACAACCTGTGGGTCTGCGTAAACCTGGATGAGGGCTTCGAGGATTTCCGATTCTCCCGGCAGTTTCCGCACATTCCGCCGGCGGAGGATTACCAGTGCAACTGGATGCTGATGAGTAACTTCTACGAGTTTGAGCCGCGGACCGGGTTCGTGGACAGGCTGCGGGAGAGCCTCACTGTCCGGCCGGAGGGGTATGGTAGCTCCTCCGATCTGGCTCGGCACCTGAGACGCCACCAGCGCCTCATCCACGGACTGATCACATTCCGGCCGATCTGGAGCGACTTTATATTCAGCATGCTGAGTGATTTCTACGCCGACGGGGTGCAATATGTGGAGCTGCGGTCTTCGCTGCCAATCGTGAGTGGGAAAATTAAAACTAGACAAAGAGAAATTATCAAAAACATTGTTATTGATTTGAGAACTTTCGTTTTTAAAAGACGTGATAGAACATACGTTCTTGAATTGAGAAAAATCGTCCTTATGTTCTTCTTTTGAGTTGAATGTTCTCAATGTCAGGAAGTTCATAACTTTTTGATAAGTGTACACTATTGACTAGACAATACCGCCAATTCAACATGATTCAAGTAACTAAAAAACATTTTCAACTCAAAAAATCTTATTTTGAGAACATTTCCAACTAATTATCCCGGTTTTTACATAATTTTTCCTATAATAACTTATTCTGCTCATTCTTCTTTAAACGTAATTAGTTACAAGATTGCAATCATTATTATGATGAGTTTTTGGTTTCGGATAGTTAGTCAATTAATATTGTATCCATCCCGATGTCAAAAAATCAACGATAATTGATGACTTGAATTCCGCCCTTAATCCTACCTTTTACCTAGATGTACGATCTGGATGGCAATAACTCCACCATTTTGGAAACCGCAGAGTCCATAGTTTCGGTTTCGAATATTTTCAAGAACACTCACAAAGATTTCATCGGAATCAAGCTGATCTATTCCCCTTCTAGAGACATTAATGACAGTCGCATGGAAGAATACTTAGCCAATGCACGCCTACTAAAGGTAGTCAGGCATTATATGAAACTTAATCCAAATGAAATCTAACTTAACCTTATTTCCCGCTAGTTGCATTATCCCAATTTCTTTGCTGGTTTCGATCTGAACACCTTTGGTGATGAGTGCAATTTGCCGCTTTTGGGCCAGTCAACTCATCTTTTAAAGATCGACAAGGAGATTGATTTTTATTTCCATGCGGGAGAGTCGAGATGTCCGGATAGTTCACGTCCGGATGTGAATCTAATAGATGCTCTTTTATTGGGAAGCAAACGGATCGGGAACTCTGTGAATCTGCCCTTGCATCCGGAGGTTATGAGGGCCATGAGAAACCTTAAGATGGCCGTGGAGATATGTCCTCTGTCTAATCATTATCTGCAGTATTTTAACGATTTCCGGCAACATCCGGCGGCATATTTAATTGCCGCTGGGTTTCCCATTGTAATTGGTTCGGATTATCCGTGTTTCTGGAACTCCGCCCCCCTGACCGATGACTTCTATGTGGCCTTCGTGGGCGTGGTCAGTGGGTGGGGCAATCTGCGCCTGCTCAAGCAGTTCGCTTTGAATTCGTTTCTGTACAGTTCCCTCAACGAAACGGAGCGGAATGTGGCCGTTAGCAAGTGGCGATGCAACTGGAACCGGTGGGTCAGGAACTTCGTCAATAGTAGTGGATACGATTAAGAGATGGTTGTCGAATAAGGGAATATATATTGTTTGGAGTATCAAAAATAAAAAATTTAATGGATTTAAAATGCATTTTGATCTGTGTTGAACTACTCTGCGTTAATTTTGGGAAGTGGGAAAGTAAAAATGATCTCAAGGGAACTAAGGTTTATCAAAACAATTGTACCTTTAATCTTCAAAGAATCGTTTAACAATATTTTCTTCATCATAGGATTATAGGATTATTAGTGGAAACATATAATTTTATTAACATATTCAAAGAAATGTACTTGTCATCTTCAGATAAGTAAAGTACCCAATTGTTTGATTTATAACTTAAAAGGAAAAAGGTACTCCACTCTCATTTTATTTCGGCTGCCTTAGACGCAATTTAAATTTCTTTCGGGTTTCTTTAAGTTAAGATAAGGAAGATTTTTATCTGTAACTTTAGAGTACAGACTAATAATATTTTCGTCCCCCTACTAAGGTGCTTATAGTAAGTAAGTTAGTTAGAGGCTTGGTACCAATTTCCGGTTTATCGAGAGCGTCCCATAAACTGACCAACAGTGCGCCACTCGAATGTCAGGGATATGGCCCTACTCATAACCATGGCCAGGGTTAGGCAATCTTATCGCTGGCTACTCGTAAATCAAGATGCCAGATTGCCCGATTGTAGGCGATTAGCTGGTTGGCGAGTTGCCAACCCACACGCGCAATTATCGCCTCGAGATCCCTGCGAACGCGTGTTAAATCAAAGATAATGCCGAACCACCAATCGTTTCAGATAGGGCGCTACCATCGAAACCAAAATCGGAGCTCCTCAATCGCCGCAGACGTCAGTCGCAGCGTGGACCTAGTGGCGATCGGACCTAACGGAAATCTACACCGCTCATCATCATGCCGGCCGTCGTCATCCGTCGTAATCTTATCGCCCTGCTGGCTTTGGGCCTGTGCGTCTGTCTTTGCTTTGGACCCGGTCCGGTGGAATCACGCACCCGTCCGAAGAACCTGGTGGATCGCAAGCTGGTGACGCTCTACGGCAGCACGCCCCACGTGGAGGCCCTTCTGGGACCCGGTCGTCCCACCCCGGACACCTACAAGACGCTGCGGAGTGCCTTCTTCCGGTACGAGGAGTCGCGCACCTTGGGCTACGACCTGGAGCTCAGCGAGCGGGAAATCAAGGCCAACGGCACCATTATGACGGCCAAGTTGAAGGAGTTCGGCGAGGGTCTGGTTACCCCGCATCTCTTCAAGCCCGCCCAGCATATTTTCGATGTGTTGGATGGCATACGGGACACTGATCTGTTCAAGCTGCTGAAGAAAATGCCAAAGGGTGCGGTGCTCCATGCCCACGACACGGCTCTCTGCAGCACGGCGGCCATCCTCAAGCTGACCTACTACGACAATCTCTGGTCTTGCCAGCAGAATGATGATCTTAGCGCCTCCGCCTTGAGGTTTTCCCGAGCGAAGCCAGAGTCCCTGAAGGATTGCGACTGGAGTCTGTTGTCCGATGTGCGAACCAAATACGGCGCAGCCAAGGTCGACGAGTATCTGGCCGAGAGGCTCACCCTGTACCCCACCAAAAAGTTCGAGGACAACAACGCCGCCTGGTCCACGTTCATGACCATTTTCGATCTGCTCGACGGCCTTGTGATGTACGCCCCTGTCTGGGCGGACTACTACTACGCTGCCCTGGAGGAGTTCTACGAGGATGGAGTGCTCTACCTGGAGTTCCGCTCCCTTGTGCCCACGGTAAGTGGTTTTTAGATAGGGGTTTTCACGTAAATCCACCAAACAAATAAGTTAAGTGTTGCTTATCTGATTAAAACTACAAGAGTTTGCTTTTGCAACGAGACCTAAAAAAACCCAGTAAGCCACAACAAATTCTTTATTCATGATAGCAATATTCTCTAATTGGTACAACATCTTTAAAAATATCGATATTTTTACAATATCGTATCGATAATATCAATATTATCAAGGTTTAAAATCCTAAATGTTACTATAAAAAAGCATTGGTGTTTCCAAAGAACATCGATTTTAAAAAAATATCGAAAACATCGATCATATCGATATATTTTAAGATTTATTTGGAATTTTAACGGCTTAGTTTATCTTCTAATACCATTAATTTTTATCTTACAGCTGTATGACTTAGATGGTACTCAATACACTCCTTTGGACACTGTGCGCATCTATGTGGAGACCCTGGAGAAGTTCAAAGAGGCTCATCCCGATTTTATTGGTTCCCGCATGATCTACGCACCCATTCGTAACACCAATTCAGCGGGAGTATCTGCCTATATAGCAACACTGAAAGAGATCAAGGTGAGATTTCTTTAAAATGTATTTTAAAGTGCAATGCTAAGGAGCAACTCTTTTGACAGGAAAAATACCCCGACTTTGTGGCTGGTTTCGATTTGGTGGGCCAGGAGGAGCTGGGACTTCCTTTGAGGGACTTCATCGATGAGCTGCTGACGATACCTGAGGATATTGACTTCTACTTTCACGCCGGGGAGACTAACTGGTTCGGTGCCACGGTGGACGAGAATCTGATCGATGCCATTTTGCTGGGCACCAAGCGTATTGGTCATGGATTCGGACTGGTCAAGCATCCGGTGGTGCTGGACATGCTGAAGAAGCTGAATGTGGCCATCGAGGTGAACCCGATCTCGAATCAGGTGCTCCAGCTGGTCACGGACTTCCGCAACCATCCGTGCTCGCACTTCTTCGCCGATGGCTACCCGGTTGTCATTTCCTCGGATGATCCGTCCTTCTGGAAGGCCACGCCCCTGACGCACGACTTCTACATTGCCTTCCTGGGCATCGCCTCGCAGCACTCGGACTTGCGGCTGCTGAAGAAGCTGGCTTTGAACTCCATACAGTACAGCTCGCTGACGGGCGATGCCCAGTTCGAGGCGCTGGAGAAGTGGCAGGTGAAGTGGGACCAGTTCATCGCCGATGTGAACGAGGAGGCCTCCAACCGGGGATCCCCCGGTCAGCGGATCGATTGACTAGCACGGGTGGTGGCAGCGCTGCTGGTCGCGTTCTCCCTGATGACCTCTAACCTTTGGCGCTAGTCGGAAACCCCCCATGCGCCTGCTGCACCTACTCCACACCACTCCAACTCGACCTCTGGCTGCAGCGGGCACAAAACATTACATCCTCATTCGCATCCAGTCCAGTCCAGAGCCATGTCCATGTCCACATCCTCAATATCTAACCGTTGTTGTAAGCTAATTGTTATGGACTAGTCCTTAGTTAGATCTAGGCTAATACTTTTCTGTAAACCCATGAGATTCTGTGCCACGCCCCTGAAACGGTTAAAGGCCGAAGTCCCCTTTCCGTGCCGAAGAAAACGAAAGCAATAAAGAACCCGTTTTAGTCGTAGCCGAAATAAGAGTGCATGCAATTTATGTTCGAAGCTCAAAGAAGCCTGTTCGTAATCGTAATGAGTTGGCCAGCCAAGGGGCTTAGAAACAGTCAGAGATGGGAACGTGAAATGGAAAATAATGGAAAAACTTTCTTTAAGAAATAATAAATATTTTATAGGAAGTATTACAAAGCCTCAAATGGTGGTTAAAGTATAAAACCCTAATATCTGGGTGTAATGTTCTAAATCTATGGTCGCTTGAAACCCCAAAATATAATGTTGCATACTTGTAGATACCTTTTTATACCCGTTACTCGTAGAGTAAAAGGGTATATTAGATTCGTGCAAAAGTATGTAACAGGCAGAAGGATGCGTTTCCGACCATATAAAGTATATATATTCTTGATCAGGATCACTAGCCGAGTCGATCTAGCCATGTCCGTCTGTCCGTCTGTATGAACGCTGAGATCTTGGAAACTATAAAAGCTAGAAGATTGAGATTTGGCATGCAGATTCTAGGGGTTAATACGCAGCGCAAGTTTTTCACGCCGATATGCCACGCCTTCTCTAACGCCCACAAACCGCGAAAAACTGTGACCCGTTCTGTATGAACGCTGAGACTGCTGACTTTAGCTGAGTAACGGGTATTTGATAGTCGAGGCACTCGACTATAGCGTTCCCTCTTGTTTTATTTGAAAAGAATTAAAAACAATTTATATTTTTCAGTCTTGAACTTTTATTACAGTAGATCGTATCAGGAAAATCACTATTGCGAATCTAAACAAATAGAAAAATCTACATCTGTTGTAGTTCTTATAGATATTGATATTTTATCCTAACTTAAAGTCACGATTCCATCTCCATCGGGGGAGTGCACTCAAGGATTCGCCCGCATAAATCTCTCATTGCCTTTGGCTGCGTCGAGCACGCAGAAAAGTGGATGCGAATTTTAATGAATATGCGCTATATGGTCGTTGAGGCCCCGTCCACGTCCACCCATTACCACCCAGAGCCACCCATAACCACCCGTCATCCATCAGCCGCCTTTGAGCTGCGGATCGAGCCATCCGAATGCTGCAAATGTTTCAATTTTACGTGGCACTGTTTAGTGCTGCGGCTGCCGGCACAGGGTTCGATTTTGATTTGGCTAACGCCCGTAATGAGCTGGCGGAGTTTTATGGGCCGGCGGCGGATGCAGTCAGGTTCGGTCCTGCAAACATGTATGCTACCATAAAATTGATGGGCCAGCGTAAGAGTGTGTGGATAAGCATCTAGTGCTGCCAGAACTTTCTAATCAATGAATTGCGTTTAGCTGGGAAAAGTCTGGAGGTAAAGGTAAAAATACCGGAATCTCTTTAAGTATGCCGAAAAATCTTCATTATTACGGCCCTCCGATGATTCTACAGATAGGAAATTACTAAGTTGTTTCAGAGGAAAAAATAAATTCGCAGAACAATACGAGGATCATTAAAAATTTAAAGATATTGTATTCCAAAAAGAAAATTTCAGGAAATCGAGGCAAAATATTATACTTTTTATACCCTTGCAGAGGGTATTATGATTTCAGTCAGAAGTTTGCAACGCAGTGAAGGAGACGTTTCCGACCCCATAAAGTATATATATTTTTGATCAGCATGACTAGACGAGTCGATCTAGCCATGTCCGTCTGTCCGTCTGTCCGTCTGTCTGTCCGTTTCTACGCAAACTAGTCTCTCAGTTTTAAAGCTATCGGGATGAAACTTTACCAAAAGTCGTCTTTCTATTGCAGGTAGTATATAAGTCGGAACCGGCCGGATCGGACAACTATATCTTATAGCACCCATAGAAATAATCGGAAAAATAATGGAAACAAAATTATATCTTCGGTGTTTTTTGACATATTACCTTTTGCTCTTGGGAATATTTTTTTTTTTACTGTCCCGAATTTCGAATTAAATGTTTTCAAAATCGGACGACTATATCATATAGCTCCCATAGGAACTATCAGAAAATTAATGGCAAATTAATATGAACAAAATTATAGCTTCGGTATCTTTTGACATATTTCCTTCTACTCTTTGGAATATCGTTTTTTTAATAATTCTGATTTTCCATTTAAATTTTATAAAAATCGGACGACTATATCATATAGCTCCCATAGGAATAATCGGAAAATTAATGGGAAATTAATAGGAAAAAAATTATAGCTTTGTTAATTTTTATTGTATTCTCTTCTACTCTTGAATATAACTTAATTTTATTATTTCAGAATTTCGAAATAAATTTTAAATAAATCGGACGACTATATTATATAGCTCCCATAGGAATGATCAATCAATTATTGTCAAAATTGCTATAATTCGGTTTGTTCCAAATCGAAATTCAGATTTTTGTAATTTGTAATTAAATAGGAATTAAATGCAAGCGTATAAAGACTTCGGCTGGCCGAAGTTAGCTTCCTTTCTTGTTCTAATTTATTTTGGATAAAAAAGGTATGCTTTATTTCTTTGTAAAGCATTCTGTGTTTAGAGCAGTGCTAAGTTACTAAGCTTAAAAGCCAGGACAGATGAGCCAAAAAAACCGGGAAAAAAATGACAAAAACTATTAAAAAGGGATAGAAAAAAAGGACAAAAGTAATTTCTTCTAAATATTTGTATTTATACTATTGGGTTACATTTTACATTTACATTGAATTAGATTCAAATTCATAATACTCTGCTGCGCCCGACTCACTACCTTCTTCGCATGATCATTTAACCATTTTTTATGCGTACGTTTTTTATTACTTAAATAAAAAACCCAAAACAGAGTCCTAAAAATTCTGACATTTTTTCTGACAAAAGAGACAAAGAAAAAAAATAGCGATAATTTTAAAATCTTTTCTTCTTTTTTTTTTGCCATAGAAAAAATCTTTAAATAATAGTTAAAAAGGGGTCTTAGCTTTTAAAAACAGGTTAATACAAATACAACTAGAAAAAATAACACTCAAAAACCTATTTTTGAAAAAAGGTCAGATTTCCGGACGGGGGATGTTTGAAATTTTTTCCGGACAAGACAGATAAAAAAAGGACAAGTCTATCCGGAAAAAGGACAACATGGCAGCACTGGTTCAGAGCTACAACCTATCATGATCTGAATGTATGGCCCAAAGGTAAATAGTTCTGAATGCAGTTTTAGTTAAGTAAGTTACACAAATCTTATTTTTAAGATCATTGCAATCTAATTTCCAAGATGCAGTCAAAAAAGCCAGGTTTCTCAACGTCATAGCCAGTCGGCCATCACTTGAGCCATATCTGCCGCCGGCCGTGGCAGCCTCATCAATTTGATGTCGTGCACATTTAATGCGGTGTTGAGGGCGCGCGGATGCATAAAAAACCGAAGCTCAAACCCAGTCCGCGATCCAACGAGGCCATAAATTACTAATAAAAGCCGCGTGTGAGTGTAGTTGACGGGGTCGCGGCTTTAGTGTGTTAAAGCGGAAATGCGTTGGGCGCCATTTTGTGCGTGGTGTGTGGGTAGTGTGTGGGTGAGTGGGGTGCGGTGCGCTGTGGTGCTAACAAATGTGCGGCCTATTGACACATTCGCCGTGACACATTTCGCAGGGTAAATAAATTGTGTAAATCACATGTTCGGCTAACGAAATCCCAACCAAATTCTCAATGAAACCACGGGCCTAAAGGAGTGGCGACCCAAGGGAGTTTCAGCGAATATGAAAGGCATCAGACGTGTGGCCATCCCCTTTCGCCGGGTATCGAGTGAAAGCGCACAGGAAGCCCACTGCCCGACCTCGATGAATCGTTCGCTGAGGAAGCTCACACCCACGGCCTTCAAGACACTCCGTCGGGCCATCGCCAGGGTGGAGCACCTGGGCACCATGGGTCAGAAGATCCGCCTGAACGAGCGGGAACTGGAGGCCAATAAGGTGATCATGGCCGTCAAGAAGCAGGAGATCTCCAAGGGCATATTAGACCCGACCAAATTCACGCCGGGACAGCACATCTTCAAGACCCTGACCGAGGTGCGCAAGTCACCCATATTCAATTTGATCAAGCGAATGCCCAAGGGTGGGGTGCTCCATGCCCACGATACGGCGCTCTGCAGCACCGAATTTCTAATAAGTCTGACGTATCACGAAAATCTCTGGATTTGTACGGCAAATGAGGGCTGCAAGGCCATCGCCTTTCGGTTTTCCAAGGAGAAACCCACTCAGAAACCCTTGGAGAAATGTAACTGGGAGCCAATGGAGGAGTTTCGGAAACGGCGGGGTGAAGATAATGTGACCCAATACCTCAGGCGAAGATTCAGCATGTATCCCTTCTCCAAGTTCATCTCAAACAACCAAGCCTGGGCCCACTTTATGGGCATCTTCATTCTGCTGGACGGCTTGCTCTGCCACGCCCCCATTTGGGCGGAGTACTTCTACAACGCCCTCAAGGAATTCTCCGAAGACGGGGTTCAATATCTGGAGCTTAGATCACTGCTGCCGCCGCTCTACTGCATCGATGGCGATATGCTGACCACCCGGGATACGGTGGCCATTTATAAATCGGAACTGGAACGGTTTAAGGCCGACCATCCGGACTTTATTGACTCCAAGCTGATATATGCCCCCCTGAGAGGAGTGGAGCCCAGTGTGGTCGAGCAGTACGTAAAGACCGCTGTGGAACTTAACGTAAGTTTGATGGCTATGAAATGAAGTCATTTACTAATTAGTAGATTTAAGTACCTAAACATCAATAGTGTAGACAAGTGAAAACCCATTTGGTAGAAATATTTGAGATTTTAAACAAAAAACGGAAAATAAATAATCTACTTTTTATGAAAATCGAGTAAATAAACATTGTAAAATTGAATAAGAATATTCTTTGACTTTTAACAATATTTTGTAAAAATTAGATTAGAACTTATAGAAAACATTTCAGAAAACACTCATTTCGAAAATATGTAGCTACTTTCGATTCAGAATTTGGATACTTTTTAAATATTATAAAAACTAACCTTCCAGGACTTGGCTGTGGGAGCTTTTCATAACAAATTTATTGTTGCATACTTTTTGAATACCAAATTTCTTTTGAACTTTTACCCGACTGGAAGGGGATTTATCATCCAAGTCCCCGTACTCCGCGCATGTTCTTAACTAACAAATTTAGTCACAAGTGTTTATTTTTTTTAGTACACTAATATTTTTACCTTGTATCATCATCTTTTCTTAATTAGAAAGAATTTCCCAACTTCATGGTGGGCTTCGATCTGGTGGGTCAGGAGGAGATGGGACGACCGCTGATAGACTTCGTGGAGCCCCTGCTAAAGATGCCCGAGCACATCAAGTTCTATTTCCATGCGGGTGAGACGAACTGGTTTGGATCGCCCATCGATGAGAACCTGGTGGACTCCATTCTGATGGGCACCAAGCGGATCGGCCATGGCTTTGCGCTGACCAAGCATCCGATGATGATGCGACTGGCCCGACTACTGGACATCGCCATCGAGGTGTGTCCTGTCTCCAACCAGGTGCTCCAGCTGGGCGTGGACTACCGCAACCATCCGGCGGCTCTGCTCCTGGCCGCCAATGTGCCCATCGTGATATCCTCGGATGATCCCTCCTTCTGGCGATGTGCCCCCCTCTCCCACGACTTCTACTTCGCCTTCCTGGGCATTGCCCCCATGAAGGCGGACCTGAGGTTCCTCAAGAGCCTGGCCATCAACTCCATTTGGTACAGTGCCCTGGAGGGCAAGGAAAAGCAGCTGGGGTACCAAAAGTGGCTGAAACAGTGGGACAAGTGGATCGAGGATGTGGTGGAGAATAAGTGTGATTGACTTAACTTAATAATGAAACCAAGTGGTAATTTTATACTTTCGCATTTAATTTATTTGAATCTCGCCTGCACAGGGATAACTCTGAATCTAGCTAAGAGTTGACTTACATCGATACAATTGATATGGGTGATGGCTAAGCTTCGCTCGTCACATGACCTAAATCAGAGAACTCGTTTTGGGATATTTTCGTGGGATATGTGTGGTTTGCGGGGGGAGGGCTTACGAACGAAACTACGACCGTGGCACTCGCATTTGGAATTTTCTTTATGGAATGCGAGCAACGCGGCCCTGTCCATTTACATTCAGCTAAATTCTTTGTTCAAGCAGATTCTTAGGCGTATGTACGTGTAGATCTAAATACAAGTGAGTATATAGCACAGTTATATAACTTGAATGCACACGAATTTAGCGTTTGCTCATTGGGTTTAGAATTCTTTAAGCCTTTTACATCTATGTCTTTAAAATTATTATTACCATATACGTTATTATTGGGCAGCATTCCATTCAAATGATTTTCTGAAAATGTTCCTTTTCGTTTTTTGTCGCTTTTGTTTCTGTGTATAGATGCTTGCAAAAATATTTGTAATATTCGGCCTGTGTTTGTTGTTTGCCCTTGGTTTAGTACTAACCCTATCGTTCACATACCTAAACTTACTGCCTCGATATGTTCAAATCCTAAGTATAACTTGCATCGCCTCTCCAATGTTCCTTTACAATCTTAACCATTCACGGGGGCCTTAAGTATCGCTATGCTGTACAAATCTTAAACTCTACTCTCCCCTACTTATATCTCTGCCCTCGGCCGATCGGGTTTTATTTTATGGCTTGCGTGCGAGTTTCATACGCTATGTGAGTTGCTGCCAGTGCTGTTGATGTTGCTGCTGTACATGTTGCTGCTGCTGCTGCTGCTGTTCATGTTGCTGTTGCTGCTGTCGAAGTTTTTCGGCCTTCCAACTGGATTCGCCCACACCCAGCGGATAGGGTATAATATCCGGCTGTTGTTCCGAGGACATGTTGTCCACATCGTTGTGGTCAATGTTGTTGCTGTTCTCGACCACATCCTCTGCGCTGTCCTTGTTGTTGCCCATATTGTTGTTGGTCGGCTCATTTGGTTCGCCATTAATTTCGTGGTTCCGGCCTTGGTTATTGTTTTTGTAATTGTAATAACCATATTTATTTGTGTTAGACATATTGTCGTTGGTGTTGCTGCTCATGTTGCTGCTGTCGGCGTTGCAATTCTGTGGGGCAGAAAAATGTGGAGAAGAGGGAAACATTTTAATATAAATTCGTGCTTAATTAAATTCTTGTCGCGTTTCCCGAATATTTGGTATGCAGCGGTTTTCGATTTTCGATGAGCCATGAAATTTTAAATAGTAGAAAGTTTTTTTTATTCATCATTCTTTAATATTTTTTCAAACAAGAGGAGGAGGAGAAATACTTTGACTGAACCACTTAAAGGTTCTGTCAAAGAAAGTTAATACGAATGTGGTCTTAACTTAATGAAGAGTATGCCGTCTGCCAAACGATAAAAATTAGAGTCTTAGAATTTCGTGTCTCTTTTGTTTTATCGACTTCCTTAAACCAAAACTTCTTTACTACTAAAAATTGCTTTAAACCTCAACATTTTAAATTTGTAAAAAATAAAGTCAGGGTAATCGAATTTAATCACTCGTTTAAAAGTAAATAAATCGCACTTATTACTTCTGTAGAAAAATAATGAACTTCGTTTTTATTGTATTGATAAAAATTATCTGTAAAGGTGGAAGATTATTTGTTTTGGTCGATTTAGTCAAGTGGTTTCTGACTGATAGATAAGGCGCCTCAAGAACCGCAATATGCACTTGAATCACTTGTAGTTATTGCAAAAATTACACAAACAAAACGTGTCACAGAAATCAAATAGTAACAGCAATTACATTTTACATGTATGGTGTGAGAAAAACAAACAATGATAAACCGACTTTTGAAAAGGAAGCCTAGTTACTTTTAACTTTACAAGAGGCTTGATAACCCTGACCAAAACATGCAAGGTAAATGTACCCTGAAGGAAAATATTTTATTCGCTTGACATATTTGAATAAGAAATATGAAAATGAATTGGGTCAATGTCTAGCCAGATAGTTGGAACCGCAAAAAGGCACGAACTAATTTGATATGAAACCGAATGGTGGACGCATGTATGTTGTACCTATAAAAGGCTGCATTTGAATGCATAAGCTAGCAATTTGAATTTCTGCAATCAAGCAAGTTAATCAAAAGCCTAACAAAACCATGAGTGCCTGTACAGAAGGATCTGCTTTTGGAAAAACCAAGGACACGGCCAGGATAGTCATTATCGGAGCTGGCGTCTCGGGAATCGCGGCTGCCACTAGACTCCTGGAGCAAGGATTCAAGAACGTCCAGCTTTTCGAGGCGGAGAATCGCATCGGAGGTCGCATTAACACCATCCCATTTGCCGATAGCTTTATCGATCTGGGAGCTCAGTGGTGTCACGGGGAGGAGGGTAATGTGGTCTTCGAGAAGGTCAAGGACCTCGATGTCCTTGACAGGACAGGAGACTTTGCCGTTTACTTTGTGCGCTCCAACAAGGAAATCCTCTCCGACGATCAGGCCAAGGCGCTCATGGATTTTAAGGACGAATTCAAAGTAAAACCGGACTATGAGGGATCCGTGGGTAATGCCTTCACCGACGACTATTGGAAGGAGGTAGGCCAGAAGTTAGTACCCGACGACAGGACCGTAGCCAAAGAGGCCCTGGACTGCCTGAAGAGGCACATTTGCAGTGAGGATGCCTGCGATCATGTCTCCGAACTTTCAAAGCGAAGCTATCTAAACTTTGCCCAGTCGGGTGGCGATCAGAATCTCAGCTGGCGTCGGAAGGGCTACTGGAAGTTTTTGAGCATACTGCTGAATGCCAACGAGGATCAGCCGGGAGACCAAGGAGACCTTAAAGGACACGTTCATCTCAACAAACGGATAGCTGAGATCAATTGGTCGGGCGACGGTGAATTGACTCTTCGCTCTTGGAACGGACAGATAGTCTCAGCGGATCATGTCATCTGTACGGTTTCCCTGGGAGTTCTCAAGGAGAAGCACGAGAAGCTCTTTGTCCCAGCTCTTCCAGCGGCCAAGGTTAGGTCCATCGAGGGTCTCCGCTTGGGCACCGTGAACAAGTTCCTCCTGGAGTTCGAGGAGTAGCCACTGCCGGAGCACATGCGGGGCATCGCCTTCCTTTGGCTGGAGGAAGATCTCAAGGAGCTGAAAGCTGGCAAGTTTTTCTGGCTGGAGAGCGTCTGCGGCTTTCATCGGGTGGATCGTCAGCCGCGATTGCTGGAGGGTTGGATCATCGGTGCCCATGCCCGGTACATGGAAACGCTCAGCCAGGATACGGTTCTCGAGGGTTTGCAGTGGCTCTTCAGGAAGTTCCTTAAGTTCAATGTGCCCCATCCCAAGAGCTTCTTGCGCTCCCAGTGGCACTCCAATCCCAACTTCCGTGGCAGCTACAGTTTCTACCCCACCTATGCCGATGAACTTCGCACTGGACGCACCGATTTGGGGTCACCATTGGTGCACGTCTCGGGCCGCCCCAGGATTCAGTTCGCCGGAGAGGCCTCCAGTCGTAACCACTTCTCCACGGTCCATGGAGCCACTGAGTCGGGATGGCGCGAAGCCGATCGTCTCAATGAATTCTACAAGGGGCGAGCTGAAAACTAAAACGATGACCGAAAGTTGGCAATTCTTTAAAAAATTTATCAGAAACAAGCTATTTCTCGTAATCAATCCATAACTCTTATTTAATCAATTAAAATATGATACAATTTTCTTCTAATTTTTATTGAGAAATAAATTAAACGCAAACACGAAACCTGATAAATGTAATTTGGTTCCTTAGACCTCTGTAATAATATGCTTCTCTCAAGGTAAGTTTAATCAAAGCTGAGAAACAATCATTATCAGGTATTTCTAACACCTCAAGTAACATTTACATATTCACTTACAATTTCAGCACCCAATCAAAATTCTTGGGTAAATAGCACACCTGAATGCAGAACTATCATTTCAGGGAATTTAATCTACTCAATGCAAGGGTGTGCCAACGTGCTCCTGCATAAAGGAATCCTAACTAAACCCATTTAATCCCGGCGCAAGTGAGTTAGTTGTACAATTAAGCCGAATGTTCCACTCCCAGCTATGTCAAGAGTGCCAGCTCCGACTGTCAGCCACTCACTATCCCCATCCACTTTACACTCTTCCCTTCTCCCGATGCCAGTCGCCATTGCAATCAGCAAACACAGAGAAATACTTTGCCAGTCATAACAACCATTACCTGGGCCATAACACAAGTTGGGCAAAGAACAGGAACAGAAACGGTAACGGGAACAGGACGACTGCTCTGCCAGCTAGGCAAATGTGTGTCCTTTGGTCAAACAGAGACTTGTTTAACATTGTCACTCGAGGAGTCACGAGCACGTGGACGAATATGGAGGCACTGGGCACAAAAACTAGGTTCTTCACAATGCTCTAAGTTTTTGATCGGTGACCCTGATATCAGGAGTCCAAAAAGCTAAAATATCGACCAATTTTCAATTACATTTTTATAGTTTAATTTTTAATATTATCTATTATATCGATAGTATTACTTGTCGACTATATCGATAGTATCACTTATCGAATATATCGATATTATTACCTATCGATAGTATTCCCTCTCGATAGAATTCTCGGCCGATAGTAGCCCTATCGATAACCAACACTTTTGATTGTGTCCTCAACTGATATTTACACACTACGGTAAATTTTCATCAAGAATAAATATCTATCCAATACTTCTGTGCAAGACATTTTTTCTCTCAGTGTTTCGTTGCAAAAAAACCACACATCCGGCTGGCTAGACACTGAAGGCAACGGAACCAGCGACTGACGCTCCTGCAGCGCATTAACCAAGGGATCGGCACTGGGATTCGAACACGGATGGGGACAGGTTCAGCGGAAAGGCTACAACAGATGTGACCAACTTGTACTCGAGCTTTCCTTCTTTCGACTCGAAGGGCGACAAAGTCGCATATGTAATTGGGAGGTGGCGATTCGGGGATGGGGCGATGAACTACGAGCAGGATACGACTACGACCACCAGGGCGACATGCAAACAAACAAGCAAGTGCAAACACACAAAGCCAGACTGAGCATACACAGAGAGAAAAGTGTTTTTAAAGTCTGATAAGCTCGTCTCCCTCAACAATCCGATTTACTGGTTTAATTTTGTTGAATGTAAAATTAAGTTGAGCCACTAACAAGACTGAAAACACTTGCGGTTGCTCCAAAATAAGTTCAGACCCTTTTATTAGCCACAAAGATATAATAAAAGTGATTTATAGTCCACATCATGGTAAACTTAAAATATTTAATATTAGCAAAGAGTAAAACACTTTGCAGTTGATACCTAAAGTCAAGTACTATTATAATAAATTTAAATGTTGCGTAGGTTGTATATTTTAAGATAATTTTTATATCTTTAAAAAGTATTACTTCAGATTAAAATTTTTAAATCTATGTATAGAGCTAAAAATCCTGAATTTTTAAGGATTCTATACTATTTTTCCCTGTCTAATGGGGTGGAATGGGTGGTCGCATAAGGATAAAGCGGAGGCAAGGATATTTTGAATGTTTTGGCCCTGGCTTGGCATAAATTTGAATTTTCAACATGGGCAGCCAGAGTGCTTCTGCTGCTTTTGCCGGCCGGCAATTGCTGGGGCATTTCGGTAGTGAAATCACATGGCCAGTGCCTCTGATCCTGCTCCTGATTTGGCTCCTTTCCCTGCTCCTGCTCCTGTTCCTGCTCCTGCTCCTGATTCCTGGCTCCTGTTGGCCTGTTGTGGTTTTTGTGGCCATCCATGGCTGGCCTGCTTTGGTTGGCCTTTGGGCTGCGTTTTTTGTGCTGCACCAACTACTGGTATGTGCTAAACTGATTTCAGCTTTCCGTATTCCGTACGTAATCTGAACTTTTGCATGTGTGAGACCTCAGTGGCCACGCCCCCTGGCCACCGCCCACTGCCCACGCCCCCCATTTTGAATCGAGTGTTTGCAAATGTTCCGAAAAACAGGCGCAATTACAATGTTGTTTGCTGCTGCTCGCTGCAAATGAGTTGGTCAACATGTTTGGCTTTTATTTGAGTTTTTTTTACGAATGCGTTTGAATTTTGTTAGTAACTGCTGGGCTTGAAATTTAAAGAGACCAGCTCACCTAACAAGTTTTTATGACTCGGCCAATACAAAAACAAGCAGTCTTTTGGGAAACACTGGTGTTGTGTGTGGACATTAAAATTGCCCATAAAATATAAATGAAGTGTGGAAAGGCAGTAATTTTCAAGCGTGTCGAGCTGCTTGCATCACAATTGTTTTACACTTCGATCGGCCAGGTATTAAATAATATACTCGGATATTTATAAGAATTAAGTTGAAGAAAATGCCATTATTTTGAAAATAAATCCATTGATTCAATATTTGCTATAAATTTGTTAAATACTTCTTTAAATTGTCTTTAAAATTATTTGGTAATAATTTAACTAGCTTTAGACGCTGTTACTCAACTACAAGTAAGATATAGAATTATATCTTATCTTCCATATCAAAACTAAGGGTTTAACTATAGGTCTAAAACGATTACCAGAAATTTATTAAAGATTTTTTGCCGAAATGAACTCAACACCCCGATTAGATACCTAACTAGTTATAAATAGTTATTTTCTGTAAGTTTAAGAATCAGTAAATATCCAATAAATATCCAATAAAAATTTTACTTTTACTTTAGTAAATTATATTTATGGTTTTAAAGAAATCTTTTACGATCCAAACTGCCAAACTGGAAGCGTTACACAAGTATTTTCTTCACTACGAGCTCTTAAATGAAATATACCTATACATATGTTAAGTTTTCACGGCCCATTGCCTGTGGCCAATCTCGATTTCACGGCTTTCGGAAGCATTCACCCTGCGGACTCACGGGCTTAAAACTCACAGCTGAGCGGTTCGCGACCGGTAGTAGAGGTGCAATCGCTCCGCCTCGCGCCATCCCGTTTCCACAGCGCCATGGACCGTGGAGTAGAAGTGCTTGTGCGAGGCTTCGCCGGCAAACTGTAGGCGTGGCCGGCCGCCCACATCCTGGAGCGGCGCCTCCAGATCCCAGGCACCGGTCCTCAGCGCATCCGTGTAGGTGGAGCGGAAGGTGTAGCTGCCCCGGAAGTTGGGATTCGCATGCCACTGGGTGCGCAGCATTCGCAGTGGCTGCTCCACCGTGAAGGGCAGGAACTTGCGGAAGAGCCACAGCAGACCCTCCAGCACCTTCTCCTCGGTGAGCGTCTCCATGTGCCGGGCATGGGGTCCTATGATCCAGCCTTGCAGGATGCGCGGCTGCCGGGAAACGGGATAGAAGCCGAAAACGCTCTCCAGCCAAAAAAGTTCGGTGGCCCGCAGCTGCTCCAAATCCTCCCTTAGCCACAGACAATTGAACCCTGGCCAATCAGCAGGCAGGGGAGGATGCTCAAACTCCAAGAAGAACTTGTCCACTGTGCCCAGTTTGAGGCCATCGATGGCTCGCACTTTGGCAGCTGGCAAAGCGGGAACAAAGAGCTTCGCATGCTGCTCCTTGAGAACTCCCAGGGAAACCGTGCATATGACATGATCCGCGGTGATGACTTCGCCATTCCAACAGCGTAGGATCAGTTCATCGGCTCCCTGCCAGTTAATCTCGGCAATTCTACGGTTTAGCAGCACCCTGCCCTTGAGGACACCCAGATCTTCGGGTTGATCCTCCTTCGCTTTCATTAGTAATCTCAGGAACCTCTTGTAGCCCTTGTCCTGCCAATTAAGCAGCAGTTCGCCCTCGCAGAGCCAGTACTCCAGGTGACCCTTCCCAGAGACCTCGAACAGGTGATCGGCCGCCTCCACGGAGGATTCGAACTTGTGAAACACCTCCAGGAACTCCTCGGCGATGGTGCGATCAATGGGCGGCAGTTTGGCCAATTCCTTCCAGTACTTCTTGTTGATATAGTCACCCAGGGAACCCTCGAAGTCCAGCAGCTCCGTCTGTCTGTCCGGTATTGAGTTGTCAGCGATCTCCTTCAGTTTACCTGCTATTTCTTCAGGTAGAACTTCCTTGTTGGATCGCACACACTTGTATGTTTCGTAGTGGGGTTCCGTAACCTCGAGAAAGTTCAGATCCTTCACCCTATCGTATACCACATTGCCCTGCTCGCCATGGCACCACTGGGCGCCCAGATCGATGACATTGTCGGCAAAGGGAATGGTGTGAACACGACCACCTATGCGATCTTCTGCTTCGAGGAGAAGGACATTGCGGAATCCCAGTTCCAGGAGACGAGTGGCAGCTGCTATTCCCGCAGATCCCGCTCCCACAATCACAATGCGAGCGGTTTGTTTGGTTTTACTCAGCAGACGCAGAGATGCGGAACTCATGGTGGTTAAAATGCGTGGACATGAATTTCTTATAACAACTGCCCGTGTTTCGCGTTCGCCGTTCGGCTAGCAACTAAATCGGGTTTCTTCACTTTCACTCGTTCTCCCCGCATTGTTTTCTAGTTTCTACCCTCTTTCCTTCGTATCTCTGAGTATTTATGGGCCTCTGCGATAAGAAGGAATCAGCTGATAAGCAGGGTTTCATTGTTGCCCTGACGAATTGGTGCTATGTCAATGCAATTAAAGCGAGTATAAAGCAATTGGCAGGCTTACAATGCATTATCAGCATTTAATATCTGCTTCGAAAGAGAACGAAAGAGTACTTAAGAGAGGGGCTGGCTTTCTCTTAAATACTACTCACATACAGAAATAGCATTCGATTTTTGATATTTCACATTTCTTAAATTACCATATTTCATAGTTGATCGCGAAAAGGGTTTAGCGCAAGCTGTAAACTAAATTTGCATATTTGATTGCTTATCACTAAATTATTTTAGAGTCTGTATATTCCATTGGGGTTTATGAAATAAAGATTATAATTATTTTTTACCAAATAATTTATATCTCTTGAAGCATTATACATTTTATTAAATTTATCTAATATCTAAATACTTATATATTTTAACATTGTTTAAATATAACTTTTAATGTATATTTTTAGAAAACAAAATATTTGCTAGCAATATATATTATTCAAAATGTATAAACAAGATATGGATTGGTATAATGTTTAATTTAATATATATTTTTTTTTGTGAAACTCAAGTAACTGGGCCTAATAGCATTTCCAATAACCATTTTAAATGGCCTAACAATAGTGAGTTATCTTTTACGCTTAAGTCGATTCAGGCCATCCACATTCCATGGCTATAGAACCATTCTTCCACAATCGACTATCATTGTAGTCAACTACTTTCGCAAAAAAAAAAAACGCCCATTCAAAGCTTACAAAGGCAACGCAAAACAAAAGCCTCACTTTAGGCGGACAAACAATCGCACCCGCATAGCGTTTTAAACTTGCACCCAAACGAGTGCAACAAAATGTTCTCGTTCGGTTTGCCAGTGGCGCAGTGAGCGAGCTCCTTTGATGAATGTATTCATAAAAATCCAATCATTGCAATTGCACCGCGCATACGGGCGGCGAAGGCAAAGGCATTCAAGATGAATTCGCCAAAATAATGGGAAAACACAACAGACAGCTGGGCGCAGAAAATCTCCCGTCCTTCGGCCACCGCCCATTTGGGCCGATTTACCCGCAGGACTGGGAAACTCCCCCCATCCCTCGCAGCCAAGCAGTCAACAAAAAAATTGCAGCAATAATTTTTTTTTGGAAAACAAAAACACATTTGTGCATAGAGTGGGAAAATAACCAGAGCTGAATAAATAGGGATAGCGAGAGAAGGCTAGTTGATACCCATTAAATAAGATATAATTTGCATCTGATATTGTTCCTTATATATAATTTCTTTCAATATTTGATATGGATATTATTTATCCAAGTATTAAGAACCATATTTAATATTTAGTTAATGTTGTGATCAGTGGCGTATCTAGGATTTTGTTGTAGAGGGGATTTCAGAAGACATTTTTTGTTGCATTCTTTTTGAATACCACATTTTCTTTAGGATTTTGTTGTGCGGGGGATTTCAGAAGAAATTTGTTCCTCATTTTCTTCCTTATACTTCTTCCCAAAGTGGATCCGCGTATGGTTGTGATAATAATAATACGTTAAATATTTTTAATGGTAAGTAGGACACTATATTCTGATTTTTTGTTATTTAAGTATTATTATTATTCATCATTAAAAAAAAATCTTTAGAGTTGAATAGTGAGGTTACTGATCTGTTATAATGATAATTATCAAGAAATAGTAAGGATATGGATCCTAACCCACAGTATAAGAAATAATTTCGATCCCAACCAGAATCCCATCATAACCATAAATTCATCTATATGAGAGGTACTTTCTATAGCAAGAAACGTTCCCAACAACAAAAGATGCGATTAAAATGACAAGTGAAAGCAATTTTCGTGCATCTGGTACAGAAAGTGCGGAGGGAAAGGCTGGAGGGGAGAAATGATTGTCGAGGTAAGAACACGACCGAATGATTGCCTCGAATGGCATGCGAATACGGCCGGGCAGTGTAATATGACATCGTTTATGGGCCTTTTGCCGCAGGAACACCGAAGACATGAATGGAGCAGCCCCCCGAAACCCCACCCCTCCGGTACTCACCTTCGTGCTGCATTCACATTTCAGTATCCATTCGACGGCAATGAATTTATTCTCGATTTGTATCTGATGTGATTGCAGGAATTCCTGATCGATTGGCTCCAAGGCGACCGTATCCCATAACTGTGCATTTTCAACCAGCTCCTCTTGGGCCGCATCCTCATCCTCACCATCATCATCGTCATCATCATCCTGGGTGTCCTTTAGCTGCCTTTTGCTGCCCCGTTCCCGTCGCTGTACGTAGTTAATTGGATCGACAGCATTTAAAGGGCACAACAGCTCGACCTAAAGGATCAGGAAAAAAAAAATGGATTTGAAGGCTAAAGAGAATCATTGTAAAAAGATTGAAGATGTAAGGAGGTGAAATCTCAGTCGAGAAGTTTTTCTGCTCCTCGAAAAAAAAATCATTTTCCAGGATGAGGTCGGTTGAGCAGGTGTTAAATTGATTTTGACATCTCTGGGCAGCATTTGACTTTTAATTTTGCTGCCATTTGGCATTGGCTCTTGCCGTTGCAGCTCGGCAAATTGACGTTTTAATGCAATTAGCTTTTTAATTAAACGTGAAAGGAAGCAGAAAGGCAATAGCCAATAAACTAAACAACAACAGCATTGTACAACTGACTCGTGGGTATTACCGGCAAAGGAATTCCTCTCAATTAAATTCCGGGGTCTCAAATAAATAAGCGAGTCTATTTCGCAATGCACATAAATAAATATGCTAAAAGCTTAATCGCGGTGAGCCACAACATAAATCCAGGAATAAATAAATAATAAAGAATGAATAATATATGTCAGAATGATTTTGATTATGCAAACAAATTGAATTGATCAAAAATATTTGTCCGCCTGAATACAAACAAATTAAACTGATGAAAGATATTAGTCTGCCTGAGTGGCTTTCAATTTGAATGATGTTTTGATTTATTTGATTGAGCCACATAGGAAATTTGTATTGTAAACTTTTTTTGATGGCTTTAAATAAACTATTCAAAGACATTTACTGTTTTAAATCTAAAGCTGGAAGTTTTCTTGGAACTCTAAATCAGTTTCCATAAATTGCTATCAAATAGTGGAAGAGTAGTTTTATGTAATCGTTTCTTAGCCAGTATTTAATTTTAAAACGAATATTCAAATAAATTAAAAATAACACTATTTTACATTAAGAATGTATTTCCATGGATGCGATTAATTTGAATTCGTTTCGAATTGCGTTCTCAAAAAATTTAAGCGACGCAAAGATTCTGAACAAAATGACTCAAAGTTGGGAAAATGCTTAGAATGGCCAACTTTCCGTGGGTATTACAGGCAAATGGATTCGTGGTTTGTTTTGCTGTCAAAATATTTAAAAAGTACCACTCTTTATCTTTTAAAACCAGTACTCAGAATAATTTGTAGATTTTTTTAAGGGAAAGTAATTAAATAGCGATATACCCATAAACAAAGAAAAATTACTCTTTAAGGACCTTCACCAGTTTGCCCAAAAGTAGGCTCTATAAAATAGATGTAAAATACATAGAATTTTAATGTGCTTTACATAACCGAATTCAAATTTATCGCATCCATCAAGGAAAATTCGAAAAATAATTCATTTTGTAACACAGTATAATTTTTAAAAGATTTTTTATTTTTAATTCTGAATGTATTAAATTTAGAGGGTATCATTGCGTTTTAAAACTCCCTCTATCCCAAAGGAGTCGTCTTTTAATGGTTGTTGATGGGATTGCTTTCAAATTAACGGTAATTTAATTGAAAACGACAAATAGCAAACAACAAGCAAGGATGCCGGGAATGCAAATTTCTGCAAACTGCAAATGGAGCAATGGAAAAAGGAAGAAAAAGCAGGAAACTCAATCCGCGAGGATTTTCATCTCTTCTCCTTAGACGCCAGGTGGTCGGACTTAAAGCTCAGCCCTTCTTAGCCCAGTTGCCACTTGGCAGGTGCGGAATATATCCAGCGAATGCCCTTTCCCTTTCCCACTCACCTGTATCGTGGTGGACACCGCCGGGGCACAGCACTTGACCCCGCGATGGCAACGGCCGCAGAGCTTCGGTCGATACAGCTTCCGGGAAACGCACTCGCCCAGTCGAATCCTTGCAGGACCCAGGCGTTGGATACTCCGGCACTCGTGGCCCTTCTGCGACGGAAAAATGAACAAAAAATGGAGAAAAATATTGCTATTACTGGGGATTTTTATACGTAGTCCAAAAATATTTTAGAAACACATTAAATAAGATATCTTAAACTTGGTTCAATAGTCTATTTTAAAATATATCCCGATGAAGAGTACTTTTACACAAATAATAAATATTAAATTTTTTCTATTAGTAACTTTGGTAAGCCTAACTTGAAGTTTGATGCCCATTTTGAACCCTTTTTTACCATGAATAAATTTCTGGCATTCATAAACTAAAATATATAATATATAATATATATTATATATGCTTGCTTGTTGCAGTTTTAAATTCAAATTCCAAAAACTCAGAACTATCCCTGTCCTTCAGTGATTCCCCCAAGTGCCAGAAGAGCTTCGTCATTAAAAGGACACTCACTCGTATCCTGTGGGCCGGCTCCTCGTGCTCCTTGTGGTGATGATAATGCTGATGGGAGTGGCTGTGGGCGTGATGCTGCTTCCGCCTGTGCGTCAACGGATGGCTCCTGCCCCGCTTATTGTCCTCGTGGTCGTCCTGGTCGCACTTGCGATTCTCGCAGAGCCGCAAATTGCTCAGTTGATGGCAGCCCGCATGGGTGGTGGTGTGCCGCGTGGCGGTGCCAAGGCCGCAACTCCGGCTGCAGGCGGTCCAATTGCCGCTGGTGGTGCTGTTGTGGCAGGTGGCGTAAACTGCAACGAGTGGAGCAGAAGGGCTTGCTAATGAGCACGCTTATGATCGGGGAGTCGCATTAATCACCGCCAAAAGGCAGACGCGAAACATGATTCTTGGGATACTCAGGAAAAACATCGATCTTAAGTCAAGGATAGGTTTGCCAATTATAAACCTCGATGAATGCATTTTACAATCATTCCCCTACACAAAACTTTTAAAAAAAATTACCTCAACGTTTTAAAAATGCCACAAACCTTATACTTTAAATAGTATAAATAAAATGATTATAATTACCTATTTTGTATTTCAAGAAACAGTATTTTTCAGCTTTAAGGACCTTTTCTGCCTTGTATAATGCAATAAATGCTGGGTTATATCAAGTAAATATAATATATTTTTGCATTTATTTCATCTTTATGGTAAACTTAATAATATTATTTTCCCTGTCACATGCAAGTATGCATTTTCTGTCTCCCCAAAAACATTTATACCATTCTCTTTGAAATTTAAATCAAGTCGTTGCCATTAAAATTAATCTTACTCAAATATGAAATCAGAAAGAGCATCATTTTCCAGCACTGAAGTATACGCTGTTGGTGATTGGGAAAAGCTGAAGATCCTCCTATGGAAGAACTGGACTCTTCAGTGGAACCAAAAAATCCAAATTGTATGCTGCCTGCTTATTCCAGTGTTTCACATGCTCCTTATTTTACTCATCCGTCTAATGGTGTTACCCGAATCAAAGCCAGAAATTCGCTATAGACCGGAATCGATATCGAACCTTCAGCTCTACATGACAAAGGTTACACTGGGCAATAGAATTCTGCACGAGAATGGATCACTTAATATACCACGTAATTTCCTTTGCTACACTCCAGATAGCCCAGTTAATAGTGCCATTACGAAGGCTGCGGCTTTGCGGCTCAGACTTTTGGGAGCTCGACCTTATGGCACCGCTTTGCATATGGAACGGGATATGGTGATGCACAACTTTCTGGCTGGGGTGCATTTTGAGGAGAATGCAGAGGCCTTAAATGACATTGGATATCCGCTAAATCTTAACTATTCCCTGCGCTTTCCCAGCGAGCTGCGGACCATGGAAGGACCTATCATAGAGACCTGGAGTACATCGAGATTATATGTATCCTATGATGCCAGTGGACCGCGTAATAGAGAGGAAAACGATGGCGGAGTTCCGGTTGGTTATATTAGGGAGGGGTTTCTGCCCATCCAGCATGCCCTCACTATGTCCTGGCTAACTCTGGCCGCCGGCATTAAGGATAATGATCTTCCCCAAGTGCATCTTCAGCGATTTCCCTACCGCGCCTATAACCACGATCAATTGCTGAATGGCCTGCGTCAACTGCTGCCCTTCATCATCCTGCTGAGCTTCATTTATCCCTGCTCCGTGGTGACCAAGTATGTGACGGCCGAAAAGGAACTGCAGCTGAAGGAGATAATGAAACTGATCGGCGTTCACAACTGGCTTCATTGGATGGCGTGGTTCATCAAGAGTTATGTGTTGCTTATGCTGGTGGCACTTCTTATAATGTTCATAGTTATGGTAAAGTTCTACTCATCCGTGGCTGTGTTTACGTACTCCTGTTGGTTTCCCATCTTGATGTTCCTGCACACCTATGTGGTTACCAGCATTTGCTTCTGCTTTATGATTGCGGGTTTCTTTAAGAAGGCCAGCACAGCATCATCAGTGGCGGCCATTGGTTGGTTTCTAACCTATATACCATACTCGTTTGCCTTCTATTATTACCATCGACTTTGCCTGTGGCAGAAACTACTCATATCCCTGATATTTTCTAACTCTGCCTTGGGATTTGGTATCCACGTGATTATAATGTGGGAGGGAACCGGCGAGGGTGTCACCTGGAAGAATATATTCCACCCCGTTTCAGCGGACGATGATCTGACCCTGTTCTCTGTGATCATAACAATGACTTTGGGGGCTTTTATTTTCCTAAGCATATGTCTGTATGTGGAGCAGATATACCCAGGTGACTATGGAATACCTCGCAGATGGAACTTCTTGTGCCGCAGAAAGTATTGGCGACGTTTTATGCCTTTTGCAGTTGTGGAAAACAACCAGGCAAACACAAGTGCAGTGGCTGATAAAAAGATCTGCAGAAGTTCAAGGGAAGTGGGCGTTCAACTGTGCAACATTCAAAAGACCTATGGCAAACATAGAGCAGTCAAGGGAATAAGTTTAAGGATGTATCGGAACGAAATCACAGTATTACTAGGTCATAATGGAGCTGGCAAGACCACAACGATCAACATGTTAACGGGAATCGTAAGACCCACAAGTGGAACAGCCATAGTAAATGGCTTTGATATTCGAACCCAAATGGATAAGGCTCGTCAATCGCTGGGAATTTGTCCGCAAAATAATATACTCTTCAGGAACCTCAGTGTACGCGATCATATCATATTCTTCAGCAGACTGAAAGGAATTCGTGGCACTAAGGCTGTTGAAAACGAGGTGGCCAAGTATGTAACCATGCTGAACTTGCAGGATAAATCCTTTGTGGCGGCTGATAAACTATCGGGTGGAATGAAACGAAAGTTGGCCCTTTGTTGTGCTCTGTGTGGAAACGCCAAGGTTGTGATTTGCGATGAGCCAAGTTCGGGAATCGATGCAGCAGGACGTCGAGGTCTGTGGGATCTGTTGCAGAGCGAGAAGGAAGGACGAACTATCTTGCTAACCACTCACTATATGGACGAAGCCGATGTCCTGGGAGATCGCATAGCTATCTTAGTAGAGGGAAGCCTGCAGTGTCAGGGTACCTCCTTCTATTTAAAGAAGAAATTCGGCACTGGCTATCAACTAGTCTGCATTACAAAAATTGGCTGTGATGTAACCGCTTTAACGCGATTGATAAACAAGTATATTCCCTACATAAAACCCGAAAGGCAGTTGGGCACTGAGTTAACATACCGCCTGCCCAACGAGTACTCCAAGAAATTCGCAGGATTACTACAGGATTTGGATATCAATCGTGATGATTTGAAGTTGGAGGGCTATGGTTTAAGTGGAGCCACCTTGGAAGATGTGTTTATAACAGTCAATGGCAATAAAAGAGTGCGGGGTGGAGAGGATGCGACTCAAGGAAGAGAAAGCCTGGGTTTCAAGGACCTAGTATTTGATAGCAAAACGAGGGAGGAAAGACCTTTCTATCGTTACTGTATGTTTTGGCAGGCGCTGTTTTTGAAGAAGTTTTACGTCACCATTCGGAACTACTGGCTGTTGATAATACAGATCGTGCTGCCCATATTGATCATGACCTTGACCATTTACAATTCTCGGGGTGGTAGAATTTACTATGAACTACCTGCCATGCCTGTATCCTTATATCAGTATAACCACGCCTATGTTGTAATGGAGGAGAAGGATCAGAATTCGGGAATAGCCAAGGAATATTTGAAACATTTGGAGTATTATGGTAAGAGATGCACGTTGCTTAAAACAGGAGAATTGGGTTTTGAAGACTACCTACTGAGTCTTGGTGTGAGTCACAGCCGACGAATTGATTACGCCTATGTGGCAGGAATTACGATTGGTAGAGAAAACTTGACTGTGTGGTTGAATAATAAGCCACTGCACACAGCTCCATTGACGCTAAATTTATTGCACAATGCCTTGGCCATTACACTACTTGGTAAGGATGCCTCCACGTACGTAACTAATGAGCCCCTGCCATATAGCGATGATACCAAAACCCTGCGCCTGAATAAGGGACAACGTTTGGGCGCCGAAGTATCCATTAATCTATCCCTAACCATGTGTTCTGTAACGGCATTCTATGCGATCCCCATCATCAAAGAGCGTGAGACTCGGGCCAAGTTAATGCAACTTTTGATTGGTGTGGACGTGTGTGCCTACTGGTTGAGTCACCTGATTTGGGATTACCTAATACATATCCTGTCATCTCTATCGGCTGTATTCACGATTGCCGCCTTCCAGGAGATTGGCTACTCAACGCCTTTGGAACTGAGTCGTTACTTCCTGATGTTGCTTATTTTCGGACTGGCTGCAATCCCCCTGAGTTACGTTATGGCTGGATACTTTACTGATCCTGCCACGGGTTACACTCGTATTGCTATTATCAACACCCTCACCGGAACGGGCATGTTCCTGCTGGTCACAACCCTTAATTTCGAAGCCTTTCAGATGAAGGAGTTGGCCGACGAACTGTCCTGGTACTTTCGAATATTTCCGCACTTCAGCTTGGCCAGTTCCACCCACAACATCCACATAGGATCCAATATTCGTCGGGGATGTAGTATGTCTAGCATACGAAATTTACCCAGACTATCGCGATGTCGCAATGTTCCTCTCTGCTGTGATATTCCAGACTTTTTTGGTTGGCGGTTCCCTGGCGCCTTACCAGAAATCTCCTATCTCTTGGTGGAGGGTCTTGTGTTATTTTTGCTACCCATTCTGCAGGATGCCAGGGTGTACGATTCTATAGGCGAAGGATTATACAAGTTGTTTTCAAAGCGAAAGCGTTTTAGAGGAGGATCTTCTGCAGAAAATGAGGACGTACTCGCTGAACGATTGCTTGTGCGGGATATGGTAAAGTCGAAGCGAAAGGACATACCTCTTTTGGTGGATAACATTAGCAAGCGCTATAAGGATAAACTGGCTGTGAGGGGAATTTCGTTTCATGTCGCCCATGGCGAATGTTTTGGTCTCCTGGGAATCAATGGAGCCGGTAAGAGTTCAACCTTTAAGATGCTGGCTGGGGATGAGAAAATCACCTCGGGAGAAGCCTACCTAGATGGCCTCAGCATAACCACCCATAAAGCTCACGGCAAAATCGGCTATTGTCCGCAGTTTGATGCGCTCTTTGAGGATCTGACTGGTCGGCAAACTTTAAAGATTTATTGCCTTTTGAAAGGAGTGCAGCGACGGCATGTAAATGCCATATGCTGGGCACTGGCAATGTCCTTTGGATTTTCCCAGCACTTGGATAAGCAAACGAAGTATTACAGTGGCGGTAATAAGCGAAAACTAAGCACTGCCATATCGGTACTGGGAAATCCCTCGGTGTTATATCTAGATGAGCCCACCAGCGGCATGGATCCCGGGGCACGGCGTCAGCTGTGGCAGGTAATAGGTCTCATTCGCACTGCCGGCAAGTCCATTGTCCTGACCTCGCACAGTATGGATGAGTGCGAGGCTTTGTGCACCCGATTGGCCATAATGGTGGATGGCGAGTTTAAGTGCATAGGAACGGTGCAAACTTTAAAAAATCAGTACTCAAAAGGTCTTGTACTAAAAATAAAGGTCAAGCATAGGAAGAAAATATTTCAAAGAGTAGTGGAAAACTCATCTTCCTCATGCCAGAATATCTCTGTTGCCGACATTGATCCTAAAAATATTAGATTAGGTTCTATTGTAGAAAATAGTTCGGCAGATCGAATTCTTAGGGTTCATAGATTTATACTTAACGAGATTCCCGACGCCGAACTGAGAGAGGAATACAATGGGCTGATAACATACTACATACCACAAACAAACATATTGGCTAACATTTTTCAGCTGCTTGAAAGTAACTTGCAAAAACTGAATATTGAAGACTATTTAATTATGCAGACACGGTTGGAGGAAATATTCCTGGAGTTTGCTTTAAAGCGTGATGGTTCCTTAATAATTAGAAAAAGGTGGGTGCTACAGCTTTAATTTTAAATATCAAGTTAAAAAAAAAAGTCTCTTACTTTTTTCAGAAAATGTTGGTGTTGCTAATTCAATTCTGTTGGTGTTTTCAATTATTTATAATTATAATTATAATATAATAATTTACAACCAATGATCATGGATATTTATTCGAATTCTTTTCTACCCTGGTTTCTACTCTGCGTATGAAGTGCTGCCCAGAACTGGCAATGAATCCTCATTCAAGGACTTAACCGCACGGCATGCCATTTAAGTCGCCAAAGGCTATTCCCCGTAGCTGATGGCAGGAACGCTTAATATCTTGTTTATTTATTGCATTCTGCGCGTTTAATTAACACTTAATCCCTGTGTAAGTAATTACGCTGCTGCTCCAGCATTTGCTTCTCGTGGCCTCCAGTCTCCAGTCTCGTGATGGAATAATTCATCTTCATAAATACGCGCTGCACTCTCCACTCGGTTTTTGGGGCAGGATGTGGGTTTTGGGAGGCGCTTAAAAAGCATTAAGTTGCGCATCGGACACAGCACGACACGCCCCTGAGCGCCATTAACTCAGGCCAGTGGGCGGTGGGAGGGGCAGGAAGTGGACACAATGGGATGGCCACGGCCATAAACACACTTATAAAACAATAACAAGGCCAGGGCAAAGGAAACGTAACTGCGCTTAGAGAAAATACCCCCTAAATGTGTGTTTAAATTGCGTGAGTTTTCTTATTTTAACTGCTCTTCTGTGGGACATAAAAATTCTTTCTTTTAATCATTAATAAAAAATTATATACCTATTCCATCTATTTACTTATAGCAAAATTCAGAAATCATTGGAATGGCAGGAATTTTAGAAAATATTTTTTTATCCCAAAAACAAAAATAATTTAAAGTACACATTTATTTTCAAAACGTTTTAAAGTAGTATTCCTATCATGAATTCTAAATTATTGTAAAATATCGAAAATGGTATCTTTAAACTCTTTAATTATATGTTTATTTTGCGGGTTAAGGATGTAAAGTGAGAACTATAATCTACTTACAATATATTCATTTAATTTTTTTAATAAAACCAAAGGAATTTTTGTAGGAATTCTTAATTGAAGCAGATAGTTATGGTTTAAAAATTAAACATTTTTATATTTCTTTCTTCAAGTGCAATAGGCAGAACTTACCATCAGCTGTTGGATTCTCACAGAGCCACATCTTGCAGCAGTGGCCGGGAACTTCGACGAGGCGCGGCGATCGGCAGGAAATCGTGTCCTCGGGCGCCGGCAGCTGCTCGTTGGGACAGAGCGTCGAGCAGGCGTGGCGGCCATTCTGCAATGCCACATTAAAATACATTAAATGTGGCCCATTGTTGCTGCTGTTGGGTTGTTTATTTAGCTTTGGCCGGGCAGCCGAAAATAAAGTCATAATGTAAAGAAAATATTGGCCCAATCGCACAAGGATGGCCCAAAACTTGGCAGAGTCCTCGACTTGGCCACGAACTTTCGCTTGGGGTTCGTTATTCGTTATGTGCGCCCTGGTATATGGGGAAATTAACATTTCATGCGGACCCTCACTGCTTTGTTTGTAATCCACTTTTAGTCTCTAAGCGGTCACAGCCCCCATTTTTTCTCCATTTTCTTTCGTTCGCATCGTCACGAAATTGCATTGCATAAATTGCAAGTTCTTGTGTTTGTATTATGCCACATGATAAACTACCAGCGCAGCTGGAAATAAGGTGCAAAAACCAAAAAACTACATTGGAACACTTATAAAGCTGGGGTCTGGCCATAAAGCAATGTCGAGGATTCAGTTTTCCTTTCGTTTGGACTTTGCTTATAAGATAACTTTAATCGCAGTTCTATTTGCAACGATTCAGCAAAGGCAATAATTTATTTGAATGACTTGTTTTTCCTATATATTTATTTCCACACAATTACGTTGTAATAGTCAGCTTTTATTACCAATTAATATAGAGGGAATAGAGTCTAAAAGTTGGAAAAAAAATCAAATGAAAAATAAATAAATTTTCTATAAATGTTTTAGCAAAAGCGAAGTCGTTTTTTTTAAATTTAATTTAAATATTTTTATTGTATTGTTAATTTAAAAAAGTTTAAAGGTAATAATTTTACCTTTTAATAATATCTAGAGCAGTGTAAAAAATTTAACTAAATATTTGCTGTACAAAATTTAATTTCCAAAATATAAGAAAACTGTTAAAAAAAATGTTTCGACTACCACTTGCTTTTCATTATTATTATTACCATCAATATTATGTAACCCAAATATTTATAATCTGCGAAATCTTTCTAACAATTTTACATCAATTTTACAAAATTATCAAGATCAAATATACACAATCATGGAAAAAATCTGCACCGGTAGTCGGTGATTATTTCCAAAAAATATATATAAAAGCGCCATCAAATTGATCTGATACCCATTCGGGGAAAAAGTTGTGAAATGTATCTCGACCGTTTTGTGCTATGTCAGATAATAGTCGTGCTACAGATGGTAAAACCATCCATTGAGATCATCTACGAGTATGTTTTGGAGGACGAATCGTTTTTTGATGATTGTGTGGATAATCCTCCGGGATATACGAATATGTCTGGATTGTTTGATTTAACGCATTTACGCTCGGAAATGTTACCAGAAGGAATTCACGTAGAGGGAAAGATAACCTCTACGTGGGATATTCAGCCAACAGATCACGTTGAGGTTCGAGTAAACATATTTCATTTGGATCGTGGTACTTGGCAACCGACCATTCTTAATTTAATGTCTCGAGATTTTTGCAAAATATTTCTCGACCCAAAACAATACTGGTACGAAACCTTCCCAAAATATATTGTCAACCGAGAGGAAGCTAAAAAAAAATGTTTCAAATATATCGGAGTATGCGTGGTATTTCTGATTACGAATTATTCTTGTTTTCACACATTTCTTTATTTGCAGACTGAATATGTTCTCCAACCATATATCTGTAAAATGTATTTTGGTGCGGGCATAAACATCCCTTCTGGGAGAAAACGGATTGTGATTACCTTGATGGCGGTTGATTTAAATAATGTTACACGACCAAATGGAATTTGCTTTGAAATTAGAGGAGAATTTTTTAAGATGAAAGGAACGAGAACGCCATAGTCGAGTGCGAGGGAGATGAGGAATAAGGCATAACAGCGCCATCTAGCGACGAAATCATTATTTACTCATAAGTTCTAAATGAATGCGTTAATTTGACAAATACGAAATAAATTCTAATCATTTTTGTCAGTTTTACTTCAATCATCAACGTAGTATCGTAGTATCTACAATCAAAAAAAATCAAATGAAAAATAAATAACTTTTTTATAAATGTTTTAGCAAAAGCGAAGTCGTTTTTTCTTTTAATTTAATTTAAATATTTTTATTGTATTGTTAATTTAAAAAAGTTTTAAGGTAATAATTTTACCTTTTAATAATATCTAAGCAGTGTAAAAAATTTAACTAAATATTTGCTGTACAAAAATTAATTTCTAAAATATAAGAAAACTGTTACAAAAAAAAGTTTCGACTACCACTTGCTTTTCATTATTATTATTACCTTCAATATTATGTAACCCAAATATTTATAATCTGCGAAATCTTTCTAACAATTTTACATCAATTTTACAAAATTATCAAGATCAAATATACACAATCAGGGAAAAAAATCTGCACCGGTAGTCGGTGATTATTTCCAAAAAAAATATATAAAAGCGCCATCAAATTGATCTGATACCCATTCGGGGAAAAAGTTGTGAAATGTATCTCTACCGTTTTGTGCTATGTCAGATAATAGTCGTGCTACAGATGGTAAAACCATCCATTGAGATCCTCTACGAGTATGTTTTGGAGGACGAATCGTTTTTTGATGATTGTGTGGATAATCCTCCGGGATATTCGAATATTTCTGGATTGTTTGATTTAACGCATTTACGTTTGGAAATGTTACCAGAAGGAATTCACGTAGAGGGGAAGATAACCTCTGCGTGGGATATTCAGCCAACAGATCACGTTGAGGGTCGAGCAACTATATTTCATTTGGATCGTGGTACTTGGCAACCGACCATTCTTAATTTAATGTCTCGAGATTTTTGCAAAATATTTATCGACCCAAAACAATTATGGTACGAAACCTTCCCAAAATATATTGTCAACCGAGAGGAAGCTAAAGAAAAATGTTTAAACTATATCGGAGTATGCGTGGTATTTCTGATTACGAATTATTCTTGTTTTCACACATTTTTTTATTTGCAGACTGAATATGTTCTCCAACCATATATCTGTAAAATGTATTTTGGTGCGGGCATAAACATCCCTTCTGGGAGAAATCGGATTGTGATTACCTTGATGGCGGTTGATTTAAATAATGTTACACGACCAAATGGAATTTGTTTTGAAATTAGAGGAGAATTTTTTAAGATGAAAGGAACGAGAACGCCATAGTCGAGTGCGAGGGAGATGAGGAATAAAGCATAACAGCGCCATCTAGCGACGAAATCATTATTTACTCATAAGTTCTAAATGAATGCGTTAATTTGACAAATACGAAATAAATTCTAATCATTTTTGTCAGTTTTACTTCAATCATCAACGTAGTATCGTAGTATCTACAATGGTGTTAGCCTAGTCCAAATGGTAATGTCTGTTAAACACTGTTTTAATCTCATTAGTGAAACATAGTTGTTTCCCCATTATAGCCGCTATCAAAAACTACTGTGCAGCGCTGCACTTGCAATTCCGGGCATTTCGCACTATATTTAAATTTTAATTAAAATCGCTACCCAGCAAAGTACTTCACATTCAAATGGTGCCAGTGCTGGCGCTAATCCCACCAAAAAATGGAAAAGGCCAAAACGAAGGCTGGAACTAAAAGCGGGAAATGCGAGACTAAGCACAGGTTAAACAACAGCGATGGCAACGAGAATCGTTTAACGAAACTGCAGTTGGCTTTTGGCCGGAATGCTCACTGTGTCCCAATATCTGTATCTGTGTGTATATAGTACATATCTGTGGATGTCTGTGGTTTGTGGCCAACTCTTGTGCGGATGGCCCTCAGCATTTCGCCACCGGCTGTGACCTCCGACCTGCAAAACCGGCAAACCTGCAAACCTCCTACCCGGGACTCACCTCGCAAACGCATTGAGTTTTACAATCCAATTTAAATGTGACTCCATGTGCGAATGTTGTGTTGCCAACGCTGCAATTGGCTGCAGGCGAATCCGAAGCCAAGACCATATCCCGATCCAGATCCAGATGTTGTGTGGGTTTCCATTGTTGACACCAAAAAATAGTTGAGAAAATAGAAAATAGAAGAGTAAAATGAGCATAAAATAGGAACATTTTCGAAGCAAAATAGAAGATAGCTTCCTTAAAGGTAATGCGAACTTCAAAGATTTCTTGGGCAATCAGAGCGCTGACTTGTTTATTATACATTTCATTTCATTTCATTTCATTTGGCGTTGCCTTCATTTCACTGCTAATTTATGTCATCAAATGCGTAATACATGTCGTATGTGCAATTCCAATGAATGGGAACCCAATTAATGTCAGTGCTGTTTGTTATAAATTTCAAACAATAGACCTGCTGCCAGGCCATCGTTTGCCTTCGTGTCTCATCAAAATTGATATTGACAAATGCCGCTTCTTTATGGCATGCCATTAGCCCGCAAAAGTTGGTTTTTGCCTCATTCTTTGTTTTACACTCAGGCAAAAAAATACTAGTTGGTAATTAGTAATATATTTCTTGAAGAAACAAATTTGGATTTTTTCCTTCGTAAAGTATAAAGCATTTTTCGGACTCCAAAATTGGATATTGATTAGTTATTGAATAAAATCAAAAAATATAATTTTTCATCAGTGAATCATCACACTATCATATCATTTTCTTTTCTTCATGAAACATAAACCATTTTTCAGACTCCAAAATTGTATATTAATTGTGGTTATTAAATAAAATCAATTGTATATTTTTTCATCAGTGAATCATCACACTATCATATTTTTTATCATTTTCTTTCCCTCGTAAAACATAAACCATCGGACTCCAAAATGTAATACTGATTGGTTATTGAATAAAATAAATTAAATTTAATTTTTTCATTAGTGAATCATCACACTATAATATTTTATATTTTTTTCTTTCCTGTGTAAAGCATAAACTCTAAGACTCAAAAATTGGATATTGAAGTGGCTATTGAATAAAATCAAAAATATCATTTTTCATCAGTGAATAATCACATTTTCATATAGAAATGTATTAAAAAAGTCTTTTCAAAAAACAATCTGTCAATTTTTCAACTATTTTTGAATTTTTTTACAGCATTAAATACTCTTTTCAGTGTTGACTCTTCCCGTTGGAGCCTTTGTGCAGGTTCTGGTTTTGGCCTGGCCAAAAACTCGTATGTGTAGCCGCCAATCACAATTACTCCGGCTTGTGGCGGGGAATTTGCAATCGGCACAGTGGAGCTGATTTTGGCTCGCAGACACAGATTGCGGGAGCATCGACCGAAAGGGGAGCCACCCACTTGTGTTTTTGCGTGCAAGGGGATCGGGTACGTGCCCTGTACTTTTCCACTTTGAATTGATTTCACTGGCAACGTGACTTTTGCGCAAGGACGAGACAAACGTGTGCGCCCGCCTCCTTGGGCATCATCATTCATTTGGCATCAATGGTTAATGCGAAAATTGGCATTGCTAGCTGATTGTAATGAATATGGTCACGTTGTCGCATCTTTATGGCATTACCAATCTACGTTTATTATTGAAAAGTTCCCGGCGAACGTCGGACAATGCCGGAAGAATCTACGTGTAGCGCACCCCTTGGCTCCTGCGATACCGTGTCATTTTCCAAAGTGCAATTTTCTTAATGTGTTTTTCCTCTCTCACAAGAAGACGTATACATTGAACACGCACACAGTCCTCGACAGTGACATTTTTGAATATGCAGCTGTGTGGGTGAGTTACCTTCAAGGAATCGCTTGTTCCTTGCGAGTCAAGGCAAAAATGAAAAAGCAACTGGCACAACTATTAGCATTTAAAAAATTTTACAATTAATATAATTAATAAACGTATTTAAAGCAGTACAAGCTTCTAAACTATTGAGCTTCAAAAATATCTTACATTCAGAAGTGTTAAAATGAAAATTCGGAATAAAATTTTAGTTACAAAAGATCAACTAAATAATAATTTTTCAGAGTAACGATTCGCACATTAAAACTGAACCTAGTAGATTAAAGTATTAAACTATTGTTTTTATTTAAGTGTATAATAATGACAACGTTAAGGATCGAAAAAATTGGTTCCACCCTTATAAATGTTGTGTTAATAAAATAGTTATCTACTTTGGAATCTTTCCAACAAATTTTACTTTAAAATTGTTAATGAGTTTTTCAAAATTATCAAGATCTACTATACGCAATCATGCACACGAAATCGTTGATTATACCCGTAAGTTATATAAAAGCACCATCACATAGATCTGATACCCATTCGGGGGAAAAAATTGTGATTTGATACATCAATCCTTTTTGCTTTGTCTGATAATAATCGTGTTAATTCGGGCTTTGTTTGATTTTTTCCCTATCATTTTCAACAATATCTGACAATTATTTAAAAAAGGAATGTTATCTCAGCTATTCCTGGCATTTTATAAGCATTCCTAATGAAAATTGGCAGCACAATTTTATTTTTTTCTTGAAGAACCCAAATTATTTTTTAAGTTATATCTATTTGTGAAGGTTGAAATGTGCAATGGTACCGTTTTTTAACGGTTTTTTCCGTACAAAACATGGGGCTTTCATCTACTTGAAGAAGCGAACTCAAGAGTGCCTCCTTCTCAGCCAGGGCATAAGCATAATATACATTTAGACTCGATGTCTTGGCTCGCTGTCTACCCTTTCTGTTGGTGTGGCACATTTTTTTTGTGACCCCGTGTCCCTTTGTTGGGGTCATCATCACCGGCACCACCCACCAGCCTGCGCCCTGTTTGGGGTCACGTGTGCGCAGTTTATTTGTTTTATGCGGCCTCTGTGAGACTCTGCCTTCGGACTCGGCCCTCCTTTGGCCGGGTGTAGTGTTTGTTTTACTTAGAGTTTTAGATTTACTTAAGTCGTTGATGACCATGACCAAATAAAGTTTCATTTTGTGCAAAGATTTACAACACTCGAGCGTGTGCGACAAGTTCTGAGTGCCCTCCGCCGTTAGCCCGGCAGCGGATCATGGAAAAGTCTACGGCAAAGGCGGCTCGAACAAAAGTTCCTGGGCGAAACGCTTCAAGCTGCAGCCCATGCTGCGTATGCGCAATTTTTGCCTCTCGAGTGTTTGCTTGGGACATCATGCGATTGAGGGATGGAAACTGTGCCCAATTCTACTTCAAAAACTAAAATCTGCACTAAAGATTGCCAATCGCCCGGGGGTATGTTTGAACACACTTGGCAGGGATTTCTGAAGGCAATTCAAAGGTACAAAACTGGGCGAACAAGTTCAACAAACTCGATATAGTTTAGCATACACACTATTAGCTAAATGAGAATTTCAATCTCTTACAAGGTTAATAAATCAAAATTTCCTAGCATGAAGCAAAAATCATACTCATAAGTTAAGTAACGAAGTTTTCGAATCAAAATTATTTTTACCAACAGAATGAATATTAATACCGAAAGTGAAATACATTCAAAGGAAGCTGACATAAATTTAAATTTGTATGATTGCATGGAACTTGTGAAAAGTGGCTTTCCCCTAAAAAGTTCACTTTGAAAAACTTTTTCTGTATACGACTTGGCCCTTCTATGGCGTCGTCTGCAAATGATATGTTCCGACTAATCTTTGCAGCTCATTCGCAGTGAACTTTCTGGTTCTTGGCTTGTTTGTTAGAACTCTTCATTGCTTCACGTATTCGCAAATATGTTTGGCCAACTTCACAGCGCCTCGGCATTTTTCGTGTTCCGATAACTTTCCGATTTTGGGCCAGGAGGAGATGCGAATAAAGAGCAAGTTCTACAGTTTAAATAAACTTGTTCCGCACTGCGTGGACAATGCATCCCAGGCCCTGAACGATTCAGCTCTGCACATAGAAAAAAATTAAACAAAATAACTGGTAAAATATTTTAAATTTATATATCTAATGCAATGAATGCTTGAGGTCTTGTATTGAGCATTGACGGGAAATTTTTAAATGTGTTCTTGAAAATATTTCTTAACTCAAAGATGTATACACCAATTACAGGCAAACAGATTGATTGTTTGTTAGATCTTAAAATTTCACTGACAAATGCAACTGTATTTTTTTCAAACAATTTAATCATAAAAATTGTATAATATTTTTTAGCAGAGGTATTAGTGAAAGAATTACAAAACCTTGAATGATATATGTATGTTGCTCCATTGCTTGTGTGCCCTATATTATCCTAAACAACAAATCTAAAATTGTAGTTTTACTGGTCACTATGTATATAGGAAGTGAAGGGTAAAAAAATCAAATATTTTTCCGTAACATAATATTTCTTTATATTTAAAATGATTTTATTATTTTTAGGTAAATCCAAAAGTATTAACAGTTTTTAAATGAAAAATATTATAATTTATCAACTAGATATAAAGTGAATATTTTAAGCAAAGATATTAAGCATTAATATAATCACTTTAAAATGGGGTAAAGATTAAAATTTTATTTTATTTTTTCCCTGTGTGGATTCCCGCAAACGTGTGGGGTATTGATATGGGCCCCGGGGCACAACCAGTCGGAGGACTACGTGCCAGGCCCAGGAGCTCGGCTCTGCTTGGCCGGCTAACTTTTATTTTGGCCCTGGCCATACACAAACTGTATTGGCATTTGACTCAAAACTTTTGACTCGAACGGGGTATGGGGAATAGGGGCCAATATTATATATACAAGTGTATATGCAGCTATTCTGGCATCACGATATGGGTTGGATTTGTTGTAACGCCCTCGAATCGAAAAGTTTCTGGCACAGTTCGGACTGCTGCTGTTTAATTTTGAACAGCTTTCTACGACATCATGTGGGGGACTGCACGGGAAGCACTGCGAGCAGAGAAAGAGCATGGAAAATGGAACATGTCGAAACGAATTGAACACACACTCCCCCATCGAAAAAAAGTGGGAGGGAGAAATGGAAAATGAAGAAAAAGAATCGAACATAAAACCATTAAAATCACTTTACTCGTTAGTTAGGCATTTGAGCTGGTGTGCGTGTGACTGTTTCCCCGGAGATGGGATCTGCTAAGCCGGGATCTACGGGATATAGGTGCACAATGGATGTTCGGAAACGGGTCCGCAACTTTCGGCAAAGCGACGGAGGCAGTGAGAACAAAAAAATAACATTTCCTGTCTGCAAGTTTTAATGAAATTTTTGGCTCTTCGATTGTGTCCGGCTATTTGGTATTCCCTTTATTTCTTTTTACTGAGAAACAGCCCTCAAATTGGCTTAATTTAGGTGAAATTATTGGTAACACAAACAAATAAGGGGTAGGAAGGTATAACAAAAATCCAAAATTACAGTTCTGTTAATCATAAGAAACACAAAAGGAGCAAAAAATACATATAAATTATTCCTTAAATTAAAAGACTTGTAAATTCTTTTGTAGAAATTCCTGAAAAAATCGATTTTTTGTATAAGAAACTTTACTAATATTTATCACGCGAGAGAGAGAGAGTTGGTTTTAATAATTAAAATAGTAAATATAAAAAAAATGTAGCTATAGTTTTCCTAATTTTTAATTTCTTTTAATTTAATGTTTTTAAAAAAAACTTGTATGTATATTTAGACAATTAAAGAGAAAATGTTTATAGATATTTTTTTCCAAGCTTAATCTTTTATGAATTTTTTTTAAAAATACAACACATTTAGACGTAACGATTTTTCAGCCACAACTTTTGTTGGTTTTATCATTTTCTCAATCCCATAATTCTTTGTTTTTCTTTGGCACACAACTCGGGCATGAATATTTATTTGCCCAAGTCCGAGTGGAAAATTCGGATTTAAATTGATGACTTTACAAAATGAAAAATAAATACATTTTCTTTAGGCTTTTTAGACATTAGCTAGGAGTTGCACTTTAAGGAAATCATTTTTGCGTGCCCCCACTTCACTTGATGGTGATGATGATGACAGGATGGGCCTTTGATTAATGAAGCACACAGTAAACGTAATTCGTAAATCTTTTCCCCCAAATCAATTGCAAATACGCATCGACTTTGTGCAATTCAATTGAAACTGCGGAGCCTGGCGAAATCCTAAGGAACTTACCCGGATTCGGATGCCTGGGCAACTGATCCAGCGACGGCGGATGGGATTGCATAATTAAGGAGAGAGCATTAATGGTATTCATAAAGGTTTTCATGGCTGCTTCGCTTCTGTTCAAAAACTCACTTTGATGGCCTTAAAGCCCAGACTCAGACTCGCCTCGACTTCAGCAACGAGACCATTACCAAAAATACCCAGCAGCGGCAGCAGTATCAGCATTTTCTGTAAGCAGAGAGAGATGGAATGGGATTATTCGGTGGGAAGCAGTAAGGTAAAAAAGGTCGAAGCCGTCGCAGTCGACTTTATTAAGGTCAATTCAATGTCTGGCTCGGTTTTTGGTTACGGCTAATGGTTACGACTACGGCCATGGTTACGGCTGTTCACGCCCACTCCCCAAGTTTGTGTGTTTTGCATTTCGGTTTGGGTTTCCTTTGGCTCTTTTTATATTTTCCAGAGATTTTCACACCTGCACCCACACCTTTAACATTTCACGAATCATTTTTTTGTTCACAGACAGCGGGAAAAGTTTTTATGTTATTCTTTTTGGCAGCCGGCAGAGGGGTAATTAATCTGGTTACTAGGATAAAATGCTCAATGAACAGGTACTTGTTAAAGTTCTGGCATAGTTATTTTTATTGCTTTTTATACATCCTTTTTTAGGACAAGGTTAGTGTTTGTGTCTTGTTAATTTGCATTCGGTTTTTATTGCAACACAGGGAGAAAAATTTAAGCACATTGTTCTTGAATTTTAGAATATGCGTTCTAAAAACCACTTTCGTTTGTTTAAGCTTGTTTGAGATCAATATAGGAACAACACAGTGAGAAGATAACATTTTTATTGAGTTTTATAAAAACTTTTTAATAAATTTATACGAATGATTTAACAAATTGTTTGCTTATTGAGATCAACAGTACAAATACCACCTTGATTCCAGCTTAAACCCAAAAAAAAATCACACTGCGGTAAAATCGATATGCCTATGGTAAATTTCTAGAATATCGTTTTTACGTCTATATATTATCAATTTTCCGAATTCTCTCTCTCTCTCTCAAAGATTCTCTGACTTCGAAAAGATGATGATGCAATATGGCGAGAAAGTATCATTCAACATTTGAAATCGCCTACTTTATACATTTACATAGTTTACATTTAGAGCAAATCAAATAAAAATGGATATTACATACCGTAAAATAAATCATTGATTCATATCGATTTTCGTTTTTGGGTGTATAAACCAACATTTACTTAGAAAATCTCGTTCTACTTTTAAGAACATTTTCAACTCAAATAGGAACGTCAGAATTCTCTCTGTGTAGGTCAAAGTAAAATAAAATGTCGGAAACAAATTCAACTGAATAATAATGCCGACCCTGACAGCTGCTGAAATGTTCAAGAAAAGATTAAATAAAATATGCATAATTTAGTTTGAATTTAGAATTTATTCGAGCAAATGATAAAATAAAAGGCATTTTCCCGATTCAATATAATAATAATTTTAAGCAATTTTCTGCTAATTGGCAATTATGTGTATCAAGTTTCATAGAGCACAAAGCAATTTTAATTGTTGCCCCGAGAGAGTTTTTCTCCCACAGACAAATAATTGCAGTAAATGTTTGCACAACGCCGAGCTCGATAATATTGCTAATTGATTTCGGCTCAGAGGTAAACTGAACGACGGAAGTTACGTTTTTTTCCGAGGCAAACAACTGCAATTGATGCGGATGAGCACATTTAATAATTTCCTCTTGCTCCCCGAGGCTTAAGCCGCCCCAAAGTCATCCGCATTTTCACACTTTCCCGGTAAATGGGAAACTGTGAAAAGCGATATATTTATGGTGGATCTTTTACGTCTGGGAGTGGTAATTATTTCGAAAAATTGGATGTCTGTGCGCGCCTTTGTTTGCAATCAATTTACGCGCTAAGAACACGCATACGCCGTGTTGCCAGCGTGGCAGCGAAGTGTTTTTCATTTTGCGCACAAAAGGCGCAAAAGCTCATTAAAAAATATTTCCCACTCATGCGTGAGCATTTTAAAAAGGTATTTAATTAAACTTTAATAACAAAAAAACAATAAGCGCCGGGCTACAAAGTGGAAAAGCAAAAGTGGGTGGGCGGCGGAAGGCGGAAGGTGGTTTAATGCGAAAGATTTCAATTAACGACACGGACCTCGTGAGCTGCTAAGTGGATAAACAGGGCGAGGACATCGAGGCTGGGCGACGGATGAGTGGCCATCACTCATGGCCAACTCATGTGGAACGCCCATTCGGATGCAGAGGGATGCAGAGTGCATCAATGGACTGCACTGAATGCTGCTTCATTAAGGTGCCGCTCCAAGGAGCTATCCCCAGTCTTTGTCGTAATTATCGCAATTACAATGAACGATGACGGGGGAAATGTAAATGTAAATGGGAATGGAAAGGGAGTGGAAATGGAAATGAAAATGAAAATGGACATGGAGACTTCTGCAGGACGAAGCGGCCAACAATAATAAAGGCCAACGAGGCGCATGAGAGCAGTTAACAATGGGGGGACCGGAATCACAGGTCCTTAGGAGGAGCCCCTTAATGCACAACCATATCGCTCTGAGGCTGCAGTTCTCTCCCTGTGATCTGTTAATTGCGAGGCGAATGTGGGCCAACACATATCGCCACATGTTGCTCGCCTTGAATGGGCAAAGTGCAAGGAAAAAGGAGCAAAACAAGAGACATGTGGCTAAAAACCCAGGCGAAACCCATCCATTTACCCAGCCATCCATCCATCGTGCTGTCTGTTTTGTGTTTATAATTATGATGAAAGGGGAGCAGGCAGACGAACCCCATTCCTCGAGCAAACCACCATTCAGCTCGAGGCGATCCGGGTACAGAATGTGTGTGTCACTTCGGAAATGAGCAAGTTCGTTGAAAAATGTTTGCCACCGCGTACCGTTGATGGCTTCAAAACAGCACCGGATGGGACCGCTCTGGGGAGTCATATCATTAAATTTAATGAATAGATAACAACAAAGACGGAGGACCCGAAAATTATGCAGCAAAAAGTTTGACCCACTAAAAGTGCGAGTTGCATAAATCTGACCTCAAGTTGAGGCCTTGCTGACAGGATTTTATGACCTCTTTAAATGGCCATTTGCCCGTAAATTGATTAATGATGCGGCTCCCCCCCGAAAAAATCCTCTCATAATTCGACGGTTTAAAGCTGCTTTAAGCCATGTTTGTCCGCCCGAATATGTTTACTTTCGGCCCGGCCAATGAAATTAATGATATTGTTAAGCCATTTTAAACGAGCCAACAAATTAATCTTGTTTAATTTTTGAAGTTGAGCATAATGGGCCGGGCATTAGCGGCGGATGCCTCACTCCCGTGCAAATCAGTATAAATCCCGATTCCTGGAGGGCAAAGCCGATTGTTTGACTGCTCATCATTCATAAGCCGTGGTATCTCGTCCTGTTTGTGGCGGGTGTATTGCAACGTTGGCATCTTATTATTCAGGACACACACACTGGATGCCAACGACCGCTGTCAGCGATGACAACACTGGCATTCGCGTCATAATGACGATGAACACCATCATCGTCATGTTGATGCCGCTTTTCGGGATGATAACAACGCGTGACAACAATGCTGACACATCGAAAGATTGTCATTCCATCAATTATTCAAGAACACGCAAATCATCAACAAAACGCTCAGCATTCAAGGAGTCATTCATGCGCCCGAAATCCAAACCCCCCACCTCTAACCTCCAATTCACTGCAAATGGAGCAAAACCAGGCAACGTCAACATGCAACATGGGTACACAGATAGAAAACGCGTAAAGTGGATTTACTGGATCAAAGATAAAGTAATTAAATTATGAATTATAATAATTTAATATCAATAAGTCTTAATATAAACTTATTTTATCTGGTATGTATGTAAGAAGGATAATTTTTACTAAACCAAAAAAAAAAATTGATATCAAATGATGATCGATTTGAGATTATTCCACATCAATTTTGACATAATATTACATTTCTAAATTCTTTCTTGCTCCCACTCACGTAACTAATGTCGCCATATTGCTTTTTCATCTCTTTTTTGAAGTCAGAGAGTCTCCGAGAGAGAGAGAGAAATTTTACCATTATTGCATGGTAAAAACGATATGTGTATCTGTTTCTGGTATTCAAACTTACAATATAGCAAGTGTTAATTTTTTTGTATTTTTAAAGCCCAATCTATTTTCTCACTGTGCAGATGAACAGAGCCTGGAGTCCACAAATATTAAGTGATACAATTTGTATTTGGTAGGGGGTTTTTGCCGCAGGCTCCACTCAATGAACAACAACAGCCGAGAGTCGAACTCGGGACAAAAAAAAAAATAGAAGGAATCATTGGCATGAATATCTGAGTGTTTTTATTTATGACTGCGCGTCAATATACTGTCAGAATAGCATTGTGCCGGATGTGTGTGTGGGGGGTGGGCTCAGGCTCAGGCTCAGACTGCTCTTTGACCCGGCTAGAACAGAAATTAATCAACTCCGGGCCCAAACGGGAAAACTAACAACTGGGAGAGTGCTGAGTAACAAGATGGTGGATGGGTATGGGTGGAAGGTAGCTGAAGGATGTGTAGTGCTCGTGGAGCCATAAATCCCAGCTTGACACGGTTAAGTGTTGGTGCTTAACAAAGGCTTACTGCAAAGAACAAGGAGTTTGGGTAGGCACAACTTCCAAGATACAAATCATAATCAATCTGGGGCCAAAGAAGAAAGAGAAATTTGCCTTCATCTTGAGACTCCATCCGTTTATGCTAGTTGAAAAAGCCTTTTATCTCACTGTGAATCACTTAGCGTAGCGTAAATTTCATTTGCAGCTAATTGAAATTCATTCGGGTGAAATCAAATTAAGTCAAAAGTATATCCTGTCGCCAGAGGTACGTGTCCTTCCCAGAAACAAAGTCTGTCTCGCACAGTGATTCATTCGTGGCGATATATTAAGACGACTAAGGACTGCCACCCATCCTCCCAGGGGACATATTTTCACTCACACTCACGTCCCGATATAAATATCCTGCCTGCGAACGTGTCCTGTCCAATGAATATCAACAGTTTGCCTCGGCTTCGCTATTTTTTTGACATCTTTTAGTCGCTTTGGTTTGGCCAAAACCCTCATCAGCATAAAAAGTGGAAAAAACTCAATTAGAAAATATCGGAAAATCGCAAACAAATAAATTAAGGATACAAATCTGGCTAAGGACTGCGGCAAACTCGGTGCAAATCGAAATGAAATAGTGACACAGGCGCTGCCATAAAACCAAAGGCAAATACAAAGCCGCACAAAAGGAAAAAGGTTAAACCAAATATTTATCCAGCCGCCCAAGGAGAAGGGGGCAGGGATAAAAGGAAGTTGTGGCAGTGGGAGTGGATGTGGGAGTGGGAGGAGTCCTTTCCCGTAGTCTGTATGTAATTACCAGGCAAGGACTGCAAGTAAAGCTGTGCCTAAGTACATAGCTCCCAACGTTACACACACCAAAGGACACTGGGATTACAAATGCCACCAAAAATATCCTTGAAGAATACTGATAATACTTGGGTTTAATAAAATTAAAAAATGTATTTTTAAATATCTTCTTTAATTAAATTGGTTTAAATTAAATTAGTATATTACCCAAAATATTTATTTAACTTATTTAAATGCATTTTTAGGTAGGAATATAATATCTAGGACTATATAATCAAAAATGTCCTTATAAAAAAAATATTATTTATTTATTTAATTTTTTGTATGTGTTCAATAGACTTTTTACATTTAAAACCCCCCTTTTCTAACACTTTTCTCAGTGTTGCGATGGGCATGTGTGCGTTAGGACGTACGTGGCTTTATGCTTAAATAAACATTCGTCCGGCCCTGTCGTCCTGCTCCTTGGGCCGCCGTCTTTGCCCCGTTTACATAGCACCCAACGGCAGGCAGTCAGTTTGCCCGGTCAAAGCCAAATCGTTGATTGCATAAGTTGATGGCCGACACATGTCCGAGATATATAGTGTCGATATAGTCTGTGTTTGTCTGCGGGCGCAAAGGCCCCGAGTTACTCACGTGTGGTTGCTATTCACGTCTAATGATGTCTGTGCAGGTTGCATTGGCTGCTCCCGCTCCAAGGATCTGCCTCCTTCCCGGGTGACCTGCAAGGGAAAATGAAATTTATATTGCGAGTTGCTACACACTGATTGCTTTATTGAGATGCTCGGCTAGAGATCTCCAGGACTCATTGACGATTAGGGGGGGCGCATCGAGAGGGTGTGGCAGTAAATTGCCCGAGAGCACTACTCTGTTCGGATTTTAATTGACTTTTTGCGGTGCAATCGATTGTCTAATTTACTTGACAGACAATTAAAGATTTCAAAAGCTGGTCAAGCCGAAGTGCCAAATCAAATTTATTGAATCGGAATTAAACGTGAGTTTCCAAAAGAATTTATCTATTTATCAGAAAATAATAACTGTTTATAAAAATGTATTTTAGCCAAAAATTTAATTTATTTTCATTGTTATCTGTAGTCAACTTCTTAAGAGCTAATAAAATCAAAACTTACAACTAACGAATCATGGAGAAACGTAATTAAAATATTAAAATAAAGATTTAAAACTACTGCTGCATAAACTGCCTATTGAAAATGTCTTTAAGAATTTAAGTTGACTTTTTGTGGTTTATTCATCTGTCAGTTTTCCAGACAATCAGTTCTTAGACAACTACATTTTGCAGTCTGGCCAATAAAATTCAGATGAAATACACCAACGGTAAATTAAATATTCGGAAGTTGAATAAATGATTTCCTCAGCAAAAATGCATTCTTTATAATTCAGGAAATATTAAATAAGTCTAGGCTGGTAAGAGAATTCAATTGACTGACTTTGCTGACAATCAACAGATTATAAAGCTCGTTGAAGCAAAATTGGCATATTAAATTCGCAGAGAGACAGTAAATGGCGAGTTAGGTCCTTTTTTCCACATAAGAATACAAGATATCGAGCTATCCTTAACATTTGGCATAAACAAATGCCAGGCCATAAAGCAGATCCTGCCGAATCGAAGTCGTTGAAACGTTTTTATTAAATTGTTTTTGTCTTCCTACCACCTTTTTTCATATTTACTCATTGTCGTTTCCTCTCTGCTTTCTGTGTGTGTGTGTGTGTGTGTGGCAAGGTGTTTGTTATCGTTTGTTATATTGCTTGTTATGTAATGTAATTTATACACACGCACACAGACGGAGATTCGAATACAATGTCATAAACGGCAAGGACACAAAGGCAATTCCGCATGGCATTACGGGCAGACAAAACAAATGGCGAGGGAAGAGGCCGAGGAGCGGGATGCGGCTAAAAGCCAAAAAGTACGCGTTTGGCATAAATGATAAGCTGGTAACGCAGCAGGACATTCCCCCCCTCCCGAAGGTCCTGGCCATGGCCCAGACATCTTCAGGTCCTCCTTCTCGTCCTTGCTGCTGTGTCTGTGCCCGCTTGCTTGACTTTTGAATACTTAACAGGATAATGAAATGTCAAAAGTGCGCAGGCGGCCCAGGAAAGCGTATCCTGCTGGCCTGTCCTTCGTCCCCGCCCCTCCTGCTCACTCCCATATTGATATTCCTCTGGCTGTTGTGGAGTTTTATTGTGTTGTCCATGCCTAAGTGAACGTCACGGCGTGCCGCGCGCATTAAATCATAAAGTCGAAAAAAAAACGAAAAGGAGCCGCGCTGAAGGATAACCAAGGAGGCTGTGTTTTCAGTTTTTTGTTTTAAAGATTTTTGTTTGCTCTTTTTGGTATTTTTAATAACATAAGAGTGTAGCTCTTTTTAAAATAAATACTTTATTGCTGTTAAATGAATAAAACTTGACGTCATAAATCAGTGACAAAGAAAATTAACCTTTTTTTGAAATTAAAAAATATAGTTAATATAAACCAATATGGTTATCATATAATATAAATATTCATTTATTTAAAATACTCCATTTAAAAAAGAAATAAATTCATTTGTTTAAAATAAAATGATATTTCATGAAATATTTTGATTGAAATTAAAAAATAATTTTCATGTAAACCAATATATTTTTGTTTTAATTTAACTTAAATGTTCATTCTTTTAATATACCCCACTTACAGAAAAAAGAGTATCGAAAACGGATGAAAAATGTGATATCCCAGTAAAAAGGACCACATCTCTCACACGGGATGTTTATTTTTTTCTTGGTTGGCCATTTTATGTTTACATAAATTTAAATTGACACAAATGCGTTTTGGGTGCCCCCTGCGAAAAATAAAAAAGACAAAACCAGGAACCAAATTATAAACTTCATAAATTATGACAGTTTTATGCTGCTCTCGCTGCTCGATTTACGCTTTATTTATTTGTAGTGATTGCAGACGAATTGAAAATGTATTTATGCAATTCCATGCCATTACGGAATGAAAACAGAAGCCAGAACAGGTAGATTTCCCAACATCCAAACCGCTCTTTATCCCCGGAATAAAGCAGCTTTAATCAAGGCTACTTTTGTGGCAAGTTTTTGTGTGTGAGCGCGGCAACCATTTGCCCTCCACCTCGCCGGTCATCTGTGGCAAATATCCTACCAGTTATAGCGGATATAGCCACACAGAGCTGGCCACGCTTAACTCAAATTGCTGTTGTTGTTTTTTCGTATTTGTTGCGGAAAACAAGAGAAAGTTGTAATCAATAAAGTAAATGACCCAGGCACTTCAGGACGACCAGAGAACATATCCTGGCAAATAGAGGGCAGTGGCAGTGGCAGTGAATGGGCCAAGTGTTGCTATGATTGATTTCTTCTGAGTGGAAAAAGCGATTTGGCGTGTGCAGACGAGATACGGTACTTATGGTAACACGAGGAATTTGGCCAGATATTTAGTTAATCAACTTGGCTTGTGTTTCAATAATACATCAGTAAGCCAGGGAGTGGAAACAAACAACGAAAATGATAAAAAAAGCATTATTCTATTAGGTATTATTAAATATTTAAGGAAGGTAGGTACGTTTTTTACTGCACAACAAAATGATTTTGTATCTTTAAGGCAAGTCTCTCCTATAGACCTGGTATTTAAGCACATATCGTTTTTACCATGCAATAATGGTGAAATCGATATTCAATAGGGGAGAACGCTATAGTCGAGTGCCTCGACTATCGACCGTTACTCAGCTAAAGCAAGCAGTGGCAAGCAGGGCAAACCAAGCAGTCGCTTGAAAGTGGATCCATCTATCTGGACAATGTATTATTTGCTTATAACTTTTTACTGAGTGGTCCGATCTTAAAAATTTATTGTATGTTTCGATGGGTATTAATAAACCAAACCAAATTAAACTACAGATTTAGTGAAACGAATTTAAAAATTTAATTTTTATCGATTTACCTCTCTTTTGAAGATTCTTTGACTACGAAAATGAAGGAACGAGCAATATGGCGACTTAAATTACGTGAGTGTAAGCAAGAAAGTAGTATATGAAATTAAAACTCAGAACATCTCGCTTTGATGTGAGGTAATCTTAAATCGATCAACATTTCATATCAAGTCTTTTTGGGGCTAGCTTTTCTTATCTACGGGAAAAGTATCTAGCCATTGAAGAGCCCTCGCTCATTGTTAACATTTATATTAATTAACAAAATGGACCCAAATTCTACACACACACATACCCATAATTGATTAATTTGGCCCTCCTTTAAGTGGGTAACATTTATTTTGCCCTTCGCTCGAGTCCCTCTTCATTTTCTTAATGAACTTAAAAAAGTCTATTGAGACCGAGAGCTTATTTTCGGCTCGAGTATAATTGAAGCGAAATCAAATCAAGCAAAATTTAACGCAGCCACAATGCAAACAGCCCAACAACGAGTTGTAAAATATTCAACTTGGAATTTATGTGCAACTTGTGTACTCACTATACATACCGCTTATTGACTCTTCAGGCCGGCATGCCAATTAAGGCCTGAACTCGAGGGCCAAAAAACTACCAACAATGGCGAAGGGGGAGCACCAAACTTTCGCCACAATCTTAACAAGAAAATCTGTAAATTACACGCCACAATTACAACATGATGGGTGGGTGGTTCGGGGGTTGGAAATTCGGCAGGAAATTCCCAAATATTTATACACCTAAATAGATTTGATGGCATAATTGAAATTTGTTGTTATTGGTCGGGGGCCATTCCACTCAATATTTGTGTGCTTGCAATTTGCATAAATGCCAAATGGCAAATGCCAAAGGAAAGTTTATTAAAAGCATAGCCGAAAGTTTTCCCGTTTTCCTGCCTTCCGCCATCAGCTGCTAATAACGATGAAGAGCCCGTGCCGGAAAATTGTGACACATAGCTGCGGGGTTCGTTATGGAGTGAACTCAACTACGGGATGGGCTGCCCTATCCCTGAATTGTCCATGAAGAAGTACCAACTTTTCGCAGAGCTACAATTTATTTTCTTCTTTTGATAATTTAACTTTTTTCTTTGCAGCTGAAAATTGGATTTGTTGCGACCGACTTTCAGACTTTCAGCGCTTGTAACGAATGTTGAACAGCAGAAAAAGTTGTTTTTCTAATTGCAGACGTAGCCTTTGGGGTCGTGGTTGGGCAGAGGACTCGTGCCGGGGGCAATAATTTGGAACAACTTTATCAGGTTATTTAATATTCATTTGTTGGAGATTTCAAGTGGCTCTGAAGTCGGCTTTGTGCGGAGATATCAAAGAAATTAACAGGGAAAACATACCTCCAAAAAATAATCCACATAAAGAAGCCACAACAATTGGAATTGTGTGACTTTAAATGGCATTTCCACTAATAGCCCAGATAAGCGGGCAAAACTTTGGTAAAACTCTCAAACTTTTGGACAGATATAAGACGGGATCCCCAATCTGATTTCGGAAAATTTAAAGTGATTTTTTTCCACCTAAGCCTATTCAATTTTATATTGCCTAATCGAATCCATTAGGTAATTGAGTTAGGATCTTTTCTCCTTAAAGAATATTATTTGAGTAGATTAGCATTTATGAATAAATTTCCTCTTTACTTTTTAAATGTAATTACTATAAACGTTTCTAACTTCATTGTATTTAAATATGAATTTTCTTTTTAAAAAAGATGCTCCATTCTACTTATAATGAAAGTGACCTAACATCTTTAAAAAATTATTATAATATTTGGGAAAATTCCCCAAAAGATGAGTTTTCCATATGTATTTAAAGAATACTTTCCTAATAAATAATTTATTAAAATCTTTAGTTAAGTTTCTATAATTATTCCGAAAAACTACCTAATACTGTGTTGAATTTTGGTCCCAGAACTCTTGGCCATTTGATTCAGCTTACCCCATTCAGTTTTCCCCGAGGGTTGGAAATTAAGCGAAATGATAAGAACAACTTGTCTTGTTCTTAACCGCCCTACAAATCGCTCTCCAATTAAATCCTTTCTTGTTTTCGCTGTAAGCTAACTTTGCATTTGAAACTTTTTTATTTCGCCCAGCGAGAGAAGACAAACAAGCCACCCCGCGGATAAAATCTTCCCTAGTCCTTGACTATGAACCTTTAATAGGAGTCCCGAGTCCAAGCCATTTAATGTGCTTACATTCATTTCGTTTTAAATCTGTGATAAAGTGGGGGTCGCTTTAAGCCCGGTCCTTCGTCCTTTCCATCCTGCGAGGCAAAAGTTGTCGCCGTGTCGCGACAAACGCAATTCTTTACACGACGACGAGTTTTGTGCGCTTTTTGTTTTCGCTCGTTTTTTCTTTCTTGCTCCGCTTTTAGGTTTCTGTTCGCCCTCACCCCCTCCTACCCCCTTTTGGCCAGGATTTTTGCCCTGCCTTGCTGCGCCTTTTCGTGCTTCCGGTTGTGTACGCGCTTTCTAGATTACTTTTATAAGTGAATTTGTTGCGGTTTTCCGCAAAATTTACAAGTACGTGAGAAAATTAGAGCTTAGCCTCTTGGAGCCTCAGAGCCGCTTGTTGCTCGTCGCGCCCTTTGGCCCCTTGGATTTGCCAGCCTTATTATGCGGCCACTTGGGCAGCGCGCTCAAGAGGCTTTAACGCGCTTAAGATGTGCAACGCGGCGTATGCGTAATTTATGCACGAACATCGCTCATACGACGCGTTGCAGCGCGCGGCAAACCGAGCGACGCCGCCGCGCCAAATTAGCAAGTTCATTATTTGCTTAGCCATCGCCTTTTGCCAATTTAACGCCAATCCTAAATGCGACTAGCTTAAAGGGGGGTGGGGGAGCAGTAGTACTTTTCTGCTCTGACATGAAAATAAATTCGATGGCTGTAGCTCTCTGCCACGCTAAAATAAAGTTTCATCTTGGCCCGCGAATGAGCAAGACAAACTTTTCCCTGCCCACCCCCTTTCCCTCTCTCTTCTTACCCGAAATACCTCCCCCACAGTGGGCGTGTCTCCGCCCACCGCCGTCTGTCTCGCTCTTTTGTGTGCGGGTGTGCGGTTTTGTCTGTATTTGCAGAATTGTTAGTTTCACGCTTTGTTTGTTGAGATTAGCTGGCAGCACCCACCCAATTCCAATCCCAGTTCCAGTCCCAAGCCCACCATTTTCCCAGCTCCACCACCCCCGAAATCCTCCCCCTGCTGACAGACCCCCCACTGAGCTTTCCGCGACGCACGAAATAAAATTGTGCAGCTTACTTTACTTTATTTGCGCCAACTTATGCCACGCCACAGCGCTACACTTGTTTTATGGATGCCCTGCAATTAAGTCTGCGGGGGAGTCCCATAAGTTTGTCATTCTGAAACACAGACCGTTCATTGCGGTTCATTCGGTGAAATATAGTCTCGGGATTTGCTTAGGTAATAGTGGAGCATTTGGGAAACCTAATCTGTAAATCTATTAATTAATATATTCAATTTAAAAAGTAGAGTTACATTTTTCTTTTAGTATTTTTGTTTCCTTTTTTCTGTGATTCTTAGATATTCATTTTAATTTAAATTAATTTATTCGGTGCTACAGCGATTTTAGGAATTAATGAAACTTCAAATGATTAGCATAACACGGTATTTATTATATGTTTTCTTCTTTTTTATAATATTTTAAAAACATTTATGATAAGTAATCTAAAGTATTATCACACAGAAATAAAATTTTAAATAAAAAAATTCTATTCAATTCAATTCTACATTATTTCATATCAATAAAAAGCCGATATGGTATTTTTTATAGTTTATTTTTTAAACATTTTAACTTGATATTTTATTATATCAGTTATTTTATTTTAAAATACCAAATGTAGTATTTTTAAAGAAATAAGGAACACATAAACAACATAATTTGGATTTGAACTTAAAAAAAAATATATATAAAATTGACATATGATCTCGTGACAATTTTTTTTCTTGTCATAAAATTGAATCCAAAATTGGTAAATAATGCAAAAATTTTTAGAAAATATCAATTTTAATTTTCCTATGCTGAAAATATGTATGTTCCGGAAACAATATTTAATCTGGTAAATAAGTTATTGCTATTGTTAAATATATATATTAATTTGTGAAACATAATAAATTATTTTTAGAATAATGAAGTATGTTGCAAACTATTATTGCACTTAATAATCCACATAATTTAGTTGTTTAAACATAAAGACATCACGTGGACTCATGCAATTAAGACATTTTAGTCACCCATTTGTCATTTGAATCAGTGCAAATGCTTTGGAGATTCAACATTTATCCCATAAATCAGGACGTGAATCATCTCTATCTCAGCCGCTAGGATCTCCTTTCCCAGGAGAGTGTATCCCGAGTTCGTATAAATCAATTGCCTCAAACACATTTCACTTGGTTTATTTGCTCCGTTTGTTTGTTGCCTTTTGGAAGAGCAAAGTTTGCACGTGAAAATTGCGTTCACATGTCTTCCGCAATTGTGTCTGTGTGTGTGTGTATTTGCCGGATTGGTGGCGAAAAATTCGCTGGCGTGTGGAAAATTGATGCTGTTGCTGAAGTTTTTGGCTTTTTGAACTGACAGCTGCGATTTTTATGCGTCTCAGCCGCCGATGTGGGCCAGTTGGGTCGGAAACTACATAGCAAAAATAATTGTAATTGTGAGTGGGGGTTGAACCCTCCAGTTCTAACCACCCACCCACTTCCTCGCTTATCCCTAATAAGCATAGTTATTCAGTTTTGGACTTGCGGCGTGTGAAGTGTCTGATATTATTTTCGGTTTGCCGCCTTGGCCTGAGCGATGGCTTTCCATCCGCCCATTTCCCTGGTATTTATGGTCCCCCTTATTTATGGCAGTACTTTGCCCGCTGGCTAACGAGAATTTATGGCTAATTGATGCTGTTATGCGTTGCCGTTCCGGCCAAAATGGATAGCAAATGATGGCCGAATCGAATAAAGTAGCCTGGCAAATTAACTGCAATCCTGCGGTTCTGATTGCGAACGGAATAGTGCACTAGTACATAAATTAAGGGCCGGCAATGCAGCAGAATATCTGCATTTTCATAGCCAAATGTGTGAATTTAATTAAGTTGAATTGCAATTTATAATTCATAACTTACCAGCAGATGACGCCATGTAGCAGAAACTTGGAAACAGCTGGCCCCCAGCTGCTGGTCATGGTTAATTCACTGAATAAGCTGCCCCCTCCTCACCCCTTTACTACTGCTATTTATACACAGAGAAAAACAAAAAAGGTTCAAATATTTTTAATCCCAGAAAATATATCAATTTCCTGGTTGAAGAAAATATACGAATGATCAAAGATTTTGACCTTTTTTAAAAAAAAATATTTTAAATTATCTGATAATATCTTTTCGTATCGTGTCGAAATCATGATCAATTTAATACTACCCAAGATCAATTTAATATCTTCGAAATGTAAGCAACATGTTCTATGTAGGCAGGGTCCAATATCGAATGTGTCTTTCTCCCCATATTGCTCTTTCCTCACTTTTTCGAAGTCAAAAAATTTTCGATACATTTAGCGTTCGCTTATCGATTTGATTCTGGCGTAATTTTTTTTGCACAGTATATTAAGAATTTAATAATATTAAATAAGAAGAATCTTTCTTAAATTTCTACAGAATATAAAGTTTAACATTTTAAGAGGGTATTTTAAATGATCACATTTTTATACCCGTTACTCTTAGAGTAAAAGTGACCACTCAGTAAAAAGTTAAATGCAAATAATGAATTGTTCGTTACATAGATGGCGCCACATTCAATCGACTGCTTGCCATTGCTTGCTTTAGCTGAGTAACGGGTATTTGATAGTCGAGACACTCGAATATAGCGTTCTCTCTTGTTGATCATGTCTTCAGGGTCATATTCCCACATTTAACAGCAATCATTCCCATTTTCCTCCGTGTATCGATTGCCATTTCAGTCGAATGGACCCTGCAATGGGGCAATGTTCTCACAGGACACGCCATACACACACACACACCCGTAACACCCTCCAGGACACGTGTGCTATGTAAATTACAAAAGTATAATGCAAATGGTGTGCCCCGTGGGACGAAGGGAAGGGGGCGGGGTAAGCGGGAGGCTAAAAGGGGGAGGCGGCAGCAGTCCCTCCTCACTTAATTAGCCAGCGGGCTTATTTATTATTCACCGGCAATGCCTGACTACCGACCTGGCCTGCCTGCTCCAGCCTAATGAATCACAGTTTTTGTAGTGGAAATTTTAATTTTTCATTAGCATGCAAAGCAACAAAGCGACACGAAAATATATGACCTTGTGTGCGAGTAGTTTTTGTGCTGCGACTGCCTTTGTGTTGCCATGGCCCAATACCATTTCCATTTGGCCCACCTGCCCGGAACATTTGTCACCGGAGCGCAGGACCTGAGTGATGGAGCTCACGGCTCACGAGCAGCCGAAAAAGAGCAACAAGGAAGAAAAATGTGAAAAGCATGTTGAAAGGATTAATGCACACATCATTTAACCAGGGGGAAAAGCCTGGCAGATAGGTGAAAGTCCTTGGCCGCCCCGTCCATCATCCCATTTTCCCTGCACGGCCCATTGAGAACTCGAGTCCCGAAATGACAGTTTTCCCAGCCGCTAGACACACACAGTCCATCTCTGGTCCCTGGTCAAGGTTATGAAGTCGAGGGCTCCTTTATGGGGATTTGCGGCTGACCGAAACTTGTTTTTGCGGCTTTCTCCGAGTGTAAACGGTTCGAGTTGGTTGCGTTTAGTTATTTTTATGCACGATTTAATTTTTGCTCAGTTATTTACATTTCGGTTAAGGTATTAGTGGTCGACTTCAAGGGCGGTCGAACTCTTTAATGTTTATGCTAACGAGATAGGAAAATGGCAAACAAAAGGGAAAAGCTTTCAAAATATGGGAAAACATTTTTGGGATCAAGATGGAAGTTTGATGAAAATATTTAAGATTAACAAGCAAGCAGGGCAAGCAAAGCAGTCGCTTGAAAGTGGTGCCATCTACCGGCCATTGGGTATTTCATTTCATTATTAATTTTTATAACTTTCTTTCCAAAAATTTCATTAAGGTTTGGTAGGTATTACTAAGACCAACAAAAATGCATTTACACTTTTACAAAATCAATTGATCCAATTTAATTAGTTAAATTCAACTAATTAAGTTTCATGTGTTTAATTGCATACAAAGTAGTTATTTAATCCCAAAATTAATTAAATAAAATACTATTTATATTAAGCACAATCTTTTTGATCTCGTAGTTCCTAGTAGTATTTATTTTCAATATTTATAGGGACACCATATAACTCTCCTCCGTCCATCTCCCAATCGGATCCATACGACTGCTGTCAAAGCTGTAACCAAAAGCAAACCAAATCCAATCCAAAACCGCAGACATTTCATTGAGTGACCGTGCAACCGACCACCCGGTCACGTTTGCTTTTCCGAGCTCAGCGTTTCAGGATCCGCGGTCTGGACGCCATTTGCGGCTCATAATTCAGAGCCCGGCTGGTTCGGCAAATTGCATTACCAAAATAATAAATCAATAGCCATTTGATGGGGCTAAATGGGATTATTGGCAGTCGGCGCGGCCCATGACTGCTTCTTCCTGTCTGCGCGCATTTATGACATAATTCAATTCATTTCCTTAAATTCATTTTTCAGCGAAACTCAACTCAACGCAATAAGCAGATAAATAAATAAACTTGTGCTCTGTCCGAAATTGATTTTTATGGCGAGCAGCCTGCATAAAAAATTTCACTGATTTTTATCTTCAATGCTAACAAAGAAAATGCGCGAATATTCGTGCCAGCGGATGCAGGTGCCAAAGGAAAATTAAAAGGTAAAAACCGAGGGGGAGGAAAAGTGACGGCAGTGACGGAAAATATGCCAGCAATTGCCACATCAAGCCAGCCACATATTGGAGCAATCACACACACACGTGTCGGAATCCATTCCCGAACTCGTTTCCTCCTCAATTTAAAATTCCAGAGAAATATATTTTGAAAGTGCCTCTTCAAGCAAATAAATCGTTTATTGATGTGCAATACCAACTCGTCCATATAAATTTTTTAATTAATTTTCTTTCATTTAAGCTAATATTTGCCGTTCAAGTTATTACCCGCATTTCTGAAAACTTTTCTTCACTTCACTCCGAGTGTGAACACAATACGAAAAACTTTAAATTTCGATTTGTTTCGTTAACTTTTACTCAACGAGATTTCCAGAACACCTTTGCCAAAGTTTGAACAACTTGTCGAACGCAAAATAAAGCGAATAAAATGAAATGAAGGGGGAGGAAAAAGATTCGGTACTGCAGGAAATGCTGCTCGTATTTCGTTTTTGTTAATTTTATTTGCATGCTTTTATGCCTTATTTTTATTCATTTCTTTAGATGTTCGTCCCTCGATCTGGGTTTCCCTCAACTGATTTTACTTTTTCATTTCGGCGCCGGCTTGATATAAATTTTTGACAACATTGAATGACGGCAGTGGCATGCTGCACGTGATAGAAACCAGTACACTTAAAAAATTTGAATATATTATTAGGATATTCATACTTATTCTATATTTCAAGCATACTTCCTGCCCTCTAACAACTTTATACATTTTTCGATTTTACTATAAAAACAAGAGAGAATGCTATAGTCAGGTGCCTCGTCTTTCAAATACCTATTACTCAACTAAAGCAAGCAGTCGCAAGCAGGGCAAACCAAGCAGTCGCTTGAAAGTGGCGCCATCTATGTGGCAGACAATTCATTATTTGCTTATAACTTTTTACTGAGTGATCCGATTTAAGCGGCATGATAAACGTAGGAACCCCTAGAATAAGTATTTTGAGTCCCAACTCTCTAGTTCCTATAATTTCCGAGATCTTAGCGTTCACACGGACAGACAGACGGACAAACGGACAGACGGACGGACAGAAATGACTAGATGGACTCTGCTAGTGTTCCTGATCAAAAATATATTTTCTTTATAGGGTCGGAAACGAAAATACATTTCTATGTTATTTATTTTCTTAAAAACTCCCAAAACATTTACATTTTTAAGGTTTTACTTCATTAACAATTTTTTCTAAAACAAATGCTAACTCTTACATACAATGAGCTATATACAATACATTTATTTCTTAATTTAAATTAAGTTGGAATTATAATACAAATTTTTTTACACATTTTAAATATTTCTTTCTGTGTAATATCAACACACTTGCAGATACAAATATTTAAGCGAGTATGTGATATTTGCAGGTTATCAGGCGGCTGAAGGAGGAACGAATCGGCACAACACTCAGACACAGAGACAGACAGGATTCATACGTGTGCAAAACTCGAAATAAATTTTCCCCCAACACTCACACACACAGTCGCATCCTCGTGCCGTCTGAGTGTTGCTTTGAAAAATAGGCAATGTGCGGAAATTTTGATTTTTCGCCCGACTTGGCAAAGGCGTCGAGGGTCCCAGCGAGTTTAGTTTTGTGTGTCTGACTTACAGCGAAATCAAATTAACTTGTGCACACTTTTAGGCGCGCAAAGGGAAGGCTAAGAAAAGAAAAAAGACCGGGCCAAAATGCTGCGACGTGACTTTCCCTACACCAATGCAAATGGCAACCGGAAGTCCTGAGTGTGTGTGTGTGTGTTGATGTGCATGTGTAAATTTATTCACTGATGTCTTTTATAAAGGGCAATTTCAAACATTTTGTCATTAAGTCGACAAATTTTTAGAACGTTGCCGCATTTTGGGCCGAGGTAATTACAAAATGAAGTGCACGTGAGACACGAAAAGAAAGCCAAATAAAAAGAGAGTCATAAAAAGGAAATGGAGGGCTTGAGGAGGAGGAGAGCCGTCAGAGGGGCGTGGCAAATGGAAACAGACTTCAAATGAATTTGTCTTTTACAGTTGTACAGTTCCATTTCCCCGCCGCAAGCGGCTGTCAAATATGGCTTGAATTGCTTGATATCTTTTAATAGCCTGCGATGGTACATAACCTGCTTGATGAGCTGTGAGCTTTATAATCAAGTTTGTATACAATATGTATTGTATTTACTTTAAGGCCAAAATAAGTAATTAACAATTAAATATATTTTTTCTGAACTCTTAAAGTTTTTTAAATTTAAAATTACAAATTTGTATAAATAAATACACCGAGGAAAACCAAATCTACAATTCAGAACAAAATTTTTATTTTAAGAACAAATTGTTCTTAAATTTTATACTTGAGATAAAATCAACTGTTCTTAAAATAAGAACAATAGTTCTTAAACGTTGTATAATTAACAAAAATTAATAACAAAAAAAAAATAATATAGTATTTTATTTTTAATGGTTTTTATGACATAAAAAACTGTTTTAAATTAAGAAAAATCGTTCTTGAATTAAGGCAAAAATAGTTCTTGATTTAAGAACTTTTAGTCTAAAGCTAGGAACAATAAATTGACTCATTCCTATGAACAAAAGTTCTTAATTTGAGAACATTTTTCTTAATTTTAGACTGTTTTATATTTTTCTGTGTAACCCATTTCCACTTATCTAAAATTGCTTTTAATATACTAATAGTAGTAGTCTCCTAAATACCAAAAAAAATGTATGCAATTAGCGGGCTCGCTTACAGCATTTAGAGTTAGCAATTAAAAAACAGTTACTGTTGGTTTTCCCCAACTATTATGTTATTTATTTTTAATTACAGACCACAGCCAGCGAAGTTATTTACATTGCAGATGGGGAGATGATAGCCGGAACATTAGCCAAATAACACGCAACTATTAGCACCTAAACGCCCGCCACATGCAGGCATAAATCAAAACTGGCTTCATAAAATATTTATGCCCGCCCACACCATTGAGCGAAACCCACAACAACATAAAGACCTACATTCCATAGTGTTAAATAAAAATGAGTGCCCATTTGTAGGGGATGAGAACCGTTGAGAAACGAGAGGAAAGGAGAAAAAACTACGCAACTGGTTGTCAATTTAAAAGAGGGAAAAAAGTTTTGAAAAAGGTTTAACAAATGCCACAGCACTGACAAATGGAGATAAAGCAAAGCAGCTGAACTCCTGGCCCCCGAAATGTGTGTAAACAAATTAAAAATTGGCCATAAAAAAATAATCATATTGCGGCCGGGGCCAAAACAAACAAGCGACATTAAATTGATAAAGGCAATGGCCAAAAGGGGCAAGGCCGCCAATAAAGAACGCAGCATGCGAGGCCCGGATCAGCAATAAAGACGCTTCCAGTGGCTCAAGAAGCGGGCAAAAACACTTGAGTGCCTGGAACGACAATGGTGAGCATTTTTTTGCTCGCATTAAAGGCAACTTCCAAGTCATTAACCCGTTTATGACGCTTAACTTGGCCGAAACCCCGCCACTGGCCCCACAATAAAGCGGCAATAAAATGGCTAGCACACACACATCCACATATGTACATATGTGTGCCTTTGTGGGCCTGGCCAACTTAAAGCGTTTAACGGCTCATTTATTGCGGAACATAGACCCGCTTTCGAGCTTCAGCCCGGCATAAAATGTTATTAAAAACGCGGCTATAGAATCGCCGGGGCACGCGCCCATTATGTGTTTAATCTTTGACCGACCAGGCCCGAACGACAACCTCCTACACACCAAAACAACGACATTGCCAAATTTCACAATAACATTGATGGGAACGGGATAAAATGGTGGCCAGTGCTGTGGAACTAATGGCAAGCGGAAACGGATGCAGCAAACTCGTTTCGCCATTTGACGTCACATTGGTGGGCATAAAAAAGGACTGGAAGTGCATATGTCTACATGTGAAATAGTAGAAAGCTGGAGGTCCTTGAGTTAACGCACTAATGGTACACAGAATGCCAAAGATAGACTTTCATTCGGCATAATGGAATGAATATGGCGAGAGCATGGCGGCGAATATGTCATCGAAAAGCTGAATAGGAAACGGGAATTACAGACATGACAAATACCTTAAAAAAATAATGCAAAATTTGTTTATCTAAAAATGCAGAAAAATACTAAAGGTTTGTACTTATTTGTAAAGGTGTCTAAAACTATGCTACGATGTATTTTTCATTGCATACTTTTGGTCTAACAGTAGACTGCACTATATATTTCATAGCATACTTTCAAACACCATTATAAATAATGGAACAGTGTGGCCCTCAAATATTCCGAATAGTTTAAATTAAATTTGGAATATTAAATTAAGGTTATGCATTTTGTTATAAGCAAAAAATTGGTATATAAGCAAAAGGTAGGTATAATCAAACTTTATTCAATTTAATAAATATTTTAAAAAAAATATTATTGCATACTTTTAGACAAGTAAAAAAACACACTTAAATCACTAGAGATTTCCTATACTCCCAGTAGTTTTACGAAACCCTCAACCTTTTTCTCCAATTAGTCCTTTAGGCTCTGCGGAGCAGAGTATACAAAGGAATTTACGGTTGATGTGGCTTGTCTGTTTATGGCAACAGCGGCTAAGTTGCTAGCAGGACAGCAGGACCAAAGCGGTTTTGGGTTTGTTATCCGCCGCACACACACAAATACACACACGAGCACAGATACTCAGCTAAGCTCACGCACATTATGCTAATATTGCCCCCACTGTAGTGTTAGTGGGTTAAGGACATTTTTATGTATATATGCCCACGCACATCGACCATCGACATCGTGTGTGTGCGCTGGCCATCTGCGTTTGGCTGTGTTCGTGCATGTTAAATGAGCGTAATGCCACTATTATTGGACACATTACAAACAAAATGAAAGTGGCACCGCACACACAGGCCATTGTTTGGCTTTAAAGTTCTTGGCCAAAGAGATTACGGACTATTGCAGTTGGCATATTAAACTTGCATCAGTTCCGCAATAATTGAGCAATCGATTTAGCTGCTCAGCACCAAGAGCCAAAACAGGTGTCTTCAGGCTGCCGCAATTGATGGCAAATTTCCTATTCCATTATCCCAACTTAGCTGGTCAATAATGCAGGCTGACATCCACTGCCGGTCATAACTTGGCTTAAGCTACGCCACTTGATTGACCCAAATCGGCTCATACTCCTTTCTTCTTCTGCACACAAAAAAATATATTTGCTTTTTACTGACTACTGATATCATATTATTGTATTAATAAATAATGGTTTAACTTTAAAAATAAATAAAAATAAGCCTCAAACATATAAAAAGCAACTGACGATAAAAAAGTCAATGGAAATGAAAACATCAAACATCCGTAAATAAAATTAATTAATGAGTGTACAAGTCCCAGTGGATAAATAAAGTTCTTTAATATAAAAACACAATGCAAATGTATATATTTTTTTGCATTGGGATGTTCACCATTTTGTTTATTAATATTTACAATAAAGATGCATTTTTTTAATATAACACTGTGTTACAAAATTAATTAATTAAAATATATAGAGTCTTTGTGTAATGCACATAAAAACTTTTTTCATTTGACATCTATTTTAGATAGCATACTTTTGGGCAAACTGGTAAAGGTCCTCAAACTGCAATTTTTCTTTGTTTATGGCTATGTCGCAGTTATTTTTTCTTTTTTTTTCTATTATTTCTCTCTTAAAAAAATTCTAAAATTATTTTGAGAAGACGCTTTAAATTATAAAGAGTGGCACATTTAAATTACTTTGACAGCTAAACAAACTATGAATTTGGGAATTCGTAACAAATTTAAATTTATCGTATTAATTGAAGTGAATTTTAATACCCACGAATTTCTCTCTGTACCATCGTTACCTGTTCACTACTATGGTTATTGAACGTCGATTTTTATGCCCCAGTAGTATCCACAATTCTTGGAAAACACACTCAGCAAGGCCAAATCCATTGACATCCTCTTAGCATCGTCGCAATCACCATCATCATCATCATATCGACATTTGGCTGTGACAAAAAGTTAAAACTTTCACACAACAAAAACTGTTTTAGTGCCGACATAGTTACCCCAAAAAAATAGAGTGCTTCGTTTTGCAATAAAAAAAATTGATTACACATATTTTGCAGGCGGTCGCTTTGGAGTTTGAGGTGTATTATCGATTCGCAGTGTTCGAACCTTTTCGGTTGACAGAAAAGGAGAATGGATGTGCTCCGAGGGACAGGAAACACCTCTGGTTCCACTTTGCGTCACATTATGGCGATATCAAGCACACAAACGGGACTCGTATATAGAGAAATAGCAGCGGCGATTAAACCGAAGAAATACTGCCTTAGGGGCCACGACAAAGCACGAAATTTCAACTTAAATCTGAAATTCAGTATCAGTAACTAACCGGGAAAACGGGAGGCGGGGGAGCTGGTTTCCCCGCCAGCGAAAGAGAAAGAAAATTATAATGTAGGTATAAATCATAATTTTAAGGCAGAAATCTCTAGAGATGAGCTTTCAGCGTAGACTTGGCTGGGGGGGATGTGGATGTGGGATGTTCTTCGCCCTCGTTTTCCGGCAGGTATAATCCCTCAAAGCAGAAACACAACTCAAGCATTTTGGGCGCCTCTTTCAAACTTCATGCGCTCTATATGTATGGCCGGTGCTGTATTCCTGTATCCTTATGTGTGTGTGTGGCAACAATTTATGCGCTTCGTCGCTTTCCGTCTACTTCGAATGATTTGCCTTTCCCTTTGCCTTTCCCTTGGCCCAAAGTCCCGACCCGAATCCCTCCCATCCATCTACTTCGCCTCAAGTTCAATTTATTTTGCGCATAAAAAATATCTAAGCATTTTTGCCCGGCTGTCTTGATGCAAAAGTATTGGTGACTTGACTTGTGTGTATGTGTGCCTACGAAAGTCTAGAAATTTGCCTATTCAACTAAAGCCAATGCTAGAGATGAGAAAATTGGCTTTAACTTCTCATTTGTAGGTATTAGATATGGGTTTATTCTTTAATAATAGGGCTAAATGATATAATGCCTAGAAATGAGAAGTTAAAGCCAATTTTCCCATCTCCAACATTGCCTTTATATGGGTTTATTTATTAATTTAGCTCTAAGAGAATAAACAAATTTACACATAAAATATTTTCTCATTTAAAAAGAAAAATGATAATTTAGGTCCTAAGAAAAATACCAATGGAAAATATTAATATTTTAGAAAAAGTGTATTTAAATATAATTTTTATTAACTGAAAACACTTTTAAAACTTTGATGAATGGGTATTTAATTTTAGAATTAAGCTTCTTCCGATTTAGCTCACTCATCACTAATTCCTCCGAAAAACAGCTTGCAGCACCCACAAATTCATGCAACATGAGAAATTGCTTATAAATCATAAGAAACCCAGCCCTCCTTCCTTGGCCTCAGCACTCATACGCAATGCATGTACTTTGATTTACCGCTTCGGTTTTTCGCCTTCGAAATCTACATATTATACACACGCCCATGCCCCGAAATAAACACATAAATATTACTATGTGGCCCCATACTTGCAGCTTGAAGAATGGTTTATTAAATAAAATGCTACCTGCTGCGATGGGGAAACGAGAAAAGCAGCACGAAAACTATTCGGTCATACGAAATTTGTCAACGCGTCATCAACATCCAATTGACATGCCAAGTAATTTGCTGCTAAGCAACACACCAAAATACAAAAGGCGGAAAACTCCCACGACCTCCAACCGCCAATCCGCCCACTCACCCACCCGTCGAGTTTGGATTTTCACAGGATTCACCGAGCGAAAGAGTGCTTTGGGCTGTTATTTCACTTTATTTTCTCTTCAATGGGTATACAAATTCTAGTTTGAAGTGTTTTACTCTCGACCCTCTATAAATATACGTAAAAAATCCAATAATCGACATTAAAAGTTGTTTTTTCTAAAAAAGGTTTATACATGTTTTAGTTTGATAGAAATAACCATAGAATATTTTAAAATTCATCTCATTTCATAATTTTTTTTAAAAGAGAGGAAGGAAAACTTATATAACATTTTTTTCCTTTATTAACAATTTTCAATTCGATGTAAATTAATATTATCTGTAGACACACATAATAACTTTTCAGTAATACATCCACAAGCAAGACAAAGCAAGCAGTCTCTTGAAAGTGGCTCCATCTACCGTTCAATTGCTCATAACTTTTTAATGAGTGATGCGCTTTATGCGGTAGATATAACTAAAGCAAACAAAGTTGCATGTGCACTTGTAAAGATTTGGGCGTCAGGATGTTTTTGAAGTCCTTAAGGCGCTAGTTAGTTTTCGAAGGAAAGAGTAACTGAAAATATCCAATTGTATTACCTTACAGACCTTCTGTCCCTAGCTGCTAAATGTATAACCATAAAGCTATTTATGTTTGTAAAACCGCAAATGCCAAGAAAAACTACTAAATGCCTCTGAATTGATACCATTTTTTTGGCAAAGTTAAGCTGCTGCATAATCTGCAAGAGTATTTGAAGTTTCAGTTTACCTCTCGCTTCTTGATTTTTTTATAAGCTTCAGCTTTTTTCGGTGAACACATGTCAAGGCATTTAAGATTTATATTTTTTCTCCATTTTTTGCCGGACCTTGTCCGCAGGCGAAATTGTTGAGCTGCTCCTGCTCCATTCTGCCTGCTGTGCGGTGTTTTACATACATATTTGATGGGCCAGTGAGGATTTCGGGGGCTACAAAACGGCCATGTGCATGCAATGCTTTTTTAACGCGCTTTCATGGTTAGCTGCATTCAAGTGGGGTTCTCTCTAACCACTCGCATATACCCTTTTTCGGGGCGTTTTAATTGTCAGGCAGCACTCGGGGATTCGCTGGCAATTGAAAAGGATTTGGGCTTGGTCCAAAAAGAGTATTTAAGATTTTTCAACAGGATTAGTTTACCAAACTATGCCAAAGAGGGCGCTTTAAAACAATAAGTGTTGAAAAATTATAATGGAAATTATTAATAGGGATTTTAAAATGAATAAGACTTTAAGAAAATCCAAATAATAATCCACTCCATCAAGTTGAAATTATTCATAGTCACATCACAACTTTGTACAAACCAAAAATTGACATATTTCCACAAATTCCCACTGCAATCCGAGGAGCTAAGTAAGCGTATAAAAAAAAGAGTTTAAAACAAACAATGGCTAAACTAAAAATGGAGCAGCAAGAGCTAACAAAGAGGCAGACAAACTCCGACTACGTCGAAAATGCGACCTTTCCATTGTTACCTTGGCCGCCTGGCACGGAATATCCTGGCCACAAGGAGCGTGCAACGCTGCGTATGAGTGATGCGGGCATTTTTAAATTATGCACGAGTTTTTTCAGCTCCACCCGCCGCAGTCTCATGTGAGCAAGCAAATTTTCCACACAATAAAATTGTTCACACTTTTTATGCACAAAGGGGCGACAGGTGGAATTCCAAAAAGGCACTGCCTTTGTCGCATATAAAATACATTAGAAGGCCTGAAAATTGAAAATTCAAGCCTTTAATTAAGGCCAGGCGCTACGGGCCAATTGCCTTGATACATTATGAAAATGCAGCTAACGAAGCATGTGGAACCTTGACATTTTGCGGAGACCAAAACCAACATTATTCTGTTCGGTCGGCTGTCTGTCAGTGGCACTTTGATAAGCAAAATATGCCAGCACACATCATCACCAGCAACGACACAAAGAAACGCCCTCAAATGCATATTGAATATATATATAGGCAAACGTGCTTATTACAGACTGGGGCGTTAGCTTAAGCCAATTTTCGTTGAAAGTAAATTGAGCAACAAGATTTATACTCAACTTCTGGAAATACTGTTATTAAGATGTCTAGGAAATTCATTCCACTCTCAACGTTAAGTATAAATTATATATTTTTAACACAAAAAAATAAACACCCCGCGACAAAATGCTTACACAAATAGTAAAATCAAGAGAGAGCGCTATAGTCGAGTGCCTCTTCTATCAAATACCCATTACTCAGCTAAAGCAAGCAGTCGCAAGCAGGGAAAACCAAGCAGTCGCTTGAAAGTGGCGCCATCTATGTAGCGGACAATTTATTATTTGCTTATAACTTTTTACTTTTTGGTCCGATTTAAAAAATTTCTTTTACGTTTTGGTAGGTATTAATAAACTAAACAAAAAGGCTTTTACACTTTAGTGTAAAATAATTTATTATGTTAAAATCATATAGTTTTCTCTATAAACATAAAAAACATATAAATACAAAAATAAATTTTACAAACTTAAACTTTTTTGAAAACATTTCAAAATATCTACTGTACTCATTTATCTTTACAAAAGGACCCACAATTTCCAGAGACAAAGAAACCAAAGGGCCAATCTAATAAAACCAAAGTTAGCTTTAAGTTAGAGCTTCCACTCTCAGCACTTTGATTGTGTACGCTTTAAGCCTCCTTTGTCTCCGTCCCTTCGGAATGATAACAAAGATGGCGGATAGTATGCAGCGATAAATGACAAAGCTAATGCGCTTTCAACGCTCCGGCAAACGCACCACGGAAATGCTTTGGAAATGCCATCGCAATGCCACTCAAGGATGGCAAGGCATTTGCCTGCTGCCGGCGGCATCTGGTGCCATAAATGTCTGCACATTGTTGCAGGTGCAGGTGAAAGTGGCTCGTGCTGGGGAAATCTGCGGGAAATGCGGGAAAAGGGCCGACACGAGACGTGAGACAAGCTGAGAGTCGCCTGCAGCTTGAGCTTGACATTTGCCTGACAATCGGCCGACACATTCAGCCACACTACCATTCACTGCCCTCGGCGTCGCGGATTTTTCCGCTGCTTTGATTTTGAATAGCTCACTTACCTAATAAATGCCCGAGCTACGCTTCCTTTTCTTTTTTGGTTTTCCCCCCAGTCCTTGCTAATGCTGTGCAAATTCAAGTTCGCATTCTTGAGGATTCTGTTTTACGACCCTCGCTCAGATGAGATCATAATGCATAGCGTGAAATAAGTCACTGCTTAAAGTGGCTCATAGAAAATAAGTGCAATGTCGGGAAACTAAATTGTAAAGGAATTTCCATAGATTAAATGTGAATACTCTTGGAGAAAGTTTGAAAAAAATATGGAAATTGTATAAGGTTTTTGAAAAGTTTAATTATGGAAAAGGATCGGAAATATTCTTAAAATTATTGTACATTTTTACTAACTAGTAGTACTAACTTTACTAACTAGTAGGTACACCGAGCATAACAAGTGACTAAAGGTAAGAAAAAAAAATATTCTCAAATTAAGAACGATTATTCATAGAAATGTGTTAAAGTTCTTAACTTTTGACTTAATGCTCTTAAATCAAGAACAATTTGTGTCTTCAACAACGCTTTTTGTTAATTTTGTTTCGTTTTTTTACCTATTTAATCTCACAGATTCCTAAATGTTGACTTCCTAAATGTAGATTTAATTTTTTCTTTTAGTGTATTTAACGTAAATGGTTTGTATAACAGTAAAATATTTTTGAGAAAAACATTCTATTCAAATATTGAAGTGTAGGGAACTAAAAAATTGGTACATTTCGCCACAATTTCTTTTATTAAGAATAAAAAGGCCTGTGGAAAAATCGTCTCCGCTTACTCTCATTTATCTAGTTAAATTCTGAAAATTTATTTCGCTTGCCCCAGTAAAGCACACTTAACTTTATGCCCCCCGCCCTCGATCAAGTGTTGTTTATTACGGCCCCAGTATTTCTCAGATCTTTCGCCAGAGAGAGAGCTTGCCGACACAAATCTACCTTGAGAAAGCAACAATCAGTCCCCCAAGGCCACAACAACGAGGCAAAAAGTTGGCAAGTAAATTTATTTATTGAGTCACTTACTTGCCAAGGAATCTCTCTCGCCCTCCTGACAGCGAATGTGTGTATGGCTTGAATTTATGTGTGTTTTGGCTGCCGACTTTTACTTGGCTTTCCACACATTCGCCTGGTAATTGTATTAAATTTCAATTAATGAAAGATGTGGCTACGAGGAGGGAATTTAAAAGGATCTGGTTGTATCTTTCTTTTTTGAGTATATCATATCCTCCTAAGCCATATGAAAAATATATATAAAAATATTTAAAGACTAAATAAATAGATAAGAAATTTGTGAAATCTGTTTTAATACCGAAGTTTAATTATAAGAAGGAAAATAATCTATTCCGCATTATGAAAATAATGGATACACATTTTCTAAGGATAAGATAACATGGAACGTATTTCCTAAAACATTTTTAAAATATCCGTCTAGTGATTTTTCAATAGATATGTACTATAATAATTTTGCATGCGTTTTTGTACCCTTCGATAGGTATTATTCATCGAAGGCGCTGGCCGTGAAGGTCCCTACGAATTTGTTTTTACTTTTTATGGCAATCGAAGTGAATTCTGTTTTGGCTTTATTGTTGCTGCTGTTGTTCCAATTCCAATATTCCAATTTTGTTGGTCATAAATTTTAGCGAGACGGGCAAATGAAAAGCACAGCGTAAAAGAAAATATTTAAATTTCCTCGGTCTCCCATTTTATTATGGTTTTTTTTTTTCGGCAGCCCTTTTTCCAGTTCGGTTGAAGGGAGCGGGAATTCTGTGAGAAAAAATCTGCTTAAATGTACTTCCGTCATAAAATAACGGTAATGCAGAGCAATGTGCGTCTGTGGGTGTGTTTGTTGCGGGTGCGTGTGTGTGTGTGTGTGTGTGGCTCACGTAGCAGGACGAGCAAGGAAAACCTTTTTATAAATGTTGGTTCGCAGGTTCCGCAAAATAATAAAACAAAGAGGCAGCTGCCAGGACATCGCCCGTCCAAAGGCAACCGACAAAGAATGCTTTTAAATTTGACACACACACAAACACACTCTGCGAAAAAGAATTAATAAATTTGTGCAACAAAGTTGCCTTTAAGGCACCGAAACGCAACCGACCCATGAAGCCAGCTCCCCACATTGCTCACTTTGTTTATTTTAATTTTTTTTTGGTTTTTATCCTTTTTTGCTGTGTTTGTTTTGATGGCCCAAAACTCTGTGCGGCGACATTTGTTTGAAGTTTATTTTGCATATGTTTATTTCTGGTTATGCGATGAAATTCCCAATTGTGCTTTGTTGTCCTCTTTTTGGTGTTTGCGGCAGTGTCAATGCGACAATATATGAAAACTTTATTTATTTCAGAAGAGTTATTAGAAATGCCACACTCTTTATTTATACCTAACAATCAAATATATTCATTGGCGCATAATTATTATTTTAAAACAATAAAATATAAATAATAATAAGTAAAAATTCAAATAGATTACTGTAATATTTTTGAATCTTAAAGAAATAAAATTAAAATAATAATAATAAAAAATTGAAATAGATTTACTATAATATATTAACATTCAAAATCTTTAAAATTAAATTAATATAAATATTTTAATTAGCGCTTAATTATTATTTAAAACCAATAAAATGTAAATAATAATAATACAAAACCGAAATAGATTTACTATAATAATTCAAAATCAAAAATCAATAAAATTATCATAAAGAAAGGTAACTAAATAATATAAAATATTAAAACCAATAACCGTATTTTTTAATGACTTTTAAATTGACTTTACTTCCCGAAATCATTTCCATATTTGCACTTAACTCCGTTTATAACACCATAACACCTTTTAATCGACGCACACAATGGACAATTCATTGATTCACAATTTGCATTTTGTTCGCTCTTATCAAAAACTAATTAAAATTAGCCGAGAGGAAAACAAATTATCAGCATAAAATGCGTTCAACTAAAAATAATAGATATTCGCTAATGCATCGAAACTCTTTTATTGGGAAATTATGTAAATTTTTTCGGGGCCAATGCAATAAACATCCAAATGAACCCATTAGCACTGCGGTCATTGTTGATTAGGCCTAGATTTTCGCAATTATATCAAAAACAATAGAGTCTGCATATGATAAACTGGAATATGTGACATACCTTTATAAGCCTGACTTTCCGCTCACACTCTTGCTCTATCGAGAGGGTTCAGGGACCCCTGTGCTGTGGCAATTGACCACTTCACTGGCTGCTCTTGTGTTTGTTTTTATACTTGTAGGTACGCTTTTTATGATTTTCCTTGCAGATACGCCCACAGCACACGTCAATTAACCTACTTTCGTGCTGGCAGGGGCAAAAAACCAAACATAATAACCACTAGAACAATACTCGCAATATAACGAATGGGCCAAGTTAATTTGCTTGGGCTTTTGTTTCGGTTTCTTTCGTTTCGATTGCTCAAAGTATTTCCGGCAACACACGCACACACACCCGCGAGGGACACTTTAGCCGGCTTTTTTGCCTTCTTGCGCCAAAATCCAATAAAACAATGTTAGGGGTCGAAGTAAAATATTACTCATACGCCGCGTGTGCCGTCCAGCAGGCACGAGTGACAAATACGAACTGAAACTGAGGACGGAGGACTGAAACTAAATCGGAGTCTAAGTTGCTTGGCAACCTGCGCATGCGTCACTTTTAGTCAATGAAAAGCTTCGTGCCACAAAACATTTGCCGCCAACTGGAGTCCGAAAAGGGCTTCGTTTTCGGAGAAGTGTGTTGCTGATGTTGCTGCTGCTGCTGTTGCTGATGTTGCTGCTGCTTCTTGTGTTGCTGCTGCTGTTGTCGTTGTCAGCGGCAACATAATCATCGGCGCGTGTTGCTCACTTTGTTGGCAGACGACTGGCAAACCGAAAAACACAGCATACACAGAACGCACAGCAATCCTGGCCCACAATTCGCGCAACGTCATGTCAACGAGACAGTCGAGACAAATGCCGCAGATCCCCAGCCAAAAGGACTTCCCCCCCACCCCCTTTTAGCCATTCACAGGCCTGGCAAAAGAAGCCCACCCATTGTCAATTGTCTTGCGGGCTTAACTTTCCTTTATTTCTGTGTTTTCCCTCTTTTTACGTTGTCTGCTTAATTTCTTTTATCAACAAGCTGAGGTCTACGCGCCTCAGTCCTTCCCGCTCGTCCTTCTTGTTATCCTTTCAATTGTCATTTGCTTGTTGCGCCGCCTCCACTCGATTGGTTATCGTATATCCGAGAATGTGTACATGTCGGTCAGATACGCGTCGAAAGCCTTTTGTAATCGCCAGTTAATTTGATGCATTGGTCTCGCTTCAGGTTACCGAAATCGGCTTAGGTTAATTAAGACTTTAAGGCTTTTTTTTTTACTATAATACTTAAATAGTTCTTTAAGGAAGTAAATTGGCATAGATTTTACTAATACCAAGTAAACGGGATATTTTTTTATTTTAAATCATTAATAAATAATTCTATAATTAATATTTAATTAGTAAAATATATAATTTTACCGTAGTTAAAAGTTTTAACTTAAAACTTTTACTGAAGATATTTCAAATTAATATTTACATACATATATCATCTTTTCAATATCTTAGAATTAAATCACTATTTGGTGTTTTTTTTAGAAAGTTCCATTACCACTTTTTAAATAATTATATTTCATTAAAAATAGTACTGTATTATGAAGCTGCTTCAAGTTAAATTGAAGTAAGTACACAGAAAAAAAATCGATATGAAAAAGGCCAATTCTACCTTATTTTATATATATATTTTTCTTTTGTAAGTACCAAATGTAGTATTTTTTATACAAATATCAAAATTATATGACTTACTTAATTTTAAAAAAATATAAAATTGACTTCCACATAATAATCTTATCTTTTGTTAATTTGGTTTTCTCTTTAACAACAACTCATTATTTTAAAATTTAAATTCGTTTTTTTTAAGAGTATTTGTAATTTTAGTTTAATTTAAGAAAAAACTATAAAATAAAGAAGACATTTTAATTGTTTGTTTAACGTAATTAATTAATGATTTAATGTAATTAAAAGCACAGTAGTGAATCCCTTTAGTAAACCATCCCCTTGAACCCTGCTGACCTTTGCAATGGTCTTCAGCCCCGTTTCTGGTCAGGTAAAGCCCTTGTAATCGCCTGTTAACTTGACATGACGATGCTTAACTGATTTATTCGTCTCATGGCTAAGACCCAGGCATTGATAGACATGATGGATGGCCGAATCGATGAATGGACGAAGAGACAAGAAGGAGCAGGAAGCGATGATCCCAGGACGATGAGAGATTGGGCCAGCTTTTTGCCACTTTCCAAATTAAATCGCTTAGTCGAGCGTTTAAATCTAATATATTCCAGCTGCTTAGCCTTAGTTTTCAGTTTATTTGCACACCATCCGACTGCACTCAATCACTCAGCCAAATTGCATCTTGGCCTGGTCAATACTGGCGCATAAATAGCGCTCTTTTGTGTACCACATTTTTGATTTAGCAAGCAAACAAGATAAATTATGCTAAAATAAACACCAAGTCGGCAGAAAGATGGCCACTTGTTGAGAATTTCATGCCGCTTTGAGTCAATACAATGCCTACATTTTGACATTACACAATGGCAGTATGCCTGATTATGCTCGTGTAAGACCCGTTATTTATTATGAAAATCTGCCTGCTCAGAATTTCATTTAAAAGTTTTGGGTTCATGGCTTGGCATCCTCCACGATTGAGGTTCAGACGCAGGCTCAGGCAAATACAATTTGCAATTTCACAAATTTTACAAGGGAACAAATCTTAAATACGCCGCATTTTGACCATGGCCAACAGGAGTGGCAGCGTCAGGAGCCGCTTAAGCCTCGGGCCGGGCCATTTTAATCCCTTTTAAATTGATATTGTAATTGGTTTCTGTATGTAGTTATGAATTTCAATATGTCGGCCGGGCTTTCCCTCTAGTTCCTCCATGTTTTCTGTTTGTCTTTCACGTGTGCCCATGTGTGTTGTGTATGAATTATGTGATTTTGGTGGCCTTAGCTGTTGGTACCCTCGTGCTGGTGTGGATTATGTAGGGCAATTCATATTTGCTTTGTGGTGAGTTATAGTTGATATTTGAGTAGTAGGGTACTCCTTGAATTTATGGGTATATCTGGTATTACTATGTGTTACATAAAAGATAATATTTAATAGAAATTATATAAAAAATATATGTTGGTATGTTTAGTATATTTATGGCAGAAAAGAGGTTATAAATTTTATAAATATTTTTATTTAGAGTTTCTTAATGTTTATTATTCCATTGTAATGTAGGTAAATTGAAAAATTAAGAATATTAATTAGAAAAAATTGGAAATATTTAATAGAAATGATATATAAAATTTAGATTGGTATTTTTAGTACATTTATGGCACAAAAGAGGTTATAAATTTTAGAAATACTTTTATTTAGAGTGTCTTTACTTTAATTATTACGTTGTAATTAAGTTAAATTAAATAAACCAATAATTATAATACAAATCGTTCATTATTATTGTTGTCATACATTTTTCAAAAAACAATTTAAACTAAAAATGTATTATTTGGCACTAAACTTATTAATAAATATTTAACTTTATTACATCTTCCCTCATACCAATTTAAATAAAAACTGAATAATTTCAATCTCATTCATATTATTTATCCGTAACTCTTCAAACTCGAAACTCCAACCGTAAACTAATTACATTTGCGCAATTAAAAACTTTAAAGCCTCATTTAATTTATAAAGTTTAACACACAAGCTAATCGTCTCCTAAAACAAGCTTCCACAGCGCCGCAACTATCAAAAACTTTGGACTTTAATAAGCCATAAGAACTTTGTGCGGAATCCAAAATCTAAGGCAAGGCAATAGCGTTAAATTTATGGGAAAAGTATTTCGGAACTCCACTCCACTTTGGCCACTTAATAAATATTTCACGAGCCACTAAAGATGTCGCCAGACTTGACATCGCAGCGCCGCTTAAGTAATTATGAATATGGAAGCGTTATCAAGGCGACAAGTTGCCATCTTCACCTCCAAAAACAAAGCAAATGTGACTGACGAGGATCTTTTGATTGCGCTTAGGGGACACATTTAAAGGTGAAAATTTTACAGCCTACCATCGTCTCGCTCCTTCATCTCTCCCAGAGCGGGAGTAAAGGGATTCCGTCCCTCTAGTTTTTCTTTTCGATGGGGCTTCAGCCACGCACAGGTTGCCCATTACGTGGTATTTGTCCTTATTTACCGTTAGAGGCCACCCACCTGGATGCTTGGTTTATAAAGCACCTGCTTAACCCTAAAAGCGGAGCCGACAACAAAAAATAAGTAGGAAGAAAAAGGCACGGGAAGAAATTAGGGAAATATTTTTGAAAAACGTATCTTCTTTAATATTGTGTCCTAACTAAAAAATATATTTTTCAATTTTAAAATATATTATTTTAATTACTTTTAAAGAGGAATACATATGCTTTGAATACATTTAAATATTAAAAATTAAATCATATTGTCTCGAAAATAGATCCCAACTATAATATAAAAAAATATATTTTTCAGTTTCGAAATATATTATTTTTATTACTTTAAAAAAGAATTAATGTGTTTTAAATTTATTATAATATTTTTGAATGTGTTAATGCAAAGCTTAAATACTGTAAAAATTTTAAATATATTGTTTTTTTAATATATAAATATTTTTTAAGATTATTTTGATACTCCAAAAATGTATTTTTACACTCGGTAGCTATTGTTTTTACCTTTATGCTTTTTTTACAGTGCACAGAAGTGGGCAACCGGAAGCTGTGGCAATAAAAGCAAATCCGTATTCAAGGTGCACAAGCCGCCTGAAATCTTTTGGGAACCAGAAAGCTGCAACGTCGACGGGTTCACTTTGGCCAGCCAGCAGATTATGTATTTACAGTCAGATAACTCCCGTTATGGCCAAAGTTTCCCCTTCCACTCTATTTCCCCTCATTGTTGTTGTAATAGGGTAACTGCCTAGATGATTGCCGGCAATTGTTGACCATGGCCCAAAGGCTCACGGCCATATCTGTATCCCGTGTGTGTGTGTGTGTGAGGGCAAAACTTAACGCTGAGTCAGCAAAAATCGGGTGGCGCCCATTTTGTTTATCTGCATAATAAACTCACCTCAAATTATTGAAGCCCGCATTTTGGACACGTTCGTGTCGTCAGCAGGTGAAACCCCAAAAGGGACAACGCCTTCGGGACTTTTGTTTGCTCAACACGGAAAGAGACTTGGACTCGAGAAGCAAACTTCTCAAATTTCATGTCTAAGTGCTTTCCCTGTGCATTTCTTATAAATTTACTCAACTATCAAATTGCTGATGAATATTAGGACTAATGGAACGGTATTTGTAACCTTAGTGTCAAAGAAAAGTAAAGAAAAACGTGTGACTGTGTCAACAAATAAAAAAATTGTATTTCTAGACCATTTATTTAGAATGAATAAAAGAATAAATGGGAATGCTGAAATTTATTAAACATTAACAAAGTGTGCCAATAATATAGTACTTCATTAATTATGGGCGGGTCCACAAAGGAGAAGTCCATTTCTGGTGGAAAGTGAGAGTAAATGTGGTTTTCAATAAGTAAGGAACAAAGAATTTTTTCTAAAATCATTTGTTAATTTAATGTAATAGATAAGGAACTATTCAAAATTTGGAACAATGTCTAAATATTATGCATGGGTTTGGTTTTTGGGGAGCTAGGTATTATTCGCACACTCTCCTGGTGCGCTCGTCACTTGTAAGAGAAAAAGTTAAACAGTCAAAGTCAAAGGAAGTTCAAAGGCTTTTTCCACTAATGACCTCAAATATAATGCTTTTATATGCACAACAAACAAAAATCAAGAAACTCACTTAGAAAACCCCACATTACAAATCCAAAACTGGGTCTAGGCTGCCAGTTGTAATCAAACCCATGAAGAGTTGCAGCCAGAACGCCACAAAGTATGCAACTATTTATGCACATGCTTGATGCTGAATGCATAGCTTGCCAAAAGCTGGCAGGGAATTTTAGTTTGCTTAAAAAATTAAATACCCCTCGTGTTGCATAATTCTGCACACGACATCTACTTGTATGTCTGCCTGTCTGTCCGTCTGCCATTCACTGAAGTTGCCGTGGTGCGGCTTTTTTGGGATTCCCAGTCAGAAATGTCACAGGCCCACGATGATGATGGCGCCCACCGCCTCTCCAGCGTAAAATATTATTTAATGCCCTCTGACAGTTGAGTGAAGCAATATCGTTTACATGCATTACCTATATGCATATCGCCATGTGTGAGCAGATATACGGGGGCTCTGTGGGTGGTAGGGGCACTCAGACAGATTGCCATAATGGCGGGGCACGAGATGGAAGGACTAAAATCACTTTTAAGCCAACATTTTCCTGCTAGCGCCCCCTGCTAAGTTTGAAAACCGAGGGAAATCGGAGGCGCGGAGGCTGCGAATGAATGCCAGAAAATCGCTGGCATTTATGCTCGCGAACATTTTCGGTGGTGTCTGTCTGTTCATTTATTTATATATTTCATTCGAATCGCTATGGGTCCTTAATTAAATTGCAACAGAGTTTAAATAAAGAGCTGCAAAGGATTTGGAGTTGGTATTTTTGCTCTTATGACCTATAAACTACAGAGCAGTATACATTTCCCATGAAGGTTGTGCCTTGAAAAAATAATTTAGGGACATCATAAAAATCTGTTTTAAAAAATATTTGTTATAGTAGTTTATCATTTCAGCTCATCCTTTATTTATGACCTACATTTATTATTTATTTGCTGTTGGCCAGCAATTAAAAACATTTTGGTAATCACTTCTGTCATTGTAAGGCTGAGTCATTTTTTGTATGCATTCCATTTTTAAACTCATACTTTTACTTTACCAAAAACAAAATAATAAATACAATGATTTTAATAAAAAATAATAAATCGCAATCATCAAAAAACTAAATTACTAACAATTTTTGTATTTATCAATAATATTTTAATAAAAGTTCACTTGGTTTTTAATATTTGACATAAATGCGACAATATTATTTTAACGTCTGTCATTTGTTATTGAATAAGCGCATACCATTAGGTAACTATTTTAACGATGCAAATATAATTCAAACAATTATGTGATTGTCTCTAGAAAAATAATAAAAATGTCAAAAGTATGCAGCAATAAACACGGTTTTTTATGCGCTTTGATGTTGATTCCACATAAAACTGTACAAAAATATTACAACTTTAATTGAAATGCAAAAAAAAACAAAACAAGAAAGTAAGAAAAAAAGTGGAACACAAATATATGCATATATGAATGCCGTATATTTAAACAATTTGATCAATTAAAAGCAATTTTACCCAGAAAAAGGCAGCAAATCCCCAAACAAAATATAAAAAGCATTTCTCTGGCTGAAAAATGCAATGAAAAAGGATATATTAAAACAAAAAACTGCTCGACATATTTTTTGGGGCCATACACTGCTTCGCACACACAAATTGCCCACCAATGGCCGTCGAATGAGTTGGTAGCTGAGGTGTGGCTAACAGGGGGGCTATAGCCATCATATAGCCTCTACCCTCGCCGATTGAATGAAATTTCACGCTGAAAATCACATTGTTTACCAGCGAAACAATTGCGAGACGATGGGGATGCAGAGAAAAAAGAGCCCCATCTCGCACACAAAATGGGAAAAAAATAAAGTAGAAAATCGCTTGGCGAAGGCAAAAGCAACATGAAAATAACTGACATTTGTTGCTGCTGCTCGTTCTCGCTGTTGCATGTTGATTTTCCCTCCTGATGCAGCCGCTGTTGTTGTTGTTGTCGCCGCTTTTCCGGCTTTTGTTGTTGCGTTTTTCCCTTCCTTTTGTTTTGGCACGCGTTCGGTACATGGAAACATTCGTTGTCGCTGATTGCAGACACGCATAAAGAGCTCAAAGCCCCAAGGGAGTGGTTCAATTTTCTCTTTAGTCGACTTAGAAATACCCTAGAATTTTTAAGAAAATTAAAAAAAATTTTTTAAATATTAACGCACTTAGAAAATTCTCTTCAATTCTACCTTATATCATATCAATTTTATGATTCAAACATATCAACTTGATATTTTATCATATTATCTATCATAACATCATATTTTATTTTAAAAATCCTAACTTAGTATTTTTAAATATTGAAAAATAAGATAGACTTAATCTTTATTTATATCAAAATGATATGCCTTACTTGATCTTTAAAAAATATATAATTTGACCATATTATCTATCATATCATCATATTAAAATACCAAACTTAGTATTTTTTTTAGCAAATAATAAAAAAAGTTGGACATAGTCCTTATTCACATCACAATGATCTTGATCTTTAAAATATATAAAATTGGCCAGTACATATCAATCTGATCTTTTCTCAATTTACATACATACACTTTGAAGACTTGAACATGAGAATAATCGCACAAGATTTATATTTTTCAAGAACTTCACGTTAAGTTTTGCATTTTCAAGTTTATGTTTTAAAAGATTTTACTTCCTCATATTATTATTTACAAAATCCCTGTAGAAATTAATAATAAAAGAACTATATGCTGATATTTAAAATCACTTATAAACTAATTTTTAACCTTCTAAGTGACCAAGGACCCGAAATACCTGTAAACTCGTCATAATCCATAATAATATTTCCTTTTCGGCTGCCCACGAAAATCAGATATTTTTTTAAAACCTGAAAAAAACTTGAATAATGAACCTGCTCGCATGACGGAAAATCTCGGTTAGTTAACTGAACTACTCGGACCACAAAAAAGCTTAACGGACAGAGGGGTCAATGCAGTTGGCAGCTTCCGTTTTCGATTACGGCCCCCATTCCCCCAATCTGGCCAACAGATGCACCGGCCATCGACCAACGACCACGTGGTCGGCCACAGGAGCGTCGGTATTTAATGGTCTCATTGCGGACAATGCCGGAACTCACTGCCGAATCGATTGGATTGTGAGTCTTTGCTGTGTGTGTGTGTGTGCTTCAAATTTATGATTTCCTTTCGATTGTTTTCAATGCATTTATTGGGTGCTCAAAATGGACAGCAGGCGGTGACGATTTTGTTGACCTCGTAGCACTGTCCCTCGGCAGTGCAGATCAGTTGGGTGCGGGGACTGCTCCTTCCGCCGAATCCTGCTCTGCTCCAGCTGTGGTAGACATCCGTGGCACTGATGCCATACCCATCCATCAGCCAGTTCTGCAAATCCGCCGGAAAAGTCTCATACACCGGCACACTCTGAAATCAAAGAAGACAGGATTATTATTAGAGATTTCCGTACTGCAAGTAGAAAAAAAAATTGGTTGTGTATTGGATAAAGATATAAACAAGTACACAGAAAAATAAAGTGATAATCTTGAATTATTCAGAAATATTATAGTGCTTTTTAAAATGTAATATTGTGAAATATTCAAATCATATATTAATTTTTAAGACTTTAAATCACTTTTGTGTGAATTTTGAATCGTAAGAAAACGTCTAAACTTATGCAAATGATTTTGATTAGGAAAAACAAAAAAAACTTGATATGAAATGATGATCGAATTGAGATTATCCCACATCAATTTAGGCTTGATATTACACATCACAATTTGAATGCTTCTTTCTCGCTCCCACTCACGTAAGTTAAGTCCCCATTTTGCTTCATCCTCTCCTTTTCGAAGTCAAAGAATCTCCGAGAGAGAGAGATAAATCAACAAAATTACATTTTTCAGTAACGATTTCTCCAGTATTGCATGGTAAAAACGATATGTGTATGCCAGAAATTTACCATGCGCATATCGATTTGATCCTGTCGTGTTTTTTTGTGTATGAATACAAATTTTTTATAATAACTTTATAGTAACCAATTTAGAGTTAATAATAATTTTTCACTGTATATCTATTCTATCTCCTACTTTATGACCCTGCTGGTCATGACATTGTTAAGGAATCAACTCGACAGTCCGTTTTTCTTGTTCTTTCCCTTCCTTGCGAAAGCGCACGGAAATTAATTTCCGGTGCAACGCTGCGTATGAGCGATGCGATGCGATATATACTGGCAATTACAAGTGCAAAATGAAATTAATAAGAGAGTGACGTCCAAAAGGGGGGATGTGCAAACAGGGGCGAGTTAGCAAAGGTACAACGAACAAGCGGCGATAAAAATGTGCAAGTTTGTCAACTAATTAAAAAGGGAAGCAGCTACCTGGATGAGTTAAAGCTGGGAGAACAGGGAAATTGTCGGCAGAGGGACATTGGCAACTTAATTGAAAACTGCAGTAAACAGCGCCAAAGCAGTTTAGCCATGTTATATATTTTATGGCGAAAGGGGGACGCTGGAGAAGTTTCTCGTTTTAAAAAGAAGTTGAAAAGATTAAGCTTCAATTAGAACGTAAATATTTTGAGTAGCAAATGAAGAAATAAAAAATATAATTTTTAATATAGAAATATTTTTGTTATCTTTAAAATTATAATTTGTTTTAATTCCCACTGATAAAAAAAACGTAGTAAGTCGAAAGATTTTATATTCAATCCAAATATTTTTCGCTTTGATTTTCATCCATTGCGTTTTTATTTGATTTAAATATGTGCAAATTAAATTTAAGTATTTTAAAGTCTTAAAAATAAAATTGTATACATTTTCATTCTTTATTCAATATTAACTTTTTTTATTATTAAATTTAAATATTTTAAAGTCATAAAAAAAAAATCATATACATTTTAATTAATAAATTTTTATTTAAATATAAAAAATATTTTCTAAATTTTGTGTTTATAGAAACATTTAAAAACGCTTTTAAATTGACATTTTCAAGATTATTGTTACAAACTTTTTTTTTAAATATTAAAAACTTTAAAATAAAATATTCTGAATGGGTAAAATTATTATGAAACATTTTTTAACACGGTGTTTTTTAATTCTGAAAATATTAACGATAAATAAAATAGTTTTTAAAATAAATATACCCAATTTTAAATGTAATATGCCCTTCTTGGATTTAAATATTTTAATATTAAACTAAGCATTTTAATATGCTTCGTATTTCATACAATGTTTTTATACCCTTGCAGAGGGTATAATGATTTCAGTCAGAAGTTTGCAACGCAGTGAAGGAGACGTTTCAGACCCTATAAAGTATATATATTCTTGGTCAGCATGACTAGACGAGTCGATCTAGCCATGTCCGTCTGTCCGTCCGTCTGTCCGTCCGTCTGTCCGTCCGTCTGTCCGTCCGTCCGTCCGTTTCTATGCAAACTAGTCCCTCAGTTTTTAAGCTATCGAGCTGAAACTTTACCAAAAGTCGCATTTCTGTTGCAGTAGTATATAAGTCGGAGCCGGCCGGATCGGACAACTATATCTTATAGCTCCCATAGGAATAATCGGAAAAATAATTGAAAAAAATTATAACTTATGTGTTTTTTTGACATATTACCTTATGCTCTTGGAAATATTATTTTTTTAACAGTTCTGAATTTCGAATTAAATTTTATAAAAATCTGACGACTATATCATATAGCTGCCATAGGAACTATCAGAAAATTAATGGCAAATTAATATGAACAAAATTATAGCTTCGGTGTCTTTTGACATATTTCCTTCTACTCTTTGGAATATCGTTTTTTTAGTACTTCTGATTTTCGATTTAAATTTTATAAAAATCGGACGACTATATCATATAGCTCCCATAGGAATGACCGGAAAATTAATGGGAAATTAATAGGGAAAAATTATAGCTTTGTTAATTTTTATTGTATTCTCTTCTACTCTTGAATATAACTTTATTTTATTATTTCAGAATTTCGAAATAAATTTTACATAAATCATTCCCATAGGAATGATCAATCAATTATTGTCAAAATTGCTATAATTCGGTTTGTTCCAAATCGAAATACAGATTTTTGTAATTTGTAATTAAATAGGAATTAACTGCAAGGGTATATAGACTTCGGCTGGCCGAAGTTAGCTTCCTTTCTTGTTTGTATTAAATTTAAATACCTGAAATTGTTAATATGAAATATGAGGTTTTTGATTCAATAGGTGGGTATTTAAATTTACTATTCCATTTTTTAACAATGTTTAATAATTTTATGTATATCATTTAAAAATAGCTTTTATAGACATTTTATTAATTAAAAATTTAATTATATTAAATTTATGACAAAAGGACCACAATAAAGAGAAATTAGAGATATTTGTTAGTAATGCACTTAGAAAGTTTCGATTTCAGAATATAAAACTTTTCTTAATCTCATAATAAATCCCCTACACCTTAAACTTTAGTAGCGAACCCCTTTGAATGGCCTCCGATGACTGGGGGCTGGTGGCGCAAAATCGGGGCGTGGCACACGGGCCGAGAGTGTTGCATTTCCGTTAACGTCAGAGTTAAAGCGAAAGGTAAACTAAAGTTCCGTTTGCGAACTGAGGACGAAAGGCAGAGTTGCCCCAGGAGCGGCAGTCTATTAAATGTTAGCCAGCTAGCCGAAATCTGGGAGCGTGCTTATTAAATTTGAGCAGAAAATGGAATTTCACACTGCAGCAAGGACGAACCGAACCAAATACAAACAGGTGACCGGTGGCCGGCTAATTAAATTTACCAATTAGACAGACAAACACTCGAGACACAAAAGACTGCAAACGGAGAGTCCTTCGGCTGCTCCAGACAAAGTTGAGTGCGGAGTGTTGCTTTTGATTAAGTTAATTTGACTGGCTGCAAGGCCCAGTAAGCACTTGCCGAATCAACATCAAAGTTAATTAAAAATACATAAAACCCATAAACATAAGTGCCGAGTTATCATGCGAGGGGCGTGGCAGCGTCATTAAGTCACCATGTCGACTTAATTACGAAAACTGTCACCGAATTCGCGCTGAGAGTCGTTGAAAAATGTCGCTGTGAAAAATGTGAGATAATTATTGCCACAATTTATCTCGACTCAACGCGAGGAGAGCGAAAGAAAAGAAAACACACAGAATCTAAAATAACATAATTATTTATGACGAAGGAGGAGGCGACATGCGAAGGAGGAAGCAATAAAATGTAGGAAAAGTGATAAATATGCGGCAGTTTTTCTCCACCCCATGCGTAATCACAGAGTCCTTGAAGGATCTTTTTTGGGCAGAAAAAAACGGAAGTCCTTTGTTGCTTTCTTCGGCCGGGTTTAAAGCGAGCGCATAAATAAGCAGCAAATTATTGAACGTAAAAGTTGCCCAATCAGCAGTTGGGGCAAATGTCCTAAAAGCTAGAAAGCACTTGGAAAAATAAGAGTATTTTTCAGTTTCAGATATTAAACAAAACTGAAAAACGCTCGAAAAATTGTTGAAATTCTTAGAATAAAAATAATATATTTCTAATCTGCATTTTGTTGTGGTGGGATTTCAAAATAAAATTTGTTGTTGCACTTATTTTGAAAATCACATTTCCTTTCACTTTTAACTCGAGTGGGGAGGAATATATCCCCTATGTCTCCCTAACCCCTTGGATCCGCGAATGTTTCTACTGTTAAAAATAATGTTTTTTATTTGGTTTGTATCAAATTTGTTTAATCATATTTAATTTCAGAATGTTAAAGTGAAAAATGTTATCTTTAAATATTAAAATTTCCATTTTATCTTAATTATGAGGGTTTATCCAATTTTCTTGCGAAAGATAAAATACAAAATTGCATAAAACCCAATATTCTTAAATACCAAAATTATTTTTTAGACCAGTTTTGTATAGTGCACAAGTATATGGCCTTGCCTTTAGGCATACCAAACAAAACACTTTTCAATTAAGCAACTTGTCAGACCAGAGGCCACTGCCGAGGCGGCTGCTCTGTTGGCTCACGCCCACCGCCCACGGCTTCCCGAAAGGCGAAAAGGTTTAACACCGACAAACACATACACACACCCTCCAAGGAGGACACACAAACACAGACACTTTCCTGCAGACACAGATGCGAAAGGGAAGTCGCCCCAAGGAATATGGAAAACAAATTGATGGAGGAAGATTCCGAGAATTTTAAGCCAAAAGATACCCTTCAGGGTAGTAATATAATAAGATAGAAAAAACAGGTGATTGACAAGCTAAATTTAAATCATTATGTTTTGCAATTAACAATTGAAATGTACTAAAACAATTTATTTAAATGTATTTAATTTAAATTAACAATTTTATAGGTGTACAGTAAAAAGCCTGGGAACAAAAAAATTAAAAGCAAATCTAGTTGATTTTAGTAGGGGAGTGTAGGGTAAGGTGACGAACGATTCGTTTTTTGAATGTAACTTTTCTAAAAATCAATATTTTTTTAAAGTGTAAAAGCAGAAAGTTGCTGACATCTACCGAGAACATTTCTGTAAAATTTGGATTCGAAATTCCAACGGATCTAAATTCTACAGCGTTTGGAGTGAACCATCCTTTTATTGCACTTTAAAAAGTTGTAGGGTAATGTGACGAACGATTTGTTTTTTAATGTAACTTCCCCAAAAATCAATATTTTTTAAAAGTGTAAAAGCAGAAAGTTGCTGACATCTACTGAGCATATTTCTGCAAAATTAGGAGTTGAAATTTCAACGGTGCTAAATCCTACAGCGTTTGGCGTGAACCATCCTTTTTGCACTTTCAAAAGTGTCAGATAAGGTGACGAACTGATGAATGCACAATTAAACTCGATGCAGATGTCTAAAACAATACGAAAAAGCAATAAAACTGAAGCAGTTAATGTTATCTGGTAATAGTATATGTCTTTTATACAAAATCAACGATACCAATTCAAATTCTTGAATAAAAAAAGTTCGTCACAATACCCTACAAAAAGTTCGTCACGATACCCTACAAGGTAGACTTGGAGCAAACACGGTGTCACACTCAAACGGCGCAAAAGAAAAAAACGCGAAGTACCAAAAACTGTTGATAAAGATCTCATTTATATTTGCATATACTTAGCTGATTTTATTTTCCACACATCTTCGCTCTGGCACTGCTGAAATACAAGTAAATTGAAAAGCTTTTCTAGTTTGGGCACCACATTTTTAGTGAAAATTACCTCACAAAAAAATTACCGGACTTCTTATTAATATTACTATAAATACATTGTCAACACGATAAGGGGAGACGACTACATTTATTTGGAATTTTTGTTGTGACGTCATATATGAGATTCAACGAGTTCGTCACATTACCCTACTCGTCACATTACCCTACACTCCCCTAGTTTTTTTCACTTTCTTGGGAAGAAGTGTTCTTGAAATCAAGCACTGAAATCAAGACTCACTCTTGAAAACGAGATCGATTATGCTTAAATCCGAAAATAATTATACTTGAAAATTATTCTTCTTACTTTTTAAAAAGTGTGCTCAAAGCAACAGCACTTTTTCTTGATTTAAGTAATCCGTTTTTGGCCTATTGTTGTATTAAATTTTGTAATCAAATCCTCAGAATTTAATGCCAAATTACTTACTCCCTTCATCCCTTTGCATTTGTAAGATTTCTACTTGAACATTTAATACTCCCTTTTGTATTCACCAAAACACAATCGTTAACACCCCTTAAAAATCAATTAATCTCCAATATGGTGACCCGCTGGCTGTTACAAACCCAGTCCCAAACCCTAGCACAACCCATCAGGCTGCCTGCAGGGTATGGCCCTTAAAAACGAGGAAAGGACGAAAAGAAATGCCTGGCATACTTTTCGGCGCAAGCATATTTACGTTGCATGTATTGCTAACGAGCTGAAGAATTATGACTCCATTAGATGAGCAGGGGGGATTTTGGGGGCTCTTCGGATGCTTGGAGAGTCCCCCGCATAGTTAGCCTTAAAGTTCCCGGCCATTTGCTTCTTGTTTTTTTCCTTAGTGAGCCTCAACTAAGGAAGTGACGCCATTTTGTGCAGATTACGCTTTGATGAACTCACTGGAAATGGCGAAGATAGGTGAGGTTGGTGAGGTGGTAGGGATGCGGAGGGGCTGCCAAGTGAAAGCCCAGCGCCTCCGACAAACAGCTGAGCCAGACATCGGCGTAATGACAACGTCAACAAGACACCAAGAGATTGAATTTACAGAACAAACAATTTTCATTTGCAGTTGAATTAAGCAAAGTAATCCCCAGTGGACATTTTCCTTGTACTTTTTTCTCCTCTCCTCAGAAGCCAACGGAGGGCGTCGGTTGCAGTCGAATTGGATGGGCTTCCAACAGCCTAATGAACAGCGGTTTTGGCTTTACAAAAGTATCCAAGTGAATCCCGGTTTGGCCAGAAATAATGAAGTCGCTCTCCCGGATTCGTAAATTCATTGAACTTAAAGCTTTGTGTGTTGGATGTACGAATAGAGTGGAAATTCCAAGAAGATTCCTGTGCATTTAAGGATGATATTTAAAGGAGACACTTTTATATTGATAGGTACATTAAATTCTTTTTAGATAAAGTATTATAACACGCAAAAATTCAATTGGAAACTACTACAAATATTTTAAAATTAAGACATATAATGTTTTTTCAAAACTAAAAAAAATAACAGGTACACAGTGAGAATTATTCAAACATATTCGTTCTTAAAAACCTTGTGAGCACAAATGTGCTTACTTAGAGTTGAATGTTCTCAATATCAGAAGAAACCCGTAAGAAGGGGGAAAAGTAAACGGTCTTTATTCAACAACTTTTTGAAAAGTTTTTATTACTGACTGGATTAATACACCTTGATTCGAGTACATTAAAAACATTTTAATCCTAAAAAATGTGGTTTTATTTTTAAGAACATTTTCAACGCGTATAAGAACATCAGAATTCTCTCTGTGTACTTATAGAATCCAACAATTCAAATAGTTAAGAAGATAAGATGCAATATTTTAGTTTTATTTATTGAACACTTTTAAACAAAATACACAATCTTACAAATTTGATAAAATAAAAACAACACACCTCTTTTGGTAAAATAAACGATTGAATTTCAAAAATTGTTGCATCATCTGGTTGTTCTTTACCATTATGAAATATTTAAATACTAAGCAACGGACCAGGGCGCTTATCAGTACCAACTAAATAAAACCTAAACAAACTCCCCGGCTCTCCAGCTCCAGACCATATATCTTCCACTATCAGTGTCGTTTGTTTTGCATAAAATTTGCATTTACTTGTGCGAGACAATCTGCGAAATTGAAAGCAGATGTCTCAAAGCGAACCAACCAGCCAGAACAGAAGCCACACCAGCAGCAACATTGCAAAATGCAATACGGAAAAATTTGGAGATGGGGTAACGGAAATCAACTCCCGACACCAAGTTCCCTGGGGGCGAAAAAGCAGATATTTAAATTTCTGACCAAAAACCCTCGAAAAATATGCTCGGGACGAGAATAGACTGTAGCCATGGCCAGTGCGTAGATTGCGGCCATCCTTTGCAAGAGATACCATCTCTTTATGCAAGTGCTAATGAGAAACTTTCGATGCATGCCTTAATCCTGGCTTTTTTCGGCCTTAGCTGCAATCTCGGCCAGTGAAATTGGTTTTGCTTTGAGGCAATTTCGGACAAGTTGATGATGTGATTATTACGGGAAGATGTGAATTTTCAATCAAACTGCTGCTGCAATAGAAGTTCAAGGGAATATCTTTTTGAACGTTTTTCGGGAAAATCAACATGAAATTTAGTTCTGGACTTTCTAAATTAAAAATGGTTTTCACAGCTTGAAAAGCTATTTCCATGCGTTATTACAAAGTAATTAACTAGGAACAGAAATGGTTTGAACTGAAATTTTGTAATAGCAACACAAAAGGTTGTTCATTTTACAATTATCAGTTTTTCCTCTGCCTTTGAGAAACAAATTTTGCAACTCGTAATGAAAAATAGTAGGTATTGGAACCCTTTTTCATTAAATTAATTTTTGTTTTCGTTGGTTGAGAATATTACAAAATATTTCTTTATTTAATATTTATTATCATTCATTTTTATAATTTTCAATATTATTTAAGTTTCAGCAAAGCAATATCTAGTATTAGATTCAAATATTACTAGACTCATAAAAATTTAGTTAAATTAGAAACAAAAAATTTGTTTTTAGAAAATTCGACTTTAAATGTAGAAATTATTTTTTTAAAACAACATTTCAAGAGTTAAGTTTTCTTAAAAACATAAAAGTTTAAATTGGTTTTTTTCTTGGACAGTTCCTGAAAAAAATTGTCTAAAAACTACCTTTAAAAATAGAATTTAATTTCTTGTTTTTAGAATTTTTTCCATTTCTTGATTTAAGAAATATTTTGTCTCGTTCTTAAAAAAGAATTTCTTAAAAAAAATTCAAGAAAGATTTTTCTAGATCTTATGGAAGTTCTGAGAATTTTTTCTGAGTATAAATTTGCGCAAAATATCCCACAACCTTTATCCATCACCTTATATTGCCGTTTTAAAAACCAAAAGTCATTAGTGGCCGTGCAAATCATTTACAAATTGAATTTTCAATGCCCGTCAAGATGGATAATCTCGAGCAATTATTAGGAGTGGGTGTAAACCTAAGCGGAATGATAAACTTGGTTCGGGGCTTAATCGGTTATTGGCCTTCGGTTCGATGGCAGTTGAAGGCACTGATAAATCTTTAGCCGCCGCCTGATTGTTTTCAATCCAGGGAAGCGACGTGGCGTGCCTGCTGGCTGTAAATGAAATCCGGCGGCACTGGAGCGTGACCACCATGCGGTCACGTGCCTGGGGATACTCCTCCAAAATTCTACACAACTCCCCCCCTCCGAAAAACCCCCCTCCACCGAAATGCAGACAGGCTCTGACAGATATCCGGAGCCAAGTTAAAAAAAAGCACCAGCCAAAAAGTTAAGCAGCAACAACAGCGTGATTTATGTTGGCAGCAGTTATCTGGCTTACCGATTTCGGGACCAAGGCTAAGAGGCTGCTCACCTGAAACTCATTGGCCATGGCGGCCAGCCAGTTGGGATCCGGGTTCGCCAGCAGGAACTGCTCCTGGTTCTCCGCCACATCGACCACCTCCACTTCCTGCAGCGTCGGCGATTCCAGGCCGGCGGCTGAATTTATAGCCAAGGCTAATTGGTACAGCAAAAAACTCGTACGTCCTGCAATAAAAAAACCAGGCTTTGAAACGATACTCAAAAAAAAATTAAATTAATGCAAAATTTTTATTAAAAAAAATATATTAAATATGTATATTTATTTATTTAACTTAAGAAAATAAAAGAACCCTCATAACGAAGTAAAAAATAGTGACGATCGCATTTCAACAAACAAATGTAGCTTTTGTGACAAAAAATTTTTTTACATTTAACTAAAAATATAAAATACGAAATTTATTCATGAGTAAAATTTAGATATTGTATTTATTAAGTTAAATGTAAAATCATTTTTCGTCACAAAATTTGATATCAGAACTTTTGTTTATTGAAGGTGCGATTGTCACTATATTGATAGAAAATATTCACATTATTTTGGTTGTTCACATTAAAAAATTGGAGCTCTTTTGTTCGTTTCGGGAATTATTTTAACTTTTCTCTTTATCTTACAATTAATTTATTGTCGTAATCCATAATAAAAAGTTGTAATATTAAACCTCACCTTAGTCCTAAATATTTTATTTGTATTATTTCTCTCCTATCCATGTTTTTCTTACTGTGCCACCCTTGCTAAGCAAGAAATTTAATTTTAAAACACTCCACAACGCCCAGCCTCCGACCGAAAAACCCCAAAGTACTCAAGTATCTGAAGCCTCCTCGAGTGCTGTTTTGTTCTCAGATGGTGCGCTAAGCATTTTGTTTGAGTTCAACTAGCTACTTACTGTCAGTTAAGTGCAATCGCCACAGAAAACAGGAAAATGGCAAAGGAAATGCGAAGAGCGGACGGGGGAAATGCGATCCGCTCTGCAGGTGATTGGCAAATGCGCACATGAATCTTTGATAAGCGTCTCGAATTGCAGTCATTAGACAATTTCTGGGGCTCGAACGGCATTATGTCGATGGCAGCTGGCAATCAATTGAACATTTACGAGAACAGTTCTTCTGTCCAATCATCAAGCCAAGCGAACAAAATCAAATTGTTTAGCAATCACCTGGGAGAGTGGAGGAAGATGCTGATGATTGACAAAAGTGCTTAAAAGGGTTCCCTTTTGTATCGACGTAATCCCATTCAGCTCTGGAATGACTCTCTAATTTCCGTTTCAATGGGTGAGTACAAATAATGCACCTTTGGAAAATAATTCAAGAGGGAAAAAGAATAAGATTTATGGCAAGTCCTTTTTTATTTATTTTTGTATTTTTTATTTTTTTTTATAAAAAAGAAGTTCTTTAACACTTAATGTGTTTATGCGATGCGGAATTCACGCTTTCATTTCGCAACACACGAAAACATGAATTGGTGGCACGCAGTTCTGGTAAATCTTTATAAATTATCAACGTTGCCAGATCGCTAGAGATTAATTAGTTCGTCTTATACCTGTAGCCGGTGCTGTTTATCCACTCTGCGGAAATACCAAATAAAAACTATAAATTTTGTATGTTATATTTTAATAATACCACTAGTATAATTGCACTTTGTCCAACCATTTTGTTAAAAAGTTATTATATATGACGCCAGTCACATCAATTTGTATCGGTCCGGCAACCATACCATCATGATTTTTGGCTGTGTCTGATAAACCGTGTTTTTTTTTATTTGACGCTTTCAAGAATACATGAATCTTAGTAATGTATACCTGATAACGTAAACTTCCAACTAACTTCGAAACTAATAAATTAAAATCCTCGAATACCATCAATTATTCCAAGAGATGGCCTTTATAAACTTATCACTTCATTTCATCCTTGGGATTAATTTTGAAATCGTTTTTCACCTCCGTTCGCTTTGCGATTGCAAACTTATTTAATTAAGTTGTGTACGAATTATGCGCTTGTCACTCGAAACTAATTTCCAACTGCAGTTCAGCGTCGCTTTGGTCAGGAACTTTTCGTTTCGTTTCGTTTTTTCCGCCGCTTTGAGCTGTCGCTAAGTGCTGCTGCCATTTCCCCCCGAATTGCGCGTTACGCATACGCCACGTTGACGTTAATCATACGCCATGTTTAACGCACCGCAAAAAAACTTCGCTTCTGCATCTCGGCAATAAATCACACATTTTAAAGTCGAAAGTTGGCCGAAAAGCAGAAGGGAAAAGCATAAAAAAACAAAACAGCGGGCGGAAAACAAATGCGACAACTGACCCAAAATGTCAGATGGCCAAATAGAAAGCGGCAAAATGGGCGAAACGAAAGCGAAGAGGCCAAAACAAAGTGGGGACAACGATTTTCTTTCCTTCTTGTTTTGTATAAAAGCGAAAGTCGCCGATGATGCAGTGGCTGCTGTTGAGTTAGTGTCAGTCGCCTGTTCTCGCTTGTTCGCGGACTGTTTGTTTTCGCTGTGTGTTTATGTGGGCCAAGTTGAACTGCAGCATCATCACGTGACCACTAGAAATTTGCATTTTAATGGCTTCCCCGGCATTTGGCACTACTTATCCTCAATTGTACGGAGTGGCAGCGTGGCAGCGGAAAAAGGAAGAGGTCGAGCAGTCGGTGTCAAGGAGGAGCACGGCCAGTGGATGGCAACAATATGTGTTAAGTGTTGTCGGCGCTTAATGATGCCAAGAATAAACTTGGTGCAACACACGCGCCGGCAGTAAAAAAAACTAAAAAAGTACACGGTCATAAAACCGTAGAATAACTAAAAATAAACGTCATATTTTCAACGTTAAATTTTCTCATAAAATGGTAGAAATATTATTTTTTAAATTTTATCACGAATATAAATTGTCAAAATTATTTTTCATTATTATCCTAAAAAATTTGTTTAAATATATCTGTTTTAGAAAACATTTTCATTTTAAAAAGAGTATTTAAAAAAATTTTGTTTGTGTCAAAGCTATAAGGCATCCGTAAAGTATAATAAATGGTAACATTTTATGAAAAAAACTTGTTTATAAAATATTCGCAGTGTGACCAAGCAATCAAAAGAAGGCCCAAATACGCAGTGTAACCATGCAACCAAAAGAATGTCAAAAATTGGTAGTAAATATAGAAAATAATTAAGTCTAATTAAACAGGATATGTTAAATAAGATTCCTAATACGATATTATTAGCCATTAAGTCATTTTTGGCTTCAAAATATACAATGAATATTGAGTAATTTGGCTAATATTTCGCAGAGTGTACGCCTGTATATCTGAGTTGACAACAGGAGACGAGCAACAAAAGCAGCAACAACAAGAGGCAACGCATCGGTAAACAAACAAACGACGGCAGCGACAACGCGTGACAAATGACACCAGCGACATCAAATTCCGCTTGCAACGCTTGCTGCAACGGAAACGTTTCAGGCGGTAAGGATTCGCCGGGGGCGCAATGCTGGTGCGGCAGGGAACATGGGGTGCGGCCCAGGAATGGGGACTATGTGAGGTCTAAAGGGAACTGGAACAGGCAACAAGCGGATATAGCGATTGTCGACTGGCAGCAGCGGAAAAAACAAGGAGAAAATGGTTGAATGACGAGAAAGTAGAGAAGAAGAAGTGGTATAATAGTGTCTCACAAAACGCTCAGCAAGTGATAAAGCTACAGAACTAACTGGCTACATCGAACAACAAATAGGAAGACGTTTAGGCGAATGAAAACTTAACCTCTAAAGTTTCGAAATCATTTAAAAAGCTGTATAAAAGTATGCAATAAAAAATATCATTAAAACTTAGAACTCAAAATAAATTGTAGCATACTTTTGGACACCTTTTAAAACTTAAGAGGTTTCTATGGCACACCCGTATACGACTATTTTCTATGAGTTTCCAATAGTTTGATAAGTATAACAAACTTCGATATGTGTATTTATATTTGCGAAGTGTACACTTATAAATATTTAATTTCCTACTTAGCCAGAGTCCACATTTCGGTGGCATTCATGCTCGGTTGAGTGCCTATGTTGCGCTGCAGCTGCTCTTGACTGTTTTGCCGCCGCCCCCCCCAAAACCCCTTGTTGCTCCCCTTTTCCGCTCCCCGTCGCTTAGTTCCCAGCTTCTTCTTGAAGAGTCGTGGTGAGCTTAGAGCCAGTGACACTTGAGTTATTTTCGGGCTCTCGACGGAATAGGACTGGGAATTGGGAAAGGGGCAGATTGCGAACTGCCGCAACTAAGTGAAGGTGGAAAACGAAATACCAATTAAGAATGCGTTGACATTCCCACTCGGCATGCTCCCAACCCTTTAAATCCAGCACCACCTAACACTCCAGCGGAGACCACAGTGCGTATGCGTGATAAACAACGCTAATTGGAAAACTAAGAGGGGAATGAAGTCGCAAAAAGGGCACAGTGTTGCCAGGATCAAAAGTATTAAAATACTTTTCTGGACTTAAGATGAATTTTAAAAACTTTACTTTAAAGGAGCCTTTTTAAACCGATTTTGTATTTATAAAAAAAACAAGGTAAATTTCAAGAAATTAAAACTACAATCATAAAGAAAATTTAATAATTCCAAATCTTATTAAAATTATTAAGTAACCAAATATATTTTGGCTTTAAAAAAATAACAAATTAACTAAAAATATATAAAAGCCTTTGATTTAGGGAATGACATTATATTAAAATGGCCTTAAAAATATGCCTTCAATACATATTTAAGGACTTTAATGGACTGTTGTGTGGCCTTAAACATTTTTTTAGTCCATTAAGTCTTTAGATTTATATGGGAGAAAAATGTTTATGTACATGCATAGCCTTATTTAGTCATTTTTAGTCCATCGTTCCTTAATTTAATCAAGGACATTTTTTCTGGGAAACTAAATTTCTTTGAAGTTTATAGCCAAATAGGCAACTCTGATGACTAACAACGACGCTCACCTGACGCGGGCACAGCAGCCAGGACTCTCTGGCCCGGTGATAGTCCTAGAACATCCATCCTTGATTCACCTCCCGCTGCTGCTCGCAGTTCTGTCGGTAATGAAGCAAACACCGATGCCAGCAGGCCCAGGAATATATATAGCTGCAGTCGCGGCTGAGAACTCCTCCTGATTTCTGCCATCCTGGGCTGCTGCAACGAAGGATTAGAAAATTGTGCTTTCAACTCAGGCGGCATCAAGTTATTAATACAATGAAGGGGCTTCTTGGAGAGACCATTGTGTGAAGGAGCACGATCCCAGTCGGAGTGAAATGCAATTGTCTGGCGCATAAACTACAAAACAAAAGGATCGAGGGGGCCCACAGTTTCCATGACTTGCTCTTTGGCTGGCCTTTATTCCGTCAATTTATTTGAAAGACGAGACGAAGGGGGATTTTAAGGATTTCTGGTTATTCTTAGTTTTATTTAAATTAAATTTAATTATTAATTAAATTAAAAAATATGTTTTGCATATGTAGTAAGTTCAAGAACTTTCCGAACCCGATAATAAAGTAAAACTGGTTATTATTGACTTTGAATCAGTTAATTAGCTTTATTGATTTTATATCATTTTTATTTATTTATCACTTTTGTATACGCGTCATAATCATTAAAGAGGTTGAGGTAAAATTTAAAAACCCATATAATCTTCTAATGATATTTTACTTGAGCACTTCAAACTCAAATATTAATATTATTCATTCATAAACATGCTTAAACTTTTTTTTGAGTTAGGATATAACTGCTCTTTCAAATAAAAATACAATATCCCAGTGTTGTAAAACATTTTTAAAGGCAAATTAGTGTGACCAAATATTTCACAACCGATGGCTGTAACAGACAATTATTGACTTTTAATTTTTAATCATTTTTTTAATATTTATTATATTATCGCGTATGCAAAGCGTCAAATTTATTAATGAGTTGAAATGTTAAATTTTAAAAACCAAAAACCTTTTTATAATATTTTACTTTAGTAGAGGTATTAGAAATTAATTATTAATATTATTCAAGCGATTTAAAATAAATATAAGATATACCAGTGTTGGGCAACATTTTAAAAACCGAATTGTTAAGGTCGCTCCAATCTGCTACTTCTGACCCCCACCCCCGCATGTCAATTTTTCTGAGACGAGACTGACAGCCAGCATAGATTGCATGCCATGGGTATGCGTAGTTCTTGTTATTGCCGGGCTTATTAACGCTCCAGCGAGTCAAACTCTTCGCCTATGTATCCCGCTCCATTTCCCCCGCCCAACAGACAGACAAGCACAATGGAAAAATGGGGAAAATCCTTTGGCCTCGGCCATCAGAAGCGGCATCGCATCGACAGCCATTGTTGGGCGCCATCAATTGAGCAATTTGAATGGCGGCGGCTAGAGATTTATGAGCCGCACAATCTTCAAGTTGCCCCAAGTATTTGGATCAAGAGTTAAAGACTCCGCTGTCTGCACTTGGGAAAAAAAACCTGTTGTAAATTATAAGCTCATTGAGAAAAAATTTTAAAAGATTTCACTTAAGAGTTTTTATTACAATAAAAAGTTGTTTTAAAGTTTACTAGATTTTCTTTTTAGGAATATTAGTATTGCAATACATATTTGTATATTTTATATTTAAAAACGGACCAAAAAATATTAAATAGGTAATAAAATTTAAATTTATATAAAATGAAAAAATTAAACTTAAAAAAATATATTTAAATTTGTTTAAATTTAAATTAAAATTTTTTCATTTAATTATTTAAATGTCAGAATTCTGTGTGTAATAAACTCCATGAGTATTTGGCAACAATTAAGCAGCTTAAAGTGCATTACCGCCATTCACTTTTGCTCTCTTCTCGCCCAACGCGCCATTTAATGAGTGGGGGGGAATCGAAATGAAAAGGAGCGACTGTGAAAAGGATGTATGGCTGGGAAAACGAGCGTAAATGCACAGACAAAACAAGTAAAACATTCCGAAAGGAAAACCTCTCTTGTTGCATTCGTTCATTTCCTTTTTTTGAACCCACACTCGATTGTCTATCTGCAACTGCTGTTTTGTCTTTGTGTCTCGCAAAAACAAACAGAGTAGAAATGGAAAAAAGGCCACTTTTCAGGGGAAACCGGAGCATCAACAAACAGGAAGAGATAATGAGCCCGAATAGGTGGACAAAGCTTCGCAGAAACAAAGTGCAAATGCTGGATCCTGTCAATTAGGTTTGTAATCTAGCAATTTCTAGCGATTTGTGTACATTCAAATAAGATAAATTAAAAATATAAAATATAATAAATTAAATAAAATGTTAAAAAATACATTTTTAATAAGAAAACTAAATGGAAATAATTATTAATATTCAAACGCCACAAAATAAAAGTATAAATATATTTACGTATGATTAATTAGTACTTAAAATTACTTTCATTTTTAGTCTAGATTATAAAAATATAAGAATTTAAACTAGAGAGAGAGAGAATTATTTTATAAAAACCAAATATTAAAAAATATTATTTTTCTTAAGTATGATAGTTTCATAATTTTTTTAACTGTTAATTCAAGATTGCGTTGTATAAGAAAGGCGATTTTGCTATCAACCTTTTTTAGTCATAACGAATTTAATAATCAAGATTTTTTGTATATACACACATATAATATTTAATATGCGTCACAAGTTTTATAATAAAAATGTCTTTTAACTTGTTTATATCAACACTAAATCTCAAAACCTTATTAATTTATTTAAATTAATTTTTAATTATAATTATATTGTATTTTTATCCATTTAAAATTTTAATGTGTTTTTAAAATAAGTTCAATAACAGCAACCGATAGTTATTATTATATTATATTATTATTGTCTTTGCTTATTAATTTTTATTTAAAATCTCTTTTATTAAGTAAATAATTTAAAATATATTTTAGTTTTCCTTTCTAATCAGTCACTTGACAACTACACTTAAATACTTGGGAAATCCCAAATCTCTAAAAATTTAAAATAAATCCGATAAAAGCTCAGCAATCAGCAGCAAAGAAAAATCCAAATAAATAAGCAAAATAAAACCCACTCAACTTTGCATTATTTAAAGCACTTGAACAAACAGAAAAGGTAAATAGACCAATAGATTCTCGTCCATATAAATTGAATGCTAAATATTTTTGGCAATTAAATTGCCATTCGGCAGAAACAATTGTATTTTACTCCCTTGTCAGTTGCAGATTTCTCTGTTTCCAATTTCGTCCATTAGTATTTGTTTGCCGGCTATCTTTGAAATAAAATTTAATTTCACAGCTGGCTATCTTTTTATTACACGTTGAAGTCGGGATATAAAATTTGTATATATGTATGTACCGTTAAACGCTGTTCCAATCGGTCGTTGATTTTAATTGTTACCGCTGCCGAAAAATGCAAACGCTCGACTGAACCACACAAAATTCAAAGCGCAGAAGTGACGCGAGCTGAAAAAAAGTAACATCGATTAAAGTGTAAGAAATCAATGCCTCGAATATTGCCATATAAAGTCAAGTACCTCTCGATGCGGGGGCGATGAAATGATATTGGATGATAACGAAACAGCGAATCGCTGATAATTTCGACTACGCCGCTGGGTTCAAAGGTTGTGAAAGTGAAACGAAGAGCAGGCGTAGTTGAAAATTAATATGCGTTAAATGTGGAGAGCTGTTTGTCTAATTAAACGGTCCCACTCCGCGCGATTGCGATTGTTCGCAAAGCGAAAATAATACTGATAATGATTGGCAAAGAGCAGGGCCAACAATGTTTTGGGGAAATAACCATTAACAAATTGGAAGCGTGTAATTGGAGCCTTACATAATATAATGATTTCATTTAGAGTAACGCAATTGTTTTGCACAAAATATATTTTAGATTGAATTTTAATGACATTTTCAGAATTTCTATAAAATTTAGAAAAAATCTTTCTTGAATTTTTTTCAAAGGCGAGTAACTCAATTGTTTTGCGAAAAATATTTTAAATATTAAAAATGGGATTTTAATGAAATTTTCAATGTAAATGCCAACACCTATAAAAAAAACTTCCAAATTTTGGACAAAATTAAAAAACAAAAACCAAATTCTCTTTTCAAAGGTGATTTTTTCTCAAATTCAAAGACGACTTCGTCATGAAAAACGTAGACAATTTCTTTTCAGCGACAGCTCAAAAGGTGCCACATTATAATTTTTAAATTTTTAAGAAAATTGTGTCTTGAAATATTGTATCAACAAAAATGTCTATATTTAATGGCAAATTTTCTTGAAACAATTAATGTTTTTTCTACATTTAAGGGCTGGCCTATTCAAAGGCAAGATTTTTATGAGAGTATAAAAAATACGAAAAATCTTAATTACCCTTCTATTTTATCTATATTAAAATGATTAAATTTAGGTGAAGATTTTCAAATGAGTACCTGGTCTTTCCCCTTAAATACACAACTAATTAATACCCTATCTAAATTTACACAATAAATTCACTGCATTTTAAAGACCATTTCCATTAAAACTAATTCCAATTAAGTGCCTGAGTTCACTTAAAGAGCTTACCCACTGTTTATTGTCATGCAACTTACTCTAGGAAAATATTTTCACAAGAAGGCCAGAGAAAAAATCGGCTTAGGCCCGCCCACTTGCGCCCACTAATTCATTTCAATAATTGAGCACCTTTTCGTGGCGTTTTTCATGGCGGAAATATGCTGGTGAGGGGCTCTATTAGTTTTGACATTCATTTGACAGTTTGATGAATGAATTAAGCGCACAAAGGGCGCAAATATTTATGAAAGAAATTGGAATAAATGCAGGAAAAGCGATGAAGAAAGAGGCATAATAGAGAAGTTTAAGGAACAAGGAAACAGGCCAAGAAAGGGGCAAATGTTCTGAATGGAAATGGAATGAAAGGGGGGAAATATTCAGAGAGATTTCTATCGCTTGCACACAATTTACCTAGCACTCTTTTTTTCGTAACTTCTTGTCCTTCTTCTTGGCCCTCTTTTTTATTTCCCCATTTCCTTGTCGGCCCTTAAATGTCTTCGTAACCCCGAGGCCGCCAATTTGCTTCCAATTCCTGCTTCAAGTGTCTGCGAAAAACGAAAATTCCCGCCATTCGCGGGAAAGAGAGAAAGACTGGGCAGATTCGTATCGTGGAAAACAATTTTAAATGGCGCACACAAAATGTTAACGGAAAGGGAAACAGACGTTTACACACACACAGGCACAGCCAACCGCACGCACACATGCCCACGAAGGCCATTTCACAGTGGTCGGGCTTGTATGGAGCCGCGGCCATAAATACTTCTAGAAGTGCTATCGTTATGAAACTTTTACCAAAAATCTAAAAAAATATTATAAATATATGTTACAAAAATTGGCCAGATCGTACCACTATATCCTATAGCTTCCATAGGAACGATTTGCGTTCACATGAGACAGCAGTCATAAATTCATTTCTTGTAATCATAATAGGCTGAACTTTTTAATGTAAGTTATTTACAAACTTGGAACTGTAATATTAAAGTATGGGAGTGACTACTCACTCCACCTCCCACGCCCACCTTACCAAAAATGTTATAACAACCAAAACGAACAATAATAAAAAATTATATAATATTTAAATGGTTTCATCAAGTAACGAAAGAGTTGACTTTAGTAGAGTTGACTTTTCCTTATAATTTACTTGTCTTTGTCCACTAATAAATGGATCGGAACTTAAAAGCAGTCTGTTAAACAAGTCTGTATTTGAGGCGATCCTTGAAATTTTGCGTGTATGTTGGAGTCGGAATTTTTTAAAGTCCTTAATTCTTGCTTAAAAAACATAAACATAACATAAAACATAAAACACACATCAAGAACAAAATACAACAACAACTAAGCACACACAGACACAGAACAATAAAGTGCTTCCTCCTAGAAAGGGCTGCTAAAATAAATGAGGTTAGGTTGCATTTTTTAATGCCACAAGTGCATCGGCACCTTTCGGCAGCTGGACAAAACATTTTTATAATCTTAAAACATTAATAAATAACAGGATATAAACATCATTGGAGGAAAACCGGGGAAAAGCACTTAAAACTTTACCTAAAACATTGTAACGCACAACATTTACGAACTAAATAGGACGCACGTTTTACCACTTATTTACACAAAATACAGCACAAGTTATTAATTCATGTATCTGTATAAACAAAGTACATACTGTTATGAACAATATCCATTATATTCGAATGGAGTTAAACCGTACCATATAATTTATTAGAATTTTTTAAATTCACTGCATTGCAGTGCTCTATTGACAAATAGCAAGTAAGTAAGCACGTTCTCGCACTTTTCTTTCCAGTTTTGAAAAGTTCCGTTAGAAATTAAAAAAAAAAAACTATTGTGTTGTAAAGCTTGGACATTTAGCTAATCGTAGAACCGGGTTTGGCTCAAATATCTCAAAATCAATTTTTTGATTTTTGGCCTATGGCAGCGACCACTGTGCATTTGTGTGTTAGTTGATGCAATTTAAAAGCCGAAAAAGCGAATCCAAATCTAAATTTTTGATGATTTATTTTAGCTTCTGATGGGCAAATGGAATTGCCTTGCGTCTCATGTGATTGCTCCTTAATTTTTGCAAATTAAATATGGTAGACATAACACTTTAATAATTATTATAATGATTATATCAAGAATACATAGCACTGTTTTTTGGATTTTGGGTTTCATAGCTCTCTCAATTTATTCCATTGAAATTTAGAATTTGACAAGGTTAAAAATAGGAGAATGAATTTTTTCGTCAAAATACTATCTATTCTACGTGTCGTATGAGTAATTTTTAAGGAAACTTTAAGGACATTTCTTAAGTTGTAAGTCCTTAAAAAAATGTAGTTTTTAAGACACTTTACTCATCTATGTGACGGGGTGTTGGGTATATTTGTGTTTGTAAGGCTACTTGCTGCATTAACAAACTCCTGTATTTTTGTTAGAATTAATTTATCTGATCCCCAAATGTATAGACCTCACCGCTAATTTATCCTCCTCCCATTTATTTTTAAATATATATATTTCCCTCCTGTAAAGAACTTTAGGGCACTCCATTTGAAAATAGAACTGGGAAGTCAGAAATGATTTTTTTTAAAAAGTTCAATATTTTAAAATTTAAAAACAGGTTTATTTGTGCGCTGTTACAAGATTGGTACACAGGGTGACTCCAACAAAATCAGTGCTACCAGACTGTCAAAAATGTCACTTTGTTTAGCGAGTACATCAACCCCAGCTGTAGAGCATAGCCAAGACACCCTCCCATTCAGCGACGGTTATGTGTAAATAAAGTATATATATATAAATACCGAAAAATCCCTCAGAAAATGTCGGTGTAAAAGGTACTAATTTTTCGATTTTTATCGATAAGATAAAACCTATACAGGTAAATAAGGTTGGGTGGGGTGGGTGTCTTTGCTAGACCTAACCTAACCTAATATAATAGGGTGTTCCCACAGAGAAAAAAACCAGTCGAGTGAGTCGACAGTCATCTTTTAAAAAAAAATTCGCATTAAAGCCAATATTTGTAATTGTCAAAATCAAAATATTTACAAAATATAGATAATATAGAGATGATACTAAATCTAAAATGTGTTTAATAAAATGTTATTTAAATATTAAAAAAAAAATAATGCAAGCAATATTCCCATGCAATGCATACTTTTGTTTTATTTTATTTAATTTATTTGTACTTAATAAATTTGTATAATTAATAAGCGTTAATTTTAATTTAAGTAAAATTATGAATTTTTCGATCGATATAAGCTTCTGCTTTTAATTTCCAGTTTATTTTCTTCAAGTGCAAAACTATCGTAATAATAGTTTTCCACTATCGATTACCGAGTGTTCACAGCCCTGGGCCGATTTTTTGGTATATTTTAATGTGTTGAAGTGGTATTTTCTTGGAACAGGGTGACTGTTGCCAAACGATAATACACGGTCCGTGATATCGAAAAACGATAGTCACCGATAGAAAAATATGAGAAAAAGTGGAAAAATAACAAAACAAACGTGCGAAAAACGTTGAAAACGCGACGCGCAATTGCAGAACGAGTGCACGACAAGCGGGCGATTAAAACAGCGTGCGCGGAAAAGCGGAAAAACCACAGAACAAAGTGAAAAAAGTGGGGAGCAGAGCCCCAGCACCGAAGATGAGCGAAGAAGAAGAAGCGAGGCAGCAGCAGCAGCTAAAGCAATAATAAGTTGTTCTATGTGCGAGTGAGAGAGTGCAGCAGAGCAAAATAGGGGCATAAAAAAACGCGAAATAAACGAAAATAAGAATCGAGATTGCTGCGAATGCGAAGTGAGTGTGCACAACGGTAAAAGTCCCGTTGCCCGCAAAAATCTACCGCCCCGCGTGCATGTGTGTGAGTGTGCCTGTGTATTGGTGAGATCCCCCATTCGTGTGCGAAAAACAAAAGCCAAAAAAATCGGAGCAAGAATATATAGAAATCAAGGAAATGCAATATAGAATCGGCCGACGCCGCCGCTTTTGCTGCGTGCTGTAATCCCAATTGGACTCCCAATTGGAGGCACACTCGTCCGCAGAGGTGTGTGTGTATGTGCGTGTGTCCGTGTGAAAAGAGGTCAAAGGCGCAACAAAAGTTTTTCACTTTTCATGCGGTAACCAAAAAAAAAAAAAAAATAGCGCAAAAAAAGTGCCAACCAGCTGAGAGCGCAAAATACAAAAAAAAAACAACGTCGCAGTTTTGCGTTAAAACAATAAAGCTCTCCCAGTGTGCGTGCGCGTGCGGCTGTGTGTGTGTGTAAGAGCGAGGCGAAATAACGTAAAAAGAAAAACAATCAGTTGTTAAAATAATCCCCCAACAAACCGATTTTCGGATTTAACAACTCTCGGCTCGCAAACAACTCAAAATCAAATCTGGTTTTATCAGGCGAGGCAAAAAAAAGCAACGCAAAAGGCCATAACAATAACAAAAAAAGCGCCAAAATATTAAATTCTTTATGAGATTTTAATCAAGCGAGAACCCAATTTGCATAGCACAAGAGCGACAGAGAGAGCGCGAGATCCAATTGGAGTTAGCGGCGAACGAGAGACTGTAAGTTACGCCCCCGCCCCCACCCTTCTAAACCGTTCGTTTTGTTTTTGCCGCCTGTTCGCTTTGCACACTTTTCTGCAAATGTTTTTTCCCCCTCCCCTTTTATTTTCCTTTCAACTGTTGCGGTTGCGCCGCGCGATAAATAAACAAACATCGGAAATTATTCAAAAATTCCAGGGAATGCGCGTGGCTATAAAAAACGGCTGATAAGCGATTCCCAGGAGTCAAAAGCGTGAAATGGGGCGAAGGAGAAGAGAGAGAGAAAGAAGGATAAATTGGGGGGAAAAGGGAGGAGAAATAGAGATCCCCGGAAAAATAGGCCATTCACACTCAGATACACAGAAAGAAAAATGTTTGTTTTTATTAGGATGGAAATTAGATTTTATTTAAAAATATTATTTATAATTTCACCTATAATTCCACCTTATAAAAACTAACAAATTTACGAATTTTTTTTTTTTCGTTAAAAACACCCGTTTTTTTCTGTGTAGTGAATGCCCAGTAACCATTTTTATCGGCGACAGTATTAAATAATTATTAAATGCCATTATCGATTCGTGGGAATATTTCCGCTTTGCTTAACACCACCCCTCCCTTTAAATACCTACCCCCCCCCCCCCCAAAAAAAAAAAACCCACTCCCTCCCAAAAAGTAATATCTACCTTTGTTTAGTTTGAGGCGTGCTCCTCCATTTTTATGGCCACAATTGCCGCCCGGCCAAAAGTGTGAGCCGCATTCGAAATCTCTTGGCTCCTGCATCGCGTTTTAGCCATAATGGGCCTTACACTTCCGATATCTGACATTAGTCATCTACTCACCCTATAGAGATTAAAAGATGGTCACGAAGTGGGACTCATTTGAATGTGAATAAGAAACCTCATATGGATATTGATAGGATAGGAAAACCTATAGGTACTTTTTACCCACATAAGGAGCAAATTAATTTTTGCATAATCTCAAAGAAATATTTTTTTTAAGTTTTAACAAAATATTATTATTAAAAAATGTTGATGTTATTCACTAAAAACTATCATCTCTAATTTCCAAAGTATTTTTGTACATATATTACTAAGCGATGTTTTCGCACCCTCCATTAACAATATTAAAGTTACCATATCTAAAAAAATAATGAATCAGCATTTAGCTAGAATTAACACGTCCACAACAACCCATCAACAATACTATAGTCATTTTTTATACCAAACATCTTAAGTCCAACGCTAGTTCCAAGAAACTCCGAGGCAAATAAATCATAATGATAAATTGGAATTAAACGAATCGAGGGGAAATTATGCATACGAAACAGCTGAGAAAAAGAAATTACCTTAATCGATTTAATTGAGCTATTCTTTTCTTCACCTGAATAAGAAATCGATAAGGCTAAATTAGCTAATGGTGGAAGTTAATGAGGGTTTGAACTGGGGGTTGGGTTTAATAAGTGTGTGGGAAGTTGGGAATCTTATTCAGATAGCGGTTGGAAATTTCTGGGGCAAAATTGTGGTCAATAAGTACATATATAAGTATTTCCCAGCGTGAGCAAGTTGCAATCAGTTTCATTCATTCATCATCGTTTTATAATGTTTGCGTATACACTTCCGAAAAGTCGATAGATATTTTTTTAATGAGTAATACCAGTCAAATTAGGTAGTTACATATATAAATATTAGGGTCATTATGAATTAAAAAATTATTATTATTTAAAAATATATAATGAGTGATTTTTGAAATATGTACATATTTCAAATGTATCATTTTGGGATTTTTAATTTTTTTATATATTCATTTAAAATATAAAACGTATTAAATATATTTCAAAATAATGTATAACAACCAATTAATCATTTCAAATATTAAAATGTTCTTAAGATTATAATTCGGCCAGTACCAAAATTAAAAATAATTTGCAATATTTTTAATTTTAAATGCTTTGTAATGGTAGTGGATTCTTTATTTTCATTTACTATCATGCATGGCAACAACTATTTTTCCGGTGTACTATACATATGTAGGTACATAAGTTTCCTACTTGATAAGAACTGAACCCATCTGAGAGCCCATATTTTTATGTCTTTTGCGAAAGATAAAGAGCAATTTTTGATTTTAGCTCGCGTAGATTGCCTTTTGAGCGGTTATTGGTCACCACTTCAGGCTTTTGTCAACGCATCAGACGGGTATCATCATCATCATCGATCGAAACACATCGAAAAGTTGTCAAAAGCTGTGGAACTGGTTTATGGTTTTAGTCTTTTAGGAAGCTACAAATATTTGGAGCATAATCCGAGCAACGTTTTTCTGATTTTTGGGAAAGCGTGGCTAAAAGTTGTTTTTTTACTAAATGCCCTTCATGTGTGAGCAGCAAAAAAACAAAAACAATGAGCTAAAAGTTTCAACTTTGCACTGCCGCGGAACCGGAATAAATTAATGCGAAAACAATACAAAAAAAAAAAATAAAGAAGATTATTTCGTTTGCTACGCAATTCGCGACATTTGCATAATGCAGCTGCAGGTGGCGACGAAAGGCGCCTCACCCCTCCCCCCCGATAAACCCGCCTCCTAAGAACAAACCCCAAACCCATGAGAGTCGCTTTCAAAGAACTATAAAAACTTGTTGTTTGCCCTGCTCGTCGCTTTTTCCCGCCCTTTTTGAACACTCGGCAGATATACGGACATGTATCGCACATGTACACACATGTTCGTACATATGACACTCGTTATGCAATGGCATTGAAATCGAGTGAAGAGAAGAGAGGGCCACAGACCCGAGACCGGGACAACCGGGCAAACATTACTACGCATGGCGTGGACCTGAATCCGAATCCGAATCCGAATCGGCATCGGAATCCGAAAGCGAATGCGACTGCGAATTCCGAGTGTGGGGAACTCGGACAAACGGCGACTGTTTTGTATCTGTATCTGGCTTATCAGCAAGTCGCTCGACTGACAAATTGATAAAACAAGAATGGAGAGGGTGGGGATGAGGGTGTGGGGTGGTTTGCTTTACGGGTGGATGCCGCCGCCCCCCCCTGTCAAAACATTTCCATGCCCTTCGCCGGCAGATAAAAGGGGGGATAAAGGTGTGTGCAGCCAGGGAGCGGAAATGCCTTGAGATGGATAAGCTAGCTTATGGCAACAGATTGGAGACTACACCTTTTCACGGTTCCTGAATAGAGTGGTATAGAGATGTGCCAATTCTGAGCTATATTCGCCAATGTATTTTAGATTGTGCAGTTATATTCTATTGAAAATCTTCCAGATATAGATATACATATAATGAAATCCTTGGTATACACTCATACAAATTTCTTTTTAAATTTTAGAAATCTCGACTTTGAATCGGCCAGTCCTTAAATTTAGAAAAAATATTTCTTGTTTTTAGAAAATTCGCCCTGAAGTATAGAAATTCTTTCTTCTTCTAAAAATTCAAAACTATCATTTTTTGGGCTGTCGCCTTTGAAATCGAGATAAAACTGCCTTTAAAAATAGAATTTTGTTTCTTGTTTTTACAATTTTTTTCCGCTCTGACGAAAAATAATTCCCAACCAGTTCTAGCTCTGCTTGCATGGTAACTGCTGACCATGACATTGATATCACTGATGATACTTTTTTGGAGTTTAATCCCAAAATTTAAGAAATATTCTTTCTTGGAACAATACGAATTTTTTCTTGTTTTAAAGGCGTCTTTCTAAAAGAACATTTCTTGTTTTAAGAAATGTATTTTCTTCAAACAAGAAAGAAACCACCCTAAGAACAAGAATTAGATTTCTTGTTTTAAGAAAAAGTTTTTCTTGTTTTAAAGGTGCCTTTCTAAAATTTCTTAAAACAAAAGCGGGGTCACCTTTGGCAAAAATTCAAGAAAGATTTTATAGAAATTTTCAGATTTTTTTTTTATGAGTGTAAAAATGAGTAATGCAAAATTTTATTTAAGATTTACAGTCATATTCTATTGACAATCCTCAAGATACAGATAAATCTTAATATCCCTGGTATAATAATAAGTAATGCCAACAAATAGTGGAAATTACTTGCTAATTAAGTTAGATACAATAGAACTCTAACTTTCCAATTTCAAATATTTTCCCTTCACTCCCAGAACAAAAGCAAATCGAACACAAAACCAAAGTATGAAATATCTAATTATTACCTTTTTTAAAAACAGATTTTTCCTGAAGACACACACATCCTCCAAAATGGCCAATCCGCGCAAGTTCAGCGAGAAGATCGCGCTGCAGAAGCAAAAGCAGGCGGAGGGCACGGCGGAATTTGAGCGGATCATGAAGGAGGTGTACGCCACAAAGCGGGACGAGCCGCCGGTGAATCAGAATCAGAAGATCCTGGAGAGCCTGGTGGGTGGACAAGAGGTGAGCCAATCCTCGCCAGGCAATGGAACGGGCGGCGGCGGTGGCAGTGGTTCTGGCAGTGGAGCCAGCGGCGGAGGAGCCTCGCCGGACGGCCTGGGAGGCGGAGGTGGCTCGCCGACGGCCTACCGCGAGTCCCGGGGACGCAGCGTGGGCGTGGGACCCATGCGGAGACCCTCGGAGCGCAAGCAGGACCGCTCGCCCTACGGCAGCAGCAGCAGCACGCAACAGACCCTTGACAATGGCCAACTAAATCCGCATCTTCTCGGTCCGCCCACGGCGGAGAGCTTGTGGCGACGCTCCAGCTCAGATTCTGCCCTCCACCAAAGCGCGCTAGTTGCGGGCTTTAATGCCGACGTGAATTCGATGGGCGCCAACTATCAGCAGCAGCAGCAGCAGCAGCATCAGCAGCAGCAATCTGGCCAGACAAGATCTCACTCGCCGCACCATGGGATTAACAGGACCATGAGTCCGCAGGCGCAACGCAGGAAGTCGCCGCTGCTGCAGCCCCATCAGCTGCAACTGCAGCAGCTCCAGCAGCAGCAGCAGCAGATGCAACAGCAGCACCAGCACCACCAACTGCACCAGCAGCTTCAGATGCAGCAGCTGCAACAGCACCAGCAGCAGCACCACCAGCAGCAGCAGCAGCAACAGACCACGCCATACAACAACGCCAAATTCGCGAACCCTGTGTTCCGGCCGCTGCAGGATCAGGTCAACTTTGCCAACACCGGCTCCCTGCCCGATCTCACGGCCCTGCAGAACTACGGACCCCAGCAGCAGCAGCAACAGCAATCCCAGCAGCCGCAGCAGCAGCAGCAGCAGTTGCAGCAAACCCTGTCGCCGGTCATGTCGCCGCACAATCACCGCCGCGATCGGGATCAGTCGCCCAGTCCGTTTAGTCCGGCGGGCGGAGGAGGTGGCGCCGGACCCGGTTCGCCTTATCAGCAACAGCAGCACTCGCCCACCGGCAACACGCAGCAACAACAGCAGCAACAGCAACCCAGCAGCTCGCCGCACCTGTCCTTCACCAATCTGGCCACCACGCAGGCAGCTGTCTCCACATTTAACCCGCTGCCAACGTTGGGACCGCACAACGCCACCGACTACCGCCAGCCACCGAATCCTCCAAGTCCTCGCTCTTCGCCCGGCTTGCTGAGCAGCGTGTCGGCCACGGATCTGCACTCCAGTGCACCGGCCAGTCCAATACGCCAGCAGCAACAGGCCCAGCAACAGCAGCAGCAGCAACAACAACAGCAGCAGCAACAACAGGGCCACCAGCAACAGTTTGATAACTCCTACAACAGTCTGAATACCTCGTTTCACAATCAGTTTGAGATTTTCTCGCTGGGCGACAGCAATTCCTCACCGGAACAGCAGGGTTTCGCCAATAACTTTGTGGCCCTGGACTTTGACGACCTCAGTGGAGGCGGAGGAGGAGGTGGTGGTGGCGGAAGCAATGGAGGAGGTCTGACCAACGGCTACAACAAGCAGGAGATGCTGGACTTCAGTGAGCTGAGCGGCAGTCCGGAGGCGAGTGGGAACAACAACCACATGCGACGGGGAGTGAGCAATCTGAACAACAACGGATTGAGCAATGGTGTGGGATCCACGCACAATGGCAGCACAAATCTAAACGGAGCGGGGAACAACAATGGCAGCAGCGGAGGCGGTGGCTCCGCCCAGGATCCCTTGGGAATAACCGCTTCGCCAGTACCCTCACCCTTGGGCTGCCCCAGTTCCCCGCTACCGATACCCATGTCGGCGCAGGCCTCTCCACAACATCAACACCACCACCACCATCAGCAGCAGCAACAGCATCATCAGCAACAGCAGCAGCAACACCATCAGCAGCAGCAATTGTCGCTATCTCTGCACCATTCGCCGCATCATTCACCGATGCATTCGCCGCACCATGGGAATTCCCCGCTTTCGAGCAGCTCGCCAGTGAGTCACAATGCCTGCTCCAACTCCAACGTGGTGATGAACCACATCCAGCAGCAGCAGCAGCAGCAGCAGCAACATCAGCAACACCAGCCACACCTACATCAGGGATCCTCGCAAAGTCACACGCCGACCACTGCGAATATACCCTCGATTATCTTTAGCGATTACTCCTCCAATGCGGACTTCTCCAGGGAGATCTTCGACACCCTCGACCTGGATCTGGGCCAGATGGACGTGGCCGGGCTGCAGATGCTGTCCGACCAGAATCCCATCATGATCGCTGATCCCAACATCGAGGATAGTTTTCGGCGCGACCTCAACTGATACTATGAGGAGGCTGTTGCGGCCATCGAGAGCGGAGTGCTGCTGGAGGAGGACTACCAGGCGCTGCTGGGATCGGAAGCGCTGGCGGATGAGCAGTCGCCCGCCTCACCAGCAGCAGCAGCAGCAGCAGCAGCAGCAGTTGTAACAGTTGAGGAGGCAGCCACAGTTAGCGACAAGGACAAAAAGGATTTGGAAGTGGTGGAGCTGCTGGTGTCTGGTGTGATGGATGACCTGGTGGACTCCAGTGACTTGGACGAGGAAGTGCGCAACTTCTTCTTCTAGGACGCAAGTCTTTTTATTTAGATTTTGTCGTTATCACACAACTGTTGAGACTTTAATTTTCAACCGAAATATGCGGAAGTGAATTAAGGGTTTTTTAGCACTTCCAATTAAATTTTCCCGATTAAATGCCATATTACTTAAGCTCCATGATTCACGCGCTTAATGTGAATTAAATTAATTTCGAAAATGTTGACGAGGGTGATTGAAAGTTCAAAAAAGTTGTGTAAATTCACTTCCGCAAATTCATGCTGAAACTGAAAGTTTTCCAACAGGCCTCAGTCTTGTTATCTCGTTATCGTCCGTGCTTTCGTAGCTAGCTCTTACAAAAAAAAAGTAAAAAAAAAATGAAATGAATCGTTAACCCTTAAGTGTACTTGAGTGTCTTTTTACACCCTCTTTCCTCAAAAATCCCTAGCACCCCTGAAAAAGCGAAACATATTTTACAGCGAGTCTCAGATTTTACTTAACTACGCACATAAGTCACTATACAATTTACACACTTAAGCTCTAATTTCTGTATATAATACAATACCTAAAGGGAAGAAGGCGAAAAGGATTGAAACCAAAAAGTGTCTTAGACCAACGACCAAAATTATATTCTCTACGTGAAAATGAAGAAAGCTGGTAAGAGGACGGACTTAGAGGAGCCCCTCTAAGCGAAATAATTCCTGAAAACTATCTATTCGGATATGCCATCTAACCCGGTTCCAATCGTTTGTTTAATCCAGAAAAAATAGCTAGCTAATTATGCATAATGCATCTGTAAAACCCTACCTATATTATAATCCCAATGTGCCGTCGAAGCAATTACTAGAGTTTAAGATGCCGATATCGAAACCGATCCCCTCAGTGCTGTAAAGTCTTCACATTTCCCCCCCGCGAAAAATGTTCGAATACAAAACGATAGATATGTATGTTCGAGATCCTTCTTCATAAACGCAGTATCACAAAAGTAAACGAGTATATAATCATGCAAACATATAGCTAAATATATATACTGATATAGAGTTGATAGCCCAGGCACAAGTGTAGCTCACAATCGGAATCCAGTTCCAGTGTCCTGCTCCGACAAATTTTACGAAACCAACAAGAATCAAAAGCGAACTCAAAAAAAGGTAACTAAGAAAATAATGGAATTTTTTACAAGTCTTTAACAAATAGTAGATAGGTTTTTCCAAAACACTCTTTCCGAACGATAATTATCGAGCATGGGAACTACGACTACTACCATATTACCCAAAACCAACTTAAATCCGTTGTTTTTCAAGTCATTTTATTACGAAGATAAACCAATATTTAAGAATCAAATCAAAGAAAGCTTTATGGCATGCAACCAACAATAAGGAGAATGGAATAGCTAGGATAAGGCGATCCCTAAACCCTGAATAATACACACTGTTTATAAATAATACGACCCCCGTAAAACATACACATTATTCATTGAGTCTAAATCTACTTAATAAATGTAACAAAAACTTACAAATGGGATAGAAAAAACAAACTAAAAAGCTTCAAAAGTGCAAAGAGAAAATTTTTTATTTAATTCGAGTACCAGAACTTCTTATACATATGCATAAATATACACAATAACGGTTAATATTAGTAACAAAAATGTTTTTGCTAATATATAGCCCCAACAAAAAGATTTCCTTTTTCTAATTATCGATGTAAAACTCTAGTTATAAACTAAACTAAATTAAGACGAGGTAAAAACGCGAAAAACTTTACAAGCGACACACAAAAAAGCGACGAAAAAAGAAAAATACATATATAAATGTAATTTAAAAATGTAATTTATGTGGGAAACGCGCAAAAATATATATATATATATAGATCGATAACATTTGTCTCTGCTGTTTTGTGTTAAAATATACACGTAAATAAAATGAACGTCTTGAAGAATTATAATAATATTAGATAAGTGAGAGAGAAATGCTAATTATAAATTATACTATTATTATTATACGATATGTACTAAGTAATTGTGTATGTAATATATAATTACATTTATAAAAATAACGGTACATCAAGAACAGCAACAAAAACCCGCAAAACCGAGGAGAATAAGCCATAAGATTATATTCAATGTAATAACACAGTTATTTGTTTCAAATAAATCTTAAATTTGATTTTAAAGTCCAGAAAACCATATCGTTGTTTAGAACTTGTTTTTAATTGAAGCTATATTTATAATATACACTCTAAACCAAAGGTTTCGATGTTTCAAGAGACTACTGTTATGTATTAATTTCTCTAAATACATAATTTTGTATTTTATCTGTGTGCATTGAAGAACAACCCAACCACCTGTTGCTCCAAAATTCCGTTTACGTGGGCGACTGCATTTCTAGGCATTCGAATAATGGCACGTAAAATTATGTAAATTTATAGAAAAAATAGTAATCAAGCACATTTATTAATTGCTCACCCGCTCTCTAAATGGAATGTGTGAGTGAGTAGTTTGTGTCTTTGTTAATAAGCGCGACGCAGTTTGTGTTTTGTGTGTGCTAAATTTAGTAGTCAAAGTTCAATGCGGAATATTGAATAACTGGAGGAAGCACTACTGCTAAATACTCCTCTTTTGAATTCTACTACTTTTCTAGACACTTGGTACTTGGTACATATTTGCACATGTGCCGCGATAGAGAGCGACGGATCGGGAGATCCGGAGAGCGAAGAATAAATAAAATATTCACATAAATGCGTAAGACGTCAGCTTGGTTTAATAAATAAAACAAGCAAGAAAATAAAACAAGCTGATCGTAATACGAAAATCAAGTTTTCGATCTTTACAGCCAGAAACTTATAAACAAGAATGAGAGCCAGAGCTAGAAACTAATGAGCCACACGGAAAGAAACAAGTTATCAATGCAACGAAATTTTTATATTTTTATTTCATCTGGATATTCCCTGGTAAGTGTATTAGTAATCTTAAAATATATAAAAATAAGGTATCTTAAAATATGTATCTTAAAAAACCTATATTAGAGAATCTATACTTACCATTATTAATAATTTAAAAATAAATATATTATAATTTTTTTTTACTAGGCAATTCAGTGAGATCGTATCATATGATTGATCTTAAAAAATTATTCAAATATTTAATATATTCTGTTTAAAAAAACAGATACATTTTCCTACTCTATTTAGTTAGATCGTAGGATATGATTGATTTTAAAAAATCATTCAAAAATTCAATGATTTGTATCATTTTTTCTGTGTTAAATGAGACTACGGATCAGAAAGAGAGAAAACGGGAGAGTTCGCGTGGGAGAGATGACACTATCAGCGGTATAACGGTAAAGGGCAAGCCCCACATGTAGTAAACCGAAAACAAACCGCCAATACAGTCAAGCCTCTTTGCCCAAAATCAATATTATAGCTAAGATCGAAGCATTTTAATTGAAATGTTTTCGCTCGCTTTTATTGCTGTTTATGTTTACTTTTCACACTCGTATGTTTAATTATAATGTTAACAGCGGCTGAGCGGTTCCAAACATCTTTCGGGGGGTACGACTGTACTTAGTAAAGCGCCAAAACCGAGCGGAAAACGTTGGGACCAGATAGCCCGCTGTTTATTATTATTTCGTGTTCATGTTAGACCTTAATTAAGTGTTAAAATGGCATGAAATTAAATCTGCGAGTGTGAGTTAGCTGGAAGTGATGACGCTGTGACGATAACGTCATTATCGTTATCACCCCCAAGCCACTCGAAAGGCGCAAATGTTATCAGCACTCGCGCGAGAGCAACAACAACAACAGCAGAATCCAGTCCGCAATCCAAACCAAGAATCGGCCGACATTATTCAGCTTCAGCTTCATGGGGCTTCAGCCTCAGCTGCTCCAGCACACGGCATCCGCCCATGCTCACGCTCCAATCTCTCCACTTCCCGGGGGGTCTCTGGGGACATTGCCATTGCTGTTGCTATAATGCTACATAGCTATTGCTAAAGCCAGCTGGCTCTAAGCGACGAACTTTCTTACGACGGTAGCGGTCAAATAAATAGTAATTAAATAACCTAGAAATTATATAATTTTGAAAATCCCACAGAATGAATATCAAGTTCATTCAAATATATCACTTCTTTTATTTTGACTACAGCTGTATGTCTAAGGTTATGACTTCTTTCGTTTATATTTTCCTTAAAAAATCTACATTTTTTTTGAGTACAGGATTTAAAAGATAAAGAGTAACTCTTTTCCAATTTTTTGACTGTATATCAAACCAAGAATTCGTTCGGCTGTAATAACCCTCCAAAGTTGGCCAAATACGGAATTTTTCCAGCTTTAAGAATCCTTCAGGGAATCCTCACGCCGAGAATTTTGTTCAGAATGTTGCGTTAAATTGGAAACTAGGTATAGCAAAGTACTATATAGAATACAGTGTCTACCCTTTCATCTAAATTTTAAAACCTACATGATATACACAATATTTTTCATTGAAAACCTTGTCCAAGTTCAAAATATATTTAAAAAATTAAAAAAGAAACTGAATGTTTGATGGTTAAATATATTAGTTCTGAAAAACTTTTTTTTTTATAATGCTAAACTATTAAATATGTTTTCCTTAAAAATAAAATTAAAACATATATATTGTAATCTTTTTAAACTTTACTTTTTTGAATGTTATTTCTAAAAATGTATTTTAAAATGTTTTGACTATTTTTGATGTCAACTGCGCCGTAGAAAACACAAAAAATCTACATATGTATCGTAGTTTTTGCAACACAGCCAGTTGAATGCACCCCAGTTGCTTATATGGCACACAATTGATAAGAACGCAAGAGATTCTCGGACCCCAATTGTAATGCGTACCTCGGTGTGTGTGCGTGTGCAGAAGTAATTATAATAGCAAATAATTAGTATTGATTACAGCGCCTACCCCATTGATTGATAACACTATGCAAATCAGAAAATTCTCATTTTTGCTTGAACGTCTACCTTAGCCAATATTATAGTGTAATTTCTTAACAGTTTTTTGATGGTATACCAATTCGAATTTAAGTTAAGGATTTCCAACAATAGACAATCATTTTAATTAGTTTATATGTTTTTATATTTATTTTTACTATTTATTTTTTTTTATCTATGAGAAAAAATGGTATTTCTGTTGGTTAGTCTATTAGGGCGGGGCACGTGTCTTAAGTGCGTACATTTAGGAGTACATTGTCCCTGTATATATATTTATATTTTACGATTGGGCCTGCGTGTGATAGGAGCAGCTAAAAATAGTCCATATGCATCAGTGGCAGCATTGACGTTAGAGATTGGATTGGATTGTAATGGCACATGTACTAGGTTGGTTGGTTGCAGTGCCTTCAAGGGCAATGTCGATAAAGGGTCCATTACAGTGGCGCAAAGCCCCTCAAATATTCCACAAAATATGGTTTGGGAATGAGATAGAACCCTTTGAACCACTGTAAAACGCCGACTTTGATTACAACAATAGACAACAAGGACAGCAAATAAGAAATACTAATATAAATATGCATTGTAATGAAACGTAAACAGGCGATAGGGCAAAGAGTTTATAAACAATTTTATTTGCTCTTCTCTCTCTGCCGATTGCATTGCAGCATATTTCACTGCTGTAATCAGTTGTAGAGAATCGTATAAATTTAAATGCATTATTTAAAATGCTAATATTGTGGAAGTGCTTTTTAACGTTTACTTGCATTAACTAGTTTTGAATCTTTATAGACTTGCGAAAGTATTCACATTTTTAGGACAAGTTTTCAAACTATGAGAATAAGACCCACTAAAGTAAAGTTATATATTTCTGATCGCACAGTGGATCTAAGCGAATGATACAAAAGAAAACACAGGAATAATATGGAATTGATATTGGTTTTTATAATTTTTTCCACAACAAAATGGAAAGATTTCATATCAATATGGTATAAAATCATAAGTATGAAAATATCATTTTGATATGGAAATAGATCGGACCAAAATTGTTATAAAAAAATACCCGATTAATGACTATTTTTAGTTTTTTTCTCTGTGTAGTAAATTATATATTTTTAATATTTAAGTCATTAAAATAAATGTGCGTCAAATTCTTTACTTTTATTTTTTTTATGCAAGTCAGTCATGAAGGAATGCTATTTTTGGATCGATTGGAAGTCGGTTCCTTCTAAATATTTAATTTATTAGAAATAATAAAGACTATAATAATTAAAAAATATTTTTAGATTGATATTTAAATTTAAATTGTATTTTTGATTTATTTTTATTTAAAATAAATAGGTCTGTTTTGAATTCAAATCTATTAAAATTATAAAATAAAAAGTCAATCAGCGTTACTATTATAAGAAAATTGGTTACAAAAATGATCACAATATAGTATGGTAACTAGGGAACTGTTTGCTCATGCGCCATATCCGGATAATAACAAGACTAGGAGAGCGGAAAGAGGGCGATGTCAAGGCTGCGTCACACATCGGAAATAGACATCAGCTACGATTTTGGCGGGCATAAATATGCTATTTACTGTTTCAGTTACCACAATTACTCCAACAGGCTGATCAAATATTGATCGACTTGAGGACCCCCGACCATGTGAGCCCACTACGTCACTGCTGACGGTCCAAGGGGGTGGCGATGTGTTGTTTTGCCGGGGGAAGTACATACAAAACATTGTGATGTCTTGGCGATAAGAATTCCGGCCACAATGCTTAGACTTTGTTGCCTCAGCCGGGAACTTTCCTTTCCCATCGATAACAAGATAACAAATAAAATGATTTAATTTATATTTATGAATCAAAACTCTCACCTGAGGCGTCGCATTGCAGTAGTAACCGTTTTCAGTGGCTCTCAAACTGTCCCTACAGCTTTTCGAAGTGGCGCGCAAATGAGCTTTTATAAGGCCATTTCCAGAAAAAATAAACCTAAAACTAAATGCTTTCAATTTGCTTTAAATATGTAATTTTAGTATTTACATTTTGTTAATTAATTGCAATACTTCGAATTTTATTTTTTAGAAAAATGTATGTTATTTTAAAATATAAACTACACATACTGTATGTCTCAGCAACATTTAGTTGTTTTTAATAAGTTCCTTTGCCCTTGATTGATGCCTTAAGAACCAAAAACCAATCGTACTTTTCCATTTGAACCAAATGCTTTCAGATAAAAATTAAAGCAACTTAAATAAGAATGAATTATAATCCCCAATGGAAGTTTTGTTCATTTTTAAAAAGGCGTCCTTTTTCAAAAAAAACATTTTCTCCTTCACTTCAGTTTAAATTAACACCTTTCTTATAATATTATTACTACAAAATTTCTAAAGAATTTTTTAATTAGATTGTTTTACAGCGACTTGAACCGTTTTGCCTTTGATTGCAAATTAAGTCATCGAGCTTTCGCTCACAACAGCGACCATAGGTGCAACCATTACCGCTTAATTATTGTATCAAACTTCAGAAGTCATGAATCATGGATCAAATTAAATCGAATGTTACTTTTAACTATCCTTGCCCCCCAGGGGATTTACGATGTTCAGGGGCAGGAAATGTTCAATAAGTGCATTAAACAGAATAAAAATATTTTATCAAATTTGGCATTTTCTTCAACTGATGGCGTCTAAAGCTCAAATCATTAGTGTCGATCCATCGTTTTTAAAGGTACCTTTAATATATTAAAGACTGAGAATTTTAAACGAGTCGTTTGGGGTCACAAACTGTCTTTGTGCCTTAAATATCCTTACCCCACTCTCTCCTACTGGCGCAAAGAATACAAACACTAAAGTACTTCTCTTTTAACCTCTATTTTACTTAGCTCGAAATGTGTATGTGAAAGATGAGGTTCGAGTTTTAGATCTTCTACTGAATTGAATTTATTAATCTACTGTTTGCGGAATGATAATTTCAGATCCTGTTGGTACGGAGATAATCTTCTTCGTCGTCTCCGTCAGCATCCTCCACCACGCTGTAGGAACTCTTTCCAGCGCCATCCTTGGCCAGATGCGTTTCAAAGAACTCCTCTACGGTGTCCGTGTTCCACTTGGTGATGGAGAGCGTCTCCTGAACCTTACCGCTGGCATCCAGGAGCTTGACCACGGGATCCAAACCCCTTACGTATTTAATCTGCAGGTTGGGGAATTTGGCGGGCCGGCCGCTTTGGATAAAGGCCTGAATCTGGGGATAGGCCCGGAATTTGCAGGTGCAAACCTCCAGAATGGCCTTGGCATATGTTCGCTGGGCTGCCGGCTGTTGATCCAAAGTGCAGCATTGCTTGCAATGGGGTCTAAAATAATAATAAATTATTCAGGTTAGCTCCGAAAACCGAGTCTTTAAATACATAAATACTGAGAAAAAATACTATCACATTTGGATTTAATACGAAAAATTTTAAAAACATTTCTTCAGAGATGTTCAAGCCTAAAAGACAAGTTAATGATCTAGATTGCAGATCTAAAATCTTTATTGGTTTAACACGGAAAGGATGGCAAACTTATGCAAGAAACTTGCTTTGGGTATAAGGAATACCTATGCCGACACACAATAATATGTGAGCAGTTAAATAATAGAAACAGATTCACTATAAATTGGGTTTAAGAAAAGTTATAAAGATTAGGCGATTAATCAATAAAATTCAACATTGTCTTAAATTTGTGTTTGTAAAATTTAAGATCTTTAAGATCAGAAATATGTAAGTATTCAATTACTTCCACTTCTAAGCAACAACTATTATATAATTTTCGGAGGTGTTACAGAAATTATTTCAAATCAAAATCTGTTGTTTCTTACAAATGTATGTATGTACATATCAGTGCATTAAATCAACTGTTTTCAGTTGAAATACATTTCTGTGACACCCCCCCTTTTCTAAGGAAGTAGCTCACCCCCCCAACCTATTTCTGTTATATTATCAAACCCACTTGATGGTATCCAGTCCAAAATCATCTAGTTTGTCACAACTGGAACACATTAACTGGGCTTTAATGAAACCCAATTCCCGGCAGTCGGCGGCCGTCAATTCGGCGTGGATTTGCTGGCACTGTAAGAGATAAATTATAGCTTTCGCATATGTCTTGGGTACTCCATTAACTTACGCATAGGGCCAGCAGCATAACGACCATAAATTGCTGCATATTTAGGTTTAATTTATAATTAAATTTACTACGTCCACGTCGTTGTTTACAAAATGTTCTTAGCTTAGTGGTGGGAGATTAGGGTGAGCGTAACATCAGCAGGGTGTTATCGATTGCTATCGGCGATTCAGCGATTACAACTTAAAACAATTAAATAAATTAGTATTTATAATTAAAAAAATTACTTTTCCCTTTTTTTATTTAGTTTTTTTGACCCACATTTTTTTAACATTCAATACTATTGCTCAAACTGACTGCGATAGTTCCTCACGCTCCCATTCCTACTATCGATACCCACTGCACAGCACCTGGCCGTGGGCACTGGCCACCACTAGCTCAGAAATCGAAGATTTATTCCTGGTGGTGCATTTGTTTTTTTCGCTTCGCTCGCGAAGTGAGCCCAGTTTTAAATTAGTTTAATTGCGTACAGTGAAGCCACCCGAGGGCGAATCGTCGACTGTCGCTGTGCAGCCAAAAAACCAACAGTATTAGCTGTGTGCGTGTTTGGCCAAAACAAAATTTCGAACAAAATCAATAAAACGGAAACGTGAGAGAGCGCTGCGCAAAAGAGAAAAGCGAACGCAATCGCAATCGACCAACGCATAGAAGAAAACAAGGTGAATAAATAGAACATGGCACAGAAAAGGAGAAATAGAATCAAATCGAATTAAAATCGAGGACAGAAATAGAAAAGAAAGGGCGAGCCGAAGAAAGGGAAGCAAATAACCGTTACAGGAGGACTCCAGGAGAGAGTCAAGGCTCGCTCTCCTCCTCCCCCTCTCTCCCACCCTCAGTTAAAGCGTGTGTTCGTGTGTGTGTACATGTGTTTATGTTTTGTTTAGCAAATTAATAATCTTAATTCTGCTGGGATTTCGCCACTCAGGTGCTAAAAAAAGTGCACACTCTGATAAGTCTGACGGTGTGTCGGTGTACTTGTTTATTTAATTCATATTTGCACAAGTAAATTAATTCATTTGCCCTTGTACAATAACAACAAGCGCCGTTTGCTTGGAAACTTGTTCTCGCAGTTGTTGTTCTCCTCCCCCTCGCCCTCGCCGTCCATCTCTTATTCTTTCTCTATTCCACTGCAATACCAATGCAGTTGGTTGGTGTTTGTGTTTTTTCATTCAATCCAGGAAATTGCCCCTTGAGAGACCTTCCATTCAGACAGCCTCCATCTGCATCTTTCCATCTTCTTCTTCATCTTCCGCTTGCATCTTGAGCCTCTCTTTTGTGCTCCCGGTCCCGTTTAACTGGTTTACTTCTTACTCTGATCCAGAGATACACCTTTCCCTCTCCCTCTTGCACACCTGCTGCTCGGCAGCTGTCCACGCGCTCAAATTTCTTATCAACGAACGAAACGAACTCCGGCTGAAATCCAAAACCTGGCCCAAACTGCGTTGTTACTTTTCCACAGCGATTCGCTAATTTCCAACGCCTTTTGTCACGGCCCTGTTGCTTTCTCCCTCTCAACTTCTGCCTACTCCCTCCGCCTTCTCCTTTCTTTCGCGCACGCAAAGTTACAGTACAACTTCGTAAAGTTGAATTTTTCATAAACAATTTCACGATGCGTTTTGTTTTAAATCCATTTTAAAAATTTTCTTTATTATAAATTGATTCAATTTCATCAGGAAATTGGAAAATTAAAATGCACCGTTGGATTAATCTAAAACCTTTGGCGCTAAAATTTTGTTTATTATATTAACTAAAATGCAAATTACCTATGAACCGTAAACAAATATATATTTTAAATTAAATACAAAATGGAATATCATTTTGTAGATTTAGTCTTAAATTAATTTAATTTAAATTATTTTTACATTATTCAATTTCAATTGAATTTAATCAAATTCGAGGTTGGGAACTTGAAAAATTTACATTGTAAATTGTAAGTTAACGTGACCCCGATCTTTGTTGGTATCTTAGTAAACTTTGATAAGACTGTGCGGACTGAATTCTATATAATTTGGCTAGATTAAAAATGAATTTAAAACTGCCATGATAATTAATTTTCGTTTTAAAACGTTTTTGAAAAATGCGAGAAGTACGACTGTACACTTCACAATCTCTCTCGGTTTCGTGCAATTTTGCAATATTTCAAATGGCCCGCAAATCTGACTCATCCGCAGGTAACTGTAATTACCGCCTAGCATCCACTTGCGTTCCGCACTTGTGGATGGTAATCGTCACCTTATCAATACCATTCACCCCTTTGTTGTTGGTGTTTCTGATGTCCCAGCACTAATCATTACACAGAAAGAAATAAAAGTGAAATACAATTTAAAAAGTGTATAATGAAAAACTCAATTTTTATTATAACTTACTATTATTTTAGCATTTTAATACTACATTTATTTGGTATGCAAATAATCAAATTTGTTATCATATCACGTCGATATTTTTTTATGTGCACCCTTTTGTTTGAGGCCCATTCTTGATAAGTCCCCAGGTGCTCATTTAGCTCGTTGGCGTCTATTAGCTCATTATTCAAGCTTACGTCCGGCTCACCTACACATTTACATGTGTAACTAACTAATAAAAAAAACTAAAAGAAGCATGTGCATACACTAGCAGAAATTAGGCACATCTTAGGCCCACTCACGCAATTCTTGATTGGCTTGAACCATTTTTTTTTGCTTGTTAAGCTGAATTTACATTTCAATTGACCGAAAGGTCAACTTAATTTCATTTATATCTTGTGTCCATCGTACTGTCTCATTCACTCTCACTCCTCTCCTGTCATTTCAACTGTCAACTTTCACTCGTACGCATTGTTTTTGTTATTTTTAGACGTATGTAGGTGAGTGTATGTGTTGCGAAGTAAGGGGAATACTTACGTATAAGGCTTTAAGATAAGGGAGTTTTAATAGAGCGATTGAAAATCGCTTAATTCAAGAAATAAAATCGAATTCTATTACTTTTTTTATACAGTTCCTGTATAAAATGGTATATAAGGCATTTTTATTGTTCTGGATACACAGCAAACTTGTTTTTACATTTACATATAATTTATATCTTTTTACTTGTTATTAAGGCACAAACTCCTTATTTTGTTGGTAGTATCTTCAGTAAAATAATCCTAACTTTTAATGATAATATAACCTACTAAATTCATATGGTATTGTTAAATTCCATTGACTTAATTTTCTTAATATATGGTGATAGACAGTTTCATTAACATTTTTAACATCGATTAACTAATTGTATTCCAATTCGTTCTTTTGAACGATTAGAACAGTTAACAAAAAGTTTATAACTTAATTAAGAGAATTTTTTTGATTTTTAATTTTTTAAATATGTAAAATATTTTCTAAATCTGTCTAGATCATAAGTCTTTCGAACGGCATTTTTATCTACCCATTAAATTCAGTTTCGCTGACTAAGGCCAGTGCCTTATTATTATGGGCTTACTGATTGCCAAAGCTAAATCACCGCAAAGTCGGAAACTAATTTGTTTATTTGAATGCCCACTCAAATGGTAGCGATTCACCTTAAACAACAATAAAATTGTTTGTTTCAGCGAAAAGGCTGTAAATCCATTTGATAGATTTCAACAGAACGTAATCCGACTATAATTACTTTGTAAATAAACGGATGCGGATCACTTACATTCGATTGAATCAAATGAAACAAGATACTTTTCTTTAGGCAACTTAAAAATATTATTTTCAAGATCATCTATCTATACATTCAAACCATAACCAAGTATAGCGAACGTTTTTTCTCGTTAGCACCTTAAGGTTAAGTTCGTTAATTTTTCTAAATTTAAATACATAAAATATATATGTATATATTGAAGTGTCTGAAGTGAACGTAATGTTAAGTGAGAGTGTAACCAGCAAAAATGTACTCGATAATGAATGCAAAATGTGCAAATACAACAGCCGCTTGGTTTCCGCTCGCGATTCCGGCCAGGTAAATAAACGATGACACTTTTTTGTTAAAAATTTATGAAATCGATTTTCTGTTTCTCGTTCTCACTTAGGTCGAGGAGCATAGGTTGTAATTGTGAGAAGGTGGCGGCTGGCGGTGCTAGGCAGGCAATTAACCCACACAAACCCGAATCCGAATACGAGTTTACATTTTTGAGTTAATTTTAATTGCACTTCGTTTTTGTTTTGCAGCCGCCTGCCAGTCAGCCAGCCAAAGCCAAGAATTCCACATTACCAAACACCTCACACTGCATTGCCACATTCCCAAGTAAAGCTGCCATGAGTTAAGACCAAGATGCGAGTCCAGGATCTGCCGCTTGCCATCGCTTTAATCGGCGCTTGTCTGCCGCTAACCGCCGCCTGCTCATCGCGTGCCATAGCCAAGCCGCGGCCCACAGCTGCACCGATCCTGCCGCCGGACAATGTGGAGATATCCACAACGCCGCGGCCGAATGTCACCTTTCCGATCTTCGCCTGCCCACCCACATATGCCGCCTGGTATTGCCTGAACGATGCCACCTGCTTTACGGTGGAGATCCACAACGAAATCCTGTACAATTGCGAGTGCGCGTTGGGTTTCATGGGACCCCGGTGCGAGTACAAGGAGATTGATGGCTCCTACCTGCCCACCAGGAATCGTGTGATGCTGGAGAAGGCCAGCATTGTGAGCGGAGCTACGCTGGCCCTCCTATTTATGGCCATGTGCTGTGTGGTTTTGTACCTGCGACACGACAAGCTGCAGAAACAGAAGCTGCACGACAGCACCACAACCACAACGACCGACGGCGGTTGTCAGAACGAAGGAATGGACGAGGTGGATGGCTTGCGACCCCTGCGCCCAGTGAGACGTCCCTTCGGCCCCTGCCGCATCCTATCGCTGGAGGAGGCTCACCTTCAGGCGGTCGCCTCCAATCGCCCCAGGCACTGCAACTAACACTCCCGCTAATTAATAAGCCAGGCTGCTAATTTGTTTTTGAATGTCTAACATGTCCAACTGTTTATTTTAACTGCTACAACAAAACTATTATTTTAACCATCCAATTGAGATGGCGAATGCCGTAGTTTTAAGTGCCTACTGACGTGCCTCTAAAAATTTAGATCAAGTATTAACGAACGAAAACTAATTGCTCAGAGAGAGAGAGAGTAAAAAGAAATCTAGATATAATGCATTGCAATTTTGGCAGCTAGCCGCCCATTTATTTATTATACACCTAATTTTATTTAACGCGTGAACTATTAACGTTAATAAAAGCGAGAACAAAACAAAAAGCAATACTTTGAATTTGGATATGATATCTATAGTTTTTAAATAATTTACCTATTTAAATGCTGTCAAATTATGAAATGGAATTGTTAACAATTCTTACCAAATTCAGCATGAGTTTGTTTATATTGACAGTTTATTTCGCAGTTACATGGATAAATTATAAGAATAAGATGAAAGAAAATATTAAACAGTAATTTATTAAATTTAAATTAAAAGTTATTTCAATACTAAATATAGAAATAGCTAATTGAATTCAATTTTAGGTGGATATATCTTTAAAACATTTCAATTTAGCCTCTAATTTATCTTGACTTGAGTTGTCAAAAAAAGCACCTAATTTTTCCTAACCCCTTAAGCACTTTATAAACTAATCCCATCGTTTTTGTGTCCCAATTTCCAGTCATGCCGCACAACAACCAGCCATCGCCCGGGGACGATCAATTGGGTCCGCCAAAGGCCGACTTCAGTGCCCCACCCCCGTACGAGGCGAACGCGGGCCATGGCCAGCAGGTGGCACTGCCGGCCCAGATGTCAACGCTGGCCCTAGCCACACCCGATCCCGGCCAGATGCAGATACCGATGCAGGTGCAGCTGCCGGGCCAGGAAGACCTTATGAATGCACAACTGCCGCCGGAGATACACGGGAAGCTGCCCACCTACGAGGAGGTGCAGATGGAAAAGTCGCTGAACGGAGAGCTGCCGCCCGCCTTTTTGACGCTGCCCTCCTCGCAGCAGCTTCCACCTCCGCCGAATCCGCTGCTGCCGCCAAATCCGCTGCGCGATGGAGCCGCTGCTGTGCGATCCGCTCAGCCGGCACTCACTTTTATCGCCATCGACGCGAGTGATCCGGAAAACAGCCTGTCGACCACGGACAACTTGCTCGGCACGGACATAATGTTCATCACGGCCTTTATTGTTGCTTTTCTATTCAACTGGATTGGCTTCCTGATGCTCACCTGTTTCTGTCACACAATTGCCGCCCGATACGGAGCACTGTCGGGCTTCGGACTGTCTCTGGCCAAATGGACGCTGATCGTAAAGCACTCGACGGACCTGGCCTCGCACGAGAACTCCTGGCTCTGGTGGCTGATCTGCGCCTTTGGCTTCCTGATCAGCATACGCGCTTTAATTCAGTATGTGAGCATCAAGCGATCGTGGCGCCTGCTCTCCGCCTCCGCCCAAGAACGGCTGCTATTCTTTTACTAGGTGCGCCGGGTGGCTTTTAATTGGCTGCCATGTAAATACGTTGTGGGTGGCTAGGAAGCTCGAATCTTACCCGTTCCCAACACACCCAATTCCCCGAAACCGGCACACAAGAACCAAACAAAATCAATGCGGAGAGTTTGCGAAATCCCTAAGGGTTTGAAAGTATGCCAATAAATGTATTAGTTCTGATCTACTTCTATCTAAATCGAAGTAATAAGAATGTACAAATTTACCTCTTTATAATCCCGTATAATTTTAGGGCGAAATGCCTATACTTTAGTGTCAGAGACTTTAATTGGGTTGCTGGCAAGTCCAAAACTGTATTAGACTTCTGAAAACATATTGTATTGCATACTTTTAGAAACCTCAAGCTTGTTGTAAACGGTGCAGCGTCCCCCTGTACGATATCAAAATCAATTTGATATTTCAGAAAAGGATGCCACATCGCTTACAAATATCTTAAGGATTTGTGCCAACCTTTCTAGTGATTTCGTGAGCACCCCGAGTTGTGGGTTAGTGCTTTCTCTAGTTTCTATGTTAAATAGCGCAACTTAGTCCACAGACCCGGCAACTGTAGCATAATGACGTTAACTACGTGTGTTGAATGGTGAAAGGCGGATGCTTCTTCGCCTGCACCCCCAATCGATTATAATTGTATATGTATGTGAAATGTGTATGGATATATCACCCTTAATAGATCCCCTCCACACCTTACCAAATTCCCCTTAGGCCATTTAGTGGCGCCCATGCACTTCAAACAAAGACACAAAAACAAACCAAAAAAAAAAGATGAAATATGAAAGGTCGAAGCGGAAAATATGCCACACATATTTTTTGTTGAACCTACTTTACGCTGTGGTACTTAATTAATTAACTACACAAGAGCCAGCAGTAATAAGAATGCTAAACACACAAAAAACAACTATTGCTAGTACATATGATTATTGCCTATTATAACGTTTACAATTAATATGTTTAATCCCTTTGTATGTAAATCAATCGATGCATATGCATTGCAAAGGGCGCAGAGTAGCAGGATCTGCGCCAGTTTTATGCAAATTCAATAAAATCGAATGTTGTCATTCAAATAATGGACTTGGTGTTTTAATCTTATTTTATGTTTTTCCGGAATATTTAATAAATAAAAATAAACAGGTAATTTCTTAAAGCTCACAAGCTATATAGCTGTATGTATGTTCCTGCTTTAAGTTCGGGTTTCAAAACTTTTATTTATAAAAATTATTAACTTAAAATTACTTATTTACAATGTTTACCAAAATGTACATATATGTATGTTTATATGTATATATGTATATTTCAAAGAAGTCTTAATGTATAATAGTTTTAAATTTATAATCCTTAGAACCTTTACGATCCAATTTTGGGACTTAAAATGTTTTTGTTGGTGTACTTTATAAATAGTACAATTCTTGAGTTGCTCATGCATAACAACGACTTCTTGCAGTCATTACAGTATTTCCCACTTCACTGCATTGATACAATCACAGCAGTGCAATTTACATACAAGAGATATGAAAAACTAAAAAGGAAATGAAACTATATTTGGCGTACTTGCTTCTTCATTGTACTAGCTTCCCCTATGTGTGATTGCTGAACTTGTAGAGCAGCTGTTTATCTTCAAAGTGATAAACGTTGTTTATATGCCTCAGCACCCTGCCATCGACCAGATGACGGGCATAATGCACAGCCTCCATTCGGTCCTTGGAAAGTCCCACCTCGATGAGCCAGCTGACGAACTCGGTGCCGTAGAACACCCTGCGATATACCTGAATGCGCCACCTTTAAAAATCCAATACATTTTTTAATAAATATTAGATTAGTATTCTAATCTAGCTGAAGCTAATACCAAAAATGATTGCTACGCGAATGCCAAGATTGAAATGCTAAAGCTAGTATTAAAAACATATGCTACACACAAAAAAAGTATGTTCGCGCAAAATTGATATGGCCAGGTAAATATCAGGTAATTCATACCCATATCGTTTTTACATGAAATACTCATGAAATTGATATTAAATAATAGCATTTGACCGAATTTTCCCTCTCGGAGACTCTCATTTTGAAAAAGAGAGCAATAAGCCATAAGGAGAGCAAAATTACGTGAGTTGAAGCGAAAAAGACAGATTCGAAATTCGAATTGACGTTCTTCGAACATGTTGTTTACATTTCGACCATATCAATTTTACCTGGGCCCATATCAAGTTAAAATGGATCTTAGATAATGTAAAATTCAACTACGTTTCGCATCGAATTTTTTTTGGGTGTACAATAAGACTTCTAGGATTGAGCTGAATAAAATTCTAAACTGCTTACTGGTTCTGAAATCAAACATTTCGAAATACTTATTTAGTCAATTCGAAAGTACAATTTTTTGGCATCCTAATATTCAATTGCTGCCTAATATTTTAAGGGAGGGGTTAAATTAGAAAAATTAAACTACATTCTAAATGATTCCCTAAATTTGCTAGGTTAAACAAAAATTAAGTCTTCGTGATGTCCACCTTCTGTCCTTGGCAATATCTTTTTTGCCGTTTTTCAAGTGATGATTGCGAAACTGATATGCTTGGTTTCGGGTCGCACGTTCGACCAGTGGGGCAGACTAACCACATCGGCTCCATACCTTTAAAGGAAAATGTTTTTAAAATCTATCCGAAATGTAAAATAAAAGATCTCACCATATCTTGCGCCATAGCTTGACAACTGGCCTTAGTAGCTCGCCCATATATGTTATAAACACGGCCAACACAATAAGGCCCTGACCAAAGTTAAGGAAAGCATCGAGGAAACTGAGTTCCAGATATATTCCAGACATTCCCTCCATGACCAGAGTCCAAATGGACACCGCCAGACCAACAAACATGGAGCACAGCAGAATGATCAGCAGGACAGTGTGCTTCAAAGTTTGGTGTTCATCAGTGTCGCTCGGGTGCTCCAGGTGCTCCTGCTCCTGAAGTCCCTGCCTGTTCTGATCCTCGATAAAAGTAGGGGAGTGTAGGGTAAGGTGACGAACGTTTCGTATTTTGAATGTATCTTTTCTAAAAATCAATATTTTTTAAAAGTGTAAATGCAGAAAGTTGCTGACATCTACTGAGCACATTTTTGTAAAATTGGGATTCGAAATTCCAACGGATCCAAATCCTACAGCATTTGGCGTGAACCATACTTTTTTTGCAACTTAAAAAGTTGTAGGGCAATGTGACGAACGATTTCTTTTTATACCCGTTACTCGTAGAGTAAAAGGGTATATTAGATTCGTGCAAAAGTATGTAACAGGTAGAAGGAAGCGTTTCCGACCATATAAAGTATATATATTCTTGATCAGGATCACTAGCCGAGTCGATCTAGCCATGTCCGTCTGTCCGTCTGTCCGTCCGTCCGTCTGTATGAACGCTGAGATCTCGGAAACTATAAAAGCTAGAAGATTGAGATTTGGCATGCAGATTCTAGGGGTTAATACGCAGCGCAAGTTTTTCACGCCGATGTGCCACGCCCTCTCTAACGCCCACAAACCGCGAAAAACTGTGACCCGTTCTGTATGAACGCTGAGATCTCGGAAACTATAAAAGCTAGAAGATTGAGATTTGGCATGCAGATTCTAGGGGTTAATACGCAGGCAAGTTTTTCTCGCCGATGTGCCACGCCTCCTCAAACGCCCACAAACCGCGAAAAACTGTGGCACCCACAGTTTTTAAGCTAGATGAACGGGAAAAGGAATGTGTATTCGTTTCATCAATACATATTGATAGACCAAAGTTGGAAACCCCCCCTCCCCCCTAACGCCCACAAACCGCTAAAAACCTTGGCACCCGTCTGTATGAACGCTGAGATTTCGGAAACTATAAAAGCTAGAAGATTGAGATTTGGCATGCAGATTGTAGGGGTTAATACGCAGCGCAAGTTTTTCACGCCGATGTGCCGCGCCCCCTCTAACGCCCACAAACCGCGAAAAACTGTGGCACCCACATTTTTGAAGCTATATTAATGGGAAAAGCAATGTGTATTCGTTTCATCAATACATATTGATAGACCAAAGATGGAAACCCCCCCTACCCCCTAACGCCCACAAACCGCGAAAAGCTGTGGCGCCCATAGTTTTAAAGCTAGAGCAAAAGTGTAAACGCAATTTTGTTTGGGTTATTAACGCCTACCGAAATGTAGAAGAAATTTTTTTAATTTTTTGAAGCGGCTGCTTGGTTTGCCCTGCTTGAGACTGCTGACTTTAGCTGAGTAACGGGTATTTGATAGTCGAGGCACTCGACTATAGCGTTCCCTCTTGTTTAATTTAACTTCCCCCAAAATCAATATTTTTTAAATTTAACTTCCCCAAAAATCAATATTTTTATACCCGTTACTCGTAGAGTAAAAGGGTATATTAGATTCGTGCAAAAGTATGTAACAGGCAGAAGGAAGCGTTTCCGACCATATAAAGTATATATATTCTTGATCAGGATCACTAGCCGAGTCGATCTAGCCATGTCCGTCTGTCCGTCTGTCCGTCTGTCTGTCCGTCTGTCCGTCTGTCTGTCCGTCTGTCCGTCTGTCCGTCTGTATGAACGCTGAGATCTTGGAAACTATAAAAGCTAGAAGATTGAGATTTGGCATGCAGATTCTAGGGGTTAATACGCAGCGCAAGTTTTTCACGCCGATGTGCCACGCCCTCTCTAACGCCCACAAACCGCGAAAAACTGTGACCCGTTCTGTATGAACGCTGAGATCTCGGAAACTATAAAAGCTAGAAGATTGGGATTTGGCATGCAGATTCTAATGGTTATTACGCAGCGCAAGTTTTTCACGCCGATGTGCCACGCCCCCTCTAACACCCACAAACCGCGAAAAACTGTGGCACCCACAGTTTTGAAGCTATATTAACGGGAAAAGAAATGTGTATTTGTTTCATCAATACATATTGATAGACCAAAGTGGGAAACCCCCCCTTCCCCCTAACGCCCACAAACCGCGAAAAACAGTAGCACCCGTCTGTATGAACGCTGAGATCTCGGAAACTATAAAAGCTAGAAGATTGGGATTTGGCATGCAGATTCTAGGGGTTAATACGAAGCGCAAGTTTTTCACGCCGATATGCCACGCCCCCTCTAACGCCCACAAACCGCGAAAAACTGTGGCACCCACAGTTTTGAAGCTATATTAACGGGAAAAGCAATGTGTATTCGTTTCATCAATACATATTGATAGACCAAAGTTGGAAACCCCCCCTCCTCACTAACGCCCACAAACCGCGAAAAGCTGTGGCGCCCATAGTTTTAAAGCTAGAGCAAAAGTGTAAACGCAAATTTTGTTTGGGTTATTAACGCCTACCGAAATGTAGAAGAAATTTTTTTAATTTTTTTAAGCGGCTGCTTGGTTTGCCCTGCTTGAGACTGCTGACTTTAGCTGAGTAACGGGTATTTGATAGTCGAGGCACTCGACTATAGCGTTCCCTCTTGTTTAAAAGTGTAAAAGCAAAAAGTTGCTGACATCTACTGAACACAATTTTTTTTCAAAATTTGGATTCGAAATTCCAACGGAGCTAAATCCTACAGCGTTTGGCGTGAACCATCCTTTTTACACCTTCAAAAGTGCCAGATAAGGTGACGAACTGATAAATACACATTTAAACTACACCAGATGTCTAAAACAATACGAAAAAGCAATAAAACTGCAGCAGTTAATGTTATCTGGTAATACTCAATGTCTTTTTAACAAAATCAACGATAACAATAAAAATTCTTGAATAAAAAAAGTTCGTCACAATACCCTACAAAAAGTTCGTCACGATACCCTACAAGTTAGACTTGGAGCAAATACGGTGTCACTCTCGAACGGCGCAAAAGAAAAAAACGCGAAGTACCAAAAACTGTTGATAAAGATCTCAGTTATACGTGCATATACTTACTTGATTTTATTTTTCACTCATCTTCGCTCTGGCACTACTGAAACACAAGTAAATTGAATAGCTTGTCTAGTTTGGGCACCACATTTTTAGCCAAAACTACCTCACGAAGAAATTACGGGACTTCTTATTAATATTACTATAAATACATTGTCAACACGATAAGGGGAGACGACTACATTTATTTGGAATTTTTGTTGAGACGTTATATATGAGATTCGACGAGTTCGTCACATTGCCCTACTCGTCACATTACCCTACACTCCCCTACTCGAGCTGCTGCACATTTGATGGCGAATTATGAAAGAATAGATACATTTTCTCATCATACACTATGTTAATAGTAAATAATATTGGCTATAACCACTGAAAACGTACTCGTCTGCAGCTGGTGCACTCTGGATCTTCTCCAAATCTTTGTTGTTGGTTTATGTGGGATTCATTAGATCCTCGGTGTTTACAACCATGGTAATGGTACACTAGGAAGTGTTGAGTGCCGTTCCATTGCCAGAGCCGCAACCATTTCCTCCTCCTCCAGATCCTAATCCTTCACTGCTGTTACAATTGCATGTTGGTATCATATCATCCTCGTCGGATAAGGACGAATTGGATGCAGAGCCATCACAGTGACGGATGGACGAATGATCCGTGTGATTCAACAAGTTAGTTGTGGATATTGTCAAGTGGGGATCGGAAGATTCTGTAACAAAAGGAACATTAAAAGTTGTTCAATGCAATAGAATTTCAGGTACAAACCCGACTCCTGACTGGACAACTCAAGTGCGTAGGCTACACTCATAAAATTTTTTACCTAAATACTAGAAAAATCGCCCTAAAACTGAATCGCTCTAAAACTACGAAAAATTTTCTTATTTTAAGGGTGATTAGCCCTAAATATACGAAAAATCGCCATAGAAAACATTTTTTAGGGTTAGTTTTTTTAAAACGGCAAAATTGCCTATATTATTTAGGGCGAATTTTTACGAGTCTACTCTGATAGTAATCTCTTCTTTTAAGGGCGAATTCGCCCTAAAATGTAGAACAAAATAGCACCAAAAATCGCCATAAAATCTAGGCTAAGATTCAAACGACGATTTAAGACGCAATAGATGGATGCATACATGTAATGCGTGTTATGTATGTGTGTGTAGTTGACAGGTCAAAGCATGTGAGTATGTATGTGAGCATGTGAGAATCGACCCAACTTCACGGGCGATCGCCTTAAAAATCGAACCAAATGGGTAGCCCAGCGGTCTAAGCACTCGTACTTTCAGCTTTGCTGTTTGAAAATTAAGGTCGTGGGTTCGATCCCTGGGTGAGTCAACTTTTTTTTTTTTTTTTTTTGTAAATGCTAATATTACTAATGCTGTTTTCTCGTCTACATGTTAAATTTAAAGTAGTCTTTAAACCTTAATTATGTATGGATATTCTTAGTAAAGGACTACTTTGAGTTAAACATGCTGACTAGAAAACGGCCAAAATATTCCAACCATCAGCAAAAAGAATACACGTTTTGGTTGCCTTTAGTCGAAATAAAAATTAGACCGCAAGAAAATAAGATGTGTACAGTTTTTGTAAGTCATTTGGCGCGATGGGACTGTGGTGCAGCGGTAGAGTGTTAGACTACAACCCGAGAGGGCGCGGGTTCGATCTTCGGAGCGACCAACAGTTTTTCTGAAGTAAGTGTTTTTTTCTCCTCATATATATCTCCTTAATTAGTTTATCAAGATGATTTTTCAGTTTCAACGGCGGTGTTGTATAGGTCTGTGCCTCCCAATTGCATCCTTTCATATGACAACAAACAAGTGCATTTAAATGACCTGAAACCGTGTTAAAGTATGTGTGTGTTGAAGTCAGTCCAGATCACAGGAAATACGCGGTTTATAGTATAGACCAGTGGTGGCCAGCAGAGGCAGCGCGCAGGGCCCACAGGTCTGTGTGCTGCCTCTGCCGGCCACCACTGGTATAGACTCATTCCCAGGCATCTGAAATCTCTCCCAGGCATTTGGGAAAAAATAGATTTTTTGGATGGATTTTTAAGGCGATTCGCCTATGATAACAGAAAAATAACCCTAAATATAAGATAAACTCCCTAAATATATGAAAAACTGCCTTTAGTTTACAGGTATTTTTTCTTATTTCCAGGGCAATTACCTTTGAAAACAGAAAGTAGTCCTAGATTTAAGAAAAATCACCAAAAATGTAAGATAAACGCCCTAAATATATGAAAAACTGCCTTTAGTTTAAAGGTCTTTTTTCTTATTTCCAGGGCAATTATCTTTGAAAACAGAAAAATAGCCATAGATTTAAGAAAAATCACCTTCAATGTATGACTAAGGCACCCGTATTTTTAGGGTAATTTTCGCTAATTCCATAGCCTAGTCGCCATTGACCCCGGTTTTATGGCGATTTTCCTTGTTTTTAGGGCGATTTTACCGGAAAATTTCTATGAGTGTATGCGCCGTTTCCTGTAGCGCTGATGCATCACTAAGCAGCCAACAGTGACTGAAAAATAAAATCATTTTTTTACACAAAGGGCCGAAAATAATAATTATTTCCGATTCTGACTAAAAAAATCATCCACTTAGAAAAAAAATTAAGTATATTACTGAGCTACAAATTGGTCAATAGAGAAAAATCCATATTTCTAAATCTATATCTCTAAATTTTATTTTATAAATAAATGTAAACAAATTTTTATTACATTACCAGACAAATAAGAATACAAATTCTTAATACAATGACCGCCATCACGTTTTAAGCATTATAAAATTAGACTCATAATTAATCATCACTGATTATTTTTTATCTACTTAAGTTCATGATAAAAAAAAGTTTAAAAATAATCCTAAAACTTATAATAATTACCAACTTCTTAGCTTCTTCTTAAGCTTAACCAAACATAAAGCTAAGATTATTGTGGGTTTAATTAACTCTTTAAATGCTTGTTAATTTTTCATAATTATTCTTTAAAAAATACATTTTCTACATACCTATAAAGCACATAACAAGCATAAAAACTGAGATGGCAGCCTGAGCATTGCCGTACCTAAAGCTCGGATTATGTTCTTTTCCAGACATCACATTTCAGTCGAAGGCAACCAAGAGTCCCGATATCATGGCAGGCAGACCCCAGGCAAACACCAACTAAAGCAGAAAAAACAAAAGTTAAAGGGGGTTATATTATTTGTTCATCACCTTGAATAGTTACCATGTACGGCCATAGTTTAAGGATAAAACACATGCTGCGATACTGCAGGAGAAGCAGGGAAATGGCTAAAAGAGCCGTCCACAGGCGAGTGCTATAGGTGCCAATATTGAACAGGAAAAACTGCAGATATAACGGCCAACGATGCACTTGCTCCACCTTGGACCAGAGCATTACTATACAGCACATTAGCTAAAAAGGTTTACCAATTAAAAAGATATACAGAAGGGGTGCATCAAGGATGTGTCACCTGTGATAGCACCAGACACAAAGTGATTCTCTGAGGCATTCGCTTGAAGTGCTTCGTCAGGATCAGGAATACCAGCATGAGACAACAGGCAGCCGCACCGGCCACACTGATATCAGCTCATGCGCATATTCCTCTGGTTTCAGATTCGTCAGCGATATCATTTTGGCAGATATAAACATCACAGGCGCCGAGATGAATGTGCAGAACACCAAGCTACGGGCAACCTGAACAGAGAAATTACATAATAAATGGGGAGTCGATTTTGATTAGACTTTCAATTTAGTTACCAATTCAACCTCCATGTTGTACTGTTTCGCAATGACGAAAGCCACGGCTGCAGAAGGAAAAGTGCCGTAGAAAAAGTTAAAAGTACTCAAAAGTACTAAGTTGTTCACGCCTTATCGGCCATGTAAATGTCAGGTAATTCATTCCCACATCGTTTTTAAATGAAATACTTATCAAATTGACATTAAATAATGTAATTTTGCCGAATTTTCTCTCTCGGAGACTATCTCACTTCGAAAAAGAGAGCAATACGCCATATGGAGAGCAAAATTACGCGAGTTGAAACGAGAAAGACATTCGAAATTCGAACTGACGTACTTCGAACATGATGTTTACATTTCGAGCATATCCATTTTACATGGGCCCATATCAAGTTAAAATTGATCTTAAATAATGTAAAATTGACTTACGTTTCGTATCGAATTTTTTTGGGTGTGTTTAAAGTAGCACTTACATCTTAGCCAGTATAGCCACACAAGGCAATAGGAATCCTTCGCTCTTTTGTTCCGATCCTTTGCCTCCTCCTACAATCGTTATACCTAGTAGGAACAAAGCGGTTGCCGAGAAGCTATTTCCAAGAACACGCAAAGTACTAGACACCATTTCGGGCAGCCCATGGGGAAAGAGGAAGCCTCCAGCTACACCCAACAAGGTCATCAGAAGCTTAGGATTGAAAAACAGAGCAACGAGAGTGTTGAAAAAGAGAATATATCGTTCACCCAGGAACCGCTGTTCCGTTGGGCAAGTTTCTGGACAAAGTGGGGGATTACGGGTCTGCAAAGGATACAAAATGTAAATGTAATGGTAGGGATGGAAACTATACTCAAGTACTAACCACATCCTCCTTGTTCTTGATTATCTTAGAAATCTCCATGAGCACTAGACCAATGGGATTCAGAATAGCCAGTGAGATCGGCACCATTAGATACAGATAAGAAACATATTCAGGATGCACATCCTTAAAAAGAGCCTCAACTGCAGAAAAAATAATGTTAATGAATCCTTAATCCCAGCTAGATCTCACCTATGGGGTGCCCGATGGCGAAGTCATTGCTCTGGGTGCAGAAGATGGCCATCAATCCGCCGCGTGCGTAGTTCAGGGGCCTGGCAACCAGCAGGGATATATCCAAGACGGAGAAGAAGACCAGCGCTTTGGAGATGGTAATGGCCAGGAGGAAGCTCCAGTTCACCGCGTTCCAATTGAGCTGCACCAAAGATCGAAAGATCAAAGAGGGCAGGGCGAAGGTGCCGACGAAAGTGCCCATACCCTTGGTTTCCGCATTGCTAATGATCTTGAATCGTCCTGCAATGTAACTGCAACAAGGATTAAGCAAAGGGATAACCTTAAGCCAAGTGGGATATCTAGGTGCTAAGTACACTCCCTGCTGTCTACACACAAAAAAAAGCATGTTCCCGTAAAACCGATATGGACAGGTAATTCATACCCAAATCGTTTTTACATGAAATACTCATCAAATTGATATTAAATAATATTATTTGCCGAATTTTCTCTCCCGGAGTCTCTCTCACTTTGAAAAAAAAAGCAATAAGCCATATTGAGAGCCAAATGACGTGAGTTGAAACGAGAAATACAGATTTGATATTCGAACTGGAGTACTTCGAACATGTTTACATTTCGAGCATATCAATTTTACCTTGGCCCATATCAATTTCAAATTGATCTTAAGTAATGTAAAATTGACCTACATTTCGTATCGATTATTTGTTGGGTGTACTAACCCGCAAATGATGATGGCAAAGCATTGAACCAACGCCGTCTAAAAGCTGTCCACGGAGATGTCTTTGCCATCTGCTTCTAGCGACATGGTTCCATTGGTCAAAGCTGAGACCATTGTGGATGTGGGGACCCCGACATGAGCCTCTGTGCTGGCCACGATTTTCGATTCGTTGGAGCTATCCATTTAGGGATTACTTTCGCCTTTTTTATCCCTTGCTAAACCTTTTGATCTATTACTTAACTGCGATATCTACCCAGTTTTCTTCGCCCAAGCCTTGCCAATTATATTATTATTTTTTTTTGGTTTATTTTTTGCACTCTTTTTTCCTAAAAAAAAAATTGTAGAAAATCGCAATGCCCGGCAGCCAGATTCACTTTTAAACTGCTCCGATGCTTTGGCTTTTGGGCTTTGATAAAATTTTTTAAATGGCCCGCCGATGCGTTTCGTAGGACCGCTGCGCACCTCTTAAAATATATCATCGGGCTAAGTGAAGAATACTTTAAAAAATACTAAAAATACCGAATTAGAAATATTAAAGTAACACCAAATGAAAACCGTTACTCTGTTATGATCCTGCTTAAGGACCTGTGTGGTTTTCGGGCTTTTCGCCGACTAGCTCAAGTCTGGGCCGTGAGTCCCCGAACCCTGCCCACCGCACACATAACAATAAACATAACGCTGACCCTCTAACAGAAAATCAACGTTATACAACACAGTGAACTGCACGTATACATTCAAATTTAAATTCAAAAACAAAAAAAAAACCGCTCGCAACATATTTGGTTGGCTTCAACGGATTTGGTCTCCCGGTGTATTGGAGACCGTGCATTACCCTCCCGACCTTGCAGCCTGCTTGCAACATATTCTTTTGCAGCTGCCCCTAATTAATTTACACACAATTCACTTACACATTACCCGGTTTACCTTTCCCCCACATAAAAATTCACTACTCCATATTCATCTTAATTTATTAAACAATAATTTCCATGTAATCGTTTTCGCTTTTGTACATATATGTATAGACTAGTTTTGCATGCTGTAATTGTTTCCTTTTTTTCTACATTATTGTGGGTCCTCTTTATTATTTGTAAATTTTTGCAATCTAACCTACCCGTAAGAGCTCTCAAGGGGGGGTTGCGGGGGACACTAGCAACGGATTTACATATATATTAAAAAAAATTACACTCACACAAAACTGCACTAACATACACTTGAAAATAATTTTAAAACAAATGGAAAATTTGTATAAATATATGAGTATGTAAATGTTTGAATAAATAAATAAATAAAGGCAAAAATTATGGAATAAATAAATAAATAAAGGCCGAAATAATAAATAAATTAATAAATAAGGGCCAAAATATGGAATAAATAAATATATACACAAATAAATAAAATAAAACAATTATAAAAAATTCTTAAAAATTATAAAAAAAAATTACTGAAGCCCCTTGGCTCCCGGTGCCGCCACTTGGGAGGCGTGTCGGTCTTCCGCGATGAAAAACTGCCAAGACCGGCTTATGCAACCGTCTCGCAAAAAAAAACTGAGTGCCAGGTTATGGTCACTCCTCGTGGGACTTCCGACGGGATATATGGACTCCCAATAAAAAAAATCTGAGCCAGGTCAGCCGTCGTGACCTGGCTAATCTCTTCAAGATTTCACTGGGTCTGGTCGAGCCTAGAAGGAAAAGCCAATAAGCACGGCCTCACTCCTGGACGTCGACCACTCACCTCAAGGGGTTTCTCGTTCCTGCTTCCCAGCTATTCTCCGGATCCTTAGTGTCAGCAAAATTAATTAAATTTATTTAAATATCACTGGCGCGCTGCTGCCACTGCGCAACCGACGATGTCGTTGCACGAAGATTTAAAATTAAAACAAACTTATTTAAACTTCAAAAAAAACTATGCAGCGCAGCAGCCAAAACGCCCTTCCTCGACTTTCAACTTTTCTGATCTGTCGCTCTCTTTCTCTTCGCCCAGCCATGGAGTCAGAACTCCGTTGTTTCAAATTCAAAAAATTCCGGGTCGTTGACCCGGGTGACCATCATTCAACGCCCCATGGCTAGGTTGGCAGGTCTACCGGCACTGCTTGCCGCTTGCTAAAAATAAGTTGGCAGGACCTAACCGACAGCTGGGTAACCTATCGATACCTAAAGGTGGCCACAACAACTCCCAGAAGGTACATTGTATATTTGTACCTAATAATCATAGACATTAAACTGGGGACAAAATAATTAGTGCATAATTAGTGCAAACTGTTGTCTAATCGTTGAATTGGTATATTATTAAATCTTTATTAAAGGTCATGGTAACTTTCTAAAACAAAAAATATATTTGTAGATTTTTTTACCTTGCTAAAAATGTTAGAGAGAACTCACTAAAAAAATCAAGTTGTAGGTACATGTTTTAATTTTATTCAAAAGTCAGACATCTTTGTATACCAAAGACTACCAAGACTCCAACTTTACTTCCCTTTGCAAAACTAACCGAATGAACTTCACAAATAAACCCTACCCTCATCTGCCTCGTGATATATTACGACGACGTAAAATTAAAAATTGTTATCTCAAAATCTGGACCCGCAATTAAAAACGTTCTGCTAATTTTTCATTTAATGCTCAAGTTAAGTAAACATCTCCTTTTTGAAGCGCAACCGCTTGAAGTATATCTAGTATATTTGGTGAAGTGGAAATGGTATATTTCATTCGTGCCTACCGCATAAACTATCGGCCATCAACTCGACATCCGCCTATCGATAGGCAGATAATTTTTATAAGTGACACCTCTAGTCAACGGATACGTCATTCAATTTTTTTCGTCGTTCGGGTCGGTGCGAATTATTCAGGTAGCGGACTTTTCCACGCAGGCGGCCATTTTGCAAGTGAGGAAAACTACAGTGCAATAGCTCAGTAATTGACAAATCGCCGTTGCAACACGTAAGTTTCTTAACAAATCAACCGTTTCTGTAGTTCCTTTGTGCTTTGCCTGTGTACTTGTTAAACGCTAACGAAAATTTTGTGTGTGTATCTGTTGGGCAAGTTTTTTTTCTCTACGAAGCCCGGGCATCTGAAAATAGTAATTATTGATTTTCCTGGGGGCTCCTTGCGTGTATTTGTGCATAAAGTAATGAGATAATAGGGTAATTGCTTGTTTACGAGGGCCTTGAGCGTTCTCTTTGGTCGTAACTTGATTTGATTTGATTGGGGGCTCCGGAATTATATTGGGGCTGTGCATTTACATAATATTCGAGGCTTAACTAATGCATTTAGTTCAATTTAATGCTGAGAAAACATGCTTTTATCGCTGGGAAATATGGGGGCTCCTTTTCGTATTTTCTGTACTTCTCTGTATCGCCCTCTCTTTTGCGCCCACATGGCCGGCCGGCTTTCTGACTGAATCAATTACTTATACACACGCACTGTCTGGGGCCGCCATCTTTTTTCCACTCGAGAATATTTTCCAAGTGTTTTTTACCTCATTTACCTGGCCAAAAGCAAGGGCATTAATGTGTTTGTGTCGCACAAACCAGTTTAAATAGTTATTAATGTAAACTGCTGACTGTAGCGCCAAAATTGTTCCCATTTCTTTTTCATTTCCCCGTTTCTTTTCATTCTTTGTTTGTCAGTTTGGTGGGTGTGTGTGTGTGTGTGTGTATACGCACGCTGGGTTGTATACGGGTTTCTTTGGGGTTCAAGAACTACCCGCAGAAAAAAAAACAAAGTTCAGGGCTTACTAACCAACAATTTAATATCCCCGCTTGCATCTTAATATTTGTTTTGTGTTTGTGCCGTTTTACTTTCAGCTTGTTTTAAGTATTTTTGCTCGCTTAAATACAAACCCCTACATTACACATCCCAAAAACTCTCCCTCAAAACCAAAAACCCATCAAAATTATGGTCAGGTATGCTGCACATCAACCCCGAAAATCCCAAATTATTTATGTATCTCCTGTTCCTAAACTCTCTAACTCTATCCGCTTTTAAAATTTTATTTTTCCAAGAAACCATTAAGATTTTCCAGAAGTGTTTTAGGAAGTAGAGAAAATTATAATAAAATACTTTAATGTTACACTTGATTACTGGATGTTTTTAAAAGATAGTTAATACTTATTCATGTTATAGATAAATATAACTTCTAAAAGTATTTCTTTTTATTATCGAGTTTAAAATACAATAATAACTCCTAAACATTTCTTAAAGACCAAAATAACCAAATCGTAAATCAATGTATTTTGTACTTACTAATGAGTTTCCCCAATCTTTTTGCAGCGTAAAGGTCAACGGAAATCCACAGAATCGCTTAGGAAACAACAATCCAAAGGTCAACGGCAACATGGCATTCCGTGGTAACCAGAACCGCAATCGCAATTTCGGCGGCGGCAACAACAACTATGGCGGACCCATGGGCGCCAACCGAATGGGCGGTATGAACATGTCGCCCTGGGAATCGCAGAATCCCGGCGGCGGACAGTTTGGCAACAACATGCGCCAGGGCGGCGGTCAGATGAACGCCCAGGCCATCAATCTGGCCAACAATCTGCTGAACAACCTGTTCAGGAACCAGAATCCACCATCGCTTCTCGATTTGCCCCGCGGCGGCGGAGGCATGGGAAATCGCAATCAACGCGGCGGCCCGGTATGTACAAAAGTTCAATTTCCCCCCCAAATAAGTTGACAATGCCAACCGAATGAATTATTATATTTATCCATGTTATTATTGTTTCACGATTCGTTTACTGCGAATCGGATTTCTGTGGTGGAGATGTAAAGAAAAGCGAAAGTTATTTGATTAAATTGTATACTAGGAATGAATTATTTTATGTGAAATTTAAGCTTGTTTACATATCAAAATAATCCGAATTTGTAATTTAATGTATAGAGTATACTAAAATGGAGAAATAATATATTTTTCCTTAAAACAATCATCAAAAAATGTAAAAAAAAAAACACTAGTTTGAACAAATCATTGTACCTTCTAAAATCCCTATAACTTGCACTCCACAACAGAACCCTATATTTTGTGTTTATTTACCTTTAGTTAGATTGTTATATTGCCAAACGTAGCTAATGCTTTTCCTTTAAGAGATAAACTACAAAGATCCAAATTCTAATCGTAGCTTGTAGTTTACTAAACCAACAACAGAAATGACACAAATTAGCAAAAGAAGAATATTGTAAAAATATAATGAGAACTTTGTGCAGTGTAGTCAGGATGTAAGGTTGTAAGGAGGAGGATGGATGTGGTAGACGAAGGTTTTCATTATAAAAACGCATTTATTCCATTTAAAATGCAATACTTTTTTAGTTCCGTAGAAACTGCACAAACGAAAAAGAACCTGATTATTAAAAAGAATGAAAAAAAGAAACGAAAATTATATAATACACACGTATTGATACCGAAATGTACCTATAAAAACATGTACCGCCAACACTTGTTCCACTTAACGATGAAAAGAGTATGATGATGATGATCTCTATATGTCAAGATTGAATCATAAGTATTTTACATGCAATAATTCTCTTACTAGATGTACTTAAGCATTTAATTACCCTTTTACCATATTTATAATTCGATTATTATCCGAAAATCCATTGCCAAGACAACCAAACATTTCTTGGCTGGACTCTATTTGCCACAACGCTTTTCTAATTTATCCATTATCTATTTTTATTCTCTCTTCCAAAACCAAAAACAAAAAATGCCAAACTCAAAAATTCGATGCTTTTCAATACACCTCCAAATATCGAATATCGAAACCGCATCGTCTTGCATTTTTCGAATAATGCATTCCATATTGTTGTTGCTGCTCCGGCATATATACTTGCTGTTATTGTTGTTGTTGCTGCTGCTGCTGTCGTTGTTGCTGTTGTTGTTGTCGTCGTTGTTGCTGTTGCGTGTTGTTGTTGCCGTTGATGCTGCCTTTTTTCCCATTTGCAATTGCCATTTCTATTGCAATCGACGAAAATCAAATTTCCCCGATCAAAAAAATAAATGAATTCCATTAACGGCCAACAATATTTTCGAAAAACCTATAATAAAATTGAAAAATATAAAATGCAACGCACACACACTCAACACACACACACACGCGCGCGCAATGCACACACAATGTGGCCAATATGCGAATCTCCACCAACGATGCGATACTCTATACTATATGATGCTTCCCGTGCGACGCCACTGATTGATTGATTGATTGACCGATTGCTCGATCGATTGACATTGATCGCAATGCAATCTTCTAATCTGCTCTGCTCTGAAACCGAAACTGATCCGATCTGGTACTGGTACTGCTTGATGGTGCAACATAATTACATCCAAAAAAAAAACCAAAAAAATATGTAATACCTGTTATAATATCTAATGTCTAATGCAAATTCATCGCCAATTCTTCTTCGACGTTCCTGCCTCTGAAACAAAAAATCCAATTTCCATTTTCAAATGCCACTCGCCGCCACACGCCAACGAATATGTATATATGTATGCAATATATATCCAACTATCCCCGTCGACTGATTGGCCGCCGCAACTGCCCCGTCGATCTGACCAAAATGAATATATACCATGTGCTCTGTGCCCTATGTGCCACAATATATTTATGTATATTTTTACCTATATATCGAACGTTTGCCGAACATCTCTGTAATGTGATTTATCCCCGCAATTATCAATTATCTGTTCAATTTGATTGTTCTCCGCCCCTCATGAAACATTGTAAATGGCCCAACGGCGCCATATTGTCTCTGATCTTTCGGAAATATGCTCTATATGAATACTGTCTCTGTTTGTAAATCAATGCGAAATCAATTCACATATGCCCCATGTGTGCATTCGGAATTGTGCGAAAATGTGTTATTGTTAATCCTAAAATGATAAACTAAACAATATAGATGGTCAGTCGCGGCGGCGGTGCCGGCAATCGTCTCAATAACCGTCGTGGCCAGGGAGGTGGCTTCCAAAATCGTGGCGCCACTGGTAGTGGACCCAAGCCCCCGCAAAAGCAGGGCGGCGGCGGTATTCGCAAGCAAAATGCTTTTGATCGTGCCAAGAAACTTTTGGCTAAAAATGCCAACCAAAATAAAAAGAAGGAACCCACTCCTGGCGAAAAGAAAATCGAGAGGTAAGACTTACTACAACTTTTCCAAACAAACCAAAAAAAACCACAACAAAAAAGAATACATTTTTTTGCTGCCCACCAATCGAAAGGATTGATTTCTTTCACTAAAAAACCAAAAACAAAACAAAAAACGAACTCAGCAGCGCCAATAAATAATATAATCCGTTTTTACTACTTAAGTACTTAGGCATTCCAATTCTCTAATTGCGTTTCCTCATACATTTCTAAAAAGTATATATTTAACTAGAATTAGTCCTTCATTAGGGATATTACCTTTTTGATGCTGTTTTTATTACTGTGTGTATGTGGGCGGAACCCATTTGGGTAGGGAACTGAAAATCTATAGTTGTAAATACTACCCAAATCTATACTATTTTTTTAATATCTTTATTTAAAACAAAATTAGATTTAAAATGTAAGATTGGGCTTTACTATTTTGCGTTTTGTGTACATTCTAAATTTATTTTGGAAGTTTTTCAAGTTAAAAGGGAGAGATTTAATGGATTATTGTGATTATTATTGCTTTTCCTTAAAAATGGTATTTCGGATATTTAAAATTTACTTTTATTGTAAAACTACTATGATATAACTTTGCCATATCATATTTTAAATCTCTCCCTTTTAATTTCAATATATATCATCAACTCATCTTTGAAATAATCTAATCTATAAATTTAAGATATAATTACAAAAAGAAATATGCTGTAAATATTAAAGAAACTTTGTTTCAACAAAGATTTAATATAAATTTCTTAAATAGTCAAGTTGTAAATTTACGGCATATTTCTTTTTGGCAGTGCATTCATATTCACTCTCAAAACGCATCAAAATCATAGCTAAAGACATTCACTATTGTATGAGTCACCTATCGCCACCTGTACTGTACGTATCATAAGTATAAATTGCAGCGAGAATCATTCTCTACCTCTCTAATATTGTATTCTCTTCCCTAGAGCCAGACCAGACGCATCCCCGTCTATACAATTTAGATTTCACAACTAATGAATCTACCTTTCTCTATTCCTTTCCCCGAAAACCCAATGATCTCTGATCACATTATATAGCCCCACCAAGGAGTCGCCGTACGCTAGTGTGCCGAACGACATGTTCTACTGTCATCTGTGCAAGAAGCACATGTGGGACGCCAACTCGTTCGAGAACCACATCAAGGGACGCACCCATCTGATGATGCGCGAGGGCATTGAGGAGAGCTACCGCCTCAAGGCCAACATGATCCGTCAGGAGGCCAAGATCGCCGAGCAGCTCAAGTCGATCGAGTTCGACCGTCTGAAGCGGATGGGCAAGAGCAAGCAGCGCCAGTTGGACTACTGCACCATGTGCGACTTGAACTTCCACGGTCACATCTCGACCCATCGCAAGTCGGAGGGTCATTTGCAGCTGAAGAAGTTCCTGCATCCCAAGTGCATTGAGTGCAACAAGGAGTTCGCCACTCGCATCGACTACGACACACATCTGCTGTCCGCCGAGCATCTGAAGAAGGCCGCCGAGAGCAACACCAAGGTGGGAGAGCGCAAGCGCCAGACCTTGCCCATCAGCACCGAGGAGGAGGAGACCCGCGATCTGCGCCTTCCCCAGAAGCGCAAGAAGAAGCCGGCCAAGAAGGAGGGCGAAGCTGCCGATGGCGAGGCCAAGAAGGAGGGTGCCGCCGACGGCGAGGCAGCCGAGGGTGATGAAGCCGAGGGCGATGAGGCCAAGGAGGGCGAGGAAGCCGCCGACGAGACCAAGGAGGGCGAGGAGCTCAACGAGAGCCAGGAGGAGGAGGAGGTGGCCCTGCCTGTGGATCCCGAGGACTGCATCCTTGACTTCACCGACGGCGACGAGATTCCCAGCGAGGTGGACACCCGCCTGCCCAAGTACAACTGGCAGCGGGCCGTCGGTCCTGGCCTGATCTCCAAGCTGGAGTGCTACGAATGCTCGGTGTGCAGCAAGTTCTTCGACACCGAGGTGACCGCCGAGATTCACTCGCGCACGGCCACTCATCACCGCAACTTCTTGAAGTTCATCAACGAGAAGTCGAGCGACACCAAGATCGCCCAGAAGCGCGCTGCCGCCGCCCTGGAGGAGAATGAGCGCAAGAAGCGCAAGGTGGAGGAGTCAGAGGCTCCTGCCGCTGAGGGCGCCGCTGAGGAAGCCACCGAGGGAGCCGAGGGTGAGCTGTACGATCCATCGGAGGCCACCGGCGACGACGACGATGTAGAGATGGCGGAGGACAATGCCGAGGGAGAGGGCGAAGGCGACGAGGAGGTCGAGGGTGAGGGCGAGGAAGAAGGCGCCGGCCAGGACAACGGAGAGGAGGAGATGGAGGCCCAGGATGAGGAACAGGAGGCTGAGCCGGAGCCCGAACCGGAGCCATCTCCAGCTAAAACTCCAGCTCCCGAACCAGCTCCCGTGGCCAAGACACCAGCCAAGACTGCGGCCAAGGCAGCTGCTCCGGCCGCGGCTGCCACGCCCGCTGCTGCTGCCGCGGCGACGCCGGACGCCTCGCCATCGCCAGCCAAGAAGGCTACACCCGCTCGCGCTGCTGCCGGACCAAAGGCCACACCACAGCGTCAACGCGCCCGCGGTCGCTACAACCGCTATTAAGTAGACGTCGGAGGAATTCGTAATTTAATATAACATAAACTTTAACTCTACACAAGAAAATATATACATTCACGCCCAGGAGGAGGATGAAGAACAGATCAAATCGATCTCTTCCCGCAATTTGACATTTGCATCCCAATTTGCATAAAAACTGAATGAGAGGAAACTGAGAAGAAGACAAGCGACTTTGCGTTGAAACAGTTGAACACCATTGTACCGGAAAACGGAACTTCTTGATATACTGTGACGAGGGAGAATACAAACAACTTGATTGAATCGATTTAAATATGAACTTTAGGTACCCGATTCCCCCTACCAACACTGCATACCATACCAGCCAACCAACCATTCAACTTATGTAATCATACAAATTTTAAAATAAACAAAGAAACAAAATAGTTGTAAAACAAATGCGATTCCTGTTTGCTTCGGTCGAGGGAAATGGAAATTAGCTTTCGGTTTGTTGGGCGATGTACTCGAATTTCGGAGGCTGCAAGTCGAATTTCTTGGAAAAATGAAGAAATTTACATTTACATTCCAGTCTGATTACCATTCAAGTTTATTGTAATGCAGGATGTAGTTTCGTGTAATAATATTTCCATTTATTTGAGATCCCAGAATTAGATTAGAACGAATTAAATTACCCACCAAAAAAACCCATCAAACCCAAATATTTTTCTATATATTCACACAAAAGCGTTATATTTTATTCCACAAATCGCGTATCAATTCTGAGATTATGTGCGCTGAGCATACATATAAGGAAAGCCTTGATATGGTGTGATACAAAGTAGGTTATATTATTTACAGCTTACGAAACTACGAGCGCTACTCCTTCGATTCTTTCTGGGGAGGCGTAAACGATGATTGAGTGAGATCCCATTGAACCGGGACATGGGACTAAGTACTTGGGTGCTTTATGAGGATCGGTCGCAGTCAGTTAAACTCTAGAGTATTCGCCTCCGTCATCGTGGTGCGCATACGGCTCTGATCGCTCTGGGATCGCCGAAGTCCACCCGGACGCCATCCGCTCCGCCAGCGCTTGATGCAGCCCAGCAGCGACCAGTTGATGGACTTGGATCGACTCAGCACATAGACGTACGGATCCGAGGTGAAGTGCAAGGCCGTCAGGATGTCGGCGATGAGGAAGAATTTATTCGTTGCCGGCACTCGATCTGGAGCGATGGCCAATGGGATGGCGATCTTAAATAATACAAAAAATAGAAATTTAATTTTAATATCTCAAAATTTTAAAAAAAAGGAGAAAAAAATGTAATATAAATTTTTTTGTCTTTCAAGAATTTTTTTTGCATTCTGGTATAAAAGTTTCCAATTTTTAGTAGGTACAAAATTTCCTCTTTGGAATGTAACCATAATATTTGTCCGATTGGTATGATATTTGGTATGTGGACAGTATAAATACCTACACACAAAAAAAAGCATGTTCCCGTAAATTCGATATGGCCATGTAAATGTCAGGTAATACCCACATCGTTTATACATGAAATAATCATCAAATTGACATTAAATAATGTAATTTTGCCGAATTTTCTCTCTCGGAGACTCTCTTACTTCGAAAAAAAAAAACAATACGCCATATAGAGAGCAAAATGACGGGGTTGAAACGAGAAAGACAGATTCGAAATTCGAACTGACGTACTTCGAACATGATGTTTACATTTCGACCATATAAATTTTACATGGGCCCATATCAAGTTAAAATTGATCTTAAAAAATGTAAAATTTACCTATGTTTCGTATCGAATTTTTTTTGTGTGTGTCTGTTGAAAGCGATCTGCTTAAAAAAAAATTTCGAAAACAAAATTTTTGTGTATTCTGGTGTAATAGTTCCTAATCATAGGGAGTACAAAAATCGTATCTTGTAACCATAATGTTTGTCCGATTGATATGAAATTTGGTATGTGGACCGTATAAATACCTATAATATTAACCCATAACTCACCATCTGTGGCATCCAGCAGATGACGAAGGAGATGCTGAGGAAGGCCATCAACTTGGCGAACTTGATCTCCACCGGCGAGGATTCTGTGGCTGCCATCGTGACGCTAACGCTGTGCCGGTACTGCCTCGTGGGCTGGACACTGCGATGGCTACCACCACTCCCAGAGCTAAGCTGCGTCTGGTAGAGCGTGGTGCCGCTGCTGCTCTCGGGATCGATGCTTATGGCACTGCTCTTGTCCCCTGAGACCAGGTCATAGTGCATGTGCCGCTTGGCCGTTCGAGTCTTTCCTATAACGCAGAGCAGAGTGTGGGCCACGAAGAGGTTGCAGGCCACGATCACAATGCATAGGAGGGTGCCTAGAGTGGATCGCCTGCCAAATTAGTAACAATATATATTGTCAGCTACTGGTTGGACATTACCGAAGACCATAAACAGCACCGCGTACGACTTGTTCCACACTCCCTGGGCATCGCGATATCGCATGCACTTCAGCTTTTCCGGATCCGATTCATCTATGTACGCGCCAAACCCAACCAATGGCAGGAACGTGATGACTACGGCCACAATCAGTATGCTATTGATGCTCTTGCGGATCAGCTCGTAGGTGATGTGCTTTGGGAGAGATTTATAAACATCAAATTAACGGGTTAGAACGCTTTGTGACTTGTTAATTATAGAAATGTTTTATAAAAACATCAATCAGTAATATTTTTAGCTTTAAACCAATTCTTTGGAAATAATACAAATAAATTTATTATCTTAATTTGATACATATATACATATATAGGAAAATAAAAAAGGACTCTTAAAAATATGAGAAAGTCGACTATCCCAACTGACAAAGTGGTTTGTCTACTTTCTCATATTTTTAAGAGTCCTTTTATATTTCCTTTACTGTTAATACAGGAATAGTAAGCTAGACTCAAGTCAAGTATAAGCTTTGAAAGTCAATTCCCATTACTTACCATAAAAGTTGTATACCAATTCTATAAAAAATTAAAAACGTTTTGAAATTGAATTGAAAGAAAGTCGCAAGCATATGAAAGATGTTACAAAACGTTAATTTAACAGTTAGAATACGAATTATACAATAATTTCTTAAAATTCCCAATTTGTGTAAGGTTTTTTGCTTAGTATTAGTAGTATTTGGATTTTACAGACCCATTTTTCAAAAATTTTTGAAACTATTTTTAGAATTTTTTTGTTACTATAAGCTAAAATATCAATCTTTGCAAAACTAGCTACCAAGTTACCTAATTATTTCTGTATTATACGTATTATACATTATTTCTGTATTATACGTAAAATAGTATTAACTAAAATCATGTTTTGTACCTTGTGGTATATGAAGGGTCTGGCCAGGGCCATACACCTTTCCGCTGCCATGACTGCCGCAATGCAACCGGAGCTGAGGCCGAAGAACCGCCACACTACGAGTCCCACACAGTCCACTCTAATAAAGGATTGTAGAACTTCCTTCGAAAGGTTCATTTTCAGCAGCGTTGTGGTGAGCATTCCCAGCAGAGCCACCAGATTGTTGGTGGCCAGGCATCTGAAATAGTTAAGGACTTTCACACATTAGGAATAGCTAAGCTAGATGGCAATACAAGGCTCGCAAATGGGATAATAAAAGTTTTCCACTCCATTAACGATAATGGGCCAACGAACCATTGGGTTCTATAATAATAAACCATGAATATAAGAAGGCGGAACGATAATTTGTAATAGCAAAGTGTTTTTAATTAATTGCCTCTTTGATAAGGCGAAACTTTCAATCAAGATACCTCAAAGCTGCCCCATATGGTTGTACAACTATCGATTTTGGTTGCCCAAGACGTGACTTGATCTTTAAACACTCTCAATCGACCAGCGTCCAATAAATATAAGTATAATTTATTTTGCATTGAATAATATTAAAAAAGTAAAAAAAAATCTTTTGAAGTTGATTAAAAGGCGGTATAATTGATGTATATTTTACGTTTCTCATATCAATTTTTTCCCGTGAAGGCTGAACCAATTTAAAAGCAAAAAAAAAATTATATTTATATATTTATAAATATACAATTTAGAAAATACATTTTTAAAAAATGTATTTTAAATATTGGAACTTAATGGTCTTTTAATATGGACGATTCTAGATTTTTGTATTATTTAAAAAACACTTAAAAATTTATTTAAATTTGCTTATATATAGTACTTTTTAAGTAATTAATAAATATTTTTAAATAATAATGTTTTTATTTTCGGGGTAATTATTAAATATTTTAAATACTAATTTTTTACTTTAATAATTATCTAGTATACAAAATGAGCCCTCAACTAATACACCCATCTGGTAAAATAGAACCTAGTTGGGTAAATATGCGACTGTCAATAGTGAGTTAGATTAAGTATTTCCCTTTTATTGAGATCATAAAATATAGCATTTGTGGAACATGTTTGTATATTCCATTTCGATTGTTTTTGGGGCGCCGTTGACACAGGAAACTCATTTGTCTCCGTGTGAGATGAAAATGTATAGATGTAGGGCCTTTTCAATGGAAATGAACGAAAGCGCCTGCTAGGAATAGAATAAAAAATGGGATTCTGGGATATTAAGGTTGGGCCGAAAAGCTGGGGTAATCGCTGGACATTGAAATTACTTTATTCATGTATATTATTTGCTTGTATGCCATTATACCTGATTTTAGCGCAGAAAATACTAAAATTCAATTTATGGTGCGTTGTAAAAATTTTACGGAAAGCCAAAGCACCAAAACTGTTCATTACAAGGCGAAAATGACTAAATTTTCGATTTGCAATGAGAATTACAAGATTGTGCTGCTTGTCTATAATAGCACACTCATTGTTTATTTTTGCAATGGGGAATTACACATTCCCACATTCCCATTCCGATTCTATTTCGGAGGCAAAAAGCAATAAGGGTGATGCCATTTGGGATACCCTGATTTATCGACGCTGCTCAAGTGCCAATCACCGGGTTCATTCAATCAATCAAATTACAGATCAAAGGCTCCTCAAAAAGGAGGCTCATGTCTGGAGTGGAATTTGCCTTAATTTCTGCTCCCTTGATGGCTCAAATTGCTGGCGACAGCAATTTGCGCATATTACGCATACGCACTGTCGTGGCAATGCTGATAAATGACGTATAAATTGTGACAAATATTTGGCAAATAAACTAAAGGAATTTGTTGTGTGTCATAAGCAACGTTTCATCACTTGATAAGGTTGCACTTAATATCATTGCACACACCCATTCGTTTTTTATTTTGTATAATCAACTCTAATTTAATAAATAATGTCGCAAAATAAATTGTGGTTTTAAAAAGTTTTTTTTTTATATATTTTAAAACATTACATTAATGAGAATATTTCTAAAGTACAAGAAATATTTATAAAAAATCCTAAGCATTGATTATGTGTTTAATAATTTATAATAAAGAATAAAAAATTATTTCACTGAAAGATATTGTAAAATACTGGCATCTCAGCAAAGACAATAAAAAATGTTATAAAATCTCACCTTAATTTCTGAATGGAATTCCTATTATATTGTTTAATTAAAAAGTTTTCTTATATATTTTTAAATATAAAGCAAAAAATTATAAAATAAAATAATGGAAATATTTTTAAATTTTAAAGATTATTTAGAAAAAAACACAATCATTCTGCATTTTTAAAGTAATAAAGTAGGCAAACAAATTTCAAAAACAATGAAAAATATTCAGAAAAGGCAATAAAAAATTTAATAAAATCTCACCTTCTCAACTTCTGAATGGAATTCCCACATACAAACATATATACACATATGCCAATCTGGCCAGCTCTGATCTCCGTCTTCAGTTACACCATTAAGCTTTTAATGCATTCGCAATTGCTGCATTCCCATGTCGCCGATAAGACTGCCCGAAACAGACTGGTAAATGGCCAAATCTCACCGCCAAAACACATGGCCAACGGACTAACTCCGCCATTTGATAAGATATGCAGAAAGCCAAAAACAAATCCGCGGCCTCACAAAAACAATGTAAAGTATGCAAATCAAGCCCGCATAGGCATATAATCAATCGAACACTATAGTCGTCGCAGTTAAGAGCAGGTTGAATAAACTTACATAGCCATGAACTGGCCACAAACAGTCACAAACATTATGTGCATGAAATGAATAGCTACACGTGAAGAAAATATACTATTACTACTAGCTTTTGGTGGTGGAAAAAAAGGTGGTTTTCCATTTACAGAAAATTTTATTTTTATTCGCCTTTAATTTGTTGAATATTATCTTGGCTTGTTTATTTTTAATTTTAATATTATTTTGTTCTATTAAAAGAAAAACGTCAGAAAATGTAAACAAATATATAAATGTATATTGTTTTTCCTAAGTTTTCTTGTGTCAATTTTAAGATTATTTTGTGAAACTAAAATAATACGTCATATTTACTAAAAAATGTTTTAAATATACACAAATAAATTATATGAAACGATGATCGATTTTACGTTATGTATTATCGATTTTGACTTGATATGCTCGAAATGTAAACTACATGTTGAAAGTAATTCGAATTTCGAATGCTTCTTTCTCGCTCCCACTCTCGTAACTTAAGTCGCCATATTGCTACATCCTCTCTTTTTCGAAGTCAGAGAATCTCCGAGAGAGAAAATTCAGCAAAATGCTATTATTTAAACGTAAAAACGATATGCCAGAAATTTTACCGCGACGTGTTTTATTGTACATTTTTTTAAAATTTGTTATTTAATTTTTTTTTCACTTTTATTCACTTACCGCAGCATGAGCGTGTATTTGCTGTTTTTGTTGTGTTTTTTGCGCGCCAAAATAAAGAGGGCCAACGAATTGCCGAAAACCCCTAGACCCATGACAATGACGCCGATGATCAAAGATCTTGGGTTCCCATAGAGAGCTTTGGGAGGGGCCGCAGTAGTCGTACTCTTTGACATCAACAGGTCCAGCACAGGTGTTGTGGACTCCATTATGCCTTTATAATTGTTGTAATTGAACTCGATTGCAATTCAGGCGATTTTTCTTTTTCACGAATGAGCCTGCCGTAAAAACATACTCGCTTGCACATGCAAGTAGATGGAAACCCGTTTCGATAGCCAAATTGGAATTATTTTCCTAAGACACTTAATTAATGATTAGAGCGAGCGACACTTGATTAGCCGATTCGACCAATTCGATGGCGATTCGATCCGAGGAGCGCGTCTGCAGCCAGCCAGGCGTCGATTTAGAATGACTTGTTCGCCGAGCGGCGCATTCGTCGGCTGCTGCCCGCAGCTCCGAGCTATATATGTAAGTGGGTGGTTGGGCAGATCGGACCGCAGTGGGGTTTCTAGGGGGCATGCTCCAAGTTCCTTGCTCAACAGTTGGCAAACGAGGCCGAATGCCCTGGCTCTGGATCGGCTTCGCTTCGGCTGGCGCCGTCGGTGGTCGGATCGGATGTAACGTATGGCATATAGACACCCCAAAGCACCAGCCCCATCCACACCCACTGGCCAGCCACCCCATCGAAAATGCACAGCTCGTGCCAGCGCCTTTGGACGTGTGCGAGCGGTCAAAATAGCTCGACAAATTTTATTGTTTTTTTCATACCCTATCAGATTGCGGCTCACTAAGAATATCAATTTCATTTGGAAATTGTTAAATCGTATTTTTGTATCGATTTTTATAAAATAAGTAATTTTAATTTGAACTAAAAAAATAAAACTTTAAATTTAATATTAAATATTATTCAGCGTTTCAAACTAACAAAATAATTATTAAAATGATGTTATTTATTTTAAAACGAATCTATTTATTTTTAATGGAAAACACGTAAAAAATTACTCCAATTCAATTTCAATTGAAAATAGTTAAATCCTATTTTTGTATCGATTTTTACAGTACAAGTATTTTTAGTTTAATTGAAAAAAAAAATTCCGTTTAATTATAAATTAATTATTTTAAACTGTTAATAGTATTACCTTAAATTATATTGGCTTAAAAATATTTCATATTGTTTTTAATTAAAAAGATCAAATTACTAAAATAGTTTATTAATATTTTTTTCTTGATTTTAAAACAAATCTATTTACTTTTAATAGAATACACAAGTATACAATTACTGCAATTCAATTCCATTTAAATTGAAAATAGTATTTTTGTATGAATATTCTTAAAATAAGTAATTTTTTTAATCTGAAATAAAACTTTTGTTTTTTATTTTAAATTTTACCGCATCTAACATTCTATCAAAATATTTGAAAATCTTACAAAAGTTCTAGTAAACAAAAAAATGTTCTAAAAATAAATGAATTAATTTTTTATAAAAGAAAAAAGCATTTATTTCGAATTGATTTCATAAGTAAAAATAAACAAAGAATTTTTTAAAGTGTAGTTACTAGTCTCAGAAAGCTTTGAGCCATCGACTGGTAAAACTGTAATAAAATTAAAAAATAATGTCCAATTTTTGTTAAGTAGGTAATTGAACATCATTTTTTATACGATTTTTGGGTTTAAGAACTTAGAAATCAATCCATTAATAATATTATGTTTGGTTTGTGGTTTGAAATAATATTTGAAGACTTTTATTCAATTTAAAAATATTAAAATCCACTTCGTTAAGATACATTTTTAATATCACTTTCCTCAAAAATATGAATAATAGAAATTTCTCACATAATTGTGTGTACGACGTAATTTTTTATTCGCGTTCGTAACAAATTATTAAAAATCCATTGAAACATCTTTTGTGTGCTTCTTAATTTAAGTACGGTTAATCATCATTTAGAATTTTTTTGTTATCTTCGAAAGCCCCAACGAAGAATACCTATGACTCGACTTAATTATACTCTTAAAATGGTTTGCGGCTTTAAAAACAATGCATTCTGCAAAGATAATAATGGAAATGGCATTTACAATGGGTTGATAATGTAGTCACGCAATTACGTTAGTCCTATCTTCTATAGCTAAAAATTATTTGCTTCAGTTTGTCGGAAGTTTACTCAGAAATAAAAATATTTATTGTTTTATTAAAGCGACAAGCTTTACTAAAAATATTACTAGTTAAAATAAAAAAATTAACGGATATCCAAAGTTTACCATAAAATAAATATATTATTAAAACATAAATATATATAAAAAATATTAAATTTAGTGTTTCTCTTAACATAATGAAAAAAAAACTTTAGTATATTTATATACATATTCCATTCTCAACCTAATAACTAATGAAAGGAATAAAGAGTATTTATAAAAGTCCACCTTGAATATTATTCGCAATGCTTTTGATTCAGCTTTCTAAGTTGACTTGCCATGCGTTCTAATGAAAACTAACAATTAAGATTTGGCCATTTGTAATTTTTTAAATAATATTTTCGATTAGCAGTTGGAATTCGGATTTCGGAAGCCTATTCATCAAAGAAATTGTAAGAAAAAAAATAAAATAAATAATTCGATTAAAAATGTATGGGAAATTTTATAGCGATTTGAATATTTAAATTATTTAAATGCATATTTGCATTTCGAATGGGAATTAGCCATGCGGCGAAAATAGCGGAAGCCTCAAATCGGCAGATCCAAATTGGGATGGCTGAAATGGTAGGGAATGGATGGGTGGTCTGTGTTGTGGCGACAACGGGGCGTATGAGGAACTGGAAATTAAATGCTACATACACAGATGAATGAAATTAACGAGCCTGCGGCTGTGGGAGGCTGATGTCGTGTCCTTGTGGAGCAAAATTGCGGTTCAAGTATCATCCCACTGCCTTCTGCAGACGTCATGCGGTTGGACTATTTTTAGTTAATTCCCCCGAAAGGCAACAAAACGCAAAATGTGAATGCTGCCCCAGAATTGGGTGTCCCTTGATATCCTTGTTAGGCGTCACCAGAATTGGTTTGGTGTCTATTAATTGTACGCCTCGAAATTGGATGCCCGAAGCAACGTCGACAGCAGCCCATATATTTGGGCCACCTCTGCGTGGGGTGGATTGGATGGCTGGGACAAATAAAAATTACTTTTTCGTGGCTCAAGGGTTGACTGACCTCTGACCCTCTTTGGCGCGTTTTTGCAAAATTAAATGAATAAATAATAACGCACTATTTGCACTCATTCAGTGAGCTCTTCTCAGTCATAAAGCGGCTGATTAATGGGCCAGGATTTTGGGCACGGAGTTATGAGGTCATGGCACCCTCAGCAAACTTGACTCGTGACTCCAATTGAATGGTATACTGCAGTTTTTTTTTTATAATCTATCAAATCAGTTCCGAAATGTCTACCTCGGGGTTCTTGTAAGTCCGAGACTTTCTGTTTAATCTGTCAATACCGATAAGGCCGTGAAACAGTCCCTGAAATGCTTAAGTAAACTAATAAACTTTTTGTACAACATTCGAAAAAGGGAAGTAGATATGAACAGAAAATTTTCTATTATAAATTTGGATTACCCTATAAAAAAATTAAATATAAATTGTTTTTGTAAAAAATAACAATAAAAATATAATTTAATTTGAATCAAAAATTACTTATCTTAAATATTGATCAAAGTACACTGATACAAAAATGGAATAGTACATTTAAATATCTGCCTATTGAATCCAAAATCTCATATTTTGTATTTAGTTTAATATTAAAATATTTAAATCCAAGAAGGACATATTAAATTGTAAAATTTTGTATAGTTATTTTAAAAAGTATTATATTTGTCGTAAATATTTTCAGAATTAAAAACCTAATTCAAATAAAAACTGTTTCATTTTAATTTTACCTATTCAAAATATTTTATTTTAAAGTTTTCAATAAAAAATAGTTTTGTAAGAATAATATTGAAAGTGTCAATTTAAAAGCGTTTTTAAATGCTTATATTATATAAAAACACCTTTAGAAAATATTTTTTATATTTACATTCAAATTAATTAATCAAAATATATATCATTTTATTTTTATGACTTCAAAATATTTTAATTTAATATTAAAGAAAAGTTAATGGAAGTTAAGGCAATAGATAAAAATCAATGCGAAAAATATTTGGAATGAATAAAAATATCGTTGGATTTACTACATTTTTTTATTATTGTATTTTAGGTATAAAAAAAATTCCCATAAGTTTATTAATTAATAGTTTTGCGTTCCAATTTTAAGATTTAAAGAATCAAAATATGTAATACTACTTGAGTTACTTGTTGAATAACACGGTTTCCTCAAATAGACTTCTTGCAATCAGAAGAGTACTTCCCACTTAACTTGAAAAGCCTGTGGAAATTGCACTCCCTTGGCGAATGTAACTTCCACCAATGATTCATCCTTGCAGTGCCATTTATATAACCAGAACTCATGGCCGAATTGAGCCTCATGATAGGGATTGGTCAGACCTTGGGACTGCATTAGAGTGCTATAAATTGAGATAGGTTGCCCCCGATACATCTAACTTTCCCCCAAGGTTAAAGCTGCCTATGAATTATAATGGTTTTAGCTGTTGAGAATGCAATTGATAGAATGTACTTGAAATGAACCCCTAGTGTTTGTACATTAATGTTTGTAGAACTGCAGTGAGCAAAGACTTTTTGCGGCCAGTGTGCCAGCGCACTTTACAAATACTTGCATTTAACATAACAAACAAAACAGAACTTCAATGGATTGATGATACTTGGTCAGAGAAGAGTCGAGACTTCTCTCCGGGAATGTTTATGGGAGACAGGCGCATACCAAAAAACAGCTCTGCGTATCGTTGGCGGAATATTAAGTAAAGATGGCTGGCGAACAATTAATAGAGTTGCCGGTGTCCGGAATTAAGGAAGATTGATATTTCAAACACGCAAAACGCAGATTGAGCGACGCGTGCAAGACCAAAAGACGATCGAAAATGGCTGAAGCTGAAGATTCGACAACAAAACAGCAGATATCAAAAGGCTGTGTTGAAAGAAAACAATGCAAATTAAGATTGAAATCGAATGCGACACAAATGCATGGTAAATGTTTTGTTCTTTGGGCCTCACGGCTTGAGGTATATATGCATGTATATATATTTATTTATGGGTGTTTACTATACTATGTGTGTATATATAGATATATTAGTTTATAGCGTTTTATGCACAGTTTTCTCTTTAGTTGTGACATTGCGTTTAAATTACAAATATGTTTATAATATTTAGGAAACTTTCATCTTCTGTTACATTCAGTATTCTATATTGCACCTATTTAAAGCTCAGGCTGATAGCCCCCTGCCACTGTCAGCCGAGTCAACTACTTAGTAATAAACATTTAAAAAATAAACTTTCGTTGGCCAAGCAAATCGCTTGGACAGTATAAACAAATTCACTAGCTCATCCTCCCACTCGCCATCACCATCACCCACACACAATTGGCTGCATTGTGTGTGCGTGTTTGTTTGGCGTACAATCACAGCAGTCAAAATTACATACAAGAGATATGATAAACTAAACAGGAAATCAAACTAAATTTGGCGTAGTTGCTTCATCTTTGTAGTAGCTGCCTCTAGATGCGACTGCAGAAATTGTAGAGCAGCAGTTTATCCTCGAAGTGATAAACGTTGTTGATGTGCCTTAGCACCCTGCCATCGACCAGATGACGGGCGTAGTGCACAGCCTCCATTCGGTCCTTGGAAAGTCCCACCTCGATGAGCCAGCTGACGAACTCGGTGCCGTAGAACACCCTGCGATACACTCGAATGCGCCACCTGTAAAAATCCAGTAGGTATTTTAGTAAATATTGGCTAAATCTGGTAATTTTTCTAATCTAGCTTAAGCTAATATTGAAAACATATGGTACAGTGCTAAGATTGAAAATTAGCTGAATAAAATCTTGGCTGCTTACTGGTTCAGAATTCAAATCACTCCAAATACTTACTTAGTTTAATTGAAATTAAAAATTATTGTTATCCGAAGGACTATTCCTATTGCTGCTTACTATTCTAAGGTAGGGTTTAAATTAGGAAGGTTTTTAAAAATAAAGAGTGTTTATAGAAAAACTAAACAACAGTCTAAATATTTCCCTATATTTGCTAGGCTAACAACAATGAAATCTTTGCGATGCCCACCTTCTGTCCTTGGCAATATCTTTTTTGCAGTTTTCCAAGTGATGATTGCGGAACTGTTCACAAATATGCTTGGTTTCGGGTCGCACATTCGACCAGTGGGGCAGGCTAACCACATCAGCTCCATACCTTAAAGGAAAAATGTTTTTAAAATCAAGCCGAAAAGTAAAATAAAAGATCTCACCATATTTTGCGCCATAGCTTGACAACTGGCCTTAATAGCTCGCCCATATCTGTTATAAACACGGCCAACACAATCAGACCCTGACCGAAGTTCAGGAAAGCATCGAGAAAACTGAGTTCCAGATATATGCCCGACATTCCCTCCATGACCAGAGTCCAAATGGACACCGCCAGACCGACAAACATGGAGCACAGCAGAATGATCAGGAGGACAGTGTGCTTCAAAGTTTGGTGTTCATCAGTGTCACTCGGGTGCTCCAGGGGCTCGAGTCCCCGCCTGTTCTGATCCTCATAGCGTTCGATTATAGTCTGACAACTTTGTCGGGAGGTACTGGGTCCGCAATTGAAGGAGCTGCTGCACATTTGATGGCGAATTCTGCAAGAATAAATCAGTTTTATCACTCTGAACTCTGATAATATGTAATATAATAAATAATCTTAGTAAAAAACACTTGGAACGTACTCGTCTGCAGCAGGTGCACTCTCGATCTTGTCCAGGTCTTTATTGTTGGCTCCACTGGCGCGTTGGCGAGTGCGATTCAACAGATCCTCGATGTCCACAACTACGGTACTGGCTGTCGAGGGAGTGGTGACCGGCGCTCCTCCCGAGCAGCAGGTTCCGTTGCCAGAGCCACAGCCACCTCCTCCGCCTGATCCTCCTCCTCCTGCGCTGCCATTACCATTCGTCCTGTTCGCTGGCAATCCCGCAGCTGTTGGTATCATATCTTCATCGTCGGATGAGGACGAATAGGATGCAGTGCGAACACTCTGCCGGATGGACGAACGATCCGTGTTACTCAACAAGTTAGTTGTGGATATTGTCGAGTGCAAATCGGAAGATTCTGTAATTAAATGAACATTTAAAGTTAATCAATCCATTGGGAATTTCAGGTACATACCCGACTCCGGATTGGACAACTCACGTGAATAGGTCATGTACTTTTCGTAGCGTTTCTTATAACGCTGATGCAGCACCAAGCAGCCAACAGTGACTGAAAAATAAAATGGTAAAGAATATTAGTTAAACGTGCTATGAAAGATGTTCACTAAAGCCTTAACAGAAATTATGTCAGATTGAAAACTTTAGACGCATCATTTTACAACCTGACAGACTTATTAATTAGTTTAGGATGGTATAGTAACTTAACCAAACTTAAACCAAAAGGTCCGACAGGTTTTATATAACTCTTCAAATGCATATAGATTTTTCATCATTCTTTGGTTCTAACTGCATTTTAAAATGCATTTTTTCTTACCAATAAAACACATGACTAGCATAAAAACGGAGATGGCAGCCTGAGCATTGCCGTACTGAAAGCTCGGATTATGCTTCTCTCCAGACATCACATTTGAGTCGAAGGCAACCAAGAGACCCGATATGACGGCCGGGACTCCCCAGGCAAAGACCAACTAAAGCAGGAAAATCAAAATTTTAACGGGGTTATAGTATTATTTGATCCCCTTAAATAGTTACCATATACGGCCAAAGTTTAAGGACAAAACACAAGCTGCGACACTGCAGGAAGAGCAGGGAAATGGCTAAAAGAGCCGTCCACAGGCGAGTGCTATAGGTGCCAATATTGAACAGGAAAAACTGCATATACAAGGGCCATTGGTGCACGTGTTCCATTTTGGACCAGAGGATTACTCCTATGCAGCACATGAGCTACAAAGATTACATTTTTAAAATCATTTCAAGTACCTTCATTAAGGATGTCTCACCTGCGATAGCACCAGACAGAAAGTGATTCTCTGCGGCATTCGCTTAAAGCGCTTCGTTACGATCAAGAGTACCAACATGATGCAACAGGCAGCCGCACCGGCCACACTGATGTCGAACGAAAAGGCATCCAGTTCGTGCAGATAATCCAGTGGCTTCAGATTCGTCAGCGATATCATTTTGGCTGATATAAACATCAGCGGTGCCGAGATGAATGTGCAGAAAACCATGCTACGGGCAACCTGAACAGAGAGAATACATAATTAATGGGCAATGGATTTGATTTGACTTTCAATCCAATTACCAATTCAACCTCCATGTTGTACTGTGTGGCAATGACAAAGGCCCCGGGGGCAGCTGGGAAGGTGCCGTAGAGAAAGCCGAAAGTACTCAGCTCAGTGGTGTCGTTGAAGTTCTGGCCAGACTGCATAATGTTCACCGTCTGCCGGATGACCAGTGGCAGCACCAGGCTGTGAATAAATATTACACGTGTTGTTTATTTGAATAAATAAATATTTCGTGTGGCACCTACATCTTAACCAATATCAGCACACCAGGCAATAGGAATCCTGTACTCTTTCGCTCCGATCCCGTGCCTCCTACAATCTTCAGGCCAAGTAGGAACAAGGCTGTTGCCGAAAAGCTCTGTCCAAGTACGCGCAAAGTACTGGACACCATTTCGGGCAAACCATGAGGAAAGAGGAAACCGCCAGCAACACCCAGCAAGGTCATCAGGAGCAACGGGTTGAAGAACAGAGCCACAAGGGTGTTGAAAACGAGAATAGATTTTTCTCCGAGGCACCGATTCCGTTTGGCCAGCTGCTCAGCGGGGCAAGTTTCTGGACAAAGTGGTGGATTGCGGGTCTGCAAAGGATAAGAAATATGAATGTAATGATAGGGGTGAAGTATTATACTCAAGTACTAACCACATCCTCCTTGTTCTTGATTATCTTTGATATCTCCATGAGCACTAGACCAATGGGATTCAGAATAGCCAGTGAGATCGGAGCCATTAGATACAGATACGAAGCATATTCCGGATGGACATCTTTGTATAGAGCCATAACTGAAAGTAGAATAGTGTATATTGTAATTATGTGGGTTTATTAAATTGAGTTAAAGTGCATGTTGGATAATATGCAGTTAAATAAAATTTGTTTTGTGCAGAACTCATCAATCAAACATTAGACATCGTTTAAGTTCGAAAGTTATTCATTATATTCTTGGCTTTGTTTGGACTACTTATTATGTGAATGCAACGTTGACTTAACAACCAAAAGCCATTCATTTCAAATTAAAATTTATCATTATGCAATCGAGCAAACCTCTGTCTTTACTGATTTCTGTAATCTTTAAAAACTTACAATATTATAGCTTGCATTTGGTTGCCAGCAGTTCCGTTCCTAATTTTAATTTTATAAATTTTTCTTTTGGATATTGAATATAAATTTTGTTCTTAAATCATATTAAATCCAATCTTCGTTTAAATCTAAAACTTTGAGTTTGGAGAGATCCTTCAAAACCAATGGATTTATTATAGTTTTGAGCCATCCTGCTATAAGCTATAGATGGATTCATCCCATAGCAAAACTTAGCTTTCAAATGCTTAGTAAAAATATAATTATATCTAGCTTTACAGTATTAATCATTTTACTTATCCAATCCCGTCTAGAACTCACCGATGGGGTAGCCGATGGCGAAGTCATTGCTCTGGGTGCAGAATATGGCCATCAAGCCGCCGCGTGCGTAGTTCAGGGGCCTGGCAACCAGCAGCGAGATGACCAGGACGGAGAAGAAGACCACCGCCTTGGAGACGGTCATGGCCAGGAGGAAGCTCCAGTTGACCGCGTTCCAGTTCAGCTCCACCAGGGACAGGAAGATCAGCGAGGGCAGGGCGAAGGTGCCGACGAAAGTGCCCAGACCCTTGGTTTCCGCATTGCTGATGATCTTGAAGCGTCCGGCAATGTAACTGCAACAAGGAGTGAGCAAAAGGAGAACATGAAGCCAGTAATCAGGTTGTAAAGGCGTGTCCGACCACGCCCCCCTCCGGCCAAAAGGTGTTTATTTATAATGCTAATAACCCAGCCAGCCAGCCGGAAAGGCGGAAACTCTTAATCAATGTACATATGCAGTGTACTACATGCATATAAAAAACAATCACCGGAGCCACACGTGATCCCCTCGTAAACCAGTTTTATTTCGGTCCGTCTCTTGGCAAACACAACGATTTGTAAACGTTTTTATTTTCGTGCGAGTATTGGTATTTCTGTCACACTCGCCGAGACAAATTAATTTGTCTGGTAATCTGGAGTAGGGAGTACTTCCCCCAGCTTTGTACGAACTAGTTTAGCGACCTTTCCGTATGACTCAACGCGATTAATTGCAATTACGTTGGATTTATAGCAGATGTTGTGCATTTTGTTGTTGGGAAGTACCTAAGAATTCGCTTATGTCCAGAAGATTTCCGATCCCCTCATTAAAAGTATTGACAGAGCGCAGCTTCTGGTTTTGAGGAACCCCATGTGTCATACGTCTATATTCGTGAGAATGCTTTTTCCCAGGAATGCGAAACACTTGTGAGCACTATCTATGTTTTGTTCGAAGTCTTGAAGAGGTTACACGACGTGACTGATAAGAATGTGTGTCCATTCGAAAGCTAGAAAAGGCCAAGTAAAAGAAATGGGCATAGCCTATGATATAAATATATCTAGATAAGGGTATAAAATAAGTGCATTTTTAAAAAAAGAGTCCCATATATTTTCAAATATTTATAGAGCTTGGTATTATTAATATTACTATTATTAATTTTCTTTCCTTTCCTCCAAATTTATAAATAACTTGGTTAAAATCATCGAAATAATATCTAAATTATACAGAACTAATACTATTATGGGGGTTTACGTTTGGATCTTTAAAAGAAGTTATTTTAAAAATTCTGAATACCGATTTTACAAGATTATAAATAACTTTTAAATCATGGAAATAATATCTAAGACCTAAAGAATTAATACTATTAATAGGGTTTGCCATTGGATCTTTATAAGAATATGTTTAAACAAGTGTTTTTTTCTAAAAGAATTCTTTCTGCCGACTTTATAAACAAAATGCTCAGCTAAGCAGAAAACGTCAACCATTTTTCCTTATTTACCTAACTCATTTATCTGTTGAGCAAAACAAGTGTTCTAGAAAGTCAGTCGAGAGGAACAAAATCGAAATTAGTCAGCCTAGTAAACAGCATGTCTATACTTCTAAGAAGTAAGGCCTTAATTGGCAGACGGAAATATTCACCTTACGTGCCCAAACAAAGTATTAGTTCATTTAATTTTGCGACCTGTTGGGCAACTCTCGCCCAGAATCCGATAAAGAAACAGCTGCAAACGTCTAGATTAGAACGCTTTACATATAATATGCATGAGATCAATGCATTTACTATACTCATACTACAGCTACAAACACACATGTCAATACATAAAAAGCTGAGGTGTTTATGCCCCCGTAATTGCTAGTAGCGCTTATCAGGTTATTCCCACCTATATCACAAAGCAAAAGGTCTATAACAAGTCGATCAGATTCTCACAGTCGGCACAAACAACAGAGATTCATCAAATAAATGATTAAATATAATTTCAATCTGATAACAGTCGTAAAGCAAAATTTAATTGCATTACGGGCACCACTTAAAACTGGAAATGATGTGTATCTTTTGACTACCCTTTAATTATACTGTGTAAAAGGTTGTATTTTATTTTTAGGGAGATATTTGTGATGGGTTTGCTGGTGATAAAGGTTTAGGATAGTTTAATAATTGTGAACTACTGTGAAATTTCTATTTATTCGAAAATGTCAAGTTATTTTCTTCTACACAAAAATTACTGGCATATCGTTTTTACGTTTAAGTAATATCATTTTGCAGAATTCTCTCTCGGAGATTCTCTGACTTCAAAAAAGAGAGGATGAAGCAATATGGCGACATAAGTTACGTGAGTGGGAGCGAGAAAGAAGCATTCGAAATTCGAGCTCGCCTTGTTTTCGAGCATATCAAGTCAAAATTTATATTAAATAACGTAAAATCGATCATCTTTTCATAAAGATTTTTTCTCTTCAGTAGAGAATACTCTTTCAAAAGATTTATATCCGTAAAAGCTTTATTATATTTAAATGGAGAAAAATGTAAGGAAATAATAAAGGGTGTTTCTATAGTTGTGAGTTCGATTCCAGTATGAAATTCTAAAGTCAGATGCCAACGAACGCGGCGCGAGAACAGTTAAGTAATGTATAATCGTACCCGACTTTGTATAGGCGATATCTGTAATTGTTTTGATTGAACAGTTGGAGGAGGTGCATCTGCCAGTTGGTCTTTTGTCTGGGCATGCATATCGCCCGTAATTGGTGCTGGTCGGTAGACAAATCGGTAATTGCGGTTACATAATCCGCAGTAGTACTGTGCGAATATTGCCTCAGGTGAAGTGGCTAGATACTGTTTACAGGCTTAATGTTAAACATTGCTTGGCAAGGTCATTTTTGTAATTGTTTTGCCGAGTTTTTACGTTTTTTCTCGCACTCTCTAAACGTTTTACTTTCGATTATTGCCCACTGGCAATTAAGTTTCGGCTCAGATGCATATATAAAGATTGATATGGGACCTTATAGGAAATTTACATATGCCGCTCCCCATTGTTATTGAGCAATTTTTTGTATGTCAAATTTAATAGAGGCTTCACGGCAATTTCCCAGGAAAAGTGCCACGAGCGGCGGGAATTAGTTCAGATTTATGAAATCGCTTTTAATTATAATTGATATTAATGGGTGTGTAAACATTGGGAAATAATGCAGCTAGGGGAAACAAAGAGATTCCTATCAAAAAGCCGGAACAAAAGGTTTAAAGAGTTTGGATTTTTCAGGCGAATGATCAATCAATATCAGTTACCGACACAAGCAGTGACTAATCGGAAATTTTGTAATTTGAATAACCCTTTTACAACCGCTAACGAATTAAGCATATAACATTTTTCGCAATGCATCCGCAATTATACGAAGAACAGCAGCATAAATTAAAGAAACGAGAGAAAAGAATGGAGGGGATTTGGAAAATTAAGAAAAGGTTTAATGATATCTTAATTATACTTATGTATTTTACGTTATGTAATATCAATTTTCACTTGTTATGCGGCTACTTTAATTCGATATTCTATTTCGAATTTCGTCACTCACGTATTTTTGGTGGCCATATTGCTTCTTGCGACTTTTTCGAGTATCAGATCGATTGAGGGAATATTATTTAATATCAATTTTACCGGTAAATACATGAAATCATGGTAAAAACGATATGCGTATGTAATACCAGAAATTTACCAGGGGCATATCGATTTTACCGCTATGTGTTTTTTTGGTGTTTAACATCTCTATTCGTATATCCCAATATTAAACAAGATTAGATTAGATTAACTTTTGCTGACACGCCAAATTTAACCCAAATAAATCTGTTTTTGTGTGTTGTATTTCTAAAAATAACAAAAATTAATTTGGCTGATTTAAGATAATTGCTGGGTTTGTTTGAAGAAGCAAACGATTCAATTGGAGTACGCACAGACAGTGAGACAGCAGTTTGCCGAAGATTATAAAATTCGAGTGTCAATTGATAAGTGGGGGAAAACAAATCAGAGAAATTGAAATTGGATCCAGACGGTGTACGACATAAGTGCTGGTCACTGTACGAGCAAGTGCACACACAACTTTCCTTTGGCGCACGTACCCAGTAATCGTGGCGATAAGGTTTGAGCTTGGACCCTGCGTGGGATGTGGCAACCTATAATGCAACTTTTCTTAGTAAATTGTTTGAGTTACATAACTATGAATGCAACAAACAATGTAGTTACAAATATTTAATATATTTTTAAGGTCTGTTGGTTCTTAATTAAATTCTAAAATTAAATAAGAGTAATCCTATAAGAACGAATTCATTCAAACATTGTTTAGTGGTTTGCTAAATGAATTAAAGCTCGTATTTTGTCGAATAAATTTCTTAATAGTGTTCCTTTAAAATAATATATAAATTAAACATTCTTAATAAAAGTTAATTGTAGGCGAATTCAATTATCCAAATGTAAATCTGCTTGATTTAATCAATTAATTTTATAAGAATTTCTGAATTTACATAATGTTGTCTTTTATTTTTTGGTAGATATTTTGCAATGGGTTTGTTTATGATAAGGGTTTTGGATAATTTAACGATTGTAAACTACTGTAAAATTTTTATTTATTAGAAAACGTCCAAGATAAAACTCAAAAAAATTAAATTTATTCTAGAAAAAATATCTTTAAAAGATTTATATCCGTAAAATAGTAATTTATTCAAATTAGGAAAAATTTAAGGACCTAATGTAGGGTGTTTTTATTGCTGTGAGACCGATTACAGCATTTCATTCTAAAGTCATATGCCAACAAATCTTAATGAATGTTAAATGTAGGCGAATTTAATTATCCAGAAGTAAATCAAGCAAATAAATTGTTTTTTATAAGAAATGCTATATTTACATACTATATTTCTTTACCATTTCCAGATCTTATTGACGATTTTTTAATAAAATAAATAAACGTATCAGGAGTGGTACCATCTAAATTATTGACTTGGGTACAATATGGTACCCATTATGAGGTTCCTAATGTATAAAGTACCTAAAGTTCCCCTGAATAAAGTAAATAATTTCCAATTAGGGTGGTTTTCCTGTACCTGAATCAAACAAAGGCGGTGAGGTAGACGTTTTGGGGTGACTGCCATATGGACTAATATCAATGGGTAATCTTATCGGGGAGGATGCGTGGGCCAACTATACATATATCATAAATCTAGGTGCTAAGCACACTCCCTGCCAAATACTAACCCGCAAATGATGATGCCAAAGCACTGAACCAACGCCGGGTAAAAGTTGTTCATGGAGACGCCTCCGTCATCTGCGCGTGGCGAAATGGTTCCATTGGCCAGAGATGCGGTCATGGTCGACGTGATGACCCTGACATTAGCCTCTGTGCTGGCCGCGATTCGCTGGCTGGCATAGTACATGGAGCTATCCATTTGGGGATTGCTTGCGGAGCTCAAGAGTGGGTGTTTACTGTTAGTGGGCGACTACCATGCACGTCATAGCGAAGAAAAAGCAGGGTGCTCCGCTAACCAAACAGCTGATGCGTTGTGACGTCAAAGGGCCAGCTGCGGATTTATTGAATTTTCGCCCTTTCTTATCTTGCAAATCCTTTGATCTATTATTTAACTGCCTTATCTACGCAGTTTTGTTTGCCCAAGCTTGCCAATTATGTATTTTGTTGTTGGTTTATTTTTAGCACTCTTTTTTTCCCATCGAAAATGGTAGAAAATCGTAATGCCCGGCAGGCTGATTTCACTTTCATCTGTTCGAGCGACGCATTTCCGGTTTTTAAATCCGGCACTGGCTTTTGCTAAATAATAATACGGTTTATCTAAGCGAAAATCAAGTTGGTTAAGAGCTCAAAGCGCCCGCCGATGCGTTTTGTTTTTAATTTGCAATGCGAATGGTAGGACCGCCGTGCGACCGTTGAAATATACCATCGGCCTGTCTGAAATGTACTAAAAAACGACCTCTTGTGAATACTAAAAATACCAAAGGGGTATTTTCCAGCTGCAACTGATAACCGTTACAACCCGAAAGTAAAATAGTGTTGGGTAAAAACTGCTCATTTGGGTGAACATGTTCACTTGTTCTTTTTTTCTTAATGAGTCAACTCACTTGTTCACTTGTTCACTTGTTCACTTGCTCACTTGCTCACTTGCTCACTTGCTCACTTGCTCACTTGCTCACTTGCTCATTTGCTCACTTGCTCACTTGCTCACTTGCACACTTGCTCACTTGCTCACCGGCTCACTGGCTCACAGAACACCTTAACTTTCTCACTGGTTCTGAGAAAATAGCTGATTGACTATAAAACCGTATGCAAAATGCATCCAAAAAGTAAAAATAACTATTTTTTGAGCCAAAAACTGCAAGAGAGCAACTGAGCAAGTGAACTAAAAATATCAAATAAGAGAGCAAAACTGAACAAGTGAACAAAAAAGAGCAAGTAGAAGAGCAAAACTGAGCAAGTGAACAAAAAGGAGCAAGTGAGCAAAAATGAACAAGTGAACAATAAAGAACAAGTTAGAAGGAACATGTTCACTCACTCAGTTTAGTGAGCAACTCTTTTTTGTTCATCACTCATGAGCAACCCAACACTAAAGTAAAATATATATTTTTAAAATTACATTTAGTTTTTATAGCTAAAATAAAAATAAAAACGAACCTATTTTATAAATAAGAAATTATATTAATCATTATTAACAGTTATTTTTATTTTTTGGAAATTTTATATAATAGTTTATAGTGGAGGGTATAAATATTTTCAAATCAATAAAAATATTCATTTTATTCTTCTGTTTATCTTCTACATATATATTAACTTATAGCTTACAACTTCTTAAGTTTTTAAAAATGTGACCGCTTAAAAATAAAGTGTTGTCTAACGTTTGAGATATGGGCATCACTGGCTACAAACAGCTGATTGGTGTCTGAGAAAGAAGAAGACAATTAGTCATCAAACAAAAATTTTAAAACGAAATTGCCTGGAAAATCCGTAAATTTTCGTCTAGTTTTGCATTTTATAGATAAAAACAAACCAAAATGAATCGTCTTTTCGGCCGTGGCAAGCCCAAGGAACCGGGTCCAAGTCTAAACGACTGCATAGCCGGGGTAAGTGAAAAAAACATGGTGTAAATAAAGCAAATATAGATTTTATTATATCCAATAAATAACCCATAGGTGGATGCCCGTGCCACAAACATCGAGGAGAAGATCAGTAAATTGGAAGCGGAGCTGCGTAAATATCGCGAGCAAATGTCCAAGATGCGCGAGGGTCCCGCAAAGAATTCTGTGAAACAAAAGGCCCTACGGGTGCTCAAACAAAAAAAGGCGTACGTTCAAGACCCCACCCACTCTTTTTATATTGCTTAATTTCCAATATTCCGAGTTTATGACCCCTAAAATGCATTTTCTTAATTATAGATTAATCAAATATTGGCTTTTATCCTATCCCAGATGTTGTTTAATACTACCAACCTTATCAAATTTGCATTCCCTTTTCATATCCTCAAATTTTATTTATAAAACATGTCTTAATTTATTTGAATACCCTTTAGCTACGAACAGCAGGCGGAATCTCTGCGCAATCAGTCGTTCAACATGGAACAGGCAAACTATGCAGCGCAATCCTTGAAGGATACTCAGGCCACAGTGGCGGCCATGAAGGATGGAGTCAAGCAAATGAAGACCGAATATAAGAAAATCAATATCGACCAGATTGAGGTAAGCCTCATTATATCTATCCTTTAACACAAAATGAAGGGGATTATTATAAATTAGTTCCTAGTTTTCATCGATTAAAACCATGAAAATGATTTTTGACAACAGGATGTTAAATAATATTTTACATAAAGTTATCGATAGATTTTTAAGTTTTCTAATTCATTTTCAAGTACTTTTTGATAACAGAAGAAAGCCTTAAGAGAACTAGAGCTGACCTCTTTTTGTCGTTAGCATTTAACCAACAAAATGTTTTCATAAAAAATAATAGAATCCTTTGTACAAAAATCCCAAATATTTCCATTTAATTAAATTGAAATATTTCCATTTAATTAAATTGAAATATTTACTTAACAAATCCTATAGAAAAATATTTCTAATGTGTTAGAGAATTAACTAAAGTATTTATTTGTATTTAAAGGACATCCAAGACGACATGGCTGATATGTTCGAGCAGGCGGACGAGGTCCAAGAGGCACTGGGTCGCACCTACGGAATGCCCGAGGTGGATGACGACGACCTGCAGGCCGAGTTGGATGCCCTGGGCGATGAGATTGCCCTGGACGATGACACCAGCTATTTGGATGACGTGGTCAAGGCACCGGAGGCGCCGAGTCGAGAGCCTGGAGCCGACAGCATTGTGCCTGGAAAGGTAAACATCTTGTTATAGCTATAATTTAACTAGATTATTTCATTATTTTGTTATACGTTTGCAGAGCACTATTGAAACTGATGAATTTGGCTTGCCCAAGATCCCCACTTCGCTGAAGACCACATAGGCAGGCAGCTGCCAGCTCTCAGGTTTCCACTCTTCATCCTTTGTTGAACTTTGGGCACGCTTTGTATATTTTTTGTGTAATGGAGCCATCAAAGATTTCCCTTCAAACCTCACTTTTGTAACCATTTGTTTTTGAATAAATAGCCGCTTAAAAAATCACACCACATTATAATGCAGTGAAAGTTAATTAATTAAAAAATGGTAAGAAATTACAAAAACTATTTATTTATATTTCCTTAACTTAAATTTAAAAGAGATGTTCTTGTTGGGCCGATAATGTTTTTATAGGGATAAGACAGAAATCTTTTCGTGTCAAATTTCGAATTCTTGCGATTATCAATTCAAATTCAAACCGAAAGGTTTTTTTGTTACCGTTAATTGGGGAAGATTTTCTTAACGGAGTGTTTAAAAAAGGATTGGTCCTGAAAGACATTAGTACCTTTTAAGAGTCCAATAATGATCTTAAAAAGGGTGCAGTAAAAGAACTTTGAACTAGTTTTTGTTAATGAATGAACGAATAAAATGGCAGAGATTGAACAAAAAAAAACTGTAAATTCATACCGAAAGGTGTCGATATTTTCTTCACTGCATACTTTTCGGTAGCGTAAGCTTATATTTTCAATATGGGGACCCAGAAAAATGTACATTTATTGGTTGGATGGCATTTGTAATTGTCGTAGAACCAGAGTATAAATAAATTGAATTTAATTTGTTAAATTTACATTAATTTTTTAAGAGCATACTGACAAATTTTACTGGTACATTGACAAAGGGCACAAAAGTATAGTAAAAGTAAGTTGAAGCACTGTCATACTCTGATTAAACATTCGTTAAAAAAATCCTTAAATTATTTAGAGCAAAAGGATTAAAAAGAAAATAGTTGCTTTTGGTTATTAAAAAAAAACTAGCTAAAAAAAACTTTTCCTACTTTTTTAATTTCACAGAATTCCTGTGAAGCAAATTTTTGGAACACATTCGAATAACAAATAACAATATTTTGTGACTTTTTGATAAGATATATATTCGAAAACTAAAGTTTCCTTGAAAATTACTCATACGACACGTATGACACAGTTAACACTTTGTCGAAATAAAACGTTTTTCCATCCTTAGCATTGTAAAATTGGTAAGTTATTAATTAATTATTGGGTTAATTGAGAAAAAAGAGAGAAAGAAATTATACCTATATAAATAATTATATGACATACATATTTAAAATTATAACTACATATTTTTTGCCTATACAAACTGTAGTCTTATCAGATGAGATATGAAGTCGGGAAACACCTTTAAAACATTCGCTTTACAAAGGTTGCACTGTAGTTCCTTCGATCGCTCTCTTAGGCTCTCTCTTGCAGTGCAGTTGCATTTTGCACTCTCTTAGCCTCGCTCTCGCCAACCACCCCCACACACAACCGCACACACGCTCTCTTCGCTCGTTAACCGAAGGTAACTGAGCTTTGAAGTTCAGAGCGTGAACTTGAGCGCGCGCGTGTTGTTTCTCTGACGTCGCGCAGTGCGCGAGTGTAGGTGCGTGTGCGATGCGCGGTGCGCTGGTGTGCGAGAGCGGTCTCAGTGCAGCGCAGTGCCTGTGTGCAAAAATAAAGCGTTCGCGTTTAGTTGTCTTTTGACGGCTGTAACAAACGGACGCAAATTTTCCCTCTGCTTTGGGTTCGAGCGTCTCGAGTTCGAGGAGGAAAACCTTCGCTTTTCAAACACACAAAAAAAAAAACAAAACAAAATAGCAGCAACAAAAATCAATTGTTCAAACGTAACTGTAACTGTAACTGCAGCGCTCGCGCCAACCGACTGCCCGCCCACTATCCCGCCCACCGTCGTCGTCGCCGCCGTCGCGTCGCTAATTAAACGCTTTGCTACCGATCAAAAGTGCAATCCCAAAATATCAAACAAATAAAATGCGTTACAAAGAGTTCTGAAAAAATCTCGCAGTTTAAGTGGCCTTAAATATGATTAAAATGTCAATTAATTAAACCAAATTTATCTGGTGGCATCTGACAGCCTTTGGTCGGCTCTTCCCGCCTTCCCGCCCCCCTCACCACCCCCTTTGAAACAAGTGCCTGAAAGTTTATACATATTTACACAAGAATTTTAGAAAATAAGTGGATTAACTGAGAGAAAACTTGAAACAATAAAGTATTTTATTTTTACCCGCTGCTGCCGAAACATAATGGATATATCGCCAATTGGATTACTTTTGCTTGAGATGGTAAGTAGTTAATTAGCTGATTCCAGAACCTTGTTTTCCTTTCGGTCAGCAGATCGCTCATACGCAGCGTTGCATTCGCGGCGGCAGCGGAGTTGCAATCGCCTCGAATGCAGGAAGCAAATAGCGCAAAAAAAAGCTCTCTATTCATTTCGTCATCGCTGCACATACATTGCACATAGACACGCATTTATATGTATGTAGCTGCATACTTGAAAGTTCAGGAAAATATTGGAAATTAGTGAGGGAATTGTAGAGATCGGGGTGAAATATGGGCTAAAATAGAGCCCTGGAAAGTTGTATATAAGGAAAATAATCCTGTTTTTAGTTTTTAGCAGCAGAACTTTGTGGAATACATAAAGTATATTATAGGAAAACTAATAAAAGCTTTTCTTTGTTAGCATATCGAGTATTTGACATGTTTTTAAATGCAAATGTGCGAAACGCCTGCTTATTTAGAAAACTGCATTACATAAATGAATTTACAAAATATTTTATTCGATTTTTCATTAAATAGTTGTATTATGATATTACAAAAAAATGTTATAACTTAAGATTAAAGCATTTGAAAAATATTTGAAAAATTTCTGATAGTTTTAAAAAATTAAAACTTATGTAATTATTTTTCTGAAATTATTGAAAAATGTTTTCTTATAAAATTTATTCTTTATCATTTTACTTTTTCATATTTATACCAAAAAAATTTGATTATTCATAATAAAATAGGAATATCCAAAAGTTTTCATTTCTGTATAATATTTCCAAACTAAATCTGCAGTTACTGAAATAATTATTTGGGTATTCAACATTTCCCGTCTTCTTATTTTATTTATTTTCTGTGCGAGCATGACTAATCCCTGAATCGGGGAAAGAATCATATTTGCTGAGTTTCAATTTGGCAAGAAATCATTTTTGCATGTTTGATTTTGGATAATGTTGGCCACCCGTCTAGAATTTCACAGCACAAGCGCTGGCCCAGTTAAGAGTTCATTTCGGGTTTTAACCAATTAAAAGAGTTCGATTAAAGGTAAAGAAGCGATCCATAAAAACCGCCAGCCACAGCAAATAAATTATATTTGGCCAGTTTATATTTTTTTTTTATAGCTGCAACATGTCAATCAGTTTCGTTTTTCGCCTTCGTTTGTTAACCACAATATATAAGATACAAAAAGTTATAGAGATTTGCAATTCAAAGTTAGGCGATCGGCCTTCGAAGGGGGCAATAAATAATGATGCCTGACCTGAGGGCCCTGAAACTTACGTACTTCCTAAAATTTATTCCATTTTCGCCGCTCTGAGCAACAGAATCACTGACCAACCTCACCAAACACTGCCATTCCCCCATTCCCATTTACCAAAAATGAAACCAAAACAAGCAAAAATAAAGCAAAAAAAAATCTAAATGAGATTTGCCAAACAAAACCGATAGACCTGAGTTCCCCGCCGATAAGAAAGTTCGGCTAGAGCTCTCACTCAAAAATTCATTGGAATCTCCTTCGTCAAATTAAAGCTGGATGGGTTCCCATCAGATAATCTTTTTCGGTGGGTAGATCGTACACTGTTTTCATACATATTATAATATCAAGTTCTTCCAAAACTATCTGAAAGAGATATAGAAAGAGGGGGAGGGCAAATAAAGCTACACAGTGGGCGAGAAAGAGAGGGGGAGTCAAAAACGTTTGCAAAGGCAATGAACGCGAGCTTTTGGCGTTTTCTTCCGATAACGGGCACTACGTACACAGCACTCGCATACCACTAAACCCTCGAATATCAATAGACCCCCACACACAGATACAATCGCCCGAGTTCGCTCAGTTTCGCGTCAGTTCAGTTTTTCCTCCCATGTCGCATGACCCTGGCCTGCTATTGAAGCTCTAGACACATTCGGAGGCCGATACAAAGCGCACCATTCAAAATATATACTATAGTAATAGTATTGTCTATGCCCGCGCGCACACATGTCCAAATGATACTAGTTGCCGGCGTAGTTGTACCCAAAGTACTCGCTTCTCTTGCCTTTATTTCACTGCTGCTGCGGGTCTCCGTTCGGTTTTCGTTTCTAAAATAAGGTAGTAAATACGTAGGAATTGTGTGTGAGTGAAGAGAGGTGTACAGGTGAAGGAGCGGGAAGTGCCTAACTCTTTGTTGTCTTGATTTAAAAAAAAAAAAATATTTTAAAAATGTTAAATATTTTTACATATTTTCTGAGTTTAATATTTAAAAAAATTATTTCAAAAATTTTAAATATTTTTAAATATTTTCTGATTTTAATATTTAAAAAAATTATTTCAAAAATTTTAAATGTTTTTAAATATTTGTCTTCGATTAACTTTTTTAGAAACCAAATTTTTACAAATTCTATATCATTTATTTCTATTATGTAAAAAATGTAAAAAATAACTTTTTCATATCCCCATTTTTACAAATTTTCTATTATTTCTCTTATGTAAAAAATTTAAAAAATAACTTTTTCATAACCCCATTATTACAAATTCTAAAATAAATGTAAAAAATAACCTTAAAAATCGCTTCATGGCTAAAGAATAATGCTACTACTACATTAAAGAATTGATGTTTTCAAAATAAGCAATGTGCATCCTTTTATATTTAAATAGTCCTTAAAACTTATAATATTAACTTGATTTTCAACAAAGAACACTTATTTTTTTGTTTATATTTTTCAAAGAACTAAGCATTTCTTATCTTTAATTAAACTAAAGGTTGTCCAAGGTATCTTCTTTTTTAATGTTTTCTTTAAAATTTAAACATAATCAGCGCGGAAGTGAAGAGTTCTCGAAAAGCCTTGAAAACTTAATTTGGCAAGTCTAAAACTGTTAGCCATTGCAATCTGTTTAACATGCATATTTGCAAATTCTTTCGTTTATCTCTAAGTTTTAACCTTCATTCTTGTCATATTTACACTTCAAAATAAAATGTACCTAACAATAACTCCTGTTGAATGCACTTTTCCGTCTATTTGTTGAGCCACCGACTTCCTCATTACCGATCCATACATCACCATGATTTACGGTTAGCTCAATAACTCCCCCCGCTTCAAAAGCAAACAGTCATAGGACTTGGACAAAGCACTAAACCACTAATCTGGCCAATTGGCTAAGCTGTGAATGGCATTCCGTGATCTTGTTTGTTTCGGCCAACTGATAAGCGACCGATGAGGCGTATACTTGATAAAAATCGAACAGAACAAACACACAGGGGCAACCTTAGACAAACCTCGGCCAATTGTGGAAATATTTGGTATCGGGTGCTCTTGCTCGCAGCCTTGTCTAAAAGGTTTGAGGGTCTCCGCGGGGTGGCGGTGGCGGTGGGTCTAGGCCTTCTGAAAAACTAGTTCTAAGAGTTATGTGCCTGATATTAAAATGACTATGAAAATCCCCCAGCAGATGCTTCGTGCCAATGAAGTTGATACCCACAAACACACATGCTTTTCAACCTTAAGTCACGTTTGATTTTCGGTGGGTCTGCGACCGCGTAATTTTGTTGGTAACAACATACGTTGTTTTCTTGGCATTCTGTGTGTACGGCTCTTGGTGTTTTTTGTTATTGTTGTTTGCCGCTTGCGGCAAGTTCAACAAAACATGGCTCGAAAAACCCAGCCAAAAGCACATACTGCTGGCTCAACGCAAACTTCAGCGTACTTCTGCTGCTGCTGCTGCCCCCACAGCACACAATTCGGCACATTGAGGTTCAAGGCCCGCAGCCCCACAAAACGGAGTGGAGCGGAGCGTTCGACTCCGCAAGGCCAAGTGCAAGTCCAAGTCGTGGCTCACACTCGATCCGTATGCTTTTCGATATACCACTTTTGATATTTTCATTTCCATTTCGTTCGTGTGTCGCTGCGCGTATGATTTTCAGTTTTAATTATGCATTTACGCCGCTCGAGAGGCACGAAAGATAAAGAGTAGCCATGACAAACATTTACCCCAATAGGCCTAAAATGGCAAGGGCTCGTGCCTAAAAAGCCACTGAGCAGCAACAGATTAATCAAAAAGCAAAGCAACAATAAAATATGACAAGTGCTCGGGGGAGGGTATGCGCGAATTTGAGTTACCCTGCCTTCTATTCTTTTCTGTAAAATAGGTATTAGTAATATCTCGAAACAACTATCTTTCAGAAATTACTTTCAAATAAATATCCATAATTTAATATTTTATTAGCAATTTTTATTACCAAATCATAAAAAGGATATTAGGAGAATACGTTAGAAAATACTTTTGATATTCGTGTTATTTTAATAAAATAATAAATATATCAAATATTTTATTTCTTAAAAATATTTTATTTTTGACAACTAAATTTTTTACAAAATGTATATAAATTTGAATTCGAATTGTAACAATTAATAAAAAACAAAAACTATAAAAAATTATTATTGAAAAAATAAAATATAATAAAAAAATTATTTTAATAAATCCTTCAAAATAATTATTATTAGGAAATATTTTTTTTTGCAAAATATATTTTTTACAAATATATTTAAATTTTAATTCAATTTGTAAATACTAACAAGAATTAAAAAAAAATATTGAAACAATAAAATATAACAAAATACAATTATAAAGAAATTATTAACATAATAAATTTAATTTTAACACATACAAATTGCGGTTTTTAATAAAAAACAGTAAGCCCATATTTTTAAAATTGATATATTATAAAATATATTTTTTAAATTATTATTCTAAACATTTTTTTATTTAATTATCATAATCTGCCAATTAATTCTATAGTAAACTACTAGTTCATTTTGAATTAGATACATTTCGTTTGATTTATCGAATAAATATGGTTCACAATAAGGGTAGTAAATTTAAAATATTTTAAAAATAGTTAATTCGTTTTAGAGAGGGTGCTCGGCAGCCTGCACTCGCCAAATAAACCTGGCCAAAAAGCTCCCGAGCAAGGAAATCAAATTCGAGTTCAGTTTTAAGTTATCAGATTCAGTTTGACTTTTCGGCAGCAGAATGGCAGAGAAGGCACAAAGGCAGAAAGCCAGAAAGGCAAAGGCAAATGCCAGCGAGTCAAGTCGCTCACCCATACAAGTGCCGAAAATCATGACCTTCCACAATGCCAGCAGAAACACAGCAACAGTTGACTTGAGTCGCTCGCTCGTTCGTTCTCCCTTCGTGAGCGCGCTACACTTTTTTTCTTGTATTTTTGGCAATGCGTGAGTGAGACACACACACACACACACACCGAAGCACACACGGACGGACAGGCAAAGAGTGCGCTGCTCGAAAATAAGGCCAAGGTGACTCACCTTGATTAAGACCCAATCCGAGTGAGTAGAAGCAGCGCAAGAGAAGTGCCGCCTGCCGGCAAGCAGCAGCAGCGGCGGCAGCAACAACAACCACGGCGAAACCAACACGGTTTTCAATGACCTTGCCCAAAAAAAAGCTTCGAGCATAATAATTAAATAACTTGGGCCAAGCTACTGCCGCGTAGAACCGAAAATCAGGCTCGAAAACGAAACCGAAAAATGCCCAAGTCATTGCCAAAAATAAAATAAAAATATTTATACACAGAAAAAAAATAGGCTCTTAAAACGATTGGTCTATAATTAATATTATACAACTACATCCTTTTATTTCAATGTAATATTAAAAAAAAATTAAAAAATAATATTATTAATATTTGATGTTAGTTAAACCCATTAAAATTTGAAAATCCTTCATTACCTTTTAGTAATTTAATCATAGGTCAAAATAAAATAGGGTATTAAAAAATATAATTATTTTGTTCAGTGTATATGTATATAAAAAAACCAAAAAATCGAGAAACAGAGAGAGACAGCGCGAGAGGAAGGGAGAGGGAGAGAGACCTCCGGCAGAGGTCAACGTCAGGATCAGTGACATTGCCACCGCGTCATTCTCAGCCGACGCAGAGCGTGCATTGACGCCGCGTACATTCACTTCATCGCCGAAAAAAAAAAAAACCAAAAAAAAATGTATACAAAAATTCACTCTTGGTCTGGTCCGCTCAGCCTAGTCTGCTGTCAAGATATGGGTTCAGCTGCAGACGAGATTCTGCTGCAAGTGAAGGCTAAGAATATCCTCTAAGGACTTCCCTTTCTCTTGTTCTAAAAACTTTAAGAAATTCATTTTTTGTAATAAAATATATAGAATTAAAAACTCTAGTTAACAGTCGGTTAATTTTTCCTCAAAAAGTTATTGAATTAATTGTACGTTACTCTGAACTACTACTATTTGATTCTTTTGATAATTACTCATACGCAGTGTGGTCTTCAATAATATTTGCTTGTGAAAAACCTAGTTTATTCAATAGCTTAAATTTTTTTAATAGTCCTGACTTTATTTAAAAAAATTCAAATATTTTCCAAACGTTAAAACTAATTTTTATTTAATTGTTTGAAATCTACGCACGATGTGCAAAAACATTTTTTTATAATGAAACAAAAAAAGACTGCACATATTTCTTTTATTACTTCACGATAAATAAATGTTTCATTTAGAAAATAAAATTATTATTAATTTTGAATGATGCTATTTTAAACTGTAAATTTAAAATTTAAATAAAAACAATTGCAAGCAAATTACCTCTTAAATACTTCATTCTACCATCTTTATATTACTCATACGCACTGTGATGCATAAGGGAAAAAATGCAAAAAAAAAAACTTCTTTTTCAAATGCATAATTGCTTTGAATGCAAAACTATCTGAAAATAAATATTATAATTTTTTAACTAACTCAATCAAATGTAGTTTCAAATGAAACTACATAATTTATTTTTTCTAATAAATTATCATTTAAAAAGGGCCCACGCTGCATATTTGTAGTGCTTTCATTCCTCCATATCAAGATATTCTTGAAGAGTCAAGGATCTCGCGACTATATAAAGTTGATTGTCCTTCGCCGCTGCCCTGAGTCAACAACAACAACGGCTCGTGCGATTTACAGTTGCATTGGCAGTTTGATAGCCGAGTGCCGCTCCAACTGTAAACACGTGCCGCTCTGAGCAGAGCCAAGGCTCCACAGTTTGAGAATCTAACGCGCCTATCTCAATAGCCCCCAAATGCTCACACTATTACACTCGCGTTTAGCCTTAGTTGAGGTCTTGCAATGCACCTCGAAATGCACTCACACACATGTATGCAGGCGTAATGAAAACAACTCCCGCGCTTTTCTGCGAGAGAGGGAGAGTGAAAATAAAAGAGAGAGCGAGAGCAGTGAAAGAGAGATGCTAAATTTAGTTCAATGAATTTCGCGATTTGCGCTGCTCTTAGCAGGAGCTCTCTATCTGCCTCTCCACCGCTTTGTTTTTGTTTTGTTGTTATTGTTGGGGGACCAGTGCATTGACTACCGCAGAGAGCAAAGCACGTTACTCCACTCTCCCGCTCCCACCCCCTCCTCCTCCCACTCCATGATGATGATAATGATGTTGCCAGCGGCTGAGTTTCTGCAACTGCAACAACGACAACGATGATGATGATGATGACGATGGTTATCGAAGGTCTTTCACCCGAACTCGGTCATTGGCGTACATTTGTGTGCTGCTGCTGCTTTTGCTTCTGCTGCTGCTGCTGCGACGTCGCTGCCACTGATGATGTTGCTGTTGTATCTGCTGCAACTGCAGCTCTGCCTTACTGCCGCCGCTCGCAAATCCAGAGCTTTTCAAAGTGTACATGTCGCAATTTCTTAAGAAAGTTCAATTACCCCAAACAATCAGATTTACTGTCTGTTTTTTTTGATGCATACACTCGCTGGCCGTACAGTGGGTGCCGTATAGGGTTTTAAGTTCAATACTCGGATATTTTTTTTTAATGAAAACTAAAGTCATTTACTTTTAGTATTAAAAATACAATTCTCATTATTTCGTTAAAATTTTCATTATTTAGAACAAGTTTTTTAAGGAATTCTCAAATTAAATACAAACTTAAAAATGGTAGCGTAAAAAAATTGTATTTAAATATTTTAACCTTTTAATAACAAAAATGTCTTTAAATGTAATTTAATGTATGTTCGTTTTAAAAAATACAGTTCTTATTATTTCGTTAACATTTCAATTATTAAGAAAACATGTTTAAAAGAAATACAAAATCTAAAACAGATATCATAAGGACATTACCAATAAACCAAATTCACCAAATAAAAAAATGATTTTAATATTTAAACTTATTGAAAAAACAATTGTCTGTAACTGTATTTTAAGGTACTTGTTTTAAATTAAAATTAAAATAGGATCGGACATAAATACTTGAACCGAAAATCAGTTAAAGTACGATATACCCATGTCAAAATAAATGTGCCAGTCTTTTGCGAATAAGGCCCACTGTGCAGTCGCTTGGTTCATTCGCTTCTTTCGCTGCAGTTTCGTTGTTGTTGCTGCTGCAGTTGCTGACTCTGCCTCTGCCGCTGCCGCAGCCTGCGTCGCTGGGTTGCAGTTTTCTAATGTTGCCTGGCATGTTGGGAATGGGCATGGTTGGCTTTTCAGCGGCGAGAAGAGGAAGCGGAAGAAGCGGGGAAGAAGCTGTTGTGTGTTGTTGTGTTGTTGGCTGGTTTTATGGTGCATCTTCAAATGTTTGGCTTGCACTAGCTCCATCCCTCTCGCTCGCTCGCCATCCCTATCCCCGTCCCTTTCGCGTTTATTTGCGTCGCTGCATTCAATTTCAATGAGAAATGTTTTCTTCTCGTTTTCGTTTCTGTTTTTTTTTTATTCTTCTGCATTCGGATTCGCTTTTGTTTTTTTGGTCATGCAAAAATATATACAAAAAAAGTTTTCCTCTCCTTTTTCCGCCGATGAAATGCAGATCAGAATCAATGGCACTTTCCCTTTGGAAAGGATTTTAACCTTAAGAAAGTTTCATTTCTTTTTTGAAAAATAAATAAATAAAACAATTCAATAGATTAATTGTGGGTGTTTATAGTTAATATTAAAAGAAAAAGTTTGTAAAAAATAAAGATCAAATATTTAAAATTCCCAATACCCAATCTTAATCTACATTTTATTTTTCGAACTTTTAAATTCTTTAAGAACGAAAATCACTAAAAAATGTATGTACTTTGGCACTTTTAGCTTCGTTTAAAAGAAAAATGTTTAATGCTTACAATACCACTTTTCTAAATTATGACTTTAACTAGGTAATATAAATATTAAAATGATTTTCAATCTCAAGTTTTATTTTTTGAAAATAATATAGACCATTTTTATTATACAAGACAAAAATAACTTTTTATTTTGAACATACTTTACATTTTATTTTAAACATACTTTACATTTTACATACACTTTCATCTTAGTTTAAGACAATACTTTCATCTCAGTTAAAAACGAAACTGCACCTCGTAAATTTTGGCTTGTCTTTCCCTGAACTTTAGCCTTCGATGGCCAAACCTTTTTGGACATTTCAAATTTGCAAGCAATTCCGCCGCCTTCATTCTCCTGAGGTAATCCATAATTCCCGAAAGAAAGACATTATTGCATTGGGATCTGCGGTCCACCCCCTCCTCCACTCCCCTCCCCCTTGCCTCCTCCACTGGCAGTTGCAACTTTCAAACGAGTTTAGTACTTGCACCCTGCAACGGCGATGGCCAATGCGATGCCTTTTGGCCAGGTCCGAGGCATCTTGGCCAGGCTGGGCATCCTCGCTCGGGCCAAGGAATTTGACCGACACATTTACTCTGGCGGTTTCGATTTTTTCGGCCTCCGCGATTCGGAGTCGTATTCGGGTTTATCTTCTCCACAGGCAGCCGCAGCGCATTGCATTTTTCCATGTTGGGAATTTTTTTTCGATTTTTCCCTAAATTTTTTGCCTGTTTTATATTTCGTATTTTGGTCTTTTTTCGGCAGCGGCAACGAAACATTTTCAATGTCTTAGCGGCCAACTTTCGTTGGCTTTGTGCTCGTATCTTATTTTTATTTATTTCGTTTTTCGCTATCAGTGACAAAACTTGCTTGGGCTGCAGTCGCTGCACCGCTCCCGCAGCGCAGTCGGCGTCGCTGCTGACGCCAGCAGTTTGTGATGCCGCAGAATGCAAGTGGAACTGCAGTTTTAATTTTACTTCACTTATCGAATCGATCAAAATCGAAAATGGGAAGCAGAGGCAGACGATTTTTGTAACATTTATGTAGATTGTAGGTTCTTTTTTATTTTACTAAAAACAAATAATATCTTATGATTATAATGAAAATTAAATTGGAAAGTCGGGATGGGATAAAAAGCTTTAATTAATCTTTAAACTTAATTATTTATTCATGTTTATATTTTATTGAATGGTTTGTATCAAACGATGTACATTAAAAATTTATTAAATGTTTTTGTATTGTACTAAAAAATATAAATAATTTTATTAAAATATCAAATTAACTTCTAATAGATTTCCATAAAATAATTTTAAAAATTATTTTTCATTATATTTAAACAAAAACTTTCAAGGAATGCCTGCTAACATAAAAAATATTCTTTTCTTTTTAATTTTTAAAGCGACAATATAATAGACTCATCTAAATGTAAAAGTTTTTTAAACAGCTAACCAATAAAAGCTAGATATGTTGACATGCAATTTTTAAGATACTTAATATTACTTAATATATATATTTTTATATTTTCTTAAATTATTTTGAACCTTAAACGGTCAAAGTAAATTAGGTGCAAATAAACATAACTCAATTAATGAATAGCTGAGTCAGAAGCATTTCCCAATGCTGTACTTTTTAGGTGTTTTAAAATCAAAAGTGAAATTCCCCGTAAAAGTTACTCAACAAAACGAAATAATTTTCGTTGCGCTGCATTTCTTGTGGCAGCTTGAATTCGTCTTGTTGTTGCTGCTCTTGATTTTTGCGTTAATTTTTTTTTGGGTGCATTAAACGGCAAATTGTTTCGTGGGATCAACACAAAGTGCGTTGATCTCTCGGCTGAAAAAGTGAATGAATGCAAACGGTGACGTCGCGACGCGGCATCTCAGCTGGCGTGGGCGTCGCTGCCTGGTTACGTTCGGTGGCGTGAAAATAGCTCGAATGTGACTAACAATTAATAAATTATTAATTGTGGTGAATCATGATTTTTTGGCGGGGGGAGGGGCTTGCAGTATCTTTTGTTGTTTTTGGAGCAACTCCCGATCGCCATCTCACTCGTTCGCCCGCTCTCTCATTCACTCATTTCACTCCACTCGATGCGAAAGCAAAAGCAAAACAAAAATTCATCAGCGTATTGCCCTCGTACTCCCCATACACTGAAAGATATTACTCATATTTTAAATACATAACATAAATTAATTGATATCATGAACAAATTTAAACAAAAGAGTTCATAAAAAAATGGTCTACCGCGAATTCTTTAGTTCAAAATCAAGCAGATTTCAACTTTTCCTACCTATTCTATCGGAATTGTGGATCAATTGAAGAGAATCATATAAAATCAGGTAAATTGCTCAAGAATTCGCTGTTAGCTCATTTTTCTTGGCTGTTTTTAGCTTGTTTAGTATTAAAGTACTTCCCCAATTTCGATCCCTTAACTTATAAAAATCTCTCTCTCTTTCCATTATATTTTTATCTTTAAAAACACTTATTTAATAGTATATCCACTAATTAACTAAAACAAAACACTTCATAAAAAGTTATATTCAACAGCGAATTCTTTAGTTTAAAATTAAGCCGAAATTAGATTTTATGTTTAAAAATATCCCATCTTAATCATGAATATATTAAAAGACATTATTTAAAAACTGGTAAATTGCTCAAGAATTCGCTGTTTTTACCTTGTTTGGTATTAAAGTGCTTCCCCAATTTCGATACCTTAACCCATTAAAAACGTGAAGAATTGAATTTTTTCCACTGCATCTATCCCTCTCTCGCTCGCTCTCCATCGCTCCATCCCTCTCGCACTCGCGCCGTGTCTCTCTGGTCGTGTGAACTCTGCTTTTGACCGACGAGGCAATGTTGTTCGTTGACCTTTCCCAAGTGTTGTTGCCATGAAAGGAGTGTAAGTAAGTTGTGGGCGCTGCTGCCTCCGTTGCCGCTGCCTCGGCCGGCGTCGCTGCCCGCTGCCCGCTGCAGTTTACGCAGCAGCGCCTAGTTGTTGTTGCTGCGGCCCCGCTTTTGTTTCATATTTCGGCAAAAGTTTCCTTGGTCATTAAACTCTTTAATGCAACGACCTTCCAGTGCGATCGAATCGACAACGACGCGAATTTCAATTGAAGCCTGAAAAGCCGAAGCTTTTGGGTTTTTGTTTTGCTCTTCCATATTTTTGCCTCGTTTTATTTTTTTTTCTCAGTTTTGTTTTTATATGTGAAGGAGTTAATCGTTATTGACAGAAGTGTAGTAGTGGCGTTTTTGGCCAGGTTAGTGCCTTGAATCTGAGCAATGAACCTGCGGGCAGAGAGTGAAGGTTCCTCGTCGTTTTTGGGGCTTTTGAACGCTTTACTGAGGTCAGGGATGGGCTTGAAAACCGAAGGATTTATCCCACTCGTACTGGAAAATCAGTGGCCACGAGCAGTTTTTGGGAAATTTTTCAAGATTCTTTATGCTGATTATATGATTTTTAGGGAATACAAATTAACCCACTACGAAACTTATTGCTTTGACAAAGCGTATAAATCCAATTGTGATTGCAAAGCACGAATATTTTTGGGAAATTTTAAAGTTCTTAACTATTTTGTTTACCTTTACTTATAAAGAATACAAAATCCTAACTAAAAGGGTTTAAATAAAACTATTTATCATTAAATATCACCTCACTGTTCACTAAAAAAAATGATTTCTATTTATTTATTTTTAGAAATAATAATTCTCAAAAATAATAATATTTTTAAAACTTATAAAAAACGGACAAAATTAAAAATTTGGTGAAAATTATTAAATATAATTTAGAGCACTATCATTGCGTTAGAATATAAAATGCATATTTATTTAGTTATAATTAATATTATTTTATTATATTCTTCACCATCAGGTAGTTCCAGGAATTATTTAAAAATTCCAAGAATTAAACTAAAAAATAGTTTCAAAAATTTTAAAAGACATTTCAAAAATGATAAAAGTTTAAACCTGAATAAAAAAGTTAGTCGAAAAACTATTTATAAAAGTAGATAAAAGTAGATAAAACGTTTTCAAGAATCTAAGAATTATAAAAATATACATAAATCTAATTTTATATATGTAACTTTTATAATTTAACGTATTTAAACTTGCGGAGTATCTCAAATGCCCATATTTGCCCGCCAATTTGCAGTTCCCTGCCCTTTTGCAGCCAGAAATTACCTCACAAATTGTAATATGTTTCTTGTGAGTAATTTCGCACAATGAAAAGTAAAATTTGCGGCTGGAGTAACAACAACAAAAACAGCAGCAATAACATAAACAAGCAAACTCTCCCACCGTTTTGCGGTATTTGCACTTTTGCGTTAAACAATTTGAATGAAATCAGAGCGAAGTAAAAAAAGAAGAGATTAAACATGAAGAGAAATAAAACGAAAGAGCAAGTGTTGAAGGAAGAGAGGTAAGAGAAAAAAGCTTCGTTCAGAGAGGAAAAAAAGAGCAAAATGCAATTGCAAGTGATCTCACAGATTTGCACAGCGCCCATGTATGCGTGTGTGAGTGTGCTTTACTGTAAATAAATTGTTGTTGCTGCATTTTGCATTGCATTTTGCCGGGCGCGCTTTTTTTGTTTTTCGTCTAATGCTACTCAGTGTGTTTGTGTGAGAGAGAGTGTATTTGAGCAGTTGCAGATGTGTGCGTGCAACAGCGACTAACTTGTTTTTGTTGCCGTCGCATTCGACTTTTTCAATGAGTCAATCCTTGAAATGTTGACTTCCTGATACGCATATGACTATTGAACAAGTTTGCTTTGTTAGATTTTTTTGAAGGTTGCGTATTTTATTCACAAACACACTCGCTCGCACATGCACTTTGCTGGGGCACGTTGAGACGAACAGACATTTGTACATACAGACACACATTAATTTTCGTAGTAAGATATGCCCCTAGCTTTTGTTTCTCTTTTTGTTGTTTTTTTTGGGTTTTGCTTTTGCTTAGTAGTGCGCAACTTCTTGTTCTTCTATTTTAATATTTCAATGCACTTTCTGTGGCGTAGGATGAATATTTGGCAGAAGAACACAAAACTATTGACCAATAAACGGCACATAATTGATTCAATTAAGTCATTAAGTTAAGTTATTAGTGAATAATATACAAATTTGACATTGGATAAAAAATCGTAAAAAATTTAAAAGTTTACTGTTTATAATTTTAAATAATATTTTTATATATATTTTTTTTAAAAATCTTTTCTTTCATAATTTATAAAAATGTTTTATTCAAATTCCCATTTTTAAAATAAATAAATTTATTATTATTATATTTTTATATTCTTTTATTTGTATATTTTTTCTGCATAATATTCTTTTCTTTCATAATCCATAAAAATTATTTATTCAATTTCCCATTTGTGCAATAAATTTATTAATATTTTGGAAAGCATTTAGATATAATATCTTAAAAAAAGCTGTGCTAAATAAATTTATTAATATTATATTTTTATATTTTTATATTCTTTTATTTGTATATTTTTTTCTGCATAATAATCTTTTCTTTCATAATCTATTAACATTATTTATTCAATTTCCCATATTTGAAATAAATTAATTAATATTTCGGAAAGCATTTAGAAATAATATTTAAAAAAAAGCTTTGCTAAAAATACCAGAATAGTGGGTTCTTTCATACCTCCATAAAAATATTTTGATTATATAATTATTATAATGATTATGTATGTACATTTGTATATACATTTTTAACAAGCAGTTTACCGGTGTTAAAGTAAAATATTTTCAGTATACATATATAATTCTTTTGTGGATTTTCCACTACATTTACGGTTTTGTAGAGGCCAGCGTAGAACAATGGGATCAGCGAGTGGGACAAATATATCAGGCGACAGCTCTCGGGGACCTGACTCAACTTTTCCTTCGCCATCTCCACATATCCACTATCCATTATGCATAATGGGGCTCTGTCTCGTGTGTCTGCTGTTTCTTGATCGCACTTTTTATGGCAGTGGCAGAATAATTTTTCCATTTAACATTTTTTCTGCTGCCCGTCGTTGTCTATGCTTATTTTGTTAATTTAATTAGAATTCATTTTGTGTTGTTGGCTCTTTGTTGGTTAAATTTGGCTTCTTCTTGTTTGGTTAGCCGTCAAGAATTCGGGTATAGGTTTTATAATAGTGACCCAAGGTCGCTGGTTTCCCATGGTTAACCTTATGTTTTGAGTTCTTCTGTAACAATGAAGCCGTCGGCAACAGCAGCAGCAGCAGCTAACAGAAATATAGCGCATACGCCGCGTGCGCCAGATGCCAATGAATTCCCGTCCATAACGATAATGATGATAATAATTTGGTAATTGCTTTTTGAGGGCATATACGCTCCAAAAACAATGTCCAATCAATTAACAAACCTTTATAAATTAAATGTTTCACTGGGACACCAGGGCGTATACGCAATGTGGTGGCGTTTTTGAGGTTTACGTGTGATTCTAAAGGGTTTTCATGTGACAATTAATAAATTAATTAAGGAAAATTCCCTTTGCTTTATTTTAGTCGTTAAATTATAGAAATATTTCTAATTAAATTGATTTTTCTTGTAATTGGGTAGTAAAAATTATTTTTTAAATTGTTTCACCCACTTTTGTGCTCCCAATTGAAGTCAGGTGACTTAGTTTATAAGTCTCCCTGACCGATTTTGTTAATTTTGTTCCCCTTTTTAGTAGGTGTAGTGTTTCCCCCAATGCAAATTAGTCACACATAATGAGGTGCATTAACCAATTGAATGTTTTTTCTTTCCACATACGTGGACCGTTCAACTAAACCGAATTTATGGTTAAAATAAACATCGTACATAAAGGAGGGGAAGACTCGATTACAACAACATTCGTTACGCCCTTGGGAAAAGGGGGGTGCTACCTGTAAAAGCAACAACAAGCACCCTACAGCTCGGCCATTAGTTCGGCATTAGCGACTGTCTACAGACTACAGACTACGGTCTACCGTCTACGGCCTATCGTCTAGACCCCCAAAGCGACGACCTTAAACTTGAATCGGAATAGCAACAAAAACTAAAAAAAAACGGCAGCAAAAGAAGAAGAAGCAGGAAAGAAGGTCACCAGAAAAAATAAAACAGCAAAAACAATAGCATTTGTGGTTACAACAGCAAACGAAACAAAAAGTAAGGCAGAAAACTAAGGTTAAAATTTGCCCACTTGCTAAATTGTTTCTCAAATTGTGACTAATCGCCAAATGGCTAAAATTGTCTATTAAATATATTATTGATTAAGGAAAAAGAAAGATTTTCTTGTTATATTTCTAATATTATGTTATTTTATTTCTGGAATAAAATTAATTTAATTGAATTTTTGAATATAGTTTTTTAAGTAGTTATTTATTAATATTAGAAAAAATAACCATTAGAAATATTACAAAAAAATTGGAAAAGGCTTTGAGTAACGGCCTAAAAAGTTTTTAAATTAAATTAAATTACATAATATAGTAGAAATTTAATGTGTTTTTTTTTACTAATATTGGAAAAAAAACCACTCGAAAAATGGCAATTAAATTGGAAAAATAATAATACGAAATAATAATAGTATAATTTACTAATATTGTAAAAATAATCAATAGAAAATTTCAAATAAATTGAAAAAAGCTTTCAAAAACAGTCAAAATAGTTTTAAAATTAAATAACATAATATTTACAGTGACCTTGAAATTGTTATCCAGAAACAAACTAATTAAGCACGAAGCTAACTAAATTAATGTTTTTTCAATTTCAAGCTTGTCACCAAAGCATAGAAAAACGCAAGCTTTTTTCGCCAAATCGGAAGTATCTCGAGTTGGTTGGCAAAAAACAACAAAAATACAACAAATGTGGCTAACTTTTGTGCGACTGTTTTTTCCAACTATCCGCAAGCTACAACAATAAAAAGCTGGCAAAAACAGCGATCTTGAGCGGAACGTTAATAATATTTTGTTCAATGAAAAGCCGTGTGGTTGTTGTTGCTGCCATTGTCTGTAGTTTGTAGTTGTTTCTTGTTGTTTTTGCTTCTCTAAGCACGACTTGCTTATGTTCTTCACGCACACACACACAAACACAGAAAACACCAGTCGACACGCATTGAGAGCTGCATACAAATTATAAAGCCAAAAGCTTTTATTTTTATATTATTTTATACGTAGCCATGACAGTGTGAGAAGGTCACCACTCACACACACACACACACACTCGCTTAGAAACTAAACGCACACAATGCAAAAAGCTAAGCGCAATAGCAACAACAACAGACACATATTTACGCAGTAAATAGAAATAGACAAAGTCAAAGAAGCCGGCGCACTTCGCGCTCCTCAGTTTCTCTACCTCTCTACTTGTACCTGCTTCTCTTCCTTGCCACCTGTCTCTGTCCCCCATTCTCTGCAGCTAACGCATTTTGCATAGCTTTACTATAGTCTATATAGCAAAAGCTCCTCCATAATTTGCAGGCGTCAAGAGCTTTAATGTGTTTCTTTTTGTCGTTTCTTCAAAGTGCTGATCGAATTCTATGCAGAAAGGGGCGGTTCGAGATGGGGGTGTTCTAGAAAAGATCTCAAATAATGGGAAATGGGATCAATAATTTAGAAGATATATATTTCTGGTTTTTAAACCGCATAGCTCTTACATTTTCAACACTATTTAATGAGAACGAGATTTTAAAACAAAACTTTTTAACGATACGTAAACTTGGCAAATAAAGATAAAAATATACATCTTTTTAATGTAATTATTACTATATTATTTAAAACTTTTTTGTGTTTTTAAATTAAAGATTCTTTGGGAGTAAAAAAATCAAATTCTTTTTAAAAATAAATGATAACTTTAATTGGATTAAAAAGGAGGTGTATATACATTTTATTCGGTTGTATAAGAGCCCTTAAAAATAATATTATTCAAATAAATAAAATATCTTCAAGTGTTTCTCAATATTAGATGAAATCCTTAAATTTTACACCAATCATCTTATTTTTTTGGCAAATTATTTTATTTAAATATTTTTTTAATATTATTCCACACACCCAAAAGTAATAAAAATAAATTTTTAAATATTGCTTCCATAAAATAAATTTCATTAAAAGAATAATTATATTTTGCAATGAATAAATACAATTTACCGGTTGTGTACAAATAATATATTCAAGTATTGGCTGAAATTCTTAAATTTTACAACATTTATTTAATTATTTTGTCGAAAGTAGTACAATAATGTTTACTAAATATTTTTTCCATAATGGTATGTTATTTAGTAGTTTAATTAGTATAATATATGAAAAACCAATATATTTTAATACAAACATGATTTAAAATGTATAATCTCCCGCCAAAAAAAGCTGAATAAGCTAATGGGAACACCCGCCGCTGAGTTATCTTGGCCTCTGCCTCCGACAGTCGTCAACCGGTTTGTCAATGTCTCGCGCGTTTTTTTAAACAATTCAAACTTATGCAGCGAATTTGTGTGTTATTTCATATTTATTGATCGCCGTGTGGTTTCTTCTTTGGTTCTACTTGCAGAGGCCGCACAGCAAGCCGACATAGGGCGACATTGGGATTGGGAGTTCACTTCCTTTCGGGGATCCGCTTGTCTTCGGGGCCACGCCCACCGCCCACAGCCCCCCGCCCCCAAATGCCCCAGCGCACCTTCAAACACCATAAATGCGTGCCAAAAGCAGCAAACTGGGAACTGATGCAAATTTGGTCAATGCCATCGATATCGATGCTAATGGCAATAAAACTCTATACATCTATCGCATTCGCTGTAAGATAAAATCGTCGGCTAATTCAGAGACAGCTTCCCCGAACTCCTCCGGTTATCTGTGACAAAAATATCAATATTTCTAACCAATAAACTTAATACAATGCGCCCGAGTGCGCGGCAAAGCAAATACAACAACATCAAGTGGCGCATCGGTCAATGTGCAACAACAAGTGAATCAAGACAAGAAAGCAAACAACAACTTTTTGACAACTTTACACTGCCTTACGGTTAATAATCAAAATATTAACTTACAAATTAATACGTAGTTGAATATACAAACGATATACAAACAGCAAAAACAATCAAAATTTATATATTTACACCAACGAAACCATTTACAAGTAAATAAGTAATCAAGTTAACGACATTCAGCAACGTTGAGGATCGTCGACAAACAACGACAACAACAAAAAAGCGAAAGGTGAGTATTGAATGTGCTCTGGGGACTTTTCTTCTAAGACTATTATTTAATGCTACATTAATTTCTTAACTAACACTTTAATATTAACGAAATTTTAGTAGTTAGAATAGATTCCAAAATAGTTTTAAAAATTTCTTAAATATTTATTAAAAAACCAGAGAGAAGACGAAGTCGATTGCCTCGACTATCAAATACCAGATTCTCAGCTAAAGCAAGCAGTGGCAGGCAGGGCAAACCAAGCAGTCGCTTGAAAGTGGCGCCATCTATGTGGCGGATTTTCATTATTTGCTTATAACTTTTGACTGAGTGGTCCGATTTAAAAAATTTCTTCAAGGTTTCGGTAGGTATTCATTAACCACAGAAATAAGAAGTTTTGCTCTACGAGTAACGGTTATAATACTTATATTTTAGTGGCAATTATAAATCATGGATCATTACAAAACCATTTAATTTCATTCATTTTTTAATTATGTTAACCCTTTACTATTTATTAACAAACTATTTAAAATAGTTTTTAACGTTGTTATACTACTTGATACAACATTATTTCATATCAATAACAAACCGATATGAATAATGTAAAATGTATGATTTAAGCATATCAACTTGATATTTTATCATATCAGTTATTTGTTTTTGTATTATAAAACATTAATATTTATGTTGGCGTGAAAAGCAAAAAAAAATGTAACACTTAATTGGACAAACTTTTTGATCCTTTTAAAGTACAGACAAAAAGTATTTTATTTTAGTGATTTCTTTAAATTTGTTTCTAATATAAATTATACATATTATTAAATTACTTCATCCGATATTTACTTTTATCTTAGGTATTAGGGTATATTTTAAGGTATGTAAAGTAAATATTAAGTAGTCTTCGGTATTATAATTGTATGTATTTCTTGACTTCCGAATCCAAATTCCAATATGGATTGTCAGAGGCGTTTAAGGTCACCGTTCGCAGGGAAAACTGGAAAGCTTTAAACTTTCGCGAAAAGAACTCCGAGCTCGTGGAGAGCTCTCGATCAACCGATGACTGGGAGTACGAGTTCTGGATACCGAGTGTACCGCGTACCGCTTACCGCTCACCGGTCAATCGGTGATCGCTGATAGGCCGCACCCAAATCGGGAATTCTCATTGCCAGCCACTCGCAGGGGAAACCAGGAAGTGAGTGCGCGCTGCACAGTGTAGATTCTCGACTAAGTACACATGCCAGCGCCGCTTTTCTATGCAATCTGGGCTGCCGATTGACGATTGCCGCGCTAATCAGAGATTGCGTATACGCACTGTGGGCCCCTGTGTGTGATTACAAGCCAACCGATATTTTGCATAAATGTTGAGCAGCTCGGGCCAAATGTCTAATTATAATTCAGCCCGCGGGGAATGGCGAACAGTAAACGGGCAAATGGCAAACTTGGCGCCAGCTGAAGATGGAGGTTTTCCATTGGCTTTTCCTTTCGTACTTCTCCACGTTGTTGCTGTTGTTGTTGTTGTTGCTGCCCAGCTCTTTCAAGTTTTCTTTCGCTTTTTTGCGCCTGAACTTGCCGTTTGGCTGGAAAGTGAAATAGTTGCAGCGGCTCGAGTCGCTTGTATTGAATAATGAAAAACGAGTTTTCCGCCGCGCATGCGCATCATAATAGCAATGGCAACAGCAGCAGCAACAGCAACCGTCAAGCTGTGGAAAACCCGAAGAAGCTGAAAGAAAAGTAGCGATAGGGAGAGAAAAGGAGAAATGATGATGACGCGGGTGCCAGGCAGCGCAATGTTGTAATGTCTGTGCTGCATGTTGCTGTTGTTGTTGCTGTTGCACTGCGGCAATTGATGTTGCTGCTGTTTTCATTGCATATTGCCGCAGTTTTTTTAGGTTGTCGTCATGGATCTCGTTCTTTGGATTTTCCCGAAACTCTCTTCGATATCAATACTATAATTCTGTTATCGATTTTTTGAGTTTTTGTAATATTTTTCTTATTTTTTTCACATCTTTTGGAACGGATACAATTTTAGCTTATATTTTTTATTACATTGTCATAAAAAGTGACTATTATATGATTTTAAATTATCACTAGTCATCATATTATATTCAAAACCGTAATTGAAACAATCGATCCATATTCTTTCATAAAAAATGCCCATAATATGTTATAACCTGAGTACATTTTTCGCTTTTCATGACTAGTCGTCAAATTATATTCAAAATAGTATTTTCAACACTCGAATCTAGTCAAATTTCAATATGATATAATTAAAAAAAATGTCCATGGATGTTTCAGAGAATAAATTATGTTTATTAAAGGTTTAAATAATGTTTTTTTGAATTTTAAGTACCATGTTGAGTTCGATAAAATATTTGTATTATTAGTAAGTATACTAATATTAGTATACAAAATGTATACAAAAGTAAAATGTCAGTAAAATCGAATATATTTTTTTTAAATCTATTTTTTGTACATTGGAAAGTATTCAGCTTTAAACAATATTTTCAATTTAAGTAACATTTTGAGTTCTTTAAGATATTATAATCTTACTAATGACAAGTTAATAAAGTAAAAAATCATTAAAATCTATTAATTTTTGTATAAAATCAGATGACTTTTTAGAAGGTTTGCAAGCTTTTTTTTGTTCATTGTTCTTCATTTGGAATGGTTTATGAATTTAGTTTTTCTTATGGCCTGATATTACTCACATATCCTAACCATAAAGATGTTGCTTTCCTTAATCTGCTATTTTATAATATGTGTTTTTTTTTTACCTAACGCTTGCACTTAAAGCAGCTGTGGTTGTTGTTGCTGCGAGTGCTTTCAAGTTTGCTGCAGTTTTAGTTTTTCTATGCGCATTTTTCTCTTCGTATTCCGCCTCGTTTGCTTCGTAGTTCAATGTTAACGAACTTTTTGCGCTGTGAATGCATGTTGTTGTTGTTGCTGCTGCTGCTGTTGCTGTTGGTGTTGGTGTTGCTGTTGCAAATGCTGATGTTGCTGTTGTTTTTGGACTTTCACTTGTAATGAATTTGGCGAGTGCAAAACTCGTTGCTGCTGCATTTTGTTGGTGTTGCAGTGCGGTGTGCCTGCAGTTCAGTAACATGTTATGTAAAAAGCATTTTTCCAGCTTTGCTTCTATTTTCGTTTTTGTCTTTCAGTTTTCAGTTTTCAGCCTTAGTTTGCCACAAAATTTGTGCTGCACGTCTTTCTCCCGCCGTGGATGCAGCTTGCCGATCGCCGAGTTTTCTTTCCGCTCTTGCTTTTATGTTGTAATTCGCAATTTCTAATGTTATTGAACTTTAAACACAAACGAAAAAAAAAAAACACTTTGATTCAGAGGAAAATTAGTTATAACCGGAAGCCACAAGGCAAAAATTGAAACAATGCAACGCGGCGACTTTCTATATTTTCATCCTCTTCTTGCCTTTTGCTCTGGCGAACGTCTCTATATTACTATATATACATATATACTGCCTACGGATCGGCTATGTATAATGTAAATATTTTAATGGATGCCCAATGATGCGGCATTGTTGAGATGCAGATGCAAATTCAGATGGTCTGGAATTTCCCCAAGAAAGTATTCGCCTTGCCCAGGCAATTAAAACGCCTTGATTTTAGATAAGATGATAGAGGGAAAGGTGGAAAAAATATGGAAAATGGGGAAATATTTTATTAATTTAGTATAACATTTAAAATAAATTATGTACTAATTGAATTTCAAATAATAATTATTTTATATATATTTATACCAAGATGTTTTACACAGAAAAAAAATAAAAGGAAAGGTGGGATGTAACATGAAACTATTTCAGTTTAATGATCAGGCTTTCTAAATTAAATTAAATTTAATATTAATTAAGTTTTAAATAGTAATTACTTTATATATATTTATCTCAAGATGTTCTACACAGAAAAACAACATGACAAATATCAGATTGATAAGTGCTGCACAGAGAGAATTATTCAAGAACTTTACACTCAAATTGATAATTTTTTACTCAAAATGAAATCAAGTACTTACTTTTTTTTCTCCGAAAAACGGGAACAAATAAGGGGAAAACAACAAGGATGAAATTAGTGAATGTATTAATAATATTGAGAGTACAAATACTTCATTTGAGAACGTCATTCTTCTTGAAAAATTCTCTCTGTATGGTCAATTTTATACTCTTATAAATATCAAGTTAAACATATAATTTTGACATGAACAAACATTTAGTTTATCTTATTTTATATTAGTTGTTCAAAAAATACTACATTTGGTATCTTAAAATAAAATAACTGATATGAAAAAATATAATGTTGATATGTTTAAATCATAAGTGGAGTATTATTCATATCGGCTAATAATTTTTTATTTTTTTTGTGTATAACCACTATGTTTCAGGTTCTAACCATATAATAGTTCTGAAACGCATATTATCACCTTTAACTAATTTAAAACCTCTCTTCTCTTTCAGACTCCAAAACAAAGCCAAAATAATATTAAATTTTAAATTTTACATATACAACACGAGGGGAGTTTGAAAACTTTACAATTTTAAGCGCGCTGAAGAACTACCAACTTTTACACATCGACAAGGAACGCTTATTGTCTTTACTTTTTGTACGATCTTACGTCCAGAAGCAAACAAGACTAAAGCCGACTCTATACAAATTTTCAAGAACCAAACCAAAACCGTCTCATATAAAGTGCCTACAAAGAAAATTTCCACGCAAATCTTATGAAAATCCGGTGAAACGAACGGAAATCCAAATTTGATACCAAGTGTGATAGGTATACGAATAAGAAATTGGAAGAGAGGAGTGTTTCCGCGGCGAAACAAGTGAAAAACTTTCCTGGTTTGAGACGCGAGGAGAACCCTGGACCTGGGTGGCATCAAGATTGATCAGAACTTTCGCGACTGGCAGGGGTATTCAGGAAACGGCTACACGCTGGCAGTTAACAGTATTTGCAGTGCAGGCTTTGCCCTATCAGCGATGCCATTTATCGACGATGCACTGCTCTGGTGTCCGGATAACGATGGTCGTCTTGTTGGTGGTCTAGACTTGGCAACATGCATAGCCGTAAGTATCTCAGGGATTCTTGGAATGAAGTGTCATCCAATATTATGTTATGAACGATTATTTAATAAGATTATAGACCAGAGAGGTTATTGTAAATTGAAAAGAAGATATTTGAATGCCTCTTATATTATCTAAATCGAATGTTTAACCGGTTCCCATACAGAGTGTTTTCAAAAAATACCAAAAATCGAAATCAATTTAATTCAGGAGTAGTCCCATTGTATTTTACATTATAGCCACATTTTAAAATAATAATAATAGCAATTGGTACAAAATTAAATTTACAATTAGGAGATATTTTAAGAAAATTTAACATTTAACATTTTTAAACTTTTTTTAAAATTGAGATATTTAAAAACATATGGAGATTATTAATTTAATATTTTAATTATAAGACCGTTTTAATGTGTAATATATTACAACTTAAATTTAATGTTTATCATTTATCATTTTTTAAGTGTAGAAGCAGAAAAATAAATATCGATCAACATTAAATTATTTATTTGTCTAAATTAAAATTTCAAAATTATATTAATTTTAAGTGAGTTCTTTAGAGCCTTCCAGATTCCATTTAAGAGTTTTAAATCTGCAGTTTTCCTAAGCTTTTCCTCTAAAATTCACTTTATAAAATTAAAATTTAAGAAGAACAGTCTATCTTGGAAAAATATTATTAAGCATTGATGTATCGAACATCGAACCACAAATCTACTTCCTCAACTGATTTATTTACTCACTACTCCACTTCCAGGATGATTCTACGGTGACTGGAACGGAAAATCTGAACCCCTCGATCCAATCAGCTGGCAATCCGAACAATCCGCAGCAGACCGTCGGAGGCGTGGGATCTGTGGGATCCGCCGGAAACGAACTGAATGGAGCGGCGGCCCGCAACGTGAACGTGGTGGTGGAGCCGCTCTGCTCGGGCGACTCCTCCGACGAGCTGTTCCGCAGCTTCTCCGAGAGCAACTTCGAGATCGAGAGCCTGCTGTCCGATTTGGCCACCGTCGAGGTGAAAGTCGAAAATGTACATCCGCCAAGAACAGAACAGAGAAGTTTAACTACACATCTATCTATATGCATTTGCCCATAAAGAACATACCTTATAGCTTCTATAAAATCTCAAAACTCATATATATGGATTTTTCATCATTGTTTTGTCTTCCCTTTCTGCTTTCTACTCTCGTCTCTCTCCCTGTCCGCTGTAACAACTCCTGCTCCTCCCGCTGCAACCAAATGTTTCCCAGGAGGAGAACAACAATAATGTCATCACCGAGGATGACTTTGCCAGCGTGGCCGCCGCCGTGGTGGCCAACGATGATCTGTTAGCCAAAGAGAATGCCCAGTTGAGTGCCCAGGGCTTGGTCGACTCGGTGGCCGCCAGTCTGGCCGGTGATTCCGGCGATGCCGGTGGTCAGCAGGCGCTCCTGGCCTTTGGCTCCTCAAATTCGGCGGCCTCGGCGGCCATTGCCGCTGCAGCGGCCGCTCTCTGTGGTGACCTGATCAACAACAACAACAGCAGTAGCAACCACGGCGGCGGAGGAGGAGGAGCTGGTTCCGGCGGCGGAGTAGCCGGCGACTGTGCCACCAAGCTGGAGTACGCCCTCATGGGCGGACAGCCGCTGGCGGAGGAGCCGCGATTCGTCACCAGCGCCGCCGCCAATCCCCTGCTCGTCGAGAAGCTCATGTCCAAGTGCCTGAACATCGAGAAGCGACTGGACAAACTCAGCGGTGAGTCAAGATTTTTATTTACTTTTTTGAATCGAAAAAAGGGAAATATGTTTAAGGGGATCTAAATAGCATTTCTAGAATGTTGAGAACAATATTTATCCAAAACAAAAATTTTGAAATCATAAAAGTGTTATGTTATTCAACTTGAAGGGGCTTATTTTATTTATTCATATCAGAGGTTATGAAACTATAACGAGGATTTATAATGAATTTTACATAAAACGGTATTTTCAGGAATTGAAAATGTAGAAATGTAGAAGAAAATTGGCAAATAATATAAATCAAGCGACTGCTTGCTTTGCTCCTTGGAAATCTCCATCTCTCTTACTCTCATGTAGCTGAGTAATGGGAATTTGATAATCGAGGTTCAAATTTTATTTAAATTTCGAGCCAATTCAAATGCTGCCACCTTTTTCATACCAATTTCAGTGATGCCATTACTTGACATCTACTTGATTTATACATTATACATTTTACATTACTTGGGCTTAGCTTAGTGGCGCCATCTGGAGCAAGCTACTGTCTAAAATACCGTAGTCTACATGTATTTTACATGCAGCTTACAATAATCTACACGAAATGTGTAAGTTAGAAAAGAAAGTAAAAACATTAATGTGAATTATTCACTAATTAATTGTTTTAAAATTTAATATATATTATCCTTGTGGTCGAATAAATAAAAATTAGATTACTTACCATTTTTTGATGATCCCTGATTAAAGGGTGCTTGGCCAGGGACATTAGACATATCTTTCATTGTAAAATGGGAATTTTACAAAATTACCAGTTTTTCCTCCACTTTCATGGTTTTAAATACTCTGTAATAATCTTTGAAAATTCTCATTACGAAAATATGAATTTTAACTAATTGAATTTCCCATCTGGCCGCGGAATAATTTGTATTAGAACCCACTCCTTTTTGGGCGGCGAAACTGTCAGCCGAACAACTGCCAGAAATAAATAAAAAGGCCAGTAACTTGTTTATTAAATCCCGACAGGATGTCCTCCCCGCCAATCGCCGCCCCAACGCGCCCCCTCAGGACAGTCAACCACCTAACGACTGCGCCACCGAGCCACTCAACCACTCAAAGTCTCAGACTGAAATCTAAATGTCGACGCTCGGGTTGTTGTCTCGTCGGTCGTACTGCTGCCTAAAAAATACATACTATATATGTAGGGATACCGCCCGCTGAGAGGTAGGGATTTCACGAGGGGGGCTGGGGTTTTCTAGGAGGCAGACAAATAACCGTCTATTGACACGAAAGGCAGACGGAGCCCCCGGTTCTGGGAAGCGTCTGAATGCCAAACACACACACAACCGCATGAAAATCACCCACAGTCCTTGGGGGCCTCCGCCCTTTTCTGCGGGCACCTACTTCCTTTTCTTGGCAAAAAGGAAAACCAAAAAAAGGAAAGACAAAACCCAGACAGAGCCCAGCGAGGAGTCGAACCTCGCCTTTCTCCTCTTTTCGCTGCTCGTTTTTGTTTTCAAAAGTTTCCGAATGGGGCGAAGCCAAGTCAGACAGTCGGGTCAATAAATTTTGCGTGTGGAAATTGTGCGCTCAAGGTCAAAAGGATATTTGCCTCGCTCCGTCTTTTGTTGTGAGTGGGTGGCGGCTGGGTCGTTTGTAGGAAATGTTCGCTGCTTTATATACATACATATGTATGTGTTTAGGCTGCCGTCTGCCTAAGTCTGCGCCTGTATTGGTGTGTTTTGGGCCGCAGACAAAATGGCTGCCCACACTCCTTCACCGCTCGTCGGCCATTTTGCTGTGCGTGTGCGTGAGCGGGTGGGTGTGTGCGTGCGGCAGACAAAGAGCCGACTGTTTGAGTGTGGGTTCTGGGTTTTTGGGTTCGAATCGGGCTTTCCGGCAACCTTGAACTTGAACAATTTCGTTGAAGTTCAGGCCGTAAACGAGGCGCTATCATTTGGGTCCTGCACCCAATGGCCACCCACTTTTTCAGTGCACAGTGAGAAAAACTAACGAACAAGAATATCTATCACTATTAAGAAGATTTTAAAACAGAGAACTTTTATGTATTATTTAGTAAATATTTGGTACATGTTTTTATAAATTTAATTTCATTACAAATATTTTGTTGCATACTTTTTGAAAACCACTTTTTCTTTCACTTTTTACCCGAGTGGGATGGGCATATATTCCCCCATAGATATGAGCATTCCTTTAGACTGTTTATTTGCATTTATTTGTATTAAATTTCCATTATATTTTATAATTATTAATCCATATAGCAGGAAATAAATACAATATAAGAATTAAAACTTTAGATAATATGATGTTCAATTTGAAAAGGTGTTATATTTGGAGAATATTCTCATTCCTACTAATTTTATTGCATACTTTTGAGAATGAAATTTATTTTCAAGACACCAATTTTCTCGTAAGCCTTAATTTTGATAATATTTTAATATTATATTTTACCTATTAATAATATTCATTAAAAATTGAAAAATATATTTTGGATGAAATGTATTTTCAAGACACCAAATATCACAGTAAATTGTATCTTCAGCCGTAAATTTGTAATATTTTAATATTTAATATTTTACATATATGAATGAAATGAATTAAAAATTAAAATATATATTTCGAATGAAATTTATTTTAACGAAACCAAAAATCACAACAAATTTTATTTTTAGCCAAATTTTCTCCAATATTTTAAGTTGAAAAAATTATTTAAAACTATTAAATCTAAAAAAATATATATTTTTCATCAGTGACATGTCACTTTGCCAATAATACATATAAAATATGGTCGATAAGTGCCGCATTTTTTCGCAAAGTGACTTCCCAATTTATTTCGAGGAACCGAAGGACGAGGAGGTCCTGTCGCTGCCTTTTTTGTGGATGCCTCGGCTGGGTTCAAGCGCCGCACGGCCCAAGCATTGAACTCTCGATTTCAAGGATACACCGCCACCGACTCAACTCGACTCGGATTCGGATTCGGTTAGAGAATCATAGTCAGAATCAGATGCTGACTCGGATTGGAACTCGGATCCGCAACCCAGGCAGTTGGCAGTCATTGAAATGCTGCTCGAGCCGTTGACATTGCGAGCGGTCGTCAACGCTACCGACGCGTCGTAGACGGCTAAGATTGTTCACTTTGCAGCGAGTTCAGCGTCAGTCCAAGGTTCTTTTGCGGCGGCCACAGGCGGCCCCCCTGCCACCTGCCACTTGCCACTGGCCCAAACCCAAACCCAAACCCCATCCGAATCCCCTGCAGCCATCTCTTGGGCCGCTCTGCGACTTCAGACTTTGCGACTTTGCGCTATTAATGTCAAGGGGTTCCACACGACCAAGCCGCAGTTTTTGTTCTTTTTTTTGCTAGAGTTTTGAAAAGTGCGTTAGTTTCTGCGTTAGTCCGCTCACTCGAGGGCTGGGTGTTGTGGGAAAATCGCTGGCTGGAATCTACTCCATTGACAGCATGATTGGTAGCCGCCGATTCTTCGTACATTTGATTGGTGATAATTTCAGCAATTCATTTACAAGTGTTCGGCTTGCATGTCTATTTGCGTTTCGATTGTTAACCACAATTAGTAAATAATTGTTAGTTTTGATGTCAGGATCAAAATAAGTGATTATCGCTGGGTATTCATTTCTCATAATTTGGTACTATTTTTGAGTCTTTAAAAATAGATTTTCTTTATATATATTTTATTATTTTTCATAATTTGGTACTATTTTTGATTCTGTTAATATATTTTTTATTTATATTTTATAATAAATTATTTTATTTTATGTTGACAATTTTGTTACCTTTAAATGTTTTCTTTTTTAACATGAATTTTTTTTTTTAATTATACAAAGTAATATGAAATTTTTAAAAAATATTTATATTTTTGTAAGGGTTTTTCTTAAAAGGTTATATACACAGAGAAAAAAATAGAACAATATCGGTTTAATATTGTTTCGTATAAATTTTCCGTATCAAAATGGTTCGATTTCATATCAACATGGTAAAAAATCATATGTTCGAAAATATTATTTTAAAATGACAATAGAAAAAATACCGGATTGATGATTGCTTTGGGTATATATTTTTTCTGTGTAGATAAATATCTTGCCTTAATGGAATTTGGATTTTTGGAGCTTGTAGTTTCAAATTAAGTTTTAATTTGCATTTCTTAAATAAGTTGCATACAACTTAATTTTACATTTCACTGTGCAATTTCCCAGCCCAAAGAAATCACACGTTTCACTTTCTGTGGCAGTTGCAATTGGATTTGCAGCTTCAGTTTCATGTTCAGTTTCAGTTTCACTTTCGGTTAAAGCCGTAAAGTCGTCGCCATCCCTGGCAGCACTTAGCCAGATTATTTATTTGATTACTCCGGCTGACATTTTCTATTCTACGAACGCGAGTATGTATCATTTTAGCCACCGCTCATGGCTAAAGCAGCTCAGTGCACGCATTTCTTGGCTGCCTTTCGGCTTTAGATTTGGATTGCCAATTTGAATTTTAAATCATGCTGCTGTAGTTGCCGTTTTTTTTTCTATCTATTTTTTCGCTTTTCAAATGTGCGTTGTTATAACCAAATCAGGATTTCTGCGTGCCCCGGCCAGCAAAGCGTCTAACAACAATTACAACGACAACAGCAACAGCAACAACAACGCCGAACAATTGCAGCAGCAACACAACACAACACGGGCAACAACAACTAACGATGTCAGGGGCGTTCATTTGTCCATTGCCAGCCAGCAAACGAACTGAACCGAACCGAACCGGGCCGAGCACGTCACTGTCACCAGCGACAACCCCCCTGCGCTCCACTTGCCACTGCCCACCCCCAAAAGGCCCCCCAAAAACCCCTCGTAAGTCCCTCGAAAAGCCCCCGAAAGCAACCCCTTCGCCGCCTCGAAAATCTGAGTGCCAAACGTTGCCACTGCAAAATGCACTTTGCAATTTTGTTGATTGCTTTGGCATTTGTTGTTACTGTTGCTTTTGTGTTTTCACATTTTTATGCGCCCGCAGAGGGTATTCTAGTTTTGATCTAGCGTTTGGAACAGAACGGGGGTCTATGAAGTGAAATATGAGGATAAAGTTGGATTGAACATTAACATCACAGTTTCTTTGATTTTTTTTAATTTAAAATCTTTTCTTATTCTATTCTTAGCACTTTCAAGGATTTAATACAGCAAAATTGAATTTTCCAATGGTTTTGTAGTACAAATACACAGATCTCGATTTAAAATTGGTTTAGATAGGATCTTTTGAGGGTAGAAAGATCTATAAAACTTAAGAAAAAATTTATGTTTTACTACAGAACTATAAATATGTTGTAAAAATACGGAACTATGAATCTTCTGTAAGAAATACATTTTTTTCTAAATTTTCTAGATTCTTCTACTTTAAAAAAAATATAAAATAATTTTATTGCATCTAAAGATCGTTTTGATCATGGATTAATTACTCACCTTACGTAAGATTACTTGATTTTAAGTAACATAAATTCCAATTGGGTAAATATATTTCCTAATATATTCCATTTTATAATCGCAAGGGTATTGAAGCTTCGACTTAACAATTTTAACTTCCTTTCTTGTTACTGTTGCTTTTGTGTTTTCACATTTTTTGTTTTATTTTTTGTGTATATTTGTTTTGCGACTTATCTAAATTCGTTCGCCTGTTGTTGCTGCTGTTGTACGCATTGCAGGTTGACCGCCGAGTTCAAGTTTTAACGGATATCGTTTAGTTGTTGCTGCTGCTAATGTCGCTGCTGCTGCCGTGTTCTCGTTATTTGGCAGGAGCCTCGCCTTAGCCTCGTTATATAAGCAGCATTATGGCTTCGTGCTCTTTTGTGCTGCCAATGAAGTCATTTTGAGCGCCATTTTGTCAAGTTGCAGATTGATTAATGGTCCAGTGGCACTTTTTCAGTTCACAGATGGAAACGCTTAATTAGTTTTTGGGACGGCCTAAGATACATCGAGATAATTCTGCTCAGAATGAGGTTGGAAAATTTTAAGGAACCTGAACTTTGACTTTTCCATTTTTTCATTTTTCCATTTATTCTTTTGTTTATTGGCAGTTCAGTGTTATAACTCAAATACTTAGAAAACAAATTGATATGAACCTTAGTTCATATCGAATTATTTTTCTATGTTTTTAAGGTATTTGTAATAAGATAGATTTGACCTTATTTTATACCGAAAGCAAATATGATTAACGTCAAATTTTTAATTCACACATATAAACATATTTTATCCTATCAGTTATTTTATTTAAAAATCTCAAAATGTAGTATTTTTTAACAAATAGTGAAAAGTTAAATAAATCAATTCTTTATTCATATCAAAATGATATGCATAACTTTTATCACATGTCCATCTGATCTTTTTGTGTTTTTTTTTCTGTGTTATAGTATAGTAAATAATATTTCGTTTAATTGTTTAACTATAATTTATTATTAAAGATACACGCTTATATTTATTATATTTCTCCATTTTAAAAATCGTCTCTCTATTCCGAAATCAATTTAGTATTTGCAGAAATTTAATTGGGTGTAATGTTACCGGTTTCGTATGCTTTTTCGCTTCTCGGTTTATTATTCAAGTAGAAGCTACCCTTTTCTGGTTTATTCCGCGCAATCCCTATCCGCAGGACTTCCTCCTCCTGCTTTGCATACATCAGCGCTCTCATTACATATTAATCAGATTCAATATATATTGCGCACACACACTAATACAGCCTCATTGTTTCCCCCTTCGCTGTCCTAATTGCACTGTAACCCATTAACACAGCGGCAACATGCAACCAGTTCGGCATCGCCATTGTCTGTTTTTGTGTCTCTGGGACCCATAGAAAGGGGCCGGCAAGCTGTTTTGCACAAATTTTCACCTTCACCTCATCAGCAACAAAAGCAACAGCAGCCGCATCGGAAAAGCGCGAGTAGAGAGAGGAAAACAATAATGCAATAGGATAAAGTCGGGGGGAATCGAGATATGTATGTACATATGTTTGCATTTTCTCTGTGTTTTATGTTCAATGAGCGGAGGCTAAAAAAAATATGCAAAATTCCGAGTGTTCCTGCATTCAATATATATAACAATTTGAATTTTTTTTATAAAATGACAAAAATAACTAGATCTAAAATTGGAAAACGCATAAAAACACATCCATCAAAAGTCGACAATGATTTATGGTTTCGAAGAATAAGCCTTTTTATAAAATATATTTTTAATTTTTGCGACATTAATTTTGTAGAATTTTTTATGTTACGAATCAAGGTCTTATTTGTTTAAAATTCGTAGTAATACTGAAAAAATTAATGTGATGTATTCTAATATTTTTCTAAAAATATAGAACGTTCCTTTTGAAGAACTTTTTAAAAATATTATTCATAAATTTTATTAAAATTAAAACAAAAAAAAATTATAAAAAGTTTTTTTTTGAAAAAAATCTTTTTATTTTGTAACTAAAATTAAAAAAGTTTTGGAATCAAGGTCACATTTGTTTGAAATTCGAAGTAATACTAAAAAAATTTAATTGATGTATTCTAATATTTCTTTAAAAATATAGAATATTCATTTTTAAGACCTTTATAACACTTATTACTAAAGTTTATTGGAAAAACATGGACCAAAAGTGCTGTAACTAATAAAAGTTTTAAAAGTTTGTTAATTAATTAATTATTAAATTAATTTAATAATTAAATTAGAAAAAGAAAACAAAAAAAAAGATTTTTCCAGTGAAGGTGTGACAAGTTTCTTTTTCAAAAAGTACCGGAACAGCCAGGAACAGGGATTTTTGTTTTAGTTTTGAGTATTATATTGGGGCAATGATCTATCGCCCCGGTTTTAGGCCCTTTAAAAACCGTCCCTGAACTAAACTGAGCTTCAGTTCCAGTTTGCGCTGGGCCTTTGATTGCATTAGAGCGTGTGCCGCCCGTCGCATCTCGTTAAAAAAACAGAAATGAAACCAAAAGGCAAGAGCAGCAGCAGCAGCAGCAGCAACAGCAACAGCAACACCAGCAACATCAGCAACTGATGATGATACAACCTTACAAAATTCTCAGTCGCAGTCTGCGGTGCGATCCCCCAGTCCCGAACCCCCCTCCCCCCACACCACCCCCCAGAAAGCCACCCGCTTTGCCCATCGCAACGACTTTGAATGTTTAGCGGCTGAACTTGTCTTGCACACAACCACAAATGCAATTCGCGAGAGCGAGAGAGATAGAGAGCGACCGGGGAGAGATAGACACCGAGATAGAGATAGAGAGCGGGCAGCAGAAGAAGAAGAAGAAGAAACACACCGAGAGACTGAAGGAGAGAGCGCGACAAACACATTGATAGCTTTATTTTTGCCGTAGCGTGTGTGGTATGCAGCCTTGAATAAGTTCGCTGCACCCGCCGTACATACACACAAACAAACAAACGCACACACGGCGCATATAAATACACGCGAAACTCATACACACACATACGTACGTATAGAGAGCATGCCATATAAGCATTTCGCAGTGTGCGAAAGCTCTGTTTTGCTCTGCTCTGCTCCCCTTTTGCAATGCTCGCCGATCCAACCCCCCCACCCCCAAAACCCCCCTCGCAAGTCCACCCAATACACCCCACACCACCCCACTGATTCCATCCCATCCCCATCCCCATCCCACCCAATCGAAATGTAGAAGGAAAGAATCTACTGCGGCGCTATAATAAATACATATAGACGCATAGTATATACGAACATGGGGCATCCGAGTTGTCGCTTCTTGTTTGCATATCCCATTTTCCGTCTTTGGCAAACAGAATGTTTGCTGCACAGCTACAAAATTTGATGATCGATTGGGAAGATTACTTTGGAGGTGCTAACCCTTGCTTTATAATGAAAACTTAAGATCTTATTATTTATAAATCATATAAGGAGAAAAAATCAAATCTACTTTAAACTAAAAGATTTTATCAAAATTATTCGTTTGTATTGTATTGTATGGCATTAATTTAAACTATTCTAGATTTTATCTTAAAAGCTTATTCCATTTCATTGCATATCACACTTTATGCTAAATATCATTATGATCTTACTTTATAAATTTCTACTAAAATCACGATTTTATCGAAAATAATCTATTGATCAAAGAGGATAATAGTATTCTTTTGTATATCATAAATGTAAACTTATCTAAAGTCTCATTTTATCTCAAAGACCTATTCAATTTTAATATAAATAATATTTTTTAAATATAATTCTTTGGTATAAAGCTTTATAAGCATTTGTATAGGAAACTGCAATTATTATTAAACTGTTAACTTCTAAAAACATTAGAAAAGTATTATTTTAATCTATTTTGTCGATTTAGCGAAAAAAAAATCAATTTACTTTTAGTTAATTGCTTACTAATTTCAAAAAAAAATTTCTAATTTTCTGATTAATCTTAATAAATCGATAATACATAAAATTAATCGCTTAAAGAAATAAAATCTCTTTTATAAAATGGGTTAAATATAAGACGATTTTAATGGGTCCTACATTCTCAGTTGTCTTGTCATGCCGTATGTTGTTTTAGGAATGCAATTTTGACACATTCACCCCTTTCCCCCCTCCCTCAATTGATCAACGTGTTGCCCCTAATTATTTCCTCCTGTCAGTCCCACGCCCCCACCTTTTGGACACGATCCGTCAACTGCAGCGTCTAGCCTTCTGATCGTGCCGACACACATCTGAATCGAAGCACTAGATACTATATGCGTACATTTGTGGCAACGGATATGCATGTCTCGTTCCACTCTCCTTTTCGCTTGTGCGATTGGGAATTAGCGAGTGCCGGGAAATGGGGGAAAATAAGCGGAAAACCGTCTCGCATCGTATGTGTGTCATAAATGCAAAAGACTAATTGGCTGTGCGATGGCGAATTGAAGTCACTTTTGAGCAGGAAAAACTAAAAAAATATGTGCTGCACTGGAAAAGGTCAGGAAATCATGCGGCCAAAGAAAAGGTTTCCATGGAGATGGAACAGCTTGCCGTCTTAATTCATGTAAAAATGATCTAAAAATGATGTAGAAAAAATAATAATAAAAATAATCTAAAAACGATTTAAAAATTATGTAAAAATGATGTAGAAATTATGCAGAAATGATCTAAAAGTGATGGATAAATGATCTAAAAATGATCTAGAAATGATCCAAAAATGTTCTAAAAATGATGTAGAAAAACTGAAAAGATTTTATAAAAATGATGTAAAAATGATGTGGAAATTATGCAGATATTATCTATAGGTGATGCATAAATGATCTAAAAATGACCTAGTATGACGCAAATTATGCAGAAATGAACTATAATGAAATTAGGACGCCGAAGGAAATACTACGCGGCCTTAATTCCCGCCGTCAAATTTCCATTCCCAGTGGAACATGGGCAACAAAGGGCAGAAGGAAAAAGGAAATTAAAAGAAATTTCGGAAAAATCATAAATTAAATTTTCTAATAAAATACACTTTAAAGACCCTGAAAAGCACTACCTATAAGGAATGTTGGCCCATTGCGTGCTCGTTTGGCGACAACATGGCCTATGCGTAGATACAATGTTTTTTTGTGGTTGTTGCAGTTCGGTATTCAGATCGACACCCAGACACATCGACACATGGGGCTTGTCCTTCAAAGCGAATAAACAGATATGTACGTGAAAAGCGAAAGCGAAAATTGCATGCGTAAGAGGTGCACAAGAACAACATCAACACCAGAACCAGAACCAACTAAAAATATTAGGCGGATGTCTGACTACATTGTGTGCATCTATAATCCGGCCATATATATATAGTACGAGTATACCACCATATATTAATATTTATAGGTTGCAGGAACCCAGAACGAGACTAGACCAAGTCGATGAATAATCACGGATATCTCTTTGTAGATCCCCCCAGTATAAACGGGAATATGTATATAGTACTACCGATATAATGGGGAAGTCAAGTGTTGGCCCTAAATCCCAAGTACTGTCGTTCTCTGTTACCTGTTGTTGCTGCGAAAAGCCGGAGCTGGAAACGTCAGCAACATTGCTCGCTCCCCGGCGATATAGCGATATATATATACACTATATATATATGTACCCAGCTGTGTGCATATTTTAGAATGTAATTGTGCATCTGGCCTAGACCTAGAAAAGGAAAATTTTGTTGCTATTATTATTGCTCGTACTCGTGCATTCGCGATTCGTTCGCTTGCAGTTCGCAATCCGCTCGTTCGCCAGCCACTCGCTGTCTCTTTCGCTCCGTGTGCCATTTTGTGTAGCACTCATTATTTGTTCTCCTTCCTCGCAAATTAAAAATATGCCTAAGCAAATAAAATGCATTCAATGTGTTTATACACATATATATATAGTATATCTGTCTATATAGTGGCACTGGTGTTCGAGTCTCTTGGCGTTCAGTTTGTGTCTGTGGGTAATTGTGCGTTAGTTCGCACTGTACAGGGTGCTATCAGCTAGAGATTGCTGGAAATATAATCCAGTACTTCGTTTCAGGTTACTAAATATTCCGGGTTTCAAAGAGATTAAATCTTAGGCATCTCTACAAATTTAAAAACATTTTAAGACCTATATTTCTTTAAAATATGTTGGGAAGTTTTGTATTTTAGCTTTCGCCAGGAGGTTTTGAAATCGCTTAAAAAACTCTCCTCTAAGTATGCAACAAAAAATATTCAACTTTTATTTTTCATTGCATACTTTTTGGCACTTAAACTTTCAAAATAACAATATAGGAACAAACGGAGTTCTTAACCAAAAAATGTTTAGTTAGAAAGTTATATTTAAAAAATGGAAATCCAATTTTTTCATTGCATACTTCTTGGCACCTTTTTTAAGTGTTTTAAAATTTAAAGAATTTTTTTACACTTTCAATATAATAATATAGGTTGTTACGGAGCTACTAACTAAAATATATTAAACCAATGCAATTTATTCCTAACCACACACATTTTTATTAGAATCCTTGACGTTTCCGTATAAAGATAATTTAATGAAATACCCATAATCGCGTTTCCCGATAAAGCACCATACTTTGGCACCCCTTATCTTTGCCAATCGCCGACCAGCAGAGACATTGGCTTTCAAATACACGCTAAGAAACAACAACGAACACAGCAGAAACAACTGCAATTGGCTTTAACTGCAATTGCAACGCAATGAGAATTTCAAGTAAAACAAAGCTGAGCAAAAAGGAGAAAAACGATCGAACACACAACCCAGAACAGAACAGAGCAGCAACAACAAACAATTTAAATTGAAAAAATGTTTTTTTTGCCGCTGTTTGCGCTACCGTCAGCAGCAAACGGCCATAAACGCCGCCTAACCGAGTCACGCCCCCGCCCCCAGCTGCACCGCCCCCTTGTGCCATCGATCGATCGCCGCGATTTCAGCCCGTTGCAACATTGCGGTGGCAGTGTTCGATAGGCGCAACATTCTATCAAATAAAATGCGAAATTACAAACAAAAAGAACACTGTAAATTTAAACTTATAACTAGGAAATTTTAAAAAAATTGCATTTAAAACACAAACTGTTGTATCGTCTAGCCTAGATAATTAGTTATATTTTAAATATAATTCTATAATAATATTTTGTAAAGTAATGAAAATAAACAAGGGCTCCACGGAAATCTCTAAAGTTTTGAAACAGTTTATGAAAATTAGTTAAATTATTACCTGATAAAATATAAGCATCACAACTTTTACTTAGAACTTGAAAAAAATGGACAGTTTGCTATTTCTCGATATTTAATATGTGTTTTTCCTTAAAAACATTAGGTAACATTATTAAATCAATATTGTGGAAATATCGAAAATATCGATAATTTTCAAACTCTGCTTTAAGTATATTTAAAAAAGTTGGGTTTTAAATTAAATATATCCTAATAATTGCACTTTCTTGAGCATATGCGTACATTTAAAACTTACTCCCTAGCATTTAATTAATTCATGAATTAATTTAACTTTATCGAGTAAATAATGTAGAAATATCGAATATATCGATACTTTTCTAAATCTACTTTAAATTGATTCAAAATACTATAGTTGGGCTTGAAATTAATTATATACAAATAATTTCACGTTTTAAATTGAAAAGTGCCTTAGAAAATTTAATTAATTTGAACAAATCATAACATTCAATTTAATCTTTAATTTTATACAAATGAAATCGATTTTTTTGATGTGTTTATGATCGATATGTCTCACACGTTTTAAAAACTCTAGTAATTTTTAAAAACCAAATTAGAAATATCTACATTGTGATATATTTTTCTTCGTGTGCCAGAGATCTGAGCGAATGGCCCTGGTAGGGGGTGATGGCAGGAGAACATGGGGCGGGGCAAGAGGGGCACCGGGGGCCAGGAGAACCCAGTGAACTGCCCGTGGGGTAATGGCGAAGCTAACGACAATTCATTGCGATTCTCGAGTGGCAGCGGCGAGTGCCGGACTCGTCGTCGATGTTGCTGCTGTAGTTGCAATTGCTGTTGCTGCTGCTGCCGCTGTAGTTGTAGTTGCTGGCGAACGGAACGGAACGGAGGGGGTGGCGAGGGGGGTAGCGCGGCTGAGGGGGGGCACGCATGTTGTCCATGTCCCCATTCGAGTCAAGTGACGTGTTATCTGTCGCCTTCTCTCAGAACTTTGACTTCTATCAGTTGAATGTCGTTGCAGTCGTCGACGTTGCCGTTGTGCAGTTTGCAAATAGCAATTGCTATTGCAGTTGCAAAATTTGACGCTGCTGCTGCGCTGCTTTGGTTTTTCAGTTGCCGCTGCTGGCTATGATCGACGATGCCAATCGATCTCACTCGGGCTACCGTGTTGGCAGCAGACACTGTCTGCCGCTCCCCCTCCCCCTCCGCCCTCCTCCCGCCCCCTGCCACTCGCACTCCTCCCGCTGCTCGTTTCAATGTCAGTGTGTCTATTATGCGCCATTATGATTGGTATTATTAGCAGCATGCCATGGAAAATGAAAACTGCCAACTGGCAGCGGCAACACTTTCCCTCTCGTTGCTTTCCATTTGCAGCAACAACTTCATCATCAGCATCTGCGGCATCAGTAAGCTGCAACAGCAACAGCAACTTGCAACTTACAACTGGCTGCTATGCAGTAATTATTGCACGATCAATTTGCCGGCCATCCATGTCGGTGAAAACTTTCCTTTGGCAACATATTAATAAGACCCGCTTAGCGTAGGCCGGGTGTGGCCAGCAAAGTGCTGCCACATCCAGAAATTTCCTACGCCAATTGAAAATGTTTTAATCAGTAAAAATGAAAAAGTAAGAGGTGGATAAACCTGGGTGAAGACATATTTTCCTTGAAAAAAGCACCATTCACCCCTAGTTTTGTGTCATAGAAATTTCTAGGGATTAAACATCGCCAAAATATTTAATTCAAATAATAATTATGTATGTATTTCCATGTCTTTTTATTACTTTAATATTTTATGTATTTTATATTATTTTCTACATTTCATAAGCTACACAGTAAAAAACTCTACATATATATATGAATTCTACTTTATTTCTCATATCTTGTGTGATGAAAATTTCTAGGGATAAAAAATAAAAAAAGACTTTTAATAAAACTTTAAAAATAATATGTAATTTGTTTTTAAGAATATTTTTTATACCCAAAAAAAACGATATGAAAAAGAGTGAATTCTACTTTATTTCATATCAAAAAAAAAAAAACGGAAATAATTAATGTCAAATTTATGATTTAAGCATATTAACTTGATATTTTATCATATCAGTTTAACTAACTATTATTATTATCGTATTATAAAATACCAAATATAGTATTTTTTGAACAAATAATAAAAAAATAAGATAAACATAACTTGATCTTTAAAAAATATAAATTTTACCTAAACACATCAATCTGATCTTTTGTCAATTTTTTTCTATATGAGACCTACCTAAATTTTATTTACTAAATAACAATTCAATTAAATAATATTTAATTAATCTGTTGAAAGACCCACTAATTGTTTGGAAAGCAGTATGTTATGTAAAATATATATAAAGTTAAATGAGATTGGAAAACGTAAAAGTATCACAAAGTATTACAAATTTCGAGGACAACGGGGAATTCTTTACTTGGACTTTATTTAGCACTACGATGGCTAAGAAGACTGAAATTTACCAACTTAGACGAAAGTTGGTATTTTCTTTGCGATTAGTATTGGAAAAGATTATTTTGCCTGTCAAATCAAAGGCTGCGTTGATCTGTCATCCTGATTAATAGGTAATTCCAAATCACTTCAAAATTCAGTTATCTGCGGCAAAGAAAATTGTGGAAATTTCAAGCGACTTGGAGTTAAGAACTGCTTTCTTTTGGTTTGTTTTACATCCTATCCTTTGGACTTTGCCTCTCTGATATCCGAACTCCGCAGCAATGGAATCGCCCGACAATCGCCTGTACATGTGCACCGTGTGCTTCCAGAGGTTCCTGTGGCAGGACCTCTCGGACAAGGAGCACCGCTGCATCCGCTGTCGCCTGCCAGAGAAAAAGTGCGGGTTTTGCGATAAGATGTTCGAGCAGCGTGAAAAGAACAGCGAGCACTGCAAGCGCTGCCACTTCTACATCCTCAAGCACGCAGCCGTGAAGCCACCTCCAATACCCGATAATCCCGGGGATGTGGAGCCCGATGAGAAGCGATCCTCGCTCACAGAACGCTGGAGTGAGTTCAAGATGTACTCGGGCATAGAGGACGAGGACATCAGTGACTGAGCGCTGAACTTAATGAACGAAAGGGAATTTTAGGGAGCATGGAACGCTAATTAAATACTAACTAAATGATTACTTAAATATAATTGATTCAAATGGCTAGCTTTTTTAGATAACATTACTCTTTTTATGGAATATTTTTTCTATAAAAACTGGTTAGATGGATTTAATTCAAGCCTTTTCTATATTATTAAGTGTCAATTAAATAACATCCACTAATTTTTATTTTTTTAATCTTTTAAAGTCAAAAATGTGTTTTTCAGCAACAAAATTTGACTTTGAACCTAAAAAAAAAATTTCAGATTAAAAAAAAAATATTTTAGATTTTTTTTTAGCCATTTCCCTCTATTAAGGCGGATTTCCATTGCTTACGCTTTGCTTCTATTGAGTTTTCACTATTTAACAGCCAGCTGGGGGAAATTAACCCATCATCGGTAGGAAAACTCACCTGAAACGAAACAAGAAGGAGAGAATTCAATTTTAGTTACTAGCAGTTAGTAGGCAATAGTCTGGCGGATGAGCTAGCTGCGCTGCATACGTTGGCTGCGCTGCCTACGCCGCAGTCGTCATGTACGCCCCAGCAACCCCCCCGTGCCCCCCGCTCATCGAACCCCCTTTTCCGTACCGCCTTACCTCTAACGCCGCTGCCCCAATGGCTGCGGTTGACGGCCGTACAGTTAGACGGACGTTTGCTTTGCTTGCATTTACAACACACGGACACACACACTCACATAAACACACACACACCCAGGCGAAGTGCATTATAATGGCATTGAAAATCGTTTTCAATAAAACACGTAAACAAACAACAAAAACCGAAAAGCCAAATGAAAATGAAAACGCACGAAAACACACAAATGCAAATGCAAATGCAAAAGCAACAGCAACAAAGCAGAAGAAGCTTTGAGTTTGCACTTTTAGTTAATAGTTTTTATAAACAAGCTTGTTTTCTTCAATTCATTCGTTTTTTTTTTTTTCGACGGTAATCAACGCTTAATAATGTGTGAGAATTTCGCTTGGGATTTATGTTGCACTTGTTCGGTTGTTTTATTTTCTGTTTTTCTGTTGCTTTCGATTATAAGTATGTTGTTGTTTTTTTTTTTGGGAATTTTCCAGTCGAAATGCTCTTTTGAATTTACATTTGTATCTTGCGGACTCACAATAGCTTGAACTTGAAAAGCGGCCGTTGTAGTTGTTGTTGCCGTTTGTTATTGTGCAGTTTAATCAACTTTTGTCTGTTTGGCGACTGACACTGAGCGAGACGGCGAACGCGGAGCGACGGAGACGGGAGACTTCGAGAAATGTTTCCATTGAATTTCAATATTCATTAGAAGCCGTCGATCTATAGGGGGAGTCGAACTGAGAAGGATGTAGATATGGGTGATATGGGTTCAGTGGTTAAACTTGGGAAAATTCGAAAATTTTAGAACATTTTGGTAGTAGAATTCAATAAATATTCGTTACATTTTATTATGAAGATATGATAATGCTAGGACTCAAATATTTCGAATCTACATAAACACTCACATAAAAAGAATTCAAACACTTAAATACTCACTCTTTACTTAAAATATTCACATTCTCAGATTGTCTTCTCTAATTTTTCCAACTCAAAATTTTTTTTATAAAAATAAAAAATCATTAGGAATAAATATGCCAAATAATATTAAAAATATTCTCAGTTTATGTGGGGAATTAAAATTTCCTAAAATAGGTTTAAAGCTAAACGATACAAGATCCTTAAAAATCTTATACATTCACGAAAAACATTTTCTTGATTTTAGTTCATAGATTCTAATTTAACGAACAATTACTTTAAAATAGCTAAAAAAGTCTATAAGTGACTTTAAAAATATGCATCCCATACATATTTAGGGACCTAAATGGACTAAATAAGGACTGAAGTATGACCTTAAACCCAAATTTAATCGCTTTAGTCTTTGAATTTATTTTGGAAACAAAATTTTTGTGCCATGCATAACCCTATTTAGTATTTTTTAGTCCATTGTTCCTTAATTTAAAGACAAAGGACTTAAATCAAGGCCTTTTTTTCTGGGTGACCCACTGATCCTACAAGTTCAATGGCAAATTTATTGGGGAAACCCTTTGCTGGCCAGCCTTCAATCCGCATTGATATTTCAGATCGAGTGGCGAGTGAGCGAAAGTAAAAATTCAAATTGATAGCTTTCGGAAATCGTATGAAAAGCGAGCAGCAAAACGGCAAATGCAAACCGACGCTCGGCACTCCAACGCGATTCGTTAATTAAAATAAATACTTTCCGCCACGGACGTGGACGTAGCTGGCAAATGATTGTGCCAAAAAATGAAATAAAATCGAATAAAATGAAATGTAAATAGAAGAAAAGAAAATCGGTGAATGTGAAACTGTTGGCCATTCCACATGTGGCCAGCGTTTTCTTTTCGCTTTTCCTTTGATTTTCTGCATACGCTGGTTGCATGACCAAGAAGTCAGTTACTCAGTTAGTCAGTCAGTGTAACCCGATCCGATCCACGACGATCCCATCGGATCCGAGCGATGCGATGACGATGACGATGCCAAAAGCGGCCTACTAAGACACTTTTACCTGGCAACTGGTTTTAGCCTGGCTTGCGCTTGCTCTTGCTCTTGGCCAAAAGATACGGCCGAGCCATGCCGTGCAATGTACCGCGCGCAGCATTAGAAATTGGCCAGCAGCAGCGGCAGCGGCAGCAGATCGATGCTTGGCTTCACACAGAGGAAAACCAGCGAGGAAAACTATGCGAAATTCACTTTCATTATGAATGGCCGAATGGCGCTGCATACAAATGCGGCCCGAGATTCGCGATTGCCGGCCATTGCGGTGGCCACTTGGCTTGGTCATCCAACCTGGTTGGCCAAATCACGGGTTTTCCTTTCTTTCACATCGCCGGTTGTCGTTTTTCAGCCCATGGTTGTTGCTGCCGCTAATTGACGGGCTAAACGCTGACATTCAGTGGGCCAAGTTCGATGCAGTCGATGTTTATGATCAGTTAAGAGTTGGACAGACTTGGGTTGCAGACTGGTTTTCAAATGTTTTTCACCCTTATTATTTTTGTAACAGTAACTCTTTTAAAAGTTACTGTTTTCGCAAGTTTAGTTAAAAAAAAATATTTTTTTTAAATATTTTTAAGGTATAATTTTTTTATTTATGATAAAGAAAAATATTTAATGGTCTTAATTAGGGTTAAAAAAATTAATTAAATTAATCTACTAAAAAATATTCTCTCAATTTATAATGGTTAAAGAGTTTAAAAGTATATTATTTATTATTTCGTTGAAAGTATTTATAATATTATACAATATTTATCTTTCTAGTATTTCTAGTATTTTTTAATAACCCAATTTTGTATCTTTCTAGTATTTTTATTATTTTTTAAATACCTAAATTTCTTTAAAGAAAGAATAAATAAATAATTTATAACCTATTTACTGCTTAATGTTCATAAAAAATTTTACCACAATTTTAAAATTATATATCCGGGTCAAAATTTCTTTCTTTCCAGCTATGAATTTCTTTTTTAATAGCCATTAAATATTTCTAATCTAATTATTAATCCAAGTCTATAAAAAATATAATCTCGAGGGAACTTATTTAGAGATATTATAGGAAAAGCTATATAAATTGTATGCGATTTCTCTGTACTTGAAGATATCCCCCATTTTTGATAGATTATCCCCTTAAGCTTCTTCCCTAAGAACCCGATCGAAAGATACTTCCATCCGCATACCCATTATGTCCGGGCTTCAGCTGTTCCATTAGTTTTCATGACGCTGCCCCGAGGGCCTGTCTACATGGACCTGCATGTAGCTGGAGACCATTATGCTTGCCACATCAAATCAAATGGCTAACTGAGCATAGATGTTGCAAGTTGCCGCTGCTGTTGTTGTTGCCGCTGCCATTTAGCGCAATTGACGGCAGGTCCCAGGCCAAGACAGACTGCAATTGGAAGTCGCCAACTAACACATTTCAGGTCTTCTCCCTCCCCCCGCTGCCCCCTCGCCCCATCGATTGCCCTGCTTTTTTCCTGCGCGTTTCCATTTCGCATTTTCGCTTTCATTTTCTTTTTCTGAGCTAGCGAAATATTTTTGTGTGTTTTTTTTTATAAGCGAGAAAATCGAAAGTTTTTCCCCAGACCATAATGCAAAAAGAAAGTGCAAGTGCAGCAGCTGAAGCTGAAGCTGAAGTGGAAGCGGCGAAGCTCGAGGGGGTGGTGGCTCACAGAAAGGAAAAGCAAAACAATGCCAATGGGGCGTATGAGCAACTTGTTTTCGGGCCAAAATGTAGGATGAATTCCATTGTTTTGCGGCTGACGACAACGACGAGTTTTTCCAGCTACCACTTGGAGTTTTTCTCGCCGCTGCTGCTGCTGTCGATGTTGTTGTGCCATTTTCGTTGTCAAGTGCAAGTGTAGCTGGGTTTGCTGGTCAAATGAGCAGTAAAACGGTTACTGGCGATGGCCAGCAGCGGAATAATGTTGCATGCAGCACAATCAGCAATTTCCTTTCGGTCGCGTCCGTCTGGCGCTTTCGATTTCGTTTAATTAAAACGCATAAAAGTTGACTCCCAGCTTGGATGTCATTGTCTAGGATGGTGTTTTTGGATGCAAGACAACAACAGTCTCTTGGTTCGTCATTGGCAGTGACAGCCAGCCAAAAGCAGTGGTTTTCTTATCATTGACATTGGCTGGTAAAAAACTTGCCAGCATCAGCGTCAAAAACTTGTCATCATCATAATTCTTAATCATGATGTGAAGTCTGCGTTTTGTTTTCCCATGTTTTTGTTTTTTATTTTTGTACGTCATTTCAATAACAAGTTAAGAACTCGCGGTCAAGGCTTTGGTCTAGAGCTGTTGGCGGCCCGAAGAAGTTGACACTTGTAATGGCCGCTTTACATGCAGAATAAACAAGCGAATTACTCATACGCCGCGTTGCCACTGCAATTAAAGATGAAGCGGTTGTGGTTCTTTTTGCGGTCTTGTGTTTTTATTCTTTTTTTTGCTTCTGCTGATGGTCAAGACCAAGCTGCACCCATTTTGGCTTCATTTTCGCCAATTTGATGGCTGAAAATGGGGAAACAATTGAAACTGACTGAAGGCTTCGACCGAGAAATAATGAAAAACCGCTGAATTGAGTTTCTTTTTGGCTGTTGCTTTAATTTTCTGCATCAAAAGGTGAATGCCATTTGAACATGTGTTCGATGTTTTCACTCTTTCTCTCTTGATAACTGTAGAAACTTCCTGAAGATTCGAAAAAAGCTTTGAGCGGAAACGGAATTTTGAATTTATATAGATTTCGTTTTTAATTGAGAAAATACTCGTAAATATTGAACAAAACTCTGTGACTCATCGGTTAGATTCCTTTCCAATTCATCAGAAAACCGTCTTTGACAATGTAAAATGCATCAAGTTTGCCATCAAATCGAGCGTTAAGACTCCATTCGCCAACAGGTCACGAATTTGCAGTTGATATCGGGTATCCATCAGACTGCAGCATCTTCCTAATCTCGTCAAGCATCAAAGTCGCAATCATCAATTCGACGACATTATAAACGTCGCTCGTTTAACCCACAAGGGTCCTTTTTGCCCCGCAATCCCATACCATTTTACGGTGTAGACAAAGAAACTATACGGACAATTTTTCGGCAAGATTACGAGCGATGAACAAAGAGATATCCCCATTTCCCCCCCACATCGAAGCCGTAACAATTACAAAGTCTGCTCTGCTTCTATTTTTGCACTGGGAATAATATTTATTACTAAAAATATATATTTTTTTATGTTGTCTAGGAATTTTTATTCTTATTTCAAGTCTACATTCAAAGAACTTTAGGAACTTTCTTAACAATAATATATTTTTTGGATAAATTAAAATATAATTTTAATAAATTTAAGCTAATATAGATTTTTTTCTATTTTACACTTTAAAACTTCTAAAAAAAATACCATAAAAATTGGAATGGTATTTCTTTGAACCTCAGTTTGGTATTAAAAAATTCCAATATTATATGGATATTTCGAATCAAAAGATATATGCCTGTTTATAACAGACCAATTGTTTTTAACTTTTGTATGATATTTTACCTTATATACCTTAACTTTGAATTTTGTTAGATTTTTACCAATTGATTTCCACTTTCGGATGACATTTTGCCTTGTGTACCTTAACTTCTTTGGTGCGAAGCAGAGGAAGAGCAGCAGGTTTTGTCGCCTTGTCGTTTCCATCGTAATCTGTGGACGGGAAGCGGGCTGAGGGGGCGGAGGCCACGGGGATTGCGATTGTGATTCTGTTTCTGTTTCAGCTTTCAGCTTCAGTCTGCAGGTTAGTCAGTCAAGTCGGTTTGTCAGTTAGTCAGTCGCTGGGTCGTTCGTTCGGTTTGTCACTCAGCCAGTGCGACAAATTTCGCTGGGTTTGAGTGCTCGGCGCGTGTATTAGATGATATGAGGTCATTCACTGCTGTTTACACCGAAAACTTCGTCTCGCCGACGCTGCTGCGCTGCTCTCCTCCGCTCGGTTGCCGAAATTTCTGGATGACGCTGCGCTCAATATACCATATATACAATATACAGTTGGTTTCGCCTCGCCTATGTGTTGGTGAGGACTGTGCTGTGCTGAAAGCTATACCCGAAACAAAACGAAACCCCAAACTGTTGCCCTGCTTATACATTTCCGACATCTTCCTTGCCCATCGTCCGCCTGTCTGGCGGTAGGTGGCGCTTTTGTTGTCGTCCAGCTTAGCACAGTGGCGCCAGGATCATTTTCTTCCGTCTTTGAAGTATTAGGGATCCAAAAATTAGCATTTAATTATTAAAATTTTATAGAAACGCCTTTTCAAAGTTCATATTTTATATTATAAACCGTACTTAAAATCTGTTTTTTTTTTTAAATTATTAATCCGAAACACTTAGATCGAATAAAACCTTTTTCTTGGTATTGCTTGAATGCAAACTCTCAATTCTATCTATTCTATAGTGCAATTTTAATGACTTCCTAAAATACACTTATCTCGGTCGCATTAATGCGGTTTTAATTAAATATCCCAGACTTTTTTCCAAGAAATCTCGTAACGGAAATATATTGTATCTAAAACGCCTTAGAACGTTCTAATGTACACCGATACTTTTCCTCAATGCAAACTTTTGCTTATCTATTTGCTTGCTATTTAGTTTTCCAATCGAATCAACCAGTGTGCAGCAGTTGTCGTTAGCTGTTCAATGACTTCTGTTGAAACATGAATCGACTACACACAGGCGACACCCAAACCAAGCCCCACGATTCCTATTCCGATTCCGAAGGAGTCAAGGAGCTGTGGGCAGCGGAGGAGCAGAAGTGGGAAGCTTCCAGCAGGCGGCGCAGAGCCACCTAATGCGCTTCCTCTTAAACAAATTCTTTTACGACTGGCTGTCTGTCTGTCCCAGTCCCCTCGCTTTTCAGCTTCTTCTGGAAAAGGAGCCGTCGGCGGCAGTCGAACCCCAAACGCTTCCCCCAGGTCCATTCTACTAGTCCCAAACCCTTGCCTTTGTGGCTAAATCTTACACAGAGAGTAATATGTTACGTAGTTAAAGGCACTTGTTTTGTTTAAAAAGAGTTCTACGTAATAGGAGTAATATATGAAAACTTTGAATGGAAATTAAAACATTTCTTTTAAATACTTTGTTTTTAATTAAAAAATTGATTTTAATTTAAAATTTGTAAATTATTCTGTAGAATGTAGTGTAAAACTTCAATTATATTTTACATTTATAAATAAAAAAATTATTTAAAAAAATATATTTCAGATATCATACCATTTTTTATAGAGATGATGTTTTAAAAAAATATATTCTGATGTTTTTAGAAGTCTTAAAAATACTAGGTGGTATAAAATATTAGTCTTAGATTTTTTACGAGTGCATCCTTAGTTGTCGGTACATTGGACTCATTTCACACACACACTCTTGCACTTTGGCGGGCGCACACAGACAAAGAGCTATTGCAAAAGTATGTCTGTGTCGACGTCGCCTCATTTAGCTTCTCCTTCTGCCTTCCCTCCCGCCACCTGCCACCCCCTTGCAACCCCCAACACCCCCTTGCGTCTACGCCCTCGCTGTTTCTAAAAACAAAACTCTTCCTTCTGTCGCTCCTCCATCGTCTTCTTCTTCTTCTTCACCGTCTACTTGCTCTGCTTCCTTTATTTGCAACATACATTATATGCCAACCCAAAGGGGGGTGAGGAAGAGAGTGGGGGAAGAGGGGAGAGAGTGCTGCCTGCCCGCTCGCACACTTGCAATCGCAATCGGCAAAGTAAATGGAAAGGCCCCCAACAACACTAAGCAAACGGAAAGTGAAAATTTGCTCCACTGAAACAGACAGCAGAAAGAGAGTGAGAGCGAGAGAGAGAGTGCTGCTGGCTGTGGCTCTCGCACAAAGACAGGGAAAAGCACTTACATATGTAAACTTGCATTGAGTCATAATCGTGTCGATTGCAGCAGAGACGTCGGCTCTCTCTCTTTCTCTATCCCCACTCAACCCCCTCCTCTTCGTCCTTTGTCCTTCTCCCTATCCCCATTTGTAGCACCGCTCTTTTGAGAGAACATAGACCAGATGATCGTTTAGCCCTTTTGACGTAGCCTGACCCATTTGGCGAGCCACCGATAGCCTTCTCCAGAGAATCGCGGGAGAATCGGCAAGAGAGAGAGAGGGCACGAAAAGGGGGCGGAAGAAGGGGAGCAGAGTCGGGAGAGTGGAGAGCACTGGGTCTGGGTCGCTGGCTGTGATTGTGATTGTTGTGTTCCTTTTCCTTTTATTTTTACTTTTAATCGCTGCCGATGTGTAATGATCTTTAAAAGGGAAATAATCAGGCCTTTGTTGGGGTATCGGGAAATGCTGTAATTCATTTAATTGAAATTAAGAGCATCACAGTTCTTAAAATAGTTTGTGAAGTATTCGTATCAATGCGAAAGTGGTTTGTTTACGAAATAGCAATGATTTATTTACCACAAATATTTGTGTTGCCATTATGTAAAGGAATATTAATGATTTCTTTCTACAAAAATAAGGAAAATTGGACCCAAAATAAACCAATCTCTTTTTTTATTAAATTTATATGAAGAATTCTGGGAACCGTGATTTTTAGAAACCATTTAACCTTTTCGACTTTTAACTGGAGTTTTTCGGAAATATTTAGAGAGTTCGACTTGAACTGGTATGCCATCTTTTAAATGCCTTAAGAATTATAAACTAATATTTCATGGAACTCATGATCAGTTTTTGAAGTGTGGCAAGTTGGATTGACTTTTTTCCTGTGCAGTTGAAAGTAATCCTAACTTGACAACATTCTTGAGGGACTTGCTACTGTGGCTACCCCTCGTCCCTACGCTCCCCTCCCCTCTCCCGCCTCGCCAATCCCCTCGAGAATTGCATGCAAATGCGCATGTGGCACACAAATCCCCCCAAACATGCACACAAACACACACAGGCGGCTGCAACGGGGAGGGGGAAGAGGTAGACGCAGTGGAGAGAGTGCTCCAAACATTCGGCTCTCCAACTCTCGATTACGTTTGTTTGCCATTTTTGCTCGCTCTCTGGCAGCGTTTTTCGCAATACCCGCGACAGAGCAGCGGCGGCAGCAACGCCGTCGTCGTCGTCGTCGATTCAGTCGTTCAGTCGGCGCAAGCGAGTCGAGCGAGCGAGCCCCATTCAGTCCGCCGATTTGCACCTCTCTCTCTCCGTCGCCCCGTCTCTACCCTTCGCTCTTTTGCACCTGCGCAAGTGTGTGTTTCTCCCGCGGTGCGTGCTGTGTGCGTGTGTGTGTGTGCGTGAGCGGGGGGCACTGTTGCACTGGTATTGGGGCATCGGTGAGTGGGGCGCGCGCGCGCTTTTGCTTGCCGCAGCATCGCAGTCGGCGCCGCTGCCGAAGCTGGCGTCGCCGTCGACGTTTGTTGTTTGCGCCTAACAAACACTCGCAGCGGTTTTTGTGCTGACTTTAGATTTTAGTTTTGCTGATACCGTAAGAGATAAATGACGTGCCGCCGCGGAGCGACGAATCAGCGGCCCAAAACAGAGGAACACAGAAAACCCAGCAGCCAAAACACAAACAGTTTAACTGAAAAGCAAAGAAACAGAAGCAAGCAACAAGCTAAAATGTTTGTTTCAAACATAATGTAATAGCTAAATATAGCGAAAATGTGTTTAAGTTTAAGCCAGCAAGTTAGTAGAAAAACGTCCACGATTAGTGCAAAAAAGTTTAAAATGTTATGAAAATTTTCAAAATCAAGCAAATACCTCAGGCGTAGAAACAAATAAACAAACAAACAAACAACGAACCGAGTGCAAAAACTTAGTGCAATTTCACCAACAAGAAAGCCCCAAATTAAAGCCCCACAAAAGCAGACATAAGAATCATGTCTAGAGTGTAAAACATTGCGTATACGCAATATCGCTGAAACAACCATTAGCGCAGACATCACGCATACGCCGCGTCGTGCAAAATGATTATGGTGCAACATTTGGTGGCCGCCTCGGCGCACAACTTCGCCAGCCAGGCGGCGGCGGCCCTCGTCAATGTGTCCAGCTCCAGCTCTAGTTCCAGTTCCAGTTCGAGTTCCTCCTCCTCCTCCTCCTCGCTGTCCCTCTCGTCCTCCTCCTCCAGCTCCTCGCTGTCCTCGGCCACGCCCACGCCGGTGGCCTCGCCCCTGACGCCCACATCGCCACCGCCGGCAGCCGCGGCGCCCGCAGAAGCCTCGCCGCCAGCAGGAGCTGAGCTGCAGAAGGAGGAGCAGGAGGAGCAGCAGCAGGATGCCGCGGTAAAGGATCAGGAGCAGCAGCAGCAGAAAGAGGAGGCGGCGGCGGAGGCGGTTAAGGGGGAGGAACCAGGTGCCATAGTGGTTGATACCGAGTCAGTGTTGGCGCGGCAAAGTCCAAGTCCAGTTGCGTCCACCAAAGTCCCCGAGTCACTAGAGGAGACATCCCCCAAGTCGCCGCCTGCGAAGGAGGAGGAGGAGGAGGAGTCCGAGTCCGTGGCCTCCGACTGTCGCGAGTTCAAAGTGCTCTACAATCACCTGCGGCAGCAGCAGCAACATCACCACCACCACCAGCACACCCCACCCGCCTCGCCGGACAAGACGCGCAGCACCCTCGACGATGTGTCCAAGATCCTCTGGGAGCGGAAGCAGCAGCTGCAGCGCAGCTCGGTGATCACGGCGGCGCCCACTCTGCAGCAGCACCAGCAGCAGCAACAGCAGCAGCCGATGAGCGACATCGAGGACGAGGAGACGCTGGAGGATGTGGACGATGCGGATGCGGACGTGGAGGCGGATGCCGAGGACGAGGAACTGCTGGAGCAGTACCAGGATGGCTACGACTCGCCGCTGGATCTGTCGCTCGGAGGCGCCACCAGTGCCGCCGCCTCAGCCGCCGCAGCAGCCGCTGCCGCCTCGGCGGCCAGTCGACGACGGGGACGCACCTACTCCGGCACCGAATCCGACGACTCCGCGCAGTGCGAGCGGGCGAGGATGCGACTCAAGCCGGAGCGCAAGGCGGAACGCTCGGCGGCCTACAAGAAGAGCTTGATGAAGCGATACTGTAAGTGGATAAAATCTATCTAAAAGTGAGAAAATATAGATCCCTAAAAATCATATTTGGAAAAATGGATTTTATTTTCGACTATATAAACTTTTTTTGGAATAAAAACATTGATCTTAAAAATATCTAAGAAAAGGATATTATATTGCGATTAACCATTTCGTTGGATCTTAAAAATATCTAAGAAAAGGATATTATATTACGTTAAACCATTTCGTGTTTGTTGGAATATATCTTAAAAATCTTACAAATATCTCAGAAAAGGCTAATATTATGCGATTAACGATTAAATCGTTACAATAACGAGTTAAAAAATTTATATATTTAAATTATTATCGTTGGTAAATTTATATCTTTTTACTATTTCGTTATAGTAATAGTATGGTATTCTTTCCGTAATCAAAAAACCCTTTAACAGATCATTTTTTATTTTGAAAATTATAAACTTAAAGTAAAAAAAAAAATAGTTCCTGGTTTTGGTAAATTCCCGAAAGGTATATAAATTCCCGAAAGGTATAGAAAGCGCACAAAAATTTAAGGTTTAATATTCCAGAATATTTATAAAAACAGCATATCATTAATATGTAAATTTCCGCAATCTAACATTATATCTAGAGATCAAGTTCTTTTAGATTAGAAAATTAATAGAGTTTCCATTTAAATGTATTATCAATTCCTGATAGTTAGTCAATCTATTGTGTTTTCATACAATTGCCAATTAGGAGGCAATGAATCAGCAGCCTGGCGCCCAACACCCCCCATCTTTCACTGGCCAAAATTGTGAAATGTCAATTTGGCAAGAGGCAGAAATGTTTATAACGAAAAACAATGCACAGAGAAAGAGTGGGGCAGCCAGCGGCGAAATAAACATTATTTAAAATAGCGCAATTTCCGCCGGCGGCGCTGCGTTGAGAAGCGCTGAGAAGCGGTAGAAGCGGCCGAGGCGGCAGAAGCGGTAGAAGCGGCGGCGGTAGAAGCAGCGAGTCTACGTCAACGGCTTCGTAACAGTTTCCTAACCCACCTCAACAATTTTATTGATTACTTGAGGCGGCAAACGCCACACGGAGAGCACAAAAAGAGAGCGGCGGCCCCGTCTATAAACTATTGCGCTCAGCTGGCTGAGTTTCTGTTTCTCTGTACAAGTATCCGTATCTCTGGCTCTCCGCTCGCTGCATTCGCTAGTTTGTAACGCGTATCTGTGAGTCTGCTGTTGGCTTTCGGCTGCCAGTGTCTTGGTGTGGAATAGTTTCCCAGTCACTTGCTCTAAAACTGCCACAGCAACTCGCCAACTCGCGACTGGCAACTGCTAAATGAGCTGGAGACTCCGACTTGGTCTTCAGTATCTGTAGCTGTATCTGTATCTGTAGCTGTGTCTGTGTATCTTGCACTTGCTACATACCCACATGAACGTATATATGTATATATTTCTGGTAACCCTAGCCAACAACTTGTTTCCTCTATTTGACTTTTACACGGGGCGTCGTCGTCGTCAGCAAAACCCAACAGCTCCCGGGCTGCTGCTGCGGCTGCTGCTGCCTTCACTTTTGCCAAAGTTTACCCCACTTTAGTTTGGGTTTTCGCTTTGATTTCTGATTTTGGCTCAACTGGAGAGCCCTGGGCTTCGGATACACACCAAACCGCCGCACTAAATGCTGCCTGCCAATTGCAGTTCTTGGCCAAGTGGCTGGCGGAAATGCTCCTCTCGCACATCTGGCCAAAGTGGTCGCCGTCAACGGATTTATGCAGTGTGGGAAAAAAAGGGGGGGCAAAAGAGCTGGCCAAAACTAATGTTCTTCTTGTGAATAGCAAAACCGAAAGTGGGGATCTTAATCTCAACGGGGGGATGATATGTAATGCTTTAAGAGAAACTTGAAATCTACCAGATATAATAAAAACGTTCTTTCTTACACTTACAAGTAGAAAAAGGCGTTACTTTCATCGTAATCAAGGCATAATAACAAGTGCATCCTATTCAAAAAAGATGGTTAAGGAAATTGTCACTTTATTAGCTGTACTTAAAAGACAAATAAGATGGTTATCTAGAACCATATTTGTCTATAGTAAAACTAGAAGTTGCAGTTGCCACTTTAAAAACTTATCTTAGCTGGGTACAAAACAGCTAAAACAGGTGGTTAAAAAATGAGTACAAAATATTCTAAACTCTTTTGTATTTGTATTCTTAAAAATTTAAAGATTATACTTTCTAGTATTCTAGTATTTCTAGTATTTTACAATACTTATATGAATATTTTTGTATATCATGAGTAGAAAATATTCTAAAACTCCTTTATCATTTTTTATTGCAAAGAAATATAAAGATTATAAGTTCTCTACAGTTATTTTAATTTTTTTAATATTTATATAGTATTTTTTAATATTTATTTTATTGTATATCATTACATTTATATTCATAAGTAATATTACTGAGTACCTACACCTTTTCTCCAACTATTCAAAATGTTACTCAATCGATTTGGCTTGATTCCCCCATAAATCGAATGGGTTAAATTCATTGGGAATTTGCAAAAATCTTCGACTGGAACCCCCTTGACCGCCTCGCTCCAAAAACCTGCAACTTCTGTCGAAATATTCCCGTCAGTCGGTAAATCTCTGGGGCTTCCTTTTCACTAGACTCCATTTGAGACTCATATTATTTGTTTTTCGCACACAAATTCCTAGATGATATATATTTTCCGCTTGCGACACGACAAGCATTTTCATCTTTTATTTATATGGGTTTTAACCTTTTTCTGACTATTTTGTTTATACCTTTTTTCCTGGCTGCTTGTGTGCGTTCCTCATGACTTCATTTTGTGGGGCTTTGTTTTGGTTTCTGGTCTTACCTTCAACCTTTCGACGGCAGCCGTAGCGAGCCACCCACACGAAATTGAGGCAGCGGAGGCAACTTTCAATTGCGACATGCGGCGGAGAGCAGTCGACTGGCTCTCTTTGCTTCCGCCCCTTTCCCGCGACGTTTCTTTACATGACAAACCAGCTTGGAGCGTCTGTGTTTGCTCACTGTGTGTGTGTGTGTGAGTGCTCTGTGGGAAATAGTGAAAAAGAGCGCCCCTCTCCGAATGCCGCCCACCGCCCGCCACCCAACTCAACGCTCTGTTGCTTTTTTCAGGCCTAACGCAAAACATTTTGAGGTAGGTTGGGAATAGATTGGCAACAACTGCGCGCACACACACACACCCGTTCACTCACACATACCATCGCACACTCACACACAGGGAGCGTGCGCGGAAAAACTTAAATTTCTCGTTTCGTGGCAAGAAATTAGCAAATGATTTTCCATTTTTTTTTTCTTTTTGCTGCCGCTTTTTTTTTCTTTTAACCCAAATACGGCGGCGGCGGCGGCGATTTTTTCGCATTAGAATTATGTAAGTCGCTGCCCCATATAAATAGTAGGCCTATACACACACGTATCTTTCTCTGGCTCAGATTTTGTAATCGCTTTGGCTCCCCCCTTCATAATTGGCCAACGGAGATTCTGCTCACTGGGCAATGGAGCTTATCTCCTTATCGGTAGACAAGGAGACACACACAGAGTCCCCGATTCCTAGTCGCAGGGATTATGTCACTGGCAACTGACAACTGACAACTAGCAACGTAACTCAATTACAAAATCGGATTAGCAAATTCAAGAAATCGAATTGAGCAAACTTTTCCCGCTCGCAGTGCAGCTGATGTGTGGCCATATGGTCAGTGGATAGCCGAGTGCAATGGGTCGGGTCAAGGCCCCAAACTTGTTGCTGGGAAATTCGCGACAACGAGTCGTATACGTAATGCGGCTACCTAGAACTTGCCGCGGTTACCGAAACTTCCGTTTTCGGAGCTCCGGTTGCAAATTCTTGGCAAACCAGCTGCAAAGCGTAATGAAAAACCCACACTTTAGACATTTTGACTTAAATGCATTTAATATAAATGGATAAAAGGTGTTTGGGAGGTATCAATTTCGATCTAAAACTTGGAAAAAAAATTCATTTAGATTTTTATTTCGAAAATCAATTTTTTTTGATTAAAAGTTCTTAAAAAAAATTGTTTTTTTCTTCAATTTTTGTCAAATATGATAGCAACTAATTTTATTCAAAAATCTCTAGAAAACACAGTTTTCGAAAAACTCAATTTTTAAGAGAAAAACAGGATCTAATTTAAAATAATTTCTTCTTCTTCTATATATTTAGAATTAACGACATATTTTAGAACTTATATGTATGTGTTGCTTCAAAGTTAAGCAACTTTTTTAGAACTTAAACATTTTCATGAGTTGCTGGTTAAACATTAATTAATTAACTTGACAATTCCCGAGCAGAATTATAATATTCACTTTCAATTAGCACTTGTAACCGCATAAAAGCTGGACGCGTGACCAAACACTTTTTTTGGTAAAGAATAGAAAGTGCTAATTAATAATGAAGCTACGAGAAGTGACACAATATTTAAGCATTGAAAGAGTTAAAAATATGTTATAATAATATTTTTAATAAATTAGAATGCTTCTGTGAAATATAAATATTAGTCAAAATCATTATTAAAGAATTATGCAACATTTAATGTTGGACAATAAAGAACATTTATCGAAAATATATAAATAAATAATACAATTTATCAGCATATGACAAATGGGAAATATATTTTTAAAGCGAATGAAAAAATCACATTACAAAATCTCATTTTTCGAAAGGCATATATAGAATCATCTTCCCTGGAGGCAAATGCGTCAATCTATATGCATATTATACCACACCATAAAACAAATAAAAGTACTTAATGACAAATTAAAACAAAGATTCAGCCAAAATAAAATACGAAAGTATATAAAATTACATTATATTTCCTTTTGTGCGATACGAGAAATGTTCGCGTATATAGAGAAATAGCGGTCATAAAAAATGCGAAAAAACAAATGAATGCAAAAAAAGCAAAACAGAACACAGATCGGAGCTTCATTTCGTATCATTTCTTAATGCGGAAATATTGAAGAAGAATTTCTGTTGTCTATATAAGCACACGAATGTGCGTTTGTGTGTGCGTGCGCGTATTAAATGCATATGTAGCTTAAATAAACATACATTTTGTACGACAATGAGAAATTGCCTGATATGCATATGTCTCGCTGCGTGCGTGTGTGTGTGAACAATGAGAATCTGGTGTCTGTGTGAGCTGTGGGCCTTTTGCTGGTGTGCGTTATCCGCGAGACCTTGAACTTGAGACTGAATTTCCAAAAAGCGTACACTCACACAGATACCCCGCATACAGACGCACGAAAAAAGCGAGAGAACAACAACTGGCTTTTATTCTGGCCAGGCCACCAATACATGGGCGCCCGTGAAAGCAGCGACGCTGGCAGCGGCCTGAAAGCCAAAATAAGTCGGCAGAACAGGAATTTAGAGAGCGCCAGAGAGCGTGAGAAAGAGAGAGAAGAAGGGAAGATGGAGCAGCGAAAAAGGGGGAATGGATCTGGGGGATCGGGAATCGGGAATGGGAACGGGAATCGGGAAAGGGGAACGGGAATAATGGGGATCGTGCAAAAACGAGGCAGACGGAACCCAAAAAATATACGACAAAAAATTGGGGAAGAGACATTCACACCAACAACAAATACAATACAATTGCCAAACAAACACATAAATTATAATATTTAAATATAGAACTTTTTTGCGTTGTTGTCGCCTGTTCGCCGTTCCTGTTGATTTTGTTTTCGGCTCTTTGTGCATTTTACTTTCCTCTCTGGCGGCTGCATTCGAATTAACTTGAATTCTGCTTTCTTCCACCACACCCATAACTCTATTGTTTTTTCTGTTTTTTTGGCATCGCCATAAATTGTATTATTATTATTATTGGTAACAAATAAATAAACATGTATCCCAGTTGAGGCACATTTTGATTCCGGTTTGGCGCATTATTGCGCCGCACAAGTGAAATTATCGATACAAAACAATTTCTAGTTGTTGTCGTTTTCGGTTTCAACCATTCGCGGAATTCGTGTGGCATCCATCGCGGGTTTTGGTAATAGTTTTCATGATGAATAGAATTTGAATATGTTTTTTTGGTCGTAAACAAGTAGGGCAAGGCAGTTTTATGATGGATTATGTGCAGGGATTAACGCATTGAATGTGAACAGAATGCAAAGGCCTACTAAATGATGGATTTCTTAATTATGAAAATACATATTATTGTTATTTATTTTTCCCAAAGATTAGCTTTATAAAATATTTTATAAAAATATATAAAAATGAAATGAGTTATAAAAATAAACATTATTGCAATTCATTTGTTTAAAATATTTTATAAAAATATATAAAATTCTAATTTTCATAAACAAAGATCTTAATGTCAAAATGAATCAAATGAATAATAATAATTCTTATAAAATTATTTACTTAAAATTGCCTAAAAAATATCTTAAAGTAAAATTTAACCTATTTTTTTTTATTTCAAAATGTATATCAGAGTTTGAATAATAATAATAATTAGTATAATATTATTTACTTAAAATTTCCTTACAAAAAGCATTTTTAAAGACAAAAAAAATATATATTCCTTTGCAGTATAGGAACTTAGATGTGACTATATTTTCTTAAAAATATATAGCACTCACACTTGCATATAAAAACATCTTAAAGTCCAAATTAGTCTTATTCCTTTACAAGCAAAATGAGTAACCGACTTTCAAGTGCCAATAAAATGCCTTTCAGCTATTTTCCGATGTAATTTGATCATACAAACCAAAGCAAAGCAATAATCCAAAGCCAGCCACACTGAAATATACAATTTCATTTGCCTACTTTCCACTGATTAATGTCAGATGAAAATACGTTATGTGCGATAAAGGCTGAGCTCAATAGGTAAATCCCCCTTCAGTTTTGTGGGGCCCACACAAAAATTCACTTTCCGTTTCTTACCAAACCGCCTACAACTCACAAAACGTCGGTTGCTGCTGTTGTTGTTGTTGGGCACATCAAAAATAGGCCAATAACCAAAATGCCATAAACAATTACAAATCGTTGCTGCTGCTGGTGTGCAATTGTTGTTGGGCAGACAGACGGGCAGCTTCTACGGCTTTCGGAAATGCTACGAAAAGTTGTAAACAAAATTCAAGCACCTCCGATGACGCCTTATCCACCGCAAAACCAAAAAACCAAAAACCAAAATAAAACAAAAAGCATATCGACTCTATAAGGCAAACTAATCATCGAGGTAACAAGCAACGATGGCTCGTACCTACATTGACCTACTATTGCGGCAAATGCTGCGCTATCCGCCGGAATTGTGATGTAACTGTCCCAAAATGCCGCGCACATATCAACGAGCCAGTTCAAGTCCAAATTCGAATTCAACAAAAGAAAAATAGCAAAACCCACCAGCTCACATGCACATGACTTTACCGTTAATTTCTTTGACATATGTATGTCTGTGTGTGTGTGAGTGTGTTGCTTTTTATTCATTTTTGTTGTTTGCCAATTTTGCTTTGTTTTCTCGTAATATATTTAATTTTTTTCTCTTGTATCGCTGTGTATTTTGTCGGTTGGTTAGTTTCTGCTGGTTTTATTAGACCGCATTTTTAGAGGTCAGCGCACATTTGGCGCAGCATTGCAATGTTTTGTAGACTCTATTACCACTGGCTATTTGTCTTTCTTTCTTTCTGCCGTCGTGTTTGTGTTTGTTTATGCACCATTAAAGCTGAACCTCTGGCGGTCTGATTGTTGTTTTTTTTGTATTTCTCTTGCCATTGTGCGGGGGGGGGGGGTGCCACAAAACAAGTACAGTGAAAGCTCTGCGAAGGACTGCTGCTGCTGCTGCTCTGGCATCAGGAAATTCTTGTATACTCTGTGCCTTCCTTCCGTTGTTCACCTAGGCGTATGCGTAATTTGTGCGCTCGTATATTACTCATACGCCTAGTATGCCACACAGGAAGTAACCGCTCACGTTTGCGGCGGCGTACAGGCATAAACTATTTCAACGGGAGTAAACACAATTATTTGGATCTGAATTTCCAGGAATTTTCTAGTGGCAATATAGAGTTTGAATCGAAATAATAGTGAGAGGTAAACTAAAAATTCTTAAAAATAAAAGTTAAAAACAATCTAAATTATTCTGCATTTTTTCTTAGCATTTTTGTCTTATACAATAAATTGGTTTAGACATTTCCATATCAATGATTTATCATTCTATTGCCAATATACAGTTCCGATTGAAATAATAGTGATAGGAAAACAAAAAATTCTTTAAAATAAAAGTTTAATTTTTTTCTTAAAAAAATATTGAAATTATTCTGCATTTCTGTCTTTTACAATAAATTGGTTTAGACATTTCCATGTCAATGATTTATCATTGAGAACCTCTACCCAAATCAACTCGTCGGCGGCCACCTGCAACAAATTACGCATACGCCGCGTATGCCGCAGTAAAAAACAACACGTGAGCACTTCCCCACGGAAAAACTAAAAGAAAAACGCAGACAAGCGCACTAAAATCGACGCGAGTGACGGGCATTTCCGACATTTCCACTTCGACCAGCGATTAAAGTCCCAAGTAAATAGAGGAAAATTCTCGCAACGAAAACTTGGCGAAAATTATATTTATAATTTCCGTTAAAAAGTTGCTGCTGTTGCAGCAGCAGCAGCAGCAGCAGGCTAATTGTGGGTGGCCAGGGGGTAGAAGGGGGTTGGTGGCTAACCATTGCAACCGCACAGCTGTTTTGTTGCCGCGCGATTTCCGTCACGACTTTGGCTTTTTATTTTTGTGGGTAAATACGCTTTTGTGCTGTTGCGGCTTTTGAATTTTTTACATATCAAGAAAAAAATATGGGTATATATATTTTTACATGCTTCTCATTCACCCACGACGAGTGGAGCGGCGGGCGGCAATCAAAACGAGACGACTACCTCGCACAGTGGGGCAAAACCATGTTGTAATAATAACTTTCAAATAATTGAAAATTGTTTTTGATTAATTTTTTATGTTTTATAGGTTGTATTTGTTTATTTAAGTTTATTAGTTTAAACAATAAAATTTTATTTGTCAGCGAAAATTAAAAATACAATACATGTTTTAATTTTCAAGAAAAAATTAAAAAATTTTTTTTTTTTGTTTTTTGAAAATTTAGTTTTATATAAATCAGTTTCTTAGTGATATTTTGCAGAAAAGAAATTAAGTTTATATAAATTTAAGTTTCTGGGCCTAGAATTTTCTCCTGTAGGTTAAATATCATGGGATTTTTGTATGGCTTTTTAGGACTTTCTGACCACTGTGCGCTGTCGACTGGGCCGCCGTGTATTTAAAAAGCTGTAAAAAGCACTCGCACACAGCCGCAACATGCAATAATGCAGCCAGCAAAGCATAAATTGTAAACTCGTCGCCGTTGCCGACAAGCCTTGACCTGATTTCTCTTCCTCTCTTGCTGCCACTCGGCCGTGTGTGTGTGTGTGAGTGAGTATCTGTGAGAGTGAGTGTGCTTGCAAGCTTCATTGCTCCGCTGGCTTTGACGTTTTCCTGCACACTGCAGTTGCTGTGTGTGTGAGTGTGTGTGTGTGTGTGTGTGCGTACCGCTTGACATTCAATGCAATTTTTTTGCCTCTGCTTATTTTCATGCCGCTGCGGCTGCTGCATGAAATAAGTGAAAATGCACTTTTACTTTTCAGCTGCAGCAGCAGCAACGAAAACAACAACAACAACAACCGCCAAAGGAAAGTGAGAAGCTAATTTTTGTTGCCTGCCTTTCCACTGGCGTTGTTTTTAACGGTTGCGAGTTCATGGCTCACCAAATTGGGGCATTTCAATTGTTTCGTTTCGTTTCGTTTTGTTTTATTCGTTTTCCTTTTTGCATACATATTTCGCTCGACATGACATTTCTATGAAATTATGATGCGAATTTTTGTATTATTAGCCCGTTGGATGGGCATTTTGACAGCTGTGAAGAGGACAGGGGCGTAGCCAAGTGCTTGGTGGGCCAAAAGAAAGGTGGAGAGGGGGCAGCGGGATGAGGCTAAGTATTCGTTTAATTGGAACAGCAAAAGATGGACGGGGATTTGAAAGTGTAGGCTACATATTTCTGGTGATTGAAGCAATCGCAAAAATTTAATTCAAACTGATGTTGCTGAAGGATGTTTAATTATTTGGCTATTACCTTTGCTTTTAAGGGGGTATTTTTAACGCAAATACTTATTTAGGCTCATTAATTATGGTTGATATTGCTGAAGGATCTATATTTATTCAATGTTTAAAAAGCTTATGTTTTAATGTTTTAAATGTTTTAAAGTTGTTTTCTCAACACAAAATTGATATGAGAAAATACGCGATGGATGACTATTTTTGGTGCTTCAGAGAGAAATGAAGAAATTGTTTATAAGAAATAAATTAAGTTAATTTTTAATATTTAAAGAGAATTTACTTTCAGTTAACGTCATAATATAGGGATTTCCAAGCTGAATTTTTACTCAACGTCAGCTGAAATAATTGTAGTACATTTTTCTTAACATGATTATGATCCTTATGATTTAGGGAAATTAATTCAAATTAATTTAATCACTTCAGAAACACCATTTTAAACCATCGCTCCCTGCTTTCAATCATTTCAGACACCGAAATTCCTATTGTGAAACAATCGACGAGTCCGGCGCCGCAGCAGCAACACCAGCAACAGCAACACCTGCAGCAGCACCAGCAACAGCAGCCGCACAATGCGACCACCTTTGCCGGCGCCACCGCTCTGCTCCACATCAAGACGGAGCAGAATGCGCTGCTCACGCCGCTCCAGCTGCAGCAGCAGCAGCAACAGCAGCAGCACAGCTTACACGGTGCAACAGGCAACGGTGGCAGCAGCAACGGCAACAATGCCCACCAGCAGCAACAACCGCTGGCCATACCGCACCGCCCGCTGCTCCACAATTTGCTCAGCGGCGGTGCTATCCACAATCCGCACCACAGAAACTACACGACGGCCACAACAGGTAAATATACACGAAGCAAATTATTACTTAGTTACTATTGGCTTAAAACAACTTGATCTTAAGGGACCTTTTCAAAAGAGTTTTTTTTAATTATATTCTTGATAAATAATACTTCATAATACCCAAAGATTGTAAAGATATACGGATACTGATTTTCCATTTTATATAGCAAATTAAAAAGTAAAATACGTTCATCAAAAATACTTATAAGCTTAAATACAAACTATTAATGAAAACAAAAAAGTATTTAAAATTAAAAAAAAAATTTTTAATTAAGAAAATGTTTAAAATTAAAACAAAAATACTTAAAATTAAAAAAAATATTTTAGAAAATGTAAAAGTTTGAATTATTTTTGAAAAATTTATGAAAAAGTGTGTTTAAATCAATTTGATACTTTTAGGGCCGTTTTCTCGTCCACATTTTAAATTTAAAGTAAGCTTTAAATTCCTATAATTTTTCATGGCTTTAAGTCTTCTTCAAAATGCGGAAGAGAAAACGGTCCTTTTAAGGGTAAAGTTAGGGAAACTCTGTTAGCACATCACTTAAATTAAATTAAAAGAGATCACGTTTTTTCGAGTGTAACTGATAGTGAGGCGAGCGTGTCCAGCGGCAAGGTGAACCACTGCACACGCCCTCGACTCGATGCGAGCCATATCGATTGCTAATAGCCCCTTTTCTTAACTCGTCCTCGCTCCGCGTCGCCGAATCCCGTTCGCAGGTTCATTTCCGCCCAGTCCCGCGGACAGCGGCGTCTCCGACGTGGACAGCTCCAGTTCCGGTGGCCAGCCCTGCGCCGACGAGCTGAAGGCGCGTCTCGGGATGCCCGCCGCCACCTCGGCGTCGGCAGCGGCCGCAGCAGCGGCGGCGGCAGCGGCAGCGGCACACCTGCACACGGGCACCTTTCTGCATCCGAATTTATACCAGAACAATGCGGCGAATTCGCTGCGGAACATATGGAATCGCAGTGTTGGGGGTGAGTATACCAGTATGTCTGGGGGTTAACGTGGCCAATTCCAACTGTGTGAGCAATGGGACTTAAAGAAAAGGATTGAAGGACTAGCAAAGCATTACATATGTATATAATTTTAAAGCATATAGATAATGCCAAAAATGTTGCATGTCTTAGAGCCCAATATTCAACCAAACAAAAAGTTGTCCAAAACAAGAAAAACATCAAAAAAATTTTTTATTTGAAGTTTTTTGTTTTTGACGACTTTTAAGTAGGTTTAATACTGGACTTAAAAAGGAAAATATGTAGATTTTTGAAGCTTTCAAAACACAATATTTTTATTCACCCAAATATGTCTATTTCTCAATTCATCAATTAAAAATATACACAGAACTTAAAAATTTATGAGTACCCTTATCAAATTCACCTCAAAAGATATATCTATAATCAGAAAGGAAAAGACATAACAACACTAATCCTGTAAAAGTTCAAAAGTTCAGGACCTACCCTTTATAGGTAACAAGTTTAAGTAAACGATTTGATCGCCGCTTAGAACGGTTTTATCTGAGCCAATTAATCATATGACCTAATGAGACATTTGCATTTGGCAATCAATCTGAAGTTGCTATAATCTGTTGCATACATAATGCACTCCTAAGCCAACTTACTCTTTTTTTTTTGCAAAAATGTCAGGCAAACAAGGCGCACACGCACACACACAAGCAGCACAATCAATTGCAATGAGGTTGTGTTGCACTCGCTGCTTTTATGCTCTCGGCCAGCTGAGTGTGTGTCTGAGTGCGCGTTGCTGTATAAAAATCTGTGGTCATCGACACATTGCCTTTGCGCAAATTGTGAAGGTCACAACGACAACGACAACGAAAGCAACAGCGGCAGCAGCAGCAACAGCAACAACAGCAGCGCCAATGTGGCAATAATGCTGCTCTCGCGCTCTCTTTTTTCTCCCGGAGAGAGAGAGAGAGATGGACAGAGAGCCCCAAACACCAACGCAAATGCAACAGCAACACGAATGGGACACACGAGCGACACACGAACAACGCACGAACATCGCAGCGTGCGTTGCTCTCTGTGCCGAGTGTCTGTGTGTTGGTGAGAGAGAGCTGCTCACTTTTGTTTTTATTCAGCTCCAGTCTTCCCCCCACTCCACTCTCACCCAGCCCCACCCCACCCCCTTTGCAACACCCCCCCTCAAAAGTGGTCCATCGAATCCGAATCCAAATCCGAGTACGAGTCCGAATCCACCGACTGCCAACTGGCTGAGCCGCGAAATTGGGCAACGGCAACGCCGGATGTAAAAAAAAAATGAACTTACTAAATAGCATACAAAATTATACCTGTGCCACCACACAGAAACAGAAGCGGTGTGAAATAGTCGCGAGCGATCTGCGATCTGGATACAATGGGACAAATCGGATTGCTAGCAGACAGATTTATTTATTTATTTATTCAAATATATATATTTATATTATTTTCCAAATATGCATATGTATTGTGGTGGCTGACCACAAATCAACAAAAGTTTAAGAAAAACTTAGACAGATTTGGCTCCAAAACTAGCAAAATATGTTCCAAAACTCAAAAAACGGAAAATCTTAAGAAATCAATGGATTTTAAAACAAATTACTTACATTTTTTAAAAATGTAAAAAAAGATTTTTTCATATAAGAAACGAAAGCAATATTAAGTATACGTACTGACCAGATCTCACTATTTTCTTCTTCTTCCTCATTTTAAAACTTAGTATGAATTTTAGAGTGACCAAATTTGCTTCAAATTCAAGTTCGTGAAGAGTTTATGGATAAATAAATGTGGAATGAATTTTGGAATTTCTTAGCAAAACAGACTTTTGGTATAGAAGACAAGCAATGAAAGGATCTTACGATCCATGCAATGTGCTATAAATTTTTTATTTTAAAATAAATATGTAAAATTTAATAAGATTTTAAGAAAGATTTAACTTCAAAACTTCAAAAAAAATATATATATTTTAGGATCCTAAGTTTTGAGGAAAATACATTTTTTGGAATTCTTTGACAAAAACGAAAAGCACGCAGTTGGAAAAGTGGTTTCCCCAAATAAATGTCTAGATCTGAGACTTTGTGTCCTGTGATTTAGTGTAGCACTTTCTTCTCCTGATCTAATCCACATATTTCATTTCGTCCTTGCAGTGCCCGACAACTACTACGGAAGCAGTGCCGCCGGCAGCGGGGGTGGCCAGCCAAGTGGGCCAGGAAACCCCCAGACGCCGGCCTACCTGTCAACGTCCTACTTCAACGCCCCCACAGCAGCAGCGGCGGCGGCGTCCCAGCGTGGAACCACCATCAACGGCTATCATTCCCTGCACCAGCAGCAGCAGCAGCAACAACAGTCGCAGCAATCGCAGCAGCAACAGCAATTGGCTCACCAGCAACTGTCGCACCAGCAGCAACAGGCGTTGCACCAGCAACTGTCGCACCAGCAGCAGCAGCAGCAACAACAGCAACAGCAACAGCAGCAACACCCGCACTCGCAGCTGAATGGTCCGCATCCACATCCGCACTCCCATCCGCACTCGCATCCGCACGCGGGCCAGCACACGCATTCCACAATCGCTGCAGCGGCAGCGGCAGCAGCAGCGGCCTCCGTCGTCAGCAGCAGCAGCAGTGCCGTTGCAGCGGCGGCAATGCTGAGCGCCAGTGCAGCAGCAGCGGCCACGGCGGCAGCGGCGGCAAACGGATCGCAGAGCGTCATCCAGCCGGCGACGTCCAGCGTCAGCTACGATCTCTCCTACATGCTGGAGCTGGGCGGCTTCCAGCAGCGCAAGGCGAAGAAGCCGCGCAAGCCCAAGCTCGAGATGGGCGTGAAGCGGCGCAGCCGGGAGGGATCCACCACCTACCTGTGGGAGTTCCTGCTGAAGCTGCTGCAGGATCGCGAGTACTGTCCGCGCTTCATCAAGTGGACGAACCGGGAGAAGGGCGTCTTCAAGCTGGTGGACTCGAAGGCGGTGTCCCGCCTGTGGGGCATGCACAAGAACAAGCCGGACATGAACTACGAGACGATGGGCCGAGCGCTGCGCTACTACTACCAGCGAGGCATCCTGGCGAAGGTGGATGGCCAGCGGCTGGTCTACCAGTTTGTGGATGTGCCCAAGGACATCGTCGAGATCGACTGCAATGGCGTGTGAGGACATGAGAAGGAGGCCTGTAAATATAGTTCGATCCGAGCGAGCGGCGCATCGAGCTGGAATGGCAATAGGTTCTGGGGGTGGGGTAAAATCAACCGGCTAGCGGCAATAGTGGCTGAAGGCCACGCGAGGTAGGGATTTCTTTGTACATGCGTTGAGTTTCTTGGTTAGCCAGCGATAAGCATAAGTTACACTTAGCAGATAGTCCCAATACGCGTACATATATACTTATATATATATATATTCACACCCTGTGTCCTGTACCCTATACATACACCCAGCTAAATCGGCGGTAAATAATGATCTATTCATTGGCGTTAGTGTTGTACTTGTAACTGTAATTTTAATTGTAAACTGTAACTGTAATGAATATTGTTATTATTGGTTATTATTATTATTGATACTATTATTAATATTATTATTGCTATTGGCGGAAGGACGAAGGACGACCGAATTGATTCATATTGATATTCGATAAATGTGTGTAATATGTAAATGAGTACGAATCCATATAGCTGCAAGAAATTCTCTATCTCTATTGATCTAAATCTAAATCTAAATGTATATGAGTATGTATATGCCTAGCCTAATGCCCTTTCAAGTGTCCCCCAGCCCCCCATGCTGCCCAAGGACAAACACAGTGCGGAGGATAAAACCTTACGTATATACAAATATGCGGATCTGAACGATCTGCGTGGGTGTCTGTGCTTGGGCTAATTGTTTTTGTTGCTTATTTTATAAACGAAGAGAGATGGAAATTTATTATTTCATAGTTTTAGCTATTTTTACGACTACGTTTAGGTTATTTATTTAAGTGTTTCTCCAGCTTAAAACCCTTAACTTCCCCCCAAAAAAAACCAACACACACACATCCTAACTGGAGCTAAGAACCCAGAAAACTGGTGGTCTAAACTTTCTTGTAATTATTATTTGATAAGTTTTGTATATTTACAACATCAACAGCTAAAAAGATTAACTCACAGGATAAACCAGAAGAAAAGCACTCCTTGAGCCATCGTTTAAGCAGTCTTAGAACACCAAACCAAACTCAACTTTCTCTCGATCTGAAGTTTATTTTTAAAGCGTAAAGTTAAACTATCGTATTCTTGTTAACGTCACACTGCCACAAATCGAAACAAGCCTAACTGAATGGAACAGATCCGAACAGATAACCAAACAGAACCGAGATACTGACCCATAGTTTCAACAACACTGCAACTGCAACCGCAATCCTCAATGCAATATACCGACAACTTCTACAACAATTTCCAAACACTGCCCAAAACGTGCAATCTCTTAAAAGGAAACCTTGAATAGGAAAAGAGAATAAAACCAACTCCTAGTTCTTTAATCTATTTCTTTAATAGTTGCGTTCTCTAAGTACCTTTATCTATTATTATTATTATTATTATGTGTACGTGAAGATGAAATCTACAATATATCATTTTGTTTATGATGATTGGTGATTGATGATGCAAATAAACAAAGTGAGTCTTGAGTTCAACTCTGTTCATTGTAAACAATTTTTTATGATTATTTTTTATTTTTTAAATAAAATTATTATTTCAATTTGTGCATGCGTTTTATTTACACCGAGCCCAAACAGAAAACACACAAACAAAAGAAAAAGAAACAAAAAAACCAAAAGAGGAATAGCACGTAAGCAAAATATATGATACAAATATATGAAACCCGCTACAAATTTGGAATCTAGATATACCTCCCATGAAAAGTACATAAAGTTGCATAAGTTAAAGTATATTCAAAGTCTATATAGGATAGTGGAAAAGATTACCGATATTTAAGGTCGAGATCGCATATTTTAGATAAAGTCGATTTGGTGTATTTTGTAGTTCTAAGACACAGTATGGCATTTGACACCACTTCACGAGGTCTCAGTTTATGAGGTTTCCCCACAGATCATGGATTTATATGTATGTATGTCTACTTATTAGCGTAGGGCATCGCATCTACCATTATTACATAGCGTAAATCAGTTATTAGTTTTTAGAGAATGAATATTAAATGTTATAAGGATGCTAGCTATAAGCACACCCACAAACAGAAGCAGAATCGAACCATTAATACAAAAGTCACGACTCGAGTACAACGAAATCAGTAAACATGAATCTGAGCCACAATCCGGAGAATGCAGCTTTAAATCGAGATAGTACTTCCTAATTTGAGTTTCCCGATTCCCAGAAAGACTTTCCTTCTCTTCGATAGCCTAAAAGCAGTTGGAAACTCCAAACCAAAAGCATTTATACACGCTTAGCACGATAATTGTATATAAACAACTTCTGGACCTCATGATTCCACTTGATTATAAACGTATTTTATATATATACACCAATTATTTGATAGATTGGAACCCCCGAATGCTGGATAAGACCAACTAAATTAAATATAAATGAATACCGATGCCGTTGAGCAGGATTTCTATTCTAGGCTAAGACATCATAACTTTCTATTGGTAACTCGAAAAACGAAACGAACTATATAGCTTTTAAATCGAACATGCGATTATTTCAATATTGTCTAAGGCTCCCGAGAAAAGGAGACACACGACATTCAAATTAACGGATTGCCCCAACTTTAGATAAATATGTTGTATGTACTAACATTAGTTACGATTAGTTTACGGCTAACTAACCTAAGTTAAGTTTTTGCACGTTTATTTGAATTTTGGTTCGATCTTTGTACATTGGACAGACACATTTTCAACTGTCTGCGATGAGAAATCAGCTAAAGCCAGCCACAATATATCTAATATATACACTTTAATGCATACGTAGTAAGGAAGTGCAAGTTGGATCGAGGACATGGTATGTAGGTGAATTTTATGGTTAGAGGAAAGCGCAAGCGAACGGATTAGATTAATTTTTATAAGAACGCATTAAAAAATGAAGCAAGAGCAGCAGTCACAAGATAGCATAATTATTTACTGTTATGACAACATAAGAGTTTTAAGGTTTTTAGCTAAATTTTGTATATTTTAATCTACAAACTATAAAATATATATATTATCTGTTTTATAAATAACAATAAAACGAAAATGTGTTTTTATGTCATATTTTAAATGGTTATGGGCCGACGGAATCGATCGAAGATGTACAATTCCTTCAATTCATTTTATTTGAAGGTAAGAAGCAGAACATTTTTTTTAAATTTTTTTATTTTTAAATATCATTTTTACTGTAATTCTTAATTTGTTTTTTTTATTATATAATATATATTATATATATAATATATTCATTCACATATTTTGCACAAGTATAATATAAAAATCAAAATATTTGTTTCAGTGTAGTCACACAATATAAGCATGGTGCTAAACCATGGTTTGAGACACCGCTGATTCGACTGTGTTTCATGTGTAGTACATTTTCAGAGGATTATTTTGAACGACACTTGCCATTCACAGAAAACATAAGCATTTTTTTAATTTCAACTTATGTAAAAATTGATAGCTAAATATTTATGCACTAATAAACTGATAAAGAAATTAAATAATAAATAACTTACAAAATATCGATACATAACGGTAATTTTTTAATGTATTGTTGACATTTTCAGAGCGATTAACTCAATCAAGTTTACATTTTCTAGATCCAAAAAATCGAAACCTATGATACCGGTCTTAATTTTTCAAATATTTAACTTTTTTATAATTAAGTAGGCCGTGACAAAGCAAACAGTGATTTAGTAGTTACTTGCTGTGAAAACATCGACGCTTTTACCAGACATCGATAGTCGCGAGAAACATCGACAGCAGCGCTTCACGATCTGGCAACCCTGCCGACGGCCATACTTGAAAATACATTTTTTTCTGCAAAGTTTGTCATTGTCACTGTGTGAATGGAATCTGTGATGCGTTGTGGAATTAATAGCGTGCAGTAAACGACCCGTAATGGTGCAAGTGCTCGACGCGTCGGCGAATGCAGTGCGAATAACTATGAATTGATACGAAAGTTGCATAACACGTCGCCTGGTGTCGCGGTTAGTGTGTTTTTCGTCTCGTTTCGTTTCCGCCGCAGTCGCAATTTCCAGAAAACCTCACCACACCACACCACCACCACGCACATACACACACTCACGCACGCAAGGGCAGAGACGCGGCGGCGGAAAAAGTGTGCGGACCGTGGATATAGCCCCTCGTTCCGAACCCGAATCGGAGTCGTCCGCATCGAGTGTGGCGTAGCCAATGTGCTGTGCGATCCCCGCTTCCCCTTTCCGTGCCGCCGCCACCCCCGCCACTGCAGCAACGCACACGGACACGGACACGGATAGCAATACCAATACCAGCGCACTCCAGCACGGCCGACAAAGAAAGAGCGATCTCTTCCTCTTTGTACAGTTAGTTCCTACAGCTGAATCGGCCGACAAACAAAAGGGAATCGGTTGCCTATCCAGAGGCGCAGGAGGTTGCATGTGAAGCACGGAGCAGGAAGTCAAGCGGAAGCCCAACCCCCACACCCCACATCTCCCAAAAAAGAGAAAACCAAACAACAACAACCATGAGTCTGCTGGCCACGCCAATGCCCCCGGCGGCCAACGCCTCATCCTCTGCCTCGTCCGCTGCCGCATCCGCCAGCGGGATTCCGGCCAGCGCCACCAACAACAACCTGCCGTTCGAGAAGGACAAGATCTGGTACTTCAGCAACGACCAGCTGGTCAACTCGCCCAGCCGGCGGTGCGGCATCAAGGGCGACGACGAGCTGCAGTACCGCCAGATGACCGCCTATCTGATCCAGGAGATGGGCCAGCGCCTGCAGGTCTCGCAGCTGTGCATCAACACGGCCATCGTGTACATGCATCGCTTCTACGCCTTCCACTCGTTCACCCACTTTCATCGCAACTCCATGGCGTCCGCCAGTCTCTTCCTGGCCGCCAAGGTGGAGGAGCAGCCGCGGAAGCTGGAGCACGTGATACGGGCGGCCAACAAGTGCCTGCCGCCGACCACCGAGCAGAACTACGCGGAACTCGCCCAGGAGCTTGTCTTCAACGAGAACGTGCTGCTGCAGACGCTGGGCTTCGATGTGGCCATCGATCATCCGCACACGCATGTCGTGCGCACCTGCCAGCTGGTCAAAGGTAGGCACCCACCATCCGACCCCAGCCATGTTCCCCTCACATGTCAGATGGTACTGATTACTGTGGTATATTTTAGCATGCAAGGATCTGGCGCAGACGTCGTACTTCTTGGCCTCGAACAGGTATGGCTAGCGATTATTCGCTACTCTATGGTATAAGCCCTCCCAGAAATCAGCTCCCAATGCGAATGCGGAAGTGGTATAAGCGGTGCGAGTGTGTGTGTGTGTGCGGGTGTGGAATGTGGAGCCTAATCCTCTCCAGAAAGTGGTCAGGTGGTAGAGCGTTCCATGCCATGCTGTGGGTGCAGCTATTCTACCTGCTTTTAGCTAGCAGACCCAGGTATCTGGCCCGAAACAAAGAAAAGGTGAGGACCCAAAGTCACTGAGCGAACAAGGACACGCGGTCCCTTATCGCCGCAGGCAGCCGCCAGCCTGTACAAATCCCGCATCTTAACAAAAAGGCAGTATTTCCCCGGTCCCTTTGGGTTAATTATCTGCAGTTGCCTGCAATAACATTGTAATTTGTGTCGGGAAATCCGCCAAATATCAAGGAATAGGCTGTAATACCTAGAAAAAAGATCGTCTCTTTGGGATACGCGAAAAATTCAAGTGTTAAACGGTTGTAAAACTTTTGCCTTCCAAACATCTGCGCGGATACCTGATATAACTAGCAAATATCTATACTTTCTGGGAAAATTTTGGTTACCCGGGGATTCCAAATCTTGAGAGTTCGAGTTTATAATCCACAAAATACATGCTAAAGATAAAAGACGCCATCGTTGTTGTCACTGATGAAATCCCCCTGCACACACTCACCCAACTACATTATATTTATAATCCCATCCAAAAGAACTGCCACTAAATTGACTTAACCATCCTGGCACAGCCTGCATCTGACCTCGATGTGCCTGCAATACCGCCCCACCGTGGTGGCCTGCTTCTGCATTTACCTGGCCTGCAAGTGGTCCCGCTGGGAGATCCCCCAGTCGACTGAGGGCAAGCACTGGTTCTACTACGTGGACAAGAGCGTCTCGCTGGATCTGCTGAAGCAGCTGACCGATGAGTTCATCGCCATCTACGAGAAGAGTCCCGCCCGCCTCAAGTCCAAGCTCAATTCGATCAAGGCGATCGCCCAGGGAGCCAGCAACCGGACGGCTAACAGCAAGGACAAGCCTAAGGAGGACTGGAAGATCACCGAGATGATGAAGGGCTACCATTCGAACATCACGCCGCCGCCGGAACTGTTGAATGGCAACGACAATCGCGAGCGGGAGCGCGATCGGGAACGGGACAGAGAGCGGGATCAGTCGTCGCTGCTGCCGCCGCCGGCAATGGTGCCGCAACAGAGACGCCAGGATGGCAGCCACCAGCGCTCGTCCTCGGTGGGCGGTGTGCCGGGCAGTAGCTCCTCATCATCTTCCTCCAATCACAAAATGCCAAGCTACCCTAGTGGCATGCCCGAAGCGCATCCAGGTGAGTCCATCTCCAGGTTCTAGGAAGAAACAAGTAATATAACGCGTCCACATTGCAGATCACAAGTCCAAGCAGTCGGGCTACAGCAATCGCCTGCCCTCCAGTCACCAGCGCAGCAGCAGCAGCGGGCTGGGTTCCTCGGGAAGCAGCAGCAGTCAGCGCAGTAGCTCATCCTCGTCGTCGTCGAGCCAACAGCCCGGCCGACCGTCTATGCCCGTGGACTACCACAAATCCTCGCGTGGCATGCCGCCAGTCGGCGTGCCCATGCCTCCGCACGGCAGCCACAAGATGCCTTCGAGCTCCAAGCCTCAGCAGCCGCAGCAACAGCAGCCAGTCCCTCATCCATCCGCCTCTAACTCATCTGCATCGGGTATGTCCTCCAAGGACAAGTCCCAGAGCAGCAAGATGTATCCGAACGCTCCGCCGCCATATAGTAATAGTGCCCCTCAAAACCAGCTGATGTCGCGTGGTGGTTATCCTGGCGCCAGCAATGGATCCCAGCCACCGCCCCCGGCCGGATATGGCGGGCATCGCAGCAAATCCGGCTCCACCGTCCATGGCATGCCGCCCTACGAGCAGCAACTGCCTTATACCCAGAGCCAGGGCTACGCCCACATGCAGCAGCCAGTGCCGCAACAGCCCCAGCAGCAACACATGCCCCCGGAGGCCACGCAGCAGCTCTCGTCGCAGTCTAAGAACTCACTATTCAGTCCCGAGTGGCCCGACATCAAGAAGGAGCCTCTGGCGCAGACGCAGCCACAGCCCTACAACGGACTGCTACCACCTCCGGCCCCTCCAGGCCATGACTACAAGCTGAACAGCCATCCGCGAGACAAAGAAAGTCCTAAAAAGGAGCGACTCACGCCCACCAAAAAGGACAAGCACCGTCCCGCGATGCCAATGGGCAGCAGTGGTAGCAGTTCCTCCAGCTCGGGCTCATCGAAACCGATGCTGCCGCCCCACAAGAAACAGCTGCCCCATGGAGGGGATCTGCTGGTCAATCCCGGTGAGAGCGGCAGTCTAAAGCGGGCCAACGAGATCTCGGGCAGTCAGTATGGTCTGAACAAGCTGGATGAGTTGGACAGCAGTAGCATGCCGCGCGAGAAGCTGCGCAAGCTGGACAATACAACTGGTCTGCCGACATATCCCAGCTACGAGGAGAAGCACACGCCTTTGAACATGTCCAATGGGATCGAGACCACGCCGGATCTGGTGCGCAGCTTGCTGAAGGAGAGCTTGTGTCCATCCAACGCCTCACTCCTAAAACCAGATGCATTGACAATGCCTGGCCTGAAACCTCCGGCCGAACTGCTGGAGCCGATGCCCACTATGCCGGTGACAATCAAGAAGGAACCGGGCGTCACTCCCATGACCAGTTTGGCTGGTGGCCCCGCTCCAATGGATCTGGAAGTGCCCACCAAGCTGGCCGGGGAGATTAAGGAGGAGAGCAGCAGCAAGTCCGAAAAGAAAAAGAAGAAGGACAAGCACAAACACAAGGAGAAGGATAAGTCCAAGGACAAGACGGAGAAGGAGGAGCGCAAGAAGCACAAGAAGGACAAGCAAAAGGATCGAAGCAGCAGCGGCGGCAGCAAGGACAGCTCGCTGGCCAATGAGCCCCTGAAAATGGTGATCAAGAATCCCAATGGCAGCCTGCAGTCGGGCGCCTCAGCAGCTCCCATTAAACTGAAGATCAGCAAGAACAAGGTTGAGCCCAATAACTACTCCGCAGCGGCGGGTTTGCCGGGAGCTAGTGGCTATGGATTGCCTCCAGCTACGGCCACCACGACTTCGTCCTCCTCGATCGGTGGTGCTGCTCCTCCTTCGCTGCCTCCTTACTGCGCTGGCGGTGGTGGCTACAGCTCCTCGGGAGGCAGCAGTTCCGGTGGCAGCAGCAAGAAGAAGCACAGCGATCGTGACCGCGACAAGGAGAGCAAGAAGAGCAAAAGCCAAGACTATGCGAAATACAATGGAGCTGGTGGCAACGTCTTTAATCCCCTTGGCGGTGCTGGCGCCGTACCCAATATGCTCGGAGGAATGGGCGCTCCACTGGCCACTGCTGCACCACCATCCATGCTGTTGGCGCCACAAAGCGCTCTACCGCCCTCCGCCACCGGACTGGCACCGCCCCCCATGCCCGTCTACAACAAGAAGTAGTGGTAGCGGTCACCGGGTTAGTCCTTAAGTCGCACTTTTTGATATATGTATAGAACCTCAGTAAGTCCGATGGTAGGCTAGTTGTTAGGTTTGTTGGTGAGATGCATTATTGATTTTAGGTAAGCGCTAGCTAAAACTCTAAAAGGCGAGTCGAATCGTGAGGAGATAAGTGAAAGAAGTGAAGAGGAGGTCGCGATGGGGCTGGACGTGAACACAGAACTCAAAACGCGAGAACTTTTGTACAGCATTAATTAATTTATAATTATAATAATAGCATACATATACGCCCACATACATAAAAAGACTAGTTGTAAGCGAATTTGTTGGCGAACGGAATCCGAGGCACAGGCAGAATATTCACACAGAGCAGCAATGGCCGTCTAGCATTTAAGTTAGCAAATCAAATACCCGTAACACACAATGTAAGCTGTATATAGCCACTCACAAACACACACTCACACAAAACGAGAGATATATAGAACCGACTTCCGCTTAGCAAATATACTAAATACGGCCCCAACTAAATGCAAGCCAGACAGAGTAAGAACTTCAGAGTAATCCACACGGAACACATAGGCAGAAGGAGAAGCAGGAGGAGTAAGTAGTTGTGGGAGAGGATAGCAGATAGCAGAAAAGCAAGCCAGCGCTTTGATTCAAAATTGAAGACGCCAAACTACATAATAAATTATTTAATTAAAACATAGTTGCTAATCCGAAAACGAATGATGAAGTTTATATTTAGTTAGCAAAGTTTTTCTTTCCTTTTTGAACGATTGCCCTGATTACCAACCGATTTCCAAGTTCATTTTCGACACATAGCAATATATACAGTAGCGTATTTTCAGTTTTCAATGAAGATAACTAAGCAGATCTGATTGTTTCAGCGGAGGATATTATGTTTCAAGATCGCCTGGAACGTTGACGTAGCTTTCATTTGTTTTTAATTTATTTTTTAAATAGAATTACGAAACGAATTACCACAAAAAAAACCAAAACAAAAACAAACATAAAACCCCCAAAAACGAAAACAAATTATGCAAACAAAAAAAAAACCCAAAACAAAATTTTAAATAAAGAAAAAAATTGTTGTGCAAGAAAACAAAAAGGTTTAAAAATTATGTAAATGCAAGCGAAAACGTTGCAAGCAAAACTAAGCTAAATGAACGAAAAACTAACAAAATGCTAAAGGAAGAAAAACAAAAGTTAGGCATATAGAAAACTAAGCGAGATCTATATATTCGGGGCGAAAATGAGAATGAAATGAAATTTTATGTAATTTTCGACTAAGGCAAAGGTTAAGCGACGTTGCGCGTTTTTCAAAACTATTCGTACTCGTATATTCGTATTCGATTTCTCTACTACTGCATTAAGCTGCAAGCATATATAGCTCTAAACACACACCACACATCCATACACACTCCCCACACAATCGAGAAACATTTACTTTAAGTTGGGAACCCGAGAAACCCGTTTTTCTAATCGATCGATCTCCCACCCTCGATCGAATGAATGCGTAATTTGTATCTAAGATTTAGATTTTCTTTTACATACTTATTCTTGGCCCCACATACCCCATCCCCCACCCCATCCCCACCCTTCGCCCTCTCCTAACTTAAGTTTTTGTACATACTTAGAAAGCAAATGGAAAACCCGCCGCTCGGGTGGCGGGCAAGTGTCGGGTTTCATTGGGATTGTTTGGTTGTGCGTTCGAATATGAATCCACTCGTCACTTGCACGCCCCACGAGGGCACGAATAAAAATCTTCAAAACCAGGCAAAAATTCTAAACAAAAAACAATAAAAACGCAAAAAATAAACAACAAAAAAATCAGGAAAAAATTAAGTAAACTGTGTTTTTCTTGCGGATTTTAATGGACTTTTTTTTATCAAAATTATAATAATTTTTACCGTATGTTCTTTGAAATTTTACTTCAGGGGTTCTTTTTTTAAGTTTTCCAGACCAAAATTACGCAATCTCAAAGTTGCACTTCAATTTAAAGACTATACAAATTTAAATAGATTTTTATTTTTGATTGATCAGAACTCGAACAAAAAGAGCCACGATTTTTTTTGTAAACTAAGGTAAAAATTCACAAAAAATTGATAATTTTTAAGGTTCTTCCCAGTAGAGATTGAAAAATATCGACATTTTTCAAATATTAATTTTTATCGGAAACATCGATGTTTTTCTGACTTTTTTTAGAGACTAACAAGTGTCTACTAAATTAAACAAAAATCAGAATCAGAAAAAATCTTCTGACTGTAATTAAAAAAGTATCCGGACACCGCGAATTCCTATCCTTGGATAAATTCTTGATTTTCAAAGTGCAAGAGTATTATGCACATGTAGGTATAATATAAATAGTTGTTATAATCAAAATTATAATCTTTTTTATTTTTACTTTTTTCTTAAAAAATATCTTTATTATCGATACGGTCCTTTTAAAATATCGTTATTTTTCAGGCTCTACTTTCCATTGCTAAAACATTGTAAGAAATATACAAGTTTATCTGTAAAAAAAACCTTTAAATGCTTAAATTTCAGAGTTGAAATTGTTTTTCTTCAGTGATTAAACTTTTTTGCCTATGCCAAAAAAGCTTGAATCATCCCAGATTTATCATCTTCATTATCGTATTGAAGCAAACATTGGGTTTTTTATTTTTAAATACAAGTGATACTTTTTTGTGAGGTATCACATCTAAAAAGAAACTTCAGCGAAAGCTAAAACGAAATTAAATTTATTCATTTGTATCAGGGAGTTAAGCCCAAAATTATTTCGGTTCCGGTACTGATCCCATACCGATTCGTCCTATTTGGTGAACGATTATATTTTGGTAATCATGTCTTGGTTCCGGTTCTGAACCGGTTCGTACCCGTGAGTTTAAAATTTTTCAAATAATAAAGAATAAATAATACTTGTTTACAATATAAAATCGACTTATTCCTCATCAAAGACAATCCCTCTTTACCGGAAGGTAAAGTACACCTCCCTGATTAAGAAATGGTGTCAATTTTGACTCTTTTTTATTTTCTTTCTCAAGTTCTGATAACCCGATTTCGTTGATCAAAGAAGTAATGGGTAGGTACAGGCACCCATTTGAAAGGTCAATATCAGAATATTTTAATAGTTGCTTTAAATTGTTCTTGAGTTTTATACAGATAAAATCGCAATGTTTAGTTAGCCATCAGCCGTGGGCGATTACGTGCTTCAGGATCCACTCCAAGTAGCTGCTGATGCGCGTGAACACGGCCGGAAATCCCACCTGGCAGCCCATGGAGGTGCCAAAGGAAGTGGAACCGATCAGGTAACTGGCGTTTCCCTGCTTGTAGACCAGCGGTCCGCCGGAGTCGCCGTGGCAGGTGGACTTGCCGCTGGTCGTGCTCATGCAGATCATCTTCTCCGAAACCGCTCCGCTCCAGTACATCCGGCACAGGGCGTAGGGCATCACGGGCATTGCGACGTACCGCAGCACAGGTGAGACCGTTTCGGAGGAGTCACTATCGCGTCCCCAGCCGGAGGCAAAGGCCCGGACAGATTCGTAGGTGGGAAACTTTCCGTTCAAACGGCGCGGCAAATTGGCGGCCCGAATGCGATCGGTGAAAGTCACAAAGGAGGGCATTCGAATCAGCGAGATGTCGTTGACCACCGTGCTGGCCGTGTAGTTGGAGTGCACTATGATACCCGATCTCGAGACCACGATCCTCTTCTGACCCACCTCGGCCTCGTCGGTGATGTTGATGGCCCCCAAGTAGACCGTTACGGATTCCGCCCCATCCATGCAGTGGGCCGCTGTGATTATCCAGTAGTGTGAGATCAAGGTGCCGCCGCACCAGGAGCTCCCATTTCCGTAGGATACGTTCAGACCCGCCTGGTAGGGGAACTGACCCACTTCCGCCAGTTCTCCATTGGTAATAAAGGGTTCCACTTCGGAGTCGAGCAAATCAGCTGAACAGGAGGCTGCCAACAGGACACAGAGCAAAAGTTTCCTCATTTTACGACGTTCTAAAATAACTGAGGAAGGGAGACTGCTCCACGGTTTTATAGGAACGGGTTAAGCCCCCAACCATTTGTTATCACTGATAGGGAAACCCTCAAGCATCAAGCACCCTAGACCAGGTGGGATTATTACCCTGGTCACTCAAAAAACAATTCACTTGAATTTAGATCGTAATGAATCACTGCAAACTGAAATCAGCACGTGAGGTTTAGTTTATTTTCTGTATGAGTAGGGCTTTAAGGCATTGAAGACCTGGTTTAATCAAAGCAAATCTTCAGTTGGAACATGATATAAATATAACACTTTTTTAAAACAATTACCTACAAATTTCCCATTTTCAATTGCGTTGATAACGGTTTATTCATATGGTACTGATTTGATTGATGTGTGTTAAATGATATGGTTATCTTAACTTGAAATTCCACCATCCACTTTAAGTTGGTCAGTAATTCGTAGTTTACTTTTCAGCATGTATCTTAAAAATGGGAGCTTTTAATCGTACAGATAATGGCCATTTATAGAGGGTGTTCTTCAAACATTTACAATTTTTAAACTTTTTTTGTTTGTTTCGAATGATAATAAAGAAAAGTTTATTTTAAAAGGTGTTACCCAAAACACCTTTTTAAGGAGTTTTCCCAACTTGGAACACGCTTAATTGGTTGAGTGCTCCTATCGCAGTCCCGTGATATACGAAAGCGAAACATATGTATTTAAAATTTCTATAATCAAGTGGCGTTCAGATCAGTCCGAAATGATAGTCCATAATCTGGCATTATGGCCAGTCGTACTTGCAGATTAACCCATTGAGGGGGCCATAAATATAAATCCTCATTCAGTGCGTCAGTGGCGCAAGTAGTGGAGTCCGAAAAACATGCAAATCACAACGGTTTTAGTTTCTCTGCTGGTCATTATCCAGGGAAGGTCGATTTCCTGCCTGGATTTGGGTCATGGAATCGACGGGCGAATCGCTGGCGGGGAATTGGCCGGTGTGAATCAGTTTCCCTATCAAGTGGGTTTGAGCATTGAGGAGCCCAACGATTTGTTCTGCTGGTGCGGAGCTAGTTTGATCTCCGACCGATTTCTACTAACGGCAGCACACTGTGTCGAAAAGTAAGTATTAGATATACTATTTAGTGACCATACTAAGTGTCTTCCATACCTCTCGCAGGGCAGTCGCTATCACTTTCTACTTGGGTGGAGTTCTGCGACTAGCACCCCGACAGCTTATCCAAACGAATAGTCCTCAAGTGCACTTCCATCCTGCTTGGAATTGTGAAACTCTGGAGAACGATATTGCCCTGATACGATTACCGGAGGAAGCGATTTTATGCGATTCCATAAAACCCATCCGGTTGCCGGGAATCTCATCCAGAGATTCCAGTTACGAATACGTCCCCGCAGTCGCTTCCGGTTGGGGTCGCATGAATGATGGTAAGAACTGTTATATCTTTTTTAGATTTCTAGAGTAATAATAGGGTCATTTATAAATGTTCTTAAAAATAATTTTCTGCATTGCAACATTTTTGAATAATTCCGATACTTAACTACGAACAAAACCAAAAAAAAATTCAAATGTTTTTATGATAATGATGGGGTTTTCCTAACATTTTTTTTGTTTAAACATTATTATAGTTATAAAAAATTAACCACAGTTTTATATATTCAAGGCAAGCTTTCTATAATTTTTAGTTTATTTTCTTTGTTAAAAAAATTGTTGTATGGAGAAATTCTATAATATAAATTCCCTATATACAGACTCCGCTGCCATCTCCGATACCCTTCGTTATGTCGCCCGCTTTGTGGAATCCAATGAGGACTGTCGGTACTCCTACGCCAACATAAAACCAACCAACATCTGCATGGACACAACTGGTGGACGATCAACTTGCACGGGAGACTCCGGAGGACCGCTGGTCTACAACGATCCCAACCAAAATACCGATATTCTGATTGGCATTACTTCATATGGCAAAAAGTCAGGTTGCACTAAGGGATACCCGTCGGTTTTCACACGCGTCACCGCCTATTTGGAATGGATAGGCGAGGTGAGCGGGGTTATCTATTCGTAGAATCGCCCTTGATGGCTGATCAAACAGTGCTGGGCACTGCAATTAAATTAAATGTTGAGCATTTTAGTTGTGACTGTTGCTTTCATTTCAGAGGGGTGGGAGTGGGAGAAAGACACTTCAGAAAGCGACGCATTTGGTTAAGATAACCAGTTGCTTCCCTTGCCTGTAAGATAAGAATTTCATATTAGTAGCCTAGCATACTTTTTAGTGGCTTTTGGAAATGGAAAGAGTATTTGCATTAAAGAATATTTAGGGATAATACATATTATTATACCTATAATAAATAAAACATAATATTTTAAGGCTTTTAAAATCTTTTTTAGTAACCAAGACATCAATATCTTGTTTAAGAAAATAAAAGCTACAAGGAAACAAGAAAAAAGCTAACTAAGGCCAGCCGAAGTCTATATACCCTTGAAGATAATTCCTATTCAATTACAAATCACAAAAATCTTAATTTAGATTTGCAACAAGAAAATTATAGCAATTTTCATATTATTTTGGCATTAATTAAATGATCATTCCTATGGCAGGTATATAATATATGTTTATGTTAAATTTAATTCGAAATTCTGAATACCTGAAATAAAAATGACGATCCTAAAATTTGTTTCCTTCAAATTTCCCATTAGTTTTCCGATTGTTCCTATGGGAGCTATATGATATAGTCGTCCGGGTTTTCTAAAATTTAATTCGAATTCAAAACAGTTTAAAAAATTATATTCCCAAAAGCATTAGCCTATAACGCAAAAAACACCGAAGCTATTATTTATTTTCTATTATTTTTCGATCCTTCCTATGGAAACTATAGGATATAGTTGTCCGAACGGACTGGTTCCGACTTATATACTACCTGCAATAAAAAGACGAATTTTGGTAAGGTTTCATCTTGATAACTTCAAAAGAGAGGAACTAGTGATGCTAATCAAGAATATATATACTTTATGGGGTCGGAAACGTCTAATTCACTGCAAACTTCTGTCTAAAATCATTGTACCCTCTGCAAGGATATAGACAAGTTTTAAAATATAATTACCTTTCATCATATAAATCAAGCAAACAAATTACCTTAAATATTATTTAACTACAATTATCAAGAGCATTATTAGGAAAAAAAGTTAAATTACTCCAAATAAATACTAGGTAAAGCGTAGTCGTAATCAATTTAAAGCTCTCCAAAAAAAGTTTCCAATTTATAAATTTTCCACAACGCAGACTTTAAACTCCGACAAATATTAAGACCCGTACTATCTTAACTGCTTCTGTTATAATTTTTATAATTTCGATTAAATTAAAACGATCTCACGTACTTATCTTTGGGTTTCTTTGTCGATGGATTATACGAGCCTCTGAAAAAATCCCCAATATTCTCAATTGTTTCCCTAGTATCTTTTGGCTGGGGAGAATTTTGACGAATCACGGCCCCGTATCTGATCAGTTTCAATGAGCTCGCGCGATGGGAAGCGCAGATCAACTCCCATATCGCTCGAAAGGCGTATGCCGATTGACGGACGTTACACAAGGAGACCTGACCACTCGAGCAGGTGCCCGCAGATCAGATAGCGCTGGAGACGTCACTTGATTGGACTGTGGCGGCTATAAAAGCGGCGGGATGAGTCCGAGTGGGGCATACTTTCCATAGGTAGCTCCAACATGAAAGTTCTCATTGTCTTCGCTCTGGCCTTGGCCTACGCCTCCGGATCGGCCCTGCGCTCCCTGGACGGACCCGGTGGTCGCATCACCAACGGTCACGATGCCCGCGACGACGAGTTCCCCTACCAGGTTGGACTATCGCTGAAGATCGGCTCCTCCTCGGCCTGGTGCGGTGGCTCCCTGATCGGACACGAGTGGGTTCTGACTGCCGCTCACTGCACGGACGGGTAAGCTCCAAAGGATTCAAGAGTGGAGGTTTTCTATCCTCGCTAACTATCAATCTTACTCTTTAGCGTTGACTCCGTCGAGGTTTACTTGGGCAGCACCGTTCGCAACAGCCCCAAGGTCAAGCACCACGTTTCCAAGGACAAAATCATCATCCACGCCGACTGGAACAGCCGCACCCTGAGGAACGACATTTCCCTGATCCGCATTCCGTCCGTGGAGTACAACTCCGCCATCCGCAACGTTGAGCTGCCCAAGAGAGAGTCCCACTACTCCACCTACGATGATGATAAGGTTATCGCCTCCGGCTGGGGCCGTACCTCCGACTCGTCCAGCTCCGTGGCCTCCCACTTGCAGTACGCCGAGATGAAGGTCATCTCGAACGCGGTGTGCAAGAAGACCTATGGCTCCACCATCCGCGACACGAACATCTGTGTGGACACCCCCGCCGCCGTGTCCACCTGCAACGGCGACTCCGGTGGCCCTCTGGTGCTGGCCTCCGACAAGGTCCAGGTTGGTCTCACCTCCTTCGGATCCTCCGCTGGCTGCGAGAAGGGATACGACGCCGTGTTCACCCGTGTCACCAGCTATCTGGACTGGATCGAGGAGCACACCGGCATCTCTCGCTAAGTTGCTGAAGCTTTGATTAAAATTTTCTGATATTTTTGAGCATAAAAATCTGTTTTTTGGGCTGTGTTCTGAATCAAGATTGGGTGAATCCAATCGAATTTTATCGGTAGCATTTGGCTAGCAAAAGAAATATTTTAGATAATAACAGAGAGAAACTAATGTCACTCCGCTAATTCAAAAAACATCTTTGAATTCGAATTACTTAGCTTTAACCTTTTCTTTTTTATTGGTATTCATTTTCTTCATGTCGCTTTCCTATCGGGCTTTGAAACAGAAGTTCCAGTCCATGCTTTCTTTACCATAATTTGACTTTAAAATGTAATTTTGATTGACTCTCGATCGGTCAATAATCATATTATCATATAGGCCTCCTTTTGCAGAGTTTCTCTTTCGCAATAAACATTTGGAATGTGTCTGTATGTAATTAACATTTATACAATATACATTGATTGCATTTTTTAAGGTTTTAGTTTATAGGCTTGGTTTTCGTTTATATATATTTGATGTTTGTCTTTTTATTTAATAGTAAAGAGCGACTTCTACGGACTAACATTATCATTATTACGAATACACATACAGTTATACAGAATAGAAAATTTAAATTTGTTTAAAAATATGCATTCATCAGATTACAAATATTAACTTGCGTTTATCTTAATTTTTCGCCTTTAGGTATTTGCTGTGGGCATGTATAGAGGAATAGCGCATAAAAATAACAATTATAAAAAGGTTTCTCTGCATATACATACAATATACTTTTGACTCTATAGATTTAATAGTTAGTTTGGATTCCTCGCGTCTCACTTAGTTTGTAAAATGTTCTAAACTTTTTACAATTGTCGGCAATGTAATAAATATATTTATATATAATTTGGACTCTTTGTTAGGTTTTGTGGTTCACCCTGCGCAGCTCTCTTTGAATCCTTCTCTCCTCTGCTTGTATAAGGTGCAAGTGTTGTGTGTGAGTTTTGGCGCCTAGTTAAAATACATACGAAATAACACTAAACTAGCAAAAATGATTATAATACAAAAGCAAACGAACAAATAAGTACACGATCTGCTGGCGGTGCTATTCCAAGTGGATGCAATGAGGTTGCGGTTGTGCCGCTGATTTCGCTGCTGCTGCTCAAGTCGTTGTTGTTGTTGTTGATCTTGTGGTTCATGTGATGTGTGGAATCGTTGTAGCTGCTCCTCCTCCTGGCGCTGCTGAAACTGTTGCTGCACCTCCAGCCAAAGCCATTCGCTTTCACTCCCGTTGCCGGTGTTATTAATCAACTCCAGCAAATCCTTGGCTGCCCTCGATGGCCTTGATCAGTTTGTCCTTGAGTTGTAGGTAGCCCTCATAGGGTGGCAGGTCGAGGCGATTAAAGCTGTGGATGAATCTCGTTAGAGAGAAGTTTTTATTAGCCTTTAGGGGGCAGCTCACCAGGTGTGTGCCCTTGGAAAGTTATTGGGCGTGCCCCACTTCTCGATGGTAAACATCTGGGGGCCATTGGAGCCGTACAGCTCCTTGAAACCGTTCATTGGCACGCGCGATGTGCCCGTCACGAACTGCAGCAGGCGCGAACGCATCTCGTTGGAGAACGAGAGCACCGCGCGCCAGAACCACTGAATGATTATGTGATTCATATGGTAGTCGCCCTTGTACAGAGTATTCTCTCGCCAATCCTTCACATCGATGTTCTGTATGCCGCACATCAACAGCTCCAGCTCGTGCTCGTCGAATATTTTAATAAGATTCAGGGGGATAATCGATCCAAAGCCGTCCAAGAAGGACGACATCTGCTCCTTGACACGTGCCACAAAACGCCATTCGATAACCAGTCTGTGGGTATATCGGAAATGCGTGTAAGCCTTTAAAACAATATTGAATAATTTCTACAACTCACTTGATGTATTCATCCTTGTTGTCATTGGTCACGTCTATGTTGGCGCCGCCCGGCTTCAGTTCGTGCTGACTCTTCTGGCCAAACACGTCCTCATCCAGGCAGAAAGTCAGTTCCAGGATGCGCGGGTCGTTCTCCTTGATCCACATCAGCGAGTTGTAGTATTCCGTATCCACGGATTCCATGTCCTTCAGGTCAATGGGCTTCTGCAGCATCATCTTGTAGAATGGACGAATGAAGAAGGCATCCAGCAGCTTTCCATGATACACAGCCATGCCCGCGATGCGGCCAATGAATCTGTGGGGTTAATCCAACTCTTAGCAAGGGGATTTACTTTAAAGATAAACAAACTGCTTACTTAAAGTAACTTAAATGCTCCTCGTTGCACAAACCGCTGCCATTGTTTATCTGCAGCGTATAGTTGTCCATGGCCGAGTACTCAAAGAGACCGTAGTACGGATTAAACATCTCCTTCGATAATAAATAGAACCATTCCCTAGCAAGGCCTCCATAATCTGCAATGCCAAGTCATGCATTTTTATTCCAAGATAACGATATTATGGTGATTTACTTACCTAACCCAGTTTCCCCCTCAAACTCCACCCATAATTTAGTCTTTAGTAAATCGGTCTTGGTCACCGAGCTAATAATTCTGTAAGAATCCTCCAGTATCGATGTACGGCGAATACGAATTTCAAATTTATTTGGTACGTTTGTCTGAAAGAAAGAAGTAAAATTAATTTAGTTTTTAATCAGAAAATGGGGATTTTTCAAGTACTCACAGGCTTCCTAATATGACTCTTGAAATACTCGTATTTCTGCTTGTAATCTCGGGAGTAGGGCACAGCCTGTCCGGCAATGTTCGGATTGGACAAGCGAGGATCCTCCCACTGCGTAGTTCGTGTGTCTGCAAAGGGAGTTTAATTGAATTAGTTGTGGGAAAGGATACACATTTTTATCTTAGCCAAAGCTCTCTTATAAGCAACTCACTATGATCTATGTAGAACACGCGACCATCGGTGTGCACCCGCTCCTCCCAGCCCTCTGGCAGGGGACCCAGGTCGTCCTCGACGCGACGCGTCTGATTTGGCATTGGGCTGGCCCTTCCGTTGCGCGGATCTATCCAAGTGGTCCGCCGGGAGGCGTGGTCAATGAAGAAGGTCCTCCCGTTGGGGGCTACCTGCATCGACCAGCGCGGTGGCAGGGGTTCCTCCTCGCCACCAGCATTCTGCAAGACAAGATCGCCACAAAACTTTAGCCACTTTACCTTCGAAAGTATCCCTGGCACATGCAGATAGAATATATCGCGTTATGCGTTTTTCGTGTGCATTTAGGATGGGAAATAAGAATAAGGGAGTCGACTTTACTTGTTCCATTGGAGGCACAGCCGCGTTGTCTTCCTCGGAATTGCGTCTGGTGGACGGAGCTGAGATGTCGGAGGGATTGTGGCTGTCTGTGTGATCGGTGTCTTCATTCTAGTCATTGGTGGGTGGATTATTGTATTCAAAAATGTATACATATGGATGCATTGCATTGCGTAAAGTATTTTTGTTGGTTCGGTTTTGGAAGAAACAAAAAAGAAGTGTTGTTCAAATTAAAATCGAATTCTCAAATGGAAAATCTTCTAAGAACACAAATCAAGCCACACATGCAAACATAGAAAGTACTAAAACTAATCGAATAACTTAGGTCTGAGCTGAAAAACAAGGATTACACAAAGCTGCACTGAAGCAATATGAGGGTAAGTACCAAAAGTAAGTATAGCATGCAACATAGACGCAAGGATGTTGGGGAGCAATCGGGATGGACTCGGTTTGGCTTACCGCTCCCATGCCACAACACAAACACAGAAATTTTGGGTTTTTCTAACACTGACAGATTTCGAGACGCCAAATAGTTCGAATTTTCCAACCGAGTAACAAACGATCGACAGAAGACAACCAAGTTTTTAGACTACGAGTGCAAATGATCTGAGTGCGGATGTGTACACATGTGCTGACCGATGGCTGTTGTTGCTGGTGGTGCAATTGAAGTTGCTGGGTGTTTCGTTGCCCCCGATGCTGCAGCTCCTGCTGGCGATGATCCACATCAAGCTACAAGTGAAATGAGTGATGTGGGTGGTTGGTTTCGATCTTTTACTCGAGAGAGATGAGGGTGAGTGCTAAAGACTTGCTAACCAATATTCTATTCTGATGCTGCTGCTGCTGCTGCTGCTGCTGCTGTTGCCGCTGCTGATGCTGCTGGATATGCAGTTGCATCTGCTGTCGCCGCCGCTGCTGCTGTCTTCCGGCCATGTTACCCGCGGCCCGCCGCGTCAACAGGTTGGTCATGGCTACGTCCGGCACCCCGGGAGCCTCACGCACCGGCCGCAGGTCGTTCTGCAAACTGGTCGCCGAGATTTCGGGCGGCCTATGGGCGACAGGATGTCGCAGGGAATTGTAAACAAAACTGAGGTCATGAAAGATAGATAGCGAGATTAGGAAGCTGGCTGCGAAGTGAAGGAGCCTTGGGATTCGGGGGGATCTTTTGGGGTACGGACAGAATACCGACAGAAGGCTGGGGGATCGGTTTGGATGGGTGCTTGTAGCGGATGATAATAACCTGGTATGGTCCATGGCTGGGTCTGTTTGGATCTGTCCCTCTGGACCACCTAACATGGCCATGTGACTGGGAAATCCATTATTGTTGTTGTTGGTTGGTGTGTCAGGTGGCGATGAGATCGTTGTTGGTGCGGTTGTTGCTGCCGTTGTTGGCGGAGTTGCTAAGCCAGCAACATTGTTATTGTCCTCTAAACTATTCCGACTGATGGTGTCCTACATGTATACAGGGATTGGTTAATGTTGGGCACTAGACAGCTGGATTTCTACAGTGGGGCTTAACAAAAACCTAGCGAAAGATCTACTGCGGTATGCATCTCGCAATTAGAAACTTAAAAAGCGCTTCCAATAATGATACCATACGACTAACATCTTATCAAGAAACTAGCGATACGCGATACGGAAAAACTTTGCCATTACGAATATGCGTCTCAGGTACAAGTTCCTATCGAGTATATCACAAGTGTGCGCGCTTCGGGATGTGGCTGCGGGCTGATCTGGGTCAGGTGTCGGAGGCTGCAGCTCCGCATTATCCTGCTCCTCGTCATCGCCATCCTGCTCGGCATCCTCATTGTCATGCAGCTCGCCGCAGTGCAGACAATTGGCCTGATTATTCTCGAGATCCACCATCTCCTCCCCGTTCTCAGCCACATCCTCGTCCTCGCTGCTCTCCTCGCTGGCCAGGGTCTCCATGTGAGCAGCGTTCCTCGACCTCTGTGGTTTGTGGTTTTTTTTTTTTTTTTGTTATTGTGTTAGTCGGTTCGAGTGCGTTTTGTGTGTGCATTGTGTAATGGGTTTGTGTTCGATGTTGAGGTTTAAGAGATCATGCACAAAAATCAATCAAGTCAATTGCTCATCACACATGCATAATAAATAGTTATAAATATCTTATGGTATATATAGAAATTTACAAGTTTTCCTGGTGATTAAACAACTCAAAACTGAGCCTTCTGAGGAGTTCCGGAACCAGGCTTTTTCACTTACCGCCGAACGTCCCGACTCCGTTTCGTCCACGCTGATGTGAAAACGTCTCTGGAAATCCGAGGCCAACTGGTCAGTGGATTGATTACTGTTGCTCGTTAAACTGCAAGGAGATTACAGTGATTAGTCAGAGAAAATTTATATTTATATAAAGAAAAGGGTCCTCTTGATTTAAAGTCATATTTAGCCCTTCCAACTTACACGGTAGGTCTCTCCCATTGCGTCGTCCTTGCCGTGTGATTCACATAGTACGTGCGCCCGTTGGCATCCTGGCGCTCCTCCCAGCCAGCGGGCAGGGCATCGTGGCCGCCAGTAGGAAAGGGGTGCTGCGAAAGGGGAATACCACACGATTATTATTTGCATTTCAAAGGGAATAGGGACACTCACCGGCTGGGCTGAGGTCTCGCCGGCATTGGTGGCCTCCACGTGCTCCCACTCGCCATCGCTGTTGCCGCTGGACGGCTCGCTCTGCTCCCGCGTCTCCCGGATGAAGGCGTGGTAGATGCGCAGGGTGCCCTTGATGCGGGATTTGGCGCTGCTGGGTGGAGGGCAGGGGATAAGGTAAATATTAATGAGCCAACCAAACAGGTGCACAGACACCGCCACCAACGCCAGGCCCACACACAAGACACACATACGCACACGACTCGAAAACAATAAGTATTATACTAAGCGTTAACTAAAAATAAACTCAACGGCAAATACACGAATGCAGGTACAAGTTGGATACTGTGAATGGATTACGACGCGTTTCACAACTTTAAAACCGCTTTCCCTTCAAAAAATGTCAAGCGGGGAGAAATTTCAGTGATAAGAAATTGGACTTGATACTCGACAAAAAGATTTGTAATTTTATATTTCCGGTCTCTAATGTGAATGAGTCACTCTTAAAAATATTTTGTATGGAAAAAATAATCATTGTTAAAAATATATTAAATGCTTGAGTCTATTGCGATTAGTCAAGTATTAAATATCAACTATTATTGACAGTCACGTGCGTTTTCCCCCCATCAAAGATGTAGTTTTCAGATTAAAAAGCTCTATTATTTTCTATAGTACTTGCATGTGGTCTTAAAGTTGTGAATATCAGAAAAAATTCAATTGAAAAGCGATTCTATTCTAGTCTAAGGGTAAGAGTGAAGTGTTCTACTACGATGACGACGAATACGATTGAAAATTATAATGGCAATTGAAGACTGCACTTGGGCGAAAGGGGCGTGGTGATAAACAATAAACAAGGTGAGGTCTCAAAAGCAAACTCGTAAACTCTATGGCACTACAACAGAATCTCTACGAGTTGGGGACTTAAACAAGATCTTAGCTCCTTCACCAATCTTAATCACATGAACAATTCTGCCTTAGTTTTGGTTAGAGGAACATATTTCTTGGGCTTGTCTTAGACTTTTTTAATCTTTTTTGTACATAACTATATATTTTATGGCTATGTAGTTGTGTGTAAATCAACTGAAATTAAAGAAACAAAATCAAACTGCAAACTATATAAACCTACCCTACTGACCTGCGCGGGCGCAGAGTGTAGCTTTGGTCTCCAATGGTGCGGCCCTCCTGCTCGGTGGGCAGGTTCACCAGAGTCAGCTCAACCATGCCCAGGAAGTCGTCGCGTGTCAGGCGATTCTCGTCAAATACTTGAAACACAAGCTTATGCTCAGACGGTTTAACCTGGTCAAATGAGGGGAGAACAATCAATTAGGAGGCGGATCAACTATTGAAGCGATTCGATGATTACTCACTCTGAATATGAACTCTTCGTTCCAGATTGGGTTCAGTGTCTGTGGGGGAGAAAGAGGGGAATTTTTAATTAGTTACAAATAAAAAATATCTAAAAATATTATTAACATTGAGAAACGTACAAAACCCATCACTAAAAACTATAGTCTCCCTATAATTCAAATAAATCCTGACATAAACAATATGTTAGTAGATAAATACAGATTTAAGTAAATAAATAAATACAGGCAGAAAATGTATTAAAATTGTATTAGTAATTTTAATAAATTGTCTGGACTTTAAACCTGTATTTATGCAACTCATGTCTAACCCAAAGATAGATAAGCAGAGGTAATAAATAATAAATTATCAAAAATTCATAGATCTTAACTTTAGATCGATTCTTCTATCTATTTAGAAAGTAAAATGCTAGTTTATTGAATTTCACAATCAATGCGAACTATAAACAGCCTAACAATTAGTTATCTCAAGAGGTTCTCTGCTCGCACCTATAAACATTTCTTCGATCCCGCAGCTAGATATCTAAGCATTAGTCATAGAGTCCGCCCGATATTGATAAGCACGGTGTGGTTTACATTTCTAATCGCACTATCAAGGCCAAGTAGTCTGTCTGTGGCACCTTCCATTCAGTAGTTAGTGTGGCAAGTAGTTCCAAAACATAATCGATAAGATAAACTCCAAAACCAAAGTTGCCCTTGTCACCCTACTTAAGACGGGTTAATACTTTCAGGGGCTGAATGCTTACCTTCTTTTTGGTCTTTGTCAAAACAGAGTCAATATTAATATCACCGTTGATTGTGTTCAAATCGATTCTGACATACGGGTCGCTGTGGACGAGAGCATTCGTTTCAATTAGCCGCCTTATAATTGGCTTAATTAGCAGCTGATTCACTCACCTGGCGCCGAATATATCCTTTTTGGCCAGCGACTGGCCGCTGAGCACAACAATTCGCAGGTGACACGAGTCGCCAGAGTCGTTCTGAAAGGGGGCAAAAAAATAAGAGAAAACAGGAAAATTAGTATAAAATAGTCGACACACAAATGAGACACTTGTGCACGCATCGCTGGGGAAAAACAGCGGACAGGAATTCAATGCCGCCGAGGAGCTATGTGCAGCTGGGTCACATTGAAAATAAATAAGCCACAGCAATGTCCACGAGCGCGGTTGCCCATGTGGCGTATGCTTAATGTCCGCGATTACGCATACGCCCCGTGTGCTCGCCCGGATGAAATTTCATGCATTTTATGGCCCACATTCCTCATAAATGCTCTCTGAAGGATCCGCATTATACATTCGCGCGCATAATTGTTTTTTCATTTGCGGCTAGATAATTTCCACGACCTTGACACAAGCACTGCCACAGAAATGGGGGCCTGGAAGTTCAAGAGAGTCATCAAGCAATTGTCTAGTGCAGAGAATGCGGCCCGAACTTGAGCGAAATTGCGTGTTGTGATTCACTTGGGGCCTCGGGGCTTTGGGCTCTCGAAATGCGGTTGCGGCCCAGTTTGCAGTAAGCATTCCTCGTTGAAATGCGAAACACAATTTCGGGCATTTTCTCTAAAATAAATACTCCCATCTGAATGTACTTTGTGGCCAAATTAAAGCGGCTCAGGGGTTCAGAATTGGGTTAATTGAGCGAGAGTCTGATGCCAGAGTCTCAAAGTTTAGTGGCTTTTCAGGTCATAAATCTGTGGGATTAATATGGGTTCTTAAATGAATTTTGCTCATAATGGTTGATTTAATTATTGTGATAAATTTGTTAAAGAGACTTTAGAGATGGGAAAATGACAAGCTTTATTCAATCTTAAAGCTTCTTTTTTTAAATATGAATTTTTATTGAAAGGAATTTAAGATGGGAAAAAGATAGTTTTCTAAAAACAAACTTTATATGGACTTGCCAACTAAAAATTCACTTTTTCCTCATTTTTGAGCCAAAATCGATCTAAAATTCCAATTAAGAATTCTATTTTTGCAGGTTTCTTTGTCTAGAGCAACACCTATAGCCTGTGGTTCCCCATTCTGTGGTGGACAGGAAACTTTCTGCATTCCTGGAAGTTAAACAAACCCCAGTTTATCTACTCATCTCGGCTGAGAGCCAGCACTTGTATCCATTAAAAAGGCTTTCCCATGAAATATTCAATTTGCCGACATTGTTTATAAAGTGAAGAGCAAATCCAAGTCCCCCCCGCTGCCCCCTCCTTGGTGGCTGACCAGACGGCGCCATATCTCTATATCCTAACCCCCTTGTATCAGATATCAGGGGCTCGCATGTTGCGGCTTGTTGGCCGCCTCATGACCCTGACTGGGTTGGTTTTTAGACCCTATACTACATGTGCCATTTCGTACACGCTCTGGGGAACTATTCCATTCTGGTTCTGTGTTTTTTTTCAGTTCTAGTGATGGGTTGTACTTTTATTTATTCACTGCCAGTTCCGCATTTTCCATGAACTTGTACTATTGATTTTCACCGCGTGGGGCTGGCTCTTTAAAATAGCTGCGGCTTTTCCCACTTGTGCAATAATTAAATGTGCACTGAAAAAAATAACAACTGAATATGAATTTTTGTAGTACTTGAGTTAAAATGAAATAACATAATACAATAATATTCACAATAGTGAATAATTTTAATTTTTATTATTATTAAAATTAAGTCAAATAAATAAAGAATTTATAATTTATAGAAGATAACCCTGAATGTGTCTCAGTTTCCCAGCCTCTTATGAATAAATCTCATTACCCAAGCTATTAATCACCCCCATTTACAAATATTTATCTAATTAGTTTCAGTTTTAAAATAAATATTATTGTTTTTTGTGTACGAGGCGACATTCCAGCTGTTCCTACATGCTAATATTATATCAAATTTATACCATAAAGCGGTTATTTTATCGACGATGAACGGCAGCGAACCTAACGCGCAATATTAACTGCCAGATGCCCCGTTGTCGGGAGTCGATTATTGCCTGGACAAAAGGTCCAATCAGTCAACCAGTCAGCCTAAGCTGGTGACCCTGGACTCGAGTAATCCCCCAAGGTCCCTCCAGGATCCTTTCACATGCCTTCGCTGCCCGGGCAGCTGTCACAGTTCCCGTTCCCGACTCAAAGACTCTGACTGAGCCACGTCGTAGCTGGCATTAAATTGATTTTTAGCCACTAAATCTGGGACCGGGGAAAATTAGCTTAAAACGGTTCTTGCGGTTTAAGCCTGTTTCGCACTGGATTGACAGGGGGAGTGGGGAGAGTGTGGAGAAATGGCAGGAAAAGCGTTAATTAAAAGGGATGTCAGACGTAATGATCCGCATTGCCTTGCACTGTCATTTCATCTTCCCTTGATTGACTGGCAAACAGTGGAATTTCTTTTAAAGAAACTATATGCCGAACGAGAATTGGAGAATAGAACGGTTTAGAAAAATAGTTGTCAGTAATTTTTGAAAAAAAAATATAAGTAGTTTTATATTTAATTGATTTTTCCTTTATTTTTCTGTTATTATGTTGTTAGTTAAGATTAAGCTATTGAGAGTTTTTATAACGGTGTAATTATATGAGACTGAGAACCAAATATGTATTTAAAAAACTTATTTTTAATACAGTTTCATAAAAAATTGGCCGGAAACCTTGGATCTTTAAATCTTACTGATTTTTCTTTAATTTACATTTTTATTTAAGGCAAATATTCAAGTATATTCAAAACACTGATTTTAATATTTTAAAAATGTATTAGTATTTATTTAAAATCAAATATAAATATATTAGTCAGAAGAACTAAAAATTTATGTATTAAGAAGTTTTTTTTAATAAAGTTATATTTTTTATTTTTAATACAGTTTACACATCTTATATGGTGGGTAGACCTAAAAAACCCATCTAGCTAAGCATTTAATTTACAAATTTTAACCACTTGAAACTCCTTTTATTATTTCCTCTTCATAAACAATTCAACGTAGGCAGGTTAGCCTGTTTATCGGTTTGGCTTGCGCCCCTTGTGTGAATTTTTTAATCACGAATCCCACTGATACGGTTTCGATTTTCTTGGCTACTGGAAAGCTGAATTCGCAGCCGAATTCGGTTATCAATAGGCGCAAAGCCAAACGCTCATTATCGGAGTTGGCGAGGCGTTGACTCTTGCCATTCGGATGACCATGTGACACACAACCAGAATGATGGCGCCCTTCCTCCGCTTCCTTGCCATCAATCCATTCACCTGCTCTCGCGCCTCCTCAAACCCAAACCATTTCACATTCCCCACTGTAGTCTGCCACTTTTATTTCCGTGCCAACTGAATGAATAATGAATTATAAAAATATATATGTGAATAGTCATTCAGCCGTGCGCTGATAAGCCAAAGCAAGCGAGAGAGGGAGAGGAAGCGTTGGTGGCCGAAAGAAGTCAAGGCGCTCGATGGAAGCCCATTTCTGTTGCTCTTAACGTGTCTCATCTGCTGTTCAAACAGACGGCTTAAACGAACGGCGGATGGGAGATAATAAATACCAGTCAACAGCGAAGTTAAACAAGCTTGAATATCAATTGTTATTGTTACTTTAAATGCGCACCAAAAGCAGTAGCTGAAAAATCCTACGAGCCAAAGAAGAGTGTGGCCCACAACTTGGTCGTTGCCATTAACCTAATTGATTGGTGGCCGCCCCTCACTTGTCACCATGTCCAAGGGTCAATGCAAATTCATTACACAAATTGACATTCTTCCATGCATCTGGGTTAGATGATTGATACTGCTTCGATAGTTTGCAAGATACATGATTGAAGGCCCTTCAGAGGTTTGTGAATGCCAGCAAATCTAACAGATAGTTTAATTTTAGAACCAAAACCAGAAAGAACTGACCGCGAACATAGAAAAATTATTCAATTAATAAGGAATAGCGTATATGTATGTACGTCAAATACCTTTAAAGCTATAAATATATTGTTCAAATGCGACGATGATATATCTCAATGACGTTCATAGAACTAAGCTTTTGTTATCAGACAGATAAATAGGGGTTAACTTAATGGAAATATTTAATTTATTTTGTTTCTAATTGATTCGTAGAAAAATAATTGGTGAAAACCAAATACAAAATCGATGGTACACTAATCTTCCTGTATCTGCTTTTGATCGATGTGAACCATCTAATATTAATCAAAAACACTTGTTGGATTAAATGCTATTAATATTTGGTCTAGTGAATGCACTTCTAATAATGCTTAAACCACTTCATAACAATGCAAATACATTCTAAAATCATATCATATCATATTATATTATACCAAGAGTTAAAAAACACTGAAAATATGACCTTATAATTTGTTAATTTATTTTGTTTTTAATTGATTTGTGTAAAAATAATTGGTGAAAACGAAATAAACGATATTTGTATTAAAGGCCAAACAAATCATATTTACTTTTGATCTATTGGAACCATCTAAAATTAATCGAAAATACTTTTTGGTAATGGTAAAACCTCTGCATAATAATGCAAATGCATTTATAAATCATATTTATAAGGAATTAAGAAATACAAAATTTAAAAATCACTAAAAATATGACCCTTTAATTTGCATTATTTTATCCTTAAAATCTCAATAACCTAATAAAAATATTTCATTTATTTTAATTGATTCGTAGAAAAATAATTGTTGAAAACAAATCTAAAGATCTATTTAAGGCACCGCAAATTTCGTTTGATCTCCTAGAACCATTTAAGATTAATCGAAAATACCTTATGGATGAAATGCTATTCATATTTGGTGCACCAAATGAACTTTTCATAACATAACAAGGCAAATGCATTCTCAAATCATATTTATAAAGACTTTAAAAATACAAATTCTAGAAACCACTGAAAAATATGACCTTTTGATTTGCATTACCCGTTTCCTCGATCGAATCTGATATTTTCAAATATTTATCCGTGAAATCTCAATAACCGGGAGGCCTTGGCCGGAAAATCTTAAGAGATATCGGAATGTGGAGAGGAGGATTGGATGGGACTCGGTGGGATGGGGGTGGGGGAGGGCGACACGTGAGGCACATCAAAGGCGGCTCAATTAGCGGCCGAAGAAAATGAGCACACTCACACAGGGGCTCGAACATTTGCATATGTACCATTTTCACGTACTAGCGAGAGCGAGAGAGAGAGCGGAGAAGAGAGGCGCTGCTCTCGCCAGTTACTTACATCACTGTTATTGCAGCCATGGATTTGGCCATCTTCGCTCGTCACCGATGGCGATGTGGTTGTTGACTCGGCCATTTTTGGTTCGATGTGGATTTAGATTTGGACTCTTTTTTTTTTTTTTTGTTCACTGCCGATTTTTCTTCCTCTGTTTACGTTTTGTGTTTGTGTTAATTTTCGTGCACGCCTCTCAAACTAAATTGAACAATAAATTGCGAGGTTATAAAAAGAATTGAAGGCATGGAAATATTTGCCGATTTTGGCGGTTTTAACTGCACAAAACGAGTTGGCCAAAAGGAATTTCCTATTCTTTCGGCCTTTTTTGCGTTCTTTTCGTTCGATTTTCACTTTTTTGGCGCACACAAGATTTATTTTGGTATCTCGACGAGCTTTTTGTTAAGCTGCAAGCTGCACACGGCGACAAAAAAAGGGAACAGGTTTCACAACAATTGCCGTTTTGTTTTTATTATGCTTATTGCGTATACGTAATGTTGGTTAGGGCCAAAAGGGGCAGGGCCAGCAGGCTTCACACTGCCAGTCGCCAAACTTTTCGCTTTTTTTTTGGTAAGAATGACTAATAGGGGCGTTCGAAAAAGGCGAGAGAAATGAGAATTTATGTGTTTCTGATTTCGATTTCAAGACTTTTCGATTTTGGCCGAGCACGAACTGTTGCTTTCCGATGATACGTACACTTATTTACTCTTTTTTTTTTATATAATTAACACATTTCAGGGGCACGGTGCAATAAATTTATCTATATAATCCACTGCGGTGTGTGTGTGGTGGTACCCTCTATATTTATAATTCAATTATTCACTTATTTATCTTTTATTAACGGCCCTAAGCGATGGAAACAATAACAACAATAACAAACGGCACACCAACACTATTGCGAAAACATGTTCTGCGTAAATGTCTGCCTCTCTCGCTCGCTCCCGCAGCGAGTGTGTGAGCGGTAGTGAGTGCGAGCGGAACAGCAACAGCAACACTTGTCGGCAGCCGCTGCGCGAAACACGGAACTGGGCGCTTTCGCGTTCTAAGCTAAAATGAAGGCAGCTCCACCGAACAGAGTGGCCAGCTCGCTAGCGGCCCCAACAGGCCTGCCCCAACGAGGAGCTTTAATTGCGGTTAGTGTGACCAAACGGGCCAGACTCCACTGGCACGCATCTATAAGTCAATTATTCCTACCTACTGGATCGAAATCAATAAAAAAATAAATATTTTATATTTTAAAGAAATACATAAGGTTTTTGAATTATGGGAAGTTATTTGAATGTCCATTAGAAGCAATGGATTTTAGGTGAAGGTTTTAGAATAGGCTTTTAAAAATCACTTTTTAAAACACTCAAAATGTGTCTAAAAATATGCAGTGAATAAAGTATAGTCGTCTTCTTGTATGAAATTATATCACTTTTCATTTAAAAATATATAGTTTCATACTTTTAGAACCCCAAAATCTGAGCTATTTCTGTGGCACAGTCCTATGTTTTAATAATAATTTAAAAAGTTAGAAATTAGAACAAAAAATTAAAGCATTTAATTGCACTATATGGAAAAAATTTAAAAATATTTTATTTTTTCAAAATAAAATTAGAAAAAAAGTTAATTTAAATGTTATTTTACGATAAAAACTTTTTATAAACGTATACCAATCCAAAAATACTAAAACTCAATATGCAAGCACACTTTTTAACACTGTGCCAAAAGCTTGCAGATGGGGGCTAAAAGCTTTTCAAAATGACAGCGCTGCTCTTTTTCTCCCGCTCTGTCTCACTCCCACTTTTGACAGCTGCTATCGAACAAGTGGCCAAAAGCAAAACAAAACAAAAACAGCTGATCGGCTGCGGAGAGAGGTGGTGTGGGTGGAAGCATCTCCGTGTGTGTGAGTATCTGTGTAGCGGCTGCATTTTGTATCTGTGTGGCTGTAATAAAAATTGGGAAACCCCATTAACATTTCCCTGCTAAGTAGCGCATAATCAATTATAATTGACATTTGAATGCTGCCGGCATTGTTGACGCAATGGAACCAATAGAAATTAACCGCCTGTAATGGCCAATTGTTGACTGATAAGCGGGCCATTAAGCCAATCCGCTTAGCAAACTGTGACGTTGAGGGGTATGACAAGTACGTCGATTGGACGACGTCACTAGTTGCCAGTTGACGTGCGAATTGGATTAAATAGCCCAAATAACCGAGCTCAATTAGCGGGGACATCCAACTTTGGCCTACACAAGGGGACTAATGAAGATAAACCCGTCATTCACCTCCCCCCTTCAATCGGCCAGGAATTTCTAACCTTTCTAACAACGCTTAAATAAGTTAGGCAAACAGAATTTGGACTCTGGCAAATTGCGGCTTATTGAGCAAACACTCAGGAAAAAATTAACTAAACGGGGCTTTAGATAATTATTTGTATTTTCTGATTAATTTCGACTATTAATAGTAAAAAGTATGGGAATTTAATAAAAATAAAAACAGAATAATTTACAAACAGAAGTTACTACTTTAATTTGTAAAATATAACATATTTTTAAAAAGCGTTATAATGATTTTGAGTATGTGTTTATAAATAATATTTTAATAAAATTTAAAATTATTTAAAGGAACTGAATTTTTTCAATATAGTAAAAAATTTAGTTCCTTTAAGTACAAATAATTTCTTTATTCTCTGTGCAGCGGCAATTTACCCAGACAATTTACGCACACAACACTCAAAAGGCGGCGGCCAAGAATCGTGTTGATAAATTAAATTAGCTCCGAAGATGCCGATGACTGCTCAAGTGGCTCGCATCTTTTGGCAAATTAAGCTAAATAAATTAGTTTCCGTTCAGTCTGAGATGCTGAGCGAATAATTTGTTTACACAAGTGAGCAAAACGGTAGAATCACATTCCAGACACCAAATAAACAACACTTGAGGTCGTTTTATTTTCTAACGGCTGCTTATATAGCACTTTTTCGCTGCTATAAAAGTGCAAGTGAAGAGATGCTTACAGGATTTCGAAGATTTTTTAACACTGTCTATATTATTTTTTATATTTCCAATATTAGAAAATATTTAGTTTCGCATAAGTGATCTAAAATAGGGTAGAGTTTTTATTCGCTACTTTATACAACGGAACGTGTGGCAAAATCAACTTAAAGTATTATCGATTTTCCTTTTTATTTCCTGCAAATTTCCAATGTCCTTAATGCTGTAGTAAAAGGTAGCGTTCTTTCTTACACCTTTTTTGCTAAATTAAATATATGTGGTATTTGGTCGGTATTTTCGGGGATTTCACAGAAATCTTTTCCAACAAAATTCTTTATGGTTCTTAGGTACATTAATGCACAAAAGCAACAGTCTTTGATTGAAAGAGATTTATGTGAAACCCCGATTATAATTTCAATGTAATTAACGAGCTATGGATTGAGTAAGAGTGAATAAAGATTTCATGGTTTTCCCCATTCAAAGAAATGGTGGATACCCTATTTTATCACGACAAACGGGGTGGAATCTCCAGGGCCCATCTACACTACTCAGCTGTTTGGCAAGCTGTAGATTAGATTAACAGTGAAAACATCGTAAAAATAGAAACATCAAATAAAACAGAGGCACTGATAAGGGCAACCAAATCCCCCTAGCACCACTCTACAATGAATTCTTGTTCTATTACTCTCACAGAAAAGAATTTTGGATACCATTTTTTTGATTTTAAAGATTGATTGTATCCGGTGTATTTTTATAGGATTATACTCATTTCGCAGCGTACAAACTATAATGAGTTATGGGTTAACTCTGATAAGATAATATTAAATGAAGTATTTTATTAGTTACTTTCAATTTTGATCATCTTATGATCTTATAGTTTTGTACCTAGACCCCTGATGCAATTTATTTTATAATAAATGTTAGATAATGGTATAGCAAATGTCATAACAAACAGACCAGCATAATGTAACAAACATACTATTTATCTTACAGGTACATAAGTACTTCTTATCGGGAATTAACCAACTTAACTCTATGTAGTTATAAAAGTACATTTTTTAAAAATAAGAACCCTAAAAAATTTGTTAGGAGCACCTCTACACAAATGGTGATGGAGTCAGACATGACGATGTAGGGAAGGTACTATAGTCAATTGAGTACCGTTGATGGAAACCCAAATTGATAATGTTTTCTTATAGAGAGTACCTCATTTTGGGGGCCACCTGTTCTCGTGTAGACACTTACCACTGCTGCCAACGATCGACGTGGCGTGTGTCCATTTCCGAATTCCAGCCGCGTCTGCTGTTGTCCTGCAACAGAGGCCGCTCGCCTGCGGGGCGGTGGGCGTGGCACATCGCCACCGGCCGCCGCGGAAGAAGAAGATGAGGGGATGGGAATGACCGAAGCGGCCACCAAGCCGCTGGAACGTGCCGACATCGTTGTGTTGTTGTTATTTTTTAAGAAGCTTCTGCAAAGAGTGGAGAATGTGTAAAGCGGAAGTGCAAATTAAGCGAGAAAAAGACACGAATGGAGAAAAGAAAGAGGCTGCGTCAAGGTGGAGAGGGGGAGGGGAATAGGCGAGAAGAAAAGAAAAGCGAGCAGACAACAAAGACGGCAAACAAAGTGCACAACGGTAACGGTACTTGTGCTAGATGCCATTGCCATCTCTGTCTGCCGCCCTGCCCCCGCATGCATGTGTGTGAGTGCGAGAAGGTGTGGGTGAGAGGGCACAAAAGCCAAACATTTTCCTTGATAATTAGCCAAGCGCGAAGAGTTCGTCTTCGGTCACCGTTTATGGTTACCCTAAGGTTTCGGTTTCGCCCAACTTTTCCACTTACATTCACACACACACACCCGGGGCACTATAATTCCGCCCGATTTATGTATATAATCTGCGCTGGTATGCGTGCGGGCTCGCCTTTATCCACTATTTGCGGAAAATCATCACGTACTTTTCACACGGCAATTTATGCACTGCACTGTAATCAGCGGTTTATCACTTTGCCCGCAGCAGCGGCTCACATGCCCCGATCGCCGATATCGGTCGGCTATAGCTGCCTATATGTGTACCGCACGCGAAGTAGAAATAAAACTTAAAAACCGGACGGGAAAAACACACAAAACGGCGACAATCGAGATTAATCGATTAATCGAATCGAATCGAGAACAACTGTGTGACCGTGTGGAGGAACCTACAAAAATACCACACCACCTGGCTGGCTTTACAGTTAAATCGAATACTTTTTAGGTTATAAATTAGATTTTAGAGAATCACGCAACAAGTTGCTTATTAAAATGAAGTTAATGGTCTTAAAAAATTAACCGTTTTGGCTTAATTTCGAGTTGACCACTTGTAAATAAATAAATTTGCCACGCAGCGAGTTCGGTATTCGCTCGGTATTTTCCCACCTCAGACGAACGGCCACACGAAAGCAGTGAAGAAAAAATGAAACGAGAAATCTAATAAGTTTTTAGCCCAAAAGTGTTGCAATTGTTGGTGCATTTAGCGATTTAAAGAGACAGAATTCAAAGACCCCTGACCACAGAGCCAATAGACACAAAAACAACCCACATTTAGCCATCCAAACACTTGAAATCAACGGCTGTGCAGCAGCAGCAGCGGGAAGAAGAGGAAGAGAGGTGCGTGGTGCGTAGTTAGTGCGAAATTGCGTATTAGGAAAGAAAACAACAACAAGCGGGGCTGCGAAAGCCAGCAAACACTTCGTTTCGAACAAAACAAACATTAGCCAATCCAGGAGAACAAGCCAATACCGAGAGCACCGAAAACTGGTTACATGGGTCCGACGGATCAAGACTGGATCGGCTGTGCGGTGTCTATAGCCTGCGACGAGGTCCTGGGCGTGTTTCAGGGCCTGATCAAGAAGATCTCCGCCGAGGAGATCACCATCGTGAGGGCCTTCCGGAATGGCGTGCCGCTGCGCAAGCAGAACGCCGAGGTGGTCCTCAAGTGCACGGACATCCGCAGCATAGATCTCATCGAGCCCGTGAAGCAGGATGTCGACGGGCACACGGCCCCGCCCCCGGTGATCAACAAGCCCACGCCCGTCAAGCTGCCCCACTTCTCCAACATCCTGGGCAAGCAGCAGCAGCTCCAGCTCCAGCAGCAGCAACAGCAGAAGCAGCAGTTCCAGGAGCAGGATCAGGAACAGGATCTGCCGTCGACGCCGCGCTCGCGGGCCAACGGCCATGGACAACACGGAGCCGCTGCGCCAGTGGCATCGGGTTCTTCGGGGTCACGTGGCAACTTCAACTCGGCGCTCAGCGATAAGATGCACCAGCTGAAGCTAATCGAGACCAACGGCTCCAATGGCATACGAAGGTATTTTGGTTCCTTAGATGGTTGCTAGAACTAGTAAGCTCTTATTATATAGACTCGATATGCTCCTTTGTTTAGAAGATATCCTCTTGATTTGTAAGATTGTAAATATTTATTATACTCTTTTTATAATATTAGTTATACCTCTATATTAGTTATTTAGATCTTAACTCACCTTTTTTAAATTGTATCCTTTACTAGAACACCGCAAGCATCTCGTGCGTCCAGTGCCCAGCAGCAGCCGCAGATGTCGACGACTCCAAACAGCGTGGCCGCCTTCTTTGGCAACATGATACCGCCGAAGGTGGAGGTCAAGTTGGGCGCCTACGTTAGTAACACGCGGGAGAGCTACTGCAGCAGTAGCGGAGACAGCGGCGAGGCGGCTGGGCTGTCGTTGGCCAGCAGCCGGCCCATAGATATCGTCAGCAATGGAGATGGCTTCTACAAGCAGACGGCAGCTTCCAGCTACGGAAATGCAAATGGCAATGGCAGAAGGAACGGCAACAACAATGGAAATGGCAACGGAAACGGCTCATACACCAATGCAAATGGCAACGGCAACGGAAAGAACAAGCGGAACAGGGTGCGACGAGAGAGTAGCATGCGGCAGCAGCAGGTGCAGCAGACCTTTGGCAGCGAGGCGGACGACCCACTGATCCACGAAGACTTCGATTTTGAGGGCAATCTGGCGCTGTTTGACAAGCAGGCCATTTGGGACGACATCGAGTCGACACACCAGAAGCCAGACGTTGTGCGGCACATTGTGAACAATCATCATCATCAGCCGGAGCAGAAGTACCGGCACGACGAGAACATCCTGGCCAGCAAGCCGCTGCAGCTGCGCCAGATCGAGAGCATGTTCGATGGCAGCAAGGATTTTGTGACGGACGACGGCCTCATTATACCCACGATTCCGGCCTACGTTCGAAATAAAATCGAGATGAGTGCCGAGAAGGCGGGCCTTTCCCTTCAGAGGCAGATCGACATATTGGCGCGCGGGGCAAGTGATCTGGCCATCACTCTGTTGGGCGGTGCCAGACGTTTGACGCCGGCCAACAACCATCAGTGGCCGAAGATAGCCATCATCTGCGATGGAGTTAAGAACATGCGGTGAGCTCACTTTGTCTGCGACTTCAAGGCTCAGTAGCTAATCGGTATAAATTCTTGCAGAACAATTAACATTGGAGCAGCCACGGGTCGCCAGCTAGCTTCCCATGGCCTTACTGTATTTCTTTATGTGGAGCAGGTCAAACTGGTGGAGCAGAACAGCAGCAGCGCAGAGATTTCCTTGTTCAAGGCAACTGACAATGTCATAGTTCACTCAGTAGATGGTAGGCAAAGAAGAAGCTATATAAACAAACTAATCTGAAACTCCTATCCAATCGTCCTATAGCCTTGCCCATGCCAGATCTTGTGATATTATCGACTAACACCGCTAATTTATCGGATACGATCAGGAAATGGCTCAGTGTAAATCGGTAGGTGGGAGGAATACTTTAAACTCTAAAAGCACGCTAATATTGTGTACCCTTTCAGCGCTTCGGTGCTTGCCGTAGATCCGCCGCCGTGCGGCATTAATGAGGTTGCTATCAAGTACTCAATATTACCCATACTACCATTGAATGGCATATCAACAGCAACAGCATCATCATCCTCTTCGGCTGCCGCCACTCCGACGCCCATTGCTAGCACTTCGGCAGCAGCAGCGGCTACCAAAGCAGTCGCAGCAACATCAACGAACAATTGTGGCAAATTGTATTTATGTAATCTAGGTATACCGGATAAATTCTATCGTGATTGTGGCATTAAGTACAAAAGTCCGTATGGACATAAATATGTGATACCGATTCACTCAAAGGACTGAAACAACGACAACAACAAAAACACAAACACCAACATTTACAACAGCAATCAAACTGCAGCATCAGCAATACCAGCAAACCATTAAAGCAAAAAACAAGCACACACAACAAAAACAATAACAATGACACGCCCGCACACTTGTGATGATCATCAAGTCCAGTTTCCTGTGAATCTAGCTCTTAGTAGTCTTCTCTCATATATTACTCAAGTTAAACATTTTGTTCTACGGCGCGTACACATATAGTTTTTAGGTTAGTTCATGCATCAGCCCTTAATATATGCCTAGTAATTATATCTATTTTTTCTGAATTATTTCAAAGCTGCCCCGGCCAAGTGCCAAACTATTATTAGTTTTCAAATTGTACCCTTTAGATTATTTTTTCATTTTTAATCAAACTAACTTTTGTACAGCCCTCGGTTCTGAAAGCTAGTCCAGCATTTAAAAGTTTCTAAAGCTTTAGTTTAGGCGCACCGCTTTAAGAAAATTTCCAAACATTCAATCCCAAATTGAGAACCCCATCAGAGTAATTATACAGATGCTATGGCCTTAATTTGTTTTGTATTCCCTGTCCTTCCCGCAAGTGGTCTTCATAAACGTAATCAACAAATCAGGCGATAAATTGTTTGTAAATAACTATACAATTCTATGGGGAACGATAAGATCATGTTAATTATTATCAAGTATGCGCAATAAATGCCAAATTCAATGTCTAATTTTAAGCATAAAATCAACAGCAAAAAGCAACAACTATTGTACGATGTAATACGGAATACAAATCCAAGTATAAATCAAATCCGATAGTTAAGCTAGTTTCGTAAGCAAAAAGTGTTTAAGCGTTTAACAAACTATAACAAACAAAACAACACTGATAAAATGAGGAACACTTTATATTATATACCTATAGACGTATTTAAGATGTGTCTTTAAGCATAACTAAACAAAGTCGAGAGCATAATTTTTTACCCATCGAATACTAAAGAGAAACCACAACACAATACTTATACTCTAAACTGTAGAACGATGAATTTTATATAAGATTAAATCCAATCTAATAGTGCAAAATTTTAGAGGGTTGCAACTCAGCAAGGCAACCAAAAACTCAAAACCAACAACCCAAATTAAAACTACTTGTTGTATAAATAATAACTGTAATTGTAAAGATACCAACACACGTAGATTCTAAATTCCAATCATGTTGATGATCATCTGCAAATTCAATTTCCAAAATCCATCAAATTATATTGTAAAAGAGAGTTGAATGCGGACCAATCTGCCGCCAGGCGGGTCCCGCAGTGACTGTTTTGCGTTAGGAGTAGGAGAGATGACCAGACCTCAAAGGGATGTTATTGGAGAGGGGATGAGAAGGTTTTCCCAATACCACAGTAACGACAACAGATTTCACAACCAAACGAATAAACACCAACACAAGGAGAAACAAGAGAAACCCCGAGATTTTGGTAACGCTTTAAAATTGTAAAAACATCTATTTTCGGGCCAATGAAATTGATAAACGAAGAATGAAAACCTTATTTTAAATTTATACAAAAAAGACAAAATTGTACAGAAAATTCTCTTTTGGAACAAAAAATCAAACAGAAAAAGAAAGCGGATCAAAAAAAGAAAGTCCTTTCCAAACGAAACAGCAATATTAAAAAATACAAACAACACCGAGAAGCCTTCTCATGGAAGAAAACAAACTACTGTTGCGTTTTTACTGGGATCTTATATGTTTCGGATGCATGAAGGGATGCGTATATTTTCTTAACGATCCCTTGCTTTTAAACGACCTGTAGGTATCGTATTTGATTACTTCTTGGTGATCAGCGATAAGAAGAGAACTTTCAGGTAAGCATGAATGGTCAAAGACTTTCGGAAATTCGATCCATATTTCAGTTATGCTTATCTCGTTGCCGGATTATACCGTTCAGTAGCTCAGATAATCCTAGTAAACACTTTTCTGAAACATATACTTGCCATTATCAGTAAGTATACCTACCATTAGAATAAGATCATATGAGATCTTCAGCAAAAGAGATTTTTTTTAGTCCCATGCCACGCCACAACACCCTTATATATATGTTGAAAATAACAATTTTGCTCTGGCTATAATTCAAGTGCAATTTTATTACATTCCGCTTAGATCCATTAAGATTAGTTTTAATTAAGATCTTATTTGAGTGTGTTGTGTGTGGTATATAACTTAAAGGTGTGTAGAACAGTGTGTTGACTTAGGAGTAGATAAAACAATACGTATTGTTAGATAGATATATAGGTAGTTAGAAAATCTGTTGGCGTTTTCGATCGATTCTTACCCACTGTCAGGGCCAAACACAAACAACTCATTACACTGCTCTCACAACTCCCACTATAAATCCTCGGCTGCCGAAAGAAACGAACCAAGCAACGGGGCTTCAGCCGTCTTCGATGATTGAGTCTAGTATTTGCTTGATTGTAATCAGAGATTAGTGCCCCGAATACTCACATATAGGCATGTACTGTACTGATCTGAGCCCCCGCGATGGCAGCATCGAGTCTGTGGCTTAAGCACCATTTGGCAAGATAAACAGAGATTTAGTTAGAAACGGATTGGATTTCGATTGCCTCTAAACAGCTACGAGATTAATATTTATTTGGTTTGTGGTGGTTGTATTTTGGATTATTTATTTTCAAGAGAGAGAGAGATACGTACGTTGGGATCTGGATCGCCGAGAACCCTACGAAGCCTGGTCTGCTTACGGGGAATTATCATAGTCGTTATTTGCATACGTACCACACAGTCGTGATCTTCTAACATTAATACGTACCCAAAACCGAATACATAAACGAACGACACTCCCATTGGACGATTCGAAAGGATACGTACCCAAGCTATATTATCTGGATTATCTATGTTATACGCAAATCTGCCAAAACAACTAACATTCGTCTGGTTTAAAGGATATAGTCACCTCGCCATACTCAATACGTACCGAAGCTGTGCGAAAGCGGCTGCGAAAGTGTGGAACTTCAAGTAGAGAACGCTTTGGGGTTACAAATCAAATCAAATCATATCAAATCAATATCAGATCAGAGCAGTGATAGAGTGTCAGAGTTATATATGGTGGAGGCTTACCCCAAAACGGGACGACAGCGATGCACCACACACGTTGACTTCGACTGGGCGAATGTGATCGCTAGCTGAGAAGAGTACATGGTCAGGTGTCAGTCAGTGTTACCAACTTGTAGCTAGCTATACAACACACAGAATATCAAATGTTAAAGGTTCCTCCTGCTCTGGGTCTTAATAATTTATTAGTCCTAACCGTGTCCTAACCGAGTTACTCTAAATCTAAACTGAACTACAATCGGCAACACTGCGGATTCGTTGGGTTGGCTATTTTCGGTTGGGTATCTCTACGTGTCGAGTACTCTGGACTGGACGGGGACTTTCGAATTTCAATCGTATCGTATCGAGTACACATATCGTTTTGGGTTAGGGGCTAGGCTGGGTTTCTTCGGTTTACAGGGGAAAGCAACAGCTTTATTCGGTCTTTAGAGGTGTTTGGAACGTAAGATCAAAAATAGAAATCATTAAAAATGTACAAGGGTGGTTGTCTCTGCACATTGGAGCGTCGAAAGTGTGGCTCTACGTTGCTTTATTGATTAGGCTATGAATATTCGTTTGCTGTTGTTTTCAGTAGTTCAATTGTGGTGGCATTGTAGTTGTAGTTGATGTGATTAATGCTACGTACGTGCGCTGGGCGGGACTCCAGCCTAGCGGCGAGAGTAGCGTTCGCGGGAGTAGGAACGTCTGCGCTGGCCGTTCCCGCCGCCACCGCCATCTCTGAAGTGGTTGAAGTTCCTGCGTTCCCGTGGCGAACGGTCCCTTGAGCGTGAGCGGCGTCTGTCATCGCGGTGATGGCCACCGCCTCCTCCGCCGCCGCCCCTGTCGCCGAAGCGGCCTCTGTCGTTGCGTCCATGGCGCTCCCGGTCCCTCCTGCCATCGCGTTCCCGTTCGCGATGATCTCGGCCATGGTTGTCCCTATCATCACGTCGTCCTCCACGTTCCGCAGCTCGTTCGGATCGTTCCGAACCATCCATCGCCGCCTCCTTGGGCCGATCGCCGCCCTTCTCGTCTGGACCCCGCCCGTTGTTGGGTCGCTCGCTCCGCTCGGCGTCTCGGTTCCGCTGACGCTCCCTGGAGCGCGAACGATGCACGCGGGATCGGCGGTCCAATTCGCGGCCACCTACAAAGTAGCGATTGCGACCGCGGCCCTCGTCGTCGCGGTCCGTCATCTTACCCGTCCGCTTGAGCTCCGCCTTGCGCGGCGCCGCCGTCTTCTCCAGCTCGATCAGCTTCTCGCGAATGGTGAGGAAGCCGAGATGCAACTTACCACCAAAGTGGTCCGCCAGCCGGATGTCGTTGTCGTGGATGCCCAGGTAGGCGGAGCAGACCTCGCAGACGCGCAGCTTCTGCTGCTGGTAGGTGGAGGCGGGCATGGACGTGCGGTACTCGTGCTCGGCCTTGATCTTCTTGGCGCGCAGCTCCTCGATCTCCTTCATCAGCTCCATGCTGTCCTCCACTTCGCCCGCCTCGCCGAGGGCCTCCGCCTTGGCCAGCTTCTTGCCAATCTCCTCGGCCAGCCCGTGGACGGCGTTGGCCTTCTCGGCCACCTCGGCGGTCAGCTCCTCCTGCGTCTCCTTCAGGCGCTGCTTGGCGGAGTCGGTGCGCCGGTCGCAGTCGGCGATGAAGGCCTGCAGGTGCTCCATGGCCTCGATGTCGTAGTAGTAGTCGCGCGCCTTCGCAGCGCTCTCGTAATCTGCGCGGAAAGCCAGGTCATGCACTTTGGGACACTCACCGAGATCCATGCGCGTGGACGCCAGGATGTCGTGGGGGCAGCAGTCGAGCAGGAAGGACTTGCAGACCCTGCTGTCCGAGAATTTCAGCTGGCGCTCGTCGCCATTCCGCGTTGTGCCCATTAGCTGGTCCAGCATTGCTCGCATCTGATCGGTGGCCGACATTTTGTTGCTCGGCGCGCTCATCTCCTTCTGGCCGGTAGCGTTTAGAAAGTCCTGCGACGTCGGAAGCAGTGACAGCTAATTCGCAGGCTAAGTGACCGCTAGCGTGCGATGCGTGTGGAAATCCTCAAATTTTCACTCACTTTTTACCACCTAGCAAAAGTCGTGAGTGAGTGCGAGTGTGTGCGTGCAGATGAACTAAACTCCTATCGATAGGAAAGCGGCCACTGTGCGATATATCGGTGGAAAGTCACGGTGTCGAGAAATCACGCTTTATGTTTTTAGTGGAGGTTTTTAATTAAAGTTGTTTAACTATCTTTTTATCTGAAAAACTGTAGTGAATACGAATTACGGTAAATAAATGCTAACAATCAAATGCACCAATCTACAAAATATTCAAAAATATACTGTCATTACTTTTGACTTGATAAATTCTTATTACTTGCATAAAATTATTAGAATACATATTTTATTCTTAACGAATTAATAATTAAATTTCAGTTTCTTTGTTAATTATTCTTCACGAAAATTGCTATTAAAAATAGCTCACCTTTAATATAGAATTAAATAATAATAATATTGAATTAAAAATCATATAGAATTAAAAATAATATAGAATTAAAAATTTCTAATTTTAATAATTTAATATTTTAATTAATTTTACCTCTTGCTTAAATAATTTGAAGTTCTCTCCCCGATCTAAAAATATCGATATGCGAGCAGCATCTTGTGCTAAATATCGATAGGCAGGTAGTGCCATCGCTGAACCACCCCCCTCGGAACTACCATCACTAGGCAGCAAAACGTTTTCATTGAGGCGAATATTTTTTTTGTTGTTTCGTTTTTTCGGCGAAATTTTGTTTTAAAATTAATTATTTACCGCTCGTTTGTTGGCGCCCACGATGTCCGATGACGACGATATACAGTACATCAAGCGGCAGCGCACGCTGCACTATGGATCGCTCGAGGAATCGGAGCGAAAGCGGCAAAATGCCGCGGCGTCTGGGGCGACAGCAGCAACAACAACAGCAACGGGAACGCCGGCATCGTCTGGTGCAGGGACAACAACAACAACAGGCACGACGGGCACAGGCGGCCAACTGGAGGACATAGATTCCGATGAGGATTACGAGGAGTCGGCGAAAAAGACGGGCAACTCCAAGCAGGCCGGAGCCCCACCACCCACTGCCGCCACACTGGCCAACAAAATCGACGATGACTACTTCGATCTGGAGACGGAAATGGAGCGCGACAAGGTGGCGCTCCTCGAGGAGTTCGAGCGCAAGAAGCGGGCGCGCCAGATAAACGTTTCCACGGACGACACGGAGATCAAGAGCAATCTGCGCCAGCTGAACGAGCCCATTTGCTATTTTGGCGAGGGACCGGCGGAGCGGCGAAGGCGTCTCAAGGAACTGCTCGCCGGCCTGGGCGAGCACGCCATCAACAAGAAGCAGTTCGAGGAGGAAGAGCGCAAGCAGCAGCAGCGGGAGCAGGATCAGGCCACCTGGTACCACGAGGGGCCCGATACCCTGCGGATTGCCCGCCTCTGGCTGGCGGATTACTCCCTGCCGCGGGCCAAGGATCGCTTGGTGCGGGCCCGCGATGCCCTCGAAGTGCCCAGTGCCACACGGGCTGGTCGGATGGTGGAGATGCAGAAGAAGCTCCAGTCGCTGGCTCCACTCTGCTCCCAGGTGGGCGACACACGGCCCGTGAGCAGTGCCGCCTTCAGCGAGGACTCCACAATGCTGCTCACCGCCTCGTGGTCGGGTCTCTGCAAGCTGTGGAGCGTGCCCGATTGCGAGCTGAAGCAGACACTGCGCGGACATGCCAGCTATGTGGGCGGAGTGGCATTGCGGCCGGGCGTTAAAGCGGACGAGGAAAACGTGGTGGCCATGGCCACCGGCGGCCACGATGGCGCCGTCAAGCTGTGGGGCTTTAACAACGAGGAGTCCATCGCCGACATCACCGGCCACATGCCGCATCGCGTCTCTAAGGTGGCCTTTCATCCGTCCGGCCGTTTCTTGGCCACCGCCTGCTACGACTCCAGCTGGCGGCTGTGGGATCTGGAGCAGAAGACAGAGGTGCTGCACCAGGAGGGACACGCCAAGCCAGTGCACTGCCTAAGCTATCATTCGGATGGCAGTGTCCTGGTCACCGGTGGTCTGGATGCCTTTGGACGGGTGTGGGATCTGCGCACCGGACGGTGCATCATGTTCTTGGAGGGACACCTGGGCGCCGTTTTCGGCGTGGACTTTTCACCAAATGGATTCCACATTGCGACCGGGTCCCAGGACAACACCTGCAAGATCTGGGACCTGCGGCGTCGCCAGCCCGTCTACACCATTCCCGCCCACACCAACCTCATTTCGGACGTGAAGTACCAGCAGGAGTGCGGCAGCTTTTTGGTCACCTGCTCGTACGACTCGACCACCAAGATCTGGTCCAACAAGACGTGGCAGCCGCTGAAGACGCTGCAGGGCCACGACAACAAGGTCATTTCGGTGGACATCGCGCCCAATTCGCAGTATATAGCCACCACCTCGTTCGACCGCACATTCAAGCTGTGGTCGCCGGATAGCTGATTTTGATACCATTACTTTATTGTACTCGCCTGTGAGCGCACGCAGACAATCTCCAATTGCGATCTGCCCGCTGGGCACGACTTACTCAACCACTGTTTTTTGTTATTACAGAGACAATAGCCCAAGACAGTTCTTGCAAACATTTCAAGTTTTCGTTTTGTATAACACAATTTGTTGTTTTTGTTAGGCGAAAGGCAGATGCAGCGATGTTGCATTTCGTAAATTTAAGAATTTTTTATTGAAATTGTTAATAAAAAAACACATTTTTGGTAGAAAAGTGAATCTTTAAGGGTATTTGTGGGTTCTTCCCCCAGTTTTCATCCCAACCCAGCCCAGAAACACCTCCATTTATTAGTTGTATATAGTTTTCCATTTAATTTCTTTTCGTATATTTTTGTTGTATGACAAACTTAGACAATTAATTTGAATTTTAACTAAAAATTTAACTACCACAGATAGGTTGCAATTACATACATACATGTAAATGTATATGTCTAATATATTAATTACAGATATACATACATCGCGATATAGCTGTTACATATAGTTACACATAAGGATTTATCAATTTTCTTGCCGTTTGCACGATTTTCAATAATTTTCTTTTAATCTTTTGTCGTTTAATTACGCTCTTGCATGAAGACTGATAATGTCTAGAATTTCATTTCTTCGTTTCGCGTTGAGATTTACACAGAATTTAATCGTAGTTTATGTAGAATATGGAGCGGGGATTTGGAGCGGGATCGGGGGGCTGGACGAGCGCGTTCTAATGTAGATTTTAATGAGGTCTCCCGACGCTCGAAGATGCCACTTAACTAAATACATAACTCTTGCACTAGGCTAACAAACTAGACAAAATGATAACTAATTAACAATTAAGGTAAACGTTTATTGGAAATCTTGCAGCAGGTGCAAGGCTCGTCTCCGTCCCGCTCCCCCTAGACCGTCGTGTCCGGCGCCGGAGTGATGGGCTGCTTGGACTCGGACACCTCCAGGGACCGGCCGTTGGGCGTTGGTCCGCCCTCCTGGGGATCCTCCGGCGCGATGTCGATGCGGTGCGCCTTGCGCCACACCACCAGGTCCATCAGGAATGCCAGGAACATAATGCCAGCCGTGATTCCTGGGGATAAAGGGAGTTTTATTTGAATATTATTAAATAATACGTGTGATTTAAACTCTTTAATCGTTTTCAACTTCATATCCTTAAAATAAGTACATTTATATCCCACACAACTTTTTTAAAATTACATATTGAATTATTTAAGTATGTAAAACTAAAATTGATATATGTACTTATCTTGAAAATAATATATTTTTACTTCAGAACTTAAAGCAATATTTTATCAGATTAATATACCACGTGAAAAGAGGTTTCAAAATTTGTTAATATTGTCTATTCTATTTTTATCTAAAAATGTTTAAAGTTTAAATCGAAAACGGATCGTAATATTACTAACTTTTGTATAAATCTGTTGCTTCTTTCTTTTTATGTATAGGGGTAAATTTTTTTGAAAAAATATCAGTTCAGAAATATTTTATTACATCTCTTAAGCTAGGTATTTTCATTACAATTTTCTTATTTTTATGTTATCAATCCCATAAAGTAACACAAATTATTCTTAGTAATTCCTATCTCCTTAGACTCACCTAGGAAATATTGCCGGAAGGTGTCCGCATCGTAGAGCGAACAGGCTCCGTGCTTGCCGCACACGGACTTCCAGATGAGGCAGGCGGAGTCCACCACTGCGCCGTAGATGATCGGACAAGGAACATTTCCGAACAGGCCGATGGCCGACTGTATCACACCCATGGCCATGGCCTTATCTGTAAATGATTGGGGTTTCCATTAGTTCACAATATGGTTTTTATAGACGTAACTCCTACCTTTGGGATGTGTACAACGCATGACGAGCAGCATGCTGCCCACCTCGGAGGTGGAATGCATAAATACGCAAATGGCAAATATCAGTATAAAGTAGATGAAGTTCTTGCAGTCATTATCACAGTAACCGTTGACCGCCTCCGGAGCTGCAAGTTGATTACAGGATTATAATACTGTCCCACCTGGTTAAACGGATTGATCTCACCATCTGGAATGCAAGCACAGTCGGAGTAGAGGGTGCGATTGTCGCTGGGCCGCAGCGAGGAGCTGGTGCATCCGGCGTGGCAGGCCGAGATGTACATCTTGCCATCGGCGCAGATGGGCGCGAAGTTCTCCTTATCACAGGTACAGTTGAGGGCGGCGCTGCACGTGGGCTCGATCAGAGCGGGACTAGGGATAAGCCAAGGTTAGTAATGCTAACCAAGTGATCATTAACCATTTTAAGGACCCACCTGTTGCCATCGCTTGGCTTGTAGCCGGCAAAGTCGTTCATGCTGCAGCCGATGAACATCAGGATGATCATGCCCGCCGAGTAAACGAGGGCCGTGAAGGCGATCCACGCGGCCACGCCCCTGGCAGTGGGCTTTCGCTTCAGGATGAACAGGCCCGAGATGACGATGCCAATGCCCATGACCAGGATGCCGCAGAAGGCGGCTATCATGTTGGCATCGTAGGTGGCCAGCCGGAACTGCGTCTCCAGGTACTTGGGCAGGAACGTGTAGAGACCGGCGATGGGCAGCAGGTGGAACACACAGGAGGCGGTGCGGAACATCAGGATGTCGTTGCTCAGCTGACGGCGCACGGTCTTTGGAAAGTCTGAAGTTGAAGAAATGTATTTGTTAATCTCTGAATAGCAAAAATAATATATCTGTTTGATCAAATGTCTCCTCATAATTAGGAAATCAAAATTTGTAAACCAGAAATTCTAAATATTTACACTATTAATTCCAAAATTAAGTGATTATAATATGAAAAGAGACATAACAATCTGATAAAATATGGTAAAGAAACTATTGATATTATGGTAAAGGTATTTTAGATTGATATATTAATTTAATTAAATAAAACAAATAATATATACATTAAGCAGTAAATATTTATTGAGTGAGATCTATTAAAAATAGTTTTCTTAACTAAACTAAAATACTTTATTTAATAATTTATTTTAATACAATTAATAAATAATAAGCAACATAAATAGTTTATGACTTTTAAGGAAAGAAAAGAAAGTAAAGATATTTTGTATTAGTATTATAATAATACAAATATTACATAATTTTTTTTCACACAAAAAAAAGAAAACGAGATTGACACAAAACCATAATGATCTGATTTTTACTTTACGAAAGATCTGCAAATTTCTTTCAATAATTCGGATATTTATAAATTCTGATTTGATAAACATAATAAATTATATAAGGAATAGGTAACACTTTAACTTAGTGAATTTTGAAGAGAGAAAAGGGAGTACAGATGTTTTAGATCCGTGTGTTATTCACTTTAGAAAAAGATACTATACTTTATAGGAAAGTTCTGCCAATTTTCCTCACTTCAGACTACGAGTTTGACTCAAATCCATATTGATCTGATTTTCACTTTATGAAAGTTTGGCTAATTTCTTTCGACGATTCGAAAATCTTTAAATTCTGATCTGATAAACCTGATAAATTAAGTTAGTGTTAGATAGCGATGGATTAAGTTAGTGAATATTGAAGAAAGAAAGGGGAGTAAAGATGTTTAAGATCCGAGTATTATTCACTACAAAAAAAAGATGCGACTATGTCACGAATAGTCACTTAAAAACTCACCTTTCAGCTTGGGCTTCTCCTCGGGCTCCGCCGGAGCCGCCGGCGTGGTCGCCTGGCCCGGCGCCTGTTGCTTGCCCCGCAGCTGCTTGGGGAACGAGAACATGGCGATGGAGGCCAGCAGCATGAGGCTGCCAATGGCCACGGGTCCCAGCCACCAGGCGCCGATCCAGCGCGGATCGGTGGCATCGAAGCCGGGATTGGAGAAGTTCACGTACCAGCGGGTGCAGAAGCTGCCGAAGATGAAACCGGAGGCAGGTCCCAGGATGCGCATGCCAATGGTGACGGCCATGTACATGGGCGACTGCTTGCTGCCCACATTGTCATCGATGTACGGAATGCCCAGGGTGGCCACGGCGGTCTGGCCAATGCCCGAGCTCAGCAGGCTGCCGAAGAAGATGCACAGCACGATGACGGTGATCTTGGAGTGCGAGGCCTGCTCCAGCTGGCGCTCCTCGTTGCACTCGCTGCCCGAGAGCGTCTGGTTGCCGCCCAGAATGCACAGATTGGGATTCAGCTGCTCCACCCGGCTGGCATTCAGCCAGAGAGAGTCCTTGGCCGGCGAGATCTGCGGCTGCTGCAGGATCACGCTGGAGTGCATCAGCTGCTCGCCGAAGATGAAGTGCGGCAGGGCGCAGGAGAAGGCGGCTATGGAGAAGAGGACCATGCCGCAGGCGATCCACCGCGGGCGGTGACCCCTGCCCGCGAAGTAGGTCAGCAGCATGGCCGTGCATATCTGACCCATCTCGCTGGCACTCAGCAGAATGCCCGTGGTCTTGGACTTGATCTGGAAGAGCTTCTCGATGGTGGTGATCACGGACACGAAGTAGGTCATGTACATGCCCTGCAGGATGTAGGCCAGCAGAAAGACCACCATGAAGACGTGCGTGGAGGCGAATCTCCTTGCCCACCTTGGCCGGCAGCCAAAGAGGCCGCAACTGGAGCCGGCGTCCGCGGCGGAGGAGGAGCTGCCATTGAGGTCGGAGTCAAAGTCGGACTCCTCGGATTCGCTGGAGCGTGGGGGCAGCTTGTAGCCGCCGGTGAGGGGAGCCTGTTCGTGGGCGTACTTTTCGCTGAGACTGTGTCCATTGCCGGTTCCATTGTTGTTGCTGCTCAGCAGGCTGCCCAATCCGTTCTTCAGCTGGCCAGTGGGTCCCCCCAGATCGGGGGCCTTCCACTCGTTGTTGTTGCTGGGCGTGCTCTCGTAGAGAACTGTGCTCGGCGGCAGACTGGTGGTGGTCATCTCCCCGTTGTTGGGGGTTCCCCCATTGTTGTGCTGCGACAGCAGCGGTGTGAAAGCCTGGCTGGAATCCCTGCGTCCTCCATTCTGGTGATAGCCATTCCCATTCAACTGGCCATGTCCATTGCTGGGCTTTCCGCCCAGCGACTGCACCTGGGTTGCCGCCTCCACGTCGCCATTGCTCTTCGTCATCTTGGATTTTTGGGGGTTTTCCCAAACTCTTAATGGGTGTTCTGATCTATAAAGGACTCTCTTATGATCTCAACTGTGTAATCTCAACGGTACGATTTGGTGGACTTCCTCTATGTGGTCCTGGTTATTGCCTGTTCCATTTTCCTACTGGGAAATTGGGTTTACGCATTTAATTCGATTTACGTCTGAGGTAGATTGGTTGATCTGGTTTCTGATAGCAGTTCTATATTCTTTGTTGCAATATGGCAGTGTTGTGTCTGAAAATATAAAAGGAGGAAGGTGGTAAATAAAATTGTATTGTAAAAGAAAATTTTTCAAAAATTATTAAATGTAAAAAAAGTATTTTTTATTAAATTTCAAGATTTCTAAATTTGACTTATATTCTCATTAAAAAAAAAGTTTATACTTTGTTAAAACTTGTATAACATAAGTCAAAATATTACGTAATTTAAAAAATATTATTATATCGAACCATAATGCAAAATTCATAATATTTATTCTATTATTTTAGCAAAATTCATAATATTTGCTAAAATGTATGTAAATTATAATATATAATTTTAAGAGTAACCCAAAATTTAAAATTACTAAATTATACTTTATCTCTGTTATAAAAAAATATATTTTAAATTACAGAACTTATCAGTCACGTTATTATAAATTAGATTTTGTAAATATATCATGATAAAATTAAAATATTTAAGCAATTTTCAGTAAAAATAATTTATAAAACATTTTTAATTTATTTTTGTAAAAATGTATAAATATTTTTAAATGTTAAACTTCTCACTCTTCGATTTAAATGGAACTATATCGCTGGAATCCCAATGAAGACTGGGAAAAAAATCGGAAAAGCACTGAGCACACACACCTTATCAGCGACAAACATACACACACATGCACTTAAAACGCAGTCGTGTGAACAGCATGCGACAAAATACTAGCGAAAGCTGCAAATTTTTTAGATTGCACCATATTTTTTTTGGCAAATTGATAAGCACACCTAAAAAGTTCAAGGTTAAGCTGATATGAAATTTCAATCGCACGAGGAGCTAAATTAGGCAACCATATATTTAAAGCTTATTTAGTTCTCATAGCTATATTACAGATTTAACAAATGATATTGTACCTACCTATTCACGAAACAACTTATATATCTCGGTTTATATATACAGAACAAATATTAAAACAGTTTGTCCAAATTCCCCTCTACTCGTATCTCATTTTCGGTTTTTATTCTTTTTTTTGCAAAACAATTTCAATGTCAAATACTCGCAAATTTCATTCTAAGCATTTGTTGTTTTTGCTTTCTACCCAACCATTTGCGTTTGTGTTGGCTTATAAAAAGCAATGACTGAATTTAATTTCACTTTCTGCCGGGACAGCCGCTGTGGTTCCATTGCAATCACAATGGACTGGCTGCACTCGCAAATCTTATCATGGTTCCGACCTCGCTGATAAGGAAAGTGAAATTTCTGGTGGGTGGTAAGGGGAGCTTGGGATTGCCAACCCACACTTCTAAATGCACAAAATTGTGAATATATATATTTGGTTATTTAATAGGTTTATTTTCCTACGAAATATTGTAAGATATTTGTACTTATACCGTAGGATAAACAGCAATCTGAAAAGTTTTAGAACCACTTTATGATCATCAATATGGAATTTCTGATTTCTTTCCAGGATTTTTGAATCTTTTTTTAAAGGATTAAAAATTGTTAGAATTTTCTGCTTAAATTCTTTCAATAAAATAGGGCACTAATAACTGTTTTTAATGATTTTTATAGTCGAATCTAAAAAGATTTTTAATTTTTTCTTATCGACAAATAGTAGTAGTAGTAGTAGAAAAAGGAGCAGGAAATATAAAAGTACTCAACTTTTTCCTTTTTATCGACATGGTCCCCCATGATCGTCATAAACTTTGGCCTTGAATTTGTTGTTATTGCTGCTTATGGTTTATTTCTTTTTCTCTGTTTTCATTCGATTTTATTTATTGCGCATTTTGCGATTTTGATTTCTGTTCGAAATACTTGGCTGTTGTTTCATCGGAATGCGTGTGAGTCGCGGAACATTTATTTATGCATAATTAGAGATGAATGGAAGTAGCACGTGCTCAATTAGCATTTTAGATTTTGTTTTTTTTTTTACAGATGTGCAGCGCTAATATGAGGTTACAAAATCTGAACAAAACATCATAAGGAACACAAAAAAAAGTAGCCAACAAAAATGTTGTTCATAATATAACTTAAAAACCAACATTTTGTAACTAAAAACAAAAAAAGTACAAAAAATCAATAAATTTTGGTAATACCTTTATAATTGAGTTAAGATAGAGTTATATTTTCAATTAGAGCTTATCAAAATATGGCTTAAAAATAAATCAAAACTTATTAAGAGGTTCAAAACAATTACAATAATTATGTAGGTACGTAAAAATAGGTATATTTTCAGTTTTATATTTTTAAGAATAATAAATAAGATATAAGGTCAAGGGTTTTTCGATTCTATTAATCCATCGATCATCATTTAAGACTTTTTGTATCTGTGCTGACATCTTGAAAATACGAAATGGGAAATATGAAACCTATCTGTTCAAACTCTACTATTTATAGTGTCGAACATTCAAATTTTTAAACTAATCCTAAATCGATCGATCATTGGTGTTTAGTTTAGGAAGTTCCAAAATCTTTTAAAATGTGAACACATTTCAATCTGCGATCAGTGACATCACATCTCGACGAGTAACTTTCCAACATTATATAGAAAATAGAACAGCTCAAGATAAGCCATTGGCTGTATCTTTATTTTCCCCGTCTTATCTGCTTCACACTTTCCCACAGTGGTCTCTGTACTTCGTCGAGAATCTAACTGGTGACGTCGATGGGCCAACAAAGCCAGTACTTTAGTGCTTCAGTACTCGGCTGCCACTTATCGCTGCCATCGCTGCGTAATCCTACCCGCTCCTTGTTCCCCGCCCCCGAAATGCAGGCTATGCAGAGAGAAGAGTCTTAACTTCGGAGCTATTCCGATGCACTTACTGGGCCCTGGTCTGAACCTGAACTCCTGCGGACTGCAGTTACCTGTTTGGTTAGGGTTTCGGCTTTGGTTTTGGCTTTGGTTTGGGCCTCGAGCTGCGGGCAGGGCTCATTGAACCCTGGGTTGAATTGGCTGGGAGCCAGTGACCAGGTTGCGAACTATCGGCCGTTGCTTATGTAACGACGACCATCTATTGCCTTTAATTTGGCCTGATGGATGGTTAATTGTTCAATTTGCTGCAAGTGTTCGAGTGACAGCCAAAGATTGCCGATTTATCAGTGTCAATCATAATAAATGCAATTAAGCCACCCGTTTACGAAACTATCTATGAGTATAGGCTCATGGAGCGGGGCATACTGGTTGGGAGAGAGATCGATATGTAGATTGTGGCAGAGGTTTCCATTTCAATTGGGCCCGCGGCTATCATCATAAATACAATGTGAGAAAATCAACTCTTGAGCTTACACCGCAGCACAAAGTGCCAATTTTATTTACTTTCAAGAGGTTAATTCTCTCGCTATCAGAATTTTGTGTATAAATAGTTAGTTTAAAATCGAATTCCATTGCTAGAAATGTTGCATATTTCCAATTTTTTTTATTAAAATATACTCCCAAAAAATAACAATTTTTTTAAAACTTTTTACGAGTTGAAAGAAGTTAAAAATTGATGATATAAACATTGAATTCTTGGATTAAAAACGTAACTTTCTCAGCATTTACGTGTTAATATTTTAAAAGTGTAGATTTCAAGGCAGTTATTTGCTTTGGAACGTTGTGAATATAGGACATTTTTAGGTTCGAATGAGAAATTTTTTCTCTTGAAATCAAGATTTTTATTAATGTTTTATTTGTACTCTTGAACTTAGAAAAAAACCAATTTTATTATTTACGAGTTAGTATAGTTAGAAACGTTGTAAATATTGCACATTTTTTAAACTGAAATGAGAACGCTTTTTTCTTGAAAACAAGATTTTTATTAAGGTTTCTTAAAATACTAACTGATTCTTTGCTGTTCAGTGTAACAAGAATGGTACAGCTTGCGCGGAAAAGGGGGTGTTGCACTTTTTCTCTGCTCATAACGTGTGGATTTTCCGGTTTTCCTGGCCACTTGCAACACGTCTTCCCTCTTCCGTCTTTGGTCTTCGCTTTTCCTACTACGTAACTGAGTTATGTGTGTCCGTGTGCGTGTGCCAGTGTATTGGTGAGCATTTGAATTGCGCAAGCGCAACTATTGCAAATTGCATACCAAGCAGCTCAGTGGCTGATGTTGCTGTTGCTGCTGCCGCTGTTGCTGCTGCTGCTGCATGCCAACATGCAACAAAACCAGACACGCGGGCAACGTGCTGACTAGACGCTGACAGCAACAGCAGCAGCAGCAGCAGCAACATGGCAACAAACAAGTGCCAAAGCCAAAGCCAAAGAAGAAAGCCCCAACAATGGCTAGAAGCGGCATTGAAAGTAAATTGCACACTCGACCAGCAACAGATGCCAGTTGCAAGTCCAAGTTGAAGCCGAAGCTGAGGCCCGCTGGAAAAGCGCTTGGAAAAGTGGTTTTTCCACATTTCACTTTTAGCATAGAAACGATTTAGAACCCGTGCTATCGCAAGGAATATCTTATAACCAACGAATCACGGAGATGAAATGCTCATTAATCGCAGGGAATTTGCGATATGTTTACACAACTACAATGTTGGAAACTGAAGACACTTATTTGTTTATTCTTATTTCCCCCAGACATTGAGTCATTTCGCTGGGCTTAATTCACTAGGGTCTCCAATTCGCTGACCAATCAGATATATTCGTTTATTGTGCTTTGACTTTGACCTTCACATTGAGAACTGAAATTTGAGCCAGAAGCTCGAATTGTGTAAACAAACTTTCGGACAGACAATAACAATAATAATAAGAGAGAACGCTGTAGTCGAGTGCCTCGACTACCAAATACCCGTTACTCAGCTAAAGCAAGCAGTGGAAAGCAGGGGAAACTAAGCAGTCGCTTAAAAGTGGCGCCATCTACAATTCGGACAATTAATTTTTTGCTTACAAAATTTTACTGAGTGGTCCGATTTAAAAAATGTCTTCTAAGTTTTGGTAGGTATTAATAAACCAAGCATCGGAATGATAATTTGCGCTCCGTAGGAACCCCTAGAAGGTGTAAGTCAAACCCAACTCTCTAGCTCTTATAGCTTCCGAGATCACAGCGTTTCCACGGAAGGACAGATCGGCTAGTGATCCTGATCAAGAATATATATACTTTATAGGGTCGGAAGCGCTTCCTTCTACCTGTTACTACATTTCTTCGAATACAATATACCCTTTTACTCTACAAGTAACGGGTATAAAAAGTTCACAACGTGGCTGTGACAAACGATTATATTATAAATACATAGCAACCCACTTATATACGAAGTGTTTTTATATTTTAGATTTTTTTCAACCTAATTCGCGACTGTAATTATTTAATTTTTTTGGGATAGCAACAGGCGTGACTCAATTTGTATAGGTTTTTATTTTATTTGAGATTTGTTAAGCCTATTATAAACATTAAATAAAAATGTCATACAACTTTTTAAGCTGCAAATCTGGGATTATAAAAATTATATTTCAGTGCGATCAAGATACCATAAAAATCCCATATACGGATATTTAAGCATGTGCTTTTCGGTGCTTAAAACTGGAACAACCATGTAAGACGTCTGAATTTGGTACATATAAATACAATATGAGGTACATGATTCATGGCAAGACAAAGGGTGTGGCTTCCTCACCCAAAAACAATGACAAAAAATACTTAAAATATTCTAAGCAACTGGAAATTGGAGTATCTTACTTAGGTGGATCAGTAATACTCTTGCTAAAATAATAATTATTTGATTTAATTTTTAATTGTTGTACCAAAAATACTAGATTTCAGAATTAGGACTCCAAAACTGTTTAAAAATTAAAGAAGCATACTGTTTTTCAATTTAAGTCTTCAAAATTGATTAGAAAACCAAGGAAATAATTAATTTTCCATACAATATTTTTAGGAACTGCTCATGTGAGTAAATTTATTCGTTTGGAATTGAGATATGTAATTTTTTGGTCTTCAGTTGCCTTTCTTTATGCGCGCATTAATTTGGCGAGAAACAAAACTTCCTTTTTGACGGCGCTTGTTAAAAGTCTGAGAAAGGTAAAAACATCAAAGTAAAAAAATAAAAACAAAACGAACAAAAAATGAAGAAAAATTAACAAGCTCAAAATGGCAGCCAAGTGTGCATAAATTTTTAAAATGCCCACCAGGGTCCAAGCCGAAACAAATTCAAAATAAACAAAAAGAAATCGGGGGAAAAAATGAACTTAATGAAATGCAATCAAAAAAGCATTCGAAGAGGACTGCATTAAGTGCGAGTTGGACCTGGAGTCCAGTGTTACCTGGTAGCCGTTCTCAATCCTCCAATTCCCCCGAATATCTCGCCCGAAGATCAGTACATGGCGCTGACGTGACGTTCTCGACGCAGCCGAAAAAAAGACATTTATTTCCCTTCTGGATATACCTATATAGGTACGCATATAGAAGGTACTGAATAAATGCGAGTGGATTGCTTTTTGCTTTGGAACAGAGAAAACAGCTTACATTTGTCATTTCGGGGAAACAGTGGGATGATATTATTTGAAAATGTGATCCGAAAATATTTTATATTGCTTATTTATAATAACTGTTTTATACTTTTAACAACGTTTTCTTTAAGTTTTTTTTTATGAAAGTGACATGTTTAAAATAATACCCCACTGTTTGTCTATTGTTTTTTAGTATAATATCAGATAATTCTTTATACTAAAACCTTTTTTCGTTGAATATGATTATTTATTTTTACACTTCTAAGATTCATTTTAGTATAGTATTCCAGTATAAAATTGCGAAATCAATACTTATTTTCTAAAATTTTTAAGACATTTGTTCTATGGTTCTTAAGATATTCTAATACTACATATATTGAAAAACAGGGTAATGCCTAAGCCTTCTTTTTTATCAGGGATATGATTTTTTATTTTTACCCTTTCTAAGATTAATTTTAGTATTGTATTTTATTTTTAAATTGACAAAATCAATACCTTTTTTCTAAAATTCTCAAACATTCTCAAAATATTGTACCCACTGTTCTGACAGGGAGGAGAAAAGAAAGTTTGTTTCAAAAGCACAAAAAAATTCTTAATTTAAAACAGAACAGAACCAAACCCTCTGTCTGATTGATTGACCCGCTGATTTAAGCGGCTTTCCGCAACCAGGACTTTAACTGTTGGACCTCTGGATGAGGTGTTAACTTGTCTTAAATGCTCCGCCGGCCAAGTAGTACCGTTATGGGACTAATTGAACTTTTATAAATTGTTAACTGTCATTGGCCGGTTCGGTTCTCCTCCTCTGCGAGACCGGCTAATTTAGCATAATTTATTGTAGGTTCTGCATTGATTTTTTCAATTAGCGACCAATTATGCGGCAAAGCGTCGTCATGCGCAGAAAATTTGGCTCATTTGCATAATATCCAGCAGATGAATAGCCAGTCAATGGTCTTCTCAAGTGTTTTGGCTCTCGGAGTTAGTTCACTCGAAGTGTCAAGTGGCCGCCAGCGGGAAGAAAACGGGCTCACGCAGAAATATAGACCCCTAGTCATTCGCATAGATACAAAACAGAATTCATTACTCATGAGTATTTGTTTATGAAAGTACTTAGCAGGTTTTTTGCCTCTCAAAGCTCCCCGAAAAAATCATTTCAATTGTTTAACGAACAAAAAATCTCTGCATAATTTTCACCGAGTGCGTGTTTGTAATTTTTTATTTATTCAACTTTTTGGCGTTTGTAAATTTCCACTTAACTTTTTTTTCTTCGTGTTCTCTCCTAACTCTTTTTGGCGCCTCACTTTTTATGGCGTTCCATTTTAAATTAGTTGTTTACTTATAAAGAACTTTGGAGTGGGGTTTTTTTGTTGTCAACTTACATTTTTGTTAGGCTTGAGTTTCTGTGGTCGGTAACTGAAAGAATAAAGAAGGTAAGAAATCTATTAGATTTATTTTTGAATATTTTTTTTAGATTTATCTTCAAGAGATATAAATCCTTTAGGCAGAACAAATTCAATTTAATTGTATCAATTTATGATACAAATATTTAAACTTAATATTTCCTTGTCAGTTTGTCAGTTTCCTTACCAAATTTCGTATTTTCTGAACAAATAATACAAAATATTATAAACATATTCTTTATTCATATTAAAATGATGTGAATAACTTTATCTTTAAAGAATTTTAAATTATATTTTGTCATTTTATACCTTTTACTCATAGAGTAACTGAGGAGCCCACAGTTTTAAAGCTAGAGGTAAAGTGTAAACGCCATTTTCTTTCGTTTATTAATACCTACCGAAGAATTTTTTAAATCGGATCGGTAAGTAAAAAGTTATAAGCAAATAATTAATTGTCAGCCACATAGATGGCGCCACGCTGAAGCTTGGTTTGCACTGCTTGCCTCTGCTTGCTGTAACTAAGTAACGGGTATTTACTACTATTACTCTACTATACTACTATTTACTCTACAATAGCGTTCTCTTTTGTTTTATTTTAACTTTTGTGGTCCATAAATTAAAAAATGTGTGTTACAAAGTAAAGCTTGTTTTGCGAACTACTTGTTGAACGGCCACAACTGTCAAGTATTTCTAGAATTGTATGCCCATAAAATTGGCCTCATAAAATTGTGCCCATACACAATCAGTCGCAATTAAAAGCACTTGGCGTTTAGTTGGGTCATAACAATTACAGCCAGACCGATTAACAACAATTTGGTGCGGCTGCAGTGCGATGCGTGTGAGAAAAATGCAGCGAACATTATTGTTTATTAACGTGAGCGGAACAGGGAGAAACAAGAAAAGCCATTAAATGGGGGCAAAGTGTACAATAAATGTAAAATGCAAATCTTGTCTGCGGCAAAAATAGTTGCTGACGCCTTGGCGAAAAAAAAAACAAGAAAAATTGTATAAAAATAAAAGATAAATGAGCACAACGGCCTGCTGGTGTGCGAGTGTGTGTATGTGTGTGAGTGCAGCGGGCAAGCAAAATTGCATTGAGATAGGTCAGTCACACACTCGCACACACACACACCTATCGAACCGAGTGCAGCGGACTCTCTTCTGCAATCAAAGCTCCCCTGTGTACATGTGTGTGCGCAATAACTGCTCTAATTACGCTACCTAGGGGTGGTATTTCATTTTTTACCACGATTGTAATCCCCTCCCCAAACTCCAAGAACCTCAAGTTGCAGGCCATAAAAAAGAAAAACAAGTTTCTTGCATCCATGTAAAACTTACACAATCACAGTGCCGCTCTCTCGATTCACTTTTCTTTGTGCAATTTCAATTTCTCTTCGGAAAAGAGAGGAAATGCATTTCGGAGAGAATGAGATGCGAAAATCTCTTTGGTAACTTGCACTTTCTGCTGCACTTTTTCACAGAAATAGTAGTAGATTTAAAGAATCCCATATTATTATCATTGAAAATAGTAGTAAACATTTAAATAGATATTTTTTAAAAGTTTTAACTAAAATATTCTGTGAACAAATAAAATAAAATAATTTAAAAATTGTAAATCTAATCATTTTTTCTTTAAAAGATTTAAAAAATCTTAATTTCTTATTATGTAAAAATCAACGCTTTTTCAATATACTGTAATGTAATTAAACGGAACCAAAGAACCAGCTTTCGTTGTTAGAAAACTTACACAGATATGCGCAAATTTCTCTCTCTCATCCGCTGCTTTCGGTTACATCCCCTGTTTTTCCCATTTTCCGGACCTAGGACAACAAGAACAAAAGTGTCTGAGGCGGGGAAAGACAGCCGAATGAAAATACCACCCCAAAGAGCTTTATTTTTTTGGCAAAGCCCAAGAAAAGCTCTGTAGAAAAACCAAGGGACAGGAGTTTTGGGCCCAAGGAATACAGACAATATAAAACTTATTGCGCAGTAGACGAAGAAAATGCGGCTTCCTTCGTCTAGACAGGCAATTAAAGGAATGGGGAAAACCTCAGAGATGGAAACCTGAAACTCTTTACAATGGGAGCGGCCTCTTTGGTTTTATGGTGACATAATTAGTGAAAGCGAATTTGAAAACAATCGCACTTTCAGAGCACTAGGGCCTCCGTAGGTGAAACGAAAACGAAATTCAAATTCGAAATGAAAACGAAATTATTGCAAAATCTAGACACGCACACAGCCGGCCGACTAACGGTGGCTCTCTCGCTCTTCCTCTCTGGGTTTTTCCAATGTGTGAGTGCTTGCGAAAAGTGCATTGACTTGTTCGCCCATCGGTATGGGTGCCCGCTGCTCGCTGTGTGAGTGTGTGAATGGCATGTGGCCAAGATTGCAATGGCCAATTCCAAATTGTATTTCGTTACTCCTCTGGCTTTATGGCCAAAGGAAAATATCATAAAGTGGGGTATTTAGCAAGCTGTTGGGGGTGTGCACTTGTTGACCCGCAGGGCGTTTATATCCTAGCCAAGTTGGGTGTGTCTTAGAAGTGAATCACGGGTCCAGAAATAGCGTAGGAAAGAGGATATATATTTTTAAAAATTCTAGAAGGCCAGAAAACTAGAATATCTCTATCACTACTATTGAAAAATTAAATACAATTAATGAAAATGAGTTTTAGATATTTATTTATTATCGCTAGAAATAAGCTTAGTATTATTTTTTCTAATAGAGTTCCATACATTTATTGGATTAAAGTAATCAAAGGGAAAAATATTTTTTTAAGTTATAGAAGGCCAGAAAACTACAATCTTTATATCACTAATAACTATTGAAATACAATTAGGTACTAAAGATTTCTTGAAATTAAATGGTTAAATGATCTATATTAAATATGAATTCAATTAAAAGTGTTTGTAAACTATATCTGATAATAATGTAATATTTCAAGCGAGTTACTATTATTACTACTATTTTTTCTAAAAAAGTTCCATATATTTTTATTTCATTTATGAAAAAGCATTAAGTAAAATGGTATTTATAAGTATTTTCTTTTACAAAAAATTTATTTAAATGAATTTGTTTAGCTATTATAGAGCTTTACCACCTTGTACCACATGGCGTATTATCTATTTGTGTAACCCCATCGCGTATACGCCCATTGGCACCGAGTATACCATCGTAATAAATGTGTATAATCAGAAGCACTGCACTTTACTGCCCTTTCCAACATTGTCGCATCCGTTTCATTGTATCCAATGTGCGAAATGCCCACAAAAGTGACGAGAATAAGAAAGTGGATGGGCGGAAAACTAGTTTAGTAGGAATCTGAGAGGAATCGCATTGTGCTGCCAGAGTTACGTGGCGCTTAATTGAATAAGTGCCCTGGCCAACTCAGATTGGATCGAGACGAATGTGTGCTAAATTGATTGAGCCGCAACGAGTGCCATAAATTAACGGACAACAAACATGGAACAAGACTGCAGCGACTTGCAGATCGTATAATTTCCACACACAAAAAATCACAAAAAATGAAAAAGCCGAGCCAAAACGGAGACAGAAAGCGAAAACTGGGTCAACCTGATGCAGAGCGGCCTACGCAGCTCCATTCAGCCACATTCACATCCACCTCGTTGTCTATCCGGCCGCAGACGTTACAAATATGTAACTCAAAAAGATATGCAGCTGTAGATGCATGCCAAAAAAACAGGGGGAAAAATAGCAAAAAAAAGATAAAATAAAATAAATAAAGGCAGAGGCAAATGGAAAAAAGTGTAACCCACGTTTCGCTTCATTTGCTCGCACTGGAAAAGTAAAAACGGCAGCTACACGACGCCAAATTTATGTCTGCTGGATTTCACCCACGCAGTTGCCAATAAAACGGCAGCCGGATTCACAGAAGGAATATCCACTGCAGAGTTAGTCGATTAAATTGCTAACTTCTATTTTGAATTATGAACTTTTTTGTTTTTATAATATTCTATATGATATTATGTTAAGAAACCCCGAACAAGTTGATAAGAAACCAGAAGAAATCATCTTAATCAAAGGTAATCACAAAAATATCCATCCTTTCTTATCTATTCAATGAACTGCAGTACAAACATGTAATTACAAAACACCTATCCACTATACCCCGTATCCACTGTACTGCTGAGGGAGATGGAGAGATTTGTGCTGCCCACAAAATCGTGATTCCGCCAGTTGCCGCCGCCGCCTGCCACAACGTTCACTTTCAAAATCAGTGAAATGTGACCAAAAAAAAGTGAATTGATGTTGCATTGTGTTCAGCTGTCTGTTTGTTAGCTATTCGCATTATTCACTTGGCTTACAAATAGAGGTTAATTTATTGTGACTTGATTGAGTCGAGCATGCGCCTAAAATATGCCAGAGAAACTGCCTCTACGAAAGGTGAGTCGATGAATTTATGCAATTATTTTGGGCATCTTTTTTTGACATTCGATATATGGAATATAAAATCTTAATAAATTTTATATATTTTATATGATTATATTCAAGATAATCATTATAGACTAAGCTTAGAATTCTAAAAAAATTACATTTTATTAAAAACTAATAAATATAGTCTCAAATTTTTTGGAATTGAACATTTTTTAATATGGGTATTGAATTGATACATTTGAAAGTCATTGTTTTTATAAGATTTTTTTTAAGTATTACTTTGGTTATCAGGAATTTAAAGTATTTCCAGTAAGTCTGGAATCTTTGTCCCTGATATGTTATATTTATAGTTTGCCTGATGTAAGTATGCGTGTTCAATGTGAAGTTATCGCGGTCCTACCACAATGCGATTTGCTTGTCTCAATGTCAAGTTTTCCATGCTATTCGAATCAATTACACTGGTCCAGAACTCCACTCACACACTGGCACGAGTTGAAGATGCAGATAATGATACCGATATCGATACTGATGCATATGCATGCTGGCGGTGCAGATAAACATGCGAGCGAAGAAACCAGATGAAAACCGCGCGTTGCATCCGCCAACGACCTTCGGCGCCGATCTGACATTGAACACTGGCCATAAATGGAGGCATGAATGTATGAATCCATGTACAATGGACGTTTTACATTGCACGGGTATGGTACTGGTACATACCTCATAGCCTTTTGTTGCTGTACATGCTGTTGACATAATTTATCCAGAGCATACACCGAGAAAAACATCGATCTTAAAATATGACATCTATGTAAAAGTTTACCGTAATGATTTTTTTTTATAAAAAATATAACTTGGAGAAAAGGTTTTGTGCGTGGATTTTTGTAGTTCGTTATAAATAACGCAAACATTTTTAGCATTTCAAGATACTAGCACTCACTGGGGAGTGAACCTCGGACTTTCCGGAACTTGCAAATCTCGGTAGGGCGTTACTTTATGGTTAGATTTTTTTTATAGACCACAAGGAATAAGTTATATTTTTCCGAGAATATGTGTTTTTTCATGATTTGTAACAAAAGTTAACCTAGATTTTGCCTAAAACTCACGACATAATGATTAAAATGAATGATTTTTAAAATAAAATTCGTAACAGTTAAGACGCTGCTGTTACCTCCTATAAGCTTGTTAATAAAACAAAGGAACAGCCAAAAACAGTTTTTTAAAAATATGAACCATTAATAAGACCAAATGTTTTATTATTCAAATATTTAAAAGAATTTTTTTTAACTCCTATTAATTTTTTTAAATATTAAACTCTAAATACACATACTTCGTGATAACCCTAACCTTACTTAGGCCTTAGTACACTCAAAAAATTATCCGCCTTGATTTTTAGAAATTTGCTTCACTGGCAATTTTCTAATCTATCTTTACCTTCATATTTTACTTATTTTGTATATATTCCCAGTTCCTATCAGTAGTTTTTTCCGGTGCATGCAAAGTGTGTGTTTTGTTTGGCGCTTTTCGCCTTTAGCCAATTAACCGAATGGTGCCGAATTCAGTTGGCGATGGAAATGGAAATGGAGATGTCGGTGACGCGCGCACATTCCGATCCGCAGATACGATACGATCCAATCCGCTGCGCGTTTCAGTCGGCACTTCATGTTGCAACAACTGCAGTTGCTGTTGCTGCTGCTGCTGCTGCACTTGACTTACTTGCCTGGCGGTGTTGCATCTGGTAACTGCCATCGCCATCGCCATCTGCGCAATGCATTTCACTTTCATTATGATGCAGTCAGTTTTTGCCACTAAAAATGGCAACGGGGCAATGCCAATGTGTGGTTTTTCCAAGCCAAAATGAAAACCAGTCGAGAGGCTGCGACTGTCTGTCTGTCTCCCTCGCACTGATTGGCAACAGCAGCGAACAGCGAACAGCTAAGAGCCAACAGCTGACAGCTGCAGTCACCTGGAAACTCACCTGGAAACTCACCTGGACGCAGCTCACCTGGCCTACCTGTGTAGGCGTCGCTTTTCGTCGTTTTGGCTTCGTCTTTTGTTTCTGGCCCGCATGGGTTTCGTTTCGTTTCGTTTCGTTACTTGTTTTTACTTTCTTCTAATAGATCGTTAGCTGTGCCATGAACTTGCAATTGATTGCTTATTGTTAAATGAAAATGGAAAGTCATTTTCCAGGCGATGCATTTTCTTTTTCGTGGCTTTTCATTAACGACGCCTTTGTTGCCACAAAAGCAGCGGCGGCAGCGCAGCGGCTTTCCCGAAAAATGTGCAAGGGGGTCAAGCATTTAACGTATTCTTGACTCGCGTCGCCCGTTTTTATTGATTTGCCAGCTGAGCAAACGGAAAGCGAAAGTAATTACCCTTAGTCATGACTACATGTTTATATATATACATGTATGTATGTACTTTGTGCACACCCAAATACCGGGAGATATAGATGTAGTACGGGTTCCCATAAGAATTCCCCAAGAAATCGAGCGATAAATGCAGCAACCCCCAATTGCATTAACAGACCCTCGACTGTATGGGTGTGATCGTATGTGTGAGTGATTGTGCTGCAGTGTGCGTAATTCGCCGCCCCTTCCTGCCACGCCCCCTCTGCCCCTCGGCACACACGCAACAGAATCAATTTTTATTGGTTACACAACGACGACGCCAGCAGCGAAGGAAAAGTCCATTGACCCCGGCGACGACTCATGACTTTCAGTACTTCTCGGCATACACTTTATAAGAAGCATGCCGAATTTACCCAGTCAACTCGCAACGGAAGGGGAATTTGTTATATTATAGAATATTATAGTATATTATTCAATATTTCTTTTATTATAACATTATTCTAGTAACTTATAGATAGCATTATTCCTGTTAACTGGGGAGAAATTACGGGATAAGTATTTGATGCTCTACCTTCTTAAAGACTATTTATTTTTTGTCATAAAAATATTGTAAGAAATTAGATTGAAAAAAAATAAAAGATACAAATTTTAAGCAATGTATTTTTTAAATAAAAACAAACATTTTTTCCACAACAAGTGGTCGTGATTTACGCAAAAGTATTGGTTAAATACCAAATCCTATTTAAAAATTTAGTTAATAGGGGAGAAATTAAGAGATAAGCATTTAATGATATAATTTTTTAAAGACTATTTCTTTTAATATTTGTCATTAAAAGTTATAAGTTGAAAAAGTATTTTAAAAGTAAGAAAACATATTTTCCCAAAAAATGTACGTTATTTACGCAAAGTAATGGTTAAAAAAGAAATCTTATTCAAAAATGTGTTAACTTTTAAAGTGGGTTTTGAACTTCTGGATTTTTGTAGGTTTATAATCCTTCTTATAACTAAACTCCTTTAAAAACACGAATTTAAGACCCCTAAATTCTTTTAAAGAGTGTGAACAATTCACTCTGATAACTGGCTCTTGGTTTCTTAATATTTCCCCCATTTCTGCTCCCTGTTGTTGTGTCTTTTCACTTGAGTTACTTTGAGTAAATAGCCAATGCATCGGCTACTGTTTGTTTTGGTCAGGCGCGTAGATCATTGGGTTTCGTTGGGATCTCGATCTCCGGAGAAGGAGGATCCCTCGCTAATGGGAAAACAACAAGAGATACGACGAGAGGAGTGCGCCTTTGGTAAACACATTTATTTATTCACGTGAATCATTTTGTGACCAATTTAATACTTGTACTCGCGCTCAGAAACGCCAGGTGCCCTGAATGCCACCGCCGTAGTTGTTGCGATTGTGGTCAAAGTTCCGGCTGGCCTGGGCGTAGGCGTCGATGCTGCCACGCCCATCGCGGCTGGAGTACAGATTGTGATTGTACTGGAGGCTGGCCTCCCGACCCACTTGGTTGTCCTTGCTGGCGGTCAGGACGAGAGAACCGCCCTCCGGTGATCGAGCACGGCGAAGCAAAGGCATCTCTTCGATGAGATACTCGGGATTGGTCTGGAACTCCTCGGGATATGGTTGGGGATAGCAGGATACCAGAGCCACCAGACAGCAGGCGACGAGGATCACGATTCCGCACTTATTGGAGGACATCTTTGATGCTTTATTAGTTGAGTTAAACTGATGGAGAGCTTAAAGTGGTTCGCGCTTTTATAGGAGCAGATCACATCCCAATGGGATTCACCTAAGGAGGGGATTTCTTCTAGGCATCGCTTTGTTCTTTATCAGCTTGGAACGGTGGCTTTGTTCACGAGGTTCATCCCAGTCGGGACTTCTTATCAACCCCATATGACAATAACAGGGGAGCTGCGACTTGTAATCTGAGATGATACATAAATTTCTATAAGATCAACTGAATTTGGGTCTTGAAGCTGGGAGATATGAATATCTATACACTTAAAATGTATAATCTTAAAATATAAATTATATATAGTGTATTTAATTTAGTATCTTCTTTCAAGATCATGAATATAGTGATATGAAATATGATAGAGAGCAAGTCGGTGTTTAAGAAAAAGCTATATAAGAAGTGAATTTAATGCAACCGAAAAAAAAAGCTATATAAGAAGTGACTTCAATGCAACCGGGCATAGATAATAATAATATTATTAGTTTACACCTTATAATGCTTTAATCTGGCAAACTAGCTTCTACAGGTTCTATTATAATAATTATGTACCAAAAAATATCTCAATTTATGAAAATTTCCAACTGATTAGGACTGATATCATCGTTTTTCTAATCACCCCGAAAGAGGGGCGTGCTCTGCCATAACTTTTCTTTTCTAAACGCATTCAAATCGGCCTACGCAACAGACTTTTTGAGATAACGCCGCACGCACCGGCGTGCCCAAAAGCTTTCAATAGAAGAAAAAAAATACAAGAAATCAGACGAAAAAAACCGAAAATCATAAAAGAGAATTTAGTTCAAATGGGTTCGTTGACACAGAAACGAAGAAATCAAAATTTAGTTTTCCTGTGCGTGCGATCCACGCACGATTCATTCTAGAACTAGAGCCATTGGATCGTACGCTGCTCGCCTTAGTTATCAACGCGGCGTCACTGATTAGTAACCAAAGCCCGAGTACTGAGCACATACATATATGTGAATGCCTAATCGCCGAATCGAATCCGAAACTCTTGCAAACTCGCCATGAACTTGAATTTGGATGGCTGTGAAAGTATACTATGTATGTGGCTTATGGGTACTTTGAAATTCTGCCGAGTGCTGCGGCACTCTCTCGATTCTTTTCGGCGACGAGAACTGATTTCTAATCACATTTTCGAGTGCGGTAATTAGATGTGCGTACCGCCAGCGTACCGCTCTCAATGCGAAAGTCTTTCTGCTGGCCCATAGATCATTTGCGGGTGAAAGTTTTTGCATGGGTACGCCTTGCTTTTTTTTCCATCATTTACCTTACTGGACTCTGGCCTTATCTATTGAATATCAAGTTGTGCATTTACATCTTTTGTCACCTGTGGCTATTTATCTCCGAAAAACTTACTCCAGGCCCACGGGGCGTATACACAATGTGAAGTGGAAACCGAAGAGAAGCGCACAGAAAGAGATACAAAAGTTTAGAGACACGTGTCGATATCTCTGAGATATCTTGCCGAGTCATAATTGTAAATTTTTATAGATCTCCGCGAGAATTTCAGGGGGCCTCTCGGCTAGAAAAACAATTAAGCCGAAAAATATCAAAATTCATTGAATGAAAGTCTATATGGCGTATATATCGGTGTGTGTTTGCCTTTCGGACGGCCATTTGTCTAGGCCCAAAAAGACAGACGGCATAAAATGCGTGGCGTACGCACGCTTTCAAAATAAATTATATATGTGGCGATGATACGATTTTATATAGACAAATGCGTTTGTACATATTATATATATTTACGTACATATATTGTATATCCGCCGGTTTCTGTATGTGACGGTGTTTCGCTTGTTGTTTTAAAAAGATTTATTTGCCAAAAAATATGACGACGAGAAGAGCCGTAAAATACTGTGTGCTGAAATCGCAAATGGGCAACTTTTGCGGCTGCCCCTTTTTGTGTGGTTTTGCTCTTCAGCTTTGTCAACAAAGGAAGGAGAGAAATGCAGATTAAGATGAATATAAGTGAAGACAAGGGCGGAAATATCTTTAGCTTTGGCTGCAGCGAACTTTAAAGTCCCTTTTCAGATGTTAATGCCTTGCGAAAATTTTAAAACGCATTTTTAACAAAATAATTATGAAATGCATTAAAAGTATTCTTCATTGGTATAATAATTATATGTTTCATTTTAATTTAATGGTATTATTATTATAATTTCCCTACTTTTATTTTATAAATAATTTAATAATTAGTGTTAATTGTTTTTTAATTTTTCCATTTTATTAAGCTGATACACATTTCATTCAAGGTATTATTATGTTAGATATAAATATTATGCAGCTATTTAAAATTCAAATTTATAAGATTCCTTTATAAATAGATTTTATGTCTGCAACGTTTTGATGATTCTATAGTTAAAAATAGTCGTTTTGTCTGTGAAATATTTAAAATTAAAACTACAAATTTGTAATATAATTTATGTCGACCAAGTATATAAAAAGTTTGTTTATTATTTATAAGCCGGTTTTTTATGACCTTTGGATTCCTCTATTTAATGATTTGTATGTATTTTTATACTTTTGGAAATAAGTATATTGCGATTACTCATTTAAAAATAATAATGTTGCTTTTTTTAATATTCACACAAAAGTTTGTGAAGTTTGTAAACACACATTAGCAGGAGTGTCACAGAAACCGGTGACGGATTTGGGGACGGTTTGTTTGGAAACCAACCCATCAAAACGGTAGCTTTCACAGAATCTGTACAGTTTTCTGAGAGTTTCGGAGTAAATTTGCTTTAATTCGGTTGGTTAAAAATCGTGTACTTATATTTTAAACGGTTTCTGTGACACCGAGATTTGCTTTTGGGCGGAAATTTAGTTGGAAGAGATTTCTGTGACACCCAGTCTAAATGAAAGAAAAAATTGCTTTAAAATAATGTCTATGCTCTCGATCTCCATGGGTAATAAAGCATTTAATATTTATTTATGGTCCATTCACATGCTTTAATGCAATATCATTAAAAATCTATAAATGTTTTAACTGCGAAAAATCGAAAATAATTCGGCGGACATTAATATCAATTTAATGGAATCTAAAAGCGAAAGACCCCACAAAGAGGAGAGACTGTGGCCACAAGAGCCGGGGGACTTGTACTTCGGAGAACGGCGACTGGCGGCTGGCGAATCGAGAGTGAAGAGATGCTGTTGCTTGTGGTGTTTTTATTATTATTGTTGTTTGTGTTATGCGTTGCGTTTAAGTCAAGTTCAAGGACTGTCAATTAAATTGAAATCACTTGCTAAAGACGCGTCGCAGCGAGCAAAACAAGCTCCCAGATGAGTAGAGCCCGGATTTCGGTTCGGAGGGAGTGGGGGACTTCCATCTGGAGACCCGCTTCTTGTGTATCTATGCGGCTTGGCTTTTTGCTCGATTTTGCACGCAGCCCGCTTACATTATGGCTGTTGCTGCGGATGCTGCGTAGTTACAGTGCGGTAATTGTCGCTGATGATCATGATTCGTCTTCCTCTCGACCGTTTCTTCTAGGCTGCTCTTCAATGGCTCTTTTGTATGTCATCTTTCGGTCTCTCAGGCTTCGAGCAAGTCAAGTGCGACTTCTGGTTCGTTAATCGTTCTCAAACTGTTGCCATCCAGTCCATTCCAGTCCCCGCAATATACGAATACATCTCGAGTGGGGCTTTTGTCTGTCCAAAAGAGAGGGCGTGTCGCTGGAGAATGTGGGAATCCATCTCATATATTCATGATTGGCATGGGGAATTGGGGCTTTTCGAGTGGTCTGGGGAGTGTCAAGCAAATGATTTTAGAGACAAGTTCAAGACATTAAAATACACAGCCCATGCTCTAGATTGAGTGTTTCCTTATATACCGAACTTATGGTAAATATCTTTTTATTTGTAGGTTTTATATTTTTTCCTAGCTTTTAATTATATTATAATTACATATTTTATTACAATAAAAGTTAAGATAATAAATTAAAATTTAAATATCCTTATTAACTAACACATAAAACATTATATTTCAAATAATTAAGTCAAATATATTTATTGAATGACATATAATATCCTAATATCTGGGATTTATGAAAAATAATACACAATTTATCTTTGTAGATTATTATATTCTTTCTTAGCTTTTAGTTTATTTATATTTTAAAATACAAAAAGTTAAGATCATAAATTCAAATATCCATATTGATTAACACATAAAACACTATACTTAAAGTAATTAAGTCAAATATATTTATAGAATGGCATATAATATCTTAGTATCTGGGATTTATGCAAAGCAATATCCAAGTTATCACTGTATTCTTTCACTTCATTAGTAGCTGGCTTTAAGTCCAATGTTCCCTCACATCTCAAAGTTCAGCATAAGTTTTTTTGGAAACATGTATTCATAGTATAAAGCCAACATCTGGCTGACAGTGGCGACTGGAATCGGACGACTAAGGCGGTAAGCACGACCCCAACCCAACCCAACGACAATGCACGGCCAGGGGCAATTCCTAACTGTGTTTTTAGGCCAACTTTCGGTTTCTCGAAATGCGAATCGAGGTTTTCATATCAAATGTGGTCACAGCCAGCGGCCTGAGACGCTTAAAATAAATGCATAATTAATGACGATTCGGCTGTACGTATTTGTTTCTCCAGTTGATTAACATAATGCCAAATACAAACAACACCATATAAAATTATCAGCTCGGACTTGTGAATAAGACTTATTTGTGTACAACTTTACACGTGCTCTAGCGAACGAATAAGGGAATATCGAGCCAGTAAAAATCGATATGAAGTGACTAAACTTCTTTCCTTTGTGTCCCCGATGACTAAATGTATTTACTTTGCCTTTTCGGGGGACCCAGAAATGTACTTTTCAACGTCAGCAGATAAAACAAATGCCAATCCATCAGATACGTACATATAGTATGCTCGAAAAGAGTTCAGAGGAAACGGAAATGCTAAGGGCGGGTAGGCGGTGATATAGGGGTGTACGTACGATCTGCGTGGAAGAACCCGTCAATATTTGGCCAATAAAAGGCATTTTCACTTCGTTTCGTTAATCAATACACAAAAAGTATTTTGTTTTGTCTTTTTTCCGCATTTGCCGATTTTTTTGTTATATTTCTTTAGAATATTTTGTATGCCAAGAATTTAAATTAGTAGTAAATCTGGTTTTCTGATTTCGGGTTCGTTCTCTCGGCTGCCCCTACTTTTTCTTCTGCTTCTCTCGGTCTCAGTTCTACCCGATTCTTGTTTTTGTCCGCCGCTTCTCATCCGATTTCTTCATTTTTCTGCGACGTTATTACAGGTGAATTTTGTAGTCTTTTTGCCTTGCTTTATTTTTCTGGACCTAGGACGCTTGGCAAAAAAGAAGAGCGGAATCAGAAAACAAATTAAATGAGTTTGGCTGAAATCGAAATGCTTTGGGCCATTGATCATTTATTGGTCGGCGGAGGCGACGAAGTTGAAAAGAAGCAGTGGAAAAATATGGGAATGGCGAGGCAGACAAAGTCTAAATCGGAATCTTTGGTTATGGGAAACACCATATAAGGTAGGAATACATATTAAACTTTTGATTGCACATATTGCTTCATATATTGTATAAAAATGTTTGTAAAAAATTGTACTTATATAAATAATTAGTTCTGATTGAACTTACAAAGAAAAAATTTGACAAAATATCATATTGATATGTGTTGGTCAATTTGATATATCATATCATTTTGATATGAATACAGATTATGTTTAACTTATTTTTTTATATGTGTTTAAAAAATACAAAATTTGATCATTTAAAATTTGATATGATATAATATAAAGTTTATATGTTTAAATCATAAATTAAACATTAATCATATCGGCTTTTTCTTGATATGAAACAAAGTTCAATTGATCCTATTTCATATCGGTTTTTGTTCTGCAATCACTATGTATTTTTTTCCGAAATATTTTTATAAATTTTTACTTAAAAAACTAATACAGAAAAAAGAACAAAGTAAAGTCTCCCATCAAATCAAGACATATATAATATAGACTTATATCAGTGTTGCCAGATGAAAATTTAGCTTTCCCCCTAAAAAATCTCACACAGGCGATATTTCCCCCTAAAAAATCCAGTTTTCCCCCTAAATTCAAAAATTTAAGTTAATTTCGAAAATATACAATAAATTAAGAAAATTGGAAAAATCTGTGTATAGTAATTTGTTGTTTAACATATATTTATTATTATATTTTGAAATACATGTATATTTGGGTGGGTCAATTTGGAGGTCATCAAATCGTAGGGGGGGAACGCGTTGTATGGACAATTCTAAGCAATAGTGCCAAAGAAAGTATGCCTTAAAAATCCCGTTTGACCCTCCGCATTTGCAAGAGAAATTACTGAGGGGATGGTTCAAAGCTATTGCATTTGTTTGGTAAGGTTAGTCTTATTCGAAGAAGAGCATCGGCGGTTTTGGTTGCGATTCTGTTTCGCAATTTATCTTTAACAATGTTAAAAACCGAAAATGCTCGTTCCATTTGGGTAATACAATTCTCAAAAAAAACCCCTAAACTTTCCCCCTAAAAATTCTTCCCCCCTAAAATTCCCCCTAGCACGTCAAAAAACCCCTAAATCTAGGGGGAAAACCCCTGATCTGGGAACACTGACTTATATTATGGGAAAAGTAATTTAAATTTCTTATTTTTTAAAATTTTGATGAGTTTTTTTTAATGTGTTTTACAATGTATTTAGGCATATACATAGAAAAGAATTTGAGTACTTAAAACAATCCCTCTGTTTGCTAACATCGTTTTAAGTATTTAATTTGGAATTCCGAAAATAAATTATTCTGTAAGGTAAATGTGTACCCATTCATTGGGATCAACCAAATATATATAAATGGATAATACGAATCGGTGATAACGAACCCGATGTGGGTCAGACGGAAAAGAGTGTTGCTTTCTGGTTTCTGGCCAGAACAAACACTCTTATGATTGAGGTACAAAAGTGAAACTCAGTGATTCTGAGCCTGAGCCGATCGTTTCGTTGCGGTATAAACATTTACATTTGATTAAACAGCGTTTATTGACTGTTTTCGTTTTTGCTTTTGTTCGATTTTAATGCATTGCGATGATTTTCGGCTTTCGTTTTGCGAGGACAAAAAAGAATGCAGGAAAAAACCCGAACCAAAAGCAAAACTAACCCAACCCAAACTCTGGTATCTGTATCTGCATCTGTGCATCTTTATCTGTGCGTATTTATTTTGGTTTTACGGCATGTAATTACCCGGGGAAAGAGGAGCCAGAAAATGCAGAGAATACAGAGTGTGTTTCAGATTCTTCTCCGCGCGTCTTATCATTATTTCCCAGTGTGTATTGTGCGCTTTCTGATTGCTCTGCCCCCTTTTAACCTTCGTATTTAAGAAATTTCTTAACCCATTACGATTTCACTCAATACGGCGTATGATTTTTGTAGGCCGGCCAACAAAAAAAATTACATGTTTCACTTTCTCTGGCGCCTGAATAGTCCCCCCTCCCCCTCTCCCCTCTCGAAAAAATAACAAGAACGCCGTTGAAGAACTCAAAAAAGATAAATGCTTAGACATCACCGTCTGGCCCTCTCTATGGTATTTCGAAATATCTTTTCGGGGTTTCTGTTTTTGTTTTTCCCCACATCAATCAGAGAATGTTTCTCTCTTTTCATTTCTTTTGTGGCAGCATTGAAAAGGGAAATTTCTTTAGCCCAATTAAATGAAACGAAACAAAATCAGGTTATTCCATGGATTTTGTGTTCATTTCGGGGAGTGCATGTTTGTTTGGCATTGATCGCTTTCTTTGAACTTTTATTTCACCACAAAACCTAATTGCAATATTCACAAAAAAATAATAAATAAATAAAGTTTTTTTTTAAACAAGCAAATCTTTTAATGGAAAATCAAAACAAATTTTAGAACATTATTAAATCCATAAATTTCGATAACAAGTTTGTATTATTTTTATATTTGTCGAGCTTGAAAAGCTAAAAGTTTTCAAGTTCCAAGAATTCAGCTCCAGAAAATTATGTTTTTTTTTATAAAAATATATTTATTAAAGCTGTACTCACGCTTATCGCTCCTGATTCGCTTTCTGGTTCTGTTGATTTTTTTCATTCAGAATTTGCTACGCAATTTACGCGTCTAATTTGTTGCTGCCTTCGTTCACCGCACTGTTTTTTTTTTAATTTTCACACACAGAATTTTTTTTATTTAATTGCACACATAATGGACAAAATTAAATGCTATATTTGTACGTTTGTGCGCTGAAAACACGCATACAGCCAACTGAAAATTGTATTTGCGGCTGGGTTTCAGTAAAACAATTTGTCGAGCACTCACTGAAAATGGATTTTGGCACTTTAATTCGCAATCACGATGTTTTAGGATTTTTAAACGATATTCTTGATTACTAAAAAGTGTTTTAAAGTTTTTTATTTTAATCTGGTAGTATCTAAGTTTTTTTAAATATTTTTTAATAACATGAAACAATCTCAAAAACAGAGTATTAAATAAAGATTTTTATCATTTGTTGAAGTTTTAAGAGGTTTTTAATATTTTTTAAAGGCTTAAATTTCCTCTTTTATACTGCGATTATAGCACTTAGAATTGAAAAAAAGTGTTTTCCTCTGATTAGCATTTAAATATTTGAGATAAATTCTCAATTTCTTATTTAAAACTGGGTCCTTGGGCACAGGTATCTTTCAGATAGTTTTCCATTCGAGTGTGTGTGGGAATTGGAGGTATGGTACTGGAAACCGAAAACGAAACCGATTCGGAACGGAACCGAAAAAGACGAGCGACGCGTGCACTTACAGCGACGTCTGAGCGGCAAAAACTCGAGAATAAGCAAAGTGCGGCTCAATTTATACGACGAGACGAAAAAACGCAGACAAGAAGATACAGCTACAGATACGCGCTCTCTTAGTATTGGTGTATCTCGAAGATACTTCTAACCGCCGCTCTCTTTGGCTCTCTTCGCTGTGGGGGTGGTCTTTCGAAGAGAGCTCTTTCTCTTTCCCTGCTCTGCCGCTCTCTCACGCGCTCTGTGTGTTTTGGTTATAAAAGTGTAGTAGATTTTTTATTTTTTTGGCATTTATCTGTTGTTATTTTGTATTTGCATACGCTCAATATGCACGACCCACATTGTTGTTGTTGTTACTGCTCGCAGGGTATAGAAATAATACGTATACACATGTGTATTTATTTAAGCTGGCATATACGCACCGCACTCGGAATCGAGTCGAGAGTCCCATATAAATAAAAACACAAAATTATCTCTGTCTCTCTCTCTTTCGCCTGGCCCCCCACTCACAGTCGCACACACTCGCACGCACCCGCACACATACAGTTGCACCGCTCAGTTCCGCTGCCCGTCGGCACAGTCCGCACACGGTAACAATTCGAATACGAATACGCAAAACGGCAAAACGAACTGAAAACAGCCAAAACTTTTGCCTCTGCCTCAGCCGCAGTTGCAGTCGGCAGCAGCAGCGCAGCTGTTTGGGGCTGTTGGGGCTCTGTTAGGCCCCCAAAGCTGTTAGGGCTATGTTAGCTCAAATGCTCTCGCTGTTATCAGTGGCGTGGGCTATTGAAGGGGGTAGCTTAGGAGGACAAAAGACCCCTTTCTTGAGATAAACGCTAAGGATATATGTATTCTGAATTCTTAAATAAATTCGATTTTTTAAGAAGCAGATCCTAATCATGTAAAAAAGTTTATGGTCATATCTTCATATCTAAAAGTTCTATAAGAATTTCTCCCGATTTAAAGATTTGGATTGCAATTTTTTGGATTAAACTGGAGTTCAGAATAATAAACAAATATATTTATAGTGTAGAGAATATTATCGAATAAAACTTAAATTATTTACACCTATAGATAATTAATTAATCAAAATACAACATAAAACTTTCTAACACCCCTAAGAAAATCCACTGAATAGATTGTTAGATTACTGGGGGTAGCTATATCAGAAAAGAAAACAAAAGTGGGTGGTACTCTTACTCCGGGATTTGTTTGATTGATTTTTCCTGTCATTTGAAAAAAAACTTTGGCCACTTAAAAGCATTTCTGTTTTCCTAAGATTATTATAAAAGTGTAGAATACATTTTAAAGAAATTGATCATAAAATTTAAATAGAAAACTCAATTAGTTATTAATTTCCATCAGTTGCTTTTTGTTTACCTAGTGATTTTCACGATTAAAGGCTTATCGCTTAGGTTATAAGCCAAGTTACAAAGCAAGATTATTAAAAACAATTTCAACCAGCATTCAGTGGTCCACATTTGAAGAGCTAATGGAATTCTGGTTGCGAAATTCCTCAAGTAACTTTCTGGTCGTCTATCAATATGCATATGTGCACAGAACACAGCAATTGCATATTGGGCGCAAGGTCGTCTGGCAGTCGGGCAGATAGGCAAACTGTCAGATACTCGCACTCATGCAAAGTCTATAGGCCATAATCAAGCGAATTGAGTGCAACGCAGACGCTGGCGAAACCCGTATCTGTATCTATTGGATATTCTTTTGGCGAACTCCAATCGATTCGCAACTAGACGGCGGTTAATTACGTGACATGTTAGACGAGAAAACAAGTTAAACACGCTCGTTCGATTTGTGTAATTAATTAATGCAGACATCAGACGAGCGAGAGCTCGAAAACAAAACAAATTCACCTCGAAATGTGCATTGAACTCTTGCCGAGCGAGCGACTGAATGTTGTTTTCCCTTTTTCGTAGCTCGCTTTTTGTAACCAATTCTAGTTGCAATCCGCCGCTGATAACCCACAGATGAACCCATGGGTGTGGGTGGGGGGTACGCCTTTTGAGTGCGGGTGAGGGGAGGGAGGAAGTGGGCCGAGCAGCTGATGCAGACGTGTGTGTTGATGTTGATGTTTCAGCCTGTAAACAAACGGCGAGCAAATAATGACAAAGTCGGAGACGAAATTCCAAAAATGTTCGTTATTGTTTGTCGTATTGACTGGGCTTATCGCTAACCGTTGTCAGATCGAATAAACATTCACATCTATATGTGGTGCATACAATGTAGTACATGCAGTAGAGCTTCCCTATGGAGAACTTTTCGTTTCTGAAGGGAAAAGAATTTTATAGATTTTTATATTTTATTATCATCGATTAAAATATTCCCTTCATATTATTTAAAATCTGTTCGTTTTTATTTTTACATTTTTTACATTTTACATTTTTAATAATCTTAAGAAAAACAATTAGGTAATATTTCTACAATAGAGCTTTCCATAAAATAACTTTTCTTAACTGTTGGAAACACAATTTTATAGATTTTTAATAAATTTTTTCTGTGTTCTAGAGCTTTCCTATAAATAACTTTTTTTTATCTGTTGGGAAAATAATTTTTCAGATTTTTAATGAATTTTTTCTGTGTTGGGAAAACAATTTTATAGATTTTTTATGATTTTTTTCTGTGTTCTATAATACATCAATTAAAATGTTTCTTTCATAAAATTTAAACTCTTTTCGTGTTTATAAACCTTTTTAATAATATTAATAATCTAAAGATTACGAACTTTTATATTACGAACTTTTTTTAATCTCTTCAGGAATCTTAATCTTGTTTCTAAAAATATTCCCGCAAATTTAATGCTGCCTTTCATGAATTAGATCTTCTGTTGCCTGATGGAAAAGTGTGTTTGGAGTGTGGGACTAGAAAAAGCCTCTCCTAATCTCGACTTGGAACAGGAAGCAAGCCGATGGATTGCAAAAGCCTGAACCGAACAGAACCGATCTTAAAGCAGGGCTGGCCTCCAATGTGTGTCATTTGTGATAAGAAACTTCGGGGGGGAGGGAAAACTATTGTATAAGATCTGAACGGACTCAGTCGACTCAGTCGCCGTGATGGTGAATACAGTTTGCATTCCTTATGAGGGTATTCTCTCCTCCCACTCCACTCAGCCCACTCCACCAATTGTGCCTGCCATGACTAATTAAGTAACCAAAAAATAAGAAAAGAAGGCAAAAAAGCTGCTCAAACTCCCAGCATTAAAACGTGCCGACAACTTTGTAAAGGCTGCCAAAAATGCACATTTTTATTTATATTCTCATATACGATACGATGTTGGGACATGCTTTGGGGAGTTGAATTCTGCTCGGAGGGGTAACTTAACTTACACATCAAATTTATAATCTTTAAATTTTATTTATGTAATTTTATCAATTTTTAGCAATTTTTGTATGATTATATGGTAAAAAACTCTTTCAAAAACCATTAACAATATTACCTATAACTTAAAATATGCAATGAGTTTCCATAATATTTCTTTTTATATTTATAGTGATTTTTGATAGAAGAAAAATTATAGGTTAGAAATTCAAAAAAATTTAAAACCTAAAAGTGTAGATACCATTTTTTAAAGTTAAGAATACATTTTTTAAAACTTTTTTATTCACAATTATTTAATATCCACATTCAAAACTAAATATCTAGATCTTAAAACCCTGAAAAGTGTATTTCCGAGTGTGTTATCATGAGTAAAAATTCGTATCCCTTCCAAGTGTAAGCTGCCATATGCATTTTCGATTCCTGGACTTCTCTGCCCGTGTGAATCATGAGCATTAAGCATAAAACCGACATTTAGCTGATTGATCTTAATAAGAATTTGTGCGGCAGGGCGGAGCGTTTGCTAACGGATCGCTGAGACGGGTCAATAACATTGTATGGATACCCAGGCCTCCTCCTGCCCCCAGGTTAACCCCCCAGTCCCACTATATAAGTCCGAATCCGAGTCCCTGGGTTCGAGGGCGTTGCTGGGCTGCGCCTGCGCAACATAACAAACTTTGTGTTTGTTTCCCTTACTCATTGCTGGTGTGCAGTTTTTAATAACTCAGAGTCAGAATCAAATTTCGGGGAAGGAGAAGGAGCTGGTGGTGGATTTGGAGTTCCCTTGTCGGAAATCGGAGTTTGCTTTTGGGTAAGTTATGGTTCTTAAGGTTCTTTTATCCCACTTTTTTCGTATCCCTCGAGTATCTCATGATATCTGTCTTTATCGTTGTTATATCAACGATTTGCACTAAGCTCGACGCAGAACGGATGTCTGTGCTCGATTGTTAATTGAAATTTGTCGCCAAAAACCCCCAGAATTTGCAAAACAAATTTCGGACCGAAGTGTCTGGCCTGTTGCATATTTCATATGTTTTGGTTCTTGTCTAAAGCTATAGCTTTATGCTGATTGCTCTGCAGATTTATGCGCAAGTGCTTAAAGGAGGGGGTTGCTGGGATGACGGGCAGAAAAACTGTGCCAAAAAACCAGTAGAATCCTTTGTTTGTAAATAGTATTCAAATGCATAAGATGCTAGAATTTTAAATGGAATATTTCTTTAAAATATCATATAAAGAATTTTTAAATCCAATATTTAATTACATAAAATTACAAAATAATTATAACTATTTTTTTGAACATCTAAAATCAAAAAACATAATAAATCACATGAAATTATTATTATTATTATTTTTAATTTATAGGATAGACCGTATATTCATCTGGGAATCTTAAATATTACAGATTCACAGACAAACAAAAACACCATAAATCAATTCACTTTTATTTGACTTTCCAGCTGCATTTGATTTTTGCTCTCAGGGTGACTAAATTGCGCAATATCTCCTTCGATTTTTCGCCGTCTAGCGAACAAATTAAATCAAGCTGCAGAACCGAAAAAAAAGAAATAAACAAAACCTGATTTTGATGTCTGCAATTCAAATTAAGTGCAATTAAACTGAAATTGATAGAACAATTCAAACGAATCCAGTAAATTCTGTCTGGTCTTCTGTTTTTCGGCACTTGACAGCATCTCTTCCTTTTGATTGCCTTCTCATCGCATCGTCCTTAAAATATCTCAAATTTCGTCTAGCTAAAGTCTACGCTTTTGAGGGGCTTATAAAGAAGTGAGAGGGGAAAAAGCCCTTTGGGCTTCTGTTTTGAATTTGGGGTAAGCCTGTCTGCTCCCTGTCTGCTTTCCGTGGTCCCTTTGTGCTTTTTTGTTAGACGTTAGTCAAGTTCTGACCTTTTTTTATGTTGTTTGGGTTAGTCTGCCGAAATTCTGGGTCTTTGTTTTGATTTCGCATTTTGATATCATTTTTCGGCATGTGCAAAGGGGTCGGGGGAATGACGAGGTCGAACCCTCTAAGCTGCATTACGTGTTTGGTTTTATAAGCTGAATTAATAGAGCTGGCAATTAGTGGCTAATAAAAATAAAGAAATAATTTATTTATTTAATTTAATAAACTTTTAATACCTATTTAATTCGAGCTATAGGAATTTTAGGAAGGAAGAAAGTTAAAATTAAATTAAATTAAAATAAAAAGCTGTATTCCGTTTTTCTTTTTATAAACTGAATTAATATATAAACTGAATAATAAACATTAAAAACCAAAATAAAAACAAAAAAATATTTTATTTATACAAATAATTTAATAAACATTTACTACTTATTTAATTAAAGATAGTAGAATGTTAGGAGGAAAGAAGAAATGTAAAGTTATATTAAATTAAAATAAAAAAAATTTTCACTAAAATGATAATTGTTTAATATTAATTAAAAACAGAAAATTTAACAGTGACACATTCGTTTGAATTTAGTTTACTCTATTATTACTAACCAATTGAAAACAAATATCACTCAAGTAGTTTCCTTATCGTTACATTTTACGGCTAATTCTTATAATTTGTACAACCAAGTGTGTGTCTATATAGGCTTTGTTCTACAGCGATTTGATGAAGTCAATATCAGCCGTAAACAACACCCACATTATTATATGGCTCGGTATTTTAATCTCTCGTTAATATATTAATTTAAGCTCTTCTGAAATAATTTATAATTTTTGGATCAAAAGATTTCAGGGAATGTTAACATTCTTTAAGCTTTCATAATAATTTTTTAGAGTGGCGCTGCAGTTCTTTTTTTTTAATTTACATCCAATAACTTTCTTTCTTATTATTGTTTAGTCTTATTATTTTAAGAAAAATCCATTTATTCACTATTATCACTTGAAATGATTTTAGGCTATTCCTCGAAACTTAGTGTCTAAACTTTTGACTGCAAAAGGTGTTTCCCTATTTTTTCATTTTTCTGGTTACAATCGTGACATTATCACAACTATAATTCTACGATTCACATATAGAGCTTTTCGCGCATCTCTGGAAAAATTTCGCTTGGAACTTTAGGAATCGTTCTTCTCTTTCGCTCCTCCTCTCTAGCTCTCAGTCGGTGGGATGCCGAAAAAAGTAGCCAGACGTCGTCTGTCTACATGTGTTGGTGGGCACATCGTATCTGCTGTCTGGACTTTTATTGTACAGCTGACCTTGAATTTATGGAAATTGCATAAGTGGGAACAACTTTGTCATATTAAGAAATAAACTGGCGCAAAAAGAGCCATAGAAACTGGTGACATGAAAGACCAGACCTTGGCATTGTGTTGAAGGACTCCGAATCAAATGGGTCGAGGAAGTACATAGCTTGAGTTATGGGATACGGAGTATTTCGAATTTATGAGCATTCAGGATGTTAATATTTCTTTTACGGAGGCGACCATCCATCTTCCACACCCCGAAAACCATCCAAAATCGGCTTCCTGGGCACATACACCGCACAAAGCGCTGCCAAATGAATTACAACCTGCGAAAACGATGCACAGAAAGTGGGCAAGAAAACAAATAATGATCAACCGCACATAATGCATGCATATCCATGGGCATGGGCCATATCGATAACCCTTATCAAGTGTGCGGCATCGCGGAGCCGAAAATACAAATTATGCTTTACAAAAAAAAATCAGTTAACCGTTGAAAAACTAACCGATATTGCAATACTCTCTCCTCCAAATAACAGTATGGTAAATTAATAGAATTTTTGTAAGACCTTTTACCATTAATATATAAATATTAATAAATATAATTGATAATAAGTTTAAAAAAAATTTTACCTTTCTAGCAAATATTATTAAAAAATTGAGAGAGTATATAAAGTGCAATTTGTTTGTTTAAAAAATAATATGTGTGGTTATAGTCTCAGTTTGTGTGCTTTTTATACTCGCTTCCAGCCTCCAATGACGTAGTGGGCGTGGCAGTTTCAAGTCCGGTGCAACCCATACAACCGCAAAACGCTCACATACTCTTGCAAAAATTTAGCCCACCTTGAACCTGAGTTTATCAAATTGTAGTCATTTGATTTTTTAAGTAATTTTTAATAACTGAAATTAGTTGGGTAGTAACCGTTGAAAGAAAAGGTAAAAGTTTTTAATTTTTTCACTTTCAAGCTAACTTTTCTTGCACTCTAAAAAATATTTCCTTTTCCGAATTTGTTTCTCAAACTGTTTTTTTTTAATGGAAAATATTAGTTACTATCGTTGAACGAAAAGGTAAAAGTTTTCAATTTTTTAACTTTCAAGCAAACTTTATTTGCACTCTAAAAAATATTTTTTTTTCCGATATTTGTTCTCAAACTATTTTTATATATTTGTAAAATATTAGATACGCTTTTCTATTATATTCTACAACACTTAGTAATTAAATAACAATCAAACTCTTTAATATGGTAATCTTTTATTCTTGAAACAACGTTTGCCTTCACTTAATCGACAAAATTTGAGTAATTTGAATAAAATTAGGAAACAATACGGAATCAAAGTGTTACAAAATTATCGTTTAGAATGACCAAGGGTGTGGCGATATCAAACGAGGGAGAGTCGAGAAAGCAGAATGAAAGACAATATTCAGGAGTACATAACAAGGGTCAGAAGAGACACAAATCTTCCTCCAAACGTTCTAGAAAACCATTGCAATCGTTACAAATCGGCAGTGGCAATATGAGCTCTACCACTTTAAAGAACCGGGGAATCCCTATGTCTGAGAAGGATTTGGGTGCCACCCTGCAGCGGGATTATAAATCGGAGAAGTATCACACCGATCGCCAGGCTTTGGCCGATATAATCTTGATGCAGGCTAGGCGCATCGAGAAGCAGCAGCGGGAAATGCAAAGAATAAAAGTCCACTATGAACGTCAGGTGTCCACCATCAAGAACAATGCACTTATGCTAGAAACCCATCTTCAAAAACTGCTGACCAGTGTTCGTCGGGAAAGGGCCCAGAAGATCGACCAACACTTCGAGGACATGTCCAGTGCCGTGGAGAACTTGCAGAAGTGTAATCTTCAATTCCAGGCACATTCCGCATCCAACCATCTGCTCAAGTTTCTGAACTCTACAACCATTTCACACCCGCCTAAAAACACTAATGAAAATATGAGTACCTACAGGAATAGGTTGTGAATGGTATTCTTGTGTGCACGTCATATTTTCATTAGAATTTTTGGTCACTATCATTGTATAAATAAAAGCTATATTTATATGAAGTCTTTACACATTTACTCCTTTAAAGAGTGGGTTCATAAACAGGGAAATATTAAAAAAAACTGTATTTTTCCAACGTTTTCAACAAAAAACAAGAAAAGAAGGTAATTTCGGCAATCTATATACCCTTGCAGATAATTACAAACTACAATCTTAATCTTAATTTCAATTTTCGTATTATTTTGACATGAATTGATTGATCCTTCCTATGGCAGCTATATAATATAGTCGTCCGATTTATGTTAAATTTAAATCAAAAATCTGAATTATTTAAATAAAGTTATATTTCAAAGTAGAAGAGACAATAAAAATTAAAGAATCTAAAATTGTTTTCTTTTAATTTTCTGATCGTTCTTATAGGAGCTATATGATATAGTCCGTCCGATTTTTCTAAAATTTAATTCGAAATTCAAAACTGTTAAAATAATTATATTCCCAAAAACATTATATAATATGTCAAAAGCACCGAAGCCATAATTTTTTCCCATTATTCTTCCGATATTTCCTATAAAAGCTATAAGATATAGAGGTCCAGCAGGTTCTAACTTATATACCTGTAGAAAGAAGACTTTTGGTAAAAAACTGAGGGACTAGTTTGCGTAGAAACAGACAGAACGACGGACAAACGGAAATGGCTAGATCGACTATTCTAGTGATGCTGATCAATAACTGCGTTGCAAACTATTGACTGAAATCGTACCGAATTATAATAGAACTAACGATAGGGAACAATAATAAACAATATATGATTATTTAAATCACAGTCTCCCATACGAATGCCTTCAAAATCCCATTTGTATAAGCCATTTCCCAATAGACAAGCTGTGTGATTTTGACTCCCAAAATTCGATTCTTCGTCCGGTAATAGAGCTTCCAATTTATCCTTCCTCCCTAGTCTTCAGCCCCATGCCGTACCACGATCGGGCCAAGGCTCGGTTGGAACACGAGGTGGTCATCCTGCGTCAAGAGGTGGCCGCACTGCGCGCCAAACAAGACCAAAGCCGCAAGGCCCGCCGGAAGCAGGCGGTACTTCAGGCGCATCTGGAGCAGGAGATCCAGGCGCTGCAGAACGAAGTCTCCGCCGCTCGTTGCGATCGGGATGAGCGGGAGCGCGGTGGCGCCGAGCAGTGTTCCGCCTTGAACCAACAACTGAAGAAGCTGGACGAGCATGTGGGGAAGCAGGAGAAGTACATTGCCTTTCTGGAGGAACAGATCAACCACACACGCACCAAGTACCACGAGCGGATGAGCGATGTCCGGCAGAATGCTGACTTAGTCGAGAAGGAGCTAAAGAGGGTGCGCCATGAAATGAAGGCAATCGCCGAACAAGCTGGCGAGATGGACCGCCTGCAAAAGGAGGTGGGCTTCCTGGGAGCCAAGGTGGAGCGCCGGGACTCTATAATCGCCAAGTACGAGGCCCAGCAAGAGGAAATGCTGACCGTCATGGCGGGTCTTCAGAAGCTGTTTGATGAGAAGAAGCGCAGCAAGGCTGGCGGAAACCAAAAAGCAGGCAAGGTCCGTTTCTGCGAAGGGGATACGGACGAGGCCATCGCTCCCGATAAGCCACCTGAGGTCAAACCCATGACGTCCGAGAGCACTCCTCTAAAATTTGACTGCCTTTCCACGGCGCTGAAAATTAAAATAAATAGCGAAGATCACCTAACTGCCGATCAGTGAATATAAAGAAGAATCTGATGTCCTGCCCTGCTTTCTTAGCTTATTCCTTATCCATCCAAATTTCAGTTTGGCTAGCGTAGAGCACCTTATCTCAAAACATTTTCTGAAATTGAATACCTTTGTAACAAAAAAATATAAAATAAATATTTCTTATATAAACAGCCAATGAACCAAACGGAACTATGGTCAGCACTTCGACTTCGATTGACGACGGAGTTCCAGGAAACTCCCAGTTTTACAAGTTCATTGACAAGCTCTTGGAATATCCATTCAGCAGTATAGAGCCATCGGGTTAATGCTCTGATTTAATGGATGGGTTTATTTTGATTGATTTTGTGAGTTAAGCAATTGTTGTTGCTTTACAATATTGAGGAAGTTTACTAGCCATGATGACGCGATGATTAAAGAATAATTTCATTATATTTTATCACTTTCTATACTTCGTTGTTTTAATATGAGTAAAATGGGACATTGAAATTATATTAAGACTATTATTGACGAGTTCAGTATGAATTGTACTTAGACTGTTGATTTTGTTAATAGTGTAGAAACATAAGATCATATCTTTATGGTTTTAGTAAGTATATTACAGAAAGATCTGAGCCACATTTTGCTGAAGCCTAGATCATTAGGATTTAAGACTTTATCAAGTCTGGTTACATGGAGGGTTTACCTTTTGGGCTCTTAGCTATTACTTCGATTTCTAGCCCTGTAAGCCAGTCACGTTTGCTGGGTGTTCTAATGCAATATTTCAGCATAAGAGCACGTACCACTGCATTGCATAAATACTGCAACTGTTGGGCAATGAGTCAATGTGCGATTGCAGAATGAAGCACGCCTAAGTCAAGGCGGGCGTCTATTGAATTCTAATGCTGCACCAGGAAGTGCGTGCAGACATTGGGCAATCAATCGCCGGTCAATTGAAATCGTTTGTGGACAGCAATTGAGTCTGATTGGATATGGCTTCGACTTCGACTTCGGCTTCTCCCCGGGCAATTGGGCCAAAAGTTCAGCAGTTCTTCGGATGACAAAGCCGGTTCCAAGTAGCACTTACTTCGAGTATTTGAATGGGCTATCTTATCGGAAGGCGGGCTGCCGTGAATCACAGTCTTCTAATGATGAAATTAACCAATTCTGGATCATTATTTGAGCTTTTAGCATGTTCCATAGAAGTTTCGGGGGCAGTCAAACCAGTTCAGCTGGCCTTCGAAAACAATTATAATGCGTTGGGCGTGTTATTGTGCAAACACCTCCGAAATAAACCGACGACCTCGAGGCTGAAAAATACACAAGTACTAGTACCCAAAATATTGCACATATATCGCACGTGACGTCACTGCTGCGAGGGGTGCTCCTAAAGGAATAGAACTGAAACAAGAGTCAAGCTGGCTTGAAGTTTAGTTATTATTAGTCCTTAGCGTACATTACATTACATTATTGGATAGATTAAACACTAAATACGCTCCATTTACGTGCCAGAAAAGCTGCGAAAATTGTTTTTCAGCAGCAGGACCACGAAGAAAATGCCCACGGCAATGGAGAGGAGCTGTACGTTGACCAACTTCGAGTCGACCAGGGCCTGCAGCATGTTGTAGATGCTCTCGCTGCGCACTTCGTTGCCGCAGCAGTCCATTAAGTAACTAATATTGGTTAATAATTATTAAAACCAATATTTTGTTTGGCTTGCGATCAGCTGGTATTTATCAAAAAAATTAATCAGTGTTGAAAAATTCATTTTTGGAAAAAAGGTTGGCAGCGCGAAATGCGCCCTAGAAACCTGGATGGCAACGCTTTATGGGTGGGTGACTCTGCTAAGCCAAAGGGTGGTAGCGCCGTTTGGTTACTGTCCTGGTTATTCAAAATATAAATATTTTTAGGTTGCAATTAATTGGTTTTTAGTGCAATTTGGTTATTAATAGAGATAAGGAATCTAAATTAAGGATTAGTTTGCTTTTAGATCCCAGCGCTACAAGAACTTATTAGCGGAAATAATTTATTCTTTGAGTTATCTTGGCTCTTTCAAATAGTGCTTTGTTAAAAATTATTAAACATCACCAAACTACACTTGTCGTTTTTAATTGTTTGGTCATAATTTATCCGTATGGCTTTAAACAGCAAAATAGCAAGATTTTGTGAGGTCAATTATCTTTGGAGACGTTAGCTTGGTCTCGAACCAACAAACGTTTAAAACAGCTGATGCTCCAAATTTTGGAAATGTTTAACAAATAACACAATTCAAGTGACACAACTGACATAGAAACCTCCTGGACCTCCTGAACACAAAGCCATTGCAGTTTAGCCTTCCAGCAACCGAAACACACAACTCTCTTGAACTGTGGGTTTAGTTTTATTAATTAGTTTAACATAACTATTTGCTAGTTGGGGCGATTATTCGTCGTTCGCATAGTCAGCGGGGTTCTTGCGCAGCAGGGCGGCGTGCTTGCGCTCGGTCAGATCGTAGATCAGGTAGCCAAGGACGAATGCTAAAAAAAAAGGAGGTGGGTTATTACAGAGTTCTGTAGGGGGAATCCGGAATACACTCACGGGGCGCCACGATGAAGATGTTGGAGCGGAAGCGACGCACCATGTTGGGCAATCCCTTGCTGATCGCTCCGGCGAAGGCGCGCTGCTCGAAGGGAGACAGCTTGTAGGTGACGATGCCGTGCACCTTGGCCAGGTTGCCAAAGTGCTGGCCATTCAGGATCGAGGACAGACGCATGTTTCAGGGGCTGCGGAGGGAAGAAACCATACCATCGATTAGCAGCCGCAGAGGAAGTGCACCAGGATTTGGATGAAGACACAGATCGTTATTATAAACATTATGGCACTGGCGACCAGAGGTTATGTAATTTTCGCACTGCTCCGCGGAAAAAGGCGGCCGAGTACGTCTGCCACTGGGCGCGATCTCTGCACTTTTGGCAGCCCATAATTGTGCATATTTTTAGAGCCAGCACCTGTCATTGCAGCGATTATGATGCCCAAATTTACCTTGAAATTCGACTTTTACGCTGCAAATTTTTTTCCTCGTCTCGATTAGTGTAACCGTGGATGGACCGCTGGGAAATACCAATGGGCAAAGCTTACATTTTGAAAAGTTACCCTAAATGTGCCACAATAGCGTGGTTGTTATCTTGGATAGCCGTTAAGTGTAGGTCACAATAGTTAAAAAAATAACTTTTGTAGACTTTTAGCGGAGACACAAGCCTATCTATTGATTTACTCCTATCGATTTATCGATTTTTGAATTTGAAATAAATGCTTTCCTCTGAGCGTTAAAATCAAACGGATTTTTATTACTTCTAGATGACTGATAGAACTTACCGTATCGTTTAACACCCGTAAAAACTTAAATTTCGTTGAAGGAATTAATTGATTTGTACAAAGCTTTGAAATAAAGTGAACAATTAATGTAAAATCCGTTGGCTACTATTTATAATTTTTTTTTTTTCAAAAAAGTGGTCAATTAAAAAAAAATGTTTTTCGATTTTGTGAATAAATACATTTTTATTTTTTAAAAATACCTCGTTAAAAATGTAAACAAATGTAATATGTTCTTGTAGAATAAATTATAAAACATTCTTCAAATAATTAACCTCGAATTCAATTTTGGTTTTATTTGCTTTATTAATGATTAACATTTGTACAGCTATGAGATGATGCATCTTACAATTTAACAATTATTTGCGTGAGAATTACTACACAAATAGACAGGATTTCACATTAAAGGCGGCCATCACCGCTTACAAAACATAGACAAATGTCCAATACAAGGCGTTGAAGGCCAAAAACATCGCAGGGAAAAGGAATCGGGATCGCCGATCGATCCACATGGCGATTTCCTGCGGAGTCATGGTAGTGAAAGTGGGCGGCGTGTCCTTCTTATCCTTGTCAACATCCACAATGTGATCGTTGCTGCTCATCCGCTCGCTGCATATGGAAACGGTATCGGCGCACTCGGTCTTGATGATGGGCAAATTGGGCTGGGGATAAAAATGTTATTATTAAATATCTTTTATAGGATATATGTCTAAAATACTTACGTGTACTGTCAGGTAGTTGTTGAATGCCGGATTCACGGTGCCATTGCCATTGCGCACGCTCTCTGTGCTGGACACAATGTTGTCCAAACTGGAGCAGGATCTTGCTCTGGAATCGTTGCTCAAACTTCCGCCAATTTGACGACGTGCCGGTCGCGGTGTCAAAGTTGATTTGATGATATACTTGCTGTTCACCTTCTTCAGCTCAATGTTCTCCTTGCGACGCCAAATTGTGTTGACAAAGGCGAACTCCACAAGGCTGCCGAAGATGAAGAAGGTGCAGCCCAAGAACCACACCTCCGACACCTTTATGTAGCTCACCTTGGGCAGGTTCTTGCTCTGCGATGAGGAAAGCGTGATGAAGGACAACATGGTACTGGTTCCTAGGTGGGAAAATATGCAGTGAAATCAGTAAAAATAAGTAAAAAGAAAACAATTCTAAAGATAATTCTTCTTCGGGATTAATTGGCTGTTAACATTTTTTTTGTGGCCTATGAGTAATATTTTTTAATAACATTACGCATACGCAATGTGTTCCTTCTTTAAAAGGGTAATATTTCAAGTTTGCAAACAAGAATAGGATATTGTTTGCTTTCCTACTAAGAAGTTAATAATTAAAATTTAAACTATTAGTTTCACACAATGCAAGGAAAAAATATTTTTATTAAATATTAATTTTAATATTAATATTAATAGTATTTAAAAAAAATATTTAAAAAATATTAAACTTACCCAGCATAATGCGCGGAGGAGAGGCATCCGCCTGGAGCCAGAAGGACACCCAAGATATGGCTACGATCATCATGGAGGGCAGATAGTAGTCCAGCAGATAGAAGCCAATTTCACGCTTGAGATTGACCGTGAAGCTCAGCGAACTGTAGTTTCCCGCTGCAAGATATCAATATTTAGAGAGAGTCCTTGTAGAAGTCCCTTTGCAACCGCTTACTGAAGGCTCCATGTCGCAGGTTGATTCCATCAGCCTCCACCACTGTAGTATTGTGATAATAGTCGGCCATATTATATTCAGTGAGTCGCATTTCCGGATCGAAGGAGATGGGTTTGTCCTGTTCCCATTCCAGAACCAAGTCGGAAGTGTTGTACATCCCTGAAGGCAATGAAAAAATGTATTAATATATGTAAATCGTTTGAAAATATTTCAAGGACTTACAGCTCTCCAGGATGGTGGAACAGAACTGCTGGTCGAAGGGGAACTTCTGGAAGTTCATCCAGCAGTAGAGACTCGCCTGCATGCGAGTGGAGATGATCACGTTGCCCTCGGGCGTCAGGGAGGTCAGCACGTCCTTTTCGTCCGTGCCCAGGATACTGGACTCGCGTTCGTTGGCGAAGAAGATGTGCGGCAGCCAGAGGCGCTCGCTGAGGTGCTTCTGCCCCATGATGTTGCCGTCGCGGCCAAAGACCTTGTATGCCAGTCGCATGTCCTGGAATCGCAGCTGCAGAAGGGCGTGCATTTTGAACTGCAGCAGGTCGGAGTTGAGATTCTGCAGGAAGTACACGTAAATGCGTGTCTTCACCACGATGGGCAGGCGTTTTAACGTTACAGGATCGTATTCTGAGAGGGGAAGTATCTATAAAATTAAGTTCTCCTCTTTTTAAGACTCGAATAACCCACCTATTGGCCTTTCGAGTCGATCGTAGCGACAGACATGTGTTAATCGCTGGATAAGTTGGGTCTGTTGCAAGGTGGTGGCATTTACCAAGGAGGGGCATTCCTCTTCCGCGGCTTCTTCGGCCCTAAAAAAATGTAGAAGAAAATTCGTACTCTTAATAATAATGTTATTCATACACTAAATACTAATAAGGCGCAGAAATCACTATTTTTCTTTCAAATTTGAATAAAATATATCTAAAACCTGCGAGTGCATAAGTTACTTTTCAAGTCCTATCGTTATTCGTATCTTACAAACAAGTTGTCATATTTCTACTTGCATCAGTTTAAATGCGCGATACCTTGTAGATCTTAAATGCGCCTTTGAAAAAAATAAATCCCCATAGAAATTGTATAACATAGAAAGTATATATTGCAAAAACCACTAAAAATAGAACCCCTAAATTAGTACTTACATTTTGTATAAATGTAATCATTTTTGAAATATACCATAAATTATATACTCACAGTAGCACAAAAAGAATTACGATCATAGTTTCTAAGAGCCTTTGGATGATTTAAAAAACTTATGAAAAAAAGCCCGAAAAAAGCAGTAAAAATATCCCACATATAAAACTTCTAGAAAATTTCCACCACCCCCTGATGCAATAATTCATATTTAAATGCAAACCGGCTCTCATTTAAAATATTGAACAGATCATTAAACGTGTTTACTATTTTTGCGTTAATTTCTATTAACTCTTTGAAAGTAAACGAATTTACGCGACCGTTTCCAGATAGCACTCGAGATGATTTTTCTGGGCCTGCACCTTCTTTTTTACTGACTGAGCAGCTAGCAGCTGTGCAAGCTCATTTGCAGCTACCTTAAAATGTCAAACAGCAGAATAAATGGCGGAATAAAAATAAATAATAGCAAAATATTTGTCTTCTCGTATGGCACTCGTTATTTAACTAGCATTTTATTTCATTATTTTCGCCGTATTTGCTTGCTTGCGCAACAACAAATAATGTTTAATTCAATTAATCGAGTTGACCTGGTACCCAAACGGTAAACTAATTACGGCCCTATTGATAGAGCGGTAAGATCTTGAACTTATCCGATAAGAAATTTTCACCGTTTTGCGACCTTTCTTGCACTTCAAAGACAAAAGACCGCCTGTAAATATTATTCGGTGCCGAGAAAATCTTAATTAATTTTATTTACGCAAATTGAAAGAGATTTATCAGTGGCTTGGGGGTATTCCTAGAAACCCTGGAACTTCCCAGGGACAGGAAATGTTTAAACACAAAGTTACCACATTTTTTATGCGTAACCCTATTCTTATCGCATTCCATGTAAACATTTTCTCTTGAACATCTTTAGGTCTCATTATCGGACAACCTTTTTTAAGTGCCCTTATCAAAGTAATCTGGATGGGAAATTTCGTCAAAAATATTGTTTATTCTATTCCACTACTTATATCTATCTGTTGTCATCTTTTGCGGGGAGTACGTATTACATTTTAAGCCTTCTTAAGTGCGTATAATATTTTAAGTGCCTTCCTATCAAAGCGTAATATCAAATTGAACTAAATATTGTTTATTTTTAGATAGAATAAAAAATAGATCTGCTGTTTTCTTTTTTAAGAGCAAAGGTCTCAGTTCAAGTTTTGGAAAGTTACTTGGTTCTCCCATTGGCAAAAAAAAAAGCTGCAAAATATTACCTAAATATAGACTGTTCTGCAAAAATGTATCTTTATCAGGCCACTGCTTCAGGTACACAGACATGCTCATTTGAATGATATATCAGATGTTTTTTTTCCTCTGGGAGTTTCCCGGCAGTAACTGGTTAAAACTTACCCCACTAAAGCCCAGAGGCTGCAGCTGAAGATCAGCGTAATCCACAGAAGGTTCTTCATTTCGAGGTGTTTAACTAGTTTAAACGGTTAAATTTGATTCCGGGGGAGATCTGCAACTATTGCCTTTCGTGGCCGCAAGCTAAATGATTCGATTTGGTTGGCTTGTCAAATTATATGCTCATGTTTCACACGATCTCCTCGCACATTCACTTCACACATTCACTTTGCAATTAATGCAAATCCACGTCGGTCGGTGATTTTATTTACGAATTTCCCACAGCTCTCTCGAGGACGAGTGCCTGTCGCTCCGGTCTCCGATCTCCGATCTCCGGTTTACGGTCTGCGGTCTACGGTCTACGGTCGTCGGAGGTTTGAGATCGCGCTGCGTTTGCGCCGCCCAGAAATACCGAATAGCCCGGAGTACCAGGTACCGCTCTGCCTCTGCTGCCGTCGACGTCGACGCCCCAACGCGCACTGACTGGTGGGCGGAATAGCCCTCTCGCCTCGGCTTTTTTTCGGGCCTGATAAGACCCGGCTATAACGTGTACTTCGCTGTTGCTCTCAACTCTCAACTCCGGCCGAACCAGCAGAACTCGGCGACAGCAGCTGCAGCAGCAGTAGATATTGTTAGCTGGTCAAGAGCTGGAAGGCAATAGCGCAGGGTCGATTGCGGATCGCCTCACTTATAAGCATTCTATAGACCATATACTAGACGTACTCACCCGCGTGCGTTTGCCACTCGGAGAAAAAGTATCAGTGGTCATTAGATATTTCACTCATGAATTATTATGGCTTTTGTCGTATTTTTTAACAGTCCTTTTATTTATTATTAAGTTAGATTAGCATATCTTAAAAAATCTTTAAGGTATAGTTTTCAAAATAACTTCCTCTTAGAAGACTCATCAAATATTTTCTTTCAAATATTATGATATATCATAATTGAATTCATAAAAGTTTGTCTGTATAAAAAAAAACATTTTCAAGTAACTTGAATTATAGTAATAGTAATCTATAGTTATCTTAAAGACAATAAAATAGATATATCCCAAAACTCCATGAGTTATAAACATTTTAAATTGCATTTTTTTAAGTTCTTCATAAATAATTTTAAAAAAAGATAGGATAAAACAAGTTTCTGTTATTTTTGGATTCAGGAACATGATATTTCATTACTGAATGAATCAAAAGATGTAGAAAAATTCCGTTTTCCGCCGAAAGATTTTCAAAAAAGGTAGGATAAAACAAGTTGTTGTTATTTTTGGATTCAGGATTATGATATTTTAACTACTGAACGAATCAAAAGATATAGAAAAATTTGGTTTTTCGCCGTGTATAAATCGGAAGCATCGTAGTTGCGTCTGTCAGCAAACCGGTATCGAAGTCGTACTGGAAAATGCACCGAATCAGAATAAATAATCGCAACATTTATGAAGGCACTGGCAGCCGCATTTCTTGTCTAGTGTTCAGGCATTAGCATACATATCTCGGAGAGTGTAGCGAGTGGATGGATGGGAAGTCATATGGCCCGGCTATTTGCCCAAGTGTCTAACTCTAGCCACCCGCGCTTCTAATTAAGCCTGTAATGTTTGCACACGCTCTTGGCCTTATTTGCGTTCCGCTCCATCAGTAGATGATCGATTCCGAATTCGAGTCCCAATCCCAATGGGTACTTGGGTGCTGCAGGTTCAACAAACCCCCCATTGTCCCCAACACACAACAAACTATTCAATTCTTATCAGCCGAATAAGCGCGATCCTCCTGGTTGAACGATCGGGCCAAGGGATTATGCTCAGAGGTCGGAATAATCGTTGGCTCCACACCCTAACGTTAATAATATCGTTAATAATAATGAGCTGACGAAGGCAAAGGCGAAGCTCAAGCCGCGACGTGACACAGAATTGAGAGTGTGACAATAATTGAATGCATGATAAATGGCCAATAGCGCAATGAGTTAATATCGTTTTGTCAAACACAATTAGTTGGCCCGGCAGACAGTAGTCTGAAATCTGAGTGGATCGGATCGTGATTGTCGCTGGTTATGTTTGAATGGTTTTTTCGTCAGGCGAATGATCTACGAACAGCCAAGCTTACAAGGGAGTACAAATTATATTTGATTTTTACCTTTATGAGAAGATGAAACTTTCTCTTTAACCTTGAAAAGTAACTTAATTCGGCAGGGATGCTGTAAGGTGAGATTTCTTAATGTTATGTTGAGGTTATAGTTTGTAATCTTATAGCGAAATCTAACCTGAAGTCTAACTTTTCGGAACCACAAGATTCCTTTCTCAATTGCAAGCGAAACATCATTACAAAAGAATTTTACAGGGAAAACCTAGAAAATTACCTGGGTAGTTAAAATTTGGTTAAGAATGAAATAGGATATTAAGAAACGATCTTTTATTTTTATATCCTCAATATTGTAACCGTTTTATCATCAGTAATTAAATAACACTACTCCTTTTTAATAATTTTTTTTATTATTTAACAACCGAACTATTGTTTATTGAAGCCCTAAGTTCCTTTATTAGCAAAAAATAGAACATTTATTTGAAGATTAGCAAAAACATTTTCTATATAATCAATTTTAACCGCTGAATTAATGTTTATTGATTATATTTCTTGGTTATCCTTTAGTAACTAATTAAAAATCTTTGATAATATATTGATTTATCTGATTGCACTTTGGATTTTAATATAAAATAATATAATAATATGGATGATGAATTTAGATGATGATGATTATTTAGCACTCCTTGAATTTATAAAATTATACCGTGCTGTAGGTGAAATTTACTTACGTCAATTCCTCGCGGGACTTCTCTCAATTTCTCACCTCTTATCGGGGTTATTTTAGGAACTTTAATTAAATGAAATGCTCGTGGCTGAGCAAATTTGATCTGCGAATATTTAACAAGAAGGCTTATTTAATTTTTGTTCGCATTGCCAAGGCAAACAAGCACTTGTGCTCTATTTGGCCAGTTTGGCGAAGAAAGAGCAGAACTTGGCCCCCGCTTATCGCGCTGTGTTTTGGCTATGGGTATCGGCGGTATCTTCCCTGGCCCATTTGCGCCTGTTTACCGGAGTCATTGCCACGGAATATATATATATATCCGTAGGAGGTGTTGCTTGCTGGAGCCGTTTAGAGGTTATATTGATATTTGCACCGATTTTATGGGTCGCTGGCAATGTGATTTCGTGTTTGCCCGCAAATATTAGCCACCGCAAGTGCGGCCATGAAGTCCTGGTGATGCGCACGTGATCGGGTTCGATCTTTGAGGCTCCTTGAGATCGAAGATCGGAGATCTCTGGCTCTATCTCACCCGCAGATGAGTCACTCAGGCTGTCACCAGGGGAGCTGAGGTGGTAAATTCCTTATCTCAAGACAACATCTGCTCCCTGGCAGGCAGTAGACAGTTGCTTGTGTTTGGGTCGTCACCGCCAATAAACAAGCGAAAAGTTTAATTAATTAAGAACATGGTGGGGCTATGTAAATAGCAGCCCCAGCGTCAGTGGCACTGGGCAAATATCATAAATAGAAAGGCAAATAATCAAATAATCGAAATTAAAAACGAGTAGTAATGCCGCGGAGATAATCAGGCTACTGTTCGAGTCTCAAGTGGGTGTCTAAATTTAAAGCGATGACAGCTGAAACAGTCAAGATGGTCAGGTAGGTCTATCTTTTGGTACTTTTCGACTGGGTTTTTAATAATATTTGGCGTGGGTCTATCTAGCTCCTGGTAGCCAAATTGAGGCACTAAACTGTTATCAGTTCGCGGCGTGCGTTCGCCTTCAGTGACGTCTTTGGATTTTTATTTGCTGCGCCTCGTAAAGTAATGTTTAATATTTGCTCTTGCCACCGGGGCGTATGCGTAACGTGCCGTCATAGCGGAAGCTGCTGTAAAATGTCAACCATGCAGCCAGTGAGTCAGTTAAAGTCACAGCGCCTTATCACCGATCTGATGAACACGAGTCGGCCATCTTTTCTATAGTAATTGCCAATCTTGAACATCGCTTTGTTTACAGCAATAATTTCATGTTATCAGCGAAGAGACAAGGCAAAAAATGTATAAACGAAATCGAAAGCGATGCCCCTTCTTGCCACACTGGATACTTTTGAGATCTCAGACATAAGAAAAATACCTGATTCACGTGCTTCCAAAAATCCCATCATCGTGACAGGCTGCTCAGTTTTTAGCTGCCCAAATACAAGATCTAGATCTGAGCTGGCACAAAAACGCGGAGCGGTAGTGCAATAATAAATCAGTTCCCTTTTTCACTCTGTTTGGGGAGTGTTCTATGACAGGCGTCTTATGTGGATACAAAAAAATCTTAATAAATTAGCAGAGCAAAAAAGCAACTAAGTTGGATAAATATAGAAGCTCATATCACTGAAATAGTAGGGTACCTGTCTGGGAAGATGCTACACCGGAATAAATCACATTTGGAAACCCATTGTAAAAATAAGATTAAAAACGCTTATCACTGAGATAAAAATACTACTACTAGATGATGTCAGTAAACAGTCGATAGATATTTAAATACATAAATAATCTATAGAATCTACTAATTTCTAAGAATTTAACGGCTTATATTCTTTGTATTAAACAATCGTATTCATTGTACCACATCATATATCATTTTGTTTATAACTTTTGTTATGGTAAATGATAAATCACTAAAAAGTTCTCATGAAACTGATCGAAAAAGTCGCTAAACCATATTAAAATGTTATTAATAGAATTGATCCTTTTTGGGTGGTTTCCGTAACAATTACCTTTGGTTTTGCTTTATCCAGAAGACATGCACTTCTCACCTGTGACTTTTAAGTTTAGAACTACCATTTCTTCCCGTGTATACAAATGAATACATCAACGTTTCAGGGCGATCTTACCGCTTACCACGTAAATTGGTTTATTTCTAAACTGGAAGTTCCAGTTCGATGCATTTCAGTACGTCGAGAACAGATCTATAGTCGCGGATCCGCTGGCGAGCGGGTCGAGGAATAACGACACATTACAACGACATTATTCAATAGGCTAACTATGAGCTAACACGAAAACAGCCTGCCATTGAAGAGCAGTTGGTTAAGTTACTTCGCCGGAGTGGGCTGCTCGCCGCCGGTGATCGCAGGGGAGTTGGCAAAGTCCTCGAACGTGTCCTTGACCTTCTTCAGACCCCTGCCCGCGTAGCAGGGCAGCATTTGGATGAAGTGGAAGGTATTCTTCACGCCCTCGTTATAGTAGTGCTTGGCCAGGAAGCGCATCTCGCCGGTTCTGGGCAACTGAGGCACTTCGAAGGGCAGTTGCTTCTCCAGCTTCTGGACATACGGGCACAGCTCCGATTTCACTTTGTTGTACAGCTGGTCGGTCTGGTCCGAATCTCCCCAGACGCCCACCTGGCGTGTGTAGTAGACGGCTCCGCCCAGCAGACCGCCGCGCAGCAGAAATCTGGAATAGATCCCAAGAATGTATCCTCATTATGTAATAATACCAATGTATCCGCACTCACCCAACAACCATGTTGATTCGTTTGATTTGGGGAAGAGAGAGTGACAGTCACTTGGGAGCTTTACTTGTATCCAAACAACGGGGTCGTTTTCGTTCAGAATTTTTAGAAAAAACTCTTGTTTTTCTACCTCATATTATTGTTGGAGTGATAGAGGTGGGATAACCACAGGTGACCGCGAAATTATCGATTACCTTTCGGCTCTAAGATATACCAAAAATACCAAAATGATGGTGTCCTTGCTAACCTTCCGGTTTCCCCACCTTATATAGCTAAAACACAAACCATTTGGTTTTTTCTAAAGTTTAAAACAATTTTTCTAACGCATGGCGATTTTAAATCCTCCCAGTACCGTTAACGCCTCTTTCGTAATTTATAAAACGTTACAATTTAATCCTTACATTAAAATCCTTTAAGAAAGTACATTTACCATTTCATATTTTAACGGAAATTAAGGAAAACCTGTTTCATATAAAATACAAATTATTAGATCGGTAGCCGTGTAAGAAATTTAAGATGACAATCGGTGTTTGGTTTAATTTTCAAGTTTGGCTCAGACATAGGCGCCGACTGCTCAGTCGGCATTTGCCCGCATTTATTTTCGCATTTACATCTCATTAACAACAAAAGCCGCTAATCGGGTGACAGTCCCAAACGCCTTTTGGCGCCTCCACAATTGATACTCTTTTTAAGAAGAGATGAGTTGGATCAGTGACTCGGTTTGATAAACCCTAGGATAAACTTATGCGAAGAGGGTTATTCAGTTGCTTGAATTTTAATAAATATTGATTGATTGTGACTTAGATCTCATGTCTTTTGGCCTCATATTTTTTTATCTTAGGCCTTTGTGGTTTTGCTCGATATATGATAATATTAATATTAAAAGAGTGTTCAATATTCGCTTAAAAATTTTCCCATCTCCAAGTTTGGCTTACAATTTATTTGTTTATTATGAATTTAAGTCAAGATTAGATAAGAAAAGAGGCATTGTGGCAGCATCTGTAAGTCGCGATCTGTGATTTCTGGGCCGCAAAAAAAGGGAATGCCTTATAGATGCCCATGGAGTCTATAGGGCACGAGTCGTAAAGTCGTAGTAAAAACAAACAACAAACGATAACAAACAGAGCTATTAGGCGAGGAACGCTCGTTAAACTCGGTCAAATTCATATTTTCAGATGCGCGAATTAAATTAATAACTTGAACTGACGAAGAGTCACCTGTTTTGCGATGTTGTAGGTGTAGGTCAGTGATCGCTAGTATAAAACGATCTGTAGTTCGAACTTAGAGATCAGTAATCAGTAGCACCTGCAGCAGAATCAGCATTCAAAATGTTCAAGACCGTAAGTCAGATGCGATAATAGCGATAATAGATCAGCTAACTAAGATATTATTTTTTCCGCAATCAAGGCGCTAATCATTTCCCTGTTCCTGGTGGTCGTCATCCGAGCTGCAGATGAATCACAATCCCAAACCACCAAGTACCGGAGTGAGATCAACCACGATGGCAGCTACAGCTGGGAATTTGGAACCTCCAATGGCATTGACGCTCAGGAGAGTGGAGTGGGAGGAGTTCAGGCAGCTGGATCTGTGAGATATACTGCTCCCGATGGTTCACCCATTCAGCTGGAGTATACCGCCGATGAGAACGGATATCGTCCTACTGGTGCCCACCTGCCCACGCCTCCTCCCATCCCAGATTACATCCTCAGGGCCCTGGCTTACATCGAAGCCCATCCTTTTGAAAGAATCCAGCTGAAAAAGTAGTCTCTATACTAAGATTTAGATTAGGAATATGTGTAAAGCCAAATGAAATATTTTTAGCCAAATGTTGTTTACTTAATAAACTAAATTTAAGAAAAAAACTCAATTTAAACAAAAAAGAGGGTCCGTTAATAATACATTTTTTTGGTTTTTGATACAACAAAAAGGGAGTTGAGTGCTACGAAAACCATATAATAAATTTAAGGAACACCTCCGAAATGGAAGAAATAGGATATCTGATAGAAATAAGATATTTAAACCAGGGGCCAAAAATAATGATTATTTTTATTGTATAAAAAATAAAAACCATTATTTCTGATCGATATTTCTTTTTCGCTTAAAAATAATTATTAAATTGTGATTTTTATTTTTTCACTTATAAAGATTACGGTCCCTGATTCAAACATCCCAATAGCTGTGGTTAACAAACTTAACTTTTTTAACTTAACTTTTTTTCCATATAAAGGATATATAAATTTGGGATTGCTGAAGTGAGCTATTCTCCTTTCTATTATTATTAAAATGTAAAATAATATTCAACGTAAAATTTAGACATTATATTATTTATCCGTGGCGCATGCAGGATATGTTTAAAGGACACTGGTTATTATGCAGGTTGTTCCGATTAATGTCGACTCCACCTGCCTCCCACCTTCCACTGTAGGGGGAGTTAAAATGGGGCGAGGCAGTTGGACGATATCCTGGCATAGTTGAGAACGACTGCATTGGGGCTCTAGGTGGAGGAGTTAGACCACAGACTCCTGGATTGTTCAAGCGACTTTTGATATTCTCAGAAGCTCCAGCGGAATTTCTTCTGCTAATAGTCATTTTTTCAGGCTTTTCCTTTTGCTTTGGCCTCGGAGGGACTTTCTCCAGCGGAGGAGCAGAGTTACTGCAACAGCGACTGCAAGGACTGCAGCAGTAATTGCGGCAATTACAACAACCATTGCAGCAGTTCGCGCAGTAGTAGTAACAGCCGTTGCAGGGATTATAGTACCAGGACCAAGGATACGAATTGCAGCAGGACATGCAGCCGTTGTTGGTGTTCAGGGGACAAGGACCACAAGAAGCTGGCTGGTTCTTATTTTCTCTACAGAAAAATTAGTTATAACATACTTATAGATTCTATACTTTTTAATGCATTACTCACTCTGGCAAGTTGGCGGAGCAGCCGCAGTTCCGCATCTCCGGTTTCGAAGGAAGCGTTGGACAAGGATCTTCGCATCCTCCCGGGCATTTTGGGGCCTCAGCTCCTAGTGGTTCATTTCCTACGGGTTCTTCGGTATTCTGTGGTGGTTGAGGCTCGAGTTCCTCCATCGAGTTCCTTTTACTCATCTTGAACTTCGACTTCGATTTTGACTTCGAGGCCCCATTCGCTTTCTTGTTCTTCTTGGTCTGATCCTTGCCCTTATCCTTCTGCATCAGGATATGGCACCACTTCTGCAGGTCACACGGAGGACAGGATTTGGTGATGCTGCAATGTATAGGGAAGACATTACAGCATTGTTGAATATTTCAGGTATTAAGAAAGATGTTTGTGATAGACCAATTTTAGAGCTAAAGCAACTCAAAAACTCTGACATTAAACTCACCGATTGAGAAGCTCCGAGCAATTCTTCTTCTGGACCTTCTCTTTTGGTGGTTTCGCCTTCTCAGGAGGTGGACAGTCTGTTTCTTCGGAGATGTAGTATGGATAATATTGATTGTTGGGATCAAACCGCGTGCAGTAACATTTAGTTGGGTGATTAGCAGACGGTCCTTTCGAACCTTTTATAATTGATGGACATTTCGTCGTGTTTTTACTTCTTCCTTGTCTTTCCTTTGATACATTTCGTGCTTTCGCGGAAGTCGATCCATTATTATCTTGGCAAGGCTGGTTGTTCGAGTTATTTAACGGATGTACAAACGTAGCATTTAGTGGAGCACAATCGTTGTACGGAAAGTACTGATTGGAAGGGTCAATACCCATGCCCACATTTTGCTGGGTATACACAACATTCGATTCGGGTTGTCTACTCAAAGGAGCTCCTATCGAACTATTTTGTTTTCCATCACCTGGACACCTATTTGGAACTGATTTGGAAACGGTTCTAGGATCTACATTTCTCCCTCTGTCATTATCAGGATAACACTCATTATTAACTTCCATTTCCATGTCTGGACACTGCTGATGGTGAGCAGGAGCTCTTCTAAACTCACCACACCTAGATTCGTTCCGATGTCTTTGGGACTTTGACCTTCTTTGACTTTCTTGAACCGCAGAAGATTTAGATTGGGTAGTTGATCTTGAATTCATAGGCGAGTTTCTGTTATGAGGATAATTCAGGTTGTTAGTTCCAATTTCGGATGGTTTTTCCCTGCATTCGTTCCGTGGACCTAGGGACTTTGATCTGTTATCATCATGATGAACTTGTCCCGTTGACGGGTGAGACTGGGGAACTTGTCTGGGATCTAGAGTTCTCTGTTCAACATTATAATCATACTGATTGTTAGGACCAAGGTTCGTGGCTTGGCTTTGATGGCTATAAGCTGCAGGAGCTCCCGGAAAAATATTGTTTTGGACCCCTTGCCTTCGATCTATCAGATGCGGTTCACCAAATGGATTATACTGATTGTTGGGTCCAAAACCCATGCCTATACCCTGACAGAATTGGTTATAGGAAGGGGGTGGTGCCATTTCTGTTGGTCTGCCAACTGACAGTTGCTGATTTCCGCACTGGTAAATTTCTCCGGTACACGGATTAAACTGCGATACATATTGTGTGGGTAGACCTGCCGCTGGGGGACCTCTTCGATGACGAGCATCTCCTTGACCTTCTGCACATGGTTGAGCTACTGGTAGAACCATGGGACCTGGGACTCCAAAGTTTCCATATTGCGAGGGTGGTGGAATACCAAAAATCATGGCATTTCCTGTCGGTCCATAGGTTCCATAGCACGGTATAATAGCAGGTTGTCCTGGGTGAAAACCAAATCCAGCTCCTGGAACTTCCTGAAATCCCGCTCCTGGAACATGCTGAAATCCCGCTTCAGGATCTCCTTGATATCCCGCGCCAGGAGCTCCCGGATATCCGGATTCGTTGACTCCATGTCCAGTAACATCATCTTGCGCGCATTCTTCAGGATTTTGCCTATCGTTTCGATCCTTTTCCTCTTCACAAGCTGGAATTGGATGCTCATACGTCTCCTTACATCTATTCACACACGGTTCTTTACACCTTTCCACACATGGTGTACAACTCTTTGAACGCTTCTTTTTCCTTGGCTTCGGTTGCTTTTGAAGAAAACTAGGTGGCACCATATCAGAGAATTTTTGATACTCCCCGGGAAACACCACCCGACAGTTCCGCGTATTAATGCAACAAGATCGCGCACAGCAACTAGATTTGGGACAACATCTAAATAAGGAAAAATAGTAAGCCTTAAAGAAATACCAATTCTATTATACTTACCCGCCATGGCAGCTGAAGCACCTTCGTGGACATCGACATGGATCGCACATTTTGAACGTAAAAGTGTGGCCTAAAACTCCTCTTCCAGTTTATTAATCCACATTCACTCATGGCCAATTACGTGGAATTCACAAAACAACATTAGTAGTCAAAATTATAAAAATTAAAATAGCTTTACTTGTTTTTGATGTCCTAAACTAAGACTACTTTGTTCATGACATGGCAAGATTACAACAGATTACCCTTTCGACTTTAAAGAGGTGCCATTATCCTATTATCAGATGGGTTGGTAACCTTATCAGGAAGTCTTTTTTCTTCTAAATACACCCATCGATTGTACCATTATTTTTATTATGAAGAACAATACTCTTAATGGCTTAAGACTTCCTAAAAGTGACATTACAAAATTGTATGTCATGCCAGAAAGCAAATTTAAACGGAAGTATTGTGGAATTGATTGAAAACTCGCACAGCTTCAGCAGAGCGTAAAATGCCCAACGGCGAAGTTCGGCCCACCAGGCTGAGTCCCTATTGGCGTCATGCGAGTCCCGCGAGAAGGACAACGACCCCCAAATCGGACTTGACACCGGAGCAAGCAAGCAACCGAATCGGACAGCACCTGCTGCGAACCCTGGTTCAGAGTTTACCTTCTGGTTCGGAAGCCAAGAGGTCACACTCATCCTGTTCACCCACATACCGTCGACGCCGCCAAGTAAGTGCCTGCAGATCCATGGGTGCTCCGGAATTGACTTCACCGATCAAGACGAAGGCACCGGTTAGATTGCAGGCCGGAATGCCGGTTACACCAGTGTTGGAAAGAGATCACCCCCATCAAAAGGTCATTGGTTTGGGAAGAAATGCACAGAACTCCATGAATGCCGCTCTTAAGCGTCGCAGTGAGTCGCCAACTGCCAAGGCAAAGGTCAGAGAAGAGGAGTTCGACAGGATACCGGAGATGGTAACAGGATCGGCCAACGCCCAAGCCCGAGAAGAGGAGTTTGAAAAGATACCATCCAGGCTGTCTAGTATAAATGAAGAAGACAAGCAAGCTGAAGAAAAAAGCCAAAGCAGTTCAGAACCAGAAATCGCGGAGAATCCAGAACCGGAAGCCCAGGAGAACTCAAATTTGAAGAGTATTGAAAACTTAAACAATATTAGTCAAGAGAATACAAACTCAAAAACTGAGGAAGTCCAACCCGTCGAGCCTGAAATATCAACCAAGGAACCAGAGAAACCAGAGAAACCGAAACCAGCTAGTGCGGCTAACTCAAAGATAATTCCCTGCTTTCGCGGGGAATATCCCACTCGCCATCGTCCCGGCTCATATCAGTGGTTCAAGGAGGCAGTTCCCAACGGCGGAAATATCGTAACCATCTGCGATGAGGAACAGCAAGTTATGGGTGAGGCGGAAATCGTCACCGCCTGCGAGGTTACCGAGGCCCACTTTCTGAGCCTCGACTGTGAGGAAGATAATATGCCCTCCATTCCAAGGTGCAATAATTGCAATGCTTATTCTCAGCACAACCAGAATGCGAATTGGTTTAGATCTCCTTTAAGGCAACAACCGTCTTGCTTTCAGCAGCAGCAAACTTGCTTTCAGCAACAACAACCTTGCTTTCAGCAACAACAACCCTGCTTTCAACAACAACCTTGCTTGCAGCAGCAACCATCTTGCTTTCAGCAACAGAAAACAAATTGTGGTCGAAAATCACTATGTCCGAATGTACCGGCGAAACCCAGAAGTTGTCTCAAGTGTCAGAATCAGAACCAATCCTCTAACTCGTTAGTTTACAATCAAAAGCAGTCGATGCATCAAGCAATTCTTCCGCAAGTGCAACAACCCTTTCAACAAATGGCTCCTTGTGAACAGATGGAACCACCAATGCAAGTGCAACAGCAGCCCATCGAGGAGGACAACTACTGCCTGACCGAAATGCTGGCCGAGGAGCTAAAGAAGCAGATGCTGGCGGCCCAGGCGCAGATTGCCCAAGTGCAGCTCCAGCTAAATAGTGCCTGTGGGGCCACAAGAGTGCGGCAGATGCATGTGCTCACCCAGAATGCTAGCGAGGCCCCACGTTGGGCGCCAGAGAATCAGTTCATAGGTTCTTTACCCGATGAACAGGATGAAGGGGATGCTCCACTAGATGAAGTTGGGGAAATCGCCGAAGAGGATGCACCGTTTTCCATGCACTCAGAGCAGCAAACATTACCTCCAGAATTTCCCTGTAAAAGCTTGGGATCCATTAAGCCGGATGCGATATGGTCTGGACCTCAACCATCTCAGCAAGCCATGCAGTTTGGCCTGTATCCTGTGCCAGTGGCGATGCCAAATCAAGGTTCATACTTCCAGCCAGAACCTCAGCAATTCCCTCGCCAGCAGCAACAGCCGCTGTCTTTTCTGCCCCAGCAAATGGTTCCTTGTCACCCACAACAGCAACAGCAAATGGTTCCCCATCAGCAGATTCAACAAGTGCCACCTTGCCAGCAGCAATACAGAGCGCCTCCCTTTCCACCACAGAAACCACCGCCTTGTCAGCAGAAACAGCAACGATTATCCTGCCAGCAACAACAGCAGCAGCTACCCACGAGATCTGGTCAACCAACGCAGTCTAATAAGTGTTCTTACGCCCCACAATTTTGTCCCAGTTGTTGTTGCCAGCGATATGCCCAAATGCGATTCATGATGCCAAGATGTTGGCCACGCTAAAGGTTTTGGAGAGTCTAAAAATCGTAGTGCAACTTACCTTGATGAACCGATATTCTTGTGTTATCAAGGTAAGATACCTTACGAATGGAGATCTCCAGATTTACATACATGATTGTGCAATTCTTCCGTTTAAAATTGAGGCCAATCGATTAAGTCTAAAACTTTACTGCAAATAAAGTTTCGATTGTTAAGATTACAACTTGAGTTTTTTGTCAATTTGTAGAAATTTTAATTTCTTTTAGACATATTAAATTCAAAATTATCCCTACTTTTAGGGAACAAGAAGAGAAGCTGCACGCCCCATTTCGTTCAAATTGCACATTTTTATATTAAACATATATTTTTAGATTAAATATATTTTAATCAAAGAATGTGTAATTTAAATCAAATGCACGGCGGATTGCTGGGACACAACTCTTTAGGCGGTCACCAGAAAAATAAATCTAAGATGAGTAATGCGATGGAAATGGTTGGTAGGGATCGACAGCAGAATATGAAGGATCAAAAGTGCCAAGCTCTTGCAAAAGTATCTGGAAATGTTTCCCCTAGAACCTTTTCAACAGGTAAATTATCTAATCGAAAAGTAAATAATACAAAATTCTAATCATATAGATTTTATAGGTGAGAAGCTGTATAAAAGGAACCCAATACAAACAAGCTATAAAAAAGGTTATTGTAGTAACTCCTTGACAAGCCAAGGAAGTCAAAGAAGCAAGGTAAGTTGCTGTTAGCTGAAGGCATTTAAGATTCAGGTATATGTATACAATTAGCGTTCCTGTATGTGTTCCATATATGAGGAAGAAGAACTGATGTCTGCCACAAATTCCTATGCCGGATCAACGATAAAGATGCATCCAACTAAGAGAACCCAGAAGAATAAAAGACCTTCAGAACCAAATAAAAAGAACAGAGCATTTTCTAGGACTAAGCCAGAAGTGGAGCAGGATCAAAAAGCTCTTGTAAGGGTGAAGCCGAAACGTAAAAAATTATTGGGAAAGAAGATGCTTACAAGATCAACAGCTGGAAATATTGAACCAACCCCTGACGATGATGGTATTTGGTGAGTTTACTTATCTATGTATACTTATATATCAATGTTTCAACAAAACACCTCAATTCCCAAGGTTCGAGTGCAATGTACCATTTCGTGTAAACATTCCCTTTCCAATTAGTATGAAAAATGTATTTGGACCCCAGTCATTTTCAGGCAATAGCAGTTTACAGATCTTTAAAGCACTTGTCCCGAAAGGATCGTTACAGAATGATAAAAATATGAAATCCCCTTTCATCCTTTCAATGTGTCCACCCCAAGACCCAGAATATAATACATCTACCCCTAAGGCAACAAGACCGACAAAGAAGAAGGGATTGAGAAGAGACAAAAAGCTTTGTCCCTGCGAAACATCCACTCAGACGATTGAAGAAGACTACGATCCTGTTTTAAGCTGCCTGGAACAAATCAGGAACCAATTAGCATCCAAATGTCCTGAGAACCAAGACAAAAACATTTGTCGCTGCTTTGCTGAAAAGTCCACAAATGTAAGGTGTGCTCAGAAGCAGACAGATGAACCGGAAGAAACAAAGAAGCTGCAAGAGAAAAATGAAGACACTCTTCAGGAGCAAAATGTTACAAATATGCACTTAAAACAAACGTCATCATCAGAAAGTAGCCACAAATGTTCACTAACGGCATCCTTAATCATATTGCCAAATCCAGATGTCACAAAAATAGAAAGTGTACCAAAGCTCCCTAAAACTCCGTCAAAAGAAAGTTCCAAGTCTTCATCAATCTGCCAAGAAGCTCAAAAAGAATCACCAAGGAGAAGCGAAACAATTCCTAATTCAAATAGGGAAAATATAGACTTATCGAATCCCAGGAATGATAACGAAGAAAAAGAAATACTTAATGCTCCCAAGCCAGTTTCAAAAACAGCCATTTGTTTCTGTAGGCTGCCACCATTTCCTCCAAAATGTACAAGAATAATGATGCCCGTTTCAATGTGCCAAAGGCATTTTAACAAGTATCACATGCCGAGATGGCAATGTCCTAGACAACCTCAGCAACAAAATTGTCAATATATCCAGACGCAAGAGTTTGAAAAACATGCTACATCCAAAGAGAGTGCAGTTGATATCAGAATAAAATCTGGAAGTTCTTTCTTGGAAGGGCAAAGCAGAGGGCGAAGTAACTGCGACTCCTGTGGATCGTCAAGCAGCGCAAGGAGTGAAAACTCCTTAGAATCTTTTGATAAGACTAAGAAACACACGGCTTCACGTATTAATCCTAGAGACAGGAAATACTGTCCCAATGGATCCATTCGTTCTTCAAAGTGTCATGTTTCGAAGGATTTGTCTCAAAAAAGACGCAAAAATATTAGCAGTAACGTTTCCATGTTATCATCTAGAAAAACCTCTCATATGAGTTCTGAAAGCAAAGGTATGAAATCTTATAAATCCTCTAAAGAAAGCGTTGTTGTTGGTGTTAAGTCAACAAAAGAAAAGTCTCACAGTAATCAAACTAGGAATGAATGGATCCAACAACAAAATAGTCGTATAAGTTCAGGTGGGGAAACTATTCCAGAAGACTTGAATAACCAAGGATGTACGATCGACTATGATGATTTGGAGATAGATAAACCTGAAAGTAATATCAGTAAAAATTCAGAAAAAGTAGTTTCTGGAAAAAACTATCATCAGGAAAGACTAAGGAAAATTAAAAAACCAATAACTGATGATTATGAACATGACAGTTTGTCAGGATCATCTGACGAACAAATGACTGACATTAAAAACGATTCAAGTAAACTCACCAGAAACTCAGATCAAGTAAAAACATTAGAAAACTCCTCGAGCTACAAAGATTATAGTTCTTATTGTGAGACAAATGAGTATTCTGGGACTTCAGAAGTCGGGTTTACAGATCAATTAAACCATAATCGTGCTTGGAAAGAAATGATTCCCGTTAGTGAAATGGTTACACAACCAAAAAAGAGAAATCAAAGACGTTGTGAGTATAGAGAAGGGGTTTATAAGCAGCGCTCACAATCAGCTCCTGAATGCTGGATACTACAAGACTCCCAAAGAAATCATACAATACGACCTGAAAGATCATATCTATGTCAGCCGCCACAATCTTCTACATATCCTGAAAACGTACTTGTACTTCAGGATGAAACTTGTGAAAGCGAGTCTGAAGACTATGACAAGGAGACTTCGAATACGAGGTGGTGTTTATGTGCAACTCCGGATTATAGTATCAATGCCGATATTTTAAACCAGCTCAAAGTGCAAGAAAGGCACTTTCAAATTCAAGAGATTACCTCTATTCCAAGAAATAATCAATATATGGATGACCATGACGATTTACAACAAGAAGTAGGAAGGTAAATAAAATAAGTAAATAGAGAATATAATATATAAAACTTTGTTCCTAGAGGAAACCCACATTTGGTGCAGGTGCCTTCACGTATGAATAAAACAGTCATTTTAAATACTTCCCGACCGAAAAAATGGTAAAATGTTGTTCCTTGATTATTAGACCACTTCTTAATAATTCGTTTTTCAGGAGAGAGCTAGGGATGAACTTTACTAAATTTAAACCCAATCAGTTTCAAATGGTTCCCCAAAATGGGGCAATCAATAAAGAGCCCAAAAGGGTTAGAAAAGGAGACTCAAATACTTCATCTAGCCACTCGGAAGATGCATATCCTTCAAGTTCTTCTTATTCTAGGACGAATACAGTGTTTCATATACAAAAACATAGGAAAAAGTTCGTTGAAAAAGAAAAAAATAATTTTCGGAATATAAGACAATATCCAGAATCCCGTATATGTCACCAAAAAACCTACCATAATGGCATTTCATCGCAAACTAATGCATCAGTAGGAAGTAGAGTTAGACCGGAAAATCCATCGTACACAAGGCTTAATAGTCGCAAACTTGAAGACGGCCAAGATACACATTCAGCTGCTACAGAAGCATCTCATTACCCTGCATCTCCCAACGGCTTAACTTGGAACGAACCAGAACGAAATTCCAAAGAAGTGGTTCTCTTGGATAAATCTAATCAAAACAAATCGACAGCACGCTCAAATGGTACAATGAGATCGACTGATGTGGAAACTCTGGAAACGGTGACTCTAATGCAACCACGAAAACTCCGAAGCTCTGATAGTGCGGGGATCAGAAAACAGGTAACGGGCATTGAGAACACCGTTCTTATCGAGACAAGAACCCCTTGCAACAGGGAAAATTTATTGCAAACCTGCGGACGACCTCCTTGTAACTTTTGTCGCCCGCAATATACAGGACTTCCCCCAAATTTACAGCAAGGATTTATAATATCGATGGCCCCAGATCATATGATTCAACCGCAAACCTCTATAAGTGCTCCCCAAAATAGAACACCTTTTGATGAAAATTTTGTAATAGATCCAAGGGATCAGTGGAGGACTATTAAATCACCAGCTTCAGCACCGGCTATGAAGGCTCCAGTTCAGCATCAGCATCTACCGAACTCTCATCAACCAACAAATAGTCCTTATCATCATGGCTACTATTCCCCAACATTGAAAGATAACATAAATATGCTTCCGGAGGGATTCTATGATCAAACCATTAATAAATATAACATTACTCGGATGGATTCAAACTTTAAACCACCACCTTTTGCACCACAACTTCTTCTGGCAGAACTGCCTCCGTTTATTAGAAACCCAGTTTGCCCGCATGACAATCAATTTCAAAAGCAGCTGCCAATGGGATCCTTTCTACAATTCCATCGTCCCTCTATTCCAGCGCAGAACCCACGCCCAACTGAGCTGCTAACTCATCCCTCGATGTTCTGCCCGCAGCAAAGTGTAAAATTGGATCACTATGGTCAATCGGAATACCAAATTTAATTACAAAATTAAAATATACAAATATATTTTCAGATGAATTTCAAAGTTCTAGATCATGTTTATTTAAAATTATACTTATATTTATTAAATATAGATTCGATACAAATAGATCAACTATATAATTTTTTAATTTTCTCTTTTTTTTAATTAATAGTAATATTTTAAATTCAAAAATTATTTGGCGCCCAAAGTAGTGATGTGAATGGTCTAGTTACCAATCGAAATACAAACATCGATAGTGAAAAGCTCATTTATCGGTTTAGGAAATAGCCCACCTCTAAATAGTTTTATCGATAAACGAAAACAACATTTTGTTTATATGACTAATTTTAACTTACACTTGTGAATCCACACGCACACGCAGTTCCGAATAAACATGAATGTAGCCAATACAAAACCACACAATGGGAAACATTGTTGATAAGATAAGATAACTCCGTTCCCAATGTCTTTGCTCTAATGCACATATATCGCGGTGCGAATGATTCGAATTTGTTCAGCAGTACGCCAAGAATTGTCAGTAAACAATGGCAACTCACGCGGAGAAGGAATTCTACCATTTGGTATGTAAACCCGAGGATCGGATCCCCATTCCGCCGCCAAGAAAATCTGTACAAGTTCATACACACACAATGTGCATACTTTCATATGCGGGTGTTGTCATAGTGTAAATAGGCGGATACTTGATACAAACACCTCCACAGGCGCCTTCCAATTTGCATAAACATTCACTTAAAGCCAGCAGTCAGCCTTGAACCAGATTCTATAAAAGAGCCAAAATATCACTGGGTTTTCGAACGATTTGCAACATCATAGAGTCTTCATGCTAATTCGAAGTTTCTCCTTTGCTTGCGGTTGGCGGTGACCCAGAAAATTAGAAACTGCAATGAATGCTGTGTGAACTACATCCACTTTTGCCAGCCTTTCAAATTGCAAACAAAGGCGCCTCAAATTTTCAGATTACCCACTTAAATTTCAGCAAGATAAGATGTAATCAACATTTCTTTAATTTTGTTTAATCTTTAGAATGCAGATGTTAAGACCACAGACTTTTTGGTATAAACCATATTGCTCTCAAATGGAAAAGCACGATAAAATTACTAGCTCAAGCTTCAATATGTGTGCCATGTAATTCCAATGATAACACTTCTAAGACAGAATCAAATTGCCGATCAGTGAATCACCCTTTCGGCTGAAATTCCAATAAAAAGTATAGTTATCGGCCCCCAAAACCGTCCACAACTTCTGAGTCAGACATTTCATTATAATCCATTGAATGAACGGAATTCCATGTTTCTTTAGATAATTCTTACGAGACTTCAAAAATGGTGATAATTTTAAGTTGAATGAAAATTAATTTCTGTACTTAAACTTCCCATTCCAGAACGTCAGCGTATCTAAAGCTCTAAATGGCCTCGAAGCGCCACTTAAAACCAAACATGCCCGCTCCATTATTATTATGATCCACAAGGCCAAGGAGGCCAAAACCTTCTGGATGATTATTTCTCGACAGCCCTTGATGCAGAGCAGATTTACCGCCTGGAAGTTTTCGCATCTCCTACACAAAGTCTTGAGAGAGGCCCATGAAAGTTCCTTGAGGCACTCGCAGAGCCACAAGAAGATGATCCTGGAGGTGGGCAAAATGTGGGGGCTCTTGCAAGATGACATTGGATGCTGTATACAGGCGTATAGCAAGCTTCTGGCCACAAAGCTAAACTTCCACGACAAAAATCGAATGTTCCCCGGCACCCTGAACATTTCGTTTACCGAACTCTTTATTGCAGTCGACAGGGATTTAAATTACTGGTAAGGGATGTTTAAAATATTTCAGTTTTAACTATACTAACATCAATTACTATTCCAGCTTTCAACTATGTGTGGAAATTTTCGACTACTTGGAGGATATCATTGCGTTGCAGCTGACAATATTTTCTTCTATGGAGAAGTATAGAATGTCGTCGATGACACCGCAAGGACAATGTAGATTGGCGCCCATAGTCTGTCTTATCCAGGATTCCAATGCGTTGTACGATTTAAGCGTTCGATTAATGTTTAAACTACACGATGGTGTACCATACGATGTTGTTTCCGGTCACAGAGATCGTTTTCATGGCCTGTTTCTTAAGTTGAAAAGTTTTTACAACAACGTACGACCGCTTCAGTATTTTAAGGATTTGATAACAGTCCCGGAATTACCGGACTCAAGTCCCAACTTTAAATCCCAGAACGATTTCACCAGTTATGTTCCGCCAGTGGTCCATGTTCCGCAGGAGCCCGATCCGGTCGTTGAGGATCTTGTGGATACCAACAACCACGAATCGGAAGCCTTTAGTCAAGCCCAACAGCAGTTAAGTATGCTGGAGGGTATTATCAGTGAGAAAGAGGCTGGCATTGAGGAACTTTCGTTTAAATTGGTTACTCTTCAAAAGAATTTCGATGAACTGCAACAAAGCTACAGACATGACATTCAGGAATTACAACAAAACAACACTGTCCTTTCAAATGATCTGGTTTTAGCGAGAGAAATGTGCTCCACCTTCCGCATGCAGAACGATGATCTTGAGCTGCAACTCAACCAGAACCCAATCCTCTTACGTAAGTTACGCTTTAATTAAGTAAATAGAGAAATTAAAATACTTTGCCTTTTAGAAAAAGCAATGGAGGAAGAAGAAAAGCACAAGTTATCCTCGGAAAAATTCAATAAACTCAAGGCGCTTTACACCAAAATTCGGGATGAGCACATACAGTTATTGAGAGAGGTATGAGCCATAATAATATTTTCAGTTTCCAAATTTTAATAACCAATATTTTCAGCAAAGTGATTGCAATAAATCCCTAAACAAGGAGAAGCAAGTAAACTCCCAGCTATTGTTAGAAACAAAAGAACTTACCAACGAAATTTCCAAAATTAAAGGAAACGTTGAGGAAAAGGAAAAAGTTAACTTAACCCTGCAAAAACAAATAGAGGAGCACAAGGAGAAATTATTAGAGCTAGAAGTGATCAAAAACGAAATAAAGGAGAAGTTCGACGATGTTGTTAAACAAAAAGAGATTCAGGAGCTTGATATTAATTCCACCTCTGAAAACCTGAGGTTAAATTGTTTAAAAATCGAGGATCTTAATGCCAACCTTAATGAAACCAAGGAAAAACTATCTAACGCCGAAAGCCAAATAAATGCAAAGAGCATAGAAATAGAAACTATTTCAAAAGCTTTTGAAGCGGAAAAGGCATTGCTATTAACCAAGATTGAGCAACAGAATACCGAAAGTAAAAGCAATTCCGATGCTCAAAACGCTCAATTGCAGCAAACTATTAATAACTTGGAGCAAAAAGATAAAGATTTGAATGAAACAAAGCTTAAGTTGACCACCGCCGAAAGTCAAATCAGTTTAAGGACCATTGAAATTGAAAACAATTTAAAATCCTATGAAGCGGAAAAGGCATTGCTGTTAGCCAAAATCGAACAATTGAATGCAGAGCACAAAAACAACAGTGATGTTCAAAATGCTCAACTTCAGCAATCCCAGGAAATCGTAAATCAACTAAGGCAGGAAAATATTTCAACGGGTCAACGTAATGATGATTTGCAGAGCAAACTTACGATTGTGGAGGACAAACTATCTCAAGCAACACAACAAATTGATGCCGTGACAATTTCTTACCAAGCCTGTAGAACCGATTTAAGCGAACTCCGAAAATTGGTAATCAAAACTGTGAAAGAAATCTGCAACTCAAAGTTGAGCGGTTCAGAACAACAGCCTTTGGATGCGGTTCCCAGCATAATAAGTGAAATGGAAGTCCTTTTAAACAAATTCAACAACTCATCCGCTATAAACTATGTTGCTTCAACGGAAGGAATGCAGGATGTTATGTATTTGGGCTACGTGTTTATAAAGTTATACGATCAGTGTGATGTTATCTACAAAACGACCACAGCAATTGAAACGGGTCAGGGTAAGTTTATTAAACCAAAATCATATAAGTACAAGGGAAGACAAATATTTATTTATTTTACTTTAGAGATTTTTACGAAAACTTCGTTGATATGCACAGATGTCTGCAAGCTGTTTCAATACTTATTAAACAATGAAACGAGAGACCAGGAAAGGCTCCAAATTACAAGCGATATACAAACAAAGCTGAAAGATATACTAAAGCTAATTGAGAAAATAAAGGCATCCTTTGAACAAAAGATAGATTTGGACAAGCTTCTGGAAATAGAGCTTCGCGAGATGGATGCTGCTATCGACGACGCAGCCTCAAAAATAACAGATTTGCTTGCCAAGGCTCGGGAGAAGGACAATAAAACCAATCTGGAGGTGAATGGAAAAATTGTGGACGCTTGTACCACCTTGATGGAATGTGTCAAAGCTTTAATCCAAAAATCACGTCTTCTACAACACGAGATCGTGGCATCCCAAAAAGGTAGTTACAAAATCATATATCCGAAGAAGTTTACTAACTGGTTATTATATTTCAGGAAATGCAAGTGCCAATGAGTTTTACAGGCGAAATAGTCAGTGGTCTGATGGCCTGATATCCGCTTCAAAAATGGTGGCAAAGGCAGCTAATTATCTAGTAGAGGCAGCAAACAAAGCCATCGAAAGTGAATCTGGTAAGAACTTTGAACTAATTGTGGCTGCCCAGGAGATTGCTGCCTGCACGACCCAAATGGTTATAGCGAGCAAAGTCAAAGCGGAACGTAATAGTCAAAAACTATCCGACTTAACGAAGGCTTCGCGAAGTGTGACACAGGCGACAGGAACTCTGGTTGCCACCGTAAAGGATTGCAACTCTCAGCTGGAACAGCAAAGTGAAATAGAACTGGCACAGCTAACGCCATCACAAATTAAAACTATGGAGATGGAAATTCACGTAAAAGTACTCGAAACCGAACAAGCCCTTCAAATGCAGCGACTAAAACTCTCGTCGTTTAGGAAAGAGCATTACAAAAATGCCGATTATTAAATACCATATTTAAAAACCTTACTAACTTAACAAACATTATTTTTTATCAATGCACGTCATGACATGTAATACCTATATGTACACTACGGTCATTTAATCGAAAAATGCTTCCGTAATATTATTTGGTTGATGATTCCATTTTGATCACTTTTGGATCTTCGGTTTTTATTAAACCAGTTTGTTGTACCAAAATTGCATAAAATATGGGGTTAGAAATTCTAAAGTGTTTATTTGCTTACTAATCGGAAAATAAAATAGCATTTATTGCCAAAGAAAATGAAATGTAAACTTGTTGTCAAAAGGTTTTTGTTTATTATCACGAACCGACTTATTGCATTTTATAAAACGGCATGTTCACGTTCATCAAAGACACTTTTAGCGTAGTTTATCTAAAAGAAACAAATAAGAAATATATGTGATAATCATTTCAAAATTTATAAAACTAAATAAAGTTATATGCTAAACTAAATCCATATTTAATAGTTATACAATTATACATAATTTACACAAGGGTGCTGCAGAAAACGCTTAGTGCTGAATTCATAAGCTCATCAATATGAATTCTATCCGACTTCAGCGCAAAGCGTTTTCTTCGACACCCCGATACATTTTAAGAAGGTTTTACTTACGCATCTTGATGCAGCCTCTGCACATTCCTCAGATCGACACCGTATCCTTGGCCTGGTAACTTTCGGAAGATTTGTTGATATCTCAATGAAGTGGGCTCCATTCGATACCAGAGGATGACACGAAAGTATCTCACTAACATGACAGTCAACCATAATTGTTGGGTTACCGTCGGTTAGTGTAAATATTCGTACGTATTCGGTAGAAACTAATAGGCGCAATTTTGCCTCTTTAAACAGTTCTGCTTCGTAGTAAATTATCTTCTCCGAAAAGTTCTTTTGATTGATTAAGTAAAGGTACTGCTGTCCCTTGCTCTGACTAGTGGAATACAAGGGTAAAAGTCCGCCAGGAGCACCAGTAACACACCTGGGAAGTCTTCTCCTTTTTGGATTATTTCTGTGCGTATCCCGACTGGTTTCTCTAACAGCACTTGCAGTTTCCGAAGCCAAGTCCAACACTCCAATGATTGGTTTGGTCACTGTGCCCACCAAACCCTTCCCCAGTCCACTAAGGAAGCCAGGCACGCCATCCGCTTGGGCACCGTCGTAGGTATGCCTCACAATACTCGTTACTCCGCCCAGCAATCCGAATCCCAGACCTTTCAGACCCGCTGCAAGGTGACCTCCGGATGTATTGGACTGGAGTTCCAGAATTCGTTGCCTCGTCTCATTGTCGTGATCGTCCAGCACCACCTTTCCCAGGCTGTCGGACAGCGTTTCTGTTAGCTTTGCCGTCGAATTCGATATGCCATGCGTGACATTTTTCACCAGACTTTTGACGGAGCCCTCAAAGATCAGTCCAGACACTCCTTCAGAAAGATCGTTGGCAAATCCCAGGGGATTTCCAAGGAAATCAACACTGCCCAAAATTTGAGCCGCATGCCATTTGACTTGGTTTATGTAGTGCTTTTTCATTTCCTTCAGATAAACGTCCATCGTCTCGAAGTGTAATTTATTGGAATACCTGTCTAGCTCGATCTGGGCATCTTCGAATTTGATTAAAGTGAGTCCAAGTGCCTTTTTCGTTTCGTGCAATTCCACTGGCAACTTGGAAGAAGTGAGTGCTGAGAGTCGAACCTTTATAAAAATAATTCCATAATTATACGATTATAAGACACACTTTTTACAAAGTATTACCTGTGTTGCGTCTATCCCTAAGTTCTCAAAATAGAATCTCTTCATATCCTGCAAAAATGACTTATCCTCCGAGTTTTCAAATTGGTATTGTACACTTAAATTCTGTCGGTTGATCTTGCCATATCCCAAAAATGAGGCCACTTTTAGTATCAGCTTCTCCTCCAGATTCACAGTTGAGGGTTTCAAGTACAGTGTTAGGTACTTAAAAATAATCGCGTTCTTGTTGGGACAAGGTAACATTTTTAATGTTAACTCTACTGCATTTGGATGTTTGTCTTTTTCATTGCTTGAACTGGGAATTGGACGTTGCGTATGCAGCGCTATTGGACTCGCCGCATCCAACAACTGATTATCGATTTGAATATACGCGATATTCAGATCTAAAGAATTCTCTAATCCACTTTGCGCTATATCACAATGAATGTTCTCGAGGCTTATAAACATGATTTCCTCGCAAGGCTTTCGAGCTATGATTGAAATACCAATTCCCTTAACGAGCTCTATATTAATCTGAAATAAAGTCGTTTAATTTTTAGTTATCTATGTTTTCAACACTTGCATAATATTACTTACCAGATACTCATGAACGAATGATACTTTTCCCTTATCTGTAAGTTGCCTATTGTTCAGAGAAGCATGCATCCATTGCAAATCGGGTGTTAGGAATACTGAATTTTGTTTAATTTTAATATCACATATTTCGATCGTGGAAATGGGTCCATCCATTCTTGTTGAAAGCTCCAATTGGCCCGATCCAGGCCTTAGTTTCTGAGCCACAATGTGTTGTCCAATCGGTACGTGCTTCTTATTCGACTTGTTTTCAGTTCGCCCGACAACTGCTTCATAGTCGGGCTTAAGACCGCTCTCCCCAAATCGCGACTAAAAAGTTACGCTTTTAGAAATAATATTCAAATCTGCAATAAGTATTACTCACCTGAACGCACATATTGGCATGACACATTAAGCGGCCATTTTCGAATCTCCATGTCTGCGTGGTGAGCCTTTGCTTGTTGGGCGTTCGCACTACCAGACTGGTAAACTCCATGGGATTCGGAGCCTTTTCCAAGTCCAGTACTAGTCGTACTGCATTCGCATCGTTCGTTTGAATCGGAGGAGTGGATCCTTCGTGCTCCAATTGACCGTTCGAGTTCATGAGCCACAACTGGGAGCGATCGCCCGAATTCTTCTCCACTATCACAACTTTCCTGCCACGTACGCCCAAAACCAAATGCCTGTGCGTGCTTTCCTCCTCATTCGATCGTTCAAAGGTGCCATGAAACGCAATGTAGATAAAGTTGGTGTACGTTAATGTTTTCCTTATATTGTCTTTGTTGTTGATCGGAAACTCTATCATGTTTCCTCCAGGTGCCTCTATCAACAGAGTCTGCGCACCCAAGGGATCGTCCATAACATAGGACAGGGAGGACTGTGGTCTAACTGGCGTAATCCAAACGGGCTTGGATCGCACCTGTGAGAAATTGATAACAACCTCGGAGCAATTATCAATTCGAATCGGTGGGGGTAGAGTTCGCGCGTCCGTAAATAGAAGTATAAAAGTGGCGTCTTTTGAGATGATTTCCAATCGCAGGAAAAACATTTCTCCCCATTCATTTCGCACATTGATATACAAGCTTTGTATTTCTTGGGAATTAACGGGAATTCCTTTTGACCAACAGCAACACTCTATCTCCGGAATTCTTACGCAAATGGTCGGCTCTTGACCAGAGTTTGGCCAATGGAAAGCGAAGTTGCAATCAATAGGTGCTGAAATTATTTTACGCGGATCCGGGCGATCCTGAAATAATAATAAAAACTTGTTTAGTAAGAAAACTTGAGAACGAAAAAATCAAGAGCAAATTTTCTTGATTATAGCATTTTTTCTTCTCACTTTCTTCTTCTCTTCTTTTTGATTAGTTTTTAAATTCTTTAACTCACATCGCTGACAATATCGCACAGTTGCATAAACTCCAGTTTATAGCCACTTCGATTGTGCAAATGGAATCTCGGTGACAAGGTTACAAAGGTCGTACATGCATACAATCCTCTTCCCCTTCTAACGCTTATACCAATCGCATAGCATCCCATTGTGTTTTCTGCTTTCAATTCCCTGTGAGCTAGATCTTTATGCGTGCTAAAGCTTTTGCACCACTGAAATATAAGGTATATAAATTTAAATCAAGATAATATACACCTCTAATTAATCTTACCGCATTGTTAGAGCCAAAAGCATTGCCCAATCGCAGTTCCAAGGCCGGGGATCCTTCCTGATCGGAAAATGAGAACATTAGGGGAGCCACTTGTCGCGCCGTTTCGTGCTCTTCAAATTGTCCTGCCGCCGTGTTACTGGTTCCCTCTTGCTTATAAATCAGGGGCAGTCCCGTCTTGTTGATTATCCACACGGGAGCACTGATATAAAGTTCCATGCCCTTTCCTGACACCGATTGTATGGATACACGCAGGTGCAATTCCCTCTTCTTAATGTCGAACAACTTCAGTTTCGGTTCAATAACACCCTTGTGGCTCACTGGAATCTTAAGTTGGCCCGAGAGTTGAAAGTTGTCCAGTGTAATGCTCAAGTTCAGGGACTGGTTAATGTCAACGTTGTAGATATTTGTACTCTCCGAAGAGTTTATTCTTCCGGTGGCTTGCTCATTGATCTTGAACATCAGGTCGCAGCACAGCATATTGTTTATCTTCAACGGTGGCAACAGAGTGATCTTGTGGCCCGGTAAGTTTTGTTCCTTAGGGTGAAAGATTTCCCTGCTTATATTCGCGAGTGTGTACAATATACTCTTGTTACTGTCATAGCCAGACAGGAGCTGTCGAGTGTCTTCTTTGCCGCAGGCCTTCCACAAGATTGCCTCACTACTGAAACCCGTCTCCTCGTAGGCTTCGCTCTCACTTGTATTGTGCGCCACATGCAGCGATGCATCGATGAACTTCAGCGGCAAAGATAACTCGTCGTTGGGTTTAATTACACTAATTGAGGTAAGTCCATCGCTGTGAGTGCTCTTCAAGGACATTTTCAGGAACACGTTCCGATCCATTTTGTTTAACACTCCCAAGGAGGACTTTACTTTGATCAGTTTCTGGGCAGATCCAATCAGGGAAATATCGAAGACTATTCGGCTCTTCGTTACTAACTGCGAATCTAACTTAGTGGTTCGGAAAAACACTCCCACTTTGTCCACTGATATTGGTCCAATCAGTGTCCAGCCATGGATTTGTACGAAGATCTGGTGTAAATTCAATTGGTGAGAGTTTACGTGTCTCAGTTTACTTTTCTGGCTAAAATCGAAGGTCTTGGTTTCGTTGGGTTGCACAGAATACCAATTCTTTATCAACTCGAACTGCTGTAGATCGGAACAAGACAAATCTCCAAGCGGAGCATAAATGGGTTTGAAAAGAAGAGGTGTTCCGCTAAGATTCTGCAGAGCGAAGGGAATAAACGGAGAGCGTTGCCTGAAGTTCTTGTCATTGAAGTCGTTCGTCCAGTTCTTCAGAACCATGTTGAACAGTTCTATAAACGTGGAGGTAACATTTAACTTGAGCATCTGCTGGCTGGAAATCTCAATCTCAAATCGTTTCTTATTGTCCAAGTGACCCTTGATGAACTTCCACATTGATTTGGACTTCCAAGTCTCCGCCACCGGTTCCCATCCGCTAAGACGACGATTATAGTAATTCACGGACGCCTCCGTCTCAATCTCTCCGCGGCTATAATGCCGAATGTTGGTCTCCTTGGGATTGGGATCCTGGGTTTTAAAAGTGAAGTTCAACAGGAACTTTGCGAGGGAAACTTCCAGCAGTGGCACATCGGCATCCATGCAATCGTCTATTATAAACACTGATATAAGATTGGCGACCACCTCAGCGGTTTTCATTTCCAGCGCGGGATTTCGATAGGTGTTCTGCTTTTGCTGCGAAAGCCAAAGAGCTGCATCGTTGATCCTCCAGTTGTTTACTTGCATGGCATACAGACAGTCGGATAGCTCAAATCCCATCGCTACGAGGGGAGCTACTTTCTCTAGATCGGAATCAGTCTTTGAGATAACACTCTTTGATCGAGATGTTTGTGTGGGTAACAGACGAGCCATTCTTGAAAATAACTTAACGTCCACATAGGACAGCCGAATATTTAAATGTTTTTGGATATGAATGCTCAAGCAGTTACTCCGTAGCTCTATGATCAAAGTGAACGGATCGATAATGGACAGGGCGCTTTCTTCTTCGGCGTCAAGGGTGCAGGAAAATATCTCCAAATGGTTAATGTCCAATGATAGAGGCACGATATTACTATTCGGTTTATAGCAAATAACAGTTGTACTCTTCAAAATTATTGCGTTCGAGTCGAGTCGACTGCATTCCTCTGCGAAGATGATCTCGGAATCCGTAATATTCACAACGTATTCTGTGGAAATGCTGTTGTCGATCTGGGGCTTTTGTGAAATCTGACTTGTCACATTAGTTACAACGGGTGCCGGCGATTCTTCTTGCAAATATGATTTTAATTGGTCCAGAAAGCTGAGGAGGGCAAACACCCTCATGTTGTTGAGCATTATTGTGTACTTGTTGAAATTAGCCTTCTTCCTGCAATGGATTTCAACCTGCACGGAATCCTCTGCTCGCACCTCCTTCTTCGACGGTTCCAATATGTTCTTAAACACGTTCTCATTGCTCTTATCGGGTTCATTTCTCTCATCAACAATCAAAATATTGCTTGATATTAAATCGATGTCTTGTGATCCGTCGCTAAATAAGTCGATATCCAGAGTGGACTTCAAGAAGTGGATGCATGCCAGAGGTTCTATCACAGCGCTTTGCGAAGTATTTAGAGCTAGGAGAAGTGATACGTCTTCCAGTAGAATTCTTATCGATATTAGAATGGATACAGTTTTAGAAACTTCAGTTTTTGGTAGCAGATTAATAGTCGATAATCTTTCAATGGATGTACAACTGTTGTTATGGTAACTCATGTAAATGTCATCCGTTTGCTCTCCAATATTGTTGTTCAAAAAGCTTCGAATTAGTTTGTATTGCTGAATATTGATCATTCCATTCAGTTTGGAGAATGTCCCTTGAACACTGATGTCTGGACAGACACGATGAATATCTGCCGAAAGATTTCGCTCCAGTTGCAGATGAAGAAAACACGACTCGTTAAAGAATGGCTGACCCAATCTTTGGAAGTTCATGTCGGCGATTATAATTCTATCCTTCTCCTGATCAGCTTTTGCTTTCATTGAGCTCCTTTCGCCGGAGAATAAGTTTATGTTGACCAGATCGATTCGCATTACATCCAGGATCTCGCTCTTACTGGGCGTTGTACTCATTTTGCTTATGATATTGTCGTCACTGGCAAAATGGAAACTATTTTTCAAAGTAAACTTGCCGAGGTAAGCGATTATTACTTCGTTTCTGTTATAGGAAGACGGAAGGACAATAACTGGTGAATCTGCTTGAATGACGAGCTTCATTTTTGATGGACGCGTACTCTGCTCATTTCCATGACTTTGTTTCTTCAGTTTCCTTATTACAGGCTGTAGAAATATATAAAGGATTAAATAAGAATTGGAAACTCGAAAAGATTTTTGAATATTACCGTTTGCAATTGCAGCAGATCCTTAACAAAAACATGTAATTCAGTAGAAAAACGTTTCGTGTGAATATAATGCACGGCAGACATGTTAATTCGCAGGGTTGAGTCGGTGTCCAAAGTCTTTAATGCTTCCAAATCCACCAGTTTTCTGAAAATGTATTTCATTTTTAAATTCTATCACATGAAAATACCACAGAAACTTACTTTTTATAAACAAAGTTTAGAGCTTCTGTCCCACTTGTAAGAAACTTTTGCTTGTAAATGTTTCCATACTTTGTTAGGTCATAAACAGACACGGATCCCAAGCAGCCTTCCACAGTTTTGGAAAGGGGATCCTGAAGAATCACGAAAACAGCATTTGACACATTTACTCTGGATAAAAGAGACTCATTCCGAATCAAAGTAAAGTTGAAGCTCCTAATTGACACCTTCAATTTGCTGCAAAACTCGTCAATATCTGAAATAAATAATATTAGTATTTATGAAGATAATTTACAAATGGTTACTTACGTTTTTCAACGAGTTTCTTCTCTTCTGTGTACTTTTCATTAAAGTTGTCAACAGAAACAAGGCCAAAGAAGTCGAAAATGGTATACCAACGTTCCACGCAAATAGCCAGGTTCAAGCAATTAAATTGAATTGAACTGGATTGTTCTGTTTTACCCTTCTGCGCAGATCTTCCTGTATGTGATTTGTAAATAACCAATGTTTGACTTTCTTTCCTCCTGCCCAGCTCACTTTTAGTGCAAGATGTGAACTTCTTGTCTCCACTGAAGACTTTGACATGCATGTTGTTGTAGAAGCAAGAAGGAACGGAATTAGATCTGCTTTTCAGGGAATTACAATAGCTTGGTAAGTCTGGACACGAAGATGATGTCATTTCATTTTTCTTCATGTTCTTTTCCAGATCAATTGAAGTCACCATATTTCTGAACGGTGATGAAAGATCCGACTTTAAATCCTCCATTAACACAGACTTTAACACGACTTCCACATCCTTGTCGAATCCTTTGGCAATATGTTTTACATTAAAGTCCTTGAATGTCAAATTAATCAAATCGTTGTGGTATTCATTCTGCAGGTTAATTTGAAATACAGGCACAGAGAACTGAATGATTGTGCTAATAATGGGTTCATCTTCAGTACTTAAAGTTGGTTCACTGTCTCCGTTTTGATCAAGATCTTCAGAGTCATTCGAAGCTCCATTTGAGAAGTTAGTGGCATACCGAATGCTCTCCAAAAGTAGTTCATATTGCTTTCGGTTTAGGGAAACTTTCAGGGCTTCAACCATACTTCCTGTTACCTGCAATTTTTATGTAGAATTAGGAAAAATATACTGTTTTAATAATAATACTACTTACAGAAAAACTATTTAGCTTTTTTTCTTGTTCATTTTCTTCACCATATCCGGCATAAAGATGTAAAGTAATTGCTGTGTCATGCAATATGGGAATGGCATCCTTATTTTTAGCAGGATGAACGTTGAAACTATAGTCGCGTTCATCAATGTTCAATGAGTATACGTAAGTGTTTTTGATTTCAATTGTATAGGATTCATCAAAATCATCCGAATCGCATTTAACTGCATTTGAGCAACTTATTTGTCCCAAATTAGCAATAAGGACATTGGTACTTGCGTTGGAAATCGGCAGAATAATTATGGGACTACTAATTACAATATCAAGCCTGAAAAAAGAAATAGTTAATTTTTGAATTGGTAAATTAGAAAATTGTAGTTAGGTTTACCAATTTTCCTGTTGATTTCGCTGCGGGTGTACTGGTCCAATTTGCTCGACAGCCCTAACCTGTTGCACAAACTCCTTAGCCATGTCTGTAGCTTTATTACCAATGGAGGTAGCAAATTCTCTAAAAATATATAAGAAGAGTTATAAAGTACATTCCCAAGATAAGATTAAAAACTTACCGTAGGCTGCGCTTAAAATACGTAATGCAAGCATTTACATCCCGCAAAAATCTGGGACAGTGAGTATATGATGCGGAAGCCATTCGCATTTGGAAAGTGCAGGTAGTTTTGTCACTCCAATGACTTTGGAAACTAATTGCATCACTTTCGTCGCTTTTCTCCTCATTGTAATTATTGGAGTATATTTCATTGGAAAGTTGACTAAGAACGGTTTGTTTATTTGTATCGGAAGCTCTCAGAATTTGATCACGCCCAACAGAAAGAATCCTCGGATGGCAGAAGGCCTCTGATGTGATGTCGATGACTTGTATTCCGCCAAGAGATCCGAAAATTGAGAGATCCGATTGAAAGGATGCATTGATTTTGGCTTCCGTCAACGTAACAGTTCCAACTTTTCGACCAACATTGAATTTGTCTCTCTTGATGGTATACAAAAGCAAGATATTCAATCGGAAAAAATCAAAGAATATTTCGTTATGATTTTTACTATCGACTTGGTCTTCCAATTCTATGGGTACTTCAGTCGATTCTTTGGTTGGTTCTGGGCTTTCGCTTTGAAATATATTTTGGGCCAAAAGAGTCCGTTTAGCAAAGTTGAGTATTTCAAGAATAGTATCCTGATTGGCTGATTAAAAATTTTACAAAATAATTTTTCTCGTGTTGATGAAACCAAAAATATAAATACCAATTATGTCCAAACTGTTGAATGTGATGTTTGTAGTGTGAAGTTGCAATGAATTGCTTTCACTGGGTGGAACAATTTTTATGTCAACCGTTATAAGCGCTGTTGAGTCTTCATCCTCGCAGAATTCTGTTGATCTATCTCCTAAAAAATTCATAAAAAATATTATTATTAAGTATTAATATTATAGTAAGGCGAATTATTGATTAGCAAATTCCAATTGTTAATATGCAGTTAGCTCGCATTATAAATAAAAACTATAAAAACCAAGATCCTCATCTAATATTGTACATACCCATCTTAATATTTTGAACTGCTTTTGTAATCATGTGCGGACTAGTAGCCCTATCAAAAAAATTTGGCGATCCAGGCGAAGTTGGCGAAACAATTGCACTATGTTTTAGGCTGCCAGATAAACTATCCATTCTATAAAATGCATAAATATTTTTGAAAATACGTTTGATTATTTTAAATTTGGTGTGAAAATATACAATGCTCAGACAATAACGCATGCAGGACTAGTAGGTCTTTCAAATAAAAAAATCATAAATTAAAAAATTTCTTATCAATGTCTTATCAAGCTAAGCCAAAAATTAAAAGCAATCTATGAAGCGTTTGCTTGAATTTCTAAGGAAATACTTACCCGACATGTCGATGACTCGCCACTAATAATTCAAAATCAGGACCGAAGGACTGAATTGCGTCTACTAAGAGCAAACTGTGAACCGACATGGAAATATTCGTCTCCCTTGACTCTTTTGTTAGAGCCGCTCGGGCCCCGATAATTTGGAGCTCAGCAATACTTCTGTCCGTCGACTGCATCTCTATCACCAGTTGGTCCATCACAAACTCAATGACGACGCGACTTCTGTCGTCCTCTGCCAAGTTTTTGATCCTCTCACTTGCGTAAATCGTGTTGCCTCCTCTGTAAATATTTTCCATTTCCTTTGAAGCTTTTATGATGGGTTTCATAATGTTACAGCAATTATTTATAAGCTCTTCATTCCCATGGATTAATATTGTAGGGCAGGTGCCAAAGAGCATAAACGAGGGATAGTCCGGATCAACAGTGAATATATTTCTCTGCTCAAGAGTAAGGTTTATGTTGAATTTATCAATGAGGTGAAAATTCGACGATGTTTTTAAGCAAGCTTGCCATCTTTCTTCGTACTTGCAAACCAGAACTTGAAGGTTTGTGAAATTTATCAAATATTTATCGTAGATCTTATTATGCAGAACGTACTCCAATTGAACATTTTTGTTCAGAAAGCTTTCCGTTTTCGGATTCTCGAGAAGGGTCGGAGATTCGGAACCACTTTTTTCGGAAGCCGGTGGAGTCGAACATGGAGTCAAATAGGTTTCATCATCATCGCTTGTGTTTTCCGTTACAGCCGACTCTATCACAGGTATAACTCTCTTAACCTCCATTTTTCTCATTTCCAGTTTACCGAAGTCCAGCAAGACCATCAGCGAATTACTAACTTTGTAATTTTCCAAAAAAATTATACGTGGTGCAAAAATTTCGATTTCGAACATCCAAATCTTACGGTTTACCTAAAACAAGAAAGGTCATTAAGATAGTGAAATGGAACTAAACAAGATTTACTCACCTCATTGCCACTAAACATTTGATTCCAGTTTTTCATAAAGTCTGTCTTCTTTTCGACTCTATTGCGCGGTGAGTATTTATTGGAATTTGAATCAGCCAAAAAGTCCAGAAGCCACTGAATTGCATCCTCATTATAGATAAGATCCAAGCCTTTTGATTTGATATTGAGCTGGTAACGTAGGTGATTACAATTTTCGTATTGTAACTGGAATAGGGTATCCTCCTGTAGCGTATTTGCTACTACTTGATTTGGTGTAGCTGTATTCCCCGTTTGCGGCTTGATTAAATAGTTGTGCATTGTTTTACTACTGGTTTTATCTATTAAATACACTTCTTGCAATGATATGCCCACAGTATAAGAAGTTAACTGTGGGCTCAACTGGAGGTAGGCTGAGAAGTTATTTAATTGCATTTCCATTGATTTACTTCGGCCATCACTTAATTTATCCTCGGTCTGAAGGATTACCGATCCCTTGAATAGCTTGATTGAAAAGTGCCCAAACACAGCGTCGCTTTTCAGATCCGAAGAGTTCTGAAGTGAGTTTTCCAAGGCAACCAGAATATCGTCTTCCAAATGTTTCAATGATTCATCCTGCTCGATATTGGGGGTACTGGGACTGTTGGCATACCAACCCATCCAGTTTGGAAACCAATGAAAGAGCATATTCTTTCCTTGCTCGGTCTGTGATTCAAAGGAGAAACCTTTCGTGAAGACTTTTTCAAAACATATCCTTCTCATTATGGTTAAATCGGAGATCTTTCTGTCGCTCTCAATGTACGCTTTGAACTCTTTATCTGCGTTGGACAGATTTTCGTTTGGATTCAAAATAATCGTTTTACAGAGTAGCATGTAGCGAAGATTGTCCTTGAGAATTACCCATTTTTCCTCATTCTTTTTAAAGTCAAAACCATGACAAACGGTGGCATATTTCCACCAAGCACTTGGATTGCTGTCCACGCTACAATTTGGCCGCTTTAACCTGTATTGCCGAACTTCCTTAACTTGTCGGATTTCGGAGAGCTTATCTAGCATCTGCAGCCGCTGGACCTGGATTAAAAAAATAAAATGTCATTACTAGACTGATTAAAAATGTTATAATAAATAAGTTGAATGTGATTGTAAATTGTTTTTAATGCTTATCTTATTGGTGAATTTTTACGAAATTTTAGGGCTTGGTAATGCGGGAGGGAACCAGTTTTGGCTGTATAAATTTTTATTACACCAATAACAAAATATTTACCCTGTAAAGGCAAGGTTGCTAAATCTTTTCAGAAGTGTTTAAAGTGAGTATATAATAGCTGTGAACTTTGGACCTAGTTAAATGATCTTTTACCTCCAAAATATACGTTTAACTTTAGTTGTAATTTTACAGTGTTGGCTCCCCAACTCACCTTGGATATGTCTATGACCACCTCGGGAACCAGGAGCTCACAGGAAACCCTGGGCTTGTCCTTGGTACGTATCACCTGTAGGCACTTGTCGCGCTTCCACCTGGCCGTTGCGCAAATGGGCTTGATGATGAAGTTGTGGGGCCTCAGCTCGCAGGTCGAGTGAAGTTTCTCGAGGATCTCCTGGTTGGAGTACGACTGACATTTGATGTCCTCGTGCAGCAGATCCCAGTAGACCGAGAGCTCTTTGAGCTCCACCAGCTTATAGTTCATTTCGTTGTTGGTCATCTTGTACGACCCATTGGTCCAATCACAGTCGCAGCTCTGGGCGGTCAGGGATCCGATCTTGATGCCCGTGCATATCTTGCTCTTCCCGGTGTCCACGATGTCCTCGAATCGGAAGTGCACATCGGATATCTTGAGTTCGATGTTGTCAATGATGTTGGTGGCCATGTTGGTGCCGTACTTGAGCCAATTGTTGTAGGACGAGAAGTAGTACGACTCCATCTGCTTGCCCTTTTCGGACCGCCATCCTGCCTCTGCGGCGTCCAGAACGGCCAGCTTGTACTCCAGGTCCTGGACCTTCTCCTTCTCGTAGTCCCAGTTGTCCAGGTTCTTCGGGCAAATGATGCAGAACAGCCCCTCGATGGAGATGCACCAGGGCGAAGTCCTAAACTGGCGGACCGGAATCTGGAGTTTGATTTTTCGTATGCTGCCGGCGGTGACTTCGACCGGCAGATTGAACGAACGGAGGGCATCTTTGCGAATGGGTATGTTCTCGAGCTCAACTTCGCCTGCGGGAAAAGATATTGTACTACAGTCGATGCGGAATAAAGATAAACAATTATATCACATTACCCGATAGCAGAGCCACTGACAACTGGGCGGAATTCAAGTTCTCCAGATACTTTCCAAGATACGTATTCAGCACCCACGTTATGAGGTCTCGTAACATGCTGGTTTATTTACCGCGGACGCTAATCCTATTAAATATTTGTTTTTAACTTCTTTCCTCGGAACCAAAACTATAAACATATGATTGGGGACTATCTACACCGCGTAAATATTGTCGAGTCACAAGCGGAACGTGGAATCGGAACAGGTTGCGGAAATGGAAAAGGTCTGAGTAAACAGATGTTTTTAAAATTTAAGGATTAATCCTTTTATAATTAAATGCAAACAGATTTTGATCTAATTAGAAGTGTTTAATTCATAAATTCCAAAATATTTCACCTGATTTCTGATTAAAAGTATGTTATCGGTCTGTGCGATTCTCTTGAAATACCATCACTAATTATAGTCAAAAACAAAACGAATTTTGTAAAGTTAATCCGAAACATTCTTATTTTTTATTGAAATGGCCGATCCCAACCAACCCAGAGGAGCTCCAAGCTTGCAGGTATTTTATTTGAATACATTTCTATAAGAAACACCATTAATAGAACTCCTTTCTTTAGAATGTGCTGAAATATTCCTTGCAACACCATGAACAAAGTGGGGAAGCTCCAAAATTGGACGAAATCGCAGATGTTGAGGTAAGTAAACATTTTGAACTTGAATTAGAAAAAAAATTGGATTTAACAATGATCTTAAAATCCCTTGAATTATAGTAATTTGGTAAGAAAAATCCATAATTGTCACTTAAGGGGTGAATCAATCGAATCATCTGGAACTTGTTTTCCATGTGCTTCTCTCAGCTGGAACTCTTTTTAAGTTTACCGAAGGCCAAGGGCTAAATTATTAAAAAATCGAATATGTTTTTTAAATCATTTAAACTCAAAATCGGATAACATATTTCTATAACTCATCTAAGAATTTATAAAACATTCTCATATTTTTACAGAGGAGTCAATTTTTGGCCAATGCGTTGAATGCCATGACAGTGGATCCTTCGGCGGCACTGAAAGCAGCCTTACTCATATTGAACAGTGATGAGGCCAGCACAGAAGACCAGAGGGAAAGTTTCGATGTCATAAGGAGCCACATCGACGACATCGACAATGCCATCTCCCTGGTGAAGCTTGGCGGAACGACAACGCTACTTCGCTATATAACAAGTGAAGCGGATAGCGAAATTCGAGCCTTGGCACTCAATACAGTGGCTGAGGTGGGACAAAATAATGTGTTCTGTCAAAATGCCCTCATAGACGATAAAATTCTTCCCGTTCTAATAAAAAACTTGAACGACGGCGATCAAGACATAGTACGATGCTCTTTGTATGCGATATCATCTCTGATACGGAACTTTCTGCCGGGATATAATGAGTTTAAGAGGATAAAGGGCATCAGGGCTCTGATACCCTGCCTTAAATCCACAAATTTAAGCGTCTACGTCAAGGCTGCCTTCCTTATTGCATCCTTAACATCTGTCGACCAGTCTATCAGAGGTATTTTGGAATTATTTTTATAATAATCTTCGGTATCCTTACCCCTTATCATAATCTTCCAGATGATTTTGTAAAGGAAGACGTGTTCCCCATTCTGGTGGGAAATCTAAAGGACGTTGATGACTTTGATATCAAACAAGAAGCTACTCTTTTCGCCCTATCATCACTTTCTCTGCAATCAGACCTAAAACTTTCTACGGACCAACGCAAGGAAATACTGTCGAGTCTCCAACAAATGATTTCCAAAAACAAACATTTGGAGAATTGCGAAGTATGGTTTTAATTTATCAATGATTTATATCAAATTTCATACCTACTTTATTTACAGGACATGGTTAACCACGCAAGAACGATTGTGGACAACTTAAATGCACATTAAGGGTTACAACAAATTAATTTTTCACGGTAATTGTAGGCTAAATAAAAACTGTTTTGAATATATATCTAATTTACAAAACTGTTAGGGAAACACATTCCTGTGTTGTTAATTTCGTAACAATTTATTAATTTCAATTTGTCAGTTATGTTGGCAATGTGTCAAAATCTTCTCCCACTGAAACGATCGGAACGTGTTCCAAATTAACTTCAATCGGGTTGTCGCAGAGCCTATTCCGTTTCGCAAATATATTCCAATCCATGACTTGAACGGCATGCAGACTTTCAGCCTCGTTATGATGCCGCAGCACCATGGATTCCTAGAGCAATAATAAGGATTAATAATCTTATAGAAAAGGTGAAGCAAAGGTAAACCTACCTTGATTTTCTCCCACTTATCGTCGACGTCTTGCAACCAGCTGAGTAGCAATCGTCCATTGAATCGGCAGCGAGCGCTCTTCTCCTTCTCGTCCTGCTCTGGTGTGATCATGTTGTAGACCTCATCGTCCTTTAGGTATGTGCAAACGGAATAGGGAGCCGGTTGCCCAGATATGCTCCTGGCAGCCTTCGAGTGAACTCGTATTATCTCCTGCTCCACGTTCATGCACAGTTTTTCCCGCTCCACGGTGTGCGCTTGGATCAAGTCTCGCCTGGCCTTCTCCTGGTCCTGATAGATCCTTTCCATGGCCTGCGGCACAGTGTGTGGAATATCTGGAGCTGAGGTCTCCGCATTGCGACTTAATAAGTACGATTTCTTGGTCAGCAGATAGTCGTTGTAGCCCTGCGGAGGTCTTGGCTTAACCGGATACAAGCTCTTCCACTTCTTCTCGATCTGACGCCGGATGCTCAGGAACATCTGGAAGCCATTGGTGAAGGGATGGTCGTGGGGGTGAGATTCTTCGGAATTCACTCCGGAATCTGCGGCATTTGAGTTCTTCGAACTGTCGTCGGTGTTCTTCGGCCGGATCTTCCGCTTCCGCGGATGGAGTTCCACGTTCGAGGGATTTATCTCCTTGGACGAGGAAGTTGACGACGTCGAGGGGCTCGGAACATTGGTGATTGTCTCCTGGTCAAACTGGTGGCCTTGCGGGATCGGACTAGAAGTCATGTTGCCATAGGGTAGCTTCACATCCGCAGGATCGTTGGCATGATTGGACGACGCCGGCGATGGGGAGCTGCTCTGCATTTGCGGGGAGGAGTTATTGGAACTGCGCTCAACACTGGTGACTCCAGTGCGATGAGAGCTGCGCAGGACCCTCAGGTTCTTCTCGTCATTGAAGAGCTTTATGTTCTTGTCGTCCAGGTTTGTGGAGCAAATGCTGTTGCTCTTCTGGGGACTCTCGTGCGGACTTATTGATTGATTGGTTATAACGGTGTCGATGGAATCGCTGTTGGAGCTAACCACATAGGGCAGGGCCGCATTGCGGGAGGCCGTCACCTTGCCGGTTCTCAGCACATTGCCCTCGGTGTCGATGGAGCAGTTCTGTTGCGGGATCACAATCTTCAGAGGCGGCACCTTCAGTCCTCCGTTGTACAGGCTGTCGTTGCTCTTGTAATCATCGCTGCACTCGGTTTCATTCTCAATATCCACATTTTTACTAATTTCCGCCTGCTCCTTGTCGGCACTGGAGGCGCTGCTTTTGTTTCCCGACGGCGACCCCTTTGTCGCCGCTAGCTTGGAGCCCTTTTCGACCCTGGAGGAGAGTTTTAGGGAGGCCCCCTTCAAGTCCTTGCCATGCTCCGAGTCCTTGCGCTTCTTTTTCTTCACGTCCTCGCCAGATTCCTCGTAGTCCTCCTCTATGTCCGAGTAGCAACGCTTGGCGGCCGAAGTTCCCTGATGATTCGAATCGCTGTTTTTACCATCGTTGCTGCTTTCCTCCGCTGATGACTTGTCTTTGGCGTCCAGGACCTCTTGCTTCTCGTTCAGGCAGCTCTCGTCAATCTCTGTGTCTCCTTTCTTGCATTCATTCTTCTTTAAGTTGGCGCGGGATGAGTCTGCAAGAGCGAGAATCTTATACAATACATTTGATGGCTGTGTGATCTATTTTGGATTGATTTATATAGTAAAGGGATCAACAAAATATTATAGAAAGAGTTTCTTTTCAACTATTTTATAATCATAAAATTAATACATGTATTAATAATTTTATTATTGAATAAAAAGTATTTAAGATCATTATTAAAGGGTGAAAAATCAAAACCAGTTTTTCGGATACCTCACTTTATTCCTGTTTTACGTGCGTAGAGAATCAGATACATTTATGTACATATGTATGTAGAAGGTGTAGTACCATTTCTATATGTATGTATGAAGCTGAATTCCCACGGCATGAATTGCAAATTTAGGACCAAAAGTAAAAAGGACTTTGCCAATGCGTGTGACTACATATAACTGATCCGTAACCCCGGTAAAACACTTAGGACTAGAAGATAGGGTTTTTCTCTGCACTTTTTGTATATTTACCTGTCGATGCTGAAGTCATTTGAATGAGGAGAGCCATTTGTTGCCTTTCAGACATGGGCGTGTTTGAGTTCGATCTAGGTTGGGTAGCTCCTGTATTAAATCCTATCCCCTTCGGTCTTGGGGGTGGCATACTCTTTTGTTCAGTTTGTAAAAATTAAAATATAGAACAAAAACAGACTTGTAAAAGTCTTACAAAATTTAATACAAAATAGTACGACCGTTTCTTGAATGCAAAAATATGCCGACTTGCTTGCGAATGTAAAAATTGTTAAGTGCCATAAATTTAAAACAATTTAAATAAAATAAATAAAAATGTATGTATTTTTTATAATAAATGTTAAATTATTTTTCTATTAGTTAATTAAATTAATACCTCCTCTGTCTTTGTAGCCTTCGAATATTATATGGATGTTTACTTTTTTTTTAAGAATCATGATGGATATATTTTTAGATTATTTTTAAGGGCTAGTAACTTTTGCTACTCTTTTTTTAAATATAAATTTATATTTTTTATCGCTGCTTATCTAGTTGCGTTTCGTTTCCACTCCGTTCCTGCTCTGGCTAGTATGACCGTTGCTCTAAAAGGGTACAAATACCGAATCGCAGCTGAGATATCTTAACGCCCCGACTGCTGTCATTTTATTTTAGAAGTGTTGCAGTGTAAGTTATTTTTGTAAAAAATCGTTGTTTAATTCGGATTACTTAAGGAGTTTGTACAACAGCACAGCTGGTAATAATACTTAAGGGCTACGCAAGATAATTAGCACTAGTAGTTCCAACTGGATTGTGGAAACAAAATTCTATTCACGCACACACAAACATATGTACTTGTGCGTATGTGTGTATGTTGCAAGTAAATATAACCACGGCTGCCACTTGAAGAAAAGTTTGTGCTGGAAAATATGATCCATTTTACATAAATAATGGGGTCCGATTGGAAAAGTAACCCCTCCGCATCTAGTGTGGCAAAAATAAACACAAATTAAGGGAGCTTCACCGCCCACTTCTCCCATCTTAATGACGAATTTAAAATCGAATGTCTAATGCACCGAAACATTATGTTTATGTGTTAATGGATTTAATGTACATAGAGTGACTCACTTTTTTTAATACGCTGGAGTAAAGTGAGCTAGTCTGGGGTGTTGTAACCCTATTTGTAATGTTATTACCCCCTCTGCCTGAAGCTTTTGCGGCTGAAAAATCAGAAACTTTGTTGATCTTGATAAAGAATCGAGTGATCCCGTCATATTCCACTCACAATCTCTTTTTACGCAATCTAAATTTCCAATTCGAAAGGCACATATGACGAAAGACAAAGATAATGGAAATACTATGCAATAGCAATATCTAGTTGTAGACTATTTGTGTGATAATACATTTTCAACAAGTTTATTAGGGTATTAATAGCTTCGGTCTATAAAGACTTTGGCTCCTTGCTGTTGATGTAAGCAGCTATTTTTCGCTCTTCGTTTTTTGTTTATTGCATGACGCCAAGTGTAATTAACTTTCGCCCATAATCATAACTATGGTAAACGATTTAATTAGCCTTTAAAACTTTTTAACAAAGTGACATGTTTATGTAAATTTCACCGGCTATGTTGATAAATAATATAAGTATGAAAAGTCCTACAAGGACATATTCGATATAAATCGAATATTTTTTCAAACCTCTTTTTTTATTTGCAAATATAATTTTAGAAAAATCCCAATTGGATTAAAAAATAATTTTTAAGCTCATGTTAGTTCGAATATTTTATCTTTTATTTTTATAATTTCTTACTTTCTTACTTTCGTTATCGTAAATAGGAATTTTATAAATCGGTAGTATTCGATTTCCAACCCCCTTTTTAACAATCATGCGCACTACAAATTTTCTTTTTCATCGTATTGATTAACGCAGCTTGAATCATTTTATACACGGTTAAAATGATTGTCTCCAAAGCTATAAAATCATACAGGCTGTAAAACGCATTAAATAACTAGATAAACCCTTTTAATTCACAGATCATTCATAATATTACACTTTAAGGTTTCCAAGGTTTGTTAAGACAACGCTTTTAACGGCGCTCTTTTATATGTTTTGCAGACAGAAAATCGAGAAAATCGGCAAAATGACGCAAATGTCGCAGGACGAAATAATAACCAACACGAAAACAGTCCTCCAAGGCCTCGAAGCCTTGCGAGTGGAGCATGTTTCGATTATGAACGGAATCGCAGAGGTCCAGAAGGACAACGAGAAGTCGGACATGCTGCGGAAGAACATCGAGAACATCGAACTGGGCCTGAGCGAGGCTCAGGTGATGATGGCCCTGACATCCCATCTGCAGAACATCGAGGCCGAGAAGCAAAAGCTCAAGACACAGGTGCGCCGCCTGCACCAGGAGAACGCCTGGCTGCGCGACGAGCTGGCCAACACGCAGCAGAAGTTCCAGGCATCCGAGCAGCTGGTCGCCCAACTGGAGGAGGAGAAGAAGCACCTGGAGTTCATGGCCTCCGTGAAGAAGTACGACGAGAACCAGGAGCAGGACGACACATGCGAGAAATCCCGCACCGATCCGGTGGTGGAGCTGTTCCCTGACGAGGACAACGAGGACAGGAACAACATGTCGCCCACTCCGCCCAGCCAGTTCGCCAACCAGACTTCCGGCTACGAGATTCCAGCTCGTCTGCGAACTCTGCACAACCTGGTCATTCAGTACGCGTCGCAGGGCAGGTACGTTTCATCCATACATTTTATTTTCCCTTAAACTCTTTAATCTTTTCCATAAATTCCATTAAAAATGAATATAAAATTAATACAACATTATATCAACAATATTATCTATTACCAGATACGAAGTTGCCGTTCCCCTCTGCAAACAAGCTTTGGAAGATCTCGAAAAGACCAGCGGCCACGACCATCCCGATGTGGCAACAATGCTGAATATTCTGGCCCTCGTGTATCGTGATCAGGTGCGTTCTTGCGTTGATTAACTTAATTTATGCGAACGTTAATTAAAAACTCTCCATGCCATTCAGAACAAGTATAAAGAGGCCGCCAATTTACTGAACGACGCTCTGTCGATTCGAGGAAAGACTCTGGGCGAAAACCATCCAGCCGTGGCGGCCACGTTGAACAATTTGGCCGTCCTCTATGGCAAACGGGGCAAGTACAAGGATGCCGAGCCCCTTTGCAAGCGTGCCTTGGAGATCCGCGAGAAGGTCCTGGGAAAGGATCACCCCGATGTTGCCAAGCAACTCAACAATCTCGCCCTGCTCTGCCAGAATCAGGGCAAATACGACGAGGTTGAGAAGTACTACCAGAGAGCTCTCGACATCTACGAATCAAAGCTGGGACCCGATGATCCCAATGTGGCCAAGACAAAGAATAACCTGGCCGGCTGCTACTTGAAGCAGGGAAGGTACACCGAGGCGGAGATTCTCTATAAGCAGGTCTTGACGCGTGCCCACGAACGTGAGTTTGGAGCGATTGACAGCAAAAACAAGACTATTTGGCAGGTATGTGTTTGTCATACGATTTGGTAAAAAAGTCTCCCTACAAACCGTAACTTTCAGGTGGCCGAAGAGCGCGAGGAGCACAAATTTGATAACAGGGAGAACACCCCATATGGCGAATACGGCGGTTGGCACAAGGCTGCTAAAGTGGATTCCCCCACGGTAACAACCACTCTAAAAAATCTGGGAGCACTTTACCGGCGTCAAGGCATGTTTGAAGCTGCCGAAACCCTGGAAGACTGTGCAATGCGGAGTAAAAAGGAAGCATACGATCTAGCGAAGCAAACAAAGGTCTCACAACTGCTAACATCAAACGAAAAGCGACGATCAAAGGCAATTAAAGAGGATATGGATTTCTCCGAGGAGGTGAGACTCAAAATTCTGATAGCCAACCGCCGATTATAAACCTCTTCTTTTATCGTTGCAGAAAAACGCGAAACCATGAAAATATTATTTGTTCATCGCCCACAACGGAATCTTTATGTTTATGATTGAAAGTTAACAACAAACACACACTTTATTTATTCATTCCTTAATATACATAAGCTCTCAAGCATACATTAGCAAATAAACAACGTTTTATACCTTGTTATTTCGTCAAAAAATATGTACCGCTTTTAATAATAAACCAAATATATTTAACATAAACGTGTTTATTGTGTTTGGCGGTGACCAAAAAAAATCTTTAAATTACGATGGAATTCAACTTAACATTTATTAATGGTAACAAACAGTACAATAAGTTTGCCTATGATAAGATATATTTGCCTAGTCGCTATCATTGTCATTGTCATTTAAGATAGAGGAAACAATTCCGGCAAACTGCTCAGCTCTATCAAGAAATTGTTCTCGAGTCAGGCTCGTATCATTACGTAAACTTTGCGCAGTGAGAAGTAGGTTTTCAAAGTCTTTCAGTTGACTATCGAATTCTTCGGAACTCATTTCCTCTTTGTTTTCTGAAAAGGAAATATATTGGATGGGTTATTATTTCATTTGTGAAAATATTTGTACTTACCAGAGCCAAACTTGACATTAGACCAGACTACATTTTTCAAACCTTCTACGACTTCCTCGTAGTCCTTTTCCGGTTCATCTGGGTCACTCTCAACATTGCTTTTCAATGTTATTATGTCGAAGAAGAAATTGGTTCGCTCTTTGATTTCGCCGAAGGATAATCCACTTTCTTCGCCTGAAGTAGAAGACGTTAGCAGAAATCCCAATTGGATCTGTTCATTTTTGGCTAACGTCTTGGGAATGGTTTCAATAAACGAGGTCTGAAAGTATTATTTTTATAACAAAGTTCTACATTCTTCTTGATATCAAAGACTTACATCTTTGGAGTCAAAGTAAATGATTAAAGCTTCGGTTGCCTGTAGAATTTTCTCCGGGACACTTTCCAATTTTCCCGAAAAAGGAATTAAATTGATTGATGTGTCGTAGTACTTGGTTTTAATAATGCATTTGTAGCAATTCAGGGAGCACTCTGTTGAAGTCAATTCCTTGGGTTGGTCCACTTCGGTGAAAATGTCTGTAAAAAGTTTATTATTTAAGGGTAATTAGCAATTATTTGGAAAGATTATAAATTTTCTAAGATATACATCAAACCCACAAAGTCCCTAAAATTTTCTTAACTTAAATTTTATCCGAGATAGCTATTTAATTAGCAAGTTCCGGCATTCTTAGCTTTATTAGTATTACTCACAAGTTTTTAGTTTTATATTTATGTATAAAGAAACAAATAATCTAGAACAACGTGAGAATTCCCTGTTACCCAAATTCAATGATTTGTAATGAACGTTAGTAACTTATCGAATACAGAATTCATACTTTCTACAATTTCCATTGGAGTGGTTGCTCCATAAGATAAAACCAAGACAACCGGATCCATTTTATTAAAATTTACAATTTCGTCAACAAAAAAGCTAAGCAGCTAGGGATGTGAAAAATATATCATTATATCGATATTTTTTGAATAAAAATAAATATTTATACCGTGATATTTCTTTCTCTAATGTATCAAATATCGCTATCTTTTAAAAATATTTTTAAAATTTCGGGTTTGTGGGTTAATTTTCTAGCATGGATATTTAATGGATTTTTTTTTAATATTTCAATATTTTTCATTTATGAAAATAATGAAACCTTTATTTAAAAAACTAAAAACAACATGTAATCCTCTGGTTTAACCGTTTTAATTTTCTTAACTGCCCATCAAAAAAAATATTTCCAAGATTAAACTTCACACAATTAAAATTACTAAACCTTTATTTATATGGCAACATATTCTTTATTATGTTTTAATTATCTACTTAATATTACTGAATATTTTTGTCAAACTTTTTCAACAATTGCTGATAGGTTATATCACATTTTGGGCCCTCGCCAATGTCACTCTCATAGACCTTCTTGGCCCTCTCGAAAGCCTCTATGATGCAGGATCTGAAAAGAAATAAAACTAATAACTACATATTTCTTACAAAAGAAAGGTAAATTAAAACCACCTAAATAGTTTCTGGTGCAAAACGTAGGCGCTCACATGACCAGCATCCAAGTATCGCACTTCCGCTCCTGGCCATATATCCTCCAGGCTGGAACATCCTTCGCGCGGCACATAGGCATCATCCTTGGCGCACACCGCAATTATCAGAGAGGTATCGAAGGGAACCGAGAAGTTCTTCAGGTGGGTGCACTCATCCATCATGCCGCGCATAAACTGCAACGCCTCCCGTTCCCACCAATTCGTCTTGGTTATATCTATCTTATCGGATTTGTTTTGCGCCGAAAGGGGCAGGATGAATTTCATGAGATTTGTCAAGGCCGAGCCCGCATCCTTGGCAGGTGCATCCGTTTCGATCGCAACCTTTTGGCTAAGGGTATCCTTAATATCTATTGTCAGGTTGTCAGAGTCAAGCGTTGTGTTCTTCAAAGACTTGGATAAGAATATTGAACTTTCTTCTTGAGCGCAAATGCCCCGTGTCTCATACTTGTCGCCACAAGTATTGCTGTTCTCGTGCTCCTGGATCTTTCTCGTATCACTGATGTCCTCTTTCAGTTCGTGCAGAGATTGGTTGAAGTTCTGAATAAAGCTTTGGCCCGCCGAAAACGCATCGTCTATTACGGTGACCATTTTGGATAGCCGCTCTCTATACTGTCCATCAGAGAAATACTGCGTTTCCAACATGTCCCAGTTGATGGATTGACTCATGACTCCCTGAAAAATATTTACTTAATTTTGATTCTATTGATTAATATTACTATACACTTACGGTGGTAAAAACAGCCGAAGCGGTGGACCAGGATAGGCATGGCACAAGCACCAACGGTTTTGGCCAATTTGTAGCAGCTAATGACGCCATCTAAAAAATAAGGAATGGTTATAGAAATCTTTAAATGCATTTCATAAGTATTAACTTACATGTCCACCCATTGATAGTCCAGTAACGCCTAGAGGACCGAATCCATTCCTTTCACACCAATGGAAGAGAACAAGGCATTCAAGGATGAGGCACCCACCCATCACGAAGATATCAGATACATTATGCAGGTTGGATCGTCTTTTTAAAAATATAAAATATTATTAAACCGAATGTATATTAAGCAATTAAACTTACGTTTGGTTATTTGGCTTTCGTATACCATAAAATGGATTTTCAAGTATTATGGATCCGATGTTTGCATCCTTTAGAAGGGGTTTTGCTATAAAGTTTCTTCGCCTCCAAAAGAACTGAAAAAATGAAGTGGAATTAAGAAACGCCTAGATATAATATCTATTGTTATGAAAATATTATTGAAATGGTCCCAAACAAAAGTATTTCTAAGCAGGAATCAAAAAGATCATGTGCCAAATAGATGACTCTTAATTTTAAGCAAACAAGGTAAGGTAACTTAAAAAATTGGTGAATAAATTTAAAGTTGTACAAGTAGAAAACGTATTATGACAGAACTGAAAAGGTTTATTCTTGAGGGACCCACTTTTGGCTAAATGTTGATAGGCCGATCGCCTGACAGCTGGCCTCTATTGAAAGTAAACAGACATTATTCGATTTAAGCCACGGATCTATCAGTTTTACTCACATGATCACCAGTTCCAGCCAAATGAATGCATACAGGCTTGTGCTTTTCATTCTTCCACTTGTTCGGGATCAACAACTGAAAATGCGCCTGTTGCGATTCTTTTGGAATAACTCCGGGTAAGTGTAAATCAAGGGGGGTTTTGAATTTGCCTTCTATCAGGGTGCTATCTGCAGAAATTTGTTTTTTCGTGATCTCCACCGGATAATCGCGAGGTACGAGCTTGAAACATAATTCCCTACTGGATATTATTTTTCGGAACTGAAATAGTCTGAAATAATTGTAGTGAAGCAAAAGCAATTAATAATAGTCTCCAATCATAAAAAATGTACATTTTATTGCAATTGATTTTTCCAATAGCATTTTCGAAGGAAATAAGGTAAACGGTTTTTCGATTAAATATTTCAATTATGAATAAGCGATTAAAAAAAAGTTTTTTTGAAAGGAATTGTTATTTAAATTAATATAAGCAGCTTAGCAACTAAAAGTCCTACTCAAATGAATACACGTTAAGTTTATTTCCCACTAACCTTCTACTAACGCTTCATAAATATTATTTTGTAAATTTAAGAAACTTTTCTGAATGATGAAACAGAAAAAGTTCAATAAATTACCGAGCTGATACGAATATTAATAACTTCGTTATTATCAACAAAGTAATTTTGTATTTTTTAATTAGTGATAACCGAGCAATCACATGCAATAATAATCTGTATTAACGGCTATAAAGATTGGTTGCCCTTTGCCAATATCAAGTTTCAAAGGTATCAAATTTATTTTTAATCCTAATTAATAAGTAAATAAATTTTGATAAAAACTACTTCACTTATGAATTATTTACTTTGGAACTGGTTGAAATCATAGGACACCGGTTGCAAACAATCAACATTTGTTCCATCCAGAAGGGTAAATAAATAAGATCTTGTAGACTAATTAAGAAACGACTGTACCTTTTTTATATACACATGCCAAAGTTAAAATTCGTTTTCTTTAATTTTATACAAATGAATAAATAATCTAATCCAGGTCAAAATTTTAATAGTTACGTAAAAAATGCATGAAGAGCACCTAATTGTTGTGATTCTGCTTTAAAAACACTTACCTTCGCAGGTTCTCAGGCTTCCCCCAACCCTTTTCAAAGAACCTTGTTATCAGCATGCGGCGATAGATACTATCTAGTTTACTGGGCATTTTTTCACTTTTCTTTCGTTGGTTAAAGTGAATTTCTTGTTTTGCCTTGCCAAAAAATAATAAACAATTCGGCTCATATCATAGAGATGGGGCTTACACTATCGATAGCTGGAGCTGGGTAGCAACTTCCATGGTGATAAGACTGGTAATTTTTAAAATTTACACAATTATTTGTTAATAATTTTTGAAATGCGTAGCGATCTGAAAACTAAAATAAAAATGTAGACTAATTTTGATTTTTATGCCAGTGTCATAATTTATCATTTATTTGGAATGGTGGAAGATGGAACAGTTCAAATTTAAATTCAATTCAATTTTCAGTAAATTCAAAAATTGTTTTATATTTTTTAACGAATAGGGCAAAATTTTATTCATTAGGTTTTATTGATATTAACGGGTTTCTAGAATTTATTTTTTCTAATAAAGGAACAACTTAAAAAAAAAACTTAGAAAAAAGGGTGGACTTACCTAGAACAGGTACTACACGAAAATAAGGGTGAGAAAGGATCTTATATTTTGCCAAGAAAATCCAAAACATTACCCAAAAAGTGTTAAGAACACTTCCCAACCCGACATCACATCCGACTACGATAAAGAATTCAATCCACTCAAGCTCATAAAAAGTACAATTCTTATTCTCAGTTTTTATTACATTGTATCTTATAAAATATGTTACTTATTTTCCTTTGGTAGTTTTATCATACGATACGTATACACTACATTTATATTTGTATGTATATTATGTTTCGGGCAAACTAATTCGTTAAAAAAATTACATTTGCCCTTGTAAATACTTTATTAAAAGATTTTATAAATATACAAATAATTTATCATGGCACACTATGCATTGATGTTCCAACACGTGCATTATGTACTCGTATATATACATAACTAACTTAATCCAATGTTGACTCGGCTATGTGATGTAAGTCTGAATAATTAATTATTGCGCGATGTAGGAACTCGTATTGTGCCTAAAAGGGATATATGGATATTAATCATTGATTGCCTAAGACTTCTTAAGATATAGACTTACGTATGAGTTGATAAGTCCCGTTCGCTGAGATCGTAATTTCCTTGTTGTGGCACAGATGTCGACACACTTCTCCAATCTAAGATGCTGGACTAAAATGCACATTGCGACGAAAATAGAACTTCGATCAGTTCCCAGGCTGAAAAATAATTAGTAATTAGTGAAGTAGAGAGAGTAAGTCATCTCTATGTAACTACCTGCAATGAACTGTGAGTGGAGATAGACAACCAGAATTTTTGTTGTTCTTGTAATGGTTGTACGCTTGATCTACAAGTTCTATAATGCCCCGGCAGACTTCAGGAACTTCTCCGTCCACGGTTGGCCAACCATTGTACTGAAACTGTGTGACTTTCAGCGTATCGTCTATCTTGCAGTTCGTAACGTAAAATTCTCGGCGAGTATAGTACGGACAACTTTCGCTGTGCACGTATTTCACGAGTATGTGGTCGTATTGAACCTCGTCATCCGCCCAGTACCGTGGGCATTTTCTGGCACCGTCTCCGATCTGTAAATAAATTTTAACATTAATTTTTGTAGAAAAGCAAAGGTTAGGATAAGGCAATACTTACTTCAGATATCATTACCAGGGTGGTAACACTCTGTTCCGAGATCATCCTCCAGAAGTCTCCAATAGTGTTCTCAAGTGGATCCTGGGCAATGATAAAGGTTTCGCTGTTATCATACCCCTCTATGAAAGATGCATTAATGTAGGTCGAGTTATCCCGCATTGGAAGTGGTGTCAGAATGACCTAGAAATTCATCAAAATATTCAAACATGTTAAATATAATTTACATATAAGTAAAACACTTTTACTCACTCTGTTACGATCGTAGGGTATAATCTCTTGACTTCTGTTCTTCATATTGTTTTCCTCGTTTTCACCAACACAACACGATTTACTTATCTCATCCGCTGTTACCAGCAGTTTCTGAAAATAAACTATACTAAGTACATCGCCGGAAAGTAGGTATCAAATTTTACAAACCTCGAATTCCATTTCCAATTTGCATTTACCCTCATTGGGTTTGCGCTTCAGAGATTCAATAGCCGACGACATAGTATCAATGCAAATATCCGTGTTTCCAAAGGTTCCTGTATCTAGCAAAGCCCGGTAAAGGAAAATGTATTGTTTCTGTAAGGAAAATCCCAGGTTATTGTCAATCATTGTAAAGTTTAAGAGTATATTTACTCACCAAAGATTGGACTAAAAAGTTTCGTTGGTGGCGTAAATCACACACTGTGTTGTAAATGGACACCGAATCTTCCTCCTCCAGTTGTTGGATCAGAGAATCCAAAGCCACCAGGGTACCAGTTCTACCGACACCAGCACTGCAGTGCACCAAAATGGGACCCCTTTGCAGGGAGTAGACGGAGTTTATTTGTCGTATGAATTTGATGATGCCATGTGGATGCTCGGGTGCCATAAAGTCCTTCCACGTTAAGTAGTGGTATTGTGTGATTTGTCTACGGTCCTCCTCCTCGCCCACATTGGCCTTGTTCTTGGAAACGTTCAGGGTTCGTTCAATATAATCTCCAGTCTTTCGTTCTTGTGCAAATTTCACTAAAATATCTCCGAACTGTTTTGTATCAAATACTTTTTCCGGCCAATACTTCGCACACTTGGCCTTATTATATTCTTCCAAATTTGTAAGCATCACAATTATTTCTAGATGTTGTTCCCAAATCATTCGCCAAAAATCGTCGATGGTGCTCTCCATTGGACCCTGTGCGCAGATAAACTTCTTCCTCTCCTTGTATCCAATTACGAAATTTGCATTAATATAATCTGCTGTCTGCAGTCCATTTATGACAGCCAGTTTTACGCGAGTCTGATCGTAGGCCTTAATATCTGGGTACCTATTTTTGCAGGCGTTCTCTTTCAAGTCACTGTTTTTAGTCGTTCGATCGCTGAACCGGTTGGGCAGCATCTCATATTCCCGAAGAAATCCGTAATCGGTGTCCTTATGGCGGTTCTTATAGGCGTTTTCCAAATCCGACCTGTGAATGGGGCCAGCATCGAATCCCTTGTGATTTCCAGACGTAATAAAATGACTGTGATTGTTGCTTCGGCGACCGAACAAAGCCCTGCTTGATAGTAAAAAGAGTTTAATATTAATTATAAATTAATATAGATGATTTAAAATGAAGTAGTTACCTTAAGGAGTCTCTTAATGTAAGAGTATCTTCGCCTTGCAATTCGTTTTTGGTTTTTTTGTGATGGAAAACCCACAGCACAATTAAAACGAGGATAACGCCAAAAAGTATTGCTCCCGCTTTGATCCCAATATTAAGATAGTAGTCCATATTATTAAAAGATTGAACCGGTTCCGCTTCCGTAGCTGGAGTAATTATGTCAAAGTATTTGCTATATGCCATCAGCACATTATTTCTATCCCGAACTGCGAGAAAAAACCAAAATATGAGTTCATTGTATCAACATTTTGCAATAAATACTTACCTATTATCTCTAGGAAACCGGTGTAATTGGAATTAATATCTATCTCACCGTCGAAAACATCTCGACTAGAGTCATGGAGTGGCACATTTGGGTTGACGGAGCTTAGAATTGGGTTCTCTTCGCTGGTCACCGCGTTTCTTTTATCTCTCAACTTACTTTCTAAGATTTTAAGAGCATGCTCTGTTAAATTAGATCCTTTGATAAAGTTGTCTTTTTCGGAGGAATGTGGTAGTTCAGAATCAAAATCTGCAATAAAAACAAAAACATTAAAAAATCATTAAGTAATTCTTTAAAAATACCTTACTTGATAAAGAACTCAGAGGAGGTTTGTGGGTGACTTCAGGTTTTCTCAGGAAAGGAGTGCCCTCCAAGCATTTGCGGCAAATTTCGTCATTGTCCCTGATTATATCTTGGTTTTCGCTGAACCGCTGCGAATCGCCCAAAAATATTTCGGGCCTGAAGTACTTGCTGCTGATCATTTCCGCTATATAAGCACTACTTCTAGTGACGTTATCGCTGTGAACTTCCTGATATGTGGCGATATTTAGCTTATCGGGCTCCGGCAATTCCTTGTTGTCGTTGTTAATCCTAACTAGATTCAATCTATAACAGCAAATGGGACCATTTCGTTCGCTGATTTTGGGTAGGTATAATTTTAGGACGTATTTGGAGCCCAGATTCACTTTTGTCCACAGCGTCCGGCCAATAGTATCCGGCGTGGAGACGGGCATTAGACAACTTCCGGTGGCCGGTTCGCCGTTCTTCTTGTGCCGTGTTATGGCGGACACCGTCACTGTGTAGTTTGTGTTCGGGCTAACGCTTTCGTAGAGGGTCTTGTGATGGGGCTCGTCGATTCTTCGGATCTTGGGTCCCCACGTCTCCCTGTCCACAGTGCTCATGGGGTTGCCCAGCAGGTGAATGAAGTACGACACAACCTTGCCGTTTGGCGTTTTGGGAACATCCCAGTTGATGGAGATTGAGTTGCCCTTCGTCACATTGTCATGATGGCAGTTGATCGTCAAGTTGGTGGGTTTCGTGGCCACGCCGTCCATAGTGGTGCCATTGCCATTCTCGGACCAGGGTCCGCAGGTTTTGGTCAGATCACTGCATGCCCTTACCCTAAATTCGTAGTCAGTGGCGGTCTTAAGATGATCAAACATGTATGGCAAGTTTCGCGAGTTCTGCGGGTGAACGGCCTCTTCGATCACTTTGGGCACCTCGCCCGATTCGGAGACAATCAGTTCGTAGAATTGTACATAATCAATGAGGTCCGGCGGCGGAGGATCCCAGCTAATCGTTATCGTGGACGCTGTGCTGCCGGTGGCCTTAACCTGCGGTATAAATATGGGATCAAAACTGAGCGTGGTGATTCCCTGGCCGAACTGAGTGGGCTGACCATCGCCAATCGAGTTCTTTCCCACAATTTTTAAAAAGTACGTTGTGTTCGCCTTAAAATGGTCAAAAATATACGATGAATAGCTGCCGTTTATAAAGTCCTTGTAATAAGTAAAAGTCGGTGTTCCAGCCTCCTGGAGGAGAACGAAGAATTTCTGAACCGGATCATTGCCATCGTTCACGGTCCAGTTTAGGTATATTTTGTTGGCCCCCACAGCCTTGGCAAAATCAATGCTAACTTGTGGCACTTCCATTACGAAAAGGCTTATCTCTTTGGAGGTAACTTCCAGACCCGTATCATCGAAGACGGTGCACCTGTAGGATCCATTCTCTTTCTTGTACACCTCGGTGAATTCTAAGGTAAAGTTTAGGTGTGTTTCGTTCAGCTTTGAGATGGATGAAAAGGTATCCAGGAACTCAAAGTGGCTTCCGTCCTTCAGCCATTTGAGGTTCTTATTCGTCGTCTCATTTTGCGGGTACATCTCAATCAAACAGTGCAACACAACATCCTGTTTGATCTTTCTTTTTATCTTGTCGGCGGTACTTTGCAAGACCTTGGATGGAAGGTATGGCTTAACTTGGAATTCAGTCGATAGATTTTGGCCTGTTTGGGATGTACAGGTGAAGTTTCCCGAGTCCTTCTTATTTACATCGAGAAGCGTCAGGACATTTTTGAACTTGACGAATTCTTGACTTTCATTGTTTTCACTGACGTCGTCGTTGGATTTCAAGGGTTCAGTTCTGATTTTAAATCTGCAGAATAAGAAATTAGTAAGCCTTAAATTTTATATTAAAATATAAATATATTTACCTTGTATTATTTTTATTAATCGTTAAATTTCCCAACTTCCATATTACCGCTTCGTTTTCAGATTCACACTCTAAAGATAAGTTTCTTCCTATTTCTGCCCATTCTGTAAAACGAGATATTAGTTACAATTCATTTAAATGTAATTAAGTATTTAATTAAGTTTTAACATTCATTAGTAGCATATTTTAAAAATATATCAGCCCAAAATTATGTCATTACAACAATAAAAAAGGTCCTAATTTATTTTATGATTTATGGTTATTTTTTAATCTTATAAAATAAAATATTTCATCAAGGAACCCATAAAAAGGGGGTTGGGGGGTGGTCAACGTTGGACTGCCCGCTTAAAAGCCAGACATAAAAATCAAAAACTCCACCCATAACACAAAATAGCGATAAAATTGGCGATAGTGATCCCATGTGTACATATTTCCGGAATCAACACGTATTCCCAAAGCACTAATAATTACGAATACAAAAATTTCAGATAAATCGCAGATGTATGTTTGTGCGCACAGACGTAGGCACGTCCGTATGTATGTGCATCGGGAAGAGTGCACATACATACGTACATATGCTCGACTACTTTTGTTTAGCCCCAATTGAAATCTCACCCCATCGCCGTAATCTTTGGGCGTTACCGACATAGTTCGAGTACCGCTGTATCTAAAAATGGTTAACCCTATTAGTTTTTCCCTTGTCAATTGATAAATCCATTCTGCCCAGACTGTTGTAAAAGATTCCATTCACATTTGCAAAAACAAAAAAAGAAACACTGCAATTTGTTGACACCCACTAACCACCACTCTTTATGTATGCAAGAATGTACGCTGCACTTATGGGGTCTATAGGGTTCAGGAACTCCCTTTGGAAACTTTACCTTGTTTCGACGATCCTTGCACACATATCGCACAAAGGAAGATATATGCAAGGATTATATTTAATAGCAGCGACATGCGTCGCTGGAAGAACGCCATGGCTAGCTTAATTCTCACTCCCAACCGGATAAATACATATGTCAAAAATTATATTCGATGTCTGCGTTCCGTAAAAAGGGTCTCTACTTCGAGTCTAAGACGCGGCGACTATCAAAAACCGGAAAATGTGTTTTTAAAAAAACCATTTAATAGACGGCGGCCGCGAAGAAGTACTCATTAATCGTTTCTTTTTTTTAATTTTTTGTTTTTTGCGATATGCGGCGGTATCGATAGGCTGTTAGAATATGTACCTGTACCCTTGACTCTGGTACTTCTTCAATTTGAAACAATGGAAATAGAACAGAATTACTCTCTTACGATTAAAATAATTAAAAATATTAAAATTAAATACATTAAAATAAATATATATCACAAGTACCAATTATTGTACAATGAAAAAGAGTGGTTCTATATTTTTGAAAGAATATGTTATTTGAGTAAATGTTAAAAATATTTATTTTTATCCCAAAATCGAATAATTTGAAATCATTTTTAAATTTCGAATTTTTTTTTGTTCCAATTATGCATGTTACTCGATATCTGTTTGTATTTGTGAAACTATCGATAGGTTTGGAATTAGAACAGGGAACAAAATGAAACGTTGGAACTGAAACCAGGGACTGCATGCTATCTTAGCACACACACACATACACATACTTGCCAAGAAGACTTCACCACAACCACCAAATCCCAAGTAAACTGCCGGCATTGTTTGTGCGCGTTTTTTTGCAGAAAATCTCTTGAAAACAAATAAAACCATGAAATTAGTAAGGTAGGCTATATTTCATTTACTTATTGTATTGACGATTTGGTTGGGAACCGTGTGCTTGCGAGTTTCATTCAGTTTTTATGTGCGCGCAAATGTACACATGTACGCATGTAGAAGCGATGCGAGCAGTTTTTGTATTTGTACACAATATTTACTGTAGGCATGAATTTGATATTAAAACTATATTTTGTTATTAATTTGTTACTTACAAACATATGTAATTGGTTATATATAATTTATATTACAAGATATTTTAGTTTGTCAGATAATAAATTTCAGTTCTGTACTTCAAGTACCAGACATTGCCATTTGCAAAAATCAGAAAATATATTTTTCCACAAACTAGACAACTATTTCAAATAATAAATATTTTAAGGAGTAACTTTTGATAAATTGAATAGATGCTCGCTCTCCTAACACTTGCATGTTATAATAACCCAATAAGATTCTTCATACCCATCGTACAATTTTCTGGTTATCAAATCTCTTCTAATATCACTTATATCTTGCAGATTCCTAATGAAATTAAGTCACGAGACTGTGACTATTGAGCTGAAGAACGGCACCCAGATCCACGGCACCATCACCGGCGTGGATGTGGCCATGAACACCCACCTGAAGAGCGTGCGGATGACGATCAAGAACCGGGACCCCGTCCACCTGGAGACGCTGAGCATTCGCGGCAACAACATCAGATACTTCATACTGCCGGACAGCCTGCCGCTGGAGACGCTCCTCATCGACGACACCCCGAAGTCGAAGACAAAAAAGAAGGACAGCGGCCGCGTGGGAAATCGCGGCAGGGGCAGAGGCGCCCGCGGACGAGGCGGACCGAGGGGACGCGGCAGGGGCCGAGCTTCGGGTCGACGTTAATTTTTGTAACTGCTACTACACCTAATAAACAATATTCGATATATATAGAATATACATATATTCTTTGGATAAATCTAAAATGTACACATATTTATGTTCGAAGAGTTGACAATTGTCTTCATCATTTAGTAAAAGATATTTACTTTATTGCTAAATATTTTTGTAGTAGCCCATGAAAAGTGTGTAAATTCCCTCAGAAAATATATTTTAAAGAGATTACCCTTTATGAACTGTAATTATTGAATAACAGATTTACACATGATTTAATGTTTTTGAAATCGAATTGGTATTCTATTATACAATGGCTGTAAAATTGTGTACTTTACTGGCTAAAAACTTTAGGACCTATTCTAGACTTGAGATGTTGATTTATTTACTACTTCCCTTGCTAATGGTACATTTAGTTTGGTTGCGTTGTGGTCACAATAACGAGAATCCAGTCCATTGTTTTGCACGTCGACAAGGAATCCTTGGGGATAATGTTAAACTAACTCCTCTTTAGTAAGTAACCAGTAATTAAATTTCGTTTTTATATACTTAACTAATAAATATCTTTATAATTTCAGTAATTCTATGAAAACCATGGATCAAGAAAGTCCTTTAAAGGAACTTTTATTGCACACAAATGAAAAGTCGGTGGCAGCCAAACTTAAGCCAGCTTTGAAAAATATTTTAAAGCTCAAAAAAATAGCTCAAGTAAAATCCGAGGATGATTTGGAAAACCGTCTTCGAAAAGAAAATTATTTGGCTGGTATTATTTGGAAGGTTGATGGTGATAACACTGTTGTTACAATAAGATTTCCCAGCACATTGAGAACCAAGCCCACTAGTCTGTGGAATACGGATAAATCCGAGTTGGAGAACAACGAGCCATCTTCTATTTACAGGGATGAAGGATTTCTACAAATACTGTATGCTATTACTGCCTTTCTGAGTCAACCCGACTTAAAGAAACCTCTTCATAAACACAAGGATAATGGAGTAGGCATCTTGTCAAATCCATTCGTTTTGGACACTAAATATAAGAGTGAAATGGAAGAAAAACTTTTGGACCCAATTAAATCAAGTCGCGAAAACATTTTGTCATTTTACTTGGGTATCTTATACATTTATCCTTTTATCCGTTTAGTTATGGTAAGCATGTGCGTTAAATATGTTTTGTTTTTTAAAAGTTTTAATTCATTCTTAATATTTCAGCACATGGAGCGGGAAAAGACGAAACAACAAGTGGATTTAATGAATATTGCTGGTTCAAATCGCTTTCTTCACTATTTATCGTGGTTTTTTTCAACTTTTATTATATTAACTTTAATTAATGTTTTAACTATATTTTTATTGAAGGTAACTATACACACTATACAGATAAATTAAAAAATTTTAATAGTTGTAAAATTTTTGAATTAAGGCGCCATCTATTCTTCCTTATAAATGTTCCAGTCTGGTAGCACCAATCCAGCAGAAGGTGATGCCAGACTTTTAAAAGAAATTTAAAATACGATTACTTATCGAATTGCGATTTTTATCGGAGCAATGGTTTGGGTACTCGCTAAATGTTTGGCGCGAACCGCTAATAAATTTCAAATTTAAAATGTATTTCTTTTTGTTTTCTTAGGCCTCCTTTTGTGAAAGTGGAAACATCTTAAATTGCTCAAGTTTGACTGCATTGTTGTTTTTCTTTGAAGTTTGGGCTCTTTCTGCAATTTGTTTTTGTTTTCTAGTTTATAGTTTACTTCAAAATGTCACTTTGGCGGCGCTTGTTGTTGCCTTCTTTTGCATACTTAGTTTCTTGCTTTACGAATTTTTTCATTCAACATTATTACTCTTGCAGTACATGCTCTGCTTATTATTTCATTATGCATTTCTCATTGGTCTTAGTCGGATTCTTTACTTTGAATGGTTTGACAATTCCGGCTTGCAGTGGAATCATATTTCAAGAATAGAAAATATTTTTAAGCCTAGTGAAAATGACATACATTTCATCGAAATTATATTAATAATGTTGATAGTAGCAATTATATCTTTGCTGCTTTGCCTACTGATTGAGTTGTTTTTTCCGGGAAAGTATGGAATTTCAAAATGTCGAAGATCGAAAATAGATAATTATTCGGACTACCATGAAACCCCGGCAATTGTTCAAACCAATATGTTGCGAAAGTGGCAAAGAAGAAAAGCTCCTCTCAGAAATTTCACCATGAATATGTACGATGATCAAATAACCGTTATATTGGGTCTTTCCGATTCGGGAAAGTCGGCCGTAATTAATTCCATTACCGGTAGTATTTCTCCTGAATCAGGATGGGTTAAGGTGGACAATAGAAATATCATTAGTCACCCCAAAACGGCCAGATCTCTTATGGGACTATCTCCACAGCATAATGCATTGTTTGATTCCTTGACGGTTAAGCAGCACGTTGACTTTTACTCATCTCTGCGAAATTCTCCTAGAAAATACAGAACTTCATCCATGAACAACTATCTGAAAGTATTGGACCTCTGGATCGTAAGGTATGTGAAAAGTAGAAACTTATCACAAGCGGACAAAAGGAAACTATCGGTGGCATGTGCCTTTTGTGGCAATCCCCGTATCATTGTTCTCGACGAACCAACCGAAGGATTGGAACCCTGTGAGCGGAGATTACTGTGGGATTTGCTGCAGTCCGAAAAAAGATGTCGCACTATCATAGTAGCCACTTACCAAATCGAAGAGGCCGATGTTTTGGCCGATCGACTTGCTATATTATGCGATGGGCAGTTAATATTCAACGGAACCTCTGTTTTCTTGAAGAACTCCTATGGTTCGGGATATCAATTGGTAAGGGGATTTTCTTATAGAATTTAATTGTATTTTACTAAAGTATTTAATTATTTTATCAGGTATGCTCCCAGGGAGAAATTTCTCCAGAGCCTCAGATAACCTCATTGGTTTCCAAATATATTCCCGATTCCAATGCTTCCTGCGACAATCCCTGCGAAATAGCCTATAATATTCCACAATCCAGTTGTTGCGGTATAGTGCCTCTGCTAAAAGAGTTGGAACTTTCAAAAAGTTGTGTCGATATGGAATCCATTCAAATCGGAACCACTCCCATCGTAGAGAAGTTTCTAAATGCCACATCTGCTGGATGTAACCTAAACAAGTGCAATAACTTTTGCAACCTGCCAGCACCGGATGAATGTCTATTAAAGGGACAAAAATTGTGCTGCAATCAATGGAAAGCGATGATATTGAAAAAGTTCTACCACATGAAGCACAACCCCCTGTTGTTCCTTGGACTTCCCTTGCTTTTGCTTTTGAGTTTTTTCGCATTACTTGGTTCTCTTAATAAATTACCTAGTATAGCTAATTACAAAAATACAGGTAACAGAGATTTCGCATCTCAGAGCGCTCGAAAATTGGATTTAGATACATATGGAGAGGACTGCCGTTATGCATTTGTGGAAAATGAAAGTAATCAGCATCCCTTAGTACCGCTTTTGAAAAATAAAATAAAAGGCTGCTCGGCTGATGAAATATCACAAAGTGATTTAAATAAAAATCAAGATCTGTTGAATGATAAATATGTGTTTGCTTTAAAAATGCATAAATGTGATTATGAAATATTTTACAGTCGGAAGTTCTTGCATTCTGAGGCGGTTGCAGCAGCTTTGATGGGCTATTTGGCAAACAGGTAGGCAATTATTGAGTTTTACTAACATTTTCAAATATATAATCCCTTATTTTTAGTGACCTTTTGGATCGCTTTTGTGGGGGTTATGACAAGGAAGCTAAAATACCCGAGAAAAACATTGACTTTTATAATCATCCCTATCGATCCCTTCAGTATAAGGAAAACTCTACCCATTTCGAAGTCGAATGTCCTAAGACAGTCGCTTTGTATTTACTACTTTTATGCCTAAGTATCTTTACTGGTTTATTTGCTGCCTTTATTATAAGGGAACGCATCACAGGATTTAAGCTAATGCAACAAGTTGAGGGCATAAATATGGCAACATTTTGGCTTTCTCATTTACTTTGGGACTGGATGTGGCTTTCTCTGTTTTCAACAATGCTAGTGGTTTTAATGAACATCGCTCTACGTAAGAGTTTTAATAATGAAACGGGTAAGTAAATCTAAATATTTCTTTTATATATTTATTTACATTTATTTTTTCATATTTTAGTTTCTTATATCATTGCCTCAATGGTTTTCAATCTGGCTCAGTTGCCTTTTTTGTATCTTCTACTGCTACTTTTTAATCGCGAAATTTATGCCTGGATAATTCCAACACTTTTACTACTTATCTTGGGTAAGTAAATAAAATTGGATGATTAATTGTAATATGTTTATTTGAAGCCATTCCATTCGAACTTGGAGCTCCGGATATACCATTTGGAATTCTCTATTTAATACCAATTTATTCAGTGATTTCACTGCTACATGAAATTTGCATTCAGGCAGAAAAGCATAAAGTTTGTGACGAAATTAACTCGAATTTTTATGATGAATGCAGTAAGTTATGAAATCAAGATAATCTAATTAAATCCATTTTCTGAAATGCATTCACCCCTAAAAAGAGTTGAAAGCATTTTGTTGTAACCTTACACCCACCACAAATAAGGGGTATAAAAATAGAGGGAAATTATTTCAGACAAGGCTTTTTGTCCATCAGCATCGTTTGTATTTTCAAAGTAAATACAAATGAGTATTACGGAACAAAAATATTATCATAATGTAACAAAATATATTCTTTACATATTTTTCCCCACTTTTTCAGAACAAACTCCACACTGGTTAGTCCTTTGGGCTGGATTACTATATGTTGCGGTACTTAGTTTTTTAGCCATACTTTACTTTATATTGCTCATGCTTTACGAAAAAGGATGCCCTTGTAGAAAAAAGCGAAGGTATTTGGGGTTTACTTTTTTATATTTTGTTAATAAATATTTATTTCCACAGAACTGCTGGTGAAGAGTTGAACAGAATGACAAGAAACGAAATGCGAAACCATACGCTACTTCTGGAAAATGTAAGGTCAAATAAATCTAGAAGATCTATTAAAGATATATCCTTTGGTTTAAAACCGTAAGTTATAAAGGAATCAAATATATTTTAATAGTATTTTAATATATATTTTTAGTATGGATGTTCTTGGTTTGGTGGGCGAAAGATCTGGCAAAACGAATCTTAACCAAATGATAATATCAGAGCGCAATATATCTACAGGTCGTATTTCAGTGAAAGGAATCGATGTCCAGGACAAAAATAATAATAGATACCAGGCTTACAAATACTTGGGCTATTGTCCCCAAAAAGATTGCTTTGAGCCAAACTTTACGGGTAGAGAAAATTTAAAAGTATTCTGCCTTATTCGAGGTATAAGATCTGGAAAAGTACGGGAAGTATCCGAAGAACTGGCGGAAAATCTTAACTTTAAGGAACATCTAGATAAAAAGTCGAAAATGTACACTGTAAGTAATAAGCGAAAATTGAGTACGGCAATAGCTGTGATAGGTACACCTCCCCTGATCATTTTGGATGAACCCACTGCTGGAGTGGAGAAAGCCCATCGAACGGATGTTTTGGAAGTGCTGAAAAACGTTAATGAGTGCGGCAGTTCCATTTTACTGTCCTCAAACAATATTGAGGACTTTCAAGCTCTATGCAATCGATTAGCTTTGATAAAGCGGGGAAAACTGATTGCAATTGGACCAGTTGAAAGCTTTAGAAACCATTCAACTCGTGGCTTAATTTTAATGGTTAAGGCGAGACCTCATGCAATGGTTCCCGAATTGGGGTATGTGTTTATTTTTACCACTATATCATATAATCTTTTATAATTTTATAATTTAATAATACCTTTTATAGATATGGACGACCGGAAATTAGCAATCAAGCTATAATAAATGTTATTTCCAGATTTTTGATTACCAATTTTGGAAATGTTTACTTATTGTTAGTAATTAATTAAAGATCTTTCTGCGTTCTATATTAAACTTCTATTTTTTAGAGAAGAAATACAAGGCGATATGTTATTCTACATACACAATACCACAGTTCCCCTGGCCAAAGCCTTTCAAATAATCGAGAGAAACAGGCATGAGCTGTATATTTCGGATTTCTATTTAAAACATGAAAACATGGAACTATCTTTTGTGACTCAAAACTTTAGGATTCTTCGGTGAACTCCGGGTAGTCTGTAAAGTTTTTTACTTTGTTGAAATAAAAATCAGAGACTCAAATTAGTCCGCTGTAAATGTTATCGCTGAAAATTAATGGACATCCCAAAAGATATCCCATTTAACTATGCAGCGTGTTGAGCAGTTAAATAATGATGCCTTGGCATGAAACAAAGCCGAATCGTAATTTAGTGTCCGTATTTCGCCATGTGAAAGTTTGTATCGCCTCCTCGTCTTTTTTACTGCGTAAGCCCGAGGTCCTTAGACTAAATGAGGCGGGCTGAAACAGGTTCAGCGCCAATTCATTGATGAGCAAAACATGTTTCTCCAGAAGGAACCATCAATATCAATCGAAAATGCATGCCGCGGCCTGATCAAAATAAATTATAAAACAAAAAGGGCCGCAGCCGCATAAGGTTTGCCATAAAATGAATCGCAAAATTAACAAGATAAGCATCTTCTTAAGATAGGAGAAATAAAATCCATTGGGTACAACCAAATTAATTTTGACATAATGTCAGACAAACAAATGTTTGCACTTAAGGAGACAGTGCCTTTGTCAAGTATCTTCCCCCTGCAGTTCGATGTGAAGTGGAATGCGTTATAATATTTGTCTAGACCTGAATACAAACATAGTGTTCCAATATGCAAGCTGGAAAAGTAAAAGAAATAACTTTGATGTAAACCTTTATTTATTTGGAATAATACATGTTATTTGGGTGTCATTTTAAGCAATATAATCTAGATTTTTTCAAAGATTTTTTATTGTTTTGATGAAGACGAACTTTATATATTTATTATAATACGAAAATAATAGTACAAAAAACAATATTTTTAATTTTTGCAAGTTAACTTAGAAAATATAAAAGTAATTGGAAAATAATAATAATAACGAATTTTTAAAAGATTTTTTCTTGTCCTTACAAAGACAATAGTGGAAAAACAATCCCTTTTCTTATACTTATCTTATTTAGTTTCATTCATATCCATCTTATTAAACAAGTGTGTAAATAAATATTGTTAAAATTTCATGAAATATACATTATGGTACACATAGAAAAAAATTCGATATGAAATGTCGAATTTATGACTCAAACATATCATCTTGATATTTTATCATATCAGGTATTTTATTTTTAACTATTAAAATGTAGTATTTTTAAACGAATAATAAAAAAAAAGGATAAACAAAATCATTTTTTATATCAAAATGATGTGAATATGATATTAAAAAATAAAATTTACCAGCACATATCAATTTGACCTTTTTTTTCAATTTTTCCCTGTGTACTATCTTTTCTGTATCCCCTGAATGTCATTAAAAATAGAGTTACATAAAATATAATATCACAAAATCAGGATTAAAGACAATTTCCAACTGTACGATGCTCCCTTATTTGAAAATGTTTCCCTGTGCTGACGGTGTTATTTTAAGTTGGTGTCATAACTCAATCGCAGGATAATTCGCAGCAGGGTATACCCACAGCGCGTAGAATCGCAGCGCACCCACCGATTCGATATAAGTCTTTGCTCTGGCAGACGAACTGCGAACCAAACTGAACTGAGGAGAATCATCGAAACCGGCTTTATTAAGGTAAACAAGGACCAACGCTCGCTGTTTATGTTTGTCTTTGCATCACTGTCAGTGCAGTGAGTACTGACTTTGACACGTTTTCCGACTTAATTTTAGTTTATTGCTTTTTATGTGAGCGCTGTGGGATTGCTATTGCTGGCTGGCTGGATCGCTGGACTGTGTGCACTGCGTATCTGGGAGGACGGAGGACGCCAACCCACCGACCGACCGAGTGACACGTGTTGCGGATGAGGACCATCCGCCGAAATGCACAGCCACGGCGTCTAAATGCTGTGTAACTTTTGTAGTCCTCGGTTGACTTTTCCGGGTGGCCATTTCATTTTCGGCCCAGATCTTTGAACGTAAAATTGAGTCAGCCTCCGTCCGATTTGGCGGGCCAGAGGGTTGGCGGAGTGCCGGCAACTCCCCCGTGAGCTCACCGGGTTTGTTTACCATTCTCACGCATGTGACTTCCAAATGACGGATTGAAGTAGGCAAATATTTGTGCAAGAGCCCTGGGTCCCCGGTGCCCTTATTAGATAACGATGATTATAGCCGGTTTGCGCACGCGTTCGACTATTGCCCATTGCTCGGCGATAATGTTAATTATTTCTGTAATATATTCATGGATTTGTTTTTAACTCGAACAGAGACATTTCGACGCAGCACGTGGCGCGTTTTAACATTGCGATAAGGTGGCATACAAATAAAAACGATACTAAGTTGATAACTTCAGCAAAGTTGCTTTCATGTTGAACCAACCCTTTGTGGTGTTGATGGCTTAATAAGGTGGGTTTAATTAAATCAGGAAACCTTTTCAATTAATTTGCAGTTTTATTTTGATAATCTAAAAAAATAACATTAATTTTTTTTATTTTGTATAGCAAACTTGTGCTATTATAAGCTATAATAATTATACAATTTTTTATCTTTCTTTTTTATCTTTTCTTTAACTACACACAACAAAAAATTTGATACGAAACGTAGGTCAATTTTACATTTTTTAAGATTGATATGATATGATGATATATGAAATGTAAACATTATGTTCGAAGTACGTCAGTTCGAATTTCGAATCTGTCTTTCTCGTTTCAACTCACGTCATTTTGCTCTCCAGATGGCGTATTGCTCTCTTTTTCGAAGTGAGAGAGTCTCCGAGAGAGAAAATTCGGCAAAATGACCTTAATTAATGTAAATTTGATGAGTATTTTATGTAAAAACGATGTGGGTATGAATTACATGCCATTTACATTGGCCATATAGAATTTACGGGAACATGCTTTTTTTTGTATGTACTTTTTCGATCTGGTTTTTAATGTAAACCCTTTACAAACATCGATTTCCCAAAATAATAGTTATAGGATAAGAAAAGGGTCATACGTTTTTCAAAACTTAAAACAGTTTTTTTGAACTTTATTTTAGACATATATATTAACTTTAATAATTTTTAAAATTAGGAATGTTCCTAGCTCGTACAGTAATTAAAAAGTTTTGAGCAACTAATACATTTTCCACTAGATGGCGCCACTTTTAAGCTATTGATAGCATATTTCCATCTCTTTCACTTGACTATATCATTCTCTCTTGACTTTCATATCCATCATATGATTTCGAAGTCACAAACTACCAATTAAACACCCAGTGTAAATATCAACAAAAAAGTACCTTAATTAACTTCTGTTTATTATATTCTTCTCCATTTTTAGAATTTCATATTTTACACATCAAATGAACAAGCGTAATATGCACATGTAAATACGAGGGCAAATACAGAGCGGACGAGGACTCTTTAGAGCTTGTGGCAACAGACAGGTTTCATTAAATTAATTAGCGTTCCCTTCGCAAATACTGCCAGCTGCACGGCAACTCACTCGGCCATCCGGCTGAGTTGCCGAGTTTTGAATACGGAGCGCGGCGACACGGTAGCCACTTGATTTCACGGCGCTCTCAGACGGAAAATTATGTTTTTCAGTTAAAACTCAAGACTTATGTAAACACTCGTCCAAGCTCGGGTTGTACGCTATTTCAACTTAATGAATATTTGTGCCCGTGACTGCTGGCAAATAAACATCAACTGCTAGTATTTCTCTTTGATCCTACATATGCGTAGGGATATGGGAAAAGTTGTGGGTGTAAATTGGACATATGATATTTTACTCGTCACAGAACTATATTTTATCGAAGAAACCTTTGATTTAAATAGACAGTCTTCTTAAATCGGTTTCTCGTAGAGTAAAAGAGTATATTGTATTTGTTTAGATCGCAGAAAGAAGCGTTTCCGACCCCAGAAAGTATACCTATATATTCTTGATTACGATCACTAGCCGAGTCGATCTAGCCATATCCGTTTGTCTGTATAAACGCTGAGATCTCGGAAACTAAAATAACTACACCCAGAAAAATTAAGAAAGAAAAAAAGCCAACTTCAACCCTTCTTGATTTTAGTATATCTCTTTTTACTTTTTTCTCCTTGATATTAAGATGAAAGCATGGTTGATTCTAGTATTCCCAGTCAAAATCAATCTCAGTTTTTATGTTGCTAAAGAGATGACATCGATGTTGATTTAAGAATTTTTAATATGAGTCGATCTTGGCTAGCTTTTGAGATCGAAATGCTAAAATAAGCATCGATGAGTACGGTTTTTTTTCTCGGTATAGAATGTTGGGACTCACCACACAGATTCTTGGGGTTCCAACGCAGCGCAAGTTTTATTCACCCGAAGGCCACGTTCACTATAAGCCCACCATCGCCCTACAGAACCTAAAATGTAGACCGAAATGAAGAACAAATTTTTAAATCGCACCATTCATTGAAAATGTATGAGCAAAAAAATGAATTTTCCCACAGATGGCGCCATTTAAGCGACTAAAAAAGCATTGTTCTCTCTCTCTCACACACATTAATGGGTATTTATTAGTCGAGGCACTTGACTGTAGCATTCTCTCGAGTTATATTTCTTCAATTTCTAAAATTCTTACGTAAATATGGATAGTTTTTACTATTATATTAAAATAAATTTTTTAATTTTACTTTAACACTTATAACATTTTTTACCACGAAATTATAGCTTCTACAATTTTAAAATTTCAAGCATGTCAAAAAAGCTTATGCCAGAGAACCATTTCGCTTCTAATAAATTATTCAACTTCTGATTCTGCATCTTTCAGATACCAAAAGTATCTTTTTTAACGACACAAGCAGAGGATGTTTAATGGGTGTTTACAAAAGGCAACCCATAAAGGGAAGCGTCTATTGTGTGGAACAGCCATTGGGCAGATACTTATCTGGCAATATTTTAAGACAGAGTTCGTCCTCAGCCATCCATTTGGTACGCATCCGGTTGGTGACACTTACCCTTCGTTACCGTAATTAATTTCACTTTCAAGCCCCCGGTTCGCTTGTAAATATCTCGCCCAGACGAATTGCGACACGTGTATCAGAAGCCGGATTTGCAGCGATGCGATCCCACATTCGGCGAGTGTATAGTATGTCCCACCCTGCGAAATCTTTCGGGCGGTTCCATACTGCGAGTTAATTCGTTCGATGTGGTTATGAATTAGGCACAACTCATCATTTGCAGCATCGACGTATGCCCCGGCGACGAGGGTGGTCGGCGGTGGTCGGCCCAAGGAAACACCCAGCAGACACACGATGATTGTGTTAATACCCCAGTGCCACCCACTCTCACAACCTTGGAAGTAGTGGCCCCGGGCCGCAACGGTAACAATATGGCCAACCGGCACGTGTTTTAGGGCTCTCCAGCAGTTCTATTCATAACTCGGCAGAAGCTGGCACCTCGAACCCTTTTAACGCATCCGAGTTGGGAACCCGGGGGATGGGAACAATAATATTTGATTTTATGTTCGTATACCTTTCAAAACAGACCGTCCAGAATATTAAGCAGTGCGACCTTTTCCACATTTTGTAATAAATATATCTAGAAATAAGTTAATCTGAATTCGAAGTGTAAGAAAAAATTAATATAAATTTATGAGGGATGTTTTTAAAAATCTGCTGAGAATTCCCGAAGGATTGCGATATAAACAGTACGTTTAACACCATTTTCAACCCTTATCCAAATGGATTATAATTGAAAGGAATAGGGTTTTATCATAACAGATTGATATTGGCCTGTAAATATAATAATTAAATGAAATATAATTATTTTAAATGCAAGATAACTTATAAGAGGTAAAAATTGTGTCTGAACCAGCCAGAACTGACAACTATATCTTATAGCTCCAATACGAAGAATCAGAAATTATAGTATGGTGTTTTTTGACATTTTACCTTCCTCTCTTGGGAATACCTATTTTAAAATATTTCTGAATTTCGAATTAAATATAAGAGAAATAAGAACAATCGTGAAATTATTGGGGAAAAAAATTAGTTTCCAAAAAAAAACGAAATCGAAATCAAAACGCCTAAAAACCGAAATTATTTTTAGGAATAATATTTTTATAGGAATATTCGAAAAATTAATGTCAAAAATAATGCGATAATACTTATAATTTTTTTCTGAATACTGAAATGAAGTTTGAAAACTGTTAAAGTTTATTATAACATTTTCAAGAATTTATACGTTTTACTTTTAATGATATGATATCTATAGTTCTATAGTTAATTCGATTGCTTTTTTCGCGGGACCTAAAATCGTATGATTGTTGTGGGATCAAGTGTCTCGCCAAATCTGGGCAGTTTCCTTTTTCATATTTCCTCTCTGCGTGAAAAATGTTTTAATAAGGCAAACAAAAGACCGCAACATAAACATAATAATTATTTATTGTTTCTGCAATTGTAATGGGCTGTGCTGGCTCGGATTGAAATCCGCCAGTGATTCAGTGTCGTGCAGAGCAGGGCGACCGAGGTCCGAGTTCCGATGGCACAGCGGGCGCTAGTTGACTCTGGGTTTTTGGTATGGGTTCTGTTCTGGCTCTGGTTCTGGATTGTGGCTGAATCCGCAATCTGGGCTCTCAGCTCGGCGCATCCTCATCCTCAAGCTCATCGGAGATCTGGTCCGCGAACATAACACAATGCTCTTTGCTCTCGACTTGCTTATTTGTGAACTTGTTTATTTGCGGCGATCGGGCGGGCGAATCTACAGCGAATGCTGCCAGTTTGTCGTTGTCTTATTTTTCTGTCATTGCGGCTATCGACGGTTTGCTTTCGTTCGGGATTGTTTCGCAAGAACAAGTCCAAACATCCAAACATCCAAACAATGGTCTTGACAAGAGGTTTGCATCTCGCATCTTGCTTTTCGCTTTTGGCTTCTCGCCTGGGGCATTAGTTCGCATCCTCGGACCAGCGGACTCCGACCCCCTGGGCAGTGCAGCCTCGGTCACATCCTCCTCTTTTTTACTTGCTCAGATACATGCTTCCTACAGATACGATGTACATTCGAGCGGTTTTTTGACGAAGTACTAAATTGCTGCGACTTACTCCTTACATACACTAGAAAAAACTTATGATATGTGATATGTAATATGTAATTTAAAGTTTCGCTATAAATGAGTTGTGAAAGTATTTTTATTGCCTGGATTTTAAAACACCAAGTCAATATTCTTAAAGCATCATTCCCACATTTATTTAAAATTTATATATAAATCCCTAGGCATTTCTCAGCAGATTTTTAGAAACAAACATTTCCAAATCTATTTTAATCTTTTACACTTCGAATTCAGATTCAATTTATACAAAACATTTACTTTTTTTAGTCTTTGTTTTCTAAAAACTTAGTACATGAATTGTATAATCAAATCCCGACTTTATCTTGACTTAGTATTATAAATTACATTTATAACATTCGTTTAATTGTATAATCAATCCTTTGTTTTGTAACAGACATTTTTATCCTAGTTTAAAGAATTTTAAAAAATATAAAAGTTTTTGAGTGGAAAATGTCTTTATTTGCTTTAAATTAATTAAATTGGCAAAGTACCTGAAAAAAGTTTTTTTTTTTTTAATCTCAACCAAATTTTTTTTATTTGATATGATATGTTAACTTTGAACTCAAATAGGAACATCAATTCTTACAAGGTTTTTAAGAACAAATGTTCTCAATTCAAAAATAACGTGCTTTTCTTTATATGTATCCTAAGTATGCAAATGATTCTAAATTTTCTTTTTGTAATTAAATATTAACAAAGAAATAATAGTTTTTTCTCCAAGTGCACATGCCTGCTGATTCTGATGAGCAATGCATTCGCATTCACGCATTCGTTTACAAAGTGCGAAATACTTCCTTTTCTGCTCAAAAAAGTGAAGAGGGATTGCGGAATAAATAAATAAATCGCAATATGGGGATCAACAATCGTCGTCCATAACTCCATTCGCCGCGTGACAGTTTACACTCGCTGGATGGCGACGCAGTGATGTGAATGGAAAGTGATTTCTAAAGACCACTTATGGTGCATGCGTGCGAGCATGAAATGCAATAACGCTTGTAAGAGTCAATATTTTGGGTTCACGACCACCAGGATAGATCCTTCAGAGACAACTGCCACACATGTTTCCTGAATGACCCGAAGAATTATTGCCAACTCATTTTCGACGACTCGTTTTTCTTATCATTACTGTTTTGTGGCAAACAAACAGCCTTCGAAATAATGTGAAAGATGTAACAAATACTTTTGTCCCATTTTACTTTCTCTGGGTGTCCGGGTGAAATCACTTCAAGTGTCACGTCTGGATGTAAGTAGGTAGTCACTGGGACAATAAGCATTAGAAAAATGCTCTCTTTTTAAATCTGGGAAAGTGTCAATTGTATTGTAGACTTGGCACGGTAAGGCTTTTCCAAATTCTCAACAGAACAATACATTTCTTGGCTTTTTTTTGGTAGTTTTGGGTGTGAACATACATAAGATGTCTCATGGATCTATAATTTTTAAGAAAAATAATTGTAATATTCCACAATTTTATTTTAAAAATAAAACGAATTATTTAAAAATATAATTTAAACCTAATATATTTGAGATATTATTTAAGACTATTAAGTATTAATATATTAAAAATGCAATGAAGAAAGTAATAACTAGTTCTTTTGCTTACCTGAAAAATTAATACAATACTTTGTTAAAGTTCCATGAAGTGAAAACAATCCCTTTCATGGCTTTTTCAGATAGTTTTGTGGTGTGAACATAAGAAGTGTCATGGTTTTACATTGTTAAGAAAAATAATTGCATTCCACATCTTAGTTCAAAAAAAAAAACAATAAAAAATAAAATTATATAATCCTAACAATGAAAACTTAATAAATGCCAATGATATAATATGATGTGATATGATTATGATTATCTCAGAATATATATACTTTTCTCTTTTTGTAAAAACTTTGAAAAATTGATACACTATTTTGTTAAAGTTCCAGAAAGAAATTACGAGTATTAAAACCATATATATTTTAAACATAGTTTCTATTTTATAACGATTTTCTGAGAATGGTTTTGCGAGTACGCATCCATACGCAAATCTCGAGATTTCACTTACCTTCTAGCACTTCGTGGTGGCCTTCAAGCCAGCGCCTAAACCAACAAACAAATAAGAAATATGCAAATTCTGGTGTATTCCACAATGGACTAACCGTTTAAGTAATTGGATCTCCATTTGGCTCTGTTTACATTTTCGGCACCAGCATCGCCACTTTGCCGGGTAGCCGGGGACACAAAGGAGTCGGATCGAAATCCCGCTCTCCGCTCACTTCGGCATGTCCTGCGACACCGCAATTGAACATTTGGCTGCCACATTAAGTGTCCGCACAGATTCCATTTCCACCCCGGGAAACTGGCAAGCTGGAAAAGGAAAAGTGCAGGCGGCGGATGTGTGTGGGCGTTGCTTTGCAATCCAATTTTCGGATTTGATTTCATTTATATGTACCGAAGGATTAGAGTAGGCGAAGAGAGGACTTCGGAAAGGCCAACTAGACAATTTCATTTGTCGTCGTGCGCTTTAAAGGGGATTTTCTTCGGCGCTCGGAATTGATGATGCTTTCTCATTACATTTACATTATATCACGCATTCGGTGGCTGCTGCTCCACCCCCACTCCCCCGGCACTCTAAATGTACACAAATGTTCGCTTATGCTCCGCCAGTCTTCCGCTGAAAATGCGAACATGTGGTTCTGACAAATACACGTCTCTTCTCACTTAGATCGGGCTTACTTTACAAGTGTTTCTACTTTATGCCATACTTGGTACTTTCGCCAACTATGCCGAACCGAAGGGCTAAAGTCGGGAAGTTTTGATAGACCTTGGGGACTCGAGAGTGACGCGTGTCACCTGCGGAATCGGAACCATAAAGTTAACATGTCCGTCAAATGTTAATTGCTACACAGAGGTTTGTCAGTCTTAATTGTTAGATACGAAAATATGGCGAGGAACAACTTTTACAGATGCTATAAATTTAGGGGGAGGATTCGTAAATTATTATGATATTTACCACAAAATATAACTGCACCTAAAATAAATTCGATACGAAACGTAGGTCAATTTTACATTATTTAGGATCAATTTTAACTTGATATGGGCCCAGGTAAACTTGATATGCTTGAAATGTAAACGACATGTTCAACTCACGTCATTTTGCTCTCCATATGGCGTACTGCTGTCTTTTTCGAAATGAGAGAGTCTCCGGAGAGAAAATTCGGCAAAATGATATTATTTAATATTAATTTTATGAGTATTTCATGTAAAAACGATATGGTTCTGAATAACCTGACATTTACCTGGGCATATCGAGTGTTGTCGAGTGTATCGACTATCAAATACCCATTTCTTAACTAAAGCAAGTAGTCGCAAGCAGGGCAATCCAAGCAGTTAATTGGTGGCATGCTAAACTTAAACTGCGGAGGAACTCCAAGAATCTCTATTTCGAGTCCCAACTCTCTAGCTCTTATAGTGCTAGCTAGTGATCCTGTTACATACTTTTCCCCGAATGCAACAAGAAATTCCATCTTAATATCTTAAACATTTTTCTAAAGTATCTAAAGTATTTAAAAATTAAAAAAATTGATAAAACTTTTAAAAAATGCTACTTATAAATATCCAAAGTAAGTAAATCCCTAACAAAATTGTAATAAAGGAATAACGCATGTGAACCGCAAATGGATCTATCATAAAGTTGCAAAAATATGTTTAAAGGTTCTCAATACATCGATAAATTGGATGCCTTACAAAACCATTGTCCACTTTATGGCAGAATATAAGTAACAATAAGGAAAACACTTTGAAGAAGAAAGGGAACACACTCACTTATTGTGGCCATAGGTTTCCTTAAGAGCTCAGGATTTACACATGAGGCGTTACAGACACGTCCATATGCGGACGCATATATATACTTATATATGTGCGGTCCTGAGTGGTTGTTGGGATTTTACACAACAATGCTCCTTTTACTTCTCATTGAATTCCGTGAAGCATGGAAAATTTTAAACAGGATTGACTTTTTATTCGGTCGTGTGTGTGCGGATTTTTGATGTGCTTATTAGTCCACGGTGGTGATATCCTTACGGCTTGCCAAAGATTAGGTCAATCACACCTTTTTCAGGCGTCATGCAGACGGTCAAAGAGGATTTGGAGTGACATATTGGGCAGAATAAATAACCGGAACTTGATCCTGCTTTATGGCCGCCACAAGGAACATTTGATAATGTACGAAATACCGCATTGCTTTTAATAGTAGTTTGGATATGAATGTATCCATTAACATAGAATTTTTAGTCTACACTGTGTAAAAAAACGACTACGAAAAACTCTTAAAATCGTATAAAAAGGATTGAAGTTTTCCCCATATAACAAATTTTTACATTCAAAAGTTGATACACTAAAAAGAAAAAATTATTACAACAAACTCTCGCAATCTTAAAAAAACGAGTGTTTATTTACCCATACAAAAGGTTTTCCCTCACACTGAGAAAAACAATTTTTCACAAAAAACTCGATAAATATTCCCATATATTCTTGAACCGCCAAATCCATACTACATTTAATGTAATGATGTAATCATTAAAATGTCTAAGAAAAAAGCCCTTCGACAGTTTAATTCGGCCATTTGATACGCCTAAATATGTACTACATAGTATAAATAAAGTGAATCGCCACTCCCGGATTTATCTGGCAAGCAATTGTTGGTGAAACCAATGGATTTCCGTCGACGGTTAAGAGTATTAAAAATGCAAATCATGGCGGGTGAAACAAGCGACCTTAGAACCGCCAACTGAGCCCATTTTCTTTATCCTTACTTTCCGGGACGCGGATGCGGGTGCGGATGCGAACGCGGATGCGGAGAAAGGGGGAAGGTACGTGTATATAGGCGGATGCTCATTTCCCAATTAAATGTCCCGGGTTTCGCGATTTCTTCGCCGACTGCTGTCTATCCCATTCGGTGCTCGTTTGGCGGCGGCCATTTGGAGTTTCTCGAGTTAATGCGATAAATTTGCATATTTTGATTGTGTTGCGGTCAACAATGGGTTGCTCTGTGAATTAATGGGATTTTACAAGCTTATGCAAAATCCGACAAATATTTTACAATTTTAATTAAATTATGCCGGCTCCTTCGCGGCGTTTAATCCAGCCGCCGGTGGCTGTGGAAAGTGTCAACAGTGCCTAGGAGGGCATTTAAACATCCTTTCGGCCGCCCCCCACGTGAAATGCGCCGCTAGCCACGCCCCCGCATCATTGGAAAAACCACATCAAGGCCGGTGAAAATTCAATTTCCATATGGAAATTGCAACCGAATCGCGGCACCCGCCCCGCCATCGAGCGCTTTAATGAGCCTTCAGCCGTCCGTTGAAATTGTGAGTATTATGAACCCAAATACCCCGCGGCCATGTGTGCATGTGCATCCAGTGATGCCAATGTCGCATTTTTTCTGATATATGCATCCTCTATTTGGTATCGGTTGAGGCTGAAGAATAGTAGGCATTGTAAATTTACTAGCAGGAATATTTTCTTTTCAATTACTTTAGTGTTATGGTTAAGTACATTAAAAGCTAGTTTTGTTTATAATAGCAGGAGCATTCAGTGATGCCAATGTTCCTTTATCCTTTATTTGGTATTTTTTGATGCGGAAGAATAGTAAGCATTGTATTTTTAAATGCAGAAATATTTCCTTTTTAATGGTTTTATTTGATAAGTGTTACATATCTAAGTGTTACATATCATATGAAATATAAAGAAAAAACAAAAATTTTTTTAAAGCTTATGATCCTTTCATAAAAATATCAGTTGGAAAATTTTACACTAAAATAATATTTAATAATTTTATAATAACAAATCTTTCTGTTTAGTTCAGAAAACTATTTTGTAACTAAAATTTATTGAATTAAGTTTTTAAAATGGTATTATTTATGTATATAATGTGTTTTTAAACCTAGAGTGAGAGAGAATTATTATTATAAAAATCTCTATAAAAATCTAATCTAAAATAAGGTAATCAAGTCTTTACAATGTTGTTCAATTGTTAGGTTATCTGACCATTTTCTGGCTCTTGCTTTTAAGTCCCTGGCATCACTGGTGGTGCATCCGCAGGCTCCACCCACTGCCCCCCATCCCGCCGCCGCACAGTTTCTGCGCACCTGTCGGTGGTGCAGGGCCTGGCAATGGGCTGGGAGTATTTGCGGCAACGTCAACACATGTTTTGTATTATCCCCGGGCGGTGGACTTCGCCAGTCGCAAAATTGCCCACACCCACCGCATTTTCGAATGCCCCAAGGCAACCGAGGATGTAACATCATTGGGCTGCGGCCATAACAATGCGACTGTGAATGTGTCACAGGGCGCCGAATTTGGTTAACGTCTGGTGGAGATGGAGTTCCTGGATGCCAGGCCAGGCCGCAGATGAAACTTCCGGCCAACTACAGAAGTTAGTTGGCCGGCAAAAAGGGATTATCTGACGTCACGTGTCCCCGGCCTAATCGAACCGCACAAATGTACTAATTAGCTAGGAAAACGTATTTTCCAGCATAAACATACAATTTGCAAAAACAGCAACCGGCTGAAGGGCATGGCTTGCATAATAAGCTACACATTTCGGTTCGAATAGCACGTGCCGACAGAATTTGGACACGTTTTCGGCGCAAGTACCCGAATTATTCTGGAATAATGTTTGGCCTAATATTGGCCATGGCTATTAGTATTTTTATGACTTTACATAAGGCTATTTTGCCCCGAATGCAAATAATGTTTTCCGTCTTGTTTGCCTTTTTATGTTTGTAAATAAAATTTTATCTTAATATTTAAGAAACTATTTTTTGTTTGTTCTTAAGATTAAAATATTGTAATATTTTATTAACAACAAGAGAGAACGCTGTAGTTGAGTGCCTTGACTATCAAAGACCCGTTATAGCTGACTTACGGCAGGGCAAACCAAGCAGTCGCTTGAAAGTAGCGCCATCTACCGTACATTTTATTATTTGCTTATAAGTTATAACTTTTTACTGAGTTGTCCGATGAAAATAATTTCGTTTAGGTAGGTCCTGATCAGGAATATATATTCTTAAAGGGTCGAAAAGGGTCTTCTACCTGTTAAATATTTTGGAACCCTTATACTTTACGAGTAACGCGTATAAAAAATATAGTTAATTTAAAAATGATCTTTATAGTTAAGTTTGCCCCAGTTTTCCACGCAGTAGTTTATTTTCCAATAACAACTCTAATCGATAAATAAATAGCTTGTTACTTTTGCATTTTTTAGGTGTTAATGTAAATTCAAACAAGGAAAGCGAGCTTATGATGGATGGATGCGGCAAAAACTGATATCAACCCCTTAAAATGTCAGATGCGCAGAACACCCAAAAAAATGTTATGTCATTTATTTGCAGGGTAGAAAGAATCAGAGTTTTCAAAGTTCGCACTTTAAGTACTTAGTTATTATAAGGTTTGTTAAAGAAATATACATTTTAATATAAACAAAAATAACTAAATTTTTATCATACCATATTTTATTAGAAGGATTATTGTCAATAATTTTTAAACAAGATACCCTAAAACTAATTTATGATTTTGCATGGTATCTCTTAGTCGAGCTATCCTCGTTTTCGTACCATTTTGTGGGCATACACGTAAACATATTGTGTGTTAGAATGAAGCCGTTTGTATGTCAGCTTATGCGAGTTGCCAATTCATGCGTGTGCATTGAGAGGCATGCTTGGGTAATCAGTCAAATTATAATTTTGATTATCCCCGGCAGCGTGGAAAGGTCACGAAGTCCCTGTCCAACCGAGCATAATCAGTCCTGTCCCGACAACTACAGGACCCACCGAACAATGGCTTTGTAAAACCGCACTGACAAGAAGTGGGAATCCTAACTCTGAGTGTCTCGACTATTAAATTCCTTGTATGTTCGCTTGTCTTCATTTGATTCCTATTTTATATCTGACCATTATAGGCATAATAAAAAGTACCCTTAGGTTTTATTTAACACCAATCAAATAACATAACTGAATCCTCCCCCTATTTGTGTAACCAAACTGTTAAGAATCTAATAAGTGAAAGTATTTCACACCAAAATATTTCCTTGCGTAATAAAGGCGAATATCGTGGCCAGGTTTTCCCTGGAATCACTCTACTTATAACCCGACGTCTTGACAATTAATTAAGTCTCGGGATTAACGAACGCATGTCATAAATAATGATGCATCCAGGCATTCGTTAATATAAATGTAATGAAGCTGTTCCTCCAAGGGTTACTTAGTTCACTGTGGGCCGGGGAAAAGCGAAGGTTTTCGGAAGAAGAAAAATGCTGACAGTAAATATTTTGACTCCAAATGCGTTTGCCTGTCCGGGAAGGCAAACAGAATAAGACAAACAGACTCGTTTTCATTCTGGGACTCTGTATCTCGACCTGGACTCCTTCATTCGATTCGAGTTTCATCCCTCGCACGGTCCTAATGATACCACTTCGAATAACATCATGGCCAGATTAGGGGTTTCCGTTCCCAAAGCGAGTAGACAATGCTCGAAATTAAATGACAGCGAAAAGGTCATCCCATTCAATCGAATCTGGCCGGGCTGCCCTGGTATTTATTTATTATGATAGTGCGAATGGAGCAACTGATGGCCCGGCTGATGGAGATGTGGCACTGAAGCGGGAAATGGGTTCAATGCGATGCCAATCTTGGAGTCGGACAATATGCCAAAGTGATAAATGGCCCGGGCATTGTGTGGGTATCGCCGGGTATCTAGTTTGCAAGGACACCACACCACCAGTATCCTGCTGACTGCCTTCTGCCTTCGGCCCATTGTCGCAGAGGATATTGTGGCGATTTGGACAGGAAGGGCAGAATTTAGTGCTGGACCACAGTGCCGGCCGCCAATCAGGGCAGGATGTGCTCCTCAGCCGGCCACGGGTGGTCCATCACGGCCAGTTCCTGGCGACAAATGACAAATGTATTTACTTTCCTCTTCTCCTGAGCTGTAAGAACATGAATTAAAAACTCCATAGACCATGGCAACATTTCATTATGTTTGTTTTGGGCATTTATGAACCAGGGTTTACTTGCTAAAACAAATGGCAGGCCACAGAATTGACCGTGAAATTTTATTAGCCACTAATAAAGGACACCACTTTGGTGGTCAAGCTGATGACCGTAGCTGAATATACTTAAGAATTAGGTATTTAAAATAAGTTGTGGTCATTAAGACTGCAAATGTTCAGATTTTTAATATGAAGGGGAATACGATTGATTGATGGGACCTACAAAATAAGGCCAAAGGTCAGGAAATGCAAAATTTTGGTTTTATATAAGAAATTTTAAAATACGTTTATACCTGTTACTGGTACATATACCCCTCTAACTCCTACAAACCTCAAAAAGTAGAAGAAATTTTTTAAATCGGGCAACTTAGTAAAAGCTATGAGCAAATAATGAATTGTCCGCCAAGTAGATGGCGCCACTTCTAAGCGACTGCTTGGTTTGCCCTGCATGTCACTGCTTGCTTTTGCGTTCGCGAAAATTAATAAAATATTACAAATATTTTTAATCTCGTAAAAATATTATGTGTATGTGGGGTTACTAACCTAAACATTTTTGAATGAATATTAAATTCAATTTACCATACTACCTAATGATTCCATTTTAATATACGTGTGAGATTTAAAATACCTGAAATATATTATGTGTGTGCGAAATAAAAGGGCTATTTACCGAATCCAATGGAAAGCCACAACGTAGACCATGAAATTCAATTAGCCACTAATAAGGGTCTCCACATTAGTGGTCAAGCTGATGACCAACCGTAAGAGATGAATACATATTTCTCCACCACGCCTCACAGAATTTCCAAACGGGTAACGACTTTATTAACCCCCCATTAATGTCCATGAAAAGTGAAAATTTGGAAGGTGATTGAAGGACCCCGGAAAATATGGCCTAACCCTTTTTGGGGGGTGGTTATTATTCAGACATATTAACATTGTACTTTTAAAAGGTATTCGGCGCCTGTTGCCAGTGAGTGGATGCTATAAATTTAGAACAGCCGGCGACATTTTAAAACGAATTTCAAAGTTTTATTGCACAAAACGCGACGAGTGCTTGTGACGTGGGTGGGCCATTTAACCCTTAAAATATATTTCTCTGACACATTATTAAAACATAAAGAGCGTCAATAATCATTACAGTTTTAAGCCATTTATTTCTGGGCCTCCAGTTGCGGGCCTTTCGCTTGTCGACATTGTTCGCTTGCTGTTTCAGTCGCCGTTTTCTGTTTTTCCGTCGACGACACGACAATGTTTGGATGTTTGCCGTTGGGCCGCTTGAATGTTTGAATGTCTGAATGTTTGGCTGTTTGGAGCGCTTTTGAGGGGCGTGTTCCGTAGATTTCCCTGACGCAAGCAGCGGATGGCGGTTGTCTGAACATTTTACACAATGTAGCAGATTGTTTCGCTTCGACATTTCCCCGAAAGCGTGGCTACAACGATCCAAGCAATCCTTTACACATCTGCACAAGTGTATGCGTTTAGCTTTACACGGCAAAAAAATAAATATAATTATTAAAAATTTTAAAAAATAATCTAAAGAAATTGAGTAATTAAAAATTGAACAAAAATCTTTAATTTTTTCTGTATTATTTATTGTAAGTATAAATATAAACTTTTATTAATTTAAATATTATTGAAAGACCTTAAAAATTCTTGAATAAATTGATGTAATTTAAGACCCAATTTTATAAAAATTCAGTAACTTTTTATTATAAAATAAAAAAAAAAAAAATACTTTTGAATACCACAATTACCGCCACGCAGATGAAGTACTTTTAAAATACATTTTTAAACTTCCACTAACTTAGTAAAATAAAAGTTTATCAAAATATCAGATTGATCTAATAAACAAGATTTAATACGTAACTATCTACCCATTTCATTTTTAACGAACTTTGTCTGAAATGAATTATACAAAAATTTTCTTAATTAGCCAGCGTTAATTTTTAGTAACTTCATCCCTAGATTACACACATTTTTTACCAGTGCTTGCCTATGTAAGTTGCCAGTTCGCTTTCAAATCATAGAGGCAGCATAACTGTGGGGTTAAGAAGCTGCCGCCACCCAACCACTGTTTTCGGTAATCAATGTAGAACAGTGTTAAAAGTTTACAGCACGCCGGAGAAAGGGGAATAAAATTGATTGTGACAGCAGCACGTGCTACAAATGGGCCTGGCCCAGCATAATCAAAGTAATCATAAGTGCCTTCGCACTTTCTCGAGAACTGAAAGACCATACATATACAATATATAGCCAGGCGATGGGGTTGTGTGAACCCATTCACACAGTGCGCATTATTGATCATCATCCCGTGTTCACTTCACTTTCGAATTCTGGCCATGTTCTGGCGCGTTTACCGCACTTTAACACCTAACCTCATCACAAATTCAATTCTTGGGGCGTAATTCCTGCAGGAAGCAATAATATTACCGCTGTAAGACGTCCATATTTTATTCCACCTGATAGCATTATTATGCGCCCAAATTGAGGTATTCCGAAACAGTATAAAAAATATAAATAATTTGAGAGGGGAGAGTCCGAGGCGCGTTTGCAAAAATGCTTGGGAAAAATGTGTTCCGAGAAAATGTACCGGAATTCGGTGTAAAGCAGCAGAAGCAGCCGAAATCCGCTGGTCAGCAATCTTGGCTGCTTGGATTACTCGGATTTCGGCGACAGCGAACGGGACCGGGGCTCCAGACTGGAAACCAGACACGTCCTAGCCCATCCAGGTGAGCGGTAAGCGGTTCAGGTGAGGCGGTACGGGGAGCGGTACGACGACAACAGCGGTGTTGACATTACGCTATCAATTTGAGTGCTCAGCGAAAAGTGTTTGCCGCATGTTATTTTTTTTTGGACAGCCGTGATTTGTGTTTCCTACACCGGTCAAAGTATTTTTGGATCTTGCTGAGGTTGTTTTTAAAATTTAAATATTGTTTTTTTCATCCTCATGAGTTTTTCTGAACGTCTAATGGAAAAAATCATATGGTTGATATTTAATGGAATTTTACAATTTTTTAAGACGAATATGACCTTATTTTTTTATTTTTTACAAAATTGTTGCAAATTTTATAGCTTAAAAACAAATTTTAGTTAATTTTGATGGCGAGAAAATGACACTAAATTTGTTTATTATTAATGACAAAATATAAAACATAATTTTTATATTTAGTATACGATTATATTATAATTATAATTATAATAATGATTTTTATTTTTACTTTATTTAACTTTTTCTTTAATTTTAAATTTCTTTTAAAATTTAATTTTTAATGTTGGATATTAATAAGCATTATAAAATGCTTGCAAAAAATTAAACACAATTTACCGCGCGAATTCTCTTAGAATTAAATAGAATCTTTTTTCTTTATTAAAGAGACAAACGAAGATTTCCAAGGCACGATAAATATACTTAATGATCCGTATGTTTTTCCCCAACAAGCATTAACAAGCCGTTCTGTCAGATGCTCATATTTATACCAATTCATTTAGCGGAACCCGTTTATAATTTAAAACAATGGAATTCATATACATTTGTACAAGTTGTACTTTGGTGGAAGACAATAAATATTCTCATACGTTCGACTTTGGATGTTTCTACTCGTGTTTTATTGTTCATATTTTGCTCGTTTTTTTTTCCATCCCGCCAGCGACATCGTTATTATGAGAGTACAAGGAGGCTTATGAGAGGACCCGGGGACCGAAAGTAACATAAATTAATAAATCTTAAGTGAATGGGAAGAACAGTATCGGGAAATGTGGAGCGCGGACCGTCAAAAATTACTCCCGGACAGGCAGTGATGGGCACAAAAGTCGGGATGTTTGCTCTTCGGACAGGCGGACAGGACAGGACGCGGTAATCTAGTTCTTTGACAAGGGACATGGGCACAGGTCCAAACATCCCATACCATCCCATCCCGATCCGAGCAGCAGACAGTCGCTATCTGCTGGCCAAAGGATTCCACGCTCGAAAGCGATCAATTAGTGCGCCTGACTTGACATCATTTCAAATGTAAAGCACGTACCGCCTGTGTGTTCCGACATCCGAACATCCCGACATCCCGACGTTCATATTTCTGGGACTCTGTTTGCTGGTCGGGGAATATGAATTCATCATAATTCGCAATCGTAAAAACAACTGGTTTTTCTGGCGATCAACATTTTTGGCCTTCATAAATATAAAGTCATCAAATATATGACAGTTTTATGTTCATTTCGATGCGGTAAATGTTTTGGCGACAAAAGACATGATTCTGAAATTATTAATGGTTATATACTGGTCCAACTACCGATGCATCGATGGACCAAAACGGAACGAGATATTTATAAAGCCAAATAAAATAAAGACTGCTGTGTGTGCGCATAATAATAATTAAAAAGCTTGAGTTTCAGACAATTGGATCGCTGGTACTCCCGCCCTGAAATGATGGGCGGATTGAGTTACAAAATATTTGATTATCTCTTTGTGGAAGCATTTCAGGCTGCAATATATAGAGAGTGGCGGGCTTGTTTAAACATTTTAATTATACGCCTAATTTATGTGGAATAAATTAGTGGTCTGCGGGCTCTCCTGTTCACAACTTCCAACTGTGCCTCTTGAGCAGACGCGACTCGACACAGGTCTTTAACACAGGGACGCTCTGTTTTTACGGCCCAGTCATCGTCATCTAATGGGCGCCCCTTGTGTTCCAGTGCGCTCAATAATTTTCCCCAATTCCAGCTGTCAGTCGAGGTGTCAAATCGCAGCTACTCATGCTGTGCGCTGCTCACAGACTCGCTCGTCCCGCCCCTCGGGTAATTTAAATTAAGCATTTGACGCACACCTCTACGGATCCCGATCTTAAAGATACCCATACCCCCAGAAAACTGCGATCCGACAACGACAATGCGATGATATGGGTATGCATCCACTTAGCGAGGAGGCCAGAGGATAGAGGATGCCTTCTGGTGATACTGATTAAGATCATCCACATCAACAGAACCATCGTGTTCATGTGGCGCGATCACGCTGACAACAGCTCAAATCCCCACGAGGAACTTGTAGCCGCATGTACCACTTATTTGAGCGTAAAACAATTTGCTATCCCAACTATCGCGTCCATGTGCCCCGGCCACGAATGGAGATGGAGAGTGTTCATCCGAACATGGCCTAATCAAACGTGCTGGCCACAAAAGGTGTCTTTCAATTTGGTTTAAGTATAAACGAATCTGCAGTCGTTTGTATACCAAAGTGCAATAATAGCCAACAGGGAAGTGAATTAACTTTTAAGATAAAAGATTATTCTTAAAGATGTTTCTATTTTATTTAAAAATTAGAAGAAAATTAGTTTTGTATATATTAATATTTAATTATTTTAAAGATATAGGATATAACTAGGATTACTTATATACACACAAAAAAAAGCATGATCCCGTAAATTCGATATGACTATGTAAATGTCAGGTAATTCATACCCACATCGTTCTTACATGAAATACTCATCAAATTAACATTAAATAATGTAATTTTGCCAAATTTTCTCTCTCGGAGACTCTCTCACTTCGAAAAAGAGAGCAATACGCCATATTCGAAATTCGAACTGACGTACTTCGAACATTATGTTTACATTTCGACCATATCAATTTTACATGGGCCCATATCAAGTTAAAATTGATCTTAAATAATGTAAAATTGACCTACGTATCGTATCGAATTTTTTTTTGGTGTAGATTAATAAGTAAATGATATTTAAATTATATTTCTCCAAAATATCTAACTAGGAATTTCCTTGGTTACTTTTGGCTTTGTAAACATCACTAACATCACATAGATAAATATTACATATTCAAATATTTTAAAATTCTCCTAGTCTTGTACCTTTGTTGGTATTTTGAGAGTTTGTAAAATCATTTTAAGATGGAAGAGGGAAATAAATAATTATATTGTTCATTAAAATTTATGATATTGGTTTTTAGAAAAGCTCTTACATAGAAAGCAAAATCCAAAGTGTGAAACCAACCAGAAAAAGGTGGGCTTCATGGGGTCACGATGGGCTGCTGTCACCGCAGTGGATTCAAATTTAATTGGAATGAACCGATCTCGATGGTGGGGCTCGATAATTTACAACTTTTCAATTTGAACATTCAGCCGAGCATTATACACAACAATGATTGGTTGCCGCTTAATTTTTCGCATCGGCCGGAGGAGCTGCACTCCACTGCAGTGGAGACAAGCTGACGCAATCACGACATGCAATAAGGAACATCCGAATTGTGGTATCTGCGACAGCGATCTCGGTTGCCATTGAAATGTGGCAGTCGTTGAATGAACCAGGACTCCTTGCTAGCACCACCGAACAGTTCGAGTTCGAGTTCCAGTTGGAGTACGAGTACGAGTACCATCAGCACCACAATCACAATCACCGTCCCGTCACAACCCGAACCACCAGGCACTCCACCCACATGCGAGTAAACAAGAGCTCATGTTGTTCAGACGATCAGGCGATCGACTCCTTATCCCCGCACCTCCCCCTAAAATGGTCACTGAATCCCAGTTACACTTCCCCCGTGGAGGCGGTACTGTGGGAGCTGTTTGTCAATTTAGCAACAAAATGTGCTACTCATGCAGTGAGAGAAATAAAGGTATTGAAAGTTAAGCAAAAATAAAGTAGATGTTATTCAAATAGAAAGCAGTTAAAAATTTACATAAACTGTAATTTTGAAATAAATGAATCCGCCTACACAGAAAAAAAAGGAACAATATGGAATTGATATTGTTTCATATAAACTTTTCCATATCAAAACGGTAAGATATCATATAATTTTGATAAGTCCACAGAACCGACCAAAATTCATATAAAAAATACCCGATTCATAACTATTTTCGGTATTATTTTTTCTCTATGTAGGAAATGTGATGTTCAAAAAGTATGCAACACAAGATATGTTTTGAAAACCCCCTTACAACTTAATCTAGGATCCACCACTATTTTTATTTACATTTCTCAATTATTACTCATATAATAAAAAACATGGAGTACCAATACACAAAAAAAACTTTTTTATAACTTTTTAAACATCCTATGAAAATGTTTACTTTTAATAAAACTGAAATGATTACACTCTAAATATAATGTTCGATAACATAGAGATATTTATCAAATCATTAAATTATTATAGCCAATTTTCTTATTCTTTATAAAGATACGTTTTTTAGGTCATCCTACAGCTTACCCCATATTCGAATGATTTTCCGTTCCTCAATATAGCGCATATAGAACGCTCTCTAGCTACAGATGTGTGAATGTATCTGAGGTAAATAAGAGCTGGCTTGCATATGTCAGGAAACGCTTTGATCTCTTAATTTTGCTGCAAAAATACGGTTTAAATCAAAGGGAGGCCGCTGAAGTGTTGGGCTACGGCCACGTGTCATAATATTTGTGACAGCATTAACGAAATAATTGTTGAAAGAGTGCAATATAATTACCATACCGCAGAAGGTGACATACTCGTTCCCCTCGTGTAAAACAAATGGGATTTCCTGATAAAAACTACTTTGTAGTTATGCGCTTACCGAGGAATAAATCATCTCACCACGACCAAGCTAATTGTTTTCCCAACCTAAAATTAGTTATACGTACCATTGGCTTGGCTAATTTATTTATCACTCTGCTTTTTCGACACAGGAACCGAAGTGCGGTCCAAAACATACACACATCCACGTCGTTTGATGGAGATGTTGGCAAATTTAATTTCGAAAAACAATGAACTGTCTCTGGTTGAGAGACCTGGACATGTTTTTGAGTCGCAGTTCCACATGGTTAAATACGGAAATGTGGGTTTTACTTCTTCGCGAAAGCTGCACATCACCTATCGACTGGAAAAAGCCCGAAACGCCGTCTGCTGCACTCTGTTTTGGTCCCATCATTGTTTTAGCTTTGCAGTGTGATCGTTGTCTGCATAATAACATGTTATTATCATTTTATTTGTTTGCCAGCTCAGGTCTCTCTGGGATCAGGCCGAGAATCTCCGGCCACATCCAGATATCATGGTAGTACGCAGAGGTAAAAAGGCAATGTGCTAAATGCTCGAAACACATGTTCTTATGTTAAGTGTGTCTGCTGAAATTAGCATAATTGTGGATTTCGGCCAGGTTCGGAAAATATCATGGTTTCAGGTGAGACCTACAAGACACCTATAATTTTACTCGCAAGTTTTGCAAATAATATTTATAAAGATCGCAACATTATAATTACTTTCAGGTACCTACTATATAAAGATATTTATATTTTATTTAAATAACTTAGCATTCCTTTCCCCGTAATATCTCTGTAGCCTCCATGACCAGTGTAAGTTTAAACAAATTTAGGTAAACAATAGAAAACACGCTTAAGCTGGCAAAGCATAAAGGCCGTGACTTTTCGAATGTCGACAGTTTCTCAATAAAACGTGGGTATATATAGTCTCCAGCTTCTGTAAACCGATTAGAGATGCGGGGTCCGAATGGAGACACTACCAATAACATTGGAATTTCCCTAAGCTGGCTGAGAATAAACAATTTGTTGGGAAGAAAGTTTTCTTTTTGTAATGGAAATCATGGTCACCGCTCTACAATAATTAAATCATTCCGCCTCTAAAACTATAAGAAGATACACGATTGATTTAAGCTGACAACCGAAATCCGTTCCAATTTCCAACGACGATTGAGTTTTAACGGCGCTGACAATACGGATTGGATACTTTTGAGTAAGGCTTTTGTGCGATGCCATAATGCAACAAAGAGCCGTACCCGTGAATTAATAATCTACGCCATAAAAACCGATGTCAGCTTAAAATTCGGGGTACCGCCTTTTGTGTGCTACTGGTTTTTTCCTATTCAATAGCCCAGATTACGCTACTCGTATTGAGTTGGATCCATAAAAACGGCCTTCGACGGCAGGCCAAACAGGAATGCAGTGTTCATAAATGGGCTTGATTCATATTTGTTTAACAACTAAATTAATATGTTTGAATAGCTTCGGAACAGGTCGTTTGTTATGGATCTGAGTGGGTGGGGATGATCCAATTTCTAAAGAATTCGCGTTGGAAAAGTATGAAATGTTTATAGGAAATTCGATTTTACAAATATTAGGAATAAAACGTTGTGAAAATTAAATTATATTGTTGAGATATGATAATATCATAGTAATATCGTATAATATAATATCATCATAATAGAATAGTGATATAATGTAATAATTTCTCAAAAACCTAAAGTCATCTGAAACGAATTCCATCCCTTTGGATAGCAAGAATATCAAATTCATATTATATAATATAATGATATCATCATAATAAAAATTTCATAAAAATCTTAAAGGTGTCTGAAACATAATTCATCCCTTTGGATAGTAATAATATCATAATAATATCATAGATATAATATCATCATAATAATATAACAATATCATATAATATTTTTTCAAAAACCTAAAGTAATCTGAAACATATTTCATCCCTTTCGATAGCAACAGGAAACCACATCTCTTAAAGCTCCAATCTCACTTAACCACGGATGAGCAAATCGAGCTACGATAGTCGATAATGGAAGACCATAAATAACTCGTAGGGTTTATTAACCCCCCGGCTCACTCCAGTCACTCCAGGCCATATACCGCCTTTTGTTAACTCCATTCATAAGTTTTCTGCTCACTTTGCTCTTGTTCTGTTTATGTCGGCGAATGCGTTTCCGGTCAGCGACACAGGAAAACACGTTTATAGCAAAATATTGTTTTTGTCTTCGGTTTATCGTACACCATCGCAAGCCCTTAAATCACCACATGCGGCTGTCTATGATTAACCAATAAAAATAAGACTGTATTATGCATATATGCGAATGGAAAGGAAATGAAACGAACCGTCGGTTCTCGTTTGTGTTCCAATTTATTAACACCTCTTTGTTCGTTTGTTTTATATTCTTCGATTAATTGTTATAGCTGTTGTTTGCACTTTTTTAATTCTATATTTTTTGTTGCGCTCCCAGGTATTTTCTTTCACTTATGGCCATTGTGCGGGGATTGGTCGCAAATACAAACCTCATCAAAAGTATTTTTTAGTGGAAACTTCAAATTTTTGTTTAGGTTTGTTTATTTTCATTTCGGATTTATTTGATATTGAAAAAAGAAACTGAAAAGCACTGGTAAGCTATCCCATTAAAATCAGTCTAGACAACTTTAAAAGAAAAGTAGGATGGTAATAGTTTTGATTGGAACAAAAAACTGTAAGTAACGAGTGATCCCCACTCGCTGAGAAAGTTATCCCACTCGTTCTATTAATACTCCCAAACCAATAATTAAATTCACTTTTATTTTATTTATAACAATAAAAAGAAACTGAAAAGCACTGGTAACCTGTCCCATTAAATTGAATCTAAACGTCTTTAAAAGAAAAGTAGGATTTTAATAGTTTGGAACAAATAACGGGAGAGTGATAACGAGTAATCCCTACTCGTTGAGAAAGTTATCCCACTCGCTCGATTAATACTCCCGACCCATCAATTAAATTCACTTTGATTTTATTTATACCAATAATTGTGGCTTTTGTTTAATGTGTCTCATTATCGTTCTTTTATTATAAGTATATACAGTTTTACTAATTTACACTACGCTTAGGGCGCTACAATTACGCGAGCTTACATACTTACAACTTGTGCATAAAGTACAGCAATACATGGATCTCTAGTTTAGGAAATAATTACACACGTAGAAAATTATGGTACATACGAAGTAAAATAAATTATATTTATAAAAGACAGGAACAAATTGGTAACTTAAGACGATAAAAACAATAACAGCTAAATCAATGATTGCTCGTGTACATTTGGCTTGGGTTTGGGCTCGGTTCGGTTGGGAAATGGGAAAAGGTAGGGGAGTTACAATCGTGGGTTTTCAGCAGACTTGGGTTGATATGTTTCGGGGCCTTTAAAACCAAAAACGGCGTAATTGAAATCTACAGAGGTGATAGAAGTGGACCTAGCTGCCAGGAAGTGTGCCTCCTATAATTTAGTGGGTGTTTCTCGGATCTGCCTTCGCGCTCTCGGTTATATGTTAGTGGTCGGGTATGTGTATGTATGTATTCATTGATGTCGCCCTGCTATATATCTTCCAATTTACATCCTATAAGCTCTGATTGCATAAGTTGTATGTAATTAAATTAACGTATCTTCAAATGGTTTTTGGATTATCTTCTCCACAAAATTGCACAACGTCTGGGGGCAGCGGTTCGGTATCTTTCCTTACATTTTTTTTTGTCGAATTTTATTGGTTTTTTTTTTGCTGTTGTTGTTGAGGGGCCCTTGCTGCGTTTCAGCTGGTTTTGTTTCTCGTTCTTTTTGCTTGCTATTTGGTATAAGCGGCGTTAATCAAAATACCGAATAATCACATTGTAAATTATTGTCCGAAAGTGTAATTATACCTTTCAAGCCCGGGCCTCGAAATCGAAATCGGATATTTGGATACTCGGATTCGGATGCGGTTTCGAAACTGGAAGTGACTACGGCCGCAGGAGCGTCAGCTTCTGCTGCTCCCGAAAGGCGATCAGCGAGCGGAAGGCGGAAATGGGCGAGGCCACGGCGGGAGGCGCCGCCAGTGCCGAGGCATCCGGATCCGGTGAAGCCGCCGATGGATGTCATGGCTTTGCACTCAGCGAGGTCACATTCACGCCCGGCGATATCTTGCCCGAGTGCGACGAGGACGATGAGGCGGTGGAGTTGCTGGATATTGGTCCCATCATGTGCTGGGCGGCCGACTGACCGCTGCTCGTGGGTATGTGCACCACATCGCAGCCCATCGACGACGAAGAGCTGGAGGCGGAGGGCGAGGCGACGGGCGGTGGGGCCACCTGCTGGGCTCCACCACCTCCATTTCCGCCCGAGGTCGTCAGGCTGAGGGGGGCGAAGTGGGGACCATTGGCCGCTCCCGAGACCGCCGCCTTCCAGAGCAGCGGATTCATGCCCAGCGGTCCATTGTGGGCCGCCAAGCTGGCTCCGAAGGTGCGCTGGTGCTCGAGGAACTCCTGCGTGGGTGCGTTCAGGTGCGCCGCCGCTGGTCCGTAGAATCCTCGGTACAAATCGGGTCGGACGTAGGGCGAGTAGTTGGGAATCCGGGCCGCCAGGGGCGAGAGGATCTTGCCGGGCGACGGCTGCTGACCCGGGTGGCCATAGAAGCCGGGATGCGCGGGCGGCAGCTCGGGCAGGTGGCTGTCCTTGGGTCCGGAGCTCGAATCCTTGCTCGAATCCTTGGAGGCCATGTCGGCCAGCGACCAGATCCGCGGCTTCGCCGTTCCGCCCACTGCGGTCTGCAGCGAGTTCTGCTGCGCCTGCTGGTGCTGCTGCAGCAGCTGCTGCTGGTGGTGGTGGTAGGCGGCAATGTCCGGTGGCGATCCCGCCGGCGGCCGGAAGTGGTGGTGCAGGGCGGCGGGATGGAAGAGGGGGTGGGCGCCCGGCGGCATGCTACCGGGGCGGTCGTAGAGGTCCGGTGATCCATTTGGCGATCCCGGCCGCGACTCGGACCACTCGCTGTTGTTGCTCTCGCCGGGGCGGTCGGCCATCATGTCAGCGAGACGACCGGAGCGGTCCTTGTCGTCCGTGGAGCCCACGCCGGAGTCCTTGGCGTCTGTAAAGATTAGGAAGGAAAAGGAGAACAATTAAAATTAACTCGATGCAGGATAATAAAGGTAATTAAAGATTAAAAAAGAAAATTTGGATGTAGCCTACTTAAAAGGGCGATTACGGGGTCCTTAATAAGAAATCCGAAATATAACCCACAACTTTACTTAAAGTTTTTAAGATCAATGTAAAGGTTTATAAATAGTTCCCATTTAAACGTGTGTATGACATCTATATCTCTATGGCTTTAACATTAACACAAAATATTTAAAGAAAGCACATTTGTTACATGAATTATCTAACAAATTTAAACCGTGAATTCTTTAGATAACCCGCAACTTTACCTACAATTTTGGAGATAAATATAAATGAAGATTTCCCATTTAAACGTGTGTATAACATCTATTTCTCTATGGCTTGAACATGAATACAAAATATTTAAGGGAAAAACATTTATTACTTGAATTCTTGAAGAAATTTAAACCGCGAATTCTTTAGAACAAGTGGAACTAATTTTTACCATACTGGCATTAGTTATATGTTTCATGATATAAAGCTAAAGATTTGTTCATAAATAAAATAGGATAGGGATTTTTTAAGACGAGGAACATTATAAATTTAATTTAAATTATTTTTAAATCTTAAATCTTTCTACAGAGTTATACCCTCAAATTGTTTATATAAAATTCTAGTAATATAAGGACTTCTCTTACCTAACAGATCGTTATCCTCGGTGTTCTTATCGTCGTCATCGTCGATATTGGCATCATCGTCGTCGACGCGATTCCTGGGCTCCCAGGTCATCTTGTTCTCCTTTTTCAGTCTTCTTCTCGCGTTGGCGAACCACGTGGACACCTGCGTCAGCGTCATCTTGGTGATAATGGCCAGCATTATTTTCTCGCCCTTGGTGGGATAGGGGTTCTTCTTGTGCTCGTTCAGCCAGGCCTTCAGGGTGGAGGTGGTCTCGCGGGTGGCGTTCTTCCTCCTGGCCCCGTTCAAATCCATGCCGTAGCTGCAAGAAATGGGAAAGAGGGAGAATGCCAGGTTAGACGGGGCTTCAAACTCTGGTGCGGACATCATTTGTGCGATAAGGCGAACGGGAACGACGACCCAACCATTCCCCGAATTGCCAGCAGGTGATTAAGGCCGGAATGGAATGCAGACCCAGCTGTTGCCAGGTCGTTTGGAGTTCTTTAAATATGCGCCGGGCCGAACAATTGTTGCAATTTGTTAAACTGGCCAACAGCGACGGCGGTGGCGGCGGTGGGCGGGCGGCTTTGTTCTGCGTTAAATTTGTTCATCATAAACGCATTTGCATGGGCCCGAACATTTATGCCCGTGCAGTTTGCGGTCTGACACATTGCTCCCCATCCCACTGTGCACAGTGCCATCGATGGTCGATGGTCGAGTGTAGCCGCATGCCTCTCGGACGACAACTGTCCTTTATCGCTTTTTGTGGGCAGTTAACATGAACGTTTTTAGTATATTGGCATATATGCATTGAGAGACGGAGCGAATATACATATATGCCTGAATGGTTAACTACACTGGGGGAAAAAGTTCCTACTGACATTGGATTATGCGATGAAGAAAAGGAAAATGTTCTGTTTTTCTGGCGTTATAATTCTCAAGTTGTTTTTCAGAAAGTTTAAAGGAATAGTCTTAAAGCTTAAGAATGCCTTTTTATTTCCTTATAAAGTGGATTGAAATTGGAATTTGGAAAAAGTTACCTATAGAAATTTGCAACCTGAATTCAATAACTAAACTTTTTGTTCGGACGTTATAATTCTCAAGTTGTTTTTCAGAAAGTTTAAAGTAGTAGTCCGAATGTCCCCAACCGAACTATCACTTTTTTGTGCAGCTTTTTGTTCTGGCGTTATAGTTCTCAAGCTGTTTTTCAGAATTTTTCAGAATAATCTTGATTGGAACATTGTAAGTATTCTTTTAGGCAGAAAATATAATCTTAATCTTTTCTTTCAGTGCGTGGAATGCAAAACACCGTCGGGGGAGAGACATCGCCATCGCATACATGTGTAGCTGTCTCATTTGTAGTTCTCAGACAGCTGCCCGTTCCGATCCGATCCGATCCCATCCCATCCCATCCGAATGGAGAGGAGAGGATGACAACGATGTCAACTGGATGCTATATGGGAACGACGACTCTGCGTCCGCTGCATTAATTAATTTAAGTTTGAATGCAAAGTGTCGCCGAGTGCGAAACACCTGCGCAGACAGGCACTCTGCCTTTGATCACCTGACAGCTGAATACATTTTTTTAATTTTCCTATCAGCGCTGTAAATGATTGGTGACGACAACAACGCCCCCAACGCTCCGTAATATCGTAATGCTGCTGCGAAAAACCAAAAAAAAAAAAAACAACGAATTAAAGGTGGGGCCGCAAGTATTCCTCCTGAATTTTGAATCGAATTCGCCAACTACCAGCACGTCACGGCGAAATAACTCAAAATTGATTTATGTCGAATAAGTATGGGTGTATGGATGGATGGTTATATGCGATAGACAACGCAACGCATCGATATCAACATCAACAGTAGCTGCATGAGTCAACTATCAAATTTTGTTATGAGTGTCAATTACAGGGGAAACAATGGGCCCAGCGTTGTAGCTGTCCGATCGTGAGGTGACGTGACGGGATGTTGTCGATTGTTTAACCGGCATTTGTGTTTGGAAATTTATGTCACTTCGCTTTGGCCACTGCACTGTGTGTTTGTGGTTTTTTGATTTGGGTTTCAGTTTTGGTATTGGTTTTGGAGGAAGCAGCCCGCCGACGTGCAAACGATCAATTACAAGCGAATAAATTGCCTGCTGGAAATGAAAATGGGTATTCGAAATCCGAATGCCTGCACTGCCACTGCGCCTGCGTGCCAATATGCCAGACTTTTACTATTCGAACGCACTTTTCCGAGTCGGCATTTAAATGCACCTGCACGCACCTGCAGCACCCCGACCCAATCCCAATCCCACTCACGTTCCGATCGACGCCTTTCAGCGGACCACCATCGGGGTTTTATCGATTGGGAATGGAATGGGCATTGGCAATATAAGAATGGAAATGGGCCTGGGGGAAGTATCTGTCGTACTCGCACTTTCTGCCAATCTATGAGTAATCCTCACCTGTTGAACGGATAACCGGCGAAGGCCGCGTCGTATGGGTGATACATCGAGGGATATGGCCAGGGCGATGCTCCGGCCACCAGGTTCTCCTTCAGATCGATGCCAGCCTGAAAATATCACAGATAACGCACACATTAGTTGCTTTGTTATTTATAATTTTCGACTAATTTCGTAGACGAATTTCTGATTTTAGCTTGAACCCGAGAGCAATGGGCCTCAGACCTTGAACCAAAATTATTAAGAATCATGTTTAACAAATCATTAAGACATCTTTGAGTTTATTTTTGAGTCAATGGATGGCTTGTTATGTGTCTGTGTTATCAGGGAAAAGAACACAGAGGGCACAGTGTGAGTGTTTGCTGAGAAAAGTGATTATTCATAATTTTTCCAAAGAGATTGGTAAAGTTCTATTAAATAGTAATTTAGAAATTTGTTTATTTTCATATTATTTCCATAATATTTTTCATAGAAAATCTTCAAATAATGATTCATCTATTTTTCAAAGAGTTTGGAATAGTTATATTTAGTGGTAATCAAGTGATTTAGAAATTTGTTTATTTCCATAATATTTTTTATAGAAAATCTGAAAATAATGATTCCTAACTTTTCTAAAAAGTGGTAATGAAGTGATCTAGAACTTTGTAAATTTCCATATTATTTTCATTATATTTGTCAATGAAAATCCTAAAATGAATATTCATCTCTTTTCCAAGCAGTTTAGAATAGCTATATTAAATGGTAATAAAGTGATCTAGAAAGGAAATATCCATATATTTTTCATAATATTTTTCATAGAACATCTTAATATGATTATTCATATTTTTCCAAAGAGTTTGGTATAGTGAAATTTAGTGGTAATCAAGTGCTCTAGAAACTTGTAAATTTCCATATTATTTCCATAATATCTTTACATAGAAAATCTTTAAAAATAGTATATATATTTTCCCTGTAAGAACACTTTTCAGCGTCACTGTCACAGTGCAAAGTGAGGTGATAAGCCCGAAACGAAACAATCTGAACAGCATCAGGCGAGCATGTGGGCATGTCGTGACTCTGGCAGTGACTTTAGGAGCAAATAGCTCGCGCTGGGCACTGCGTTTGGAGTTGTCGGAGGGAGATTGCCTCCTTAATCGCGCCACTGGTACATGCACATTTCGCCATTAGACAACCGATTGGAATCACACACAGAGCGAAAACATTTAGGAACACAGACTTTGGCACTGATAGGCGTGGGACAGGCGTGTAATATAGAGCGCTGATTAAGTTTAACACGACAATTATCTGGGCGTCTTGTCTCAACTCGCTGCGACATTAGCCAGCTGTTAAGGCGATAGCGTTGGAGTGACAGAGCCAGCAGCTGGATCGCTATATATACTATATATACTGCACTTATAGCTGCAGAATCGGACGCATAATCGTCACTGGCGAACCGCCGCCGCAGTTATGACAGGCATGTTGCAAATAGTCGCCAGCCAAAGAACAGCGGGGGTACGAAAACAAGATGCGAAATCAATGAGAACGAGCCCGATAGCGATCTACATGGCACCGCAGGATGCAGGAGAGTGCAGGATGCTCGCTCCGATCGGATGCAGGTCCCCGAATCTATTGTCTCGGTGTCGCGACGAGCGTCTGTCTGCCCAGATTGCCGCCGAAAGCGGAAATATTTTTATGTCGCCAACACGAAAATGTTGCTGTTGCACCAATGTTGCTGTTGCTGTTGCCGCTTGCCGTTGCAACATCGCTATCGCCGACCATCGACTGCGAGGAGCAGGAGTGGGAGTTAGTCCCGGGGTCTGGGTCTGGAGCTGGCCAAAAGGTTTCGGGACTGCTGGCCCAGCATGTGGTAAGTGCGAGTACAGCGGCGATAGACTGATAAACAGCGAAAGCAACAGCCACAGATCTCGAGGGCCAGGCCAACTCCGAGGGCCAAGGCCCTTTGACAGGTCCGACACTCGGAGAAATAGGAAGCGTATCTCGAATATTAAGTAATTAAATAATAATGTTCGAATAAACCCTTGGAAAACTCTTTTGTACGAAACTCTTAAAGTTAAGATGTTGTGTTTTCTGTATCCAGCTGATTTCTATTATAAAAGTGATGGCCTTCTTATTTCTTTCATTTAAAGCTTTCACTCTAATCGATACTTTATCTTTATCTCTATCATTCCAGCCAGTGTTTTCTTATACGATGAACACTTGGTATACGATGAATATCTAACAGAAACAATAAAATATAACATAAATCTTCCGGGGTAACACTAAAAGCTATATCAAACAATGTCATTTGAAATGGAATTGTAACTAGAAATAGATTTCTGTGTCAGTTTACCATATAAAATTGGTATAGTTATCAAAAATACACTGTTTCCACTGGAATCTTGCCAGAAATTAAATCAGATTTTATTTCTAAATAAAATAAGTTCTTTAAATATTTTATTAATAATTTCTTTTTAAATATATGAAAGTCTGCTAAAGATTATATTATTTTCCGAGTGCAAGAAAGACTGGAACTCCTGGCCATTGCAGAAGTCAGTTAGCCGAACATGGACAACGTTTTCGGGACAGACTATATTAAATTACACGGGCTGCTCCTATTTCTCAATGGAAGCTCGTTGCGCGACCGAGACCGAAACCGGTTTACGTTTTACAACCTTTACAATAATCACGCCCGGCTATCACGGGAATTGTGAGTCTGGATCCCCGAAAGTCGGGTTCGGGGATGGGATGGTATGGGATCCCGATCCCGATCCCGAATCTGTGTCGTGCGTGTTTGGCAGCGAGTGCGTGTAGGCCATGTCGATGCGGGCAAAGCGCATATAATAAATTGTTGCCGCTTGGCTACCAGCTGAAGTATCTCCACGGAGCAACAGTAGCTGGCGAGCTATAAGCTCCCTAGTGAAAACGCACCCGTGCCGCGATTTTTGCGCTGGCGGTGGTTAATATTAACAACATTCGACATGTTTGCGTTTGCGTTTATTATTACCAATACTGCGATGCAGCAGCAGCAGCAGCAACAGTTGCAACAGCAACATCTGCAGCAGCAACATCCACAGCCACCGCACAGATGCAACTCGTTTTCGAGTTAAATATTGCATTACCACTGGCGACGACAACTGCAATTGTAAAAGCGCTGTAGCGCAGATCGCATATTGCCGATAGCTTGTTCTTCCGCAACGATGTTTATGCATTTGCCAAATGTTTGTAGTTTTGGCACTAGAGCTTGTTCCTTCGGTTTGTAAGTTGTGTACTTGGGCATTAAGTGCCCCAATGTGACCACCGTCAACGAACTGGGAGCGTAGGAAATGGTATTGCAGTAAAAAAAAGTATATTTCAATAGAAATAATTAATAGATTCGAAATTATTCCCCAGAATATAATCATAGTCTCGTGAATTTTGATTTTTTAAAGACGTTTTCCCTTTAAAGAGGCATACAAATGGGGTGAATAGTGATAAATCGAAATCCTATACCCCACAAATACTCGTAATCACCTCTTATATTAAGCCTGTTAACATTTCCCATTAATCATCTGCGTGAAGACCAAGCTAATATTTGTTAGGAAAACAGTAGGCAAAAGTCCAAAAGTTGAACAAGACCGAGAAACACTCAAACCTCCCCCACCCAAAACAACCATGAATGAGTGACCACTGTTGGCCACAAGACTTCAAGTGGTTAGATGTCTGATCCGCTGGATCTTAACAACCGGAGTGCGTCGTTTCACGCATCGGGAAGTGCGGTTTGCCGGCCACCAGATTCTCTGGTACCAGGTTCCATATACCCCATATACCCCATTCCATATCCAGATCCCCACCGCCATCCCCTTTGTCTGCGGGCAAATTAAATAATTCAAATTAAAATGGGACTTTGTCTTCATTACCGAGGAAATTCTGCGACTGTGTTCCCTTCACGCCAAACGTCAATGGGCCGGGTTCGCTGTGGATTATATGGTTCGGTTCGATGGGGTTCGGCCACGAAAAGGGGGTCCTGAGGGGCCTCCGGCTCCTGTGGTCTGTCGCCCTGATGCGCCACGATTTGAGCGATGCGCGTAATGACGGGTCGAGTTAATTAATTGCTGCTTCGATTTAAAAATAAACGCACGTTTGCCCGCCGCATTCCCGCCTGTACAGCGAAGAATGAATGGAATCGGAATTGGAATTGGAATCGGAATCGGATTCGTATTCCGAATTGGAGTCGGAATCGAAATTGAAATTGAAATTGACGACAGCGCGGAGTTTGAGTCGCGCCAAAGAATGCGTTCTGTCCTAGGAGAGCTAATCTACACTGGAAACGGAAACTATCTATAAAGAATATTAAAAAAAATCTATATAATATCTATAAACTATCTATAAATAATATGATAATATTGTATCTTATTTAATTTTAAAGAAATATGGTTGTTTTTATATATAATAAATTCTTTATAGTGAATTTCTTTATAGTTTTTAGTTCTCAATTTTAAATCCCATTTCTTTCTGTGCACCCTTTCATTTTCCCCCTTTTGAAAACTGGAGCTCCCAACTCCCGATGACACTTTTTTTCACAACTCGCTTATAAAGTTGTACCACTGAGGTTGCTGTTGTTGTTGGTGTTGGATGTTGCTTTTGTTGCTGGTCGTGTTGCCTGTTTGTTTGTACGTTGTTCGTATGCGTTGCCATGACTGCTAATTTGTTTGTTGTAGGCAGGGCGGCGGCCATTCAGGCCTCACACACACACATAGTCCGTACAAATACCAAGTCACAGTGCTTCCTTTTTCCTTTGCCACCCATATAAAAGTGCAAAATTTACTGTTAACGAACATTTTCAACTTTGCCAAAAAGCCAAACAACAACGGCAGCAACACAAAAACTTTCCACAACACTTACGGCAACAACAATGAGATTGGTGCGAGCAGTAAATGTATTTAGTACTTTGGCACACACAACCTCCTCAAAGACTCAAACCCCCCAAAAAGTACCACCCCAACCCCAAACCGTCACCTTGCCATTAGAAAAGCAACCCCCAAAACAACACGACAACACTTCGACATTTTCAAAAGTTGACAAATCAGTGCATGTAGCCAAGGTTCCAAGGAGCAGGATGTTCCAGGATCGGGAGCTCGGAGTCGGGAGGCTGTCCGTATCTCGGGGTTGTTTTCTCTATAATGCCAGAGTGTGATATCTGGAGTGGGGGTTCGCTTCGCCGGGGTTCGGTGCCAAAAACGAAGGAGAGTGGGTGGCTGGGTGGGTGGTCGGTCCGATTTGTAGTTGCTTTCTGCTACATTTTGTAGAATGTAGAAAACTTGCCGGGGGCAAAAGTTTTTGTAGCTCCCACAGGATATGAGCGTATACCGCACATTTGAGCCAGGCAGTCGCCTGGCAGCCCTTTGTTGGAGTGAAAACCCAGTGCGACTATGTTGTCGAGTGTGAAATTTCATGCTTGCATTGTTGTCGTTGATGATGTTGCGGCACTTAAACTGGGGAAAAGTCAATATACCATTTTGGCTACTTGCCCGGCGTCAAGTGTCTAAAAACACCCATCCGCCCTGTTTTCGGGAGGCCTGTGTGTGCTCGCTTTCGGGTTCCAGGCTCCCTCTGTCTGAAAACTGCCCTGCGTAGGGCAAGTTTAAGTGTAACTGGGGAGCCCACTCATTAGAATTTGAAAGTGACTACTGCACTTAAAATTTGCCTAAAAGAAAACATGCGGTTTTTGGACCTAACCTAATTTGTTTTCTTTTAGTTTTACATAAAAAAGAGTGTGATTTTTAAGTTTTAAGATCTTTTTTAAAATAATATAACACACATCATGGTTTTTTTTGGTTAAAGTAAATCTCTTAAGATTTGAAATCACTTCTAGCGGTGCTCAAAAGTATGCAATAAAATTTGGTATTCAAACTATTTCAGGAAAATCATTGATATTTTCAATATGATATGGAGGAAACTAGAGGAACAGCTGAACAATTTAAGGATATCTTCTTATGTACCCTATATACAATATGAAATCTATTTAGATTTGATATCACTTCTAGCGGTGCTCAAAAGTATGCAATAAAACATCTTATTCAATCTATTTAAGCCTAAATATTGAAATTTTTTATATAATATTAAGGAAAATTGTAGAGAAGTGTATTTGAATTAGAAGAACAGCTGAAAATGTTCAATATACTTTTTTTCTTTTCCTTAAAAAACAAATACCTAATTGATTCCATTAATTTCCAGTTTTCACTGAACCAAAAATAATTTCCAAAAAACTCCAGATATAGCAAAGACACAAAAGACCCATTTTAAATTAAGGCAGACATTCTCGGCAATTAACGAAATTGATTTCTCCGAGTGTCAGCGAACAGCGAGTGCAGGATGCAACATATGCGCCGGGGTCGAAGTCAATTTCGGACTTAAGGATAAACAGATAAACGGATGAATGGAGCGGCGTGGAATGGGGGGATGAAAGGAGGGCGGACAGCCTGACAGGCTGTCACTTGCGTGTTGACAAATTTATTAATAAGGTACGAGGCGGCATCGGCCGTCGACGCCCCCAAAAACACTAGATGAAAAACTGGGAACTGAGGCAGAGAAATGGTAAACGGAAAATGGAAAACACCGGGCGCGGCCTGGGTTCGGCCTATTTGTTAGCGGGCGGCGCTCTTCAAATGTTTCCAGCCATTTGAAATGACAGCGGTGCACCATCCTCCGGAGTCGTCATCGTCATCGTCATCCACCTTCGAACCGGAGTCACATTCGGAGTCGGAGTTTTTTTTTTTTTTGGGAGCGGGATATATATTCCCGCGCTGCGGCAAACTGACAGCCGCTTGACAGCTCGTGTCAAAGTAATGAATCCACCGCATTGAGCAGACACTTTTACAACTAGGCTGCCTCTATATCTGCATGTACATCTCTATACGGCCCTAGATGCGAAGAGAAATCGCTCCAGTTTAGCGCCGGCGGCGGCTGAAGTGACTAATTACGACCCCGGATGATTTATTTAGCAGATGCCACGACCCGACCTGTTCTGTCTTCTAAACGCTGCCATCAATACGGCCGTGTAAATCCGCCAGTGATCTCAAGTGCCCCGGCCACATGACACTTCAATCACATCCCGAACTAAATTGCTGTGTCAGCGGGCGGATGGTATAATATACCGCCTGAATCGGAGATTACTGATCGATGCTTTTCGCTGAGACTTTCATAATTTGTCCGCTAAATTTATACAGAGTGCCAGCTACCGGTTCTCTAATTTTATCACATTATCCCCTCAAAGTAAACCAGTTCAAATGCAAATTTCGTTTTGAATTTTTAATCGAGCATGTGTTTGATTAGGCGAAACACCAATGGTGGACAGCGATTGCTTTTAAATCACTCCGCGGGGCGATAATATTTAATCGCACATTAGTGTTCACAGAGATCAGCAGAAATATTCATTCCACCCGCTCGAGTTCGAGTATTGAGTGTTTAGTCACAGCAACTACTTGTGCAAGCGCAGCTATATTCGCATTCGACTTCATCTCCGGTAGTGAGTGGCATTCTGAATACTCAACGGGCCATTCATTAAACTCTCAGTTTCAATTTCACAGTCGTCAGCTCGTTTCGAGTTCTGCTTCTGTTTCTTTTTTGCCCCCCAAAGCCCAGTGCCGTCAGCTTTTAAGACTTTTTTCTTTTTGGCTTGTAAGCAAATAAATTTATGTGTTCACTTTTGAATGCGACATTTTATCGGATCATATTTAATGGGCGCTGTTAGTTCGTCCGGCGCAGGAGGCCTCGACAAAGGAGGGCCGAAATGCCCACCGACTCGGAGACAAATTTGAACATTTCATTTGGAGTTTTTGAAGTGAATACCCGTGTCAGATTAAACGATTTTAAGAATTAAATTGAAGGGAATTTGAAATTTAAACGGAACAAGGAAATTACCAACTTCATCGGTTTTAAATTACTAGAAATACCAGAAATACTAGAAATCTAGTATTTTGTACACACTTTTTCAAAACAAATGTTAACCGATTCGGTGACAAACTTGAACATTTCATTGGGAGTTTTAAAAGTGAATACCCGTGTCGGATTAAACGCCTTTAAGAATTAAATTGAAGAGAACTTGAAATTTAAACGAAAGCAGAAATTACTAGAATACTAGAAATACTATAAATCTAGTATTTTGTACACACTTTCCCAAGACAAATGGCACCACAACTTCAACAAGTACAAGGAATGCACATTAATCAATTTCCTCTTTCTATAATTGTTTTGCCCCATTCAATTACATTCCTTTTAACAGTTTTACAGACAATTAAAAATAAGATACACATTGAATAACATCTCTCCCATTCCAAAATTTCCTCAAAAACAGAGAATCGGGTCAAATACATTGTATGTTAGTTCGATTGACTGGTAAATGCAGTTTGAGTTTCTCCGATTCCAACTAAAACCGAGAACCCAAACCAAACCAATCCAAACCGAAACCAAAACAACTGGGTGTCCAGTCCTTGGGCTCCGCATGTGGTCCCCGAGAACATTGTGTCCAAATAGAATTGTTGGCAAACAAAGGCAAATTACATGATGCTATTAGAAGCGATGCGAACAAAGGGCCGACGGCGAAGCGCCGGACATGTGGTGACCAAGACGTGCCACAGTCCATTGTCCATAAATTCGGATCGGTATGGGAATCGGGCATCAGGCATCAGGCATCAGGATGCCTATGCCCCGACTCAATTGCCAGATCGAGTTAAGCCAGCCATATTTCGCAACTGCACAGACCTGCACAATGTGGCTTGAAATATCACCAGGGGGAACGAAAGGTCAGGCGTAGGCTTAGGCCCTAAGTACCGGGGACCCGTGGCCCCCAAAGGCCCCTGACAAATCGCTCCAAGCGAGGCTCTCCTGTAGACCCGGCCCAAGGCACAAGTTCGGAAGCATAGACGACGCGGGGTTCGGTACTCGGTGTGCACGGTACACGATCAAATGACGACGCGACTTCAACTTCAACTTCAGCTTCGATGGTGGTCTCCCGCTCCTCGAGTCGACAAATTCACAAATTTATTGCGCCATTGTTCGGGCCATATGACTTATGAACAGGCTTTATTATGCACAGCGAACAATATGGTTCTAAAACCGAAACAAATATTTTAGAAGATTTTCGAAAAAATGTAATAAAAGTTTTGAAAGTGATATTCTATGCAAAAAACTCTCCTTTCATAAAAAAAAATTTTTTTGTAGGTTTTTCCTAGGAACGGATTTTTTCATTCTCTTCATTATCTTTAATCTATAAAATAGCCAAAACTAATACTGAATATTTTTGAGATGATCTATTTTGAATACACAATGTTTTAAATCCTTCATAGCTGAATGATTTTAAATTCCACTCTTCGATTGCGTTTTTTTCTCAGTGTAACCCCTACTTTTGTCCCCACAATTCCTTAAATTTTTCACGACTGAGTACACTTACCGGATTGGCGTAGAACGGCGGCTGATCCGCTGCGATGCCGGAGAGGTAGGCGGACATGCCCTCCGGATAGACGCCCAGCGGCACTCCGCCGGCGGCGGCTAGTCGCTGGTAGTTGAGCATGTCGTACTGGCAGGAGCAGATCGTCTGGCCGCTCACCGGATCCGTGTAGATGGTGCGGCCGGTATCACAGCATCGGTTGGGCGGATTTCCCCCACCGGGCGCCGGTGCCCCTCCGGGGGCGGAGGAGTGCGGACCCGGGGGCGGGGCGCCGACCAGCGAGAGGGCGGGCAGGCCGGCGGACGGGCCGCACGGCGAGGTGGAGCGGGCGCCCGGCGGCACCGTCGAGGTCACCATGCCACTGTGGCCTGGCCCGGCGATTCCGGGCGCACTCAGCGGCTGGGCGGCGGGACAGGCGAGCGTGGGCAGCGTCGAGGGCGGACTCTGCGGAGCGTTGGTTGGAGGCGTGTTGGGCGACGAGGTGGCAAGGTGAGTTGAAACGGCATTCTGCAAGTAAAATAAAGTGGGGAAAATGGTTAGAAAACTTTAAAAGATTGGGAGTACCCCTAGATATAAAACTAATATTTTGTATCACCTATGATCCTGACTTCCTCTCTCTTTATTTCTATCTATTCGTTATTTTTTGAAGCAAAAAGATGATAGCCTTTGCAAATAGAAAATGATAAATAATTTTTAAATTCTTCGATAATTTCAAAAATATTTTTTAAAAAATCAAAAATTATTAAAAAGTTTTAGATGCAATAATAATTTTATAGATATATAACATAACTGGATATTTGGTATTGAAAGATATGAATACTCATTGTACATTGAAATAATTTAGTGTTAATATCAAGGACTTTTTTACAAAATATAGATAGTCCTTACCCAAAAATAAATATAAACAAGCGCTATTCCCAAAAAGGAGACTAATCTAAAGCGTTGTTCTTTCAAAGAGTTTCCCTTCTCAGATATTTATTTCATAAATTAGATTATACGACTTTGGTCTCTTCCAATCCATTTCTCAAGTTTATGGCGGCCCATTAAAGCGCTGCTTCTGCGCTGGATAAAAAGGCCCCATAGACATGGCATGGGTCTACTGTGCCCTGCTACTAGCTGGCACTAAAACTTAATTAAAAACGTTGCCCCTTATCAGCGCGATAAGCGTTCGTCTCTTCAGTGGGTTGTGGGCTGTCCACGGGCCCTTCAGATCCCCACAGCACAGAACTGAGAACCGAGAACAGGGATCCCGAACCGCTGTGTCTTCAGTCAATAAAACGAAACTCTACCCCCAGCTCCGCTTTCCGGACCCAAACACCAAACCCCAAACCCCTTTCTCCCCGACGATCTTCAAAGTGGGGCCGCCATTACCAACAAATCATGTTTTCGATTGACAACATTGATTTAAATTACACAGCCGATTGCTGCCAACGACGACAGCGGCAACAGCAACAGCAACAACTGCAACGACAACCAGCAACATCGACAACGAGCAACGGCAACGTCCTAAGAGCAATTTGATTGCAAGTTGTCCAATGACTGCCTGGATCGGGCCTCTATATAGTATACTCTATAGGGTATAGCATGTGTGTGTGTGTGTGAGTGCGCACATAAGCCTATCGCGCACTTTTGTCAACACTTTTAGTCAACTGCAACAGCAACAACAGTGGACAAGAGCAACGTACACATTCGCACATGCGACATGGGGAGACAAACAAGTTTCAGGTTTGTTTATCGCTGCCTCTTTGGTTAACTTCTCCACTTCTTGGGGCCGCTCTTCCCGTTTAACATTTTACAAATGATCCGAGGCGTAAGATACGATTTTTATCGCAGGCCGGCGGTCACAGAGCTGCATGTTGTATCGGTCGTGATTGATACCGCCGCAATGTGTTGCTGTTGGGATTCAATGTTGCTGTTGGTATACGATGTTGCTGTTGGTGTTGCGTCTCGTGCTTTCATCAAGTGACAACTCAAGTGGCCCTATGCGATTAAAAATTAATTCCCGGTGTTTGCCGGATGGATGGATGGATCCACTATACGCTTCCTTATCAACGGGCTCTTTGAATCAGCCGCCGATGATTATCGACTATCTAGCTGCAGTGTGTATATATCTGGACTCCAAAGTGGTCAAAGGAAATTTATTATATTTTTGGGGTAGCCATTGTAGAGGGTATAGAATGACAGCCATTCATGTCACTGGGCATGTTTGCTTAAAGAGCATTTAATATTTTTGTGATATTCTGTTTCAGCCTTCGTGTTGCGCCACAAGTTGCCTCTTGCACTCGAGTGTCGAGTGTAAGTGATTACATTTTGGGGGCCCCAATATTAACTGGTCATATTTGCCAGTGGATCGAATTACCGAGGATTATTATGGCCGCAAAGGAGGGGGGAAATATGGCCGAAAGTGCGATGTTGTGACCTTGCCATTTCGGTTAACAACCAAAGACACAGCTAAGAGAGATTTTCCGAATTGGCAGACAGTTTTTCTAATGTAGCACACTTGTGGTCCTGACATTTTCATCAGACATTTGGCAAAACACTCGATCCGAACATTTTGATCTGTTTTATTTTTAAATCCATGTCTTCCGTTTGCCAAATCAAAATGTTCGAACCCGTAGTAATCCCACTGTTTGTGCACTAATACATGTGTTGATGATCTTTAAGCGGATTTTTGCGATCATCAAACGGGTTTTCTTTCTCTAAGTGCCACTATTCCAAATGCCATTAAGTGGGGCCATCTTACAAGTAATAATACTGAAAACAAATTGAAATACGCACCATTACTAAACAGATACCGGTTTCATTACTGTGCACTGTCATTTAATATTAATTTTTGCTTTTAACTAAAACTATAAAGCAAATCTTAAAGTTACGATGCACCGATGCACACTGTATATGTATAATCCGAGCGTGATTTGTGATTGATCCGAACTAGTTTTTAATGCTGATTCCGGTTAAGTTGCGGTTAACTGTATTGTTTTGTTTTTTTTTCTTTCGTTTTCACTGCTTATGCACTTTATCCATTCACCGACGGCTAAAAGGAGCTGGCCAACTCGAGTCAGCCGGCCAACAGTTCGATTGCCAGGCGCTGCTGTAGCCAGTAAGTCCGTTAAATCCGACGGGGGGTTAAGTAGCGGTTAAAAATCAATCGGAGGAGCGGTTCAGGAGGATTCTACAGGGCGGTGCAGAGTAGTGTAGCATCTGGATCTGAGTCCGATTCTGAATACCGAGTTCCGAATTGCGAGTGGCGAGTTCCGAATCCAGCTCGCAGTACGACGGCGAGCGGCGGGAGCAGAGAGCACTAGTTTCACACTGGCAGCACTGCGGCGGACACGAACGATACGAACAATCTGCGTAACAGTCAAAAGTAGACTAACATGAGTTTCTTGAGCAACTACAAAGTGTACGACAAATGGGAATTACACGACAACCGACAATCGAAAAACAGCGCAGCAACAGCAGCAACAACACAGGCCCACGCACCACCACAGCTGCAGCCCCCTTGGATTTATCTCTGCATCCGTGTGTATCTGTGTGAGCGAGAGAGCGAGCCAAACGGGTTTCTCCCCTGGTTTTCTACTTCGTTTTTCCCCTGGTATTCGTGCGAAGAGCGCGCGCTCTCTGCGAGAGTATTTGGAAAAGTATCTGTGAGTGCGGCAAAGTATCTGTGAGTGTGTGAGCGAGTGAAAAAAAGTGGCAAACGAGGCGGCACGACGACAACACGAACGACGGGCAACAACGGCAATAATGATTATCATTATAAGTGGGCTGGCGCTCTGGCGGTGTGTGTGGCGAAAAGCACTGGGGATTGGAATCGGAATCGGTATAGAGTAGAACCCCCCTCCCCCCTAGCACACCACCTAAACCCCTTGCTAGAGGGGCGTGCGAGCGAGACAGAGCGAGACCGGTTGGGTAGCCACTGCCAGAGGGGGGAGGGGGGAAAAAAGTATCTACCGCCTGTGTGACCATAAATAAAGTATCTGCCAGCTGCGGCCGGTGCGAGCGGGACGGCTATAGCTGGCCACGAATCGCATTCAACGGCAGCAACAGCAGCAATATCGCCAGTTGCTCGCGTTGGCTGTTGTGTTGCCCGCGTGCAAGCGAGACAGCAGCAGCAGGCGGCGGCAGCAGCGGCGGCAGCAGCAGCAGCAACACCGAGAGGCAGAACATGAAAAAATTAACTTAACAACTAGAAAAATGGCTGTTATTGCGTGTTGTTGTAAATGCCGATGTATGTATTTGTAGGCGATGTTGTTGTAGGCGATGATGTTGCTGCTGTTGTTGCTGCTGCTGCTGTTGCAACGCTGCTACTTGATGTTGTTGCTGCTGCTGCTGTTGCTGCTGCCGCAGTTGCTGCTGCTGCTGCTGCCGTGGGTGTTGCTACGTGTAGTTGTTGCCATAAACAACACAACAACAACAGCAGCAACAACAACAACACGAACGTCGCGACGTATGAAAGCAAAGTGTTTACGCTCGCTTCTCGCTTTTCGCCGCTGATGATGAAAAAAGAAAAGCCTGATGAACATGAACGAGCGACTCGTGAAGAGGTTGGGCCAACGCAGCGCGATGGGTAATGTTTTATCATCCGCCTCTGCCGCAGTCGCAGCTGACGTTCCCCCCCTCTTGACCGCTTTGGCTGGATTGGTGGCATCTTTCGCGCTGCTCCAGCAAAAACGACACCGCAGCTGCCGTCGCTGCTTTTGCTTCTGCTTCTGCCTTTGCTTTTGGCCTGGCTGCTACAACATACGCTCTTACATTTTATTATGTAGGTATTTGCTTTTTGTTTTCGCCTCCTGCCGTGGCGTTTCTTTAACTTTTTCTAATTAATTGAAACGCCACTCGAGAGGAGTGACGGCAGCTGTTAGAGCGGGACGGCGTTTATGTGCTACATATGTATCTAGTACGTACTACCCACCGAGCACCGAGTACTGAGTACTGCAGTACATTCGAAAGCTACTTTGTCGTTCCCGGCAATGGCAATCGGTGGTTATCCGCCGCCGCCACTCCCCCACCCCCTCCTCGTTTTGGCCGCCCGCCCACCTGAGCTCGGTGTCGCACACGCAGTAAACAAATTCTTACAACATTTAAATGAAGTCACCAGGAGCTTTATCCTTTTCCATTGGCCCCCGACATTAACGATTAGTTTTTCGATAGTCATTTATTAGGGGTTTCCTTGTCCGCGGGGACGACGGCTTGTAGGTTTTCATGAAAATTAATGGATCGAGAGTGCCAAAATAAAAGTTTAACCAACCACCGTATTAAGGTCATAACATGAGGTTAAGATACTTTTCTTGAACAGGAAATGACTTTAATATTTTCCAGGACAGAAAAAAAATGTTTTATTATGTGTTATTTGACAAAATATATATTATTTTTAACTTTTTAACTTTTTTTTTTTAAGTTTTAATTAAATAAACATGGGTAAATATTATAAGGATTTATGATAAAAAATGATTTAAGAGATTTCTGATCACAGAAAACACAACATTAATAATATTTTATTAATTTTATTTTTTAATTTTGTGTTATGCTAAAATATATATATTATTTTAAACTTTTTAATTTAATTTTTTTATTTTAATTTGATAAACTTAGACCAGTATTATATGAACTCATGATAAAACGTCTTTAAAGAGATATATGATCACAGAAAGCACAACATTTGTAATATTTTTCATCAGGTTTGTTTTAATATCTAAAGTTATAAAGAAAATTAAGGTCAATTTTCTTATAAAAACAAAATATATCTTAAAAAACATAAAATTTTAAATTTTAAAAATATTTTTTTTGTTAAATAAATTTTTTTATACATTTTAAAATTTAATTTTACCCTATAATAAATCAACGTTGAAAAAATCTAAGACTTTTTTCGTATCTCGTACCTTTAAATTGAAATAAAAAAGGTATGTTAAAGGCTTTTGTTGAATACTTGTTAAGAAAAAGAAAATGGTGTTTCCTGGTTAACCCACTTTAAGTGACTTTTACGATCCGTATCTGTATCTGCCATCAGTATCTTCTTTTTAATTCGGAGCGACATTAATTGGCTCGCGAGCAACAAATTCAGATCACGTTAACCCATTGGCGCGCCTACAAAATTGCCGTCGCCTTCTGTGCAGAAACACAGCGGCAACAACTGCAACAACAACACTGGCAACCGCAGCAGCAGCAGCAACTTCTCCCATGGGCGGGGAAAATGGTGGAAAACGGGGGGCGAAGGGGTGTAACATTGGCCAGCTAGCAGTAGCAACCTTTTTCGAGGCGGGCTTACTGGCGCTAAGAGTGCCGAGAAAGAGTGAGACAGATTGCAGGGGAAAAGTTGCCCCAAATGGCCGCAAGCAAAAGCGGGAGGGCAAGATGATGCCAAAGCCAACTCCCCGAAACCCAAAAACCCCCCTCGCCACTGAAACCCCTCTCCATCTCCAGTAGTCGTTAGTCGCAGTCGATCCAAATCCAGAAACAACGCCAGTCTTTGTTTAACGATTTTTATATTTCGAACACGAGATATATTTGTATCCTTTGTACTTCGCTTGTTGCCACAGCGTACGAGTATCTGTGTGTGTGTCGCTCATGTAGCAGTTGTATCTGTAGTCGTACGGCTTGTATTGATGGCTTCGCTTCGCTTCGTTGGGCTTCGTATCTTGGGGATACGTAGCGAAGACCCCCCCCCCTCTCATTGTATCTCTTCTTGTTTGCAGATAGCTCGAGCTCGAGCAGCTGAAACGACCCGACCAGACCAATGATGATTGTGAGTCGAGAGCGCCAAGCCAGGCACACCATTTTTCGTATCTATGTATCTTTGTATCTGCAAGCGCGTGTTGCGGTGCGGAGTGCGTACGCGTACGAGTACGCGTCTACAAACGTCGACATGAATTTTAATCTAATAGATACAAATGAAAAGGTGTTTGTGTGCTCCGCTCCGGTGTAATCGCTTTGACTCGCCGGGCTTTTGGGGCGTATAGTTGCGGTCGGGTCGGGCCTTCCTTCCCAAGGAGCATTCGAGTATTGATTCGTTTGCAGCCTTCGGTGGGGATTTTATTGCCTCCCCCCTCCCCCGCTCCACGCTTTCCCGGAGGACTTATCTCGGGAGTTCCCTTGAGCCTGCGGTTATGCCTGTGCCTGTGCGACGGCTGGATTTTGCCTCTTTATACAATGTTTTTGATTGATTTTCTTCGAGGAGGTTTATTGAAGAGCAGTGAAAACTTGTAATAAGTACCGAATTCGAGGATTCTTATGGAAGGAAAGTAGTGAAGGTTAGGGGTCGGCAGATTTCAGGCACTTGTTCTGGCATTTAATAATCAATGAAAGAAGTTTAATTAATTTTGTGATGGATATTAAGATGTTAGGAAAATATAGTTGACTGATGACAAAATTAGATGAAATTTATAAGAAAAATATAAAGATATATAAACGTTTTTTTAGTTTTAATATTGTTTTAATATAATATTATGAGGTTGGGTAATATTTTTAGTTTTTGTTCATTTGGTTCTTTAGTTGAGAACCAATTAATGTTTATTTAAAAATAAAACTAATATTTAAAAATATTTTTTTTTTTAATTTAAGTATTGTAATAATAATATTATGAGGTTAGGTAATATTTCAAGTATATGATCTTTATGTTCTTTAGTTGAGAACCAATTAAATTTATTTATTTGGGAAAATGGTTTTACATTTCTTTTTTGATATATTTGTTGTCTAAAGATCAGCTTAATTAGTTAAGGATACATATATATATGGTTTCAAAAGCTAACCTTATTTAAAATATATAATTTTAATGGCAGTTTTTGTAGATTATGCTTTAAAAATCAATCCTTACTAAATATTGAAAAAAATCTAGAAACGTTTTTGTTGTAAGCTTTAAAGCTATTGAAGTTAAATAAAAAAGGAATGAAATGATTGAAGATATTATTTAATGTTGTACATAAAAAGTAATTAGAAATATTATTAGTATTGAAAGAACAGGAAGAACATATTTTCTTGCTGGGGGAGGAGCAACGGGAAGCGCCTGCCGTCTTGGCGATTACACGGCTGCAGTCCGAGATGTTGCAAGTGGCAAGTGGGCCAAGACGCAGCCAACCAGCTAACCGACCAACCAGCCATTAATGAACGACCAGCCGTGTGGAAGACAAAAGTGCTCTTCTCTATCTGTAAATCCGAATCGGTGGGTCTGCAGCTTGGACACTGAGATTGAGGACCGTAGTTGGTAAATGGGGGTCCCAGCCTCGAGTGCCTGTGTGTCTGTGGACGGGGAGGTGTACATCTGCAGTGGTACCTGTATGCACCCCGGGGCAGGGTTTAATGCTCGGAGTGTAGCAAACAAACCAGATAGATACTGATGCTCTCTATACGGCATACAGCGCACAGCACACAGCGTACAGCATACAGCCATCATCGACATGCGATGAACATGGAACAAGTTGTACACAGATAATCATAAATAAACGAGGCACCAGCGACGAAAAAGTCCGAAAGGTACGAGAACCGAAGACACGACAGACAGAGAGAGAGGACGACTGGGCGAAGATACTTGGGGGGGTGGTGGCTCTACGATTTTTTCCAGCTTGTTTTTCTCGGGTTTTCCTTTTTTTTTCTTGCTCCCCAGGAGCAGAGCGAGCGAGCACGAGCGCCGGAGCTAGCGCCAGTTCGGGGTTCGATTGGCACATCCAACAGATACAGATACATCCTACGAGGCCATGGCTGCAACCACATCCCTGCTGGCAATCGTAGAAACACACAGGCAGCACAGATAAAAAGATACTTTTGCACGGCGACACTCGCTCGGGTGTTTTGGCCAGAACGAGAGGGACTATGGGCACTTGGGAATTCTGCTCGTTGAAATCAATTTCGCCAACCTAATTAGAAAGAGCGCTCATCAAAAATAATAAGGGTTAAGCTTAGTAGAATGACCAATTAGATCAAACTTTTAGATACTTTTTTTTTGAGGGGGCCGCAAAATGTAATTAAATTTAAAAGGGCAAGAAACTTTTTTTCCCAGCCCCAAAAACCCATTTTCTTCACTTTTGTTTTGTTATTTTTTTGGACGGGCTGTGGTTGGATGTACACGTAATAAATTTAATCATAAACCGAAATAAGCGCGTTTAACCACGCTATCTTTTTATTCGTTCATGGGCGCGTGCAGGTCCCGAAAAAGTTTTAGAGGGGGAGGGGTTGGATTTTCAGTGGAGAAAGTGGTTCGGGGGGTGGGTGGTTTAGACCCATGGATACATAGAAATATCTATATCCCAGGAGGGGCTGAGCGAGAAAGAGAACGAGAACGAGACCGAACAAAATGTAACTGATGTTTCTGTGTTTTTTCGGCCGTCTGTTGCCACCTCCCGCAAAAAAGCGGCCAACACCCCTCTCGCTCCCTCTTGGCCAGATTTCAATGTTGCTACTTCATTTTTATCGCGTTAAGAGAATATTGGACATGTGTGCGCTGCCCCCCAACCCCTCTCAGCTTACCGCTTTTGGCCATAAAACATTCTACCATAGATTGTTACCTTTGGCAACTTTTCCTCCTGGCGGTTTTATCGTTTTTTGTTAGGCTTAAGTGTTTATCTTGGCTCTTTTCATTCGACTTTTCGCTCGTATCTAACAGTTGTTCGTGTTGTTGCACTCGCTTCAACATGCACAGGGCGTGGCTTACGGTCAGCGAAAATGGAATGGAATGGAATGGTATGGTATATCATGGCATGGCATGGAAAACGGAAAGCGGAAAAAAGGAAAAAGTAAGGCCGCTCCTAGGGGAAGCAGCCGGCTATGTACTCGCTCAAGGGGGTTGCACACGTACCACTGCCTTTTTCAGCTTTTTCCGCTTTCATTCCGCCATGCAGGAGCTGCATGAGGACCTCCGAGGGATGCGACTGCGGCATCTCGACGGATTCGTGAGGGGATGCATTGTCATCGCATGCCGTGCAGTTGTTGTCGGCTCTCCTCAACCACTCGGACATTACGCAACACGGAAAATTGGTAGCACGTCTAGGTAGTATTTTGTAGCCATCAAAACTTTTTATTTCCATCGATTTTATTTCGCAGTGACAGCCAGTTTTGCTTGCTTCAGCATTAAATCAAGGTAAAAGTAAACAAGTTTGCACGGCTTATTTATTTTGGTTTGACCTCAAGCTGTTTGATCTTATGGTTTCTTCAACAAAATGTATGCCTTTGAGATGATTTATAAGCTTAGAGGGTTTAAAGAGGGTCTTTTGAACCAATTTTGCTAAGGTTTTATACTATGTTAAAGCAATTCTTCCTACAAATATTTTATAAACCGAAATATTTAAGTCACTAGTTTTATTATACACAGTGTAAAGGCACACATTTTTGAGAATATGTTTAATTAAGCTATTATATTATGATAAATTGTTGATAATAATAGTAATTCTTCAAGGTAAAAATGATAGTAATTCTTCAATGTAAGTAGGAATCACTTTTCTTAGAAGAATTATTATTATTATTATCATTTTGTAACCTAACATAATGAATGGTAATAACTCCTGAAATTTTAAATATAATTTTTTTACCGATTTATATCCAAATATAAAAATATTTGTATTAATAAAAAGCATAGTAAACTACCCTTAAGCCTTTAAATTATCCCCAATCTTATCTTAATAATTAAATGATCGCTCCAAGATATGAAACCCTCTCTTCTTAGCATATCACACAAATTTCTTATCATTTGGATACTTCAATTAACCGACGCAACAATTGCGCCAGATTGTCAATATCGTCTTTCATAAACCAATAAAAATGAATAGCTTAATGGGATCTGTCGAAGTTCCGCACTCGCCGGGCGATAAAGTGGAAGATTTACTTTTTAATAGACTGCCGGCGAGCTGGAGCTCTTTGCAACGCCAATTGACAGCGGCAAAGATTTTAATTTCACATGTTGACTGCGGACTTTGTTTATTTTATGAACTTTATTAACGCTCTCGCACGTTAACGGCTTCACGCCGACCAGGGAGTTTCTCGCCCAAGGGGGAGTAAGGGGTGCCCAGAACCCCACAACTCAGATACCCGGTCTAATATTAATAACAAGCTTGAACCTAATTCCTTATGATAAATGATATAAGTCAACAACCCTCGACTTGCTCGCGATGCTCCCCCATTTTCGCTTCTGTTACCACAATCGCAGTCGTTTTCCCGCTTCTGCAGACCGGCGGGGGAGGTGGATAAGTTCGGGGGACGGGGGAAAAGCGAGAGGAACTCGGGCAGACAAGGAGAATTTCATTTACACGCGGCGGGATAATGTTCTGATGATGGCATGTTTTTTTGCATACAAAGTATGCAAACGCAAAGAAGCGGAAAATATTTATGAAATTGCCGCAGAACTGGCAAGCGAATGTCGTAAAAAGTTGGAAAATTAGATTTTTTCTGTGTTATACACAGGCCGAGGGCTTTCCACCCCCGAAAGTGGGCAGATAACAATGCCAAAAGATGGGGAGTCTGGGATCGAGAGAGATATTTATACTACGTTAAATATTTGCCAACACTCAACTGAAGCATAACAACTCAACTTGAGCCGAGGATTCTCCGTTGTCGACTGCTGAGTGGACGTTCTGGAGTTTATTACTGGGTGGTCTTGTCGCTTAATGCCCAAGTTTTAAAGCCCATTTCACTTAACACTTCTCGTACACGATGACTTCTGCCGATTTGGCTTGGGTTAGGCTCGAAATCTTAACGGCCTTCTCTAGCCAGGTGTTTTTTTTTGGGGGCCCACCAATCTGCAATGCAAAATAATGTGGGATATTATTATCGCTGCCATCACAATCGCCACAGTCATCGCCAGCGGAGCCAACACCAAACGCTGCGTTTCATAATCGGATTAACTGCGGTGGGTAGCGGCATACAATATTCCCTGAATTTATGTAGACCCATAAATCGTGGTAGGGTTTTTGATTGGTCTCTGCGCGAAATGGAAATACCATAGAGGAAAAGCACTCGCGAGCCCATCTAATGTGAGTTTCATACGGAAAAGTAATTTACAGTGTCGAACTCTGCGATGCACAATGGACTTTCTACTTCTCAAGTAGACTTTATTTCGGGTTTGGTTGAGTGAGTTATGTGTCAGGGAAGACGAGGTTTTTTTTGGTAAATGGATTAATAATTATTGAGGTACTCACTTAATCAAGATTAATACGATGCAAGGTGTTGTCTGGGAAAAGTATTACCCATTTTTAGAGTTAAATCCATTAAAATCTTAATTTTTGTAAAACTATTCAGATTCTTTATCAATATCATCATATTAAACATCATAATTTATGATGGTAGCTTTTGGAATTTTTAATATTATTTTTTAAGTTAAAGAAAAATACTTAAGAAACTACCTTTAAGCCTTTAAACTATCCCCAATCTTATCTTAATAGATCTTTTTGCATGATCCAGGATACGAAACACTTTCATCGTTATATTACTTCAATTTCGTATTATTTGAAAACGTTAAATATCTTCATATTACATTTATATTAAAAAAATATTCAAAACTATTCTTATTCACATTTTTAATCAATATCATTATTATAATAAAAAATGGTTTAATTATTAAATTTTTTTAAAAAACCTTTTTATTCCTTAAAGATAGACTTCAAATTCGTATTGCAATTTAAAAATGTACCTATAAAAAATACATATTTATATTGTAATAGATAGTATCCCAAAGGTGTTTGCCAACCGAGATAGCAAACAGAAAAAAGAGATGGTTATTCGACTGTTTGATTTGTTTAGTAACGTCGAAATCACATTATTGGTAAATGTTGTGCTACGAAAGTGGAAGAGTTTGATTCCGAATGAGTACACACGATTCTTCAAACACGAAAGGTCAACCTGACAAACTGCCGTGTTTAATGAAGTTTTAATGAAACCGAGACCTGATTGGCGAGGGCTTTGCTTTGCTTTGCTTTGGGTAAAGTGCCCACCGCTGGCCATTCTCATGAGGCGTTACTTTTGTTTGGCCTGGCAAACAAACTTTTATCACCTCGGCTATTTGCCTTCACTTATCGCGCCACAGCCACAAATACTGTGTGCTGTGTGTTGCCGCAGAGTACACACTGTACTTTAGAAGTCGTGTTAATGTGCGTAAGTGTGAATCGCCGCATTGGTGGAGTAAATATTCGTGTATTTAAACCAACGCCTCGTTGGCATCTGCCGATTGTCTTGCCTTCAAGTGCGCAAAGCCCTTCGAAAACCCCAGAGACAAACCATCCCATGGAGGCAGCAGCAGCCTCTGTATCAGATGCTCATGTTTGGAGATCCCATACCATGCCATACAATACCATACCATACCATTCGCACACTCACATTCGGCCTCGCACTTAGCTATTTAACGTGTTTTCATAATTGATTGCTAAACTGTTTTGTTTAGACCTTTGCATATATTTTTATGCAAATAATTACGGGCGAGCACATAATGGGTTGCTGGTTCGGTTCTCTGTGTGTCGCAGCTCCATTCCGGTGGTGGTTGCTCTGCTTTTTGGTCTCTGGTATTCGGGATTCGGTATTCTGTATTCGGGATTGGGACTTGGATGCATGCTCGCTTTGTTTGCGAACATTTGGTTTTGTCATTAAAATATTTTTGGTTTTGTTCAGATTTCGCCGCAGTCCTTATCACAATGTACTATGCTCCCCTGCTCTTTGGGTTCCTTTCTGCCATGCAAGCACACATATATCATTTTATTTTATATTCTATTTTACTCCGCCTTTTTTTGTCAGCGAACTTTTTGGCGCTTTTCTATTTTAATTTCAGGAGGCAGCGCCGGGTTTAATTATGCTGCGGCCAGAGTATTTTTGTCTCGTCTCACTTTTTGTTTAATGATTAACAATAACGCAGTCTTTCAGAGACAACCAGCCTGTCGGGATCCGCAGGATGCGGTACATCTGCATGTGTGCATATTTATATTAAAAAAGTTTCCAACAATATGCCATTATCTATGCTTATTACATATTATGCTGCGACTGCTGCTGCCTCAAGAAAAGAATTTTCAATTGGCCAAAAGGGAGAGGAAGTTGGTTGGCAAAGATTTTCCTGGCAGGCAGTATTTTGTACTTGAATTGAATTAAATGCTTAAAGGTTCGTGGAGAATACAAATGAAACATAGTTTAACTATTGAAATTCATTGTGTTATATTAATTTCATACTAAATATTAAAGTTAAAATTAAATTTTAACACTCCACAGAAAAAAAAACCGATATGAAATAGGATCAATTCAACTTTGTTTTATATCAATAAAAAGTCGATATGATTAATGTCAAATTTATTATTTAAACAAATTAACTTGATATTATATCATATGAGCTATTTTATTTTAAAATACCAAAATTTAGTATATTTTAAACAAGTAATAATAATATAATAATAATTATAAATATGTTTAACATAATTTTTATTAATATCAAAATGATATGAATGAATTGACCATTAAAAAAATTAAATTTACCAGATATTTTTAAAACTCATTAGTTTAAAATTAATGTACACAATGAAAAACCAATACCAAAATAAGTCACCAATCGGGTATATATCAGTTTTAGTCCGTTCTGTGGACATATCAAAATTATATTTTCAAAAATATCATTTTGTACGGATTTTTTAAAGATTTCGTAAGAATAGATATGAAAAATTGAGGAGACAATATCAATCCAATATTGTTCCGTGTTTTCTTTGTGTTCAAATAGTTAAGATTCTATGTTTTTTTTCGGTGAAGTAGTAAGAGAAGATGTTTTCGTTTCTGACATAGAAGTAGTATAAATTAGCTGCTGCAAACAAAAAAGACAGCTCATTTTTGTCCCCATAAACAAACAGAAAACGTCAGGTGCTGAAAAGGCGATTGAAATCCCGCGGACAAGTGAAAAGGACGAGGTGCATTATGTTTTCCGTGCGAACAAGTCGCCCGAAAGGAAATCCGCTTACAATAATTAAAAAGTTGCAAGTTTAAGCATTAACTCGGCGAGTGCGCAAATATGGGCGAACGTAAGCGGATTTCGCATTAACTGCAGACAATCGGCAAAACAAACTGGCCGGCGGTGTGGTCCTGGTCGGTCCATCACCTAGGACTCGCATCCTCGTCCCCGGCAGATGGAAATTAGAATGGGCCTGGCTGCAAAAGAGACATCACTAGCAACATTGCAATTATTAAACGGATGAAAACAAACAATGTCGCACAAAAGGGAAGTGACGGTGACAGGCGACGGCAAATAATGGACGACTGAAACTGGAAGTGAACGGGGACACAAAAGGCGAGGATTTGGCGGAAAAATGGGAAAAACTCGGATATTGTCCGGGGCCGAGGTGAAAACCCATGAAATGAGCAAAATTTTTAATCTTGTGCGATCGCTGCGAACAACGTGGGCTGACACTTTGACTGTCCCCGATAATCACGGCATTAAGGAATTATTCCGAGCTGCAGGTTTTTGATCAATCTCCATAATCCTGCTGGGAAAATTGCGGGGAATTCATTTATATAAAACGTTATTTACCTTGTGTGGTTAATACTATTCAGTGTTATATTATGTTTGTGTAGCCTTGTTCATATTTTAAGGACAAGGATGGTAGGAAAAACATTCATAATCTAGTCTTAAACAAGAAGGAACTCTATGTTCGAGTGATTCGACTATCAAATACTCGTTACTCAGCTAAAGCAAGCAGTCTCAGGCAAGGAAAAACCATTATTCGCTTGAAAGTGGCTCCATCTACTGGACAAATTATTATTTTTCTCATAACTTATTAATAAGTGGTCCGATTAAAAAAAATTATTTACACACTTACCCGGATTTTTGTAAGGCCCTTGAAGGCGACTGTGGGCGTAAATTTGAAATTAACTTGCTCAGCGTAGGTACCCCAAGAATCTCTGTGGTAAGTCTTAACTATCTAGCTTTTCTAGTTTTCGAGATCATAGCATTCTTACAGCCAGACATTGATCGACTCCGCTAGTGATCCTAATCAAGAATATATATACTCTATAGGGTCGAAAACGGTTCCTTTTCTATGTTACACACTTTCCGACGAATACAATATACACTTTTATTTTACGAGTAACGGGTATAATTATTCAAAACTTTTAATGCTACAATTTTTATTATTTTATTCATTTTTATGATCTTAAAATAAACAATTAATATAATTCTAAGCCAGAATTTTTAAAACATTATTATCATTTATTTTTGTATTATCAGAATGTACTTCTCGTCTGGTATCGGGTTTATTTTCGCCCTAATGCCTCTGCCCTCTTTTTTTTACAGCCTTTCTCAATCGTGTAGACGGCGCAAAAAGGACAATCTCACAGCTCTTTATCCTTCCTGTCGTCTGCGCCGGCAACATGTGTCTCTGCTATAGTTGAATTATGCCCTTAATAGGATTAAAGTATTTGGCAGTTGTTTTGACCTTTTTATCGCCGGCTGCCGATACAGGAATTCCGCACAACTCACGATTTGCCTTTGTCAGTGGTCCCTCCGCTCGCCTCTGTGCATTTCCTTGATTTTTTCGGTGGATTCATCTCGCATCCAGCATCCTTGTGCCTCCTTTAATCTAATTAGTGCGGAAAAATTGAACAGCACTGTTAACTAACGTCGACAATGAGAACGCCTATCCTGCGGCAGTCGAGTCGTTGACGTGACGAAGCCAATCGCATTTCCCAATCCGGAACGCATTACCGGGCTCAAATCGGAGCAAACAGGAATGAGTGCTGCAGATTCTGAATGGGTTCCATTCAGTTGCCTTGTGCAACTGCCACAGGATATACAGGATATTCGGATTCTCGGTGATGTTTGCTTCCATTTCGCAGCAACAGAAGCCCAGGGGGAGTTTATGGATGGAAACACTATTGGGTTTATTAAGGTTTATGGAGGATAGTATAGAAAAATTGATTATACTACTATTCGAATTCTGAACCAGTGAAAAATTGTAATCTATATTGAAAAAATCAGTTTAACAATGATTTTTTAAATGCTATCTATGGTTACTAAAGCAGAAATAGAGTATATATTTCTTAAACTTAAGAAAAGTCTTTACTTTACGAATATAATAATCTTCATTTAGTTTGATTATGTATTCTTTTACCATGATATTTGAACATTAACCTAAAAAAATCAGAAGTATTAAAGAAGATAGAAAAATATATTTCGCTATTCATTATTCAAAATGGTGAAATATCTATTGCCATTTTAGCCTTTTTCAGTTACAGCGGTATCTACTTTGGATAAATCGGACTACGGATGGGAACGAGAGCATTGTTTACTGTACTCCCTATATACACATCCAGATCTCGGTAATGACAACGAATATTTTGTAAGTACATAAATTGAGTTACATACAAATTGGCTTGGGCGGAACAACCCCCACCGAAGCCACCACCCCACGCCGTAGCTTCCCACCCCGGTGGCGGTTTCAAATTCAAAAGTATTCCCGCTCTATAAATTCCCGCTCCCCGCGGCGCGACCATAATGATCGAAGGGGTGGGGTGTATTTAGGGTATGGCATAATAAATACTGCGGAGGGTAGGCAGACCCGAATTTGTTGTGAATGTAGCTGCAAATACTCGTATCTGCTGGCAAAGCGCAACGACAATTTGAGGATTCCAATGGAATAATGGCCGACCATTATGCCCGACGCCGATCCCTCGTTCCGCTCGCCTTATTTACCCTGACATTCATTTATTGCAATATTACGTATTCGGATTAAAAATGCCAAGGACCTAGTTATAATTTGATTTCAGGAATTTTATGTCGTTCGTTAGCTCAGAAAATGCTACAATTATTTTTTTGAACATTTTCGAATTGTTTGGGATTTGGGAATTGGTAGAAAAGTTTACATAATGTGCCTAAAAATATTTAATGAAATTTGTTAAACTGTACTGATTTTACCTTTAAAAATCTTAATTTTTTACAAATCAATGATATTCTTATCGATTCTATGATTAAAGTAAAACTCTTCAGAAAAATCTAATTAGAAAGAAAACTTTATAAATTAAATAATAAAACTTATTCAGAAAATGATGATGATACAAACATTTAGTCTTCTATTTGTGGACTAAATATTTTTCTAAATATCAACCATAAGCTAAGCTCAAAAATAAGATAATATAGAGGATTTTGTAGTAGAGAGGTCCTAAAATTAATTTAATAATAATAAATAAGATAATAATCAAGTCATGGTTCCATATAAGGGGACTTTTTATTATAGAGTGGACTTAAAACTAAATATAATGATGAAATATATTGCCTCTTAAATAATCCCGATTAAATTTCCACAAAATTTCTCATTTTATCATACTCCCCACTTAAATTTCCCATCATTTTGTGATTTTCAATTAGCAATAAGAGCGGATTACTCGATATAGAAGGTCGGGCCAGAGATCCCGACTCGACTCCAGACAGCCGCCGTTGCAGAAGCCGTCGCAGGTGCTGTTAATTTTCCGCGCTGCACTCCGGAGGACAGTTGGCATGTCTTCTGTGGGGCTGACGCAGAACACGAGTTCAACTCACCCGCAGTTCGGAACAAGTTGCGTGTCGTAAATTTGCGTTTGCATTTGGGTTTGCAGGCCGAACGAAAGGAGAACTCCTTGGGTCTACTTGATACTTGGTAGCCACTATTGAACAGGTGCGAAGCATATTTCCCGTCGACAGCTTCGACGATGCCTCATGTTCCAGCCCCAAAAGCGGCAGCAGCAACCCCAACCCGAGTTCGAATTCGAGGCGAATGTTGTGTTCGCGCTGTTGAAACAAAAGCAATTATTTTGTTTGATTTATTTCATCATTGCGTGCTGCGAGAGCTCCCCGTTTTCGGTTCGGTGTGGGTGTGCGTGAATGGGAAGGTGAATTCAGGTAGGAGTCGCAATGTAATTGCAACTTACGCCTTTCCTTTGGCCCCTGCGATGCGAGATAAGTGCCACCTAGACACTCAAATTATAGTTCGGTGGCTTCAGTCTCGCCATTTCTTGGCAATCGCTTTGACATAAACGGGTTCTCACCCGAAATAATTCATTTCACTGCGAATCCCCATGCACTTGCTGGTGCAGTAAGGAAAAATATTATGATAAATCATATAAAAGGTTTCGAAAAAGTTGAATTCTGGAGAAATAAGGAGGCAGTATCAGAAAAAAGACCTTAAAAAAGTGGAAGAACTAGGTATTCCTTCTACCTAAAATGTTCTTAAAAATGTAATAGGGACATTTTTATGACTCTTTTAAAAACAATAAAACTATAAATTAAATAATCTGAAATTATCTAGTTTACGAAAAATAATTAGGTAATGAATTAATTATTATTCTTTTTTGATAAATTTAATAGAATATAAGTAAATTGATAAAATTTAGAATAGCATTCAAACTGCTTAAAATTTTACAGAATTCTTAAAATTTAAAGTACACTTATTTCTTCCAAAATATTTTTGAAAAATAGTATTATTTCTATATTATTATATTATTGTATTATATATTATTATAATATATTTTTATTATACTTTAAAATTATTATGGTATTGTATTATTATATATAGCATATCGGAACGTTTTCCCTAAAAATTGAAGATTTAAACCCCCATTTTTCACAGTGCATGTCTTTGGGGGTCGACTGGGGAAATGTAACGCGGTTATCCGTTCCATTTGTACCAACCGAACTTTGTTATTACAATGAAAAAAGCAGGCAGGTACATAAATTGCCGATGTTATCTGCTGACAATTGGGGCGGTTGGCTCTTTTCCCTATCTGACGCAAGTGCAAATGTACATATGCGTTACCTATGTCAGTACGTGACTGATCCGATTCCGATTCCGAATCCGAATCGGAATCCTTAATGTGCCACGAGTGCTTTTTGGCGGGGAAACAAAGTTATGGTGGCCATATTCAAATGCCGAACGGCAGACTCCAATATCCAACTGACTGACTGACTGGTGTTGCGTAAATTTATTAGTATTTCTGCCTTTGTTTGTTTTGGGAAAACGATTACGATTATTTGCTGACCGCGTTGCGGCGGTAATTGTGTATTCATTATCGCTCCTGATAATGACACGCGCTGCTATCTCCGCTCTCATTGCCATACATTAAAATTATAGATTACTTTCGCAGATGCAAGCGAAAAAGCGAGCTGATAGTAAATTGAATAGAGCCGTTTTCGATGGAAAAGTAGTGCCGATTGCCAGTTCAATTAGTGGATCGCACAGAATGTTGTGTTTATTTGTACTACTTTTATAGGACCCCAGTAAAATTGGGAAATTCGTAGTAATTGTATTATTTATACGTACAAAACTTTTACTACAATGGTTATTAGGAACATTTATTAAATATTATGAATAATAAAATAGAATTTAGAATTTTATAATTGAATTTTTATAATAATTTTTTTTGTTCATAAAAGTTAAGAGGTGTTAATTAAATGGTTATTATAATTCTATATTTTCAAAATATAATTAATATGCATTTTTTAAATTTTTTAATTGGTAACCTTCTTTTCCAAATGTTTTTCCCTTTTCCCATTCAAACCTTTATAATGTCGTTTTGCTACTGTGGAAACACCTGCCCTGTCTTATAAAGTGGGAAAGGATTAAATATTTAACTCTCCAGCAAAGACATAAAAGAATTCCTGTCTGAGGGCCCATCTTGGATTTCAAGCCCCCCACTCCACCAACCTCCGGCATGGGGAAATTATGAGGCGCGGCGGGTGGTTTATCTGTATCGAAGAGATACGCAAAGGGCGTCAATAGCTCCGCCGGCAGACAAGCAGCCTGTAAGCATCCGAGCTGCCAAGCGGCAGACACCCAGAGCCAGACGGCCACCGCCGCAGCTCTTAAATGGCTTCCAAATTAATTATTTACGCATTTGAATTGAGGCATTCAGTTAAGAACTGATTTCGAAATGGCTGGCGCGAGCAGCGGGTTGCCGCGTGCCGAATTACGATCCGGGACCAAGTTTTTCAGCCGCCCCGGGTGCCCAGCCTTAATTTACCAATCAAAAACTCGTAATTAACCTAATAAGCCGGGGCGAGAGCGGCGCGTTAAGTCGCGTGCCCCACGATCCGGGAGTGTTTCAGTGTTTCAGGGCCCGAGAAGTAGCCCTCGCTGGCGGATAAGAGGCTCGTCATATTTGGATTTACTGACGCAACTCGCTTCAGAACAAATTATGGCGTTTACTGCTCCCGACTAAATTGAAAGCGAGGCCATAAGCGCATGCGGGCAGTGCCAACATGGAGGTGGAAGCCAGTACTTTTTGTCAACTACTCACACTCGAAGAAATATCTAGGATTTTCTTAAATCCATGGAGAAGGAACCATCAGAAAAATTAGGTTTCGAACCCTTTTAAGACAATTTTTGAAGATTAGGTTTCTTATTTATACAAAAAAAAATTCAATATGAAATATGGTCTATTCTACCTTATTTCTTATCAAGAAAAAGACGATATGATTAATGTCAAATTTATGATTCAAACATATCAACTTGTTATTTTACCATATCATTTATTTGTTGTATTTAAAAAAAATGTTGTATTTAAAAAAAAAATGAGTAATAAGATAAACGTAATCTTTATTTATATCAAAATGATTAGAATAACTTCATCCTTAAAAAAAATGGATTCAAACATATAAATCTATTCAAAAAATATATAATTAAATTGTTATTATCCTTGCATTGCCAAAAAAATGTATTTTTCTAAGTGCTTATTCACTATGAAAATGATCAAGAAAAATAGTGTTATAGTTTTAAATTTAAGAGAGATAATCCTATTAATTTCTACATTTTCTTATATTATTTTAAAAATCAACACCTTCGAATTCAAGTGCATGCAGCTGGTGTATGTATCTGTCAAGCGTTAAATTAGCACATACGGTTATATAACCATATATGAACATTCAGACACTTTTGGGTTTGTTAAGTGATGGTTACGCGCCGGCCCGCGCTGCTTCCGGTTGCCATTCGATGCCTCCGCTCTCGGCTGTACCTATTTAAAAGCCTGTTTACACTGGCATTTTCGTGCCTACTACGTCAATATCAATAATATTTAAGCGCTAGGCACAAACACAGATTTTTCACACAATAACCACTGTGGCAACCACTAAATCCCTGGCAAAACAGTCGTTTAACAAACATCGCATTAGCAGGATGGGCTAACCCCGATGCCGCTCTGTGCAAATATTTACTTAGGACCCGTTGCGGTTTTGCGCATGCGCAGCGCATTTTGAGCGGAAAATGACCCGAGGTCGTGTGCGTCCCCGAAGGTTAATGGTATGCAAGGACCAAATGTGGTAGTCAGGTTGAACAGATGTCTGACCGCAGGAGGACCAGCAGGCCATTGCGCATGCGGCATTACCGGAGTTGACCGCAACTATCCAATAACTTAACATGTTAGGTAATCTTAAAGGATAATAAATACGGGCTGTAGAGCCTTTCAAGATGGTAACTCCAAAAATGCGCTGTTATATGTCCTTTCTAGGGAGTTCATATGCGTAAATAAATACCTATGATTACCTCTGAAAAGAGGAATTTAAATTTACAGAAAGATTAAAGGCTTAACAAATTATATATAAACAATATTATTATTTAACTGTGATTTCCTCCAAAAATACTTTAGTAAACAGAGCTTATTTTCGCATTTGACTTATTTATCTCCCGCTGTCATTCCTTGACTATTTGGAAATCATTGTGAATATATTATTGATCACAGATCAAGCAAAATACGTCCAGCATTAAGAGCTGAAAAAATATATGTGGCCCTGTGAAGACAATAAAATAATAATTCGAAGACCGGAAAAGTCCGTGACATCATAAATTATCGATAATCACACTTTGTTTTGACAGGATGACGACTGTCGGAACTGAGCCGCATTGTTGTCCTTGCCGTATTGACACTGGCGAACACACACACGCACACACACACAGAACTTCAAAAATAAATAACTGCACAACAAGGACTAACAGGGAGGTAGCGTCGTCTATTCAACTCCCATTGTCAACAGCCATGATGCGGCAACGCTCCCAAACCCGAAACCCCGAACCCAACCCCAACCCCAACCCCATCCCCGTGCCCATTCCCATTTCCAATCCCAGAATTCTGGTCCTGCCAGGAGAGCTCGGTAAATAAGGACAAATAAATGGCAGGATGCGAGTGATACGGCATCCAGCCAGCACTGCACTTCCTCCTGCGATGTGCGATGGCTATTGCATATGTTTCGACCACCGGGCCCCGATGCATTTCCCATTTCCCATATTCCACTTCCCACTCCCCATTTTCCCCATGCCACACGCATTAGCAGTGACAGCGAATTTCCATCGCTCCTAAGCTATATACGATTGCTCGTACATACGAGTATATGTGTCCATTACTTCTCAAAGCCTTCTGGCCCGGGTCGATACTGCAGACTATCGAGTCGGGCTATATATCCTTGTTGGGCTTTCTAAGTTATATTCATGGAGTTATGTTACGATATAAAGGTTTTACATTTTTAGACATTTTTGATTACCATTTTATGAACTCCTTATGGTAAAGGGGTAAATAAATGTTGGTATTAATAGTAAGTCATTTAACTATATTGTTAATTTGTATAATTTTAAAAACTAAACCTTAGTCGCTTTTAGTAATTGTATACAGAGAAGAATCATCAAGTAAAATGACGTTCTAGATTTGAGTACATTTTTATTTGTATTCGTAGTTTGGGGGTTTACTAACTTTGATTAAAAAATTTGAAAAAACCTCACATTGAGTAAAAATATGTCCCATTTCCCTATTGGAGTTATATACACAGATACAAAAACGGAACAATCCGGGGTGACACAGAAATCTCTTCCAACCGAAAACCGTTATGTTTCTTACGTACATCAATGCACTAAACCAACCGTCTTCGGTTGGAAGAGATTTCTGTGACACCCCCGAATATGAAATTGATATTTAAGATATTGATATTTAAGATTTCATATCAATATGGTACAAAATTATATGTTCGAAAATATCATATTGATATGAACACAGAACGGGCCAACATTGATATGAAAAAATACCCGATGGATGACTATTTTAGATATTTTTTTTACTGTGTATAAGAGTCAAATTTTGGTTAAATTTTTCCGTGAAGGTGTTATATTTAAATTTGGTATAAGAAAGGAGGAGTCTTGATTAGTTACTAATGATATCTTACATTTTAAATTACAAACAAAAAGTTTTAGTTAAATTACCGAGTAGAAATATTCTCTAGGTTACTAGGTACTAGGTTAATTCTCTTTGTGTATTAAAAAATACAATCCCATTTTTCTAGATATGAAAAATACCTATTAAAATAAATAAAATAAATACTCTAAAACCTTCACACATTCGAGCAGCAAATTTATGCGGCTTTTAAATATTTCGCCGCAAAACAAAGCCCGGCTAAATACTGCTTGTTATAAGCAAATTATGCACATTCGTTTCGAATGGAATCTTGTAAGGGCCAAATGCCACCGGGCCAAGAGCCCGCGGGCGGGTTGAAATACAAATTTGAATAGCTATCAGTGAAAGATAAAGGGGGGCAGTTACTAGCCATTAGACACACCACTAAATAAGCGAACATGCACACGTTTGCGCTCCGCTTCGAATCTACATTATTAATAATAACGATAAAGCGCGAATAAAAACGTATATGGCGAGCCATTTGTTTTTAGCCTTTCGCCGACCAATCGAGCAATCGAGCCATCGACCCGGCAGCAACATACAACATCAACTTGGGCTATGAATTTGGGGACCGACACAAAATCCGATACCGAAATGACAACGAAACACAGATACAACAATGCCAACAATCACGGGAGAGTAGCAACAAAAAGCTTTTTAGTCAGCGATAACACTTGTGTATGTTTGTATTGTACACGTATTATTAAATGTCATGTTTTGTTAACGGCCGAAACCGAAGCAGAAACAGAAACTGAAGCTGAAGCCGTTCCCAAAATTGTCAGCATCAACCTACACAGCGCACAGCTCTGTGGCAACAAAAGGCAGCGAACAACGACAGCAGCGACAACGCATGTTGTTCGTATCAGTGTTGAGTGTTCAGTGTTATGGCCTGCGGGCCTCGTTTTTTGGGGCCCACTGTGTTAATGTATTTTATAGCGATCCGAAAGGGGACAAAATAAATAGGCGTAAATTAAGCATTTCGGCTGCCACTGGTTTTTGGGAATAACATGTGTATATTATTCATAACCGAACAAATTAAAATGGCCAAATGGATTGAGGTTGAGTCGGAGACTCGGCGAAAATGCAAATGATTGGAGAGCAGTCAGATATTTGGATTACGTTTGCTTTTACGGCACTCTAGCACTCTAGCTCTCGGGGCCCCCGAACAAAACACCATAAGTGGGGGTGAAGTTGTAATTGAACTACTGGAAACGGCTCCTAACTTTCCAAAGAAAACATCGTTAGAGAGATATGTGTGTAAGTGAGTGCGGCCAAAGTCGAAATCTCGAAAGCAGCTCCAGTTCATCTGTTCGGATGAATGACAATGAGTGAACTGGGGCGCTGAAAGTGACTTGCCATTAAACATGAAACTCTTGCAACGTCAGTTCTCATAATTGTGTTGAGAGTCAGACGTTGTTGTTGACTCTTAATGTTGTTTTCTTTGCATGCTGATTAGTTGGGCCCGGGGAATCCCCCTCTCCACCCGCCAAAAACCGATCCCTCCTCCAAGGGTCCCAACGATAGCAGAATGAATATCGTTATGGCCGCAGATATGAATGTGTAAGGAGAGGAAACCTCCGCCTCATATCAACTCACAAGGCAGCGAGTGTTTTGATTAATGATGATACATGAAATTAATTTCAATTCCTACTCAGCGCGATTGTTTGCGTTTGAAATGGAAGCCCTTTCACACCGCCGCTCCCCCGTCGCATGTTCGAATACCGATTCTTATTCAAAGACTGTACGAGTACTAGTCTCTTTGTTAATACCCCTTTTCACTGCATCGGCTCGAAATCGAACCAATTCCGATACCGATTCAGAATCAGAATCGAAGAAGTCGTGTCTGGTGTCATTAGCGCTGCATCATCCTGCTGCCCAGCACTTAAGGCGGTTGAATAAATCTCGTCAGAATGGCTTTGTTGTGCTTACATTAGCCTCCGTAATGAGCTGATTTGGATTCGAGAATAAGAATTCTACTTGGCACTCCGATCGAAAAGTCGCAGTCATCAATATTGTTCTACAATGTACACCGCAGATCGAAGATGGCACTCTACAGATGACTCTTTTATCCATTCATGTTGGCTTTTCCACTGAGTCAGCGATCAAGGTTATTACAGACATTCCATCCTGCCCATCAACTGATCATTAAAGAATGTATAAACAAGATGGACATTTGCATGCGGCTCTCTCTTTACATATATTATAGTCGAATATTAAAGAAAATACTGAACCTTTCATGGGATTTAGATGTTATTTCGGGTTAAAATCCACAAAGAGAATTAACCAAGAACTTTACACTCAAATTCAGAATTTTAGTATTTTAATAATGTACATATATTCGTACTTTGAGAGCAAAATATTCCATTTCATTGTTTAAAATTAAGTCTATATAGAGCATTTTTCTCCAAAAAGAAAAATCCTTATACTGAAAATCAGTTTATCCTCAAATCAAGAATACAAATGCTCAAATTGAGAACTTAATTTTACTTGATTAAACATCTCTGTGAACTTCTAACAAATAATAGCCGTTTAGATCCAATTATTTTCTTTAAAGCTGTAATTTTTTCTTATCTGAAATGGCATATTTTTATGAAACTCTTAAAAATTTAGGTGGGAAAAACTACTTATAATTTCCCTTATCTTTAGTATCACTTTGCTATTAAGTGAACAAGGATTATGGTTGCCCGCTGCCATTACGTAAATATGCAAGTATAAATTATGCAAAATAATGGGCAAGGTTCTTCTCTTGGATCCCCCAATAAACTGCCGTCACCTTACCAGGTGCATTAAACTACGACAGGCCTGCGAGGCAACCGAATCTCCCGTTTTCCACACAGAAACAGGACCGTCGCATTCCACTAATGAGAGAGACCCGAACCCGAGTCCGGACTTAACGACACACGCATGGGTTTACGGCGTTCGATTGGGTAGATGTCGGGGTATTAACATACGCATGTCCGTGAGTATATAACACAAATTTAAAATGTTAACGTTTCTACAAGCTAACATTGAAAATCGTTTAGCGGCAATTACCATCAAATGTCCGCGGCTCTTTGAAGTGCACCGATGTTTGGACGCCAGTAATCCCAACTCGGCCTAAACATTTCAGGCATTCCTTTTGCCATTGCCGCGGATCAGCGGTTGTGGCTCTGCAACTGCAACTGCAACTCAGCTGCGGCTCAGTATCATGAGTGCATGCACGGAAAACAAAGAATATATAAAAGAAATCAAATGGAACTTCATTTATATTTTATTTACATACCAATATAATTAAATAATATTTATTAAATGTGCTAATATTTGGTAAAATACATTTGTTGTAGAAAGTTTTGAATATAGTTGACTCGGGTAAAAAGGAAATGTGGTTTTCAAAAAGTACGCAACAACCATTTTTTTTCACGTCCACCTACAACTATGACCTGGACCCGCCACTGGTATTAAATGAACCCAACATATACACCTACATCTACCCTACATATCGATATGACCATGGTACATTTCTGGTATATGGTTTCTACGTTTAAGTAATATAATTTTGCGGAAATCTCTCTCGTAGATTTTCTGACTTCGAAAAAGAGAGGATGAAGCATTATGGCGAATTAAGTTACGTGAGTGGGAGCGAGAAAGAAGCATTCGAAATTCGAACTGGCGAGCATATTAATTCAAAATTTATATTACATAACGTAAAATCGATCATATCATATCAAATTTATTTTGTGTGTACCTAAAATAAATCGATGTTATTATAGTACATCATTTAAGTATATAATTTCCATTTTAATAGATATTAATTTTAGTTTTCTTTTTTTAAGATCAAATGGATAATATTTGTCAATCTAACAAAAATATTTTTATAAGTGAACATTTTTTGATCCTTAAAAGACATGATCCTGAATCATTTTGTACAATATATTTCCGATTCTCTACATTTTTTCTTGCCGTGTGAGCTCATGAACTTGTGCCTGCGCCATGCACGACCACAGTGAGCCATGTACAGTGAACACGCGCACGCGCACTAAACAAACCGGCGGCGTCTTATTCTCCTCACCTCTGCCTCCCCGCAGCTGTCTCCCTCCGTCCCGCAAGCTGGCTAAATCCAAAGCATTAGCCGGGAAAACACGCCATGAGGCCATGCAAATCGCCTGGCAATGCAAATATATACTCGGCGAATGGGCAAACAGGCCGGATGATAAATGCAGCCGCGAGCTGGAAGACGGGAAAACAGCGCTGACGGTTGTTGTTTGGACACTTGTCATTCAACGACTCGGAACCGATCCGAAGATCTGAGGATCTCAAGTGCCCGGCATGGCAGCCATCGATTTCTATTTGCCATCGGCAGATGCAGATGCGGATTCGGATTCAGATGCGGCAGCCATGATCGCGGGATGCATTTGTTTGCCGAAACGCATCCGCAAAGCCAGCAATCCGTTAAATGTGCGCAAACAGCAGTGTCGAATGTCATAATGGAGCCGATCCGTGGACAGGCCGTCACAGCCTATCCAAATATTTGGAGTTGTTTCTCACACGATTTCCCTAATCGCACATCGGGCATCTGCGGTCCAACTCAACTCGACTCGCAGCGAGGCCCCTAGTTGCACTCCAAATGCGCTTAGACGGTGTTGTCAAAACAATCACAAACGCCGTCGCTGGCCAATCAATCGACTCTCTACCTCTTCACCACTGGCGGCAATGTGCAAGATGTAAGTCAAAGAGTTGTGAGTAGTGACACTAAAACGGTGCGGAGTACTCGGCCATCGAAGGTGTTCGGTAGGAAGGACAAAGTCCGCCTGTAGCTCCATCGCTTCGAGAAGAATTGGGATGGACCTTGATTTTAATTCTCAAATATTAAAAAAATGTATTAAAAATTTGGATTAGTACGCATTGGAAATTATACATTACATTTACATTTATAATTCGAATTATCTTATTAAATATTTGTCAACAACCTTTTACTAAAAATACTATTTATAAGCTATGAACTTTTTTTCTCCACGCTAAGATTGGGAAGTTCATAAAATGTCGGAGAAAATATACAAAACAATATTAATAATGTGTAAAATATTTATCTTAACATATCAGTTACTAAAGTAATATTTATAAATTTTTAAAGACATTTTAAGGATTAATAAATTATTTTAATAGCTCTAGTTTACTCAAGATCCTAAAAAATTGCCACTAATAAAGTTTTTAAAATTATCTAATACTTTAATATACATAGGTATTAAATGTAATTACAGTATTTTAAATATAGCTTCAATCGGCGTGACATCTCTGCATTAATGAGTGTACAGAATTTGGCAACAGTGCGTATGAGCGATATATTTTAAAAAACCGCCTAATAATACTTTGTTTTGTAATTGTTAAACATTGAAATTCTAGAAGTAGATTTTTATAAGCTTTTTCTAAATTTAATTAGACAAAGCTGAACTTTATTTAAAGACATAATAACTAAAATTCCAATCAATTGATAGAACAAAGAACATTTCGTTGATTTAAAAGGATCGTAATTTATATACTTTCTTTTCTTTGTGCACAATTGCATCCTATTATAGTCGTAATATTTAAATAACTTCAGTCTCGAGGTCCACCTCATTGTGAATAATGAATCGCACTCAGCATTGCGGATTAACGCACAGGCCGCTCTTTTTGCGTGCAGTGGTGGCGACATCGGCATATAGCTATCGGGCGATCGGACAAATCGAACCATCGCACAGGTGACGACAAGGCCCATTGGCAGGCAGCGCATGTCGTCGCAATTAAAAAACGCCTTCTTTGGCCGGGCATATCTGCTGGATTTGGCACTGACTTTGGCATGTAGGCGCAGGTGCGGCATATGTATGCAGGCTACATACTGCCAATACCCATAGCAATCGAACTCGGACTGGGACTTGGACCCATGACGCACGACGTCGGGCCCTCGTCAATATATCGCATTGTACGTACATCCATTCTGGGCGGAAGAGGGGTGGCCGTGAGTAAGCACGCACAATAGCCATGCAAATTCCGCGGCTCCACTACAAGCAAATTAACGGCCAAACAAAGCCCGGCCAAAGATCAATCGGGGAATCGCTGGCGACACACATATTGACAGGGAAATGAAAGCTACCGGGTGTGTAGAACCCATTCAAAGTCATGGGTTTAACATGGATTTCATTAGCTAACAGATTTTAAAAAAATTTTGAATACTAAGAAGTATTGATAGATTAATAAGAATATTTTAATAAAGAAGTGAAAATATTTGAAGTTTTTAAGATGGGTCGAAAAACATATTAGGTTAGGTTAGGTTACAACATATTAGTATAAATATTAATATAAAATTTAATTAACAATTTATTTATACTTAGGATATTTTATAAATTTCTGATAAGAATATTTTAATAAATAAGTATAAGATTAATTGTAGAACATGTTAGTAGATCAAATTGGTAATATTTGTTGGCTCCAAGTTACAATAAATAGTTATACAAACTTCAAAATAAATGATATCATCTCTAGTTAGTAGTACATATAAAATAGTAAGCTATATACTTTCATCATTATAACACAGACATTATGGTAATATTTTTACAATACAAGATACAAAAATTATCTTTAGAATCTTCAATTCTACAGACTAAAACCACCGATCTGCAAACCGAATAACTCGGCGCCTCTAGCGACTTCTAGCTAAAAATAAGGGGAATTATGAAACACTTTTATGTGGCCATTAGGAACGCCTAAGTGCTGTCTTTCCGTAAAAAAGTAGAAATTATGTACACACCATTATCGCCTGATGGTTGCCATGCAGAGCATTTTCTCTTTAAAGCAGCAGCTTTGCTCCGTTTTGTATGACTTTGTTCCGAGAAAAGTCGTAAAATTACTGCGTAACAACTGCAACAAGGTGTTATGAAGGAAGGTGCAACCGAGGGAACTCGCATATAGATGCCTCCCTGTACACCACCGGTTGGTAACATTGTTTGGGCTAATAGAAGTAAAATTGTTAATTGCCAAACGCTTGACTTGGGTTTCTCCGGTTGATTTATACAGTCCAGTGGCCGGGCCATTCGTGAATAATTACCACCGAGTAGATGCTCCAAATGTCGTGGGAACGCTGTGAAAATGCATGGAGGAAAAGCTCCAGGAATGCAGCTCGACACCTCGGCCGAGAACCGCTTTTGTGCCGCTGCAGTTGCGCACCGTTTGTGCCACATGTCACATGTACATATGCACATTCGGAGCCATCGAGGGGCGAATTAATTTCTAATTCGCATGCAGCCCGGCGCTGGATTTGGCCCACGGTGGCACTACAAGCGATTTGAGCAGTTACCTACACATGTTTTTCCTCCAAATCCGAGCTGTCGCCCTGTCGGCACGTATAACACCTCCGTCCGGGGCCTCTGCGCATGGGCAGTCGATCGGGTGCGGCATTAGTGCGGAAATAATGTTCCCAGTTAACCTCACTGTCGCAAAGAAGGGATCGCCCACACGCCCCGGTCTGCATTTTTCCCTAATTGATTCGGGAAGTGATCCTCGACTCTAAAAGGTTGTATTTGTATCCGTTTGTTTAATGCGACATTAAAACGAATTCAGTATCGAGTTAAAGTTGGTTAAAGGGTTACATTTCAAAAAACAATTTAAAATATTTTAGAAAATTTTTAACAATTTTACTTAAAACAAGACAGAACGCTTTATTCGAGTGCCTCGTTTATCAAATACCCTTTACTCAGCTAAATCAAGCAGTGCCAAGCAGGCAAAAACAAGCAGCCGCTTGGAAGTGGTGCCATCTACCGGAAAATTTATTATTACTTGTTTTCATAGTTTCCGAAATCCCAGCGTTCATATACACGGACATGGCTAGACTTGGTTAGTGATCCTGATCAAGAATATATATACTTTATAGTATCGAAGCCCCTTTTTTTAAACCCCCTTTTTTTAAACCTTAAACTTCAAAACAGAAATAAAATAAATTTTTAAAACAAATTTTGTATGAATAAAATATTAATATAAAATGAATTTTTGAAGGTACTGTTAAGATTCATTAGATAAAATAAATAAAGAAAGTGTTATGCTGTCAAGAAATCACTTTCGAAGTTATAAAGTTTCTAATTACGTTTAAATAAACAAAATGAGGTGAAGAGGTATAGTACCATAATATATTTCAATTAAATGCGTAAGTTCATAGTTCATCCAAGTTCCATTGTTCGCGTTATCTTTAGTGTTATCTTTCCAGAGCAGCTCCCACTGAGAGAGGCACTTAATTAGGGGGCTGGAGAACAAGTGTTTAGAGCATGTTTTTGTGCGAATGCCTGAGCAGACACCTGAAATATTAAAATATGCACTGCGAGAATGCTTAATGCATAAGTGCAGGCGCGCAGACGTGTCTGCAGATCGCTGGATGCACTGCATCTTTAAGCCCTGGTCTCGAATTGCTCACGCAAAACGCTGATAATGAGCTGGCAATTATCACTTTAGCTGCGACTCGAACACGGCGAAAGCACAGTTATCACTCCAGAGCGGATTCACACGGAATTATGTGATACACGAATGGCGAGAAATGCATAAAACACTGTATGCACTATTAGTAACGGTAGACTTCCAAGCCAGGCCATGGAACACTCCACTCGACTCGTTTCGTGCCGCCAATCTGAAGACCAACTTGCCTCGACTCGACTCACGGATCACGGATCTTCGGATTGTGGATGGTGTATTATGGTTAGGTTAGCCTACTGCGGAGTCAGGTCCGGAGAACCCAATCTCTCCACTCGCGTGCACTGGCGCTAAATTGAGCGGAGATGGAATCAGTGACATCGCCTCCAGCAGTGTCGTCTCCCAGCGGAACAGACCCACTCAGGCCATCCAAAAAAAGAGAAATCGGAAAAAGAAGATATAAGAAATATTTAATACACTGCCAGGAACTTACAATCCAGGCTTTCTAAATTAGGCTCTATATATTAAGGAATACATTTTTAAAGTAAACATTCACCGTAAAAAAACATCATAGTTTAACTCTTAAAACTCGTTATATTAAAAATATACCTATAGGTATACTTATAGGACCTATAGGCCCAGTATAAAAGTGTATTATTAAGTGAATGCTGAAGAATATAACATCTAAACTCTATAGTATTCATTTCATACTAGATATTGCAAAGTTTATATTTTATAATATAAGTTTTATAACAACAGTTTAATTATATCACTTCTGACAGTATTAATGTAGTTAATACTCATCGTATTATAATATTTTTAAAACTCAATATTTTGAAATTAATGTCCGAATAATTAAGTTTCTATGATTATTTTTTTCGGTGTAATTAAAAAATTATTCTTTGTTATAAATATTTCCCAGCAGAATTGTATAGGTTTTAAAAGATTTATAAATAATTGTTAAGAAAATACAAATATTCAATTGCTTAAAAAATCGAAAAGTGTTTATATGATTTGTCTTAAGAAGGTTTAAGCATTTTAAAGAAATGTAACTATCTATCCAAAAATTCAAAATTGTTTTATTAAATACTTTTCCGACTGAACTTGTTTAAAGAATTTTATCATCTATCATTTAATCATAAAGTCCAAGAAAATATATAAGCTATTGGAAAGTACTCGTACCTCTTCAAAGAGGGTACAATTGGTCGACGTTTAATAACATGCTTCCATAAACAAACTTGTTTATTGCCGGCCCCAAAGATGCGAAGAGCGCAGAAGGGCTGCGCTGGCATCTCCCACTGTGAGTGCGACTGCGAATGTGGCTGCGGGTGTAAGTTGCTTGGCTCTGCATTCATTTCTGCAGCATTTGCAAAAGTCAATAACACTGCCGCCCACAAAAAACAGAAAAAAGAGGCAAAAGCGGGCGGAAATGGCCAGGGGGCTGGGCGGGGGGCGGAGGTGGAGGAAGTTAGTGGCGAGTGCCAGTGAAATTAATAATAATAAGTGCTGAAACAAAACAAAATGTAAACAATTAAAATGGGCTCGGGCTTGGCGAAGCGGCGCGCCGTTGCCAATTTGCAATTCCAAGCACCGCAGAGCCATCGGTTCAGAGGCGGAGCTGCAGCTGTTTCGAGGGGCCGGGGGCGGGGATCCCTCGCTTCCGCCGGGCCCCCTTTTACGCCACCACTTACGTGTGACATTGAGGCGCGAATCGGCGAGCGGCGACGCCAACTGTTCGGCGGAGCTTGTTTGTAAAACAAGCGAAAGGTCACAAACTATTTATGTAGAGTGGCGACCTCTGGCGCTCAGTTTGCGAGCTCCACGCAGTTCCGTTTCCCCCACCAACACACACGCACATGCACAGGAAGAAAAAGAGCAAGGCCTACGAAATAGCTTGAGGAATTTAATTGTTACCAGAACAAAAAACATAAAAAAGTTTTTTACTTTCCTGGCAATAAATAAATAATAATTATTATAATAGGTGGGAAGATAAATCTACAAGTTACAAAGGATTTTTCAATAAAAAATCTTAATATAAATAATGAAAATAAAATTTAAACAGTTATAGTTCCAAAAAAATATTGTAGTTTAATGTCACTATAGGAAAAATCTGTATATAGCTGAAACCCAAAATATTGTAAAAATATAATAGGGGTAACTCTACTGCCTTGGGGTCTTAATTGATTTTAAATAAAATCCTAAAAATGTAGGAGAATTTTATATATATGGACTTATTGTGTAATCGAACTTATTATTTTCAGGAAATACTTTATGGAAATAAAATATTGCGAATATTTTTCAAGTATTTTAGACAAATTTTGTTTATCTAATAAACGGAGTTACAAACATATTAAATTCTAAATGATTCGATACACTTACGTAACTAGTAAGATAAAGATTTCTCAAAAACTTAAATCTATTTTCATCCTTAAAACCGTATAAATTATTATAAGATTTTGTAAGAATTTTGTATCTCTAAACTGTAATCATTTTATATACGTTAAGAAGTAAGTATTTATTTTTTTTTCAATGTGTTACAAGTGCCTAATGCAAAATCCCAAGTACACAATACTTGAGGGATAACGAAAATATTTTCTTTTCGCTGTGTAGAGCTACACACGTAATTATGGTGATAAAGATACAGATATGGAGCGTATTTTCGAGTAAGTGTTTTAATTGCAGTAGCGCAAATAGCACAAAGGCAATTAATTAATTGCGCCCACCCACCGCCCATCCGCCCCGCCCACATTGCACACACACATCGAGAGGCTTTCGGATGTCTATGTGGGCTAGTTGCATGAGTGAGTGTTGGTATGCGTACGTACATAGTACATGTGTTCCTGGAATGTTGACATGTGTTCCCATAGATGTATGTACAAGCACCGCCCGCACATACTCACAGAACACTGAACACCGAACACCGAACAGTGAACAACGAACACTACGACATTTACCCGCTGCCATGGACAGTTGCAGTTGTCATGTTCATGAATTGCCAATGGGGAGCAAAACTATGCAAAATACAGAACACACAGATACTCACTACTCACTACTCACCACTCGTACCCACACTCACACTCACTCCCATCCGCCGCCCATTTAAATACCCAACTAAGAATATTAATGCGACCAACGATCGGCGCTTCAACACCCGGCGTTACTTAATCAAATCAAATCCGCATTTGCATACGGGCGTACACACGGGTACATGGGTAACTAAATACCGAATACACGGGCATTGTGCAACAACGTCCATATTTCGTTTTCCATTTTCAATTTGTTTGCCATTTGAATTTACACACCCATTTGCACATCTGCATGTAATGGACGGACTCGAAAACATTCCGAATGTAATTATTTTTTAAGCAAATGCACAGACCTTAATCAGTTAGGAATGGCATACCTATAAGTGAAGTCTAGGGGTTTGAGTTGTTTTCTAAAAGTTTGCTATAAGAAAAATCCTTGAATATAATAAGTATAAAAATCTGTAACCCCTAGAATCTGTATTTCGAGTCCCAACTCTCTGGCTCTTATAATTTCCGAGATCTCAGCGTTCATACGGACGGACAGACGAATGGACAAACAGACTTACGGACAGACGGACGGACAGACATGGCTAGATCGCCTTGGCTAGTGATCCTAGTCAAGAATATTAATACTTTATAGGTCCCAAAAAAGCTTTCTTTTGTATGTACTTTGTACATACTCTACCCCGAATACAATATACCCCGTTACTCTACGAGTAATTATATAAAAAAAATATAATATTAGTCATGGTATTCCATCCACCTTTTGCTTAATCCAATATCCTCTGAATATCCCATGTTTCTCTGCTGAAAATATCCATAAAAATACCCAAGAGTTCTCGGGAATTATTCAGGGAATTTGAGTCACCCAGACAATTATTTCGACATATTTCTAAGAGATGACAAAACAAAGACCACCTGTACGAAGTCAAGTTTGTGTTGGCACCCTTTTTTCTCCTTGAGCTCTCAGGTATGCAGATACACACATTGTTCATTAGTGCTAAGCCATCTTGTATACAAAGATCCCAGAGAGTGGGGATCTCGTTGGCGGAATAAAAACAAGTCCAGGCTACCTTTCGCCCGATCTGAATGCGTAACTCTTGCACGGCGATATCAATCTCTCATCAAACAAATTCCTAAGCTGCTTGAACAGCATTTAACAATCTTTTGATCATTTATCTATAATTCTCCCCAGTCGTGGAGAAGACCATCTCGTCAGACATTGTGTCGTCGCAACGGATCGGTTGGGATGGGATCTGGCGAAGGGATTTGGATTCTCGACATAGATGGGCATCCGATAAGTGCGTTTGGGGCTACCGACGATGCCTAATTTGTTTTCAAAGAAACGCCGCGACAAGCCCTATTTTGGTAATGCCATTGGATGGATTCTATCAACCGGTCGTCATGGGCAGTAGTTTGATTAATACCACAGGTCTACGACCTCCTAAGCCAGTGGATTTAATGGAATAAAAACCTACGGTTAATCTGTACTAAGGGAATTTAATATATCTAACTTACGCACAAAAAAAAACTAAACAATGTTTAAAAAATTGTAAATATTATAATATTCCGACGTCCTCATCTGAGTTGAACATTTTCTTAATAATATAAAATAAATATAAAAGGTGTTTGAGGAAACTAAATTTAACTCTACTCTTCTTATATTAAGAACATTTAGCTCAAAAAAAAAAACATTTTTAAGAACGAATGTTCTTAATTCAAGAACAATGTGTTTTGAATTTTTTTCTGTGTATAAGATTTACAATAACTCCCTCCTAAAACCCAATAAATATATTTTGATACTTTGTAAGAACATTATATTGTGTACTTTATTAATTTTCAGACTTATCATCACCTTATCACCCAAGTTGGATCCCCCACGACTTCCGTCCAACTTTCACTGACCAAATTCTAGATGAAGAGATACGCACTTTCGGAAGTGTGCGGTGCTGATGTCAGCGATGATATGCCCTGTCATCTGCGGCTCATTATGCGTATCTGCCAGATCCTTCCTGTTTATTAGTATCTCCATGCTCCTTGGGCACATTAAGCGGGTAAAACCCCAACTCCTACGCCCATTATCGACGACTCCAATCTAAGTGAAAAGCAAAATTGAAAAAATTACTCATTTCCACTTCCAAGGAAACGATCGACAAGCCGCTGGACAAGGCGAACGCATATCTGCTGCGTATCTCAGGCACATTAATAAATTTTAGTTTGCTCACCTCGCCCGAGTGTTCGTTAGCTAAGCTACCGGGCATTTGCCGTTGGCCAGGGCTCCTTCTTTTTTTTTTGTTTTTTATATGTTTTAACATTTCTTTCCAGCCCGGCACTTTTTCAATTTGTGGACGGGACCACCCGATTCGATGGCGAACGGCAGTTCGCGCGCTCATTTGACTGCTATTCGTGGCTGAAATTCCTTAAAAAACAATAAAATAAAATTAAGCAAAACGGCATTTTAATAATGCTGCCTCGGCTGCCGCTTGGGCCTTTCTTTCCCTCGAATATTTCAGGTGTTGGTGTTCGTAATGGGCCATAATGGATCTTCCTAACAATTCGATGATTTATGTTGTGCACATAGCGGTTGCTGTTTTCGTTTTGCTTCTTTATAGTAGTTTTATGATGTTAATAGCGTTTTTGTCTGTGTCTTTATCGCCACCGAAACCCACACTCTGTTTCCTCAAACGCTAGTTAGTGTTGCTGGCAACGACGACGATGACGTGACGAGGTCTGGGCTCTGGGGTCTAGGGTCTTGACTCTGGGGTCTTGGGTCTCTGGTCTCTGGTCTGGAGAGTGGGTTCGATCGCAGAACACCAGGCGGCCGCCGCTGCGCATGGGCTGTGCCGTTCCCTTAACCTTTGTGCGCCGAAATTTGGGTTAGAGTTTGTTTTGTCATAATAAACCACTAAAACGAGCATATAAAAAGTAATTTTCCGCACCTGTCCGCCAAGGTGGGCAGCTCCGGTAGCAGCGGTACTTCAAGGGCTCGTCCCGCCGCATGATTTACGATCTTCGCCTTCAGATCTAATCGGCCGACAATGGTGCCATTCAATGGCAATTGGCTTAATTGAATATATGCTTTTTAAATTATTAAATGTCACACAAATAAATAAGCGGCAAATGTGATTGCTTGAAATAAGGTAATAAAGCTGTCATCATTAAGGATTATCCCCGAGAGCTATTAATTTAACACCTTGCCTTGTTAAAATACTTTATCGCTTCATTATTTTGTTTTAAAGATATAACTTACGGTTGTCTTATGCTTAACATGAGTCATGGAATAACTATATCAGGTATTAATTAGCTTTAAGGAAAAATCTATACATCTACAGAGAGAATTCTGACGTTCTCTTTGAGTCGAAAATGTTTTTGAGATTAAAACTAGATTTTTTAAGTTTAATGTTTAATGTGCTTGAATCAAAATTAATTGACGGTACTTACATTGTTGATGTCAATAAGTAAATATTTAGTCAAATAAGTCGTCTAAATTTATCAAAACCGCTTACGCGGTTTTCAAAAACGTATGTTTTAGAGCTGAGACGAACGAATGTGCTTTTAGGAACGAATGTTCTCCATTCAAGAACAATTTAAGCAAATTTTTCTCTCTGTGTACTTTGTTTAAATATTTTTAAGTAAATTTTAAAATGGTTATGGCTAGATATGAAGTATATTTACACCCTAAAAGTAGGTAAAATAAACAAAAATAATTTCCCGAAGATTTAAAATTTTGATTTCTCTATCGATATCCTTATATCTAAATCTCGAAAAGCTTACTGAATATTAGATTACTTTCCCCTACGACTCGAAATTACGATTTCCCTCACATTGATGAAAACTTAAATAGTGTAATTTGGCGTACCAATTTCCTGTCACATTTATGATAATTTCAAATTTATTAACAGAGAAAAGACTTACTCATTGCCAGTCCAAGTAGGGAAAATGTTTTTCCCGCCAGGTGTGACGGCTTTTATCATAGCGACAGTGTCCATTAGAGCCCAGTTCGATTCGAGCCAAGCTCTTGTTTGGTAACCAAAAATGTTTGCCATGCTTTCGGGGCTGGGAATGGGGGTTTTTTTTTTAGGGAATGGGGATGGGAATGTGATTTTTGGGGGGCAGAAAGAAACCGACGACTAGCCGAAGACGACGCGCTGCGCATATGAAGCGGAACACTCAAATATGATATTCCATCGATAGATCGGGCGATCCGCATTGCGTCTGATTTTGGTTGTCGTCGCACGCAGTTAACAATCGCATTACAAACAGCAAATGTGTCAGAAATATTGTCGTGAGTCTTTCTCATTTGTTTCTGGTACAATGCTCGTAATTTGGGACTTAAAGAGCTTTCAATGTGTCGTTTCGGCGTGCGCTGATGGAATTTTAAATTAATTATTTCTTTGACCCCACACACACGCGGTTCGTGCCGTCGAGTATCTGGGTATCGGAGTATCTACGTATCTAAGTATCTGAGGGGCCGCCTGAATTGCTGAATCAATCGATACTTGGTAACCTGGGAATGGCTGAATGGCTGGGTTACTGACATAATATTATTGTAATGTTCCCAATGGCTCGTTGTTCGACTTGGTTTCCATACCATTTGAGGCGATTCAAATGCTCGATCGGCCGGATGACCGCTCTGTGCCACTTTCTGTCGACTCACGAAGACATGAGCATATTTTGTTTGTAATTTATTAGACAAAGCCATAGCTTTGCCTACCAAATTAATATCGAGCTGTGCATTTGCCCGCTCCCAAAGCCCCGAAACCGAAGCCCAGCGACACTCGAACACTCAAACACTCGAACACATACCGTGGGCAAGCTTAATTCGTAAGAAACAATTTGCATATATATGTCTTGTCGTCCAACAATGGATTGGCAAGGTGTGAATTAATTTGCTCTGCACGCCAGCAGTCAGCCGCTGAGCAGGAGAGCCACACACAAGGGACGGATTCGGATTCTGGCTCGGATTCCATCCTTCCGTCCGGTTTTGTCCCTGACTTTGGGGACTGGGACCTCGTTTCTGCGAAAAGCCCGCATTTGGCATCCCTTTTGCCACTCTGGCCGACTTATCAATGACAAATCTCCAAAATCGTTTACTCTGCCTTTGCCTGTCAATTTGGCTGGCTGACACTTCCCGGCCTTAACACTAGAGCGTCTTCCTTCTCGATCTCCAGTTCACAGTTCCCTGTTCCCAGTTGGCGGTGTTAACAACCAGACAGGTTTTGTGTACCGCCGCCACACATACCGCACTTTTTGTGTGATTCCTTGTCTCGACTCCTTATTTTCCCGGTGGGATTTTCGATTTGGGGGCTTCATGAATGAAAGGTAAAGCCCTGCACCGGGACTCCTGAGCCCCGAAATCGTCAGCGGACAAGCGGAAGTTGCCGAGCGTCTTAGCCTCGATTGAGACAATAATCAAACACTCGGCCGTGTTCGTTCCCCTGGTGAAAGTGATGGGTGTTCCGAGTGTCTGTGGCGGAGAGTGTTCTGGACCGTTCTGGACCTCACACAGCCATTAGGTCTCAAATCGCCTTCATTTATTGAGCGGACTTTCGTTGATTGAAGGGGCTTGCCTGCCTCCGAACTCGGTTCCTAAGGGAGCTAACTCTGGCCCTGCCTTTGCACTGAAACAAAAATGTATCTCAGTATCTTATCCATTTTTTTATTCCTACCCTATACGTATAATTTTGTTTAATATTTCAATATTTATCAATATCTTCTAAGAACAGAACTATGGGATCAGCATTTAAATCGAAATAAACCACAGTTATAAAGTATATAAATATAAGAAAATTCACGTTATCATTGCTGATTAATCATCAGTTATTATTTAAGTTGTATGAAGTCTAAGGACTTATTAGCTCAAGTTGCTTAAAAATTTATTTATTTAAAGTTTAAATTGTAATATTAATACTAACATGATAATGGAAATATTCATAAATATTTTTAAAATTGTTGTTTCAATTTAACTATTATAATACACTCAAAAAAAAATAAATTTGTATGTTATTTGTTCCGAAAATATTAACATTTTATTCCTTGAATTTAGGTAAATGCTCTTAAAATTTAAATTAATTTTGTTTTTTTTTTATTTTATTTTAACCATTCAAATATAGTTGTGCATTCACTTTACATTTTTGTAAATTAGGCTCCCCGAATTTCTCTCACCGTTTGACCGCTGAATAAAACACAATAATACATTTTTAATTACGCTCAGTGGCGAAACCAGGATTTGTTTTTCAGGGGTGTTTTAACAACAAATGTTATGTTGCATACTTTTTGAATACCTTTCTTAGAGTTAGGTTTTTTTTTTGGTTGGAAACTAAACTATTTTTTAACAAATTAGTTTTGACTTTTACTTATGTCTTAAATATTTTTTTAGTAATAAATTGTTATAAAATAGGCTCCCAAAATTTTTCTCACTGTTTGACCGCAGAGATGAACCATGAATTTGTCGCCTGCACGCCGCGTTTATTGCGGCCCCTCGGTGCCGATGGTGATTAGATCTACGAGCTCCATTGAGCAAAAGCCAGGCCAAAAGCTAAGGCTACAGCTCAAGCGGGAGGAGAACGAGGAAAAGGAAATGGAATAGCAAAAGCTGAAGCCAAAGCCAAAGCCGGGCCAGCAGGATAAATATCGGCGGGCGCGTTGTCAGCTCGGCCCGTCGTCCCAATCGAGACACATTTATTTAAGCCTCACGTTGCTCGCATTGCAAACGGTGATTGCCGCTGCTTTAGCTGCTGCTGCTGCTGCTTAAATATTTCGCGTTTCGCCACAGACGACAAAGCCATGGGTAAAAAATAAAACAGCGACACAGACACGCTGACAATCGAAATTCGAAATTCTGAATGAAGGCGCAAAGTAAAACAATATCTGATTTGAAGCATCCGGTCGCGATTGTCATTGCCACCTAGCCATGCCACCGACTTGGCGACACGCGTGGTGTGGTAGGAGGTTGGCGGTTGGAGGAGGAGGTGGGCTCATAAGGTGGCTCAGACAGAGACCGGGGCCGAAAATGAGGGCCCGAACTCACTTCCTGCGACCGTCAGTCCCTCCGTCCGTTTGTCCATCCATTCTGGCCATTCAGTTGCCATCCTTTGGCTCTTGGCTGCTGTGTTGCTGTTGTTTCGCTGTCGCCATTGTCACTGCTGTTGTTGATGGTGATGCTCTGCCCATTGCCAGATACAGATACATATGGCCATAGGAGCAGGACCAGGACCAGGCCCAGATACAGATACGATACCCGAACCGAACTCCAAACTGAACTGCGGGGCGAGAGTGTGAGATCAATCGTATTTGATTGCAGAATGCGCGGTAGGTAAGCGTTAACGACGTTTTTGAAGTCTCGCTGCTCTGCTCTTTGCTTTTGCCCGTTGTTTTTCGAACGTTTCGATTCGAGTTGAGTCGATTTTTGTTTTGTTTCTGCGGCATCAGGCAGCAAGGAGCAGCGACAAAAAAATTGCGACACGTTATTTCAATTTAAAATGTTTATAATTCAGTGTGTTCTGTGTTTTTTGCGCTACCTCCTCGCATTCACGAGTGCTGGCGAGCTGTCGCCACTTTTGTCATGCTCGACGGGAAACAAAAGCGCTGGGAAACTGGCAAACTGGGAAACTGGCAAACCGAAAGGCGAATGAATCCAGGCCTGAGTTCGAGCTCGAGCCCAGCCAATCCAATCCAATTCAATCCAATCCAGATTCGGATTCAGATCCCGGCACAATGCCATGCCATTAGCGTATTGTATTTAAAGTTTGCACACCGACAACAACAACGACGACGTTGAGGAGATTCAACCTCAACCCGAGAACTCTACAACTCCAGAACTTCCCTCCCCATCGCGGTGGCTACATTGTTAGCGTTTGCTTATTAAGTGTACGGATGCAGGCCTTTATATAGATTACCACATCATTTTGTTCCTGCGGCGTCTTGCACTCGCAATGGAGATGGTGATGCGGATGGAAGATGGGGAGCCCGAGATCCGGGGGCAGACGTGCTAATATCCAATAAATGCAAATTAAATGCACTCACGGCGCCTCCGCCTGCGGCACTCCACATACATCAGGATGTCTTCACGGTTTTATCACTTTATAGTTGGCAGTCAACAAAAGGTTCTCGGCTCCAGCTTCCCGGCAACATTGTTTTCCTGGGTGGCCATCCTGATACGCAGGAAAACATTTTAGTGTTAGGTCAGGTGCACGGAGAAAAATGGTTGACCTTTAAATATTATTAAAATTTGGGTTTTTATATTCCCCATCTTATTTAGATTTTTAAAAATTTTGAAAAATAAATATAGAAAAAAAAATGGTAAGTTTTTAAGTAAATAAGTTTAAAGGACCTTAAAAAATCCTGACGCCTACACCTTTACAGATTTCGTAAAAGTATAAGTGTAATTTTCTTTGATTTATTAATTCCTTGCAAAACGTAGAAGAAATGTTTTTAATAGGACATATCAGTAAAAAGTGATAAGCAAATAAAGAATTTTTACTTTCAAGCTACTGCTTGCTTTTCCCTGCTTGCGACTGCTTGCTTTAGCTGAGTAACGGTTGTTGGATAGTAGAGGCACTAGACCATAGTGTTCCCTTTACCTTTTTTTGTTTTTTACACAAAAGAGACTAAATAATTATAAGAAAATAAAAACGATAATATGGAATTTTAGAAATGTTTCAAATTTTGTAAATGGTACAAGTATTGAAGACTATTTTTAAAGGCAATGTAATGCCAAAAAAATTTTATTTGGGGATATTAATAATATTATTAGATTTTTTAAACTTTTAAAATAAATACAATTTAGATACCAAGTGAAAGCTTTTTGTTTCCGTGGACCCACACACACAGTACACTGTCCGGAGCTTGGTCCATTAAACGGCAAATACATTTATGACCGTAATTACACCATAAAATTCAAATTATATCAACAGACCAAAAACCGCACATTGTGTCCAGGCCGTGACTCAATCCTCGGGTAGCAGCAGCAGCCAGCAGCCTTGGGGCTTCGTTCGGGGCTCTTGGCCTTGCGGTTCGCCGGGGACACGGAGTTGGACATGGACATGACACTGGCCATAAACAGCCAGCCAGCCAGCTGTGTGTGCTGACGGCTTGGAGCCCAGGCCTATTTAGCATCGGCATCGGCATCTATGTTCTGGCCACTCTGCTCACTTATTTTTGTGCTTTACTTTAGCAACTTGTAGGACAATAGTCGGAGGCTTTGTCGGCACGCCCCCGCTCCTGCCACTGCCACGCCCCCCCGGAGAAAGTCGTCGCTGACTTGGCCTGACTTCACTTGGCCCGGCCGGATTATCCAGCAATGCTAAAAACTTTTTAGAAGTCATTAAAACCTTGTAGTGGTAAAATTAATTACTTGTAGTTGCAAACAATGTAGCCACGCCGCAAGCAACATTTCCATTCCATTCCGTCTTCTCCTTGGCTCTGGGTTTTTGGTCTTTGGGGCCCCCTCCCTATGAATACACCCTATATTATACGGCTTGTGTTTGCGTTTGCCGCTGAAAAAACAGGGTCCGAAGTCGCCAGACGCCCAACATTCCCGGGCAGACTAAATGCTAAATGCATGATGGTGAAAACATATTCACTTTGAAATTTATTAACTTTGCGTGTTTTGTTGAATTAAGAATCCGAACGTAAAATTTTCGAAAATGTTAGCTAAAAGCCGCAGTCCGCAGTGGATAGTGAGTAGTGAGTAGTAGACCCACTCAAGTCTCATGCATATTTATGTCGCATTTCCACCGCTCGGCCGCGAAAAGCAATTCGTTTTGAGCGCTAAGCGACTTAAAGCGCTTCCATTAAAGAGTACACACTTTCATTGAGTGATGATCGCCGAATTACGACCGAACAAGTGCTAAATCCATGCCCAAACAAGGAAGCAATATGAAATTCCAATTCGACTGGGTTTTCTCATTTAATTGGGTTTGTTTCTTGCGCTTTAATAACGTGTTTTCGGTTGTTTTATGTAATTTATTAAGACATTATATGATCGGGAAATCGAAACAAAATGCCATGCAATCTGAATTTCCTGCAAGTCTGTGGGACCGGGCTGTGTTTAGGTTTTGAAATAAGTTGCACACAATCCCACTGGTTTTGATTATGTTTTATTATAGGTTTATTTAATGTTAATTAGTATTATAAGTAGGTTTTGTTAAATTCGTTTATATGCGTCTTAGCGGTTTGTCCTGGCGTTTATACACTTCTTCGTCGATTTTCACGTTTCTTTCTCGTAGCGTCGTTTTTGCACGTCTTACTCTCGTCTTCGCAATTTTTCAACTCTTTTCCGTCTTAGATTTTGTCAAGCTTGCCACGTCGTTGGGTTGCCAACTTGCTCCTCTGGGACCAGCTGTTATGGGTTACCATACCATTCCCACAAGTCTAACAATGCGATTCATTAAGATTCGTTAAAAAATCAAAATTAGGTATTCTATTAAAAGCTATAAATATTAATATCTTAAATGTAGTGTTATTATAATAAATGTAAAGTAACTTTTGCATTGTTCTTCATTAATGAAATTTAATTTTGAAATTATTTATATTTATATTTATAAAGTTTAGTATACCATTTTGAAACTATTACCTATATTATTAACAATTAAACTTTATAATAGTAATACAATTATCAAATAAAGGTATCATGGTATAAAATTATTATATTTTAAATTATTAATGGATTCTTTTTGCGTAAGAAGACCAAACCTTCCAATTTTTTGTATGACTGACCAAAAACCGTTGGCAACAATTTTTCCGCCGCAGACCTTTGGCAATGATTCCGCTGACACGTTACATGTGCCCAACTACTTATTTTTAAATGAATTGTTATAGGTGGGCCCCTCGTCGCGAAGTGCCACTTCCGCGTTCCGCCGGCTCCATTATCGATAAATGTTCATTACTTTCAATTAACGCTTCTTAATTGAACATGACGTATTTATGAGTTGGACATCGACCAATCGCAGTAGCGCAGGACGATTGGCCGGGCGACACAATTGCAGTGCGCTTAATTGGCGGCCAAACCGGTGGCCATGGCGGCTCCATGGGGGCAATACGGCTCCGAGAATTGGGCGATATCGGGGCAGAGATAACTCACTGCATCGTTAATTGTTTATAGGCGACAAACTGAAAAACTGCAGTGGCGGCAGCAAAGCGACGAAAGTGCAAAACGCCATGAATCATATTTTGCCAATTAAGCATGATCCGATGTAACCCCACAAGGGCCATATAGTGGGCATAAGCAAAAGCCGATTCCGACCAGAATCGGAATCAAAGGCGAAAGCAGAAATCAAAAGCAAAACGAAAAGCCATTGAAGGCATTCTTACACCACGCCGGAAATCCAGTGTAGACAGCATTGGCGACTGGGGCGTCGACAACGCCGTGGAAGCAGCGGCTTGTCCGTCTGTCCGTTTGTCCGTCCGTATCGCTGTCTGTCCGTCTGCCGTCCGTTCGTCCGACCGGATGGGCTATTGGGACCAGACCACCAAAGAACAACAAAATGTGCACACTTTCGGACTGCAGAATGCGAAAATGCAAACGCTGCACTTACACTCGCGTTTGTAAATGCGATCGCCGATCATATTTCAGTGCTGTTCTCCCGCAATTTGCGGCCCCTGTGCTTTTCAGCCTTTCATGTGGGGTCCGACCCCCCAGAGTGTGTGTGCAAATCACAAGACTTTCGTTTAATTACGATTTGCATTTGATTTGCATAGAACAAACCGCTGTAATAGAGCCAAGAAAATTAGCTCGCGCCTTTGAAGGTCGTGATCGCGGAATGACGTAGGCGAGAACAACAAGCGACAATGTACTTGTAAAATGGGTAGTTTGTGAAACAACAGCCCTTTCTTAATTAGTGAATGCGAATAGGTAAAGACGCATTTCTTAAGGGGCAAAAATGTTTTGGAGGTCTGTAAAAAATCAGAACCTTTTAACAATTTTAGATAGATAATATATGTCTCTGTTAAATGACATACAAAATTAAATTACAAATTATATTTAAGATATATTAAGATATATATTACAAACTTAATAATAATATTAAGTACTGTGAATGAATTTCCACATTTTCACATTGTGTTTATTATATAGGGCTTGCATAATTATACAAAATAATAAAAATTCCTAACAAAAATAAGTGGTTTTTAAAATACATTTTCTTGAAATTTAGTACCAATTTTGTTGTACAAAAAAATGTTAAAATAGGAAACAACATTTTGGAGATATGATTTATTTCACTTTGGGTTTATTATATAAGGTTAAATAATTATACAAATTAATAAAAAAAACAATAAAAAAAGTGGTTTTAAAAATATGTTATGCTTTAATGTAGAACCAATTTAGTTGGACAATTTAATTTTAAAATAGAAAATATTCTTTCAGATCTATAACATTTCTCATTTGCAGAAGGTACATTTTTATATTAGAAATTTTATCTACCCTTTAAGAAAATATTCCTGCGAACAGCTGAAACGATTTCATTACTTTTGGCACATCCACATGCCAACCCCCATTTCATCTGCGTCATCGGAATTAATTCTCAGCCGCTAACATACTCATTTAATAACCGAGAAGTGCACTTCTTTCTGAATGAAACCTCAGCGCTGAACTTTCCGCTGTGTCGATGTCAGCAAAGTTAATTGATCGAGCCCCCGACGAAAGTACACACATGCAAATGTACATAAACACCGTGGCCCAAAAACGCTGAGATCGGGGTTATAGTAGTGAGGCCAGTAAAAAATCCAAGAAAATAACTCAAAGTGGCAATCTGAACGAGAAACGGAAATTGCCTACGAGTTATACGATTTACCGGGGGAAGAATAAATATTAATTCAATTAAAGTATGCATTTATCGTATTTCGCCACTAATTGATAAGGGTTTATTGAGTATTGAGTACATTTCACTAGATATTCATCACCGACACATTTTTAGGGACAACTTCAAACACTTGGATACGCCCTGGTTTTCTGCACTCTTCAATTAATCAAGCTGATACCATCGGCCGGGTTAAGGAAATTAAATTCATCTGCTTATGCATTCATATTTGCCGCGATATTATTTTATTAAATTTGGGTAACAAGGGGGAATGGGCGCCCGCTTATCGCTGTCAAAGAAAGCCGCTGTGCGGCGCCAGACGGCGTTCAAAGTGCAGAAAGTTACGGATTTGTGGTCCCCAGTTCCAAGTTCCAAGTTCTAACTCTGCTCCAAGCTGACAGAAACTCTCACCAGCTCAAAATTAATTGCCGACCGTATGGACATGACACCGGAGATCACGAGACCGAATAAAATCGAACTATTAATCGGCGCACAAGAGTGACAAACATCTATTAGGCGTTTAATTAAAAGTTTCGCATGAGCGGAGGCGGATGGCTTTGTGGCCATCGATAGCGAGACCACGGAGGCTCCACTTCTGTTCTCCGTAGTCTGATGTCCGATGCCCGATGTCCGATACTCGGACAGAGTGTCAAATTCGAGCATTTCAAGTTACCGCTTCAGATAGCGGCGAAGAGCAAACACAAATATTTGCCTACAATTACTTACTGCCCGGATAGATAGTCAGATAGTCCGTGGTCAGTTGGCCGGATGGAAAGCAACAATGGTCTCTGTTCTTCGGCTCGGAATGTCCGTGTGTAGGTACATAATTGGGCTATCAGCTCGATGGCCGCCGGCAGAGGCGCTCCGAATAAATACGGCAATTAAAATTCGATGGACAGATAGGCCCTCCGATCGAGCATGAAGTGGTTATGGCGACAGGCTGCCGATCAAACCTCCTATCCACCCACTGGCATATCCCCCCAGCCATCGCATTCTTGGGCTGTACACTGCAAAAAATGGTTTGGAAAAGTAATATTAGTATTTAAAAGTAATTATTATTATATTACATTTATTTTGTAGCTTATTTTATATGTAAAACATTGAGAAAGTTTTTCTTTTGAAACCGAGAGCGCTTATTCTTGGAAACAAGAACGCTTATGCTTGAATTCGAGAAACTGAAAACACCCTAACTAAAATTGAGACAACTTTTTTTTTTTAAAGTGTTTTCAAACGTGCTATTCTTGATTTTAGTAAAACCATTCTTGGCCTACTATTGAGCTCGTAAATACTGAAATTAATAACGCTGAGAGCGCTTTTTTTCTCTGTGCAGATCTTATTACTTCTAAATTAAGAATTTATCTGTAACAGATATAGATTCTTTATTATAAGACCACGTTTTTTAAACAATGTTTTTTTTAATTTTTAGTGATATTTTTTTTTATTTTTTTACTATTTTTTTTTTCTTTTTATTCGATTTAAAATTCATATCCGCCGGAGTATTCAATATATATTACGTAATACATTTATAATACAAGCATATTCATAAAAGTCGTTTTTAATAAAGTTCATATTTTTAGTAAAATTTGTATAGTCCACATTGATGACTGCATTGGTTTTTTACCTATATCTTTTTTTTATTTTTCTTTCCATTATTCAAATTTTTGTAATTTATTTACCTGAAAGAGTGTCCTGATATCAAGGTAAAATTGATTATTTTAAGGGAATCCATCCCGACTCCTTTTTATTTTAATCAGGCGGCCGTCCCGGCTTTCAGCCGCCGAATCAACGTTAATTAGTGTTGAAGGATAGACGCTCCACGGCTCCTTCGCTCTCATCCCCACAGGCCTTTCCCGAAATTGCAACACCTGTCTGATGGTCGAGCGGTCACCTGGCGGCGATGCGGAAAGTCAGTGACTATGTAATACACTGTGTTTTGGTCAGCCTAACCGCACGGACTACACTCATCCGATTAAACTTTTAAATAGATGTCAAACAAACTACATTCTGCTAACTACAAGGACTTTCGATGTCATCGTCCAGGTTCGCTCCACGATGTCGATGTCTTAGGCCTGCCAGCAGATACGTGTCCGTATATCTATATCCATATCCCCCGCTCGCTGGCGGGTGTGTCCCGAGTCCAGTGTCCAGTATCCAGTGTCCTTGTGTGTTATCCTGAGCGAGAGCTGGCCATTCAACCACCGTTGCTGGTCGGTCTGTCGGTCGTTCGGGGTCGTGACGGACAAATGTCCGAAATTTGAAACTTTAAATAGCAGTCCTTGAAGCATGTTTTTGGGGCGGCAGGTGGGAGGTGGCAGGTCAGAGGTGTCTATTCCGTTGGCTGTCTCTCCCCCCGGATTGGGCGGAGATGGAGATCTGATGAGCTGGGCTTCGAAATTAGTTCTGATTTACCACTGTTCCAACAGAATGTCAGGCGGTGTGACAAGGATTGGCTTTTCGGGCACATGTCGCAGATTGTGTGCGTATCGTGTAAACACTGCGAAGGACCACACCTGCTGGAACACGTGTACATAATTATACGTGCAGGAAAGTTCAGCCAGCCTATTAACTCAGTTTCCAGAGTTGGGTTTAAAATTTATAAGTGGTGATTATAGTTGAGAAGCGTTAGATAGCTTAGAAATTTCCTGCCACTTCGTTGGGCTTCTTAACACGGAATTTCATTCGTTAAATAAATAAATAAAATGGAAAAGTGGCGCTACATAATTAGAAGAAGGCAAGAAGAAGGCAGCAATAATAAATTGAGGGAACTGGATAATACTATTTTGTATGATGAATCCATAGCATTCTAGATATTAAATTGACAGGTGGTGAAAACTGTATTTTATTTTTTTTTTAATTCCTTATTATTAATTCTAAAATAAAAAAATACATCCCTGAATGTTTGGTACTTTTCTAATTATGAAACAGTCATGTACTTAGATTTCGGTTTTCGGGTAAAGCTTATAACATTATAATTTAAATCGTAAAAGGACTATTTATTGTTTTAATATACATTTTACCATTTTATTTTTTGTCGTGAAACTATGCTTTCTTGTAACTAAAATAAGAAGGTAAGACTTTACTTTAAAACTTTTTTCTGTAATAATTTTCATTGATTTTGACCCTGTTTATAGTTATATAACTATTTAGTATTTGGTTATATATATTGTATTACCATATATTTTCAATATTTTGTGTGTCTTATGTTTATTTCCATTTTGTGCGATATTTTGTAAATTTAAATATAAAGAAGTTTACCACTAAATGTAGATTTTCAATAATAAAGAATCCATTCTCTTTGATTTCCAATTGACAAAGCACATTACTCTCGCAGTCAAAAAGTCTGCCAAGCAAGCTGTCGTTCACAATATTCACAGCAAATTTATCTTCCCCTACTGGAATATCAATACGTTTGGATAAGACTGCCCTCCTTAAGTGACAGCTCTTCTTAATAAAAATGAATTATCCAACATCCAACGCCGCGACACAAACAATTTGTTTCGCTTTGAAATGAAACAATTACATTCTAATTTTAGAGTGTGCTCCGAACAAGTCAATTTTGTATTTCGAAATATTCTGAGGCAAAAGAAATAAGATGTCTGCTGGCTGAAAAATAATTTGGTTGTTTTAAATCAGGAATTCATCCCTTATTAAGAGATACGTCACATGAAGTCCTAATCAGAAAAATCGATTTGAGGTGAACTCATATTTTCGCTTACAATATAATTAAAATATAATAGCTAAGTTTAGTTTGGTTTCACTCAACTATGATCTTGATATTTTTTAAATGTACAAAAATATTATCTGCTTTATAAAACAATTTATCAATTTGATGAAAAATGTATAAAATGAAACTCTGCCGGCGAAAGAAGTCCGTTCTCTTTTAAAAACTGAGCATAAATGTTGTAATGCATTAATTATTTTTCAAATTTATTTACGATACTTAAAGAATAGAATTGAATATTGCTATCCTGAATTATAAATTGGTATATTCCTTTTTCTTTATAAATGCATTTTATTTGAATTAAATGGTTTTTCTATTTTTCAAGTAAGAACTTAGAAAAATGTTGTGGAAAAAATGAAGAAAAAAAAAATCTTTATTGAACTATATAATAGTTCCGCAAAATTGATTATAATATTTATATCTTTAGATCTTTAGATCTTATATAAAAGTATCACTTGATAATTTTTCAACATAAGTGTGTTTATCTTGTTTATAAAGTAAATAGCTTTCTATAAATCTTATCATTTAGTTATGAAATGTGCGAAATCATTTAAAAAACACTTGGTGAACATTGGGTAAAATGAAGTAAAAAACACACATTCAAATTGACGGATTCGTTTCGCTTAACAATACCAAATATCGCCGCTTTGGGCTCATAAATCTGCGACGTAAAGTGGCACATATCGCAGATCAATATTATCGTTGGGCTTTGGGCACTTAACCCCCGGTTACGAGCGCACACATTTACATGTGTTCCAAGCGATTTGGAGTGTATACAAATGTCTCTTTCTGTTGCGATTCGGGTCTAATACACTCCCAGGATCCATTAGAAGTGCAAAACACCAATTAAAGTTTTGCACGGATTACCAGCGGAGTGAAAAAAAAGGAAAAATAAACCAGTATAGTGGTATTACTACTCTATCGTGTTTGTATTCGTTGAGGGGAACGGAAAAGCGGGTGCGAGCGAGACAACTGCCGCCCTACAGCCGTCTCGCTCGCTCTCGTGCTGCGCAGGCCGCAGATAAATGCGCAGCCATTTTTTAACGGGCGGAGCCAAAAGCAACGGAAGCGCTTGGGACTTTTTTCGGTGGCGGGGGGAAATAATGGGAAATTTGTGGGGAAGTCAGGAAATTTTCTGCTGATTAGCCAGCTGTGCAAAGGCACAGAGAGTTTTCCGTGAAAAGTCGAAGAGACTGCGCGCTTTTCGAGGTTATTTTCCCGAGCCAATGCAGTTGGGTCCCGAACTATCGGGGTTCCGTGTGTGCAGTGCTTCCGCAAAAGCTCCCGAAGTCCCCGAAAAAGCTCAGGAGGGAAAGCTCGCTTACGTTTCGCAGATGCAACTTGTCAAGCTGCACCTACGGACCAAAATGGCGGCGCTGTCGGCGGAATGCCGATAAATCAAAGTTCCCCATTTGAAAATGCCAAGAGCCCACCGCGACATCGTACAGTGGAGGCCATGATATTAGTAATTGGGTCTCGGATTAACCTTGGAGGTAAGTTTTGAATTTATATGATAAGGGGAATAACATCCATCCCACTCGGATGAAAAGTTAAGGGAAATGTGGTATTCAAAAAGTATGCAACAGTAGATTTTTTTCTTAAACTAATTTACCAGTATATTTTGTAATGAATTTAGGTTTATTAAGTAAACTGAATGAAATAATTAATACATTGTTAAAATTGTATATCTTTAAAAGAAGGTATAGCGCTTGTTTAGATACTCTTTATTATAATCCAATAAGCCATGGGAATTTTCGTTTAATTGTTATCAGTGGACTATCAATCTTATTATGCTTTTATACTGTTTAGAACTATTTCAGTGCTGACCGCAACTGTGCGGCCGTTCGCAGCATCAAGTGGCTGGTGACTGGGGAGCGGCATTTCATCAGAGGGAATTAATCAGAGCAGATGAAGCGACAACCGAAAAATAACGACGCGGCATCTCCCAAAGAGCCCGCCGTCTTATCTCCTCAATCTGAATCGCCGCAGCCGGCTTTTTAGTGCGTGTCCACCGTTCGCTGGGACTCGCATCCAGATGCATCCCATTTACAGTGTCCGAGTATCTGTATCTGTATCCGAATCCGAATCCCAAGGTGTGTGTGCTGCGAGCGACTGGCGCTTGGAGGCGACAGCAGCGGAATGTCACCGCGGTAAGTATCCGCAGGGGGATCCAGAGACCCTCTTCTCACAGTTTTTTTTTGGTTTTCGGTATTTCTTTTTTTATTGGCCGTTCATATCCCGGAGCATCCATCAAACGCGCGCCCGTTCATGTCAAATTATAAAATCCGAAAAAATTTAAATCTAATTTCGCCACAGCGACCCGGCGAGCATATTCAAATACCTAATGGATTTTACTTTGTCCTGACAAGTACAAGCCCATTTAATCAATAATTAACGTAATCCATCAAGTACAAAGTGTCAAATGCACTCGCGAACGAAACGAAACGAAACGAAAGGCCTAAAAGGATTTCCCCGAAAAGCGCATTGCGCGCTGACAAAAAATCAAGTTGTCGCAAAGATACACGAAACAAATCCGCGCCCCGTCACATCTGCATGTCGAAAAACCAGCAGACCCATCCAGATCCAGACGGAAAGCAACCCCTAACTTGAACCCCTGCCCGCCGTCTGTCATTGTCGAGATATCGGGGGGAAAACGAAGCGGCAGGAGCAGCTTATCTAAGCCGAAAAGTCGACCCTGATCAACCACTTGCAGTGTCGGCCCAAAAGAGCAGATAGCCCTTGTTGTTCTACTCCAAATGGGTATCAAACTACAAATGTCCATTTTTCAATTTACCTGGCCCTTACGCACTTTACTCCACACTCCATGGCACTCCCCCGCCGTAAATTGAATCTGAAATGGTATAATATATGGACAGGAGACAGGGGAAGTGGACAAACGGACAAACACCCACCGAATCGCCCTATAAATTAGCCCTTGGCCAGCGACCGTTGACCAGTTGGTTAGCTGGCGGCCAAAAGACCGTGAAATTTTCCCAATATGCTGCGTTTTATTTGCGTTTCCCTCCACTCATCCGCATTTCTCTCGTTTGACATTGCACTGGCCATATACCATATCCCACATCCCATATATAATACAATATACCATATGAACTGGGGATTGTGCGACTGGAAATGCTCGCATTTAAATGGACAGTCTGTTTGACGTATGAATAAATTATGTTCTGCCCCTCGAGCCCGCACGATCGATTCTTCGGCTAGTTAACATAATTCTAAAGACAAAGGCAACGCTCTACATTTTATCCACGGCCCAGGGGACAGTTGACATCTCTCCGCTTTAGTGAGGGGAAATTTATATGCCGCAATTTGTCAATTGTTGCAATTTCTCTTTGTGTGCTTGCATCTATTTATTCCGTTCATTTCACAAAGAATAGCCCCTCATAAATAATTGAAATGTTTGTTTTGAGTGAGCTTGCCGAATTAGGGAATCGAACATCAGGTAAAATGCTAAGAAATTATAATATGCATTCCAAAAATGTCGTACTTGATGTTGCGCTCAAGAAGAATAATGAACTTAACTGGAAAAATATTTAGAAAATTTTACTGCCTTCAAATCTGATGGAATAGTACATTTATTTATGTACAATAAAATGGTATTATCATTTATATATTAATACATTTAAAATACTTTTTTATGATAAAAGAATTTTTTGTTATCAATAGGATATTTTAAGAAAAATAATACACAGAAAAAAATCGACTAAAGATCAGATTGATATGTGCAGGTCAGTTTTATAATTTTTTAAGATCAAGTTATTCATATAAAGGTTATGTTTATATTCTTTTTTGTTATTTTTTAAAATAATACAACATTTTGTTTAAAAAAACAAACATTTTTTTTTATATCTGATATGATAAAATATCAAATTGATATGCTTGAATCACAAATTTCACAATAATCATATCGGTTTTTTATAATATGAATTAAGGTAGAATTGATCCTGTTTCCAATGGAATTTTGTTCTATGTATAATACACAATGGCTCATTATAATATCAAGTGTAAAATGATCTTCAGATTTTGGATACTTAAAAATCCCACTGTACGTAATGCTAATATTTACAAACACATGTTTTTCCTTACAGTAATACAACGCCATATTACCCACTCAGTCATCAACAAGTCGTGTTAAAGGTCGGTTAGTTTATATTGGTTTATATTGAAAACTCCTTAATTCAGTGACTTCTCCTTTCATGTATACATTTCCCTGAAATGGTCCGCAGCCGCAGGGACGCTACCCGATCCACTCAGCCAGCCAGAGGAGTTATTGTAACCCGATCCCGTGTCGCTGGATGTACATAAGTAAATGAGCTTTAAAATAATTTAGCTATCTCTTAAGCACATGTGTTTGTTTTCCATTCCCAGATACCAGTTTCCGCCGATGCCGGCTCATGTTTATGCGAGTGTGTGGACTGCGAGATGTCCGGGCCTGACGTTTATGAAAAGCTAAAGCCATCGCAGCATCAAAGCCAATTAAGATACCGTCCCGGCCTACCCGGCATACAAGCTCTAAAGGAATACGCGGCTAATTTCTGCGACAAAGCCGACAAACGATCGAATCCAGTGTTCGCTGTTCAGTTTTCAGTGTCCGAAGGCAAGAAGCGGCACTTTTGTCGCAAACACAGGCCGTAAAATTAAGAACTCTGATTGGTAACAAATGTTTTTGTTCATTCGAGTGATAAAAACGTAGCGAACCGAAAAGATATAAAGTTCTCTTTAGTGTCTTGCCAGCGCGGCGATGATAAAATATTTAAATGAGCGCCGAAATGGGAAGGTTCTCGGTTTTGGATCGGATCGCTTGAGGATCGAATCGGACATTTGGGAAATCAGAGAGGACGCAGAGAGCGAGCGAGATACAAACCTTAATGGCCGCGCGCAAGCGAACCTGGCCAACAGGCCGCAACAGTGGGCTTAAACCAGAGCCAAGGGCAAAAGTGTGAAACAGCGAGCGGCGTAACGCCAATAGCATTCGTCGATAACCACTGTGTTGCCAAGTAAGTCGGTCGGCTGTCATGATTAAACAAAAGTCCAATGCCAGCTAGGATATTAAATTACAGCCATAACAGGGACGGAGGTAAGGGCCAGGTTCTCTTTGGGACTGGCCGCCAACGACAACGACAACGAAGACCAAGCCCAAAAGGCTTGATAGCAACAGCAACGAAACGAAACGGCCACGACAAAATCATAAAAGGCATAAACAGTTGTAAAGACCCAAACCACAAAGGGCGTAGAATCAAAATTGAGCACTAAAACGTTATCGAGGTCGGCACAGATTAACTAGCCTTTTTGCTGTTGACTCGACGATGGACGAGGGACACTGGACGAATGGACAACGGATGCGACATCCAGGCAGGTAGTTCATTCTGAAGTATCGAATGCATCTTAAAGATACTTGTGCGACATTACGATCATTACTCTGTGTAACAGATACGCTGCTATAGGATGGGATGGAGGAGGTGAAGGGAACGAGGCAGACAGGTCGACCTGTCGTGTAATCCCGACCTGCCCGGCAATTATAACCATATATAGCCCCCGCTGGCGACGGTGCCGCGTTGACGACCCACAACCGAGCCATTGTCCAAAAATTGTCATTCACAACTGTCTCGCCGATAAGGCACAATTATCAGAGGCCAAAGGACTGCGAGGAGAAATCACATTGAATGGCGCCAGGTTCACAATGAATCTTCACGGAAAGGACAAGACTTACGTTAAGATTTCGTCATGCCCTTTTAAAATGTAGGTTACATAAAAATATTTATGGGTTATGTTATAAGAGAGAGGAAAAGGCTACTACCGAGATCTTGCAACGTGGGAATGAGATTAGAGGATCAGGGGATTTACTTTATAAATCCTGAATGACTTTTCTGAGTTTGTAATGTATGCCATTTTTTTCTAAATCCTTAATAGTAATAATTGCAGTTCACAAGTTCCTGCCTTTTATTATACAGATCATTTCTTTTACTACCAAAAGTGGCTACATTCGATACTTTGTATCACTTTCACATTTTTCCACCCCAATTCTATTATATGGCTCATCACTATAGATTGTGGGGAGTGTCCAAGACGCACTCGTCTTAATGGCAGCCCTTCAAGGAACAATATTTACTCCACGTGTCGGGGATTACATATTAACTATTCCACTGTTTTCATTTGGGGGGCGTGTTGCTACAAGCGTCTGCTGTTAATCCTCAGCTTCCTGGATTGACAGTTATATTGCCATTTAAGGAAGTGTGTTTGGCTGTTTGTATACCATATATTACAATCTTGGTTGGGTAGAATTAAGTATTAAGTATTATGATTCTAATATTTCATTTATCTTTGGAGAAGAATTTTAAAGTATAACTTTTACATTCAAAACACGGAATATTCAAAACCTAATGTCATATTTTCGAAGAAAAATATTTATTTTAAAAAGACTGTTATTAAAAATGCTGAATAAAATATTTATTAAAAATATCGAGATTATTTGAATAAATTGGTATTTGAGTGTACTGATTAAAATATTAAAGTTGTTATTTGAAAGATTGAGGAATTTAGTAGTTATATCAAAATTAATAATAGATGTTCAAACTATTTTTCTAAAAAACTAAAAAAGTTAATATTATAACAATTTTAACATTAATTAGGTGTTACATTTTGATGATTATTGTTTCCTGGCTAAATAATTTGGATCTTGAAGTGAGCCGAAATTGAAAAGTCATAAAAACTTCTACTCCAGCTGGTCACAATACAAATTTGCAACTCTTTGGCTCCGACTCCCTTTTCATATTCAAATCGGCGCCAGCGCCACCTGCCATCCCGTCGCTGTACTTTTGCACGATCCACTGGCATCGTGTAGTTGTTACCCCTCATCTGGTCTCGGATCCTCCCGATCCTCGCCAGATCTCGCCCAGGAACTGCGAATAAAGGCGATCGCCAACGATGCCAACTGCGGTGTGGCCAAGGTTTGCAGTCTGGCAACAACATTGTTCTCGTTAAACAGAATCATGTACCTCCTCCTTGGAGGTCGGTCGTGGGCAAAAAGTACGATCCGATTGCGCATGCGGGCCACACAGGAATCCCCATCCCCCGGCCAGATAATAGAGACAAGCTGCTGCGAGGCCGTTTCATTGAGGATCGGATGGGAATGGGAATGGGATCGGTGCCCGGTTTCTAATGACATCTATGCAGTGTCTAGTCTGCGCGGTTATCTCGTCCTGCAGATTCGGGGAGACGGTCCCGAAACCGCAGTGACCCCGATCGCCGCAGGAGCATTGTGCGATCGTCTAGCGCTGAACTCAGGGAACTCAGGGGAGGAGGCCCGAGATATGGAGGAGGAGTGGCTAATGCGCCGACGCCCCGCTGCGAGGTGAGCACACAGCCGCCTATAATTGAGTTATACATTCGACTGGCCAACTGACCCCTCGGTCCCTATCTCATTGCCTCGCCAAAAGGTTCGCAGCGGCTAAGCGGACAATGTTTTGACATAAATAAATGCTTGAATGACTTTAAGTGATGGCAGTTTGCTTTGACTTTCTATACCCGAACTCACTTTGGCATGATTTATGGGCCACGATCCGGGGACTGCTCAAGACGTTACTTTCCTATATAGACCCATGCGTATATGCTGGCAGGGGCGGACGGGGAGGGTCCCGATGCTAATTCGTATTCAGGTAGTAAGCGGAAAACAATAAATATATTCGCAGCCGTCCTTTATCGACCAGCGCTCGGGCTGGGATATTATGACTTATAACAATGCACAATAACTGGATCAAATTTATTGTGGATATTAAGGTGATTGAGCATTGTTCTCTTACAAATTACCTGTCCCTAAAATATTTAAAGTTTAAGATATATTAAGAAGGGATGACAAGTCTTACTGTCTTGAACTCGCATTTTGAATCTTAAATTAACAAGCTTTTAAGTTATGATATAATATAAAAGCAGTTTAAATTGTACATGATCAAAAACAAATAAAATAAAATAAATACAATTTACAAATGGCTAAACTATTATTCTATCACGGAATATATCCTCCAAAATAGTATATAAGTATTTTACATAATTTCTTTAACAATTTAAGAAATTTAACATTTAATGAAAACATGTACACAACTTCTACGTTTGTATTTTAAATGTTTAATAGTTGTTAATTACCCAGCATAGAACATAAACTGGTTTCTAGTGTGCGTTAACCGCATAATCATAAAATTGTAAGTATGCTTTAGAAAATGCTTTAAAGAAATCGTTGCATACTTTTGGGCTGATAACGAAAAAAATAAATTCTCCGCAAATTTAATTTGAATAAAATCTATTTAATCTAAAATTCAAATTTAAGTTTAAATATGAGAAAGAAGAAGAAAATTGGAAAATCTGGACTTTACAGAAGTCGACTAAAAATTTGAAAAGCAAGAAGAAGAGAAACAAAACGTGCAGTGCAAGGTGGAAGTTTACAAGTCTTATAAAAATGCTAATGCTAGGATACTGAACTAAATTTTACAGTGCTAAACAGTTTGATAAAAGAAACATTTTTGTACACCGCTAGTTTGACGAAAAATAATTTTAAAAATAAATCATTTCAAACGCTTATAGTTTAGAAAAGTATAAACCTTCCAACGCGCTCAAAATGACCATCGTAATCAAGCTGCCTTTGTTGAAATTAGCTAAATACAATATGTTATAACGTAGATTTATTTAGTCGAATGTGAAAAAATTTTTCGCCACAAAAATAATATTAGAACTCTTTAACTCGTGTAGAAGGGCTTTTGATTGAAAAAGATCGTGTTAATTTAAAAACTAGCTGATTTGGTTTTATTTATTAAAGTTCGATGTGGATTAACTTTGACGATCAATTTTCAACATAGGTACAAACAAATTTCGATAACTAAGATTTTCTTAACTCGAATATTCCCCAAATTAATTAAATTTCATAAATTTTTGTTTCAGTAAGTATACACAGATAATTAAAAAAGGTTGTCTGTTCGCTTACAAGTGTTTTATCTTAATATTTCGATATTATTTGTATTATTTGGCTTTAGTTCTTGACAATCGTTTGACTCTAGATAATACTGCTTGAGATTAATATGTGTCTATCGGTGTAGTTTTTAAGCGTGACTTTTTAAAAGGCTGTTGCTTTAAGCAAAATACATTTTAATACATTTATTAGAACCTGTACATATATTTATGTAAACTAATTTTTCTTTAAATTTAAGTCTGTAATTCGAATTCTAAGTAATGTAAGTTCGAGTTTAATTAAATCAAATTGGTAAAACGATTGCAGATTCTTTTTAAGAAATTAACTAAAACTTCTGTGTGACTTAGATTCTTAAGAATCCTAAAAACTTTATCTAAATTTAGGATTTCCGTTTAATTTTTTTTGTATACTTTATTAAAACCTCAGAAATTATTCAAAAATTTCTAAATATGTCCAAGTAAATGTTTTCTTTAACTGTAAGAGAAACTATTAAATTGTATCCTGTCAAGCTACGTCATTAGCGCTCGAAATTGAATTGCATAACAATTCTTTAACTCTTAACCTAACGATCGCTTAAACAATATATTTGCGAAATAGGGCTGAAATGCATTGCGTTTCTTTTTAAAGTATTGCAAAAATATACTCTTCTGTAAATTTGGCATCTTTACCATAATGGATCCTTTTTTTTGGCATTTACATTTTTTATTCATTTATGTCGTAAGAGTTAAAAAAAAATGTTTTTTTCTGGGTAAGTGGAGTGCCTCAGCTAACACGCTAAACTAACGATTCGCATAACTTTTACAACGATTCCAAACTTTTTGGTTAGGTAAGTTTTTTTTTGTTTTTTAATTAATTATTAGTATTTATTTATTATTTTTTCAAGGAATGGAAACCATTTTTTTGCAAAATACTAACAAAAGTTAAAATTCCCAAAAATAATATTCTTTTGATTAGAATTTTATTACGAACTAAACGATATTTAGGCTATTTGTTATATTTTTTCCGATAGGCTTCTAATTTTGTTGGTTGAAAATTTGAGTAAAGGACACTCTAGTTAAATGATGTGAAATTCAAAAAGTAGTCAAATAACAATTGTTTTAGAAATAAGAATTGTGCGTATATTTTATTTGTTTATGGCGAGTTATCCCACATATCCGCACATGCAATCTAGACAAGTCAATCTTTCAGTTTCTACGCAAAGTTGTCTCTCAGTCTTAAAGCTATCGCAAATGTCTTCTCTCTTTTGTAGGTAATGAATATGTCGGAACGAGCCAGATCGGACGACTAAAACTATAGTTCCCAAAAGAATAGTCGGAAAAATAATAAAAATAAATGATAGCTTCGTTGTTTTGAAGAAGGCATGTTGATTTTTAGCAATTAAAAAACAAATTTTAAAATAAGACAAGAATTTATCTGATATGTCAGAAGCACTACCGATTCCAATACGAAATGCATGGCATAAAAAACCTCGTTAAGGTGGGCGAGAAGGAAAAGTGAAAGAGTTTGAACGTTAAGTATTTCTTTTAACTACAAAGGTATATAAACTTGGGCTTGCCAAAGTTAACTTTCTTTCTTTCTTTCTTCTTAACACAGAATTTAAAATAAATCTTACTAGTCCACAATATTATTTCTGAGAAGGATTTCCATACTATACATTTTAAGTACGACATATTAATTACAATTTCATATTTGAATATTTTGTTAAAATATAATCTAATTTTAAACATTTCCAATTTGGCAATATTAAACATCAACGCAATCAGAAACTCGTTTTCAGTTTTAGTTCCTTAACTAATTAATTATAAAATTTGTATTGTAGTTTTAAATATTTATTTCAACTTGTTTGCATCCAGTCGGTTAAAATTCACTCCACAGATGTTTGATAGGTGACCTGTAAAACATAATTGTGAGTAAATGCTTGCAATAAAATTGTTCAATACTAAAGTGATACACAAACTCAGGCGATTTAAACAGTGTAATGCCAACAGCTAAGAGGGTCCACTTCGAAAAGCTAAGAGTAAAAGTGAATTTTAATGATAAATTTAAAAATAATTAAATTCATCGAACTTACAAATATTTTAAATTATCCGAGAAAAGCGTTTTCAATCCAGAGACCAAGTTTGGATTCCATTTCCACAAATACATTCATTTTAGTTGGTTCCTAAGCGAACAGCATCATCACCTGGCATAAAATAAAACGAATTCATTAATTATGAAAATATATGTTTACCTCTATTCAAAAGACGCGCACTCTTACGATATAAGGGCGAAGAAGAGGGAGAGACTCCGCCAAGTGGAGACAGTTTGTCTGGTTTGACTACCTGTTGGATGTGCACACAGTTGGAAGGCCCGACTCATCCATCGGATAAGAATCTTACTCAATGGATTGAAAATGAATGAATCAATTTCATACCAAAATCAAGTTTATTTTTGTCTTAATGTCACGAATCAAGAATGCATCGGCATTTGGGCTTTCCACATCTGAAATATCAAGAAGATTAACCGTAAGATAAAGAGTTTCCGGTCAAACAAAATAAATGACACAACGAGCTGACTACAGTGACGTGTGGATATGGTGGTCTTAATATAAACTTGTTAAAGATTAAATAATGTAAACTACTACTTATAACCAATATGATATGATATGATCTCCCTCCTAATAGGGAAAAGCAATAATTCTAATTCGAATTTAGCTAGTTTATAGGTTTGTCAATAAGACTATGAGTATTTGTCCATCCTTAAATACATTTTTAAATGTTTTTAATTTCACAAATTAATATTTTAATTATTTTATAAATTTATATAGTTAATAAATTTGACAATAGGACTATAAGTTAGTCCCCTTCCACTCTTAAATTGTTTTCTAAATTTTCTGAAATTCAAAATGAATAATATTTTAATTATTTTATAAGCCTTTATAAATATATTCCGTATGTAACTTATTCCAGTCCCCACTGTACCGGGCGGCAAAAGATTTGAAAACAAAAGAACTCCTAAATGAAGCCCCAATACATTTGGGCTGTTGAACGGGCATACAAACCAAATAAACACGTCGCTTTCCATTCGTTCCCCACACTTCACGGCCAGCTAATTAATGACGTTGGTCAGTTGGTGAGGTTCCCTCGATCCCGATCCCGATCCCCAACCCGAACTCGATCCAATATAGAGTGCAGTCCCTATAGAGTGATGCCATTTTGGTTTTCGGTTTCGTTTTGGTTTCTGGACCCGGGGCCACTCCGATATTCTTTGGTGACGGTGTCGTAAGTGAAGTGCCAATAAACACGTGATTTACTTAAGCTGTGATCGAGCGGCAGGGACGTGGGCTCTCTGGGATCTGGGATCTCTGGGACAGTCGAAAATCATGGGGCTTATCGCTGCCATCGGCCATCAAGATGCCGCTCATTAATTTTAAAATTAGGCGGGTTTTCAAGAAGAGAGCCCCAGAAATGATGTCCACCTTTGGCTGAAGACCGACTAAACTGGCCATCCCTGGCCGTTCCCTTTCCCTGGTCCCCAATCCCCGAGAGACCCCGATGCATTGCGACCGACCATGAGTGCATAAATTAATTAAGTCGGTCGGAATGGGAACGTGTCGACCTTTTGTCTGGCATTGTGGCGAAGATGGCGGCTGTGGCTCAGAGAGCCCCACTCTGTGGACCCGGTTGCACGTATAGATACAGATACATGGACGTAAAACGTAGGACGTAGGACGTAGGACGTTGTAAATTAAAAGCCGCGGCATTGGACGGTTTTTGGGCCGGGTTGGGTCCTTTATATGCAGCTCCGCTCCGCAGACTGAGTCATTTGCATTTTGCCGGCCAGCCTGATTATGAAAGATGCTGCGTGGGTGATAAATGGTCGTTGTCAGTCGAATACCCCTCTCCTTCGCCCAACGATTGTTGCACTTTCGCATCCGGGAGCGGCACTTTCAACCCCATCGTTAACGCCAAACGCGCTAACCCCTTGCTGGGCCAAGATTAGCTGCCGTCCTGCCAAATTTATTTGTGTGTTCATCCCTCGACGGCCGACTGCTGACAAGGGCCGTGGCCGAAAGCCAATGCCAAAGGCTACACAAATCTAATAGATCCCGATTGAGATTTAATTATTTCACTTAATTTTCTGGCTGACTTCGTGCTTAACTCGCTGCCCGTCCTTCGCTGCCCGTCCTTCGGCATCTCTGACTTTGACTGCCCTGAAACAAGTTAATGAAGCGAATAAATTTCTTGGCAATTATTTTGCGGATTGTTTTAATTGACCGCAAGGGCTGCCTGCATAGATAAATGAGTGACTAGCCGAGGGAATCAAGAGGCCAAGACGTCCGCAGGCCGCAGCAGGAGTTGGCTAATTAACTAATTGGCAAGTCGTTAACTCGTGAGCTAAAGGGATTTCCTCTCAAGTGAGTGGTGGAAACATCACCTGCTAGTCTACTTCTATTAAATATATCTTTTTAAGGATCACCTTACATCGCACACATAAAAACGGACTTTGTTTATGATGAGTGATTGTTATGAGTTGTCAAAAAGGCATGCCGCATGTGAGTTTACAGAGGAGGGGTTGTTGCGATGGCCACGGCCGTTAAGCAGGAAATCCAGCAGGATCTGCTGGAGTATGCCGTCAACATATGCAAATAGACTTGTCTACGGAGTCAGGCTGAAGGTGGCCAGAAGGACCAGGAGGCAAGGACCCAGAACCCGTGGCTTTTCCACCCCCGACAAGGTACACCGCTGTCGACACCGCCCCCTGATAGCAATCAACCCCGAGCGGCGGCTTCGGCGGGAGTTCACTTTAATGTTTTGACAGTAAAATAAACATATCCAAGTGCGGCTCTCATCACACGAGTGTGGGTTGTGGGTGGCTGCCTGCCTGGGTGGGTGGTTTTTTGGTGCGCATGCACAAGCACTCGTATTAGTTCCCATACCTTTGGCCTGCAGTAGCACACACATGTGCCAGGACCTGTAGAGAGTGGGGGTGCAAGCACATAGATGTCAAATATAATTCATCATCCTGGCGAAACATCAAAGCCAACCCCTGCAAGCAGAAAGCACCAGGGCACAAGGCTACCGGCATAAGCAAACACAAAGTCGCCAACAGCATCATTATCAGTCGGGCGACTGTTTTCGCCCGGTCAAGTGAGAGTGGGCCAAGCCAAAATCCAGAGTGTCGTCTGGCCAGGGTGTCGAAATGAATGGAGTACACTGTGACCTTCCGAGTGATTTGTTATAAAAGAATATGGCTCATTAAAGCAGTAAACTATGCTCCAAAGAAATATAATTTGTCTTTTGGAACCTGTTTATTTCTTTAATAAACTAATTTAATTCGAAATTCTTTAATTTGTATTTTTTAAAAATGTTTAGAGGTAATTTAGTTAACCTAAAAACCTTTTCTTTAATTTCCTAGATTAAGACTCAATATTGAAAATCAATAAAATTATATCCATATAAAAAACGAAGTTTAAGAAAAATATTACTTTAAATGTAACTTTAAATTGATATCTAAATTGTGTGCTATAAAGTTGCCCTTGAAACATTTAGTAACCTTATAATTAAATTTATTCCTTATTTTGAAAATAAGATTCAATCTGTCATGGAGTAAGTAGTCAACTTTGTTCACAGTTAAGGTATATTCGAGTCTTAAATTCCCTTTGAGTTAGTGAAGTTATTCAGTTGGTATTTCTCTGAGATAATTTTCAGGAATTAACTATTGGTTTAGTTCGAAATAAATATAAATAATTAAGATACATGAAATATTATAAGATCAAATGGTTTGATCATAAAGGAAAACTGCCTTTCACATTACAAATAATTTTTCTGTGTACTGAATAGTTATTCCCTTTCAATTGTCATCCCACTAGCAAGTTTTTGTAGCTTGAACAACAGACTTTTTCCAATTGCTCAACTTATTTATCGCTGGCTTTTTTGAGCAGAAACTGAGGCTCACAGCTTCACCGCAGGGCAAAGAGCGGCACTTAGGTCGAAGGATTCGCACGACGTCCTTTTAAATAATTAATGTCAATTAGAGCCAAATCTAACTTTGGCCATCAGTCCGCCTGAAGGACTCGGGACTAAGGACACTTAAAAAGGCATGAACTCCTGCTTACCTACCTACCTGTTCCGTGTTGCCAACGGGGGAAACTGCCTGATGTTGGGCTGTCTGTCATAAATATTTTATAACATCAATTACCAAGCACTTAACTTTCATGAATTTAATACGAAAGCCTCAGCTTTCAGCTGCTGCGAGGGTAGTCACTCATTTATCTTATTTGCCAATGACGAACAATCAACACTCGGCACTCGATGTCACTTTTTCCTTCGCTGCGACAAGTGTAAGCCGGATAAAAAACCCCTCACATTTGCACACATATGTTTATAGTGTCGATATATCGAAACCCCGGGTCCATCAGTATCGACTGCCACCCCAAAATGGCAAACTTTCCGATTTGGGCTTGCAAAAAAATACCAAGACTGCCGTGATTTACTTCCCCTTCGGCTGCGAGAAATCCCAAATAAAATAAAATTAAATACGCATCAGGAGCACAAGTGCTTAAGGCCCGCGGCCAGGTCTTCAGGTCCTCAGGTCCTCAGGTCCCTCGTCTGGCCGTGATAAAAACAATATCAATGGGCCACCGAGAACCCACCCCCCTCGTGCAAGGACGACCGTATGGGCCAAAATTGGAGGCGAGGCTAAGCCACAGCCACTGTATCGGATGGAGCGGCGCGTGCCGATGACGCACAATTCCCCCATTGATATTCATGGCCGATTTTCGGGCCGATATACCGCCGTTTGCCGTTCGCAGGGCAGAAAACAGAGAAAACAGAGAGGAAAACAAAACGGTGCACACATAAATAAATAAAATTTATGGCAGCTAGCATCGGTGAGCCGTCCCAATTGGATTTCGGAGCACTTGTAGTGGCCCTTTGATATGCCCGATTATTTCTGTTTGATTGTCTGATTAGATTGGAGGGCCGGAATCCGGTGAAATGTGGCCAAAGGAACAGCCCTGCTTAGCGGCATATGTTGACTAAGTTAGTCCTTCGGTAGTGAGGGGGCTTGTAGTGATTAACTCGATTGGGAGAACAGTGATGAAAATATGTTGTGGAAATCAAAAGGAATTTTGTAGCTTTTAATTATTAGGTTAATTACAAAATAAAAAAATAAATAATTCAATGCATAACACAATATCATTAAAAATAAAAAAAATATTCCGAGTATTAGATAAATAAATCATAAGTGATTTTAACTTTTCCTCTATATTTTCCATATTAATATTTGTTAAAAATATTTGTTGAGCTAATTGGTATTTATTATTCGATCTTTAAAAAAACAAAACATATAATATTTTAATAAATAAATAAATAAATTCTTTATAGAATAAATAAGATAATATTAGTTTTGGAGTAAGCCATCAACTTAGTTTATATTTAAACGATTTAACACATTTTTAATTTTAATTATTGAAATAAATATTATTATTTGAAATAAAAAACAACCATAATATTAATATTTTTAACAAAAAAAGCATAGGTATTTATTTACCTTTGGCTTTGAAATAAAAATAAATAAATAATAATAATCATTAAAATCGTCCCTAATTATGTTATCCCTTTTCTTCCCAATTGCGGCATCTATTAATTTCAATTAAACGAGCAGGACAAACTCCTGGATCTGCTCTCCCCCCTTTGAAATACTACTCAACTAATCTGGCTACAAGGACGCACCCCCGCGAGGAAGGATTGATTTCCGCGTCCCAGCCTCTCGCGATGCAAACTCTGGCATTTATTCCGGCCAAGTCGAAGGGGCTCTAAAGTCTCGGTTTATCTAAATGCTGCATTGTACTGCTAAAGTGTCCCCTGAGATTTTCCGAGGCGTTGAAGCGTGCCACCCCGGTTTTGGGCCAACAAAATGCAGTGGTTTCCGGTTCGCCAGCGACCCCAGGCCGAGGGCTACAGTGGGAGTTAATTCGCCAAAGTCAGTAACCTCATCAAAGAACGGCTAACCGTCTGTCTGAAAGTCGGGGGTCTTTAGCTTTCGCCTGCTGCTGGGGGTGTCGTCTACTCCACCGCCGCCACATTAAATTCACGCCAAACGACGTGAGGCGCATATGTTTATGAGTCTCGTCGAGATTGAAAGCCAGGAGTGGAGTGGTTCGCAGTGGAGTGGCATGCCCATGGTTAACCGAAGGCGAGGCAGGACGCTCCGTGCATAAAAGCCTCATGGTCACCGTTTGCCGATGCTGCCGGCTCTTGGCTTTGGCGTTGGCTTTGGCTTTCTCTCCTCGCCGCACGCTGCCTGCTAATGGATTTCGTGGCACTGCCAATTGAAGGGTTAGGGTTACGGGAGAAGTGGCCGGGGGAAGCAGAAGTCCTCTTTTGGCCGCGCAGCATGCTTTCAATTTACTTCCACTTCCTCCACCAAACGCCCGGTTCGGCACTGTTATTGTTGTTGCTCTGACTTACGCACCGTGAATGAATGGCAAAGGTTCAGGGGGTGGCGCAGGGATGCGGTGCCACAGGACGATACACGGAAACAAATTTATTAGATCTATAGTTTAGAAAAACTTATCTATAACCAAATTCACATGGGAAAGTTCTGATAGCACTGAGAAAAATCCCCATATTTTTTTAGTGTAATTTACAAATAAATGTTAAGACTCCGAATTAACCAAAACCTCCATAGTTCCAAGTTCCAAAGGTTACCATCTATTGTTTACCCACCATGAATACGTAAAAACACTGTTCAGTAACCACAAACCTTATTAAAATTTAAAATAATAGGTTTTAAATGCTTTATGAAATCTCCAAAAAATTTGTAAAATGTTTTTTAAAAATAGTAACTATCTAAATTTTATAATTTTAAAAAAAGCTTCCAATTTTTTTAGATTTTTTTAAATATTTTTAAACGCAATAAGTATTAAAACCTTCGAGAAAAATATTTATTTTTTATAGTTTCAAAAATTATTTCATTGTTACTAAATAGGCTACGATTTTTTTTTATATTTGTAAAAGCAATACATCTTAAAACTTTCGAGAAAAATATTTATTTAAAAATTACTTCATTGTTACTAAAAGGCTTTGAATTATTTTTAGTTTTTTTTTTTAAATATTTACAAAAGCAATAAATCTTAAAACCTACGAGAAAAATATATCGCTCCTTTTAAAACACTTAGAAAAGTAGCCAAGTATATGTAATATTATTTTATTATTATTAATAACTTAGTAAAATTCTTAATTAAACCCAAACTTTTGTAAAATTTAACAGTTTTAAATTTTAAATTTTATTATTATTTCCAATTAAAAGTTCTGCTACCATTTCTCGCAGTGTACGGACGGGCTTTTGGTGCACGCGACTTTCACACTAACGTAATAAAGAGCTCAACGACACTCAAATTGAATACGTCTCATGGTGCGAATGCCGTAATGATTTTCTATGTGGAACTCGATGCAGATAATGGGGCGACCTAGCCGCCCGCCCAACAGCCCAACCACCCCCACCCACCCATGCACTCCCCTTTTCGAGGCCACCCCACCACGTAGCGTCTGCGGGCGGGGCGTTTTTGTTTTTGTTTGCCTGGTGATAGAAATTAACCCCTCAATTGAGGTTGAATTTAATTTGGCGCAAAATGGCAAGGGGTGTGTTCCATCCGGCGAGTGTGCGATGTGCGTATGTGTGTGTGTGCTTTCCGGCGGCTGCTCACTTTGCTGCTGAAAGTAATATCGCTGTTAACGCTAAAGGGCCATTGTCAAATTGTCTCTTATTAATTATGATGATGCGTGTGCCGCTCTTCCGAAGGGGTGGCGTTGTGTTGTGTTGGCTGTGGAATGCAAATTTCTGGGCCTGCTTCGCTGGGACTGGCGTCTTTAACGTAATTTATTGCGTTCTGCTCACGGGCAGGCTTTCGGCTTACGGCTTATGGCACAGTGAAAAGTTAAGGCCCAGATAGGCAGGGTGTTGCGAGGTCTATATCTGGTGCGACTTTCGAAATCCTTCTGTTTTCTGGCTGCTGGCTGCTGACTTTCGGGGGGATGAGCGAGTGGAGCCCGGAGATAAGGTGGGCGGAGTTCGGAGTTCTCGGCTCCGGGTGAATTGATTTGGTACGAAACTATGCAAGGGGGGGGAGGGGGTTGGGGGCACCCCCGCCCATGCAAAGTTTGCTTAATTTAGCCCAGACAATGGGGCTCCAGTGAACAATGGCGCACAATGCCATCGTCATCGGGGCACACACTCTTGTGGTGACCAAGCCCCCGCAATCGGTTTTCGGAATCGCTCCCTTTGAATGCAATTCGACAGCTCAAACTCCCGGGGGAATTTCGAATTAAGCCGGCTAAATATTTCTTATGCTAAGTTTTAAATGAACAGGGAAAAGTCTTTGTCTATAAAGCTTTAAATATGAAGTTCTTTAAGACAGGAGGTTAAAAATTATTCTTTAATAGAACTTCTTGTCTATAAATTATAAGTTCTTTAAGAGAGGCCTAAAAATGATCCTTTTTTATAGAACTCCTTGTCTATAAGCTTTTAAATCGAATGTTCTTGAAGAAAGAGGGTCTAAAAAGTATCCTCTAATAGAGCACCTTGTCTATAAAGCTTTAAATCACAAGACAGGTGGCTTAAAAAATTATCTTTTAACAGTTAAAAAAAGTTTTCTGTACTTGTTTTTATGGAGTTTTATAAATTTTGAAATAAGTTTAAAAAGTTCCCAAAAATGGAAATCATAAAACCCGTTTTTACCATTTTAAGTTCATTCGGTAAGATTTGAAACAGTTTTCAAACAAAGGTACCTTTAAGTCTGACCCGCAATATCTTAAGCACTTCCTAATTACTCATTCATATTCCCGACATGCTCTTCAGAGGGCCAGCAACTATCTGTGGGCAGTGTAAGCCAGCGGACACCTAAGGTGTTGCGGTATGCCACATCTCTCAGGATCGCAGGCTCTCGGGTTCTCAGCCAGCTGACCCCCAAAGTGCCACAATTTATGGAGTCGCAGCAAGTCGCCTAGCGCCCGCTGATCGCGTCTCGCGAATCGCGTTCCATTCACTGGCGATATTTCACTGCTTTATTAAGTTAATTTCATATATCACAACTGCAGGCGCCAGTCGCTTGTAGGGCACTTGAGTGGAAGTGGATATGGATGTGGTGGACATTGCCGCACTCCTTTCCAACAGGACAAGCTGTGGTGCGCAGCTTGAGCTCGTTACTTTGATGCATTTGGGGCGCGCGTTTATTTGTGGACGTCACTTGGACAACAGCGGGAATCCGCACTCAGGGAAAATATATTGCGGTTCTTATTGTAGGTTTTTAAATTTATTTAAAAATTTTATATTAATTTTATTTAGTTCAAGTCGCATATGGGAACTAATTTTAGGTGAAGGTATTTCACAAACAAACAAATTTTCACATATTAAATAATTTCAAAAAATATTTTTACAATTGAGAGCTTTGGTAAAAATCTTAAAAATTAAAAAACAAATGTATTTATTTATTTTTTAACATTTTTTTTATTTTTTAAACAAACAAGTGACCATAAACTTTAAAATAATGTTTGTAAGAAATTTATAAAAATTTTAAAATATTTCAAAACAAATGTTATATTTTAATACCATTTTTTAAAGTTTTAGAAAATAATAACCATATAAGTTTAACGGAAAGTGCTTAATTTAAGTGAAAAGTTTAATTATTAAATTTGTATAAAAATATGTTTAATAGATAAAATGCGTTTTTGAAAACTTAATTTCACATACATTTTCGAAATAAATTAGATTATAAACATCTTGATAACCACATAACTTTTCTTCTGGTGCACTTCTTTAAAGCTAACTTCTTCTGGCGTTTGCAACTGCACTAAAACAAGCGACTTCGGCTCGATTAAGATAGCTCACCGAATCTGTGGCCCGAACCAGGCCCAAATTGGCAACATCACTCAATTGATTTGCGACGACCCCGATTCCCGGTCTTCCCCCCCACAAAAGTCGAATGTTTTTTATGCCGGCGACCGCCCATTAGCCACATGCGCGCCTGCGTGACACAACGGCATCAATCAAAGTTTCACCCGTTCCCATGACGTATGTGTTTGAGTGGGTGGTGGTGGGTTTGGGCCTTGGTATTGGCTTTGACTGTGGGTGGGAGTGGGAGGCATTCGGTTTTCGCGGTTCCCGGGGCGACTTTTTACCATAGGCGTGTATTGTGAGCCCGTGCCGGCTGCGCGTAAAAAGACATTTTGACAAATTCAAGTAGCGCCATCTACACTCGACTTTAATAGCTTTTATACCGCTTGTCACGATATTTCATCAGTCAAAGGGGCCGTGGCCCAAACCACGGCCAACACAAGAATAAATGGATTGACACACATGGCGGTGGCATTTGTGGCGGAAGGGGGGGGGACATAAAAAAAGCTAGAGGAAGCGCGAATTTTATTCGATGTTATTTCCATTTGAAAATGAGTTATTGACACATGTAGCCACCCCCGAAAAAAAGGGGACAACCTGCAACCGCAGGACCAGTTCCCGATCCCCAGACCCCAAAACTCCCAGTTTTCGATCCCCGGAAAACTTTGAAACATTGCGTGGGAGCGGCCGGGCAAAGAGCGCGCATAAATTTGGGCTGCCAAAAAAAAAAAGCACAAAAAAATCAGGGGGACTCCCCTTTGTTTTCCCCCCATTACACACTTGCGTTCAGATTGCGATTTGCCTGCTTTCTTTCCTCCGATTTGATTTATTTTATTTGCTTTGTGCGGCGCCGCAAGTGCTTCGCCCAATGGTTTATTAATATCGTAGGCGTTGCTAGTAACGTGCCGCTTTTGTTTGCCAATGTGATTCGCCAGCCCCGGATACTTTGGTATATTTATACATTCCCACAACGGGGCCAGCGGAGAGCGGTTAATCAAATATCCCTCATTATGGTCGTTATAACTTATGAACACAAGTTATTCGCCTTGATGTGAGTGTTTGCGGGGATTTCTTGGCTAATTTGGAGATCTAGTAGTGGGTGAAGTTCCCAACGAAATGAGATTGTGGTTAATATTTAATGACCACAGAGGTAGAAAGTTGGTTTTAAGGGGCTATTTAATGCTTTTTGTTAAATTAAGTAACTGGTTAAATATGGATTTTTACTTAATTGCAGCGGATTGAATTTTGTAATTATAATAACACGCGTTCTGCTTTGTTCTAAAAAGACTAAGAAAATCAAGAAACCCATGTTAGAACTTAAAACCCCTTAGTTAAGGATTTAAATCCTTTAAAGGAAATGTGGTTTTAAAAAAGTATGCAACAAAAAATTTGATCTAAAACGCCCCCACAACCAAATCCTAGATTCGCCACTGACTCAAACCTATAATACAATTCCAAAAATTTCATTATCTGTTTTCAAAATTAAAATAACGTAAAGTTATCTTTATATTTTTACACAACTTTATATTAAGGCTTTGAAAAAATACAGTTAAGTACATAATATTTTATAGGATTTTATTTACTGCATCCTATATCGCATCCTACACACAAAAAAAAATATCGCCCCGTATATTCGATATGGCCAATGTAAAAAGCATGTAATTCAAACCCACATCGTTTTTACATTAAATACTCATCAAATTTACATTATTAAGGTCATTTTGTCGAATTTGCTCTCTCGGAGACTCTCTCACTTCGAAAAAGAGAGCAATACGCCATATGGAGAGCAAAATGACGTGAGTTGAAACGAGAAAGACAGATTCGAAATTCGAACTGACTTACTTCGAACATGATGTTTACATTTCGACCATATCAATTTTACACGGGGTCCATATCAAGTTAAAATTGACCTTAAAAAATGTAAAATTGACCTACGTTTCCTATCGATTTTTTTTTGGGTGTATATATTGATCAATAAACTATAAGTTTTTTTCAATACAAAACTTTTTTCTTTAAAAGTTTAAGGACCTTTTAAAGGGTTGCTAATAATCTGACAGTCTTAAGCTTTAGTGACCATGAATATCTTTAAATGTTTAAGTATTTACCCAACTACTGGCCCTTAAAGAGCCACGTTGCACTCTCCTCCAGACTAAATGGAGCAGAATGCCAGAACTAGTTAGATGACTGATTGATGAAGTGGATGAGCGAACGAACAAGTGATGAAGCGAATTGCGTATACGTGTGTGTGTGTGCCACATTAGATATTCATACGCACCGTGGTCGGTATATGGATATGGCCACCAAGAAGAGCAGCAGTGGGTTGGGTGCTTCGGACGATGAGACGAATGTCCTGGGGCCGCCCAGCCGCTGTTGCTGTCTGATAAATCACATATTTTCGCTGATCAAATCAATCTAATTGACATCACTCAAAATGATGGCGGAAAAGTTTCCACATTCATTTTTGCATTCGCAGCGAACGGAAAAAAAAGATGCGAATAAATGAGTTCCACCCCCACAAAAACGCCCCGGGCTCTGTTTTGGTTTAATGGTGGCTCTGTTTTGCTCTTGTGGTGCGTTCCCATTCCGCAGAACTCAGCAGCCATCTCCCCACTTCTCCATTTCCCATTTCCCAGTTGCCTATGCGGTAAAGCAGCGTGATTTATTTTCATTCCGATGGCAACGCCACCCAAATTCGACGCTCCGTCATCCTGACATTCGAATTGAAATGCAAATTCTGACGAATGTGCGCTGGTTTTGCGCACATGCTATGGACCAAGTAGAGCGGTACAAGGACATGGGTGGGGATGGTAGAGGTATAGAAAAGGGGGAGGACGACGGATTGACTGACGAATGACTCCCGGCAGCCAGCGGCGACAGTAGGCGGTAAATGAGCGAGCTATCCATGTGTGTTACATTCTGGAATCAGGAATACCACACTCGTATATACACCATGCATCAATGTACTCCGCGCACACATGTGCCGAACCCATCCACATAGATATGGATGAGGATTTGGATGAAGATGTGGATGTGGATGTGAATGTGGAACGGCATATGGGTATACCTTCGCATGTGCGTATCATTTCACATGCATCCCACGCCATTTGAATTGAATAGCATCTCATTTACTCTCGCATCATTATTTTTTATTCGAGTACCTAAGACGCTCGAGGACGAAATCCGGCTGCCAAGCCGTGTCCAATCGATTACTGGTGTTGCCTCAATCGGAATATATGGAAGGATTTAAATGAGCGAGCTCAGGTGGAGATATTTAACTAATAATTTGATGGGATTTAAAGCTCTTCATAGGATAATAATATTTTAATTAGATTGTCTGAGATGTAAGATTTTTCTAGAACTTAAATATATCTAAAACTTTGAAGTTGAATTAAACTTAATATATCAATAAATCCACGGGAATAAACCCCACTCCCCTTTCTAAAAAAGTACATGGAAATGTGATATTTAAAAAGTATGCAACAACAATTTTTTCTAAAATCCCCCACAACTAAATTCTCTATCAATAGATCTATTGTAAACTTCTTTGTAATACTAATATACATGTTATTCGAGAGTATTATTAAACTGTGAAATTTTTACAATTTTTCTTGAAGTCTAAATTAAATTTAAAATCGCCGTCCAGCCGAAAGTTATCCCAAACTAACTGCCTTAAAGGCCTTCCTTATAACTTGACTAAAAGTGGATAACTTTAGGAGCCAACCCTGCCTACCAGCCCCTCCTTTTAGCCCCACTTATTAATGCATGATACATAGGCTATGTACTGGAAACTACGTTACATACATGGCAAGTACTCACCCTCCAGCTCCTGTGCTTTGTCCATCCTCCGCTTCTAATGAAAGCTGCCGGTTTCGTCGGTTAATTCAACATCTGCAAAATGCAAGGATGTACATATTTTTAAAACAATGTCTGCTGCCGGGGGAGGGGGCGGGGGTGCCTACTTAAAGCCGACATCATCCGCATGGAAAGGAGCCCGTCCATCAGCCAGGACGTATGTAGTACGTGGTGTCGGCCAGCATGTAAATGCTGCTTACAGGCCCAGACAATATTAACAATTCCCCGCAACTTGGCCGACACTGTATTCCAAGGGTCCCGGAGAGTCGGTGTGTGTGTGTGCCTGGGTTTGAGCGGACATTATATGCACATAAAGTGCTCTGCTCCTTCAACTGCAAGCGTCCTGCGGCCCTCGTCCTTCACGACACTCGTGGCAACCATGTTTGTGTTTTTGTCCCCGCCATAGTCGCTGCTCCTTGGCCACGTTAACAACTGTATCCCTTGTGGGCGCTCTCGTTTGATGTAGACGGGGATGTCCTTCGTGCCCGGTAGGAAATGCCGCCAGGACATCCTCCTAAAAGTATGCTGCAAGGTTTTTCTGTTTTTAGCGAAATTCTGGCAAGATCGTAGGGGTAGGAAATTGTTGAATTTTCAGGGTTGAAATTGTTTTTTAATTTTTTTAAATATGTGGGGTCGTTCAATAATATTTTTAAATATTTTTTGTATAGTTTAATCTTAGTTTCATATTATATAAATGTATTTAATCGGCAATTTATGCTGTAAAATTATTTTTTAAAATTATAATCCGTTATTATAAATTTTTTTCCTGTTTTGTTAACTTTTTTTTTAGTCCATAGTGTTTTTTTAATATTTTTAAAATGTTAATTTAAATGTTGTTAATTTTTTGTCAATTTAACAAAAGTTAAATTACTTTTCTTGCTTCTGCATTTATTTGTAATGCTTAAAAATATTTTTGAACTGGAATTCTTGAATTTCTTGAAAGTAGTAACTGAAAATAATCTCTAAAATTCATAAAAATCTGGACTTCTCCAGTACATAAGTAGTATATCCCCATATGAACGAATAACAATGTGTACCTAACACTCATGTGGATGTGCCTCGCATGTGTTGTTCTTGGACTTGGACTGTCAGTGACGTCGTCGTCGTCGTTGGCGTTGTTGTTGTCAGTGTCGGTCTCGGCGGTCCGGTCCAGTCGCTGGCGGAGGCAAAGTTGTTCAAGTGGCAGCTTAATTCGCATAAAATGAAAACACGCTGTCTACATTGTTCCTACAACTTTTGGAGTTTTTTATGGCACTTAAAATGGCTGCTAGACAAAGGCTTAACAAACGGCTACTGCAGGATCTACGGCTCCTGCTCTCTCTTTATTGCGTCTGTGCTGCGCTCGTATGGCCATTTTTTCATTTTTGGCCATTTTCATTTTGGCCAGCTTGAAGACAATAATGGCGCATCTAACAGGCTTATTAAAGGTGGTCGCTTCACAATGAAAATGCAATCTCGATGTCTAAGGAAAAAAAACCAGCTGGAAACCAGGGGACTTTGGCTGATTCGCTACGTGGATATGGATATGACCTCTTTTAAAAGTGTCGCCCCCACAACAATACCACGTCCCGAAAATCAATAAATGCAAATTCATTTTTATTGTTAACATTTAAATAAAAGGTTGGTCTTCATGGGCAGTATACAATGTAAAAAGCCGGGGAATGCCACCTCCGATAAACCAACATCAATGAAAGCACTCACATTTTTTTATAAATTCACTCTTCTTCATCCGCAAGCGCCAGACCTTTGCGGGCCCAGAGCTCCACTTCGCCCAGTCCACCTGGCACCCGGACATCAGACATCAGAGTGTTAAACGGAAAGTCCGCAAATAATCGACTACCGTTATTTCGATTTTTAAAGCAGGAAATTTAAGGAATTTAAGGGCTCATTTTCAGTTAATGCAAGACGCGATAAATGTGTAATTTTATAAACATTATTTTAAATTGATTTCCTACGAACTAGAAATCGTGTATTAACATTCGATTGAATAATTGAAGGAACACATTTTTGAGACATTTATTTGAGAGATGGTATTTAAAAACATAAAATGAAAAATATAGTTACTATCTCTAAAAAATTTTGAATTTTAAAGAAACAAATCTGCATTAAAATAAATAGTATCAACAAATAAAAAAAATTTGTAAAAACTAATATATTTTATTTAAGTGTAGGATTAAAAATAAAAAATTTAAGTAGGACTAAAATTATAATTTAGAAAAAACATTTGTTTGTGATAAACTAAAAAACAATCTAATACAATTTTTTATGTACCTAAAATATTGAAAATTAAATTAAAATAAAACTAAAATATTTTTCATCGATTAAATAAAATCAGTTGTTTTTTGTGTAGCTTTAAAATCAAAAATTTAAAAAAAAAACTAATATTTTACATTTTAGCAAACATCTGACCGTTAATAAAAAAAAACACTAATCACTAATTTTAATAGAAAATTTCCCAGCGCTTAAAAAAAAAATAAAATATCATTTGTTTTTTTTATAGAATGTAATATTATAAATTCTCTCCCAACTTATTTATGTTACCTTTCAGCTTTTAAAAGTTCAATGGCAAATAAATTATCACCCCTATGAGTAGCTAGGGATGATAATAAAGACATTATATAAGAATTTTTGTAGAAAATATTTCATTCACTTCCTGCAATTGGAGGCTGGTATTTTTTAATAGCAGCCGAGGGGTTGCCACACAAAGCGTGCCAAGCGAATGAACAGCTTAATCGCCAGCACGAACGCTAAACACTCACTGTGCCGCCAGCTCCCGTTAAAAGCGACCCCTAAAAGCCATAAACTAAACCTGTTCCCCCAGCTGATAGCAGGTCTTTTCATAGCTGGACGGTTTTAGTTAGACTCAACAATTGTCCAGCTGAATTTGGGATGTTTGAACGGTAAGAAAATAGGAAATAAATATTCAGAATTCTGTATTCAAATAATTTTATTATTTTGGATTTTAAATGATTGTTTTTTGGTGACCTATCTACTTAATGAGAGGTGTGACCAAGTTCGTAGTCAAGGGTCTTTTTGGATCTAAAAAATATCAAGCAAAGACGTGTTCTAATGTTTTTTGGGTTTTTAGAAAAACCTTTTTTGAAAATTTCCAACAATTTTTTTATTTTGTTTTTGAAGTATCCCATTAAAAATATTCATAGAACAACCTGTACTCATTAGTGGTACTTAAAGTAGATTGTTTATTAAATTACAGTACTAATCACAAACCAGAAAAGGCGTTTCTGCAGAAAGTAACATATTAATCATAGAAATAATTATAACAATAACCATACCTGGTGATTTTGCGTTGCCCCATTCAAAACAAATTCCACTTTTTATGGTGAGAATGGGTTGAAAGCATTAATAAGTTATGTTTGTTTAGAAAAAATTAGCAATCTTTCGCAATAATTTACACACTTAACAAGGTTTCCCGAAGAAATGTGCGTGCAGTGCCGCTCCGTATTAAAATGAAAATTCATTTCGCCGAGCAGTATTCATATCGCATATGAGACTGAATTCAGTCTACCAGCAAATGAAACAAATTCAGCTTTAGTCGAACGCGAGAAGTAGTTGCATGCCAACAAAGTAGACTCGTTCCTAGACTGCGTTATGAATATTCAAGTCGCGGTCCTATTTTCGATCCGAAAAGTGTGGAAACTGACCCAAAACCACCGGGGAGCGTGTCAAGTGGGTGTTTAGAGAATATAGGTATTTCGTAACCCCGATATATATTCCCTATTTTCGGAACAATCAATCGGTTGTGCCGCGCATGGCGATTCCCACCGCCGAAAGCGGCAACGACCCTTCGTGTAGGTCCAACTTCTTGCTCCACTGCGCCCAAGTGCAATCCGGTTGCATGTGGCCAACTGGTCGTCGCCGATCTACGGTGTTGCCTTCGCTGTTGCTGCCGCTGCTGCTGCTGCAGTTGCAGTTTAGCGGTTATATTCTGCATAAATGAATATGTAATTCATTTTATTATGGTGCAAATTGCGAATTGAATTGTTTTTAATTATTCCATACTGCGCCGGCAACCGCCAGTTTTTCCTAACCGCACACAAAGTCTAGCCAGTCGGTTAGTTACGAGCGTATGAGCACAAACAATTCGTACTTATTCGCGATCGGAAACAAAATACTTTTGGACACACAGAGACTAAACAAAACTGTTAATTAGATTGGCTAACTAGTATGAGCTAGGTTTAAGCCATGAAAGAGTGGGATGATTTGAATAATATTGTTGCATGTTGGCTTTTTGACTTTAATTATGGTGTTTAAGACGAAACTAATACAAATTCGGAAATTAATATAAAATTCTTGGATTTATTTATTCCAATTAGAGTTAATAAGACAAAAATGAAAATAGAGGTTGGAAATTAAATGTATATTTTATACATTTCTGGCAATTATTTTTGGAAAGTTGAAATTAAATTAAATAATTGTATTAATTTATTTTTGTATTTATAATGATACGCCAAACAGATTGATTGAGCTTGAATAAGCTAAGAATTGTTAAAACAATTATATTAACTCATAGATAAATGTAAAAAAATCATGAAATACCCGTTACTCAGCTAAAGCAAGCAGTCACAAGCAGGGCAAACCAAGCAGTCGCTCCATCTTCCGGATAATTTATTATTTGCTCATAACTTTTTAATGAGTATTATGATTTACAAAATGTCTTCTACATTTCGGTAGGTAAAGCATGTAGGTACATTTTTCCAAAATATGTAAAGATTTAGACGTCAGGATGCATTTGAGGTCCTTTTAGAAAGACGAACATTTCCGACGAATTCATAATACCCTTTTACACTAACGGGTACAAAAACTATAGATTTACTTGTTACTTTCTTGTGATTGTGCTTATTATAGCACCCTTAATCTGACATATTCCAATTTAAGACCCCCACAAAACTATCACAACAGATAAATCATAACACTTGGGAATTTGACCTGTGACATGTGCACTTAACACATACTTTAGTTTAATACATTTTATGGCCATACTCGGACCTTGGAAGTAGCACAACACCCGTATGCAAATTGGGCCTGCGTTTCGTGTGCGCCTCAGAGGATATTACTTCGTTCTCAACTGGTTCCATACCTCTTGGCCATAACGAGAGTGAGTGTGCTGCCTGGCCAAAAGCCGGCTGCGGCTTTCTTGAACTAATTAAAAATTCCAGCGCCGCAATTGCGAAATTGGCCTCTTATCGGTTGTATCATCGACGCCACGAACGCTTAAACATGATGCGCTGATGAATAGCTGCCTAGGCTAAGGGTGAACCACATTTGCGAGACGGGGATAGGGATGGGGTGGGATATGTGTGGGGAAAATGGAAAAGCATATTTATGAATACGATTATTTTTTGCACATGATAATTTTTTGTTTCTCTCGCTGTGCAGGTTTATTTTGCAATGTCGATGGGGCCCGCAAAAGCGACGGAGGCGTTTTGCGAAACAATTTCTGTTTATGGTCCCAGACACGCGACGAACATAGTTGCGTGGCTTTTCATCATACGAATAAAAAACATAAATAACAAGCGCTGGAGAAAACTCTTAGGCGCTGCGCCAGGTATTTTTTAAACGCATTGCATGGCATTTCTTCGCCCGCCAAGGAAAATTAATGCAGCCATATGCCACAGTCCGATGGTCCAGCACCTTTGATGCGAAAAAGCCCCCTTTGTGGGGTAAAGAGTTCTTAAAATTGGGGTTTATATATGAAGTTTAGCTTTAAAATATGTTGGGAAGTCGTTTAGGAACCTGTTTTGTTAGTTTGTTATGTGAATAAACCCTTATCGTAATACAATTTTCTACATAAATACCTACAATCAATATAAATTTGACTATAAAAAATATTTATAATTTTTAAAATTCCAATTCCAATCTATTGTGGTGTACAGAGTTCTTAAAATTGGGTTTCAGGTAGAAAGTTTACATTTAAAAGAGTTGATAAGTCGTTTATGAACCTATTTTGTTAGCTTTTTATATGTATAATTCCATATATCAATAATAATAACTACATAAATACATACGATCAATATAAATTTAACAAAAAATAATATTTATAATTTTTAAAACTCAAATTTTTTGATAAATATTTAATATATTAGTAGTTTTATTGGTCATGATAAATCTCAAATATTAAGGTACATATGCAACTGTCACTTTAACTCTTCAATAAATTTGATAAGGTTAATTATAGCCATGTCAGCACTCAAAGTATATCAACTGAGGTATTATTTCTGTTCTATCTGAACTTTCGCCCGATTAAGAATTGATTTTGTCCAGTCACGACTCGTTGCATATATTTAAATGAATCTAATAGGCTCTATTAAAGTTCCGGAACCCATAGAGATGGTCAGTTTAAATCTTTTGGTTTGTTGTTTTTTTCACTTCTGATTTTATAGATATTTTAAAAATTACATCAATCTTGACAATGTACATTTGTTTTATAACTATATATTTTTAACATTTATGACATTACAAAAACTCTTACAACTTATAGTGCATACAGAATCAGCACACACTTTATAGCCCCTATCCACATTTGGTTTATTTTCTAATTCAACATCACGCAATTGTAGTAAACAATACTTACATGAAAGCGCTGTGGGGACTTTAGTTCAGGTAGTAGTTGCCGTTGGCCGTTAGCCGTTCGGGTGCAAAGTCCACGCGGCCGGGGGTCACTTGTAAAGCTTCATCGTGTCCGGGGTCAGGGCGTTATAAAACGCCAAGACGTTGTTGACAAGCACGTGACAGCAAACTTTGGCACTCTCGTGTTTGTTTACGCCGTGCGGAATTTGTTGATCTGGCGGTGCTCCTACCTTGGCCCAATCAGGGGCACACACTTTTGGGTTATTCACAACTTTGGGATATTTGCGGCACCGCCAAGGAGCACCATACCCCACCACCCACCGCCCAGCGCCACCCACTCTCGCGTGGGCCAACCTGTTCCGGTTCGGCCTTGCGCGCCCACTCTCGCCCATGATGCGGGCATTACCGAGTTCGAGCGCATACTAGTTGTGTTGCATGTTCGCTTTTGGCCAAAAGCACTCGTTGCAAAAGAGAGTGAGCGAAAGAGGAGGAGAGAGCGAGTGAGAGCGCGCACCGAGAGCGGGGGTTCGAAAGTTGCGCATGTGCAGTGGAAAACGGGTTTTCTCCTTCGGTGCAAGCGGGACGGGTAGCGATTCGCGGGCGTTGCTGCTCTTTCCAGGTGGGCGGCAGGCGCAAGGCGGCGGGCGGTGGGCGGTGGTTGCAACTGGAACGTGGAAAACGCTCCGCCTTCTCGGTCGTCGCGAAATATGGCCAAAATGCTCGGGCAGCCTTGGTATTTTTAGGTTACGAATTTGCCAGGTTTTAATTAGTACACATGGCCGGAAAAATGGGTGGTGTTCGCTTTGGGGCGGTGGGCGGCAGTGGGTGGTTGGGCGGCCACTGTATGGGCTTCACCATCATGCCTTTGATCCAATTTAGAAATACCATGCAGCCTGCCAAATAGCCAATTAACTCACTTCTGATCAAAGGCAGAGCACTTCCCTTTCAAGGACTCCAAAAAGCCCGCAAGCGATCCGAAAACTAGACAGCTATCCGTGGATTTTCCTGCACAGGAAGAAATCGGTTTGTTATAGTGCATAAGTTGCTACATCCACTTCATGTATGATTAAAAAAAATATTTTCTTAAATTAATCCGCTTAAAATATTAAAGTCAGAGGGTAGAAATTCATTTAATATCTGAAACGTTGTGAACCAATTTAATTAATAAATCTCTTAGTTTTTAAGTAATTAAAAACTCATGAAAAATATTTAAAAATTTTAATTTCATTTTTACAGAATTTAAAGAAAATTTTTGTTAAATTTATACATATATAAATATCAGTTATACATTGATAAAAAATTAGTTTAATCAATTTTTTTTAATTTTTATAAAAAACCTGAAATCGAAAACAAAAATATTTTATAATTAAAATATTTTACATATTTATTGAAGTTGGTAACATATTTATGCCCGTCAACTAAAAAATATAAACAAACATAATTATGTCAAATAAGTTAAATAAAATTAATATAATAAAATATATTTTTAAATAAATATATATTTAAGTGAAAAGGTAAGTAAATACTCTTGAAAAATATTTAAAAATTATAGTTTTGATACCAAACCTTAAATCGAAAAAAAAATATTTATTTATATATGATTAATATAATAATACTAATTGAAGTAATTTAGATATCTATACCCTTTATTTAAAATATATTTACAAAAAAACTGTAATAATGAAATTTAAAGTATATTTTTAAAATACTAAAAATAGTAATGATTTAATTTCATACCCCTAACCTAATGAGTTATGAATTAGTCATTTTTGGTGTTACCTTATCAATTTGATTTTAACCGTGTACGAAAGCCCCCTACATATATTAGCCAGGCGGGGTGGGACTTTGGGCCAGGGATATGGCTGCGCAGAACACGAGATAATCAGGCGAGCCCAGAAAGGGGCCTAGCCTGCTCTTTGTCGAAAATTGCATCCATGTCATGCATGCGCATCCATTCATTACCTAGTGGCTGAGTGGTTGGAAGACAGCGTTTGGCGTTTTGTATCCCAGCAAATATGCCGTGTTCGCATGTTATCCCAAATGTCCCTGGGAGCTCAACGGCCCCCACAGCACCCTGAGCCCGCTTTTTTCGAGCCCCTGGCCACCCTCGGCCGACCAGACAGTGTGTACTTTATTTTGCCGAACGAACAAACATCTTGTCGGACGAGCAAGCAAATGACTTTTCCCGTCCCAACTTTCAGCCTTTCAGTTGTCCTTTCTGCGTGCCGTGCTTTTTTGTTTCCTCTATCGGTGCCAGTTTAGTCTCGGCATTTTGTGAGGGTAACGCCACCGAAATCCTTTCAGGTGATACGAGTAATGCCAAAATATTGCACACAGTTTGGATGGCATTACAGGACTCAACAAGGTGCAAAAGCAATGGCTTCGCATGTGAGATTTCATAATTAAAGCTTTAATTGAAAAATGTTGGAACGGATTGGAAATTATTAGAGAGTAACTACGAAACTACGGGAAAATTACACTCTATTTTTTTTGTTTTTCCCTTGCGGAGCAATATATTCATCTTCATTATGGAAATTTGAATGGGATAATTAATAAATTTAATAAATTAAAAAAAGCATGTTCCCGTAAACAATATCAGGTCATGCAAAGCCATAAACCCGCATATCAAATTAAAATTGATCTTAAGTAATGTAAAATCTATCTACGTTTTATATATGTAGATTGTTTTTCAATATTGCTTTGAACTATAATAGTTTGGCAATTTATTATTTAGGTTGGGGGTCCTATAGTTATAGGCCTTATAAAAAAGTAAAATGAAGGAATGATATTTTTAAACTTAACTACATAAGTACTTTAATTTTTCAATACAAAAAAATAAAAGTGTAATAAATTATTACACAAATTATTACTAATAATAACACATTTTATTAAGTTTATAGATTAGCTTTATGTCATGCAATTAAAGCAGTACGACAGATTGTTGGACCAATTTTTTAATGAATTATTTTAAAAAATCATAATGCAGTTTATAAATTTCATAAAAAGACCTTTTGTAAATAAGAGAAGTTTAACAATGTGTTTTTTCCTGTTTCAGACAAATTAGTGATTTTTTCTTGGTTTATTATTAATTCGTTATAATTCTGCTAAATTAGGTGCCCTAGCTTAAAGGACGATAGTTCATTTAGTAACATAAACAAACAATCCAAATTATTTCTTTGGGAAAAGTCTAAAAAATATATCGACACAATGCTGATCAAGAATATATATACTTTATGGGGTCAAAAACTGATCCTACGCTGCAAAATTCTAATTGAAATTATAATACTTTTGGGAAATAATAATTTAGTTAGTTACTAATGTGGGCTTTGACTATAAAAGTGGAAAAATTACATTTTTAAAGGCTAGTCGGTCATGAAAAATGCAAATACCTATTGCGGTTGGCGTAGGAGCTGTAAAATGATTTATTTTACAGCTGCTCATCACTCGGAGCAATTTTCAAACGGTGGCAACAGTTATATGGCAATTAGCTACCGATTCTACAAAGTGCATTGCGATTAGAATAATTATTAAATCTGGCATTAAGCTTTCAAAGCGAATAGGTTAAGTTCCCATATGGGAACCTCTTCGCAACCGGCAGTATTTGTTTAGCTTTTTATGAGGCGCTCGGCCACAATGGCGCAAATAAATTGTACCCACTGAGGCTGGGCAGCTGGGCAGCATCTGTTCGGATGCAAGTGGCGGTGCTATCAGCATATTTATGGACATGGTACAAGCAGAACCTATGACTCGCCTATCATCAGTTGGCTTCATGATCTCAACGATGGCGAATTTCCGCAACTGCTCATGTCAGCGTTCGCGTTTAAATGCGATCTGTGGCGCAGGTATCCGCCAGATACAGATACACAAAGGCAGTGAGTATTGCGCTGGAGACAGCCATCGCTGGAAGAAACATGAGCCAAATAAAAAGCCCATTTGCACACAAATTTACTTCCAAAATGCCCGAGATGCGCATCATTCAAACCGAGTCCGTGGAATGGGAATATGGGCACCGGCACCGGTAACTGGACACCGGATGCAGATAAATCTTTGGGCTGCCGCCGGCTCTCCGCCTCCCCTCGCTCGCCGAGATCTCTACATTTTAAAAGCAAGTTGCGTATGGCGAAGCTGGGCATGGGTATACATCCACTCCAGGTCTCCTCTCCTGGCCAAAAGTCCCCGGCTCGCAGCTCGAAGCTTGAAGCTCGATCGGAATCACGAGATAAGCCGGCAACAATCCCTGCTCGCAGCGAGCGGCGACAAACTTAATTGCGCCTATTCCTGCATTAATTGCACACACACGCGCGAGGATGGCGCCGCTCGGCCGCCGGAATGTGTTAATTAAATATTTAAATTATTCGCTTCGGATTCGTACATCGTGGCCAGTGGATCCTTCATTACTGGAATATCGGTCGCCAAATGCTGAAGTTAAAGATGTGGCACGCACGGTTCACGGCTCTCCACTGTCCTCCACTGTCCTTTCCTGTCCCGCAGTCCTTGGTCACAGGACATTATACACTTTTTGGTCTAGACTGTTTGCGGTCATCGGCAAAATAACAACAACCGCAGCGGCAGCATCTGCATAGGCATCTGCATCTGCTGCCTAGAGAGACGACAATCGCGTTCGATCAGCGGGCATTTTTATTTCGCCATTCAACATTTTCAGCTGCACAGAGAAAAAGCCAGAGGGTCAGGTAGATATTACTAAAAATATATATCCGATTAATGCGAGAAATGTAAAATTATGAATAATAATTATCATTATAATTCTAACATACAATAAATATTTTTTTAATTTATGTATGTTGCAACCTAATATCACAGGGACTTAAAATTTATTTCTTTGTTAGAAAAGACTTCTTGTAACCCCCCTTATCATGCGCAGATCCCACCCCATTCGGCTAAAAAATGTATACGAAATTTGGTATTCAAAAAGTATGCAACAAAAGAATTTGCATTGAAAACCCTCCTCCACAACCAAATCCTATACATAATACTGAATTCAAATAAGGATATGTTAAGGCGATCACTTAGGGAGTATTTTTTATGTAGTGCGTAGATTTAAGTTAGATTTAAGTTTATAACCTAGCCAGATAAGGATTAATCCATTGGCGAATAAATAAATAAATTACACTTTTGTTGTACCCAAGTATATTATTTAGAAGATCAAACTTGAAATTCATTAACCTAACATTAACAATAACGCTATCTTAAAAGCTTTAAGCTTTTGATTATTTTGTATTACTTTTTAAGGTAGATTTAAAATAGAAGATCATACCAAAATAACTCTATCTTAAAGCTTTAAGCTTTTAATTATTTCTTATTATTTTTTTAAGGTTGATTTAAAATAGGCGGTAAAAGTGAAAATCAGAGTAAAATTAAGACGTCGAAGTTATGAATCTTCAAATAGATAATGAATCCATTAATTACTTGGTTAAAATAAAATCAGAACACACCTACCTATTTATTTTTGAATACCTATTCATTTCTTGAACAATAATAGTATCCATAAAGTCATAAAAAGAGTCTAAAATACTTTCCAAATTTTTCCCTGTGTGCCTTTATTGAAAAGTGGAAAAATGATGCCACGCGTCCTTTGGGCAAAAGCCACAAAACATTTTCATTTTATTTTTACACGAGCCAATAGAAGCAATCGTGGCGGGCGATGTCCTTGCGGTGCTGCAGTGAAATTGGAATATATATTAATTAAATGTAGTGCCCCACGGCAGCGGGGCTCATTGCCAATTGTCCAGTTTTGTTCGCCAATTTTGTGAGTTTTTTATTTATATTTTTTGCGGCTGGACCGGGAACGGGAACTGCAAATGCAAAACGACGACAGGCGAGCAATAAACATGCAGGCCATCAATGCACGTTTCGGCATAGATAAATTTGAAAATAGCCGCGCCGGCGGTGGGAGTTGCAGTGGGGCTACAAATTAGAGCTGCTGGCCCAAAGCCCGGCTATATGGCCATATAAACATACATATATCCAAATGGTAGTTCCATCAGCGGGCGCATTGAGCCGTTTAAAAGCCAACCGCATGCAAGTGGAGTGCAGTGTGTATGTTGCATTTTGTGTGTTGGGCAACCGCGGAAGTTTTCGGGGGGCCAAGAGGGGTGGCAAGGTGGTGGGGGGAGTCAGGAACAGAGGCGTCCCGTGTAACCGGCGGCGGGGGCAACTTCCAACTACCAACTACCGACTGCCGACTGCAACCGCCGCCGCCCTGCAGCGCCAGCGCTCTAGAATGAGTTATTGGCCTTGTTGGCGATTTTATTGCCACGGCGCAGCCATAAAATATGGTAAATTATAGCGGTTTGTTGTTTTGGCCATTTTGTAGCCGAATAATGTTCTACGTGTGCGTCCTCAAGCCCCAATAGACCTGTTCATGTTCCAGCCCCGGATTCGCTGCACACGCCCACAACACAAATGTGGTCTTGTCAAATGGAAACGCGACAAGTTTCTTTGTTCAACAAAAAGGTCCGAACGCGCGCCGTTATAATATATCAATAGCCCCAACGCAGGCAATGTTTTATTATTTCAATTTTAAATTAATTGTATTTGTAGCGCGAAAGTCAATTATCCAGAAAAAACTAGCCAATGTATTTGGATAATTTGTATTCCTTTGTCAGTTTTGGTAATCCTTTTGTATGAGAATATTCTTCTTACATTGTATTATAACAATATTCAATATTTTTATAGCACGAAATAGTTCATAGTGAAAGTTATATGCACAGAGAGAATTATTCTAGAAGAATTAAGTTTTCAAATTAAGTAATTGTATTCTGAATTTGTGGATGTACTGATTTTGTGGATAAATTTTGGAAAAAACCCAGTACTTTTACCAATTTCTTCCTGTTGTCCCGTATATGTTCCCGTTCCTGTAGAAAAAAATCTCTATAAAGACTTAATACCTAGGTATATTATTTAAAAATTGATACTGAAAGTGAGTATTTTGCACTTGGTTAATATAACCAAGTAAATTAAAGTAAAAAATTATCAACTTGAGTGCAGAGTTCTTGGATAATTCTTTCTGTGTGGTTGATCCAAAAACCGGGTAGAATTTTTTCAGTTTTATAATTTAAGATAATAAAATTATAAGTATAAATATCTAACCGATATTTACTTCATAAAAAAATACTTTTTCACCGAATGTACATGAATTTTGGTATAACAGTTTTAACAAGAAAGTAAGTTAACTTCGGCAATCCGAAGTTCATACACCCTTGCAGTTCGTAGACTCATCCTTAATAGACGATTTCTGTTTTAATAGACATCATTGCTGTTTAAGTTGATTTCTCAACGTTTTCGAAACCTTTCACATAAGCTTTTTTTGTGTATTTTTGATTTATTTTAAGTTTTGTTTTTAAAGTTTTAAAAATTAATATACCAACTTCGAAATTTAATTAGCTTTTTCTATTATTTTTCCGATTTCTTATGGGACACAATGGGATGTATGGGATACAAGATATAGTGTTCCGATCCGGGCCGTTCCAACATATACCCTATCTGCAGTAGAAGGATAACTTTTTGGGAAAGTTTAATCTCGATATCTTGAAAACCAGAGTCGAGTTGGCATAGAAACGCACAGAGGGACAAATGGACATTGCTCGATGGACTCGGCTAGTGATCTTAATCAAGAATATATATATATCTCCTTCACTGCGTTGCAAACATCTGACTGAAATTATAATACCCACTGCAAAGGTATACAAATTGTGAAATAAAGTGTATTTCACAACCATAACGAAATGGTATAGTTTCTTTATAAGCTTTCTAAGCTACCATCACTAAAACGTAATTAATTTCAAGTCATTTCTTTCCTATTTTAATTTTTTTCTGGTAACATAATATATAATTTCCACAAGCTTTCCACAATTAAAGAGATGCATGTCTGATTACATGCAGTGTCCCGCTTTGCATGGGCCAAATTTCATTGTTCCTGACTTTTCAATTAGAACCACCCCGAAAGCGAAGTGGGCATCAGATGCTGCAATCCTTTATGCAGCCGAAGCGAAATCCTTTTTGCCACATTGCACCGAAAAGGCAATTGTGCGGAAAACCCCTAAACATGTTTTGGGTTAATTTAAAATGTGGCCCCGGCCCGATTCGCACAGAACAAAGCGCTAAATTAATGTTGTCATTTTCCACTCGGCGGATAAAATGGCCAAAGCCAGCCTCCGACAAAAGCCAACTGGACTCATTATGATCTGGACTTTGTTGCTGGCGGCAGTTGGCAGTCGGCCGTTGCATCCCACGCATTTGCGAAAAAGTGCAATTGACTGCAGATGCTGCCATGATTCAGGCGGCTAATTTGAAAATTCCGAAATTTATCTAATTGTCCTATGGGCAAGTGGTCCCCGCTGGAGCTTTAATTGCATCTGACCAAGTTGCAGTTCTTTAAGTTGTCACTGGGTTTGTTGCAATACATAGGAGAATTTATATTTATAGCCGTTACTTGTAAAATAAAAGTGTAAATGCAGTTTTATTGGCTTTAGTAATACCTACTACACTGTAGAAGAATTTTTTTTAATCGGACCACTCAGGAAAAAGTTATAATCAAATAATGGTATAATCAAGCGACTGCTTGGTTTGCCCTGCTTGCGACTGCTTGCTTAATCTGAGTAACGAGTATTTGATAGTCTTGTGTTAATTTATTATTTTAAATGATTTTCTGGACTGTAAGAAATTCCAAAGCTGTGATATTTACTTCTACTATGTCTTATCTCAACTACCCCATTTGTTGAGTCATTAAAAAAATATATTTTCCATTCAAAGCGTTCTAAAAATTAATGTTAACTCGGGCCTTCAGGAAAGGCGTTAGGTGAGTCCCTCTAATTAGAAACGTGTTTCTAGCGAAGTATATCAATCTGATAAAATGAAGTTGTTGCCTCCCAGTTGGTTACGCACAGGTAGCTGCTTGGCCAACTCTTTTCAATATATTGCGATCATTATAAGGCGATCAACTGTCAATCCGAATTACAGTGTTCGGTATTGTCCGAAACCGTGGCATTCCATTGCTGAGCTGTTATGGGTAGGTCGATAATTATAATGCGACACCGACGATTTATTATTTTCATTTATAGATGTGACACACGACACACACATGAGGGCCGTGATTGAATGTATATCTATATCTACATATTTCTTCGAAAAATGCGACCGCTCCCTTGTTCGCTGCGATTAATTAAGTTCATTGGGTCGGTGCGCACGATTTTATTAATATGTGAGCATTTTTAAGAAAATTTATAATTTAGAAGGGATTGTAGTACTTTATCATGAGTAACAACAAAAATAAACCGAGAAGCCTTCATCCCGAGAGTACGAAATATACGTTCAAATCAGTATTCATTTTCAAGTGAAAGTTTTTTACTCCGCTTTTTTTAAACATGTGCAATTAATTCAAAAGCACAATGCTTTTGTATTTTAACATTTAAAGCCATTCTAAAACTCTAGGAAGACTGTTGAAACTACAAATGTCTCGTACGTTTGTTTAAAATACTTTACACTATCTTCTATTTTTACTACAATTATAACAAAATGAATATAAATTTAAAATTCACTTCTTGCATCCAAATATTAAAATATTTTTGGAAACTCTCTTCATTAAAATAAATAAGTCGATATACGTTTTATTCAATAATCAAAAAATTCTTATTGTTCAATCTGTAAACAAAACATAGGCCGTTTTCTCGCCAGCATGTTAAACTAAAAGCACGAAGTACGGTTTCTAGGTTGAAAACATACTTACGAGAAAAAGGCTATTAATTAGTTACCCTCCAAAATATTAGATTTTTTTTTATTCCTTTATCTTGTAGTTCGTAGTGTAAAGAATACTTATATCAAAAATCAATATTTTTTGGATGGTTAAAACCAAAAAAACAGCTTTTTATATTTAAATACCTGTGGGTAGCGAAGCAGGAAAATTGAAACTTTAACCGCGATAATCTCGGGATAAGATTTTCTTAAAAATGCTTTGTATTGGTCACGATTACGGTAAAACAAAGAATTTTTAAACGAATAAAAAATATTTTTTTTTTTATATCCAAAAAACGATTTTTATGTTATAAATGCATTCTTTTTTTATAAACAACACCATTTTCAAAATTTCTTCGTTTACGGCAAGGTCATTGATTAAACAAAAAAAAATTTTAACATTTCGGATAAAATGTCCTTCCAGTTCAGTGGGATCCGCTTAAAATCCGTTTCGGTAGTTTGACTTTAGCTATACAAAAAAATTAAAATAACGTACTTTAAGACACCAAAACCAGAATTTGAATAAACCGTTTCCTTTAAACAAAAAATTCCAGAAATTTAGCTAATTTTTGTGGTCGGAGCGTATATAACCCCTTAACTTAACTTCTTACGACGTTTATTCAAAAAAGAAGCACAAAAATAAATGATTTTATTCAACTTTATTTATCATTAAATTTGCAAATTTACATAAATACTATTTACAATTACAAAATGTATGCCATTAGAAATGTCTTGAACCAGTTGCTGAACGCCTGAACGCAAGTGCATTTGTGTACGAAGAAGTATGTGTGAATTAACTAAATTACCGCAGCTAATTGCTCGTATAGTACGTACGTATGTATGTAAGTGTTTATATGCATATATCACAGATACTTAAATTTCTCTACAAATTTATCAAACGAATAAGGTAACTAATTACACGATTACGTTTAAGTAACTATTTATGTTTGCACGGATTAATTATTTGGCCGAGTACAAGTCTAATGCATAAAGTCGCAAAGGGTTAGGCAAAATCTTAACTATATCTTAGGGATAGGGTTTCGAAACTAATGTTCCGTTCGAATTCCAGATATTAGCGCTAATACAACGTGAAGTTTTCTTAAGGTCTAGTGCGGTAGCTATTTAAAATGATCAAGTTGAGTGTGTGGATTAAGCACTTAAGGTAGGAAATGTTAGTGTTTCGTACGGGCTAAGACAAAAAGTTGGGCTGATTTATAGCATTATTATTGGTATGGTATGCCACTGGGACGACTCTCGACTCCGCTCAGCTCGAAAGATGAATGAGTTCGTGCGGTGTGCGTTTATTTCGAGTCATTAAACCCGGAGCCGAGTGACTCAACCCCGGGCGCAAAACATGACAAACACACGGCTCCCGCCGTCTCTCAAGCACCCAAAAGTGGGCGGTTTTGAAGGTATGCCCCACCACCGAAACGAACCGTACCAACGCCCCACCGAGACGTGTGCGTCTCGGAAATTTTCAGCGGTCGAGTGTAAATATGCTAATTAAAGTTATAAAGCGAAATAATTTATGATATGGTAGGAAATAAAGTTTTATTGCCGTACTTAGGCTACATTTATTGCAAAATAATTAGTGTAGTTATCGCTATCTGGTAATCGTAATCCTAATCGCGGCCTGCCCCGCCAGCTTGCACTTGTCCCCGCCGTCGAAATGTGTGTGTAAGTAGTTTCGCTCTCGCTGCTTGGCTATTTGGTATCTGGTAACTGGTACTACTAACTGCTTCAAGGTCGAATTACGACCCGGAACGGCCCTCCGTCAGGTGGTAGGAGCCACCGCCCATGTGGCACGCGGATCCATAGCCCCCGGCGCCCTCGTTACTGTACAAAATGTTGACCATGGAAGCCACCGTCACCGGAGCACCGGAATGCATCGAGGAACTGTGGCTGCTGCTCCCGCTGCTGCTGCTGCCGCTGCTGTTGAGCTTCATAGTGGGCGGCGTTTGGGGCGGCGTATCGGGCTGGATCTCGGGAAACCCCACCCGCTGCGGGGGGTGGATATGGTTGGATATGGGGTGCGGCACCGGCACCTTGCCGGAGGAGGAACTGCTGCTGCTGCTGCTGCTGGGCAGGTGCATGCCCATGGCCTCGGTGTACGCCGTAGGTATCCGCGAATATGGCGATCCGCCGGCGTAGCTGCTCATCATACTCAGCGGCGAACCGAGCTCCATCGAGTGGTGCGGATGCGGATGCGGATGGGGGTGCTGATGCGGATGCGGATGCTGCTGCTGCGGATGGTGGTGGTGGTACTGCTGCTCCGCCGCCGACGAGGACGACGGCGGGTAGAAGTTCTGGCCGAGGTAGGCCGCGGTGGGCGGCGGGGTCTTGCAGGCGGCTGTGTCGGCCACGCTCCAGATCTTGGGCTTGCTCGCCGGAACTGGGATGCCACAGTCTCTGCTCAGCGGGTTTTTTTGGGCCGCAAAGTCGCCCGCCGTCGCGGATTCCTCCTGGCCATAGCCACCTCCCCCCGGATGGTAGTACGGCTGCTCCATCTGCTGGTGCTGCTGCTGCTGCAGCTGCTGATTGTGCTGCTGCTGGTGCTGCATTTGCTGGGGATGCGGGTGCGTATGCGTGTTGTGGGATTGCGCATACGAGCTGTAGGCCGCGTGCATGGGATGGGCGCCGGGGGGCGTGGCATAGGGCGCCAGGCCCCGCATGGCCACCAGATTGTGCGGCTCCCGGTCGAGATCCAGCTTCTGGTCACTCTGGTCCACCTCCTTTTCCGCCTTGCCCAGCTCGGATTTGATGAGTTGATTGCCGGGATCTGGAGATTACAGAGGGGCAGAGACCATGTGGAGACACAAAATAAATTTAATTAATTTCAAGTCGCAGGCAGGAAGCAGACAAGTTCTTAGAGAGGACTGCAAAACTTGGCACTCGCAGGAGGTGGAACTCTTGGCAGCTGGCAGCTGGCAGTGGCAAAAACCCTTGAAATTGTTGGTGGGCGTTGATGCGTGCAACCCTCGCAGCCAGCGGAGAAAGCTTTCAGCAGCAAAATACTCGAGTTTCCGCCGACCACCGCCCAAGTTCCCTCCCCCCAGCACCGTTTCTATGTGTCGCCAACTCGAACAAGGCCACTTTGGAGTCGAAATACACGGAGAAAAGGGAAAGGCTCATTACTGGTCTTTAATAGGAGTATTCTGGGTAGAAAACTTTATCACAAAACCCTATGTTTCAATAAATTAAGTGTCTGTGCTTTAAGTGTTTAATATCTAATCCCAATATTATATCACAAATTATGTATTTTTGGTAATGTTATAGAAAAATAAATTAAATACTTTTTCTTTTTTTTTTAGTATTTAAAAAATTTTAATTAAGTATTACGATTTTCTTTCGTTCCCAAAACTCCAAAATTCTAAAAATTATATTTTTCTGATAGCAAAAAAAATATTTTATGTAGGAAATGTACTTTATTTGCACTAACTTTGCTTAAGAAGAAAACAATTTTTTAAAATTTAAAAAAAATATGTTTACCATTTTTTCAAATTTAAAAAAAATATATATGTACTTATTTTCTTTTTAAATTTTAAAATATAATATGTTGATAAATTGTGTAAAACGCCAATTTAAATTTTAAAAATACTAAAATAAAATTGTATTTTAAAATATGTGCTTAAGTATTTAATCTAATATTTTTAGCTAACTTCCCAGTTCTTTTCTCCCAGTGCACTTGTGATCGGAGTGCGGGCGCAAGGCCACTTTGCCAACAATGTGCTGTCAACTTCCGGGGAGGATGTCGCCTAAGCAGTCAGACAAATAAACGGACGACGGACTTTGGACGGCGGGCAGACGAATGTTGCATAACATTCGCCTCGCCACATAAATTGTACTTAAAAGCCAAAGCCCAGTGCCACAAATCTGCCGAGGAGGCGGGTCAGCCGGGCGAAAGGCGTAGGAATCAATGGGGCAAGGCGTTTGAAAAACAATATTCCGGGGCTCAAGAAATTACAAAGAGAGATCGCCAAGGACTACTAATTGAGGTCAGGAAAGGGGTAGCAGGGATATAAACTCACCAAAAGCCTCGGTGGAGAGTTTGCCACCATCTCCGGAGTCCTTCTCCTTCTCATCATCCGACATCATGCCGTCGTCATCGTCCTCGGTCTTATTCTTGGGCTCCCACGTCATCTTGTTCTCCTTTTTCAGCCTCCGGCGGGCGTTGGCAAACCAGGTGGACACCTGGGTGAGCGTCATCTTGGTGATGATGGCCAGCATGATCTTCTCGCCCTTCGTGGGATACGGGTTCTTCTTGTGCTCACTCAGCCAGGCCTTCAGCGTAGCCGTGGACTCGCGGGTGGCGTTCTTCCTCCTGGCGGCGAGATCATAGTTGGGTCCGTATCTGCAGGTTCAAAAGAAAATAACCCGAATCAATAAGGCCCATCATGTGCGCTATCATGGCCACTAATGAGTTTGCTTAGGGCAACACCGATCTCTGATTTTTCCTTTTCCGGCCTGCTATCAGCTTTTAGATAAATAAAGCACACACACACACACCCACCGCTTAAAGACAATAATCAGTTATTGGCGGCTGATAAGAATCGCTCCCCCAAGCGGCGTGCATTTGCAACTTCCTCTCGTCTAGGTCAACAGCAAACGGCAAATGGCGAAATAGTATTCCATTTCAGCCAGAACCGCGCCTCAAGGGCTCAAACTCAAAGCCAGACATACCCTTTTAAGCGATAAATAAAAAGAAACCCGGCAGACGACACGACGAGAAAGTTTTTGTCCCATGGCAACATTTTAAGCCCACTTAAGATTCCCATTTGTGTATTTGTACAGTGGAACTTAGCGAACTGGAACTATGTTGTGTGTTTCTGTAACTTAAGAAACCGCAATTGATATCTAAGTTACGTATGTCTAATTAAATTTGAAACTAACTTTCTCAGAGACTTAAATATAGCTACACAGAGAGAATTAGTCAAGTGAAATGACGTTCTCAAGTTCTGTATAATTGTCCAATTTTCAGAACAAAAATTCTAAAATTGAGTGTAAAGTTCTTGTTTAATTCTTTCTGTATACATTTCATAAACCTCCCCATATCATAGTATTTAGCTAGTGCTTTCTAGTGGTTATAGAACTATATAACCATTGTAAACTTTTTTAAGTATACTAAATAATAAAGTACATTTATAAGAAACTCTATCCTATTTTACATTTTACTTTTACAAAATTTTAACTAGTTTGTGTGTAAATATAATGAAACATTTCTTACGTAAAAAATCATTTTTCATTGAATCAAATGTACACTCATAAAAATAAATTTCTAAATTTAAGAAATCTTGCCATTCAATCGGCCTACCCTTGAAAATAGAAAAAAAAAATCTTGTTTTTAGAAAATTTTCCTTTAAATATAGAAAACCTTTCTTAATGGAAAAAATTCGAGAAATAATTTTCTAGATTCAAAGGGAATTCTTTGATTTTTTTTATGATGAATAATGTACTTAATGTGTATTAAGTTCTAGTTCTATTATAAAAACCCCCCCAGTATTTCGACTTCTATAGAAGCTCCACCGTATTCCCCCTGCCCTCTAAATCCGCTCCTAAGCCAAACGTCTTAATTTTGAAATGCTCACCCGTAGGCCGCCAGCGTGGGGTCGTAGGAATAGTAGCCGGTGGTTGACTGCAGACTTGCCGATGTCCAGGCGCTCATCTCGGTGCTGGGACTGGAGTCCTTGATGCCGTAGGGATTGCTCTGGAATTGGTCATTGAGAACTACCGATTAGTCAAGTACTTTGATGCAGTGAGCTTCTTGTAAGCTCTGATAGCCTGTAAGCTTGTCAGTCCCCAGGTAGTCGGGTAATCGCGGCAGTTACAAGTTAACGGGCCTAACGAGCTGACGGCCAACATGGCGATATCTGCCCGGGCTGTCGACTCGCTTTTTCGCGGACTTCCGCCGACTGCACAAAGCCAATTAGCTGAAAGAAGCTCCCCCGATCCTTACCAGAGGTGCGTAGAAGGCCGAGTTGTCCACGCCGATGCTCGGGTAGGGGTTCTGCTCGTTGGAGGGATACGGTCCGCCATAGACGCCCACGCCGGCGGTGGGCAGCGCCATGCGGGAGTAGCCGCCGATGGCCAACCGCGCGGGATCATACTGGCAGGAGCACACCGTTTGGCCGGACACGGGATCCGTGATGATGGGCCGCCCGTTCTCGCAGCAGGAACCGCGGGCGGGCAGGTCCTGGGCGGCGGATGAAAGGCCTCCGGGTACATCGGCCCCACCCACCGCATCCTCCGTCGGCGATGTGGAGAGACCCTTGTGGCCCGCATGGTGCGACGACTGGGAGACTGCACCTGGACTCAGCGGACCGGCGGTCAGCCCGGTGGCCGTTGAACCGCCCGAGGGACTCAGGGAAGCCTCATTCGTGCCGGACAGCGGCGAGCCTCCGCCATGGCCGCTCTGGCTGTCGGTATTGGCGGTAGTCAGCTGCAAAGATGCCAAGCGAAAAAAAGAGCACATTTTAGCAATGCCGAAAAAATACCCCGAACCCAAAAATGTCTGCGGTGAGGGAATCGCACACTGAGCGAAAAAATAAATCCACAATATTCATATCTTACATTATACGTTTTTTTTTTAAATATTCTATTAGATTTATAGCAATAACTGCCTATATTATGTTCATTGATTACCATAAATACTTATTTATTTATTTATTTTATTTTCCGTACCAGCTGTAAATTCTTTTTAAATAAACCTACATTTAAAAAAAAAATTTTTTTTTTAAATTTTAAAATAATTTAACCATATCCAAATATATTGTAAATATAATGAATTATTAATATTTATTTATTTTTATCTTTTATATTTAATACTATAATTTCCCATTATATTATAATTTCAAACCTTATTCCATTTCTAATTCTGTTTAGACTACTAATTTACTTTACCCCCGATTTCTTGCAGTGCCTGAACAGGTGAAGTTGGCAGGACCCGAAAGAGCAAATGAGGAGAGGAACCCAGGAGAAAACCAAAAGGAGAGGTAAGCGCAAAGGCATGTCCCTGCCGAGCGGTTCGAAATCAACAAAGCAGATTAAGATGATAACTCCAAATGTCAAAATATTTTATTGGCCTGGCGCATTTTGCGATCCGTTCCATCTATTTTCACTTCATTAATTTTCAATTTATCACAGTCAGATTTCAGATACCGCTTCGTCCGAAGCCGAGCGGCCTGCACATCGCACATCGGGCAGCGATCTTTGAAGAGGGTTCTGTTCTCGGTTCGGTTCGGGATGGGGATGGGATGGGAGTATCAGTGGACCGATCGATCGACCGAGAATGGGCACGGCCCGGCCAAAAGGGCAATCAAATGATGAGGGACGCAGGTAGGCTCCTCACTCCCCGATATCCCATATCCTCTGGAGCGATAACCGCAGCGAATCGGGGACATCTGAGCCGTCGGTTAGAAACCCCTTGATTCGAAGCCCGAAAATCCCAAATCCCAAAAGAAGTGTAAGTAGAAGATCGCCCTATATGATGACTGGCTGTCAGATCGCACTTCACGCGCTTCAAAATCGGGCTTACATCTTGTGACACCGGTTCCAAATAACAATCTCTTTCTTAAAAACGATTAGCTACCGTTTTCCATTTCCATTTTCACCGCCTATCGCAGCTACCTCACATTTCTCCCCATATGATTTAAATAATAATGGTAATTCAAGGCTAAACGAGCTGATTCGCCAACACCTCCTGCCGGCTATCTAATCGAGGGGCAATTTCGCGCCGACGCCAAAAAGCACCGGGAAATTATTGCATAATGAAGGTGTTTCATGAATGAAATCTAATGAATTCTGAATGAATGAAAGGAGCCAGCGAGCCAGTTTGAGTGCGGCTCGTCGCAGGAGACGACTGTCTCCGCTAATGTACAAAACGCTGGGCGCGCTCATTTCTTATGATTCTTTATTTTTGTTCTTTATGCGATTCGAACATCAATTTCAGTTTTTGTGGCCGCCCATAAAAAACACATATCGGCGACGACGACGACAGGGGACCTGGACTGGCTGGTCAAGTTTGGTCCGAGTCCCAGTCGGAGTTCCAGTTCGGGCTCGGAACAGTGCTTATTATCGGCACGCAAGTCAGTTTATTTTTAATGGTTCCCACTCACCCACTCTGCTGAAAAATCGCAGGAAGTGCAGCGAAGAGCGCCCAGTCGCTGGGTTTATCGCAAGGTGACTGCAGATAGGATAAGCCACACTCTGGAGGACCAACTTTGGTTCGGTTTCTGGGTTTGGGTTCGGGGTTCCCGGGGTTCTGGGGCTTGGGTTTCTATTCTGCGGAAACGCTGAAACTTGTTGGCAGCTCCTAAATGCCGTCTTAAAGTTGCGCGCTCTTTTATGACTTTTTGCAGTCGGTGTCAAATTGCGGCAAGTTTAATAAAGAATATTTCCCGGAGTTGCCACAAAGAATATTTTATATTCACACTTGTGACTATCTGCCTTCTATCTCAATTATATGGTGGGTTTGTAGAAGAAAAACTGTCAGCTGTGACTATAAATTAAAGTTCTTAAAGAGTTTTAAACACTAGATAAAATGGTTGTTGTCGAAAACTTTAATGAAATAATTAAATAAATAATTTCACGAATGCTCCTATTTTCTGGGAATTTGTGTAAAATGTAATATCTACTTTTTTAATTTTTAATTATGATTAATAAATAATTTAAATTAGGTAAATAATTTTACGAATGATCCTATTTTCTGGGAATTTGTGTAAAATGTAATACCGACTTTTTTAATTTTTTGTTTTAACTAATAAATAAATTAAATTAGGTAAAAAAATTGAGAAATATTCATATTTATTTAAAATGTAATACCGCCATTTTAAATCTTTAATTTTAATAAATAAATATTCGTAATTAAAAAGATTTATTTAAATATTTGACTATGGTAAAATAAAAAATTATTATTTGTTTAGAATAGTTTTATTTTTTAGAAGTCTGCTATGCGGAATCAATGATTTATACACTCATTTTTTTAACAGGTTCAAATTGAAATTGATAAAGGAATAATGTCTAGCAACAAATAAACCTTTCCAACTGTTGTAACCTTAGACCTTTTCTATTTCGCAATTGGAATTAAATTACTTTTTCACAACAAATGTCGGGAAGCTACGTACACAAATTCCCATCCACATGCAACAAATGCATTGATGCCTGAAAATGTTTCTCTCTAATTGCGAGTATGCAACTATTCGAAGGGCAGGCAGCTGACTCGAGAGGAATACGAGCCCGATTTTTATGCGCCATGACCAAAGTTCAAAGTGGCAATTCAACCTTGCATCTTTAACCGCAAAGCAAACATGAAGTCTGCAAAACAGCTGGACAGGCGAAAGTCTCAACGAGCCGAAAAGCAAAACAAAAGGCCTAAACAGGGGAAAAAGAGGGCGAATATTCATCGGCCGTAATTCGGTTGAACCGGCATGGACATCGTGTAAATCTCTATCTCTGCCTTTGAAGTGCCCATATCCTCGCAACCAGATGCAGATGCAGATATATATCTAAAGATACGGATACACAGATGGCCACCCGCACCCATTGGGGCCAAGATGTTGGGATGGAGAACTGGTGCCGTCACTTTACGGTTATTAATTTTATGATTTATGTTAAAGCTCACGAGTCCGCCTACCAAATGCCCATGCTCATTTCACGAACGCACGAGTGCGACGAGCTCCTATACGGTATATGGTATAGGTATAGTATGGTATGGTATAGGATAGTGCCTATATGTGCCAGCCAAGACAAAGCAGATCGGCATTGTTGTGGTTATTGGGTGCTGCTGCCGTTTCGCTGCTGCTACCGCTGGGGATGCGTTTATGGATTTTGTTTTTGCACTCCTAACAGCGACTGCGAAACAAAAGCTATTGGGTGGGGGGTTTTTTTTTTTTGGGCTGGTTGGTTGGGGGGCCTTGACGCCAGGCCCGAACAATAAGCGAAAATATGAGGATCCCAGGCAGCAAGGAAGCTGCTGCCAGCAGAAGGAGTCCCTACAAACAAACACATGTTTGCATTCGCATTCGCAATCGCAGTCAGCTTCTCCGGCGACTGCCTCTTGGATTTGGCATATTCTCACATTCATCCGCAGGATTGCGCTGCCAAACGAGTACGCCATATTCATACAGATACCCACTCGCGGAGGTGCACAGAAAAAAAGAAGGTAACAGTCTTATTGCCCTAAAAATTCTGCAATTTCAAAGAATTAAGCAGATAATTAAAAAAAAAAAAAGAAATATAAACGGAACAATATGGAATTGATATTGATTCATATCAATTTTTCCATAACAAAATGTTGAGATATTATTTTGATATGGGCCAAAAACGGATTCAAATTGACCTGGAAAAATACCAGATGGATGAATATTTGGTCTTTTTTTATCCCGAATAAATGAAGTAAAACTAATATGCATTTTTTTATGAAACAAACGATTATTAAATCAGATTCCGCTGAATGAATTGCGAGTATTATTAATTATGTGAATTTAAAGAAAATATCCAATTTAAAAAAAATTAATTTATTATGATAAATTTATTGAGCGCTAAAAAATACTAGAAAATATGTTGTACCTAAATACTAAGCAGAATAACGGCACTTCCAGGTAGTTTAATTTTCGTATAAAAATAAATCAAGTAATCTATTTACCAATATAAAACTCTTATTAATAACAAATATCAAAATTCACCGCCATCTTCCGAGAAAAAAAATCTAAAAATGATTACAAATTCCCTAGTATTTCTCTGAGTGCATGTGAATGCCAACAGGACAGCGCTGAAGTGCGTTTTTGCTAATGCGAATAAGTTGCTTTGTTTTTTGCGCTGCGCATCGCTCCTCTGCGCGCTTATTGAATTAAGTTCGGGCGCAGTAGTCGCGGCGGAACAACTCTTTCCCAACTGCGGCCTCAATGTTTGCATTAAAAATTCATAAATCAATTATGGAATGCACACTGCGAAATATTAGTTTTTTCTCGCATCATTTACGGCCCTGTCCTGTCCTTTTGCGTCCCGAAGGAGTGGATGGAGATGGGTTTCTGGAGTGGGATTCCTATATGGAACCCATATAGCGTACAGGACTCGACAACGTCGCGCCGCTTTTTGCGGCCTTAGAATTTTAGTTATTTTGCCATGAAATGCGTGAACAGCTCGCATGGGAAGTTGAGAATTCGATGTTTGCTACCGCCAACTGTCAGCCGTTGATTAAATTCATATATATTGCATGCGTCGACGTTTTTGCCTCATTTTTGGAATGCCGTCTTGGCGTTGAAATTAAAATTAAATTAATGAATTCGCCGGCGAGGCTGTGTGTGCACAGTTTATAAATTTGGCACCCAGTGCTCGGTAGATAGTATCTCTTGACCAGTCTTTAATTGGGCTTAGTGGCCGACTAAATGGGGGCAAAAACCCAATGCAAATGAGCTGAAACGATGACAAAATCCTGGCGGCCTTTAATCGATCGACAGGCAGGAAGGCTTTGCACATCTGCAGGCTGCACAGCCATAATTATAGTCGATAATCTGAGCGTTCATTATTTTAATTATTGTAATTTACCAAGTTTGCATATTATAATAAATGGTCCGCCACTCGGGCGGCTTCATTAGCATAAATTTATGCCAGCAGACAGGGCTATGTGTATGTATTATGGCCACATATATTGGCAGCAGCAGGACACAGAGCCCGGATAAACGCATAAGTCTAGCATTGACGCATTAGACCACATAGTAGTCGTTGAACAAGGCATTACACAGCCATTGAAAGGGCTTTGTAGTTGCAAGTGTTTCGGGCCACACCGCCATCGCCCCCCCGCCATCTTGGCCAACTAATTTGAATTACTGAGCCCGGAATACCGGGTAATTATGACCAGACCTCGGACGATGCACCGCCACCGCTCTCCGAGGTTCCCCGATCCAAGGCGACGGCGAATGCGGTGACGGCTGTCCTAAATTGTGAAACATTTCTTGGCGGCGGGGCGGCCATTATGGATATGCATGGATCCAGGAGCCCCGCAACCGGTGCCAAAGTGCTTGAATATTCATGTGTTGCCCCCGTTCCCCCCAAAAACCCGCTTGCCCCGGCTTAGAATGTAAATTTAAAGTTATTTCCACCGTCCATTATTGAAGATTTCCCTCGCACATGCCAAAATCTGGCACTGAATTTCTCGACTGACTCACTAAATTTCGGGTTTTATGAAAATCGTCTTTCTTGCCTCGCTGGTTGTGCCAAATATTATTTTAAACGACTGATACTAATTCAATAAATTGTGTGTTTCAAGTGTTTATTCGAATGATTAAGTTATGGTTGCATATGGAAGTGACAGAGTTATAAATCAAAATATAATAAATATTTTGGGCTTGCCAAACCAAAAGCTTATTTAAATTTAACGTCTGGCGGTAGCAATTTTAATACACTTTTTTTAAATTTGCTTTAATTAGAAATCAAATTTAGTTAACTGGTTTGTTTGCACTAAATTAAAGCAAACGCTTTAAATCTTTAGATTTTACATTTAATATTATGACTGGTTGACATTTTTGCCATAAGATATTTATAATTTTTAATTTGATTAAAATTTACGATATTGAAAGCGGTTCAATGTTCTTAACAGCTGGTTTTAACTTTTGTTATTTTTATGAATGAGTAAAAATGTTATACACGTATGAAATGGGAAAGATTATTCGAGATAAAGGAATATTTTAGAAATAGGGATGTGATCTTAAGTCGTTTGAAAAAATATATATTTTAATTTTTATCTGAATTTTATTTAATAACTAGTGAAAAATACAGTAAAACAATTTAATATACTCATAAATAAAGATTTAACCCTTAACCTTTAGAAAAATATATATTTCTTTATTTCCTTTATTATAATAATTTAATTCATATATTTTCGCCATAATAAATCAAACAAATTTCTAAAATAACTTTAAATATATTTGTATTTAAAGGCATTGTAATATTTTACTTAAAACCCTCTACTTAATTTCTATATTTTCCGTACTTATCCTAACCAAAGCTCCCTAAAAATAATTATTATCTTTATACATTTTAAGTACCCATTTGAGCTTATAAGATGTATTCAAGTGTGACTTCCCCGGATATACGTATAAGCCCACCTGAACAGTTTAATTTAAATATTCGCCGTAAAAAATCATAAACAAATATTTAATAATATTTGTATTTAAAGACATTGTAATATTGTATTTAAAACGCTCTAATTTCTATACTTTCAGTACTCATCCTAACCAGAGCTCCCTAAAAGTAATCATTATAATCCCTATAAGGATATACATTTTAAATAAACAATTGACCTTATAAGATGACCCAAAAGTGTGACTTCCCCGGATATACATATAAAGTTTATATTGTAAACCCACCTGATTTGCCGTCGGGTAGCCAGCGTATCCAAACTGCGCATATGCAGCCATTGTCTCGCTGGCTGAGTTGGCTTAAAGAGCGGCGACAAGCGGGTTCACTGTGCCTGGCTTCACTGTGGGGCGTCCGTGGTTGTTTATTATTTTCGTTCCTCCTTTTTTTGGCTATCGAGGATGCGGATGTGGATGCGAGTTCGCTTGCGGATGCTGGCGGAGCCCTCGAAAAGGGGTGCCCACGGATGTGGGGGGTGGTGGGTGGTTAAGGGAGGTTCGCGTGGGTGGTTGGGCGGCTGGGTGGCTTTGGCGTGCGTGCTCGACGGCTAAGCACTCTGGGCGCTTTTGTTGTTTGCTGGCTTGTTGGGTGTTGCGCTATTGTTGTTGCTGCTGGCCTTGTTGAAAATTGATAAAACAAATTGTCGATGTCGAGCAGTTCTGTTAATGTCGCCGGAGCCGGAAAATGTTTTGTTTGTTTTGTGTGACTTTGCTCTTTTTCATCCGTTTTTACTTCATTTTTATTGACTCTGCCTGACTCTTTGGCGGCCGGTTTCGAAATGTGAAAAAAACACACAGCCCAGCCAGCAAACCAAATTGGCTTCAAGTGTTTGCCGCAAACAGATTTACAAATAATGTACGCGGCTCTTCAGTCTTTAGTCAAAGAATGTCAGCCGGTCTTAAATGTTTGCTAACTGATGCGGGATTTATTTCGTTTAAGGTTGTTGTGGGTTAATGTTTAATAATTTGAGAAGTTGAATATTTTGTTTTTTATTAAAACACTGTTTGAAATTTGTTTATTAAGTTAGCTTTTGAAGATTTTAGATATTTGGGCTATATGGTCCATTTTTAAAGTCAATGCTTGAATTACCGCGATTGTTTCTTGATATTTATATATAGTTTGCTTATAAGAATCATTGTATTAAGTTTCGTAGTGAGTTTTTGAATTTTTTTTTTAAAAATTGAGGTTGGTTTTTCTTGTTTGACTTTGTCTTTTTAGGGTTATGATTTCTTTTTTGTATTTGTTTGTAACTATTGCACGCACTTTATTATTTACGGCGGTTGCATCTGCCGATCCGATCCGCTGGCGACGCTCCAGTAAAAACGGGTTCCGCAACCTGTCAGCGGGATCTCAACGGTAACGGCAGTGACTGTGACTGCGACTTGGCCAGTGACTGTAACTCGTTTTCGGTCTTTTCGTTTCGGCCTTTTTTCGAGAGTTTTGGTTTTGGGCGACGCGGCGGAGATGCCAAGATGCGAAGATGCGCACCTATTCGCGTTTCGAAACAAACTGTTTTTCGGCCGCTCAGCGAGCAGCGCGGTTGTGTGTGACAGAGAGCGCAGCAGGTGTGCGAGCGGGACGGCTGCCAGCTGAGAGAGAGCCAGCCAGTTAGACGCTCTCTGGTTGGCCAACGTTCCAATCAGACAGGGAGCACCGCACAGCAGCTGTCTCGCTTGCTCCAGTGCCGAGAGTTCTGGCTGTGAGTGAGATGGGAAAACTCTCTGGGGCTGTTGTTGCCTTTTCATAGAGAACGCCCACCTCCAAGCACTGGAAAGTGAATCGGCGCTCTCTTTCTCCTTCCCCTCTCTGTCGCCACTGGAAGCGATTTCATGGCGGACCACGATCGAAAGGCTTCCCAATTGGATAATGCAGCCAAAGTTGGCTAGGAATTTTCGGATTTTGATAAAAAAAATACTATATAAAAATAATTGGGAAAACAACTATGGAAGTACTAAAGATTTCCTATCATTAAAACTTGTCAAATGGGGTAATAACGCCGAGGTAAAAATAGAACAAAAATACTTTGTGGCACTTATCGTAAAGACTAATAATATATTATTTAATATTATATAAATAATACATACAAATATTTGAAAAACATCATTAATGCGAACCAATTTGTTATAAATGTTTAATTCGAAAGATCTGACTACATTAGCCTTATTTAACAAAAGCGGTTAAAATATTAAAATTACAAAAAAACAAATTTAATTAATGTGTAATAACAAATCTGTCGTGGAAATGCTCCAACTAAAAATAAATGTTTAATAGACACAAAAATATTATTATTGCATGTTTAACATGAAAATTTTAATTAAACATTGGGTTTATGGATGAGATTAAGAAAACAATAATTAAAATTATTATATCATTAATTATTAAATAATTGCTAAAAAATATTTTATAAGAATTTTTAGATTCTAAAAAGTAAGTTAATTAGTTGCTTGTCGTCAATAAAAAGGCAGTAATAATGTAGTTTTTAGACATTAAAAAAACTTTTAGGACCGATAAAATACGTTTTTAAGATATTAATAAAAAATAAATTAATTTATTATGGGAAAAATTCTTTGAAATGTTTCTATAAATCATATATTTTAACCCAAATAAACACCCGAATAGATTGGCCTTCTAAAATCCCAAATTTTAGAATGTCTCGAGGCCCCTTCACGGAAAATCGTAGCTAATTGGCACTAGCTAATAGTAACAAGAAACCGAAATGGGGAAAAAAACAAACAAACAATCCGATTCCATTCGATCCGAGGATGGGGGCGTGGCCGGTCCACTCAAGAGTCCTCAAGTCGAGTACGTTCTAATTAATGGTAAGCGGAGCAGCCGGAGAGGGGAACATTTTTGGGGAATTTCTGTAAAATGAGTATTTTGATGTTTTGGGGTGTTAACGCGCTGCCATTTATTATAAATGCGAGCGCATCTCAAAGTCAAAAGAGTCGCACATGTGTCCCTTTTTTCAGTACTTACAAATCTACTCGTACTCGTGTATGTAAATGTGTGCGCCAGTGTGTCATTTGCATAGGAAAATGCATCAAGTATTTTTGGGAAAAGTGCCAGCCTGCCCAACTCGTGATCGTTACGGTTATACTAGACTCAATTGCTGGACGCTCTCGTCGGCGCCAGGAAATTCTATACCCACTTCATGAGACCGGGGAGTATCCACCAGTTTTGGAAGGATGCACATGAAAGAAGAGCGTTTTAAAACAAAGAATGTACTCCCTAATTTAAATAAACATTTTTGTAAGGTTTCAACAATTTTTTACATTACATTTTTCATTTCAAATAAATTATTTATTATTTAAAAAAATATCCACAAAAATTTTAATCAATGTTTATTAGGAAAATGACATCTGTGAATTCAATACATAACCAAAATAATAAATTATTTATATGAAAAATTAAGAACTAATAAACACAATATATTTAAGTTAAAATAATATATTCTTAAAAACTAAATTAAAATTGATTGTACATTAAAATATATACATAATGTAAAAATAATATAATTTGAAATTTAAATATGTCTGAATACTTGTGCCTTTTCAATAAGGAACCAAAAATAACAAGGTTAAAATAAATGTTATATGTTTTCTGAATACACCTATCTTTATAGTAAAAGACTTTTCCAAATAAAAATGACAAATAACTGTTATATTCGGTCCCTGTTTAAAATGAATCACAATTCGAAATGCTCCCAAAATGTCCTTTTCTCCAGGGCTGACTTTCGCAAATCGATTTCTGTGAGTGATTTGTTTGATGATTTCGGACATGCGAACTGTGGCACATGTCGCAGTTGCTTGGGAGCTCCGTTCACCTTGCCTGTCCCCATAAATGTCCTGATCCCAGGATTCCCATTGTCTGAGCTCTGTTTTCATTTAGTGCAACACAAACTCGAACATTCCTCACTCGGTGGACAGGACATGCAGATTATATTGAAAACAATTTAAATGTAGATTTCGGCGTTAAGAGATATTATTCTTCGACCGACGCCAGGTGCGTTGGTTCAGGCTCACAGGCACACACTCGCACACACACACTCTAATAAATACGAGTGTGTACAAATTGAACTGCTAATGTGTGAGTGGGTGGGTGAGCGGGAGGTGGGTGGCATAATACAGCTGCACAGAGAGTTGCAGGCGGAGAGCCACCACCCACCGCCCACCGCCTCCTTCCCCTGAAAGGCTTCTTACTTAAGTGTTGTTTCATGTCACCTGGAAAGCATTTGGACATGAAATTGTCGCTTTTCAGTATGTGGCACACACACACACAGAGATACCCATACACTCTCGGCGAAAAATCTTCTTCCCACACACGTAAGCATACACATGCAAAAGCGGAAGGATAGTGCTTCTGGTGAATATAATAAAATCCTTTTCGCAAAACGATAAACGATAAAGTCACCGTAACAAGCACAAAAAGGACTCTCCATGCAAATTGCTTTAAATGAATTTGTTTTCGTTTGTGTTTTGGGTCTGGGTTCGAGTTCAAGTTCTAGTCGGAGTTCCAGTTTTAAGCCATGACTCCGAGGGGAGCCATGTTCGTTGCTATTCAACACTAAAGATTCTGTTACAAATTGCCATAATCCCCGGCCATATTCTCCATTTTTAACTGTGGCATCCGGAATCCGGAACTCTGGGCGGCTGGCAGGTGGGTGGGTGGCGCGTCAAAGCCACTCACCAATCAGTGTCGGGCGTTATCAACTATCAGCCATTCCCAGATAGCCGCTATCATCACCTGGCCATCTTATCGACCACTCGAAAATGAAATTGCTGATCAAACAGAACAAAAGCGCACACAGCGCTCGCTCTCCTCATTCTCCAAACATTCATAAATGGAAACATACTTATTTACTCACTTCTCAAAACAAATCAACAAATCGGTGCTCTTTGTGGTTCAAGTGCCGATCGCCGCAGTCAAAAGCATCCGATGTGTTAGACCCCGATTTGGAATGGGAATAGAGTGTAGGGTGTAGGGTATAGGGAATGGGTATAGGAATGGTTCAGACCCTTTCCTCCGAATTCTTTGCGCGTGCGTTCCCTTTTGTCGGCGTTTTGACATCGACATCCCATCCGCAGTCACGATTGATTGTCGCAACAATTGACGTGATTTCGAGTCTCCAATTGGTTTTCGTTCGGCGACCGCTCCAGAATTATCGGTGCCAAGCCCCGCACGTGATAAGTTGAGGACCTGGAAGTGCCAGTACCAACATACACACTGGATAGATGGTTTGTGGGGCCCACGGCAATTATAAGTAGATGCTTTGTATGGACAGCTGTCCGTCTGTCGGTGGCATGCGTCACGACCGACATTGCCACATGCCCCGTATTCGGCATAAAGATCTAAATGCTTGTCATGATTAGCACGTCGGAAGTGACTCGGAGTGTCAGCACTTTATTCTAATTGCGATTTAATGAGGTCCCAAGGCAGTCCAGCAAAGAAAGTGAATAGAAAATGTCAAAAGAAATAGGGAAAAGAGGTTAAACTGCTTGAAAAAAAAGTTCAGTTTAGCGCCAAAAAACAATATTCTAATAATTATTTTTATAATATTTAATATTATTATTATAATTATTTAATAATTATTATACTAAATTAAATAATCTTGATACATTTTAAGGTAATTAAAATAAATTAAATTACAAAATTGTGTTCATATATGAGCCTTCACTTTTCAAAGTAATTTTCAGCCGCAACAAAAAAATTTTTACTTAAAAAAAAGTTTTTTAATGGCTTATTTTTAGTTTTAAATCTCAACATTAATAACAATTTAGATTTAATTTAATTTATAAATATAACACAAAATGAGTTTCGACACAGAAAACAAATTCGATATAAAAAGGGATAAATTCAACCTTATTTCATATCAATAAAAAGTCGATATGATTAAGTCAAATTTATGATTCAAACATATAAACTTGATATTTTATAATATCAGTAATTCTATTTTAAAATACGAAGTGTAGTATTTTTTGATGCAATAATGAAAAATGTAAATAAAAATAATCTTTATTCATATACAAAATACCTGAATAGCTCGAACTTTATATAAAAATGTATCATATATTTATATAAAAATATATAAAACTTACCTGCACATAATAATCAGATCTTTTGTAATTTTTTTTCTTTGTAGAAACAAGAATGCTAAAAATTTTTTACAACTCTTAGTCGAATGCGCTGTTTGGCTCAAAACTACTCCTTACCATGCACACAAGAACTGCAATAAAAATATTTCCACTCCGCATATAGTGATTAGCACTAATATAACGACAGAATAAAAATAAATCTTTATTACTCAACTTGCCGTCTGCTTAATTGACTGCAATCTTGGCTGCGCCCTTGCGCTGCCGTTTCGAACAAGAAAAGTTTTCGCTGCCGATGCGGCTTGATGTTGCCAAGTTGAGTCCCTCAAGAAGGAGTGGCAAACACGGTTTTAAGTACTCACCTGTACTTTCGAGAACCGAAATGAGTTCAAGGATATACAAAGTTCTCGAAATTGCCAAAAGTTCGTTCGTTACAACAAAAAAGTATGCTATAAAAGCGGATAATTACGAACTTTAAGCAGACAAGCGAGTGTTGCAATAGCTTGTCAAATACCAACTACTTTTCGTAAAACTAATTGGAAGATATTAAACATTTATTCTGATACTTTACATTTCACTTTCGCATTGATTAGGGTTCTGTGATATCTTATAAATACAAGAAAATTCCAAGAAAATTCGCATTGTGCCAAGGTAATTTATTTGACAGCTTCTTTAGAGCATTTAACACTCCAATTTGCGCAAAATACACTTGTGCAAGTGTCATCATATAAATAGACACTTTAAGTAAGTAGATCGGACTGGGAGCCGCATGACGGATTGACTGTGATAGCACAATTATAAATAATGTCCACTTATCCCCGGTTCAGAGGAAATGGAAATGGAAACGGAGCCAAGGGAAAAGTGCGAGATTCATGTTTGCCACCCAAAGTGAACAACATTTGCGCGTTTCGAAATTAAATTCCGTGTCATTCCGTGTAAATCATTTGCAAAATTGCCGCGATGTCGCTGCATCTAGTGGAGCGGAGGCCACGGTAATTTATCAAAAATAAATCATTTTGACGAGTTGCCAGCCGAAGTTAAGGCCAATTGCAAGTGCGTTACGGTCCGGGCACTACGGATCCCATGGATGCAATGGGTCCCGACTTCATGGGCGAGTACATGAGCACATACCTGTCGCCAGCGATGGCAGGGTCGTAATAAATGGCAGATTAGTTTGCAAATCGCACAGTGCGTCATTGAAATATGCGTACGCTTCGGCGTGTGTATCTATGTGCGACCGTTGACGCACCTTGACAGGCACTTTACGGGCGGTATTTCCCCCATTTGGCCCCCCTTTAATTCCGCCCATTTAGCGGCGCAGCTCAGTAATTAGTGCATCATCCCGTGTTGCGCATTTCGGTACATCGCCACCGAGGGATGTCAGTTCCATGTTCCATGTGCGCTAGCTCTGTTCACTCCACAAACTTTTAATTTCCCCAGGCCAACGAGAATACTTTACTTTATTTTAAACGTGTTTATTTCGTTTTGCTGGGGAGGTCAATGTGCGTTAAAGTTATTAAAAACCCCTAAAAATAGATATTTAATTGAATTAATATTTCTAGTGAAGTATATTAATATCTAATGAAACTATTAAATAATTAAAAATAACTGTTTTTTGAATAAATAAAGTAAAATAAATTATTTTTATTAATATTTTATTAAGAGTATTGTTATTTATTAACTGCATTGTTATTTATTTATATTTATACCGCTCGGCTGAAGTGCATTAAATTAAATTGTGAAGATCTATAATTATATGGCTGTTTGTGCCTTATGATAAATTTAACTCACATAAATACAATCACAAATATGCATTCGATTTTTTAATTATCATTAATAACTTTTAAAATATGCATATAATATGAAATATTATGTATTCTAAAATGAGATTCTGTTTAACTGTTTTGTAAATTATGGACATGATTTTAAATAGAATAAAGAATTTTATGTACACAGAGAGAATTATTCAAAAATTTTGCACTTAAATTGACAATTTTTTATCAAAGTATGACCGAGTACTCACTTTAAGTGCAAAATACTCTACTTTGAGTACTAATTTATCAAAAAATTTACATTGAAATTGAGTCTTTTTAGAAATTTTTTCTCCAAAAAAACGGGAATTAAAAGTGGGGAAAAAACAGGGTAAAATTGGTGAAAGTATTTCCGAAAGTTGTCCACAAAATCAGTACATTCTCAAATAGATAATACAAATACTTAATTTAGAACGTCATTCTTCTTGAATAGTTCTCTCTGCGTATATTTTTAATTTTATAATACCTTATAGTAACTTAAAATTGATTGAGTACAACCACTAACCACACATTACCTAATCATTTTCTCAATTATACATAAAATATTTCATTTTTCCCCACATCAGCGATTATGACATTACTTAAAGGTATGTAGGTGCATGTTAGTGTCAGCAATTCATGTAGCCAAACGCCCGTGCCGTCACACTGGGAAAGTCACTCAAAAGTAAAACAAGATTTGAAAATTAACGCGAATCGATTAAAACAAATTGAAACAATGCTGAACCGGCTGCCAGCATTAGCATCGTAAACTAATTGCGGGCAAGTGCAAATGCTCCGGCTGTAAAAAATGGTTTTCCACTGGTGACAACAGTCGCATGTCGGCGCATTTTAAAAGCAATCATCAATTATGCAGCCTGAGTTCAGTTCGGGCGGCCAGAAACGTCTCGGCATTAACGATGATTAGTCGCGAGCCAGAAGCCATCGACCCACTTGGGCAGGCATATTGTTTTCAAGTGCGAGTATCGTCGAATCCGTAGTTTTTCTCTGTCAATTTCGTGAAAAATTATCCGTGATTTAACTCGATTTTTGGGTTAAATAAATGTCAATGAAATGTTTTTTTATGAAGTGTTATTAAATAATTTAAAATTTTTAGAGAAGATTTAATCCACTATAAAGATATCTTTATATAAAGTGAAATATTTTCATCTTAAAAAATTCTTTACTTTACACACAAAAAAAACGTGTTCCCGTAAATGTCAGGTAACTTATACCCCATCGTTTTTACATGAAATACTCATCAAATTGACATGAAATAATATCATTTTACCGAATTTTCTCTCTCGAGAAAATGACATAAGTTGAAACGAGAAAGACAGATTCGAAATTCGAACTGACGTACTTCGAACTTGATTTTTACATTTCGACTATGTCAATTTTACATGGGCCCTTATCAAGTTCAAATTTATCTTAAATAATGTAAAATTGGCCTACGTTTCGTATCGAGTTATTTTTTGGTGTAGAAACTAAAGATACCTAAAGATATATTGTTAATAACATTTCCTTAAGCTACAATAAAAAGTAAAAGTAAACTTTAATATTTTCGCTCTTAAACTCTTTCCTTAATTAATCTAATTAAAACTCGTTTCGCTAATTAAAGTTCCCGATTAACTGTGATCCATTTGAGTGTCAGATCGACTAACATAATGCAACCAATCCAATGTCTGCCATGAAAAGCACTTCATTCGGTAAATAACATTATACGGTCGTCCGTGAATTCAATAAATAATTATGTGTTGCGTTTACCAGGGCTCAGTGCCAGGATGGCCGGGATATCCTGGGAAGGGAGGGGGAGAGGGGAGTGCAGGGCGGTCGGTATTGGGAGTATCTGGGTCTGCAGTTAATGTACCTATTTGGCGGCCAGCCGCAGGGCAGCAGGCGAAAGGCATCCGGCCAGCGGCCACGAGGCGTATGCGCATTTATTAAATGCCCATCGCCTGTGTCTCCTTTCTTGGCCATCGGACATCGGAGTTCCAATTTGCAGCACAATGCAAATTGCATTGTAGTCGAGTTATTGTATAATTGGTGCAATGTAGCCGGGAAAACGATGGACGGGGGGGTGGTGGCAGACCTCGAGAATGGGACTACGGACTACGGACTATGGACTCCTGACTCCGGACTCCGGGCATTCGATGTCCGTGTCCATGGCCATTGCAATGGCGCTTGTGTTCGTGTCAATAAATTAAAATGAGAATTGATTCGCTTACGCCCGATTTAAGCAACAACAGGCTATATTATGGGCAGATATCGACAGGATACAGATACAGATATTCAGGCCGTTGCATTTGCAGATGCAGATACGATACCAAGGGACTTTATTTTCATGGCAAAAGGGTGCAGCCTGCGACACACGCATTTCGAAACTATTTACAAACAAATTAAATGTTGGACCCGCACTTTAAAAACCAATTTCAGAACGCATTACAAGAAAATTCCATTAAACAATCGCCCTTTTCGGACGCGACTCTACTCGATCCGATCCGAACTGACCAGACCAAACCAGACCAGACAGAATGTCTCCAGCTTGGGCCGCATTAAGATAAGAGAAATCGTCTAACAAAACGCATAATCTGAACGCGACGCTGCTTTAAAAATCGGTAACACAATTTAAATTTATTTCAAACAGCGTGTATAATACAAATCATGGATGAACATAACACACTCGAACAAGATAAGTGAAAAGAATCGAAGCTCTGTGTTTTTCTGTTGGTTTTCTTACTCGGCTCTCGGATCCCACTTGTCTGCGGGTCGAGGTGGATATCTTTCGGAGAGCGGCGACAAACCTGTAGATAGTAAATGTCAGCCGCATAATAAAATTAGCTGTTTTAACGACAGCGGAATCGGCTGAGTGCCTGGTTGAGGTTCCTCTCTATGGGTTTTGGGTTCCAAGTTCCAAGTTCCAGGTTCCAGATTCTCCAGGGGTAGAGAACCCGAGATCGTTGAAATATTGGCGGCAAGGAAATCGATTGGTATACCAATCAAACGGCATCGTAAATACTATCGCGGCCATCTGCAACCTTGCAGCTCCGATCGACTCGGTTCCATAGTGCTGTCCATAAATTTCCACACGTGACATTTCTTTGTCATGTTAATTAGACCGCCAAGTCGATGCTGAAACCCGATAGGGCATCTTAAATACCTGCTCTAGGAATCAGAGAGACACCCATTAAGTGCATACCCATAGGTTATTCCCGGAAAGCAGACATCTCTGAATGCTTGCGTGGAAAAGGCAGACGATGTGGCGACATTTTCCGAGTTCCCTGCATTAAAACCATCTCATTAAGATGTGAAAAATTCTGTTTCATTAATAAAATATTCGTTTTCCTGTCCCGCATAATTAACTCGGCCATCGAGTTGCTCTCTCCAGTTTATTTGTTTTAAAATATGCCTGTCCTACGTTGGCAGAAAACAAAGAAAAACTAATACTCGCATACAAAATGGTTATTGTCAGGAATCAACGATTTCTAGACCCCTATAACAAATACAAATAGGAACTAAGAAAATAATGATTTCTTGGTGTTAGAATTATTTTAAATAAATTTTCAATATTGACTTCACCAACCTAATTTCAATTACAATATATTCTGAATTGTTTCTAAAATTTGTTATCTATAGGAATAATAATTTTCCTGCTACGAATTTTACCTTTAGGTTGATGCTATGAATGTTAAAAAATGTGGAAAAATATTAAATCCTAATTAAATACTTAAAACTGTCAATTACACTATTTAACATCTGAAAAACACCCCATTAAATCTGTGTTGCTATTAAACACCTCCAGCGAATGGCAATCTCCGAATCTCGAGTGCTTATCCCACAAGGTGCCTGCGATCGCGGAGACATCCCAACACCAGTGCCTAATGTGCCCTAATGGTCATAATTATTTTAGCTTGTCTTATCAATGGCAGTTGTCTAAATATACATTTGTATACTCGAGTGTACGCGCCGATGTCAAGAATAATCAGCTGCCTTGACAAAGGTGTCCACTGGTCCCACACATTGTGGGCGCTTTTAGTTTGGTATTTCCCTCTCTTCGGATCTCTTGTAGTTTAATTCTCCGTTTCTTTAAGTTTCTGGGACACCAGACCCACCGAGGTATGGTCATGATTGATTGCCCACCATACATGTCCATTAAATATGACTCTAAGCCGCGGCGTGTGGATCGTAATAGATGATGATGAAATGTCTTTTGGTTGCCTGTAATCAATTATTCAGGAAATCCATTGACAAATCGTATACATTGTCTCGTAGAAAAGCTTCCAGTGCTTCCAGATGCTATTCGAAAACTTTTCTAATAATTTATATGTTTACTTTTGAAGATTGGCTCCAAGTTTATAAACTAAAAAATATATATAAATATTACGTAGCGAAGACATTCTATCATTTGAAAACCTAGTAAATAAACCTCCAATGCTTCCAGATGAACTATTATTCGAAAGCTAATCAAAAAGACATAGTCTTACATCATCAGGTTAATAAAACAAATAAATAAATTAAATAGATATATAAATATTACGTTATAAAGTCAATCTGTTATTGGAAAACCTAGTAAATTCTAATTTATTTAAACTTTTCTAAAAACTTTTAGATTCATTAAGTTTCATTTTGAGAAACGGTTCCAACTATATAAGTTTAACTTAATAAATTTATAAATATTTCGTAATAAAGTCAATCTGTCTGGAGGATGGAAAATACAATAAATAATCTAAATCAATTAAAATCATATTTTTAATACAATAAAAACAACGCTAACATATCTTGTGCCAGTAATCTTAATACCAGTTTATGAAATTTACTTAATTAAATGATATTCTCGGGATTTCCTCAAGTTAGCTTCCTTTAAACAATACTCCACCCAGAACCAGAGACCATAAAGCAAGGGTTGCTCATTGAGTTGAGTCTATAACTCACACACAATCGCAAGGATTCTCGAAGAAGGCATTAGGGAAATTAGCATACGCCATCAAGTATACGCCCTCGTGTGCGCTGTTCCTTTGGCAGCAGCCGGAATAGACAGACTACACACTCATGTCACGATGCAATTTCAGGATATTAATTGTTATAGTTGCGAGATGTGTCTGCTTGAATTGTTCCTGAGGCTTTTGTGCGTTGCACCGAAATTCTAATCCTGTTGAAAACAAACGCATCGCCCAGCAGCCAGCAGCTCTGTCAAAGGCAGAAGCCGGGAGGCCAGGATCCTGCGTCCTGCGTCCTGCATCCCGAGCCCTGAGTCCTGACTACTGGCATCTCGGCTGCACTGACACAAGGATTTCCGTACATGACAAGCGGCAGCTATAATTTATAGAAGCTGCGTAAGTAAGCTGCGTGGCTGAGGATGCACTGAAGGGTTGGTCCTTGGGTTTGATATTCAGAGGGGGTTTTAGTTCTGGGTCTATCCTTGTTTGGCAGCCCACACCAGCGACATGGAGGACTGCTTGGATGCTGTGTATTTGTTCTCGTCTTGTTTCACTTAAATGACACTTTGCATTCTTGTAGCATCTTGGAACTCCAGCCACCCCCGAAATGGCCCCCTTTCCACCCTTCCAGAGGCTGGGCTGTCTATTCCAGCAGAATGTCTCTGGCATCTCAAGGAATTTTCCCTTCATTATTCCGGGCGCAAATTTGTGTTCTTTGGTATTTTATAATTGAGTGTGAATATTTGCGATTAATATGAAAATTTGTGAAAATTTAATAAAATATCCTACACGATTTCCGGATCAATAACGTTGAACGCAACTAATTGCCTAAGCTGCCTCAAGTATTTAAGCCAACTCTAGATAAGAGAAAGCGGCTTAGGCTTAGCCATTTGGCATAAGTTTCTATTGTTTATGTTTAAGACGCACGAACATGGTGTTTGTTTGGCTTAAATATTTGCGAATTAAAGGCAACCGAAAGGGGTTAGCATTGGAAATTTATACAGCATATTTGCTCACAGCTACGCTACGCTGGTTCATCAAGTACAAGTATTTCATGAGTGCAAACTATTTGTTTTTGGCTGAAAGTTAAGGCTACTTATTTTATTTTGTTACCTCTTTGGCCTAGAAAAAATTACAATAATATTTTAAAGTGTAATATATTTTATGTATAGATATTTTATTATTTTAGCTTTCAATTGTAAAAGTTAAAAACACTCAAAATATTAAAAATATGTATTTTTATTTTTTCCTAACCAATATATATGTAACTTTGCTATGGACCGTAATTTTTAATGCCTAATTTAAGTAACAAATTAATGTCATAAAACCATAGATGCAAATAAAGCTAATTTACACAATTTTCCAGATTTTAACTTTACCAACTATAATATTTATAGATACCTATAATATTTGGGGAACGTAATGACTGACAGTTAAAAACCTTGAGCACTACTTTAATATTCGATTAAGCATGGAGAAGAAGGGGTCGTCTTAAATCAACTTAACCGCTTACCGTTTTCGACACAAAGGAATATTGATGTGCCATTTACTTGGGCCTCGACATTAGAAAAGATGCCCCTCGATGCCACTTGACCATCCGACTAGATCCCAGTCCCGTCAAGATTTCCCGTCTGGGATTTGGGCATAAAGAAGGCAACTAATCACAAATACGACTCGTACCTACTACTGCGACTGTCAATAATAAATTACCGTGATTTTCACATGGTGTTGAAGGATTGCCCACACACGACACAGTCCGAGAGAGAGCCTCTCGTACTGGGAAACGGGTCGAGACGAGATCGAGCTGGAAAGCAAATGCGACAAGTTTCCAAATGGGTAACAATTTTCAAAGTGATTAATTCGCCTGCTGGCTGCCATCGAGCATTCGGCCATAGGATTGATTTATGGCCGCAAGACGTTAAGTGGATGCAAGATAAGTTAACTGTCGTATATCCTCGCCGCTGGTGACCGAATCCGAATCTGAATCCGAGCCACAACCACAACCAAAGCTGATCCCCAATCGAGGCGAAACAATACCGGGAATGTCGAGTGGTTGCTGGCAACCGGCGCGATCCCATGGTTTATGACCCATAAACGAGATCGCTTCACAAGCGCGGCGCAGCGAAGGATCTGCTGAATGGTGAGGTATGCTATGGTATGCTACGGTATCGGATCGTATGGTATCGCATCTCTTGGATACGATTAATTTACCCGGCTTACTGATTGGCCCCATGTGTAATGGGAAATTTTATGCCCAGCGCGGTCATTTAGCATTGTAAAACAGACCATAAACAGCGATGCGAGTGGGGCACTGGGCACTGGGCACTGGGCACTCGGGCCTAAGTATTTAGACTCTGGGAACGGAACTAATGTCCCGCTGATGGCACCATCGAATTACCGAAAACCGTTTAAGAAATTAGTTGCTGCTCATGTGAGCGCCGCTCGGCATGTGGCTCTTAAAGCCCCCGATACCGATACCGATACCGATACCTGTCCATCCGTCGTCCACTTACATGTGTAAACTGTGTCAAACGAAACCAAATTAATCACTTGCACTTACAAATACGACCATCGCGGCTAATTCGGCGGCCTCATCGCAACTCGAAATCGAAATCGCAGCCTCGGCTGCCTTCGTCGGCTGTCAATTTCAATTGAATTGGCAATTTGTTGCATAATCGAGCCACTGCTAAATGTTAATTTATCAAACGGCGATAGTCGTTACAAATTGTTATCCCCATAAAAGCCAACTTCCACGCACACATGCACATGTCCAGGGTTTGCAGGTAGAAGCCCACGAACACAATCGCAAAGATGCCAGCTCTGTTTTGTCTCGCATGCGGACGGCATTGGTTTTCCAATTCCCCGGCATTTGACAATTTCTGCGTCAATTCGGCAGAAACCTACACAAGAAAAAATCAGCTGATTATCCAGGCAAACTGGTAGAAATATAGGATAACCCTCAACAATGTTTGGAAAATTTAATATATCTTATGAATATTCATAATATTCGGACAATTATTGTATTATTTTTTTATTCATGATATATGAGTTATGTATTTCATCTGTGGTGTAGTTTTAGAAAATATGTAATTGTTGTACAGAACTTATTTTGTAAGGGTCCTAAATTAGTAATAATAGGAACTGGAACAACTTGTTTAGGATATAAAATAAAACCACCAACAATATTTTGTGCATTCAAAATTTTTTAGAAAGTGCCATCAAACTTAAGAAATGTTAAAATATTTTAAAACCATTTGTTATTGGGTAGTTTTATTAATCTTTTCTACAAAATATAATATAAGTGCTTTAAAACTCTTACGAGGATATATAAAACCAAGGGAGAAAGAGCGTTTCAATTTAAGAATAATTTTGTATAATTTATAAACAATCCTATGGAATTAAATTATTAACAAATTTGTAAAATGTTAAAAATGATCTTCAAACGTTTTGATTTAGTTTTTTTTACCGTTCCAATGCTTTTTTCTAAGTGTATCACTTAGTCTGGTTTTTGTCTAGCCTAAATTCAGGAACTAATTAATTAAATAATTCATTTCAACCACAATAATGGTACTTTTTCAACTGAAATCTTTATTTTAAATGCCTGTTTTAGTTGTCGCTGAACTAGAACAAAAATTCAAATCATAAATTTATGAAAAATAGGGAAAAAAAGGTAATTAGCAATAATTCGCGAAAAAACGCTACAAGGGAATCATTAAAAAATCGATAGCCATGTCAAAGTGTCTGAATGTCTGTCGGTACATTGCAATTACCAAAAAATATGTTTTTTTTTCTTTCATAAAAAGGCCATAAATATATGTACGTTGTGTTTTCTGGCAGAAAATTTTAAAAATAATATGGTGAAAGTAAACAACATTTTTTGGCACTAAAACAGCTTACCATTAATTATTAATTATTACGTCTTTTAGATTATAAATTTTGATCGGATTTGGTGCCTCCAAATTTTGAAGACAGGATTGGAATCCTTCCTACATTTTTCTGAAAATAGATACTTACTTTCCATAATACGATAGCCGCCCCTTGTTCAACCCATTCGAATCCCATTCAAATATAAAACACACCAACATTTCATGATTATAAAGAATTTTATTAAACGAGTTAAAATTATTTAGATTATGTGTTCATATAGACGAAGTGTTTAGTGTGAAGTCTGTTAGACAATGAAAAACGTATCACAGTTTTCTTTTCTTTTCTTTTTTCTTATTGCGCTAGTTTAGTATTTAGCCTAAGCTTACATTGCAGTTTTGAAGAGAAACATTTGATCCGGTACGGTACTCTAGATACGATGCATAACTTGAATGAAACTTGAAGTTACTTAGCGCGCTAAACGGGGGCTACAGTTAATATTACACAATCCGTCTGGTTCTTGCACGATCCCATGTGGTATATATATGTATATATCCAGTCCGATTAGTTGGTGAACTTCTTGAAGAGCGGCTTGAACATCATGGCCTCGCTGCGCTGCAGTTGGGGCGACGAGGAGCTGCTGCTGCTGCTGTTCCCGCTGCTGTACTCATCCCGCGGCGAGTACTCCCCGATGCGGGCCGAGAAGTTCATAGGGTAGTTCAGCTGGGAGGAGCCGGGGGAGCCGAACCCGAAGGCGTTACTGCTGCGACAGGTAGCGGTCATAGGGGCTTGAGAAGCGGTAGGCAGGAGACTCAAAGCTCCGCTCAGCACCTTCATATTCGGCGGAGTTTGGGGTGGAGTATCTGGTTGGGCTTCGAGAAACCCCATCGCCCGCTGACTCGCTGTGGACTGAGATAGCTGCTGCAGCTGCTGCTGCTGCTGCTGCGGATGCTGCCGATTGTGGAACTGCAGCGGTCCGCTCGAACTTCCCGTAGTATGGATGGTACCGCCCACCGGCAACTGCTGCTGCTGCTGCTGCTGCGGGGGCATATTGCTGTAGGGGATTGTATTGCTGCTCGTAGTATGCAGCTGCTGGGTCGTAGCCCCTAGAAAACCCCCGTAGGCCGTGGTGTGCGGCCTCAGGTATGGAGCTGCTGCCGCCGCGGCCCCATTGAACAGCTGCTGCTGCTGCTCGCGTCCTGCATCCTGCGGAGGATACTGCTGCTGTTGCTGCTGTTGCTGTTGCTGCTGCTGCTGCAGCGGCATCGATTGGTGACCCATGTAAGCCGGCGGCGGTGTCTTGCAGCCAACTGTGTCGGCCAGACTCCAGATCTTCGGCTTGGTAGCTGGAATTGGCACGCCACAGTCCCGGCCTAGCTGGTTTTTTGGATCCCCAAGGTCGCCGCCCTGCAGCTTCGAGTTCGCCTCCCCGTGAAAGGGCAGCATGGCCTGCTGGCCAGCCTGATAGTAAGCGGGATGCTGGTGGTGGTACGGATGGTAGCCACTCGGGTGACCGCCGGCGGAGCCACCTCCGCCGGGATAGCCACCCCCACCCGCCGAGGGATAACCGAAGCCGGCACGCAGAATGTTCGCCTGACCCAAGCACTTTTGGTCCTCGTCTATGGCATCCTCCTCCTCTTTGGTCTCATCTGGTTGAAAGAAACAGCAGCTGTAAGTAATTTACCCCAGGGAATACCTCTGAACTCCCGTTAATACCTTTGGCCAAACTGCCACTCTGGCTTCCCTTGCTCGGCTCCAGGTCCTCCTTGTCCTTCTCATCATCCGAAACCAGGGCATCGTCATCGTCGTCCGTGCGATTCTTGGGCTCCCAGGTCATCTTGTTCTCCTTCTTCAGCCGCCGACGGGCATTCGCAAACCAGGTGGACACCTGGGTGAGCGTCATCTTGGTGATAATGGCCAGCATGATCTTCTCGCCTTTCGTGGGATACGGGTTCTTCTTGTGCTCATTTAGCCAGGCCTTCAGCGTGGCCGTGGACTCGCGGGTGGCGTTCTTGCGGCGAGCGGCCAGGTCGTAACTGGCTCCATAACTGGAATTAGAAACAAGTAAGCCGCTATTTAGAGAAAAGACACAACCAAAGTTATTGCATTTAAAAATAATAAATTTTTTATTTTGTTTTTAATATTTAATATTTTATTTATTTAATATTTTAAAGTATCACTATCTTGAGACTGACACTGAAACAGTACGGATATGCAGTATTACTTTATTTTTTATCACTAAAAAGCCGATATGATTATTTTAAAAATTTGTATTCAAACATATCAAAATGATATTTTATCATATCAGTTACTTAACCAAAAGTATTTTTTGAACAAATAATAAAAAGAAAGATTAACATAATCATTTTGATATGAATAACTTGATCTATATATTTTATTTCATAAAACTAAGTATTGTAATATTCTATATTTAGCCTGCTTTAAATACTATATACTCGCTATAAACCTAAAGACTAATGTTTTTGAAAATTGAGCAGAAACACGGATATTTTTAATTTACTAGTTCCCCTTTCGAATGTATGCTCTTTCTAATTGCGAGGCCCTAAAAAATCGCGGCAACGGCGAAACATGGAAATTCATTAAAAATGCGGAAAAATTGATGTTTTCCCACCCCCTGCCCCCGCGCCACTCGGGAGCTCGGGGCCCTCGTCCTGCCAGTGTAATACAACGTCAAAATATTGTAAAACATAGTTGTGAAACAGGGCACGGCCACAAAAAGCAACAACACCAGACCGAGCCGAACAGCGTCTCCGGCAATAACGAGGACGACAAGTGGGTGCAACCGGGTGATCCAGTTGTATTCCACTCCGCTCAGCAGTGCACTTATCGCATTTTTTAACCCACCAGAGGCTGTGGCAATGCCCCCCCGAAAGCCTCCCCCCACTCACATCATCCCCATCATCAGCCATCCGTCCTCTGCAATAATGGTCTACGATGGTATGATGGCCCCCAGAACTTCCTAGCTAAATTAAGCCCCAACCCAGGCGAACTCCGCTGCACATCCGGCTCATCCGCTTTTCACTTTCGGGTCTTCCCCGATCCCCAATCCACAATCCCCATCCACAATCCCTTTTCGTCCTCCTTTATTTTCCGTTTGGTTCTTTTTCATGGGATTTTTATGGAGCCACAATCAACAGTTTGTGTGCGGTGAATTTTACAACAAGATAAAGAACGAATCTCGGGTCCGCTGCCCGTCGAATGTAAATTCGACGTCCTTTCTCCTTGTTCCTTCTGCTTTTTCCCCCTGTTTTTTTTTTTCTTTTTTGACCCTGTTTGCGTGCAGTGTGGAGGATGTTCGTAGTGATTAGCACAAGAGTTTGGAGGACGACCCGTGATTTTTTATTCAGCCAACTAAATACTGTAAAGGATCTCGCTAAAAGCTGCGGTTTTTTAGGGGTCAGTAAACTTTATTCAAATAGGTGGAGCTATAACTAATAAAAATTAAAGTGTATTACGTGATATTATAATTTAACCCTGATTTTTAGGAATAAATTTGGAACAAGGAAAGTAAAAATTATATATTTTAGGTTAATTTTTAAAGATTATTACTTTCTAAAATTTTAAAAAAAGTTCAATCATATAAAATATTTAAAAGATTTTTTTCTTAAATAAAACACTATATGATCTGACTTTACAATCTGAACTAATAATTCTTAGGCAGGGAACATCGTTATAGGAATATTTTTTTTAAGATAATCATTAAAATCTGATAACTTTACAGTTTTATTGGTATAATATTACCGAATACTTTAGCAAGGGATCTTTCACTGTACCCCATAAAATATAGTAAGTAGTCAGATTTGTCCAATAACCGTGACCAGAGGTTGTGAGGCCCATAATTTTAGGCACGTAACCCGCAACATCGGCCATTTCCCAGTGCGCTATGTTTATATGACTCGGCTATATGATTATCGCGTAGGTCGGTAGCCGGGCATCCGACGGATCCGATCCGAGTGATACGCTTTGTGGGCTTTTTGTGCTGTTATGTTTTACAACCTAACAAACATCAATTTGTCCGTAATTGGCACGCATCCTATTTTTGTATTCGCCATATAATTGCAGTGCCGCGAATGCATGTAAAATGTGTACATGTGTCTGCGTTCTTTTGGCATAACTCTTGAACAAAAGCTAAAAAAACTGAAAAAAATGAAATGATTTGGCTTTGGCTGCTGCTGGCGGGCCATAATCTTGTTAACAAATCACATTCTTGTTCACACAAACACACGGACACGGCTATATGGTCACATAGCAATATAGCCACCGCATAGCGGTCGGCCGAATGGGCCGCTTATTAGTTTTAGACCGGCTTACACCCATTTACATTTCAGCTTTTATACGAGCGCATGCAATTTGGTCGGAGCTGGAGCCACCAATTACGGCGGCCATTATCTGCGAGTTGCGATTTACAGCGGCGGGCGCATTTCCACATTTCCACATTTCGAACAAATAACGCTGGCTGGCTGGGGCACAAATGACATTGGCTCCCGTGAGCAGACACGTTTCATGCCTGTCACTGGGTAATTACGCTGCCTGTCAGTCCACCACCGCCACCATCACCACCCCCATTCGAGCAATTGCCATCTGCCAGACAGACACTCAGACGAACCGACTGCCAGTCAGTCAGATTTTCCACCTTTCCATCGAGCTTCCCACCGCGCAGTTTCCCACTCCGGTGCCAATTTGTGACAATGAACAAAACAAAGCGCAACCGTTCCTCTCTTAAATGTTTGTCAACCCGTAAATATGTACGCTGTACACGCCTACGCACAGGAAAAAAATTAAATAAAAAATGTAGGTATCATTTATCAAAGGAAATTTACATTTTAAATGTTCTTCATTCGATATTGGAATTTTCTCTTTAAAAAATTAAAAAAAAATTATTTGTATATTTTATTATAAATATATTTTTAAATAATAATAATACTTTTCTTGCTGTTTTGTAATGAATGGAATTAATTGTATGTATAATTTAAAAACCAAAAATGTTTTTTAATTTTAATTTGAATTTTCATTTTACAAAATTAAAAAAATTATGAATAATAATTAATTAAAAAATTATAAATTATGAATTTTCCTTTTATTAAATAAAATTTTTTTATATTTTTATTTAAAAAATTCGGAAAACAATATTTTGATTGAATTTTTTGGGAGACAATCTTGCTCTTTTGTAATGAAGGAACATAATATAAAATTAAAATATATAAAATTTTAGACATCCCGAAACATATACAATTTTTAAGGTTTCTACGGAGGAATATTTTTCTATAATTTGCCTGAATTTTAAAATCTATTTGTTATATATATTTAAAGTACAGTATAATTTGATTCATATATTTAGTGATAAAACATTATTGTTTCCTTCCATGAAATGTTTATTTCAAAACAAAGGGTTTTAAAATAAAACAAATAAATATGGAAAATAAATTGCGATTTTTCCTATAGTGCACGCACACACAGGCCTAAGTACATACAGACACCGGTAGATTGGTAAGTACGTGCGTATGTACTGCCGCTCAATATGGCGGCCAACATGGCGTTCATTTGCGGCTCACACCTCTCCGCCCCTCCCCGCCACCATGCATACCTCACCGCCCCCCCCATCCAATGCCCCTCCCCCGCCAACATGCATCGCTTACAACTCACTCACTCATTCATTCACTTAGCTGCAGCTCGATTTCATGGGCTTTCCGCACGCAAGCCGGGCCCAAACGAAAGCGAACCGATCCAATCCAGCCGTCCACAATCGACCGAACCGTCCAACGGGAAGCCGCAGCCGTTGCATGCCACTCAGCCTTTCAGCCACTCCACTCTGCAGCTCTTCTTCCCCCGATTTGGGTTCGGAATTATATGCGGAGAGGGAACCCAGGGAGGGGGAGCTCCTGCCATCGTCCATCGTATCACTCCTGTATGTGCGTACGCACTTGTGTATGCACCCACGTGTGTACGTACTTAAGGCTTAATGTATGTGCATACACCACAACAAAATCTGATGGTTTCTTATATGTTCAAAATATTTATTTAATAGGTGCTAATTATACAGCACATTCCGGAAAATCACGCACTTACACAGTTAATAAAATTGTGAATAAAAATGAATGAATGAACTGAAAAATAGATACCAAAGGAAATTCCTTTAGGAATTATAGCTTTTCGGAATTATAGCTTTTCAGTTACAACTTTTATGGACTAACGGTTTTCGAGATCTATTAGGTTTCATAACGAAAGTGACAACAATCTGGATTTTTGCATATATGTATCTTCCGAACGGTTCTTTGAACACTTTTTTAAATTATTAAAAAATTATTAATAAGAAAACTAAAGATTTTTAAATTTTATATAAATATTACTTTTTCTATATAAAATAAAATATCATTTATCAGAATTAAATCCTGATTAGGAATATCAAAGAAAGTCCTAAGAAATATGGAAGGTTTAAGGTACTTAGTTTAGGGAAATGATTTCTTATACGAATAATTGAGTTTTCAATACATAAAAAATTTTTAATACATAAATATAAACATAAGCATTTAATTTAAAAAAATGTATATAATATTTATGAATGAATAAAAAAAATATTTAAATTAAATTCTGATCAAGAATATTTTCAAAGAATATTTGTCGAGTATGGACGGTTTAAGAAACTTAGTACAGAAGAATTATAATATTATATTATTATACCTCTTAATTTCCTTTCAGTGCAAAAGCACACATGTATTTATATATAAAGCCCCCTGAATGTTGTGCGTTGCGCGCACTGGCGTGCAATTAACTGCTATTATTTTTGCAGCAATCATAAATAAATAATTTCGCGCTCTCATACAGTTTCGAACAATTCAAATTTTATTATCGCCCCGTCCCCAGGGAAAATCGAGGGAAATCGGAGGAAAACGCAGGAGCAGGGCAACGCAGCCGCCGCAGGCAATTAAATTCAAATCAATTTCAAGTACTGGCAAATATTTCGTAATTAATTATGGCTGCGCGATAGCGTTTGATTCGCGCAAAACAGTCGCCGTGTATTTAAATTGGGCTAAAAGGCTTTCTATTTATTTTCTATTAGACGCAATTAATTATTGTTTTTTGGATGGGGATGGTGTCTTAATTTGTGGCACCGAGCCACGCAATTGCTATTTCATTTTATTTTTTGAGCAGAGGAACTAATTAAATTAAATGCAAATGCATTCATAAAAATTTCTTTCTAAATTTTAGAAAATGCGCCTTGGAACCGGCTACCCTTTAAATATAGAAAAACATTTTTTTGTTTTTAGAAAATTCGCATTTAAATATAAAAATTATTTTTTATTACAACATTTCAAGCAAAAAATGTTCTTAAAAATAGAAAAAATTAAAATCTTTATTTTTTGGACTGTCGTTGAAAAAATAATGTTTACGTTTTTAATGGGAAATTCGCCTTTGAATTCAAGAAAAATAAACCTTTAAAAATAGAATTTTGTTTCTTGTTTTTCAATTTTTTTCCGCTCTGGCGGAAAATAATTCCCAAACAGTTCTCTGCTTGCATTATAACTGCTTACAGTAATTTCACTGCTGATAATTTTTTTGAGTCTAGGCCGCCAATATAAGAAATATTCTTTCTTGGAACAAAAATAATTTTTTCTTGGTTTAAAGGAGTCTTTCTAAAAGAACATTAAAAACAGAAATGACTTTTCTTGTTTTAAGAAATATTTTTTCTTGTTTTAAAGCCGCCTTTCTATAAAAAATAAAAAACAAAAGCGGAGTCACGTTTTGCAAAAAATTAAAAAAGATTTTTCTAGATTTTATGGAATATCTCAGGTTTTGTTTTTATGAGTGTGGTAATGATAATGATAATGCTTACCCATAGGCCGACATGGGATCGTAGGAGTAGTAGCCCGTGGTGGGCTGCAGTCCCGCCGAGGTCCAGGCTCCCATCTCGGGACCCGCGCCCGTGTCCTTGAGTCCGTACGGATTGCTCTGAAACGATTGAGAATTCAGCATTGAATTGAGTTATTATACTGCGGCCATAAGCGAAACAAAGCATTTTCCCACAGTTTCCGAAGTTGACAATTTTGTTAACATGGAATCTATAATTTGGCAACATATTTCGCAGCCGAACAAGCAAATGCCAGCTTGCTGGCCATAATTCAGAGACAAGATACACCGATCGATACGGAAAAATACATAATTTAAGGCAGCGACTTTTCGAATCGAAGTATTATCTAAGTCGAAGCGCCGATTATTGTTATTATAAGCATACATACTACATTTATATATGAAAGCAGCCAACCCGCAAAAGGCTGACACTTTGAATTTTAATTTGGCCCGATTGCTGTTTGTGGCGTGCTGCGATTTATGCCCTCGGAAAATGACAGCCGGATTTATGAGCGACAACTATTGGCCAGATCGCCGCCGCTCGAGCGCCCAATCTGGTTGGCCCTGTCGAGCCGGGCTTTTGTGGGCTCTTGATTTATGAAACGGTATTAACATTTTTAATTGCTTAACATCATGTATGCCGTTGTTTATTAATTTTTCACCCCACCCCTTTTTGGCCAGAAAAACCGCCGCCGCCGTCGAGTGACAAATATATTTATCAAAATGTCGAATGAACAGGTATTGGGTCTTATCGCCATTGAAAATAGGCCCTTTCCAGATTTATTTACCAATCGAAATGGGGGCCGAAATGCCAGAAGTGAGATTTCGCTATGTAGATCTTCAAGAAAAACTCACGTATTAACACCTCGCTCCCGAAATTGAGCGACGACATCTTATCGAGAGCCTTTGGAGATATTTTCTTAATTAAAAGTATGCGCTTCGTGACGACCGATAAAGAAGACACTCGGTCAGGTGCTCGCCGAGAAGATCTAGCAACAACAAAAGCAAGGGAAAAAATAAAGAACCAACGAATTTCCTGTTGTTGTAAATAACAATTTAACATGACACTTTGGTGGCTGCCGCTGCCATCTCCGCCCCATTTGCTTTTCCTCTCCTTTCCCGAGGGGGTTTCCCGCTTGTATCAGTCTCTTCTCCGAGGAGGTTTTCTTTGAAGTACTCGCCGAAAGCCGCCCAAGTTGATTAGACCCGACGTTCGTTCATATTAATTAGATCGTTCAAACTAATGTGCTTATTACAGGCCTCGTAAACATCGGGAAAATATTGTTGACAAAGTCGGACAAGTGTTTTAGGATTTCTCTAAATTAGGAACAATTTATGAAAAGTGTTTATTTAAAGGGAAGTTTACAAGCCCAAGGAGAGAAAAATATTTTAAACCAAATTAATATAGGGTTTGGGTTCATTTGTGGCAATAATAACCATAGTTTTCAAGTAGAATCCCCTATTTTACTTTTTTGTTATACACACATAATATCGATTGGTAAATTTAACCAATATTATAGTAAAAGTGTGCCCAACCATAGTAAATTTGACGAATTAAATAGTTACTCATACAACAACAAAATACACACAACTTACTATTTGTGCTAGTTTTACTATTAAATAGAAACCAAAACAAGAAAAAAGTACACGTTACTATCTTCAACAGTAGTAAACTATTTTTATTGGTTACGTAACTATGCGAAGGGGTTGATTTTACCCATTTGTAAAAACAATTTATAAACACAAAATTAACTATTAATAAACATTTGCATTATGTAACAAATATTTATACGAAAATAATAACTCGAAAATATGTTTAAACTTTAAAGGTAAAACAAAATATTTTATATAATAATTCCAGTAATGAAATTTAGAATGCCTGTAATTTTAGTAATATATTTGAAATTACCATTAAAATGTTCAAATCTTTAAGTTAAAATATTAAAAATCTATAAATATTATTTAATATTTTAATAACTCTATAAGCATTTAAGCCAAGTATTTCAGTTACAAACTAAAAATTGCCAACATAATTCTCGACAGATTCTCGAACAAAAATTGTGTACACAAACCACATCGATGAAAATATTTATCTGGTGTGCGATGCGGCAACATGATGTCCTTATAAAACACTTGCCCGGCTATTTGTGCACTTCCAGCTAAGCTGTTTGGCCTATCCATCTCGGGCAGTTAGTTATTTGCCAAGGCTAAATACTGTCCACATTGTTGTTATACATATTGTTGCCAATTTTATGTGTTTGTTTGTGCTTTTGCTTGTGTTTTGTTTGGCTTTCATTCAGGCCAGCAGCAAAAGCCAAAGCAGCAGCAGCGTGTGTTTTGCTTCAGTCATGCTGTGCTCGTGTACATTTCAGCGGTCACTTAGAGACTACATATAGACAGTGGCGGACAAGGTAATAGGAGTACTTGAGGAGCTTGAAAGGGCACATATTTATATGCAAACTCAAGAGAAGGGCAATATTTCCCATCTTGTAATTAAAATATTTTTAATTTTTAAAACAAATTTTTTTCATATAGATTTATTTTATAAAAATTATTATTATTAAAAATTATTATATTATTATTATTCAATACTTCTTGTTTTTAATCTCAAAAGACTTCTAAAAATATTAACCTCCACAAATAAAATTTTGAAAATCTTTTTGACATGTTTTTAAATAGAATTTTATCATAAAAAGGAAAAAAAAGGAAATATGTATTATTTTCTGTGCATATTTAAAATAAATAAAATCTTTTTATGTTGAATACAAATTGATAATTAAAATTAATTAACCGAATCCTTTTGTTTAAAATTACTTTTCTAGGCTTTAAGTGTTTACAACTTTAAAATGTTCCTTTTTTTTACAGAATAATAAATTAACTTTACAACATAAGTACCACTATTATTTTGACCGCCTGCTGTGTGAATGTGGTGCTCACACACACACTGCGACATAGGCTTGATTAGCCCACACATACACGAAGAGAGTGGAGTGTAATTGAGGCCATGGGGCAATATGTTTTGTTTCCAATGATTTTGCCTTTCTTTATGCAAAGTATCGAATATCGCAATGGAAGTCAATGGCAGTTGGCAGTAGGGAATCGGCGGAGCAGGCGGGCTTATAAATTAGGTAGATGGATAGACGGAGATAGAAAAGGAGCGGCCATGGGGGGGATGGGGATGGGAATGGAACTGGCAGAAACTAAACCCCCGATACGGAGCCAAATGAGGTTTGACTGAGCTTCAGTCAGCCATAATGATAATTCGATTTAGTCGACTGCATTGACAAGCCATCGTCGTTGTCGTTGTCGTTGTCGTTGTTGCTTTGTTGTCGTTGTTTTTTGTCTCCCTCCTAAGCTGCGGACAAAAGCCACTGACTACACAATTAAAGTCATACGTTGAGATAATCCATTTAGCCCTCTGGCCCATGGCTCTTGGCCATAACACTTGGAAAAAAACTACCTATATTTGGGAATCAATTTACTAATAAATGATACCAGAAATCAGTTTTGTATTGTATTGTATTTTTTATAATCTTTTACACCTTTTACACCAATAAATAAATTATAGGTATTTTCCACTATATTGTATTATACTAAAAAACGAATCTTATAAAAACTTTTAAGGAAATAATATTTATTAAATCATATTGAAAAATAATTATAATAAATTAAAAAAAGTTTTAAGTAACAGAAAATATGATGTTTCCAATGCTAACTTTATTTTGGACATAATAAAAAATACATATCTGGTAGAATAGTAAAAAAGAAATAGGAAAAATGTTTAAAAAAAATTTAATTTTTTTGTATTTTTCATAAAAATATTTCCTAATAAAAGTTCCTAATTTTCATAATTTAATCAACCCATACAAATTTCAAACATCTCCTATTAAAAAAAAAACGCTTTGAATTTTATTAAGGGCTTACTAATTCATAATGAAATTCAAATTTATAAGGAATATCATTACACTGGGTGATAAAAACTTGTGTTGAACATGATTTAAAAATGTCAACAAATATTTTGAAATACCGAAAACATAAGGAAATAAATGCTTTTAAATGCCCACACTTTGAGTTTTTGAAGTGCACTCACCAGCGGCGAATAGAAGGCGGAGCTGTCCACTCCGATGCTCTGGTAGGGATTCTGGTCCGTCGATGGGTAGGGCGTTCCGTAGACCCCGACGCTGGCCGCCGGGAGGCGGGAGTAGCTGGAGAGGGCGAGGCGGGCGGAGTCGTACTGGCAGGAGCAGACCGTCTGGCCCGACACTGGGTCGGTCATTATGGGCCGCCCGTTCTCGCAGCAGGAGCCACCACCACCACCGGCACCAGCTCCACCGGCCGTGGGCGTCGTGCCGTCCAGGGAGCCACCGGTGGCCAGGTCCGCTCCTCCTGCTCCTCCTCCCGCCGAGGATCCGCCGCCGGCTCCAACCACCGTCGCCGCATTCGAGTTCTGCGAAAGAGCGTTGGGACTCAGCGCCCCCGAGGAGGCATCTCCGCCTGCTCCGCCGGCCGCCTGGCTGCCCTGACAATCCTGACCTCCCGGTGGGCTCATCGCGGGGGCGTTTGTCATCACCAGCGCCTCGTTCACATTCACATTCACATTCACGTTCGCGGAAGCATCCTCCGTCGGCTGGGCACTGGGCGGCAGGAGCTGCAAGAGATTGGAAGTGGATGGGAAGAGGGTCTTGAGTCCGACTTTATCGCAAATTGAAACACAAATTCGGCTTTTCAGCCCCTTATCGTATGTGTATATTAAAATGACTACAGAGAGAAAAATATCTTAAAAACGGAGTATAATTATGAGATTTCTTTTACAATATTTGTTAAAAATACTACATCTTAAGGCACTAAAAATGCTTTATAAATATATATTTTAATTTAATAGATTTTTACATATTTGATAACACACATACACATAAAACAGAAAAACTTGATTATGTAACTAAAATAAATATATGCTTTTTCAAAAAATTAAAATAATGTATTGTTTTTTAAGTAAGATAGATTAAAGTTTTTTCAGTTCCAAAAAAAGTTGTGGTAAGCACTTCTGATTTATTGATAATATATGAACATTATAAAACTGTTATATCTCTAAATATATATTTTACTTCCATCTAAATGAGTGATATTTAAGTCAGATAATATAATCAAATCGACATTATGTATTTCCCCCTGTGCAGGCAGGTACTTCAAAAATCCAAAGGCAGTCGCTGATAGCCTTAAGTGATATATAAACACACATCGCCACTGGTTTACATAACTAATGCATGTTAATCAAGGGACCATTTTAATTTTTATTTCAAACACCAAAGGCCGATGATCGAGAAATATTTTCCCTCGGCTGCAAAAGGGTCATTTCGAACACCTTTTAGAGATACGGAGACCCGATAAGGCTCCACACTTATTGTGCCGAGGTGGGGCTTCCGAGAAACCTCCAATCATTGTGCTATTGAAGGAAAATATTTCATTTGGAACACGGAAAGCTGTCCCTAAACTGACGTTGTTTATCTCCACACATTTCGCCAATGAATTAGTTTCTTGCGCTGTTGAAATGATAAGACATTTCTGATGATGGTTTCGTAGAGTGATCAATTTCCCTCGAACTATCTTTTTTGAAAAGTTAATATTTAACTTTTGGGATAGTTATTCTAAAATTTTAAAAATAGAATAAAGTTCTTTTTACCATTTCACCAAAAAGATGTCATAACTTTATCTTATGTTCAGATTCACTAAAATGTAAAAAAAAAATTTTTATATTTGGAAAAATTTAGAAATATATTTATAAGAACCGATATTCTTTGTTTTTACTTCAAAGATGTGAAATAGGTCAATTTTACCATGAAGATAACATGTATTTATATTAAAAATGTATATTAAAGTGTTATAATAAAAGTGTTATCTAATAGTTATTTTGCTTTGAAAATTGAGAAGTCATTTTAAAATTATAGAAAATTAACTAGAATCGACTTTACCACGAAGAAATTCATATGATAATTTTGATTAATATTAAAAATCAATGAAATGTTATCCCATATCTATTTTAGTTGGAAAATTGAGAAGTAATTTTATAATTATAGGAAATTTCCTTTAACAGCGCTCTAAACTAGATGTCAACATTACCGCGAAGATGCGGAGTGGAAACCTGACTGGGAATAGATGCCTCGATGCCTCCACCTCGGGAGTCACAGGAAACGCACGTACATGCATAATGGCTAATTTTCTGCAGCGTAAACCCGAGTAAGTCATGCTAACTGCCGTACTGGAATGGAAACTTCATAAATATTGATGTCCGGCAATGTTGTTTGCCCCACCCCACATATCGTCGTCGCGAATCCTCCTGCCGAAGACACCAAATCCGCGCGGGGGCTGCCTGAATCGCTGGGTAATTGCGAATTTAATTCGAAAAATCGACAGAAGGCCCATTACAAGATGCATCGATAACATGTAAGCGAATATGGTGTTAACACACAATCAGTGCCGCCGGCAGGAAAGCGCAGAAGCTGCACGGGATTCATAATCCCGCGGCGATTAGGTTCCCTTAATCAATGGTCAAGCTCTGAAACGACTCCTTTGGTCTGAACTCCGCAAATGGCGGCCAGATCAATTACCCCGCAAATCGATTTCAAGTGCTGCGATCGCAACAGGCTGATGATGCTGATGTGATGTCCTCCATCTTTTCTGTCGGAGAGCTTCGCCTATGGCATGCGCCGGTCACTTGGCAATTAATATGCAAAATGCAAAATGCGCCAAGCCCAAGCATTTAAAAATGCCAGAAATCAATGAGGGTGTGGCAGCCGACGCCTATAGGTCCGTTGAGGTCCGGACTGGACCCATCCGCGAACGATATATGGAGATGGGAGATGGAGTCGGTCAAACATGCTGGCAAAGGCTTCTGAAAATTACCGCGGGCAATCTGCAAAACGAGCGGACTGCTGCCGCTGCCTCAATTTCACAAAAGTCTGAAGGCTGAAACTGAAAAGTCTCGAATCGGCGAACCGAACCCATAATTAAGTTGAGTGCTCCGCCTGACGGACAGCTACAAATTGATCGAATGCCAGCAAAAGGTCATAATATCTGGGCAACAATTTCAGCCGGCTTACACGGCTTCCGGGGCAGAATTCGGGATACAGTCTACAGGATACCGAATTCCGGGCAATTTTTAAATGTAGCCCCAAAACGCATAATTATTCCGCGCCATTAACATAATCTGACAATAGAACCTTTGCCCGAAATCGCAGCATGCATATTATATTATAATTATCAGATGCGATCGATGCGCGATCGATCCTCATTCTTAAGTCTTCAAAAGCAGGTGAGTGATCCACTAGAAGGCCGTCTGATCGCTGGTCGTCTCATAATTAATATAGGAAAAATTTTGAGTCATGCTGGAGCGTACAAATAATAGAATTTCGAGGCCAAGACCGCTGACTATATATAGGGACACTGTCGAAAAAAACACAAAAAAACGCACAACCATTTATCAAAATTTTACAAATGAATGATTCAGGTGTTTTTTGTTTGTGCCGCGTGATTTTAATTAGTAAAAAGCAAATACATTTCGTTGGTTCTGTATGGGAATGCTCGACGATCGAAGGCGAAGGAAGCTCGCTGCGTTCCCAGTTTCCAGTTCGCAGTTCCCAGAGACTCTCGCACAATATGAGAATTATGACAACTGATCTGATAGGCGACACCATATAGGGAGCTCTATGCGCCTGCCAGATTCCGCAGCTCCTTGAGCGAATGCATTATTCATGAGCCGCAAGAGGCAGAGGACTCCATTCCTTGCCTTTCCGCCTGCCGAAGGAAGCGCCAGTACCAGTGGGCCATGGCCATGTGAATTGGCCACGTCTTCAGTTGGCAGTCAGCAGCCAGCAGTCGGAGGCTGGAAGTTGCGACTTGCAGACGACTGGCAGGCGACAGTGCGCAGATAAGATCTGCTGGCCATGTGTGCCCAGTAACCAGTGCCGAGTACCAATACCACATCCCAATACCAGACTCCCAGTCCAGTTTCAGTGGCTTTGGAAATTTCTGTGAATCGCAAACGCAGCGATCTAATCGCGACTTGTATCTCTGGGTCCGCTGCCAAGCTCCCGATTCCCTGATTCTGAGTCCCTCCCCCGACAATCTCCTTCCCTCTCCAGATGACCAAGTTGATAGCACAAGACTATAAGCGCCACTTGGAAACTCCACCATCTCCACCTTCCATCTTCCACCCTCACCTCCACCTCAAGCAATGTAAAGTAGATCACACAGAGGACCCCAAAGTCATTGGTCCATTCCATCGATCGTTCTGTGGGATCCCTCGGTATCTCTCGGTATCTCAGAATCAATGGATGCTCCTCACGTAGCCAGCAAGGCATTCCCAGGGCCTGCCCTCAGCTGTCACTTTACGGTTATGAATTTTATGATTTACGATCGCCGCAATTGAATTTTATTGACTTTTCAACAGTTTCACCTGAGCGTGCTTCAATCGGCACCTCCCATCGTCTTGGCCTTCTGATTGCCAACGAGCCGGAGCCGGGCTTTTCGCTTTTCTCATCTTTTTTCCTCCTTTCGTTTTCGACTGCACTTAATTGGACTCGTGTGGTCCGAAATGGAAAAGACTCCGGAGTTCTTCGGAGGAATCCCCATTCTTGGTTTTTTATAAACCAAGCAATTATGGCCTGGGAAATTAAAGTTTTTCCCTATCTCTAAGCCAACTCAATCAATGGAAAATTCAATTTACTTTTGGTTTGCTAATAATTTCTATAAATTCAGTAATCCATCATAATATTTAAGAGATATTATATTTGCACCTGCATGTCTTATGTACAACAGCTTTAAAGTGCCGCACAGTTTTTGTGACTTTTTAAAGTTGACAAAAAGTCTCGAGTCCTTGGAGTGTTTTTTTCTCAGGCCATTTATCAGCCATCTGATTTATTATCGCTTTTTTTCTGGCCTTCCACCAATTTACTGTCATATATTGTAGATGGAAAAAGTTTGCTTTGAGCAGCTGTTTTTGTTGGTCAGTGAAAAGTCAAAAAGCGCAACAATCAAAGACTTTTAGCGGATTTGCCCTGTAGTGGGTCTTCAAGATCAAATAATCTGATAACTTTGACTGGAGACGGTGGAAATACTCTTATGGAAGTTGGGGGTATGGATCTCGAAAAGGATGGTAAAAAATATATGTGGAGGAAAAGGGGTAATAATATTAAAGACAAAGCTAATTTAAGAGGTGTTTTTATAGTTCCAACAATGTCTATATAAGCTTTAATATTCTATTAAAAATATCAGAACTTTTTAAGATTAATGTAAGAAAAAATATAATCTAATTTCCCATAATATAATTTTTGGGTTAAATAACCAATAATTCTTAACTATACATTATGAATAAAAAATTCTTTTAATGATTAATTGATTTTTTTGGTACTTTAAAATAGTAAAAATTTCTAGAATTTTTTGTTCTAATTATAATCATAATCGTTGGATGGAATCTGTCTAGAGAATAATATCTACACATAATAATAATTCTCATTTCATTTTAATAGACTTTTTCATTGCTCCTGATATCTTGAAATCTCCTGTGTGTTAATGACTATGAATATTTATGGACCATATTAATTAAAGACCCACCTGCGAGGCCGACGGAAAGCCTCCGTATCCGAATTGTGTGTAGGCAGCCATTTCGCTATATGACTAAATGACGCTATAAGACCTGGGTCTTAAGTAACTCTCTCTCTCTCTCTCTCGCGTGGGCAGTCTTCTGGAGGATATTTAGTAAAGCTGCTACATCAAATGATGTGCTGATTAGGTTGGGAGCTCAGTTTCGATTGCAGGGTCTATTCACAGTAACCGGCGATAACAACAAGAACGACATTAGGCCAACCGAAAGTACATATGCCGGGGATTTGGGGCGGGCAGTTGTATATGTCACTCGAAATTCTGTCACTTTTGCCTGCTTGGTTTCCTTTTGGGCCAAAGCAACACTCGCAAAACGGCGGCGGCAACACGAAAATCGACGAGAAATCGACGGCAAAACCGGCGTTATGGCCAACACACACGCTCCCTCAGATGTGCACCTTATAACGTTCGAACCCGAACTGGTTGCGAATGCCGTTGCTGTTGCTGCTGTCGCCGCGATGTTGCTGTTGGCCGTGTTGCTGCTGTTGCTGTTGCCGCCGCTGCTGTTGTTGTGGCGCATTCCGCTGCAGTTGCTGCCAGAGCGGGACGACACGAGTGCGGCCCCCAGAAGAATGCCGCTCGCCTTGGAGCAGCGGCAAAGCAAGAGCCGGCGGACTGGAAGCGAGAATCGGGAAACGCCCACCATTCGTGGTGCTGGTGGTGCTGGCAGTGGTGGTGGCACATTCCTCCCTCTGCAATATCCATTCCCCGCCAGCAACTCGTATTCGCAGCTCACTGGAAGTTTGGTCGTTCAACCACCAATCATAATACTCCATTGCCTTCGGCTGGCTGATTTAATGGACAGGTGCGAGGCGAAAACAGAAAAAAATGAAATGGAACTACGAGATACGGAGACACATCCAGAATTTTCACAACTCTCGATGCTCTTGTTTTCCCCACGATTCCCGGGGTAACGCCCATTTGTTTTGTTTGGCTAGTCATTTGTTTGTTTACCTTTCGAAACACTGACTTCTCGGTTCTGGAATTGCGATCGCCAGCTGAAAATGCCAAGTGGCGACACAAAAGCGTTAATACGATCACCGAATTCCTCTGCACTCGCACTGTATTTATCGCCCGTCGTTACCTTTATCGCTGAATTGCGCGAAAGTTAACTCCCATTATCGATCCTAACTAATTAATCTCGCCTAATCGGGTTTATAAATTATACTTAAATATCAGGGTACTTGGGATACCAGTTATTCGAAATATCATCGAGATTTTTAGTTGTTTATGGGAGGAATTAATATCCTTGGTCAAGCAATCGTCATTTCAAAATTTTCCATTAAAATATCATCGAATGGGTTTGAACTAATTCTTGAAATTAGAGTTTATTCGAGATGTTGCTTTATAGAGATTCTACTTTAAAGAACTACGTTATTTAAAAATTAATTTGTTAAAATCTAGTAAGTTTTAATTGTAAACCATAAGTAATTTCAAAAATGTTCATTACATTTTTTAAATAAATGGTTTCGAAATAAATCTTGAAATAAGAGTGTTTCGGAGGTTTGGCGTTATAGAGATTGTACGTCAACGAATTTCTTTCTTTCTTTCTTTCAGTAATTAAATATCATTACACAATAAATTTTAAATGGTATTTAAAAACAAGTGAAATAATTTAATTACCCATTAAACGAATCTAATTAGTTTCGACCGAAATATACAATACCTAAATGACGTATGTTAGCCAATTTATTTCCTTCATTTGAAAGGGAATACTAGACATACAAGCAAGTTTAATTGCAATTAAATAATATTTGACAAGTATCCCAAAAACATGAAATTGGTGACCTAATTTCCTATTTGACGAATTGCTTCCATCTAATAAAATATGTGCTTCTGAATGTTGATGGGTGATTTAATTTTACAAAAGATATTTTTAGAAATTGTCTAGGTTAAACATCGTTCTGCTAAATATATGGTTTTCAAAGGAGTCATTTTTAGAATACCTTTTTTTATATTTTCTTTAACTACAAATGTAATTTGAACTTTTTACAATAATTTAAGTATCCGAAAAACTTGAAAATGTTGAACTAAGTTTTGTACTAACAATATGAATCTTCAAATATATGGGTGGGTTGATTTTACAAACGATGTTTTTGAAGTTGTCTAAGATACATTTGGCTGTGCTAAAAATATGGTTTTTACGGAGTAATTTGTAGTATACGTATTTTTATAGTTTCTTTTCATTCTTCACTAAAAAAGATTAGTTTTAACTTTTTACAAAAATTTAAGTAGCCAAAAAATTAGAATTTTGTTTTTTTTTTCAATAATTTCTTATTGACAGGTGTGTAAATTTTACCAAGGTATATAAAAATTCATCCTATAAATATGCATTTATAAAATACATATTTTTTATATTATCCCTTCAATGGCATACTTTCCCGTTTACTACTTATTTATTTCAACTTTTTACTATTTTTTAAAAGTGTCATAAGTTCAGTGGGTGAAAAGGTCTGACTGATTACCCGAGCGGATGGCTGCGTAAAGTTTGGAAAAAAAGTTTCGCTATTAATACGCACTAACATATTTGGACTTCCGCTTTATGATCCGTTTTTAACGATTCTGCTGCAGGACGGGGGAGCTGCGGGGTGCCCAACTAATGCCCAGGACACGCATTCCGGAAATGGTCTCCGGCGAGAGTCCACTGCGGATGGATGAGGATGATGTGATGCCGTGAGGTAAACCTCAAATGTTTTTGCGGGTGTCGCGGATGCTCTCGTGTGTGTTGGCAAGCTTGTTTGCTGTGTCTTTTTTTCTGTTTGTTTTCTGTTTATTTTTATGATAATGTAATAAAAGCAAATTAACCTATAAAACCGAAAAAGTGCGACTTACACGACGGAATTGCGCCATAAGGTCTGGGCGTGTCCTCACCTCGCTCCGCACAAGATATATATACATGGCAGTGGGCAGGGAAAGAAGAGAAACGATCCACGTGGTGCTGATTTTGGAGTGGGTGTGGCATAGAGTGGCGTGGACTGGAGTGGGTGTGGGTGGATAGGAAGGTGGGGTGGGTGCACCACCCACCGCGGCCGAGCATCGGCGGAAAATGAGAGCAACGTGTTAGCTCAAAGCAACAAATGACCAAAGCTGTTGCCCCTGCCAAACGTAAATGTGAATTAATTCCAAGGGAAGCCAAGTCATGCCGAGGCCAAAGGCAAAACCCAGCGGCCATTGTGCACTTGGCCAAAATTAGAGAAAGAAGCCTTGGAAATTATTATGGATGAAACTAACTATAAGAAAGGTTAGAAAAAATGCAATTTTCATAAGTTAAGGAATTATTTCTTGAATAAGTAATTCATTTTTGTGTATTTTCGAAAGGGATTGTCCTATTTTCAATATTTCGAAAGGTTATCTTTTATTTTAGTTGATTTTTTTTATTTTGTTTTAATACTTTTAAATATGTAATATTACTTTATTTGGTAACAAATAATATTTTAACATTTTTATTCTGAATAAACATACAGGAAATTTGGCAAAAATGAAATAAATTCGATGGACTACAAAATGTATAAAAATCTTCTGAAAAAGGTAAAAAAAAATCTTTTAATTTGTCATTTGAATTTTATTTATCTATTTGTAATATTTTGGAATATGTCAAATTTTTTTTTGAAAATACTGCTTTTATTGTTTAAAATATGAACATTTTCATTCCAAATATTCTTCATTTAAGACCAAAAAGTATAAAAAATATAGCATATTTGGTAAAAATAAAATAAATAAATAAATACGCTGGACTACAAAATGTATAATAATCTTCTTAAAAAGGCACAAAAAATTGTAATTTGTAAGTATGAGAATTTTGCATTCAAAAATGTCATGGGAATATTTTTAGAATTTTTTCTGTAAACAAAAAAAGGGAATAGGTTTTATTACTATGAAGTCAAAATAAATAAATAGGGGTTGACTTTAGATAAATGTATTTCTAAAATATAAGGACACGTTTTTTTCTAGAGTGCAGCAGCAGCAACAAGAACGGAGAGTCCCGGGCCAAGTGCCCCTCCGGGTGTTAAGTACAATATTTGCTGTGTTGCGCGTTTTACGAGTGGCGCTTTTGCAATCGCCGGGTTTCGCTGGCCGAAAGGGGGCAGCCAAGGGGGAGGCGGTAGGGGGGCGGACAGGCGGCGGGGGGCGTGGCAGCGCCGGGCCAAATGCAATCAATCAATGGGTCAGCATGATGGTACACACCAGACGAGTGGCAACCACATGGGGCGTTTCCATTTGCGGCAGCCACACACTGACCACCCTCTGAGTCGAGAGTCGGGAATCGAGAGTCCAAGAGTCGAGAGTCCTGAGCTTGAGCCGGGGTCTCGAAACACTTGGCATCGGGATGCGGATTGGAATCGCAATTGGCAGTGGCGGTGGCAAGATGTGCACTTCACTTACAAATCAGTCGACGGCACTTAAAACCTATTTTGACAATTGAGCTGTTCGCCTGTCAAGCTGACAGCGCGCACTTTTCACGCCACTCGATAAAGTAACAAATATATATATATGTAGGTATAAACATATATATCGGGGATTCGGAATTCGGTATTCGGTGTATGGAAGATATGGTGGTGGTATTTCCTCCACCGTTTTATGCCGTTTTAATTGCAACATCTGTCACTGCGGTTTATGCATATATCAATTTCAAAATAGCCAGCAAATGGCAACGGCAATGATTCCATTTCCACAGCCAGAACCAGAACCAGAACCCAAACCCCCGAATGCCGTGGAAAATGAAATATATTTTTATTTTTATTATATTCGCCGGCAAAAACTGTCACAACACTCGCCGCTGACGCCTGTCGAGTTCGGTTCCGTTCGGTTCGGATCTTCGAAACAGGAGCAGGGGTTGCAGGGGATCAGGGGATCAGGGGATCCGGGTCTGAGAGAAGGGTCAGGACTCGATACGCACCGCACACACTCTATGGCAACCTTTCCCTTTTTTGCCGCCGCGTTTATTGTTGTCATTTTCAGCGGGCTCGACTTTAATGGTTGTCAGAAAACATTAAAAATTGTCACATGAATATATCGCTGCGCTTGCGAACGCGTAATTGAGTTCTACTCATTATGCAATATTTGCCTTATAGCAATATAGGTAAATACAATTTAGTTTCTGACATTAGCGGCATAGAAATATGGTATATAGACACTTAAATCGAAATCAAATTTTGGTGGGTGGACAGATGCAAATGATTTGGTACTCAAAAATATATTCAAAAGAGACATTCATTTACATATGCAAGAGGTATTCAAAAAATTGGACAGGTGCTATGATCCTCAGCTAAATATGAAAAAAAAAATAAAATATTTAATTTTCTTTTGCTAATAAAATAAGGAATTATATTTGCACACATGCATGTATTAATCATTAAAAATGCTATTAAGAGTTATTACATTTTGAATTGTAGTTAAGTTACGAATAAACTAATTAAATGTTAACAAACCTAAGCAATAAAGTATACAGATTCCTATTATTTTGGAGATCTCTAAAAGTACTTTCACCAAATAAAAAAACGAAATTAAATGTTACAAGAAAATGTTTAAGATAAATGTATAAATAAATAAAAGTTGAATACGAGAACATTAATATAATCACTTACTCAATAAAAGAAAGGAAAAAAAATAAAATAAAGTTTGATTCGGCATTAAAAAAGAACAATTATTTTTTGTATTTATTTTTATTTCCTCAAAAAAAGGAAAAACAAATGTGCACCTTTTTAAATAAATGTAATATACTTGATACATTTTCCAATAACCCCTTACCCTTTGGTCTCAATAAGTAGCTAATAAGTATTATCAGCTTAGGGTTTGATGAACTCCGCCACCCCCAAAGTGTAAATATTTTGAATCAAAGCATTTAAATACCGTTTCATTGTTGCAGAAATAAGTGTAATTGAAAATCTCTTAAGCGCTTGGAAAATACACTCGAAAAATGCATAAGCAGGGGAGATGCAGAGGCGCAAGGACGCAGACGGCAAGGACGAAGGACGACTCACTGCAGGCGCTAAATGAGTTTGTCAATCAAAATGCAAATGTCACCGGGAAGTGACATAATCCCACTTGGGAGTCGGGCTAAGCCGAGCGAAACGAGCCGAAATCCCGGTGCGAGCTAAAGCATTTGACCGCAGTCCTCAGCCATCATCCACTCCGCCGTCGCAATCGAAGCACTCTATATGGCATATGAGCGAATTCCCGAGCTCCCCGTCGGAAATAGCAACATATGACGATCTGAAGTTGACGTGATACTACAAGGACTTCCGGGGGATGAGGGCCAAGTGGGGGTGTTAAATTGCAGTAATCGGCTCTCGTGCCCGGCGACAACGTTTATGTTTTATGTGCTCATTTATAATGCGCACTGCTCATTTGGTAATGGTTCAATAATGACTGTCAGACTACTTAAAAGGCTGCCCAGGATTGCATGGGCCTCTCGCCACGCGTGGAACCGCCAACATCTGCTGAGCATTACGGCTATCCGGGTTTTTTGACTTTTTGAACAATCCAATCCAATCCGACCGATTCCCGGTCACAATAAATCTCCGATTCTTGAGCAATTCGCGGTGACAGCTGCCCCCGCGCGCGCTTCGAAAGACCTCGTGTAATTTTAGGCGCCACTCTCCAGGGGTCAGGAGAAATGGAGAAATAAATAAAGTCGAATCGCAGGTTAGAAATGAGGGAAACTTTGCTAAGCCGAACACAGAAACAAACTCAATCCGGCCACGACTTCGATTTGACTGGGCCAGATAGACAGCCGGCGTTAGTTGGCACACTCGAAGAATTTGACGGACCACGAAAACCTCAAAAAAAGGTCGTCATTCCTTTAATATTCTAAAAGTCAAGGGGTTTCTTCATCAAGTCGTTTATTTATTTGTACGATATACTTGATTTATGAAAGCATTTAGAAGACAAACCATATATTATGTTCTTGACAATAAATTATTATATTATTTATTCTTGATAATAAATTATTTATTTATTCTTGATTATATTTAATTTTAATTAATATTGAATACTGGATATAATTATGAATTTTTTTACTAATTAAAAGTGGTATTTTCTTTTACTGAATAAAAGAACTTCAAAATAATTATATGTCTAACACAGAATTTAATTTGATTTCCAGTTAAGGCACTTTTAAATACTTACATAGGATATATGATAAGAGATAATTCGTTTTCTAAATTTCTAAGTACCGCTTTAATAATGATATCTTAATAGAGTGATAAAAGATTAAATATTAATTTCTAAACCTATTAAATCTCCTAACCAAGAATCTGATGTAACTGTAATTAATGTTTCAATAATTAAAATTGTAATAAATAAAATTTTTGATGAATTATTAATAATTAAAAAGAAGAGGATTATAACCTTTATAAATGGGGTATGAACACATTTATTTTATTACAATTTTATATGTACTTTACTACTACAATTACAATCACTTAAAATATTTTAAAATATTCTAAAAATTTTATAGAATGTTTTCATCTTTTCATCTACAATTTTGGATGCAATACTATTTCTTAACTAGTTCCGGAATACGAATAATTCTCCGAGTGAAGCTGGCAGTTGGCAAAAAAGTCATAAAAGCGAGTGAGCCCAGTGCCATTCTCATGCCCATTTCCAATCCATTCCCCCTGCCATTGCCGCCGCCACTCCCGTTGCCATTCCCCAATTGCCAATTATGCCGCGGCAGCAGCCCATTCCGTCTTATAGCATCCTAAACCATTCCATCGTATGCCTATCCCCAAACCTTCCCCCATCCCCGAAGACAAGACAAACGCTGCAAGTTGCAAGTTGCAACTATCGAGGATCGTTCGCCGTCGATCGCTGTCTGCTGCCTTCGACACTGACGCCAACCGGTGTACAAAAAAAGTGGGGTTTTTCAAAGGAGGGGTGAGGGGGTAAAGTATCTGAGGGATACACCAGTATCCGCAGCTACAAGATGGCTGCTGCCAATCCTCGCCCGCACCAATGCCAACTCCCCCCAGATCGGAAAAGGCTGCTGCTGCTGCAGAGACGTTCTCTTGTCGTGCCGAGCTGGCATTCGCTATTCGCTGGGAAAACTGCCTCCAGATACAGATACTCGCACTTCATACGGCATATAATTTAATTTGCGACGCTTATCAGGCGCCACTTTGCGACGCAATCGGTGACAATTGCATAATCCGGCTGCAAATGCCGAACATTTAACATTGCTCTAATCGCACTGACGAGCCATTTCTCGCTCGCTCTCGGATTGGAATGTTTTCCGTGGGGATAGTAGTAAAAGCACTTAGTTAATTAGAGTCCTTAAAAGCACTCTTTTGTACGAAATGGGATGGTGAGTGTCGGCATAGCTCAGGCACGTCAAATTAGCCATTATATTTGTGCGTTTATCACATTTTTGATATTTTGGAATATAGGTATAACCATAGTATTTTGGATTACTTTTCGTAAAATTGTATTGTGGTTCGTTAATTATACCCGTTACTCGTAGAGTAAAAGGGTATATTAGATTCGTGCAAAAGTATGTAACAGGCAGAAGGAAGCGTTTCCGACCATATAAAGTATATATATTCTTGATCAGGATCACTAGCCGAGTCGATCTAGCCATGTCCGTCTGTCCGTCTGTCTGTCCGTCTGTCTGTCCGTCTGTATGAACGCTGAGATCTTGGAAACTATAAAAGCTAGAAGATTGAGATTTGGCATGCAGATTCTAGGGGTTAATACGCAGCGCAAGTTTTTCACGCCGATGTGCCACGCCCTCTCTAACGCCCACAAACCGCGAAAAACTGTGACCCGTTCTGTATGAACGCTGAGATCTCGGAAACTATAAAAGCTAGAAGATTGGGATTTGGCATGCAGATTCTAGGGGTTAATACGCAGCGCAAGTTTTTCACGCCGATGTGCCACGCCCCCTCTAACGCCCACAAACCGCGAAAAACTGTGGCACCCACAGTTTTGAAGCTATATTAACGGGAAAAAAATTGTGTATTTGGTTTATCAATACATATTGATAGACCAAAATGGGAAACCCCCCCTCCCCACTAACGCCCACAAACCGCGAAAAACAGTGGCACCCGTCTATATGAACGCTGAGATCTCGGAAACTATAAAAGCTAGAAGATTGGGATTTGGCATGCAGATTCTAGGGGTTAATACGCAGCGCAAGTTTTTCACGCCGATATGCCACGCCTCCTCTAACGCCCACAAACCGCGAAAAACTGTGGCACCCACAGTTTTGAAGCTATATTAACGGGAAAAGCAATGTGTATTCGTTTCATCAATACATATTGATATACCAAAGTTGGAAACCCCCCTCCCCCCTAACGCCCACAAACCGCGAAAAGCTGTGGCGCCCATAGTTTTAAAGCTAGAGCAAAAGTGTAAACGCAATTTTGTTTGGGTTATTAACGCCTACCGAAATGTAGAAGAAATTTTTTAAATTTTTTGAAGCGGCTGCTTGGTTTGCCCTGCTTGAGACTGCTGACTTTAGCTGAGTAACGGGTATTTGATAGTCGAGGCACTCGACTATAGCGTTCCCTCTTGTTTTTTTTCTTAGTACGGTTTATAAAAAAAAAGTTGAAATTAAGTGAAATTGTTCTATATTATGAAGAGTTTCTTGATTTTTTTCGTTTTTTTTTTTGGTTTTAGGTATGCAAATATTTAAGCCATTTATTTAAAAACTCACTATATGAAGGTATTTTTTAAACAATAAATTCTAAAAAACTTCTTATCTAACGAATAATAATACAAAATAAGTTTTCTTTTTATAACCTGGTACTTATCTTAATCAATTTCATAAACAAAATTTTAAATGGAGATCTTTATTTCGCTGGCTTTTCGATTAAAGTGAGTAATTCACAGAAAAAAATTGACAAATGATCAGATTGATATGTGCAGGTCAATTTCATATTTATTGAAGATCAAGTTATTCATATCATTTATTATAAATAAATATTATGTTTATCCTATTTTTCATTATTTGTTCGAGAAATACTCAATTTGGTATTTTAAAATAAAATATCTAATATGATAAAATATTCATAAGAATCATTCGTTCTGTTAAACAAAAAATTAGTTGAAGTTGGTAGCCCAGTTCAAATTTTATATTGGAAAAATTTAATTCATTTTTGGTTTCCCCTGATTTCATTTAAAATTCCGTTTTAAATATCCTTTTTATTTATTTACTTTCTTTATAACTCCGAAACTCGTCTTATATCGAATCACAAATAAAATGATAAATAAGAGGCATTTATTTGAGTCCATTTATGAGTCGAGCACGCTTCCTCCGGCCCACGAGATACATTTATCCATCCGAAAACGAATCCAAATCCAAAGAGTGCGGGCATACAAATTAGTGCGCATCTGCGCCACCGAGTCATTCTGGAGAATCCTCGGGGGAAAATGGTATGTGAATGGGTTTGGTAATGGGAGGGCAGTGGAGTGGAGTGGAGAGTACAACACGTCTTGACATTTGCATCTTGAAATGCAAGTGAAAGATACAATCCCAATCTGTGTATCCAGATGCGCCATTGTCACTGTCATCGGCTGTGGCTTCCTTTCGGCTAGAACTCTCCGTGCGGATGATAAATGACGTCGATTCAACAAATTGCCACACATACAGGGCCCCAAACCAAACCGAATTTGGCCAATTGAGAAGGAAATCAACTCAATCCATGGCCCACATACTCGTTCTGCCACGTTAACTCCCCGCTTCTGGGTGGGTGGGATTATTCCGCTAGTGCCGCCCCCTCAATTTCCATTCGACTGTGTCTCAGAAATTAATTCGGAGCTGTTTTAAATATTTCTTTTGCATAATAAAATCCTTGGAAACAGAAGGCTTCAAGTTGAATTGAATGAATTTTATGCAAATTAACTTCCACTTTGATTTACAAGATAGCATGCCAAAGGGATTTCATAATTGTTTATAATCCTTTCATATCTCGCATTAAATAAAACGAATAAACAAAAGTGTTAAATTAAAACTTTTAATACTTCACATGAAAATATTACATTTGCATTTTCACATCTTACATTTTCTATTATTGGGATTTACAATCCGAAAAACTAATGAAGTCTACAAAATGTATAAAATGGTTTTTCTACTTAATTTACTTTTTAATTGTTCATAAAATTTTGAAACTCAAAAAAGGAAATCGTGGTGTTTGGAGACCATTAGATTCGATTTGTTTCAATATATTTTCTTTATAAGTAAAAAAAGTAGGGAATATTAATAAATAAAAACGGGAGTAGAAAATATAGCTATTTTTAGCCATAACCCACCATAGTGTGTATTTTACAAAAGATAAAACCATAAACGGTATATTACAAAAAATTATTCCTAGAATCAAGATCACAATAGGTATGAAAAATCTTTAGCAAAAAATCGAAACGCACTTTACGGCTTGTCACTACGTGGACTGCCATCCTCAGTGATAAATGTATTGTTAACAACCAAGCAGAAATCATTTTAAAACGCTTTTTACTTTTTTTGGATATACACCTTTAGCAACGGTAAAACCTTGTAAATTGGTTTCGAAAAACAAAAGTATTATAACTATTGTTATACTTAAATCGCTCATAAATATATGTATTTTCATATAAATATAAATTTATTAATTTTAAGTTGTTAATTAGCATTAATTAGGAAAACAATAATTATAAACCAGTAAAATAAATTAACTTTTCAATAAATCATACCAACCAGCTTTCAGTCATTCAGCGAAATCAGCGAGCTTTTTTCCGGCAACCACGAGGGATGCAACATTCGCAGTGCTTTCCCGCCCTGGTCGAATGTTTTTGTTTGTTGTGCGTGTTTTTTATTTCGTTTTTCGCGTTTAAAAGTGTTTTAAAGTGATTTCCAAGTGCAATGGAGCTGCCTAAGGAGTTGTCCGTGGCGGAGATTCGAAATTACATGTTGGCCAACGACTGCAAGGTCACAAATCACGCGCTGGTAAAGCACTTCAAGAAATTCCTCACCCACCCGCAGTCGCAAAGTGAGTCACTTGGGTTTTGTGTGTTAAATGGAACCTGTTGAATGGCAATCGCGAAAGCCCCATGAAAACTCTGTTGTGACATGGATGTTTCTATGCTTATCAATTCCAGATGAGGCCCGCAAGCGTTTCAAGACCTTCGTCACACTGCTCTCCACGATAAAGAACGAGAACAATCAGAAGTTTCTAATACTGCGCAAGAAATATGTGAACGAATGCCCCACGGAGGAGGTGGTGGAGCGCGCGGTGGCCGCCGCATCCGCTAATCCCTCAGCGGAACCCTCGAGTCCCGGCGGCGCATCCCTGAACTTTGACTCCCCCATGAGGCAGCCGCCGCCCTATAAGCCTCCTCCCATGGTCACATCTGCGCCAGCAGCAGTGGTCTCCATCGCCAAGGAGCACCAGGAGAACTACCAGGAGTGCGTGGATGAATTCACAGCTGCCATAAAGCGCATAGAGCCGGCCCGCTTGGAGAAGCAGCCCGCGGTGAAGCCAGATGAGGAGGTGCAGCCGGAGAAATCAGCATCGCGATCCAACTCCATCGATGTGACCGACAACAAGGAGAACATACCACGATTCTCCTTCTCCTCGGAGGCCTCCACGGACTCCAGTTCCAATGAGAAGCTGGAGAAGGCCGATCCCAAGAAAGGCGAGGCGGGCGATGTGGCCGAGAATCCCATCAGCGTGAAGGAGGCCACGCGCAAGTTCAACCGTATGGCATCCGAAGAGGAGGCCAAAATCATATCGCCACCGGCCAAGAAGAAGCCAGAGAAGGTGAGTGACTGAAAACCGGTTAAGGGGCATTAGCCGTCATCATGCGGGCGAGGGGCTCTGGTTCCTCGGGTGTGGATGCGGGTGCGGGTGTCTCGTGGGCCATTCCCTCCCAGCGGTGCCACAATTTGTTCCATTTCCTGTGTGTCAGTGGGAAGATTCGCTCCAAGACAAAACAAATATGCGCCTTTTTTGCAAGGGCTTAGTTGTGATTAATTATCACAGAGCTACAAGTATTTCCATAAGTGTCCAGAGAAGAGAACTGAGGAAATACGTCGACATATCTAGGTATTTTTAGTGCTGTATGACTTAACCCTTTACTTTTTGTTGCATTTACAAATGCACTTAAGTAAAATAAATATTTAAAATTAAATTTAACACTAATCTAAACTTTTTATCTAATGATACTAAAAATTCTAGACTTCTTAGTGATATTCATTATAAACTAATGCAACATTTGAAATAAAAAATGCTATTGATTGGGTAATATGGTACATAGCTTTATTCTTTATAGATTATAGTTAGTTAAAAAATGATTTTTAATTCGAAAAATATTTTTTCTGTTTTCTAAATCTATTTAAAAATAAATCCTATGAGAAGGATATGTTTTTCTGCGTTTCGTATTAGGTATAGAACAGTTTTAACCACATCTAGAAGTATTTCCTGGCATATACCCTGTGTAATAGGATTAAAAAAGAAGGTAGTACCTTTCCCATCACTGCTTATGACAGAATGGCAACAAAGGGAGCTGGCTGGTATTCCTCCGCTACAAATCAGGGTCAGATTAGATCTGGGGGCCCTTGAAACCCCGAGCAATTATTGTCAATGCATCAGTGGCTGTCCCAGGGCCAGGTCTTTGGGCCACCTCATGTGGAACTGCTGGCGGAATAGCGGAATGGCAGCGAGGCAGAATGGCTGGCTCGAACTAAGCTGGTCACCCAACTGTCTGTCAGCTCCCAGAGCCTTGTCACGAATTGCCACCAGCACAGGCCGAATTGAATAAATCCATTAATTTTATTAGTGGACAATATAAATGTAAGTCTCATAAAACTACATGCGCCTGCATCGTTCCGTTCGCTTTGCTGTCCGTTTTTGTGTCCCGGCTTTGTCGCCGCGCATTCGAGAGCTGAAGTGCTGAAGAGCTGGCGAACTGATGCCCGACATGTGTACGTACATGTGCGGACACATGTAGTCCGATTCCGATTCCGAATTCGATTCCCGAGTCCGATGTGTTTAGTAACTTTGTTCCATCAACTGGCCATGACGACACTTAGGCCGGGCGTTTGCTCTGCAAGCTGTTTTTCTGCCCGCCTTTATTTTCTTTTATTTTTGTTGATACCCCAAAAGCCTATTATGTGTACGAACACATCGAGGACAAGCTAAAAATGAGTTACGTGAGAAAGTTTGCGGCCAATAAATGCATGGTGTTCAGGCTGGCATTGGGAAAAATAGACAATCAGATAAAAAGAAATAGAATTTTGAATATTTTAATGAAAATTTTAGGTGTAGAAACACATTAATTTAGTTGTTAAAATAAATACAATTATTTAACACAAGAGTCATATACATATTAAAGTACCAAATTAGAAGAAAAGTTTTAGTGTAAATGAATCTATTTTAGAATTTCTTGCATAATGTACATGTTATGATACTATTTATGATATTTTTCCAATGAAAAAAAATTCAACTAATAATTCAAATGTATATTTTAAAGCAGGAAACGTTTTGTCAAAGTTTTAAGATCATATTCACCACAAACCTTTAACTTAAAACCATTCCCAGATCCCAAGATTTATTTTCTCAAAAAAAATAGGCGGATATATGGCAACAGAAACCTTCAACACTTCAAACGAAATCCACTCAAATGTCTGCACATACATATATAATTTGTAGCGTGTCCGTTTCAAGATTCTAATTTAGAAATATCAATCCCGGGCTCATGTGGCAGTGGAATTTGTCAAGCGTTACGGAAAAATCGTTTCTTAGTTAATGTTACACGATATAGTAGTGCAATTGGGCCGAGTTGTCAAACAACTGTCATCCACTTAGGCCTGTCAATCACGCAATTTAGAGTTGAGACCGAATATCCCCAGTGCATAAATCATCCGAATCTGTCTGCGAGACGGATGGTGCCATCCCATCGTATCCCATCCCATCCCATACCATCGCATTGTATCATGTTTGGCGGAAGATGCTCCGCAGCAGTGGATGTACGTCAAACTAAGATTGTCAACGGCACGTCAGATGCTATAAAATCCCACTAAAACATCGGGAAGCGAACTTAAGTGCCTATTTGTACAGACGTTCGGACATGGAAAAATCAAACTCGTCCTTATATTGGAAATCTGTTTCAAAGCATCACTGCCGCAACTTCGTATTTCTCACGTATTTCATGTTTTCCGATTTACACATCCCATTTTTGAGCAGCCAAATTAAAAATATAAAAGTTAAGTCGAAATTAAATGGAAGCCATGGGGGATTTTTACTATCTCCATATAACAGCGTGGAGTTGGGGTTTCAAGAGGAATCTTCAATTAGTTTTACTCCTCTGGTATTAAGAATTACTTTTTAAGTGGTCTGCATTTAATAAAAAAAATTAAAATAAATTGTTTAATTATTTTGAGTATTATTTTCGAGAAAGTAAAAGTTGTCAGTGAAATACTTATACTTATGTGAAAAGATATTGCTAGTTAAACATCATGGAAAATATGAATAGATAATTTAAATGAATGAATTCATGTGAAATGCTTTTTCACAAGTCATTATTAATTTGTCTGCAACACGAATACAGCTGAAAGAAGGGCTATCACTTACTTGATCGAGTTGATAGCTGCTATTTGGACCACTGGGGATAAAGAAAGTATATGTAGTGTTATAAGCGCTTACAGCTTGTTAACAAATTGATTCGCTAACAAGACACACCATCATTTCCGATGGCGCCAACCGTCTTCACGCAATTATTAAAATTCAGTTGTAAACAATATTGGGATAGGTTTGATGGATGCTCGTTTTTTGTTTCATCAAAAGAAATAACTAATCATTGCGGGCCGAAAAGAAAGTGACGCATCATGTTCCTAGGAATTTCAAGGAGGGATTCTAATTCATGGGATTTTTTCCGCCGTGACCGAAATAAAACTGGGGAGCAAGTGGAGTAGATCCATCATGACGAACCGTGAAATTTTGGCGTCGCAACCGTAACTATGGGAGTCTGGAGTCTCAGCTAGCTGATCAATTAAATTCGTTTCGATCGTTTTTAATTAGCCCGATGATTTTGCATTTTAAACGCTCACTCAGCACCGTTGTGCGATGGAAAAGGATTGATTAATTTACGCCCCAAAAAAAAAGGGTTTTGAAGTTTGTTTTTATGTTTAAATAACTAATATTGATAGAAGTATTATAATTTGAGTTTTACCAAATTTTGATTAATGAAATGGGAAAGGTTAAGGCCAAAATAGAAACGTGTTTGGGTTCAAGCTTAAGTAAATAGTATTTAAAACGATTTCTACGTAAACCTTCACCACAAAAAACAAGCAAATTTTAATTTTCTTGCGGTTAGCGTAAATTGAAATTCGTGGAACTGCAAAAGTTTATTATACCCGTTACTTTTAGATTGTAGGTATATTGTATTCGATCTGAGTCGATCTAGCCATATCCTTCTGTCCGTGGGAACGCAGAGATCTCGGGAACTATAAGAAACGTAGAAGAAATTTTTTAAATCGGACCACTCAGTAAAAAGTTATAAGCAAATAATGAATTATCCGCCACATAGATGGCGCCACTTTCAAGCGACTGCTTGGCTTGCCCTGCTTGCCACTGTATGCTTTAGCTGAGTAACGGGTACTTGATAGTCGACTATAGGGTTCTCTCTTGTTAAAACTAAATTCAGGCAAGCTTATAAAATAATCTACATTGTAAATTATACAATGAAAGGAAATTCGAGTTTTAAAAGCTTCACATTATTGTATTTTCAACACAAAACTTTTCAAGATAATATTCAGTTAATGTTCTACATTTTCATCATATTATTTTCATTTCAACATACAAAGTGTTGGCTTAAATGCCCGAAATTAAACTCCCCCCTCCAGTTTAGTAAACAAAAACTAATGCAAAGTTTCGTTGATGTTTTGTGACTCTAATTTAAACCCCCCGGCATCACAAATATCCCTTAAAGCAAATCCCTTCCCCAAAGCGGACTGCAGCATCAAACAGACCGCATATATATTCTTATTAAAATAGGAGGCACCTCTTGTGTCCCAGAATGCATATAAAACTGCCATCCGACCCACATCGAAACTAAGGCGTGGACCGAGGGGCGTGGCTGGGACGGGACAGGACGAAACGGAACGGAGCGAAACCCTTTGCATAAAACAAGTTGGTGAAACATGTTAACATAGCCAATAAGCAGCAATAGAAATTAGTTAGGCAAAGCTATTCTCATCACGGCCATCGCAGCCACAAAGGACCCAATTAAAAATGTAAGGAAACAAACCAAAAGTTGTTATTGCTGTTAAACAACAACGGACTGTGTCCCGAAGCGGTTAAATTTACAACAGCAACAATTTCCACCCGTTCGCCGTCCGCCGGACGAGGAGCAGTCCGTAGTCCATCCAGACCACCGAGCGAACGCCCCCTTTGACAGTCGACAGTCGAGTTGAGTTCCCGGACCCATGGAAATGGCAAACACGACCATCTTGTGGCATCGGTCCAAAGGTAAGACTCGCCGGGCCAACGTAAACACTGAAGGGACACGATGGCCCAGACCCCGAGTCCCAGCGATAGCCCACATCCTAGGACCCCATGGCCAGGGCCACATCCTGGCAAAGGACTGTGTGATATAATATCGGGCATAAAGGGACACGGGACATAAGAAAACTGGCCAGCAAACAAGCGACTGGGGAGGATGAGTGGGCCGCCCGACAATAGACAAGGGCAACCGGTGCTCAACCCCCAATTCCCCGTCCGCATTCGAAGTTGGAGTTCCAGTCCGAGTTGCTCGGCGTTTTGCCTTTTTATTTTGTTTTGCCGTCTCCTCCCCTTTTGTCAAGGCAAAGCCATAAAAAAGCAACATACCATCGAATTGGAGACAATCTTGAGGGTGGGTGCCTGCAGTCCAAAAAAAATGTACATCATTAGTTTTAAAAGGCTCTATTAGCAAACAAAAATGTAAAGGATATGAGGGATTTTTAATGATATTAAAGGGAGAGCATTGTTTCTTTAAAAAATAAATGTATTTCTTCCCTGTTGTTCAAAATATTATGTAGCTTAAGATTCAAATTCATAATATATTTATGCTAAAGGGTTTTTATTACTTTTTATCTTTGATCTAAAAAAGCTTTTTTCTATAGCTAATTTAAGCTACATATGTGTACTAGAATAGGGATTTCCCTCTTTACACTTGTATTATTTTCTATATCTAAATCAAAAAAAAGTTAACTGGTTCAAGTATTCCATAGTATTCAATAGCCACATTGAGATCTTTAAGTAATGGGTGTATTTGCAATACTTTTTGCAAAACTAATTATTATTATAGGGAAACGTTTTTCAGAGCATGTTATAATAACAAAGAAAAAAAAATATAACCATCCATGGATGGATCCATCACATTATTATATCGATGTAAAAGGGTTTTATTCTTTTTTAATCTTTGTTATTATAATATGATTTAAAATAGCTTTTACCTTTAATATTAATTAGTTCCTTCCTATCGCTAGCTTAGGCTACATATTACAATTGTATTATTTTCTATGTCTAGATGAAAAATAAGTTAATTCTTAGAAGTATTTCATAGTATTCAATACCCAAATGGAGATCCTTAAGTAGCGGGTGTATTTGCAATACTTCTTATCCATCACCGTATTATATCGATGTAAAAGGGATATATTTTTTTTGATCTTTGCTACTATAACAGGTTCTAAAAAAGCGTTTCCCTTTAATTCCTTCCTATCGCTAACTTAGGATACATATGTATACTAAAATTGTATTATTTTCCATGTCTAGATCAAAAATAAGTTGATTAGTTGAAGTACTTCATAGTTTTCAATATCCAAATTGAGGTCCTTGAGTAATAGGTGTATTTGCAATACTTTTTCCGTAGTGTGGTGGGCGGTTCAGTTCGATTCGGTTGGGTTGAGTCTCAGTTGAATGGGGTTCGACTTGGGGTTGGGCTCTTTTGTTTAGCATTGACATGGCCACTTTGCCAGGGGCCCTGCGTCTCAATGTTTGTACTGTTTTGTGATGTTCTGCTGCTGTTTCTGTTCCTGTTACGCCTGTCGCCTCGCTCGCTCAACTGCCCGAATGCTACGAAAACGAATGCCAGTTCGAGTCCCCCGATTCGACTTCTCGAATGCCATCCGTAATGCTCGTTACCTTTGCCCAAAAAATGCTCGACATTTGCTCGGCATTTGCAAATGGCGACCGCCCTTAGCTTACCTGGTAAAAATCGGACCGAACACCGGGCGGGTAATTGGAAAAACGTGAGCTCTCCCGGAGTCAAGTGGCGTGCAAATAGATGGCTAGGATGAGAGGTCCTGGCACGCGTTGCGCGCATCCTGCGGCTAAATGCGGCATTCAAATGTCGTAGTATTTATTAGCTATGTAATGTTAGGCCGGGGATAATAAAGGCCCAGAGTGGGTGATGTTGTTCAGGTGAAGTTAGGGCCGGAGATGCCGGGGATTCCGCAGCTTGTTTGGCCCGCGAACATTACGCGAATGGATAATTAGTTGCCGAAAATGTGTTGTGCGCTCGTAAATATGAGGCACACATGTCGACTCGGCTGCCGTTCCTATTGTCGCTGGCACATGTGTTTGGGAAACCCCCGGCTCCGCGGAAGTCCCCGCCCCTCGGAAATCATTAGAGGGCTCATTATCAGCAGCCGAGTTTTGCGGGTGTGTCCCCCCTCCGTATCTGTATCCGCATCCGTATCCTAGCCTAAAAAACTCTGTAAATCACCGAAGCAAAAAAACACAACAGAACGCACATCTACTTTCTTTTAGAGGGAGATCCTCGAGACCAAACGAACTTTCTGCCTTGAGCACGCGCCTAATAAATAAAAATTATTACCTTCATAATTAGTGGAGGAACATGGCGATGGCGCCGTCGAATGCGTGAGCATAATTACCATCCAGCTTTTACGCCCGTGTCTGTACCCTTGGAACAACACACACACATCCCAATTTCATCCCCAACCCCCATCTTGACACTCGGAGAAAGTGTGAATGGCTTTGGAATCAGTATACCTAAATTTTAGAATTCAAGTCTTAAAAATTACAATACAAGGAACAATCATGAGACCACATTGTTCTTGAATTGAGAACATTTGTTTCTCAAAACCGTGTAAGAACCAATGTTCTTATTTTGTGTTGAATTTTCTCAGTATCACAACAAAATGGTGAGAAGAAACAGGAGAGTTTAACTTAGTTTTTTACTACAGACTGGAAGGATTAGTTTTTGAGATAAAGATTGTAAATACCACCAATTTAACTTGATTCAAGCTCGTTAAAATCAAAAACATCATTATATTTCTAAGAACATGTTCATCTCAGATAAAAACGTCAAAATTCTCTTTGTGAATATAAATTATTGGGTATTATTTTTTAGATACCAAAAGTGTTCAGAACTAGTTTGTGGTCTATCAATCTCAGGTTTGAGGACATAAATACTTATAAATGTAAAATTGAACTAGTTACCTAGTGATTTTGAACTACTGTGTCTTCAAATTTTCTAAATGTTTTTTAGTATAACATGACTTCTAGTGGGCTTATGGTTCAGGAACAAGGGGGTTTATCTTTCCGGTTTCAATTGGTGGACCTATTCGTGCTTGATCTAATTATGAAATGCTAGATATTTTTGAAAGTGCACTCCATCCCCAAAACTCAAAACCCCACCCGTTCCATAACCATATCCACATCCATATGAACATCCATCGGATGCCACACACAGGGATTGTGGGGCAATGTTAGCCGTGTGCGAGTGGGTAAATTAGAATCGTATATTCCGGGAGGCGACGACTGTGTTGGCGTTAATGCTCTCAATGGGCTTTCTATGTTTTATTCCCGCTTCGTGCCGATGTTTTTCGTTTTGGTTTTTTTTGTTTTCTTTTTGTTTTTAATACCACCGCCCCCGCCAAGTCGTAGACAAAGTGGCAGAAACATGCATAATTAATTTATGCCCCTCGCGGGCGCTCCTCTTCTTTTCTCCTTGCAGCAATTAATCGAGGAGAAGGATTCGGCCGAGGTTACGCTGGCGCATCCCAAGGCAAAGGAGTGGATCGTCTCGATGGCAAAGGCTAATTACCAGGAGCTGGCCAAGATGGCCAGCGAGTTCCCGGAACTGGTTAAGCTGCAGGTGAGCCACTCTCTCTTCTTCGATCTCTTAGCCACTTTCCACCCACGCTCCGCTAACAAATGCGACAAGTACAAACTATTCATAAGCATTAATTACGACAAATTAAGCAGCAACGCGTTGTTTTTGCCATGTCGAACAACACTTAAAAATGCGAGGAAAATATAATAACGACAACTGAGGGACCGGCCAACCGCCGAGGGGCTGGGAGGGGGCGTGGCACAGGGGGCGGCTGTGTCGCATAGCGAGCGGAAAGCAGCAGAAAGCAACAGCAGCGCCAGCCGAGGCGACAATTAATTGTGAAATATGTTTTCAGCATTTTTAGCACTTGTAGCGCATGTTAAGAAGTGGGCGTGAGCGCGACTCCGGACAACATAGGCCGTACGAATCGGTCATAGATATAGACATAGATGTATGGACTGCCATTGGGCAACCACTGACGACGAGTGATCTCGCTGGGAATCGGGATCGGGATGGGGATGGGGAGTGGGATGTCTGGAAGCGACAGACACAAAACAAGCTATTTCCATTTTTTCGCACTGTTGTCGTCCACAAACATTTACTTTCTGGGATAGTAAATAATTAAAAAATTTAAATTTTGGGCCTTCAAAATATAAGAAGAATAGTAACCCTAACACTATCTGTAAATTTTGCGGTTAAAATAATTAGAAATGGAGCAAAAAGTGGAAAATAACTAAAATTTAGTAATACCCATTTTTCAGTCCTTATTCTGTACAGCAGTTTTCTTGGAATCATAAGATTCATATAGCTAGAAAATCCGTTCTAAAAAATGGTTTAAAGTGATCGAAAATTTGAAATGAAATGATATAGTTTGACTCCCTAATCTTAACTCAACAGAATAATAATAATAATGATAAGCTCCAGGGGAAAAACAATATTGTATAAAACATATCTACTATTTGAAGTATTTAATATTATAGTTTTTCATTCTAAAACCACCCACAGAACTCTCAAGCGATAATTTCGTTATTCATCTCACAGGCAGCTCATTTGATTTATTTGGTTTTATTAGGTTTCGCCCTAAAAGAGGTGCTTTAAAAATTATTACCTGTGCTTATTTTAGGTATTGTTAATTGTTGGTAATCAAAAATGTTTTGACACAATGTCTGGATGCATTTCCCCTGACTTATTGCGGTGGAGAAATTTTGTTTTAAAGTATCATAAATAATAAAAAACAAGGTCTACATTTCGTATAAATAGATTATTTATAGTGACTTTGGGGATATAAAGTCTAAAGAAGACATATACTCTATAAATAATAAGTTATATAGAAATCGTTAGAACTATTTATGAATTAACCTTAACTTGGTACAACTTTACAATTAGATTTCTTAAGTAACTCCTTTGCTTAATGGTTGTAATATCTGCGAGTTGAGAACCGGGTATTCCCTAGTCCATAGACCAGTTTTTTACATTTATTTATGACGTGCGTGTGACCCCACTCAAATTGGGGAAAGAGCGAGTCCCAATTCTCGAGGGGTCGCCGCAAATGAGACATGGAAAAATGGCTCCGCTCGCGACATCTCGAGATTGGGATTGGGGATTCGTGCGGGCCGCGAGTGTGAGAACTCAATACACGATCCCCGCCAGATTTGCTGGCTGTTTCTGTGGTGCCTCTGGTGCCTCTCAATTAGACAGCGTTTTTGGAGTTTTGTACCAGGGCCCCGGGTATTTATGTCCCATATATCCAACGCTGATACCGGGGCGTCGGCCCCGTTGCAAGATGATTTATGCCGTCCGCAGAGGAACATGGGCCCCAGGGTCCGGGTCTGCGGCGAAGGCGTGGTATATTATGTTCGCGAGCGGACTAATTGCCGTACAAATGCACTGTTCCCGGAAATAATGAATTCCGCACTCTGCATACGCATATGTAGCCCGTTCGAAGCGAACAAGTACGAATGCGAATGCGCTTGCAAATCTTGAGGGCCATAAGTGCAATCAATTAATGAGCCGGCAACCCGGAGGCCGTTGGATGAGCAACTGCCAACTGGCAGCTCATTTGCGGCGCTTCCAATTCCTTGAATCACTGAAATCGCAACGAGACGGAAATAGCCATAAATCAGACCGCGATTGCCACTTAACCTAATGCCTCGGGTTCCTTCGGGGCCTCCGCAGCAATCTGACTTCTGCTCATTTGCAAAATGTGAATGGCCGAAAAAACGGTTTTATCTTGTGAATTTTTAAATGTTCGCTCGCTGCTAATCTCTACGCTATCAAGAAGAGATATTTTCTAATGGAGCATATGTGGAAACAGGGAAATAGTTTTTTAATTATGCAATAAATTAAACTAATAGTTATAGCTTGCAATTTATAAGATATATTAGTGGTTCTTAAAAATTAGAATTACTGTCGGAAAAATGTGGGACTATTATTTAATTATTATTATTATTTATGTTATTATTTATTTATTAAATAAACTACAATTTCAGTTTTAGCTAATGGGTTACCTGAAAAAATTAACAAGTAAACTATTTTTCTAATTTTTAGGAATGTTTTAAAGTCGATATTACCAAAAATTTAACGAAAATATATGCAAGCTTAAACTTATTCAAACCTTTTTCAGTAAATTAAAAAAATGGCGAATATTTCAGTGTTTAATATTTTAATCATTCTTTATATTTCTTAATTAATTTTTTTTAAATATATAGATGTTTTTTGTATATTGTAGCATTAGGATATAAACCATAAATCAATTGTTCTGTGCGAATTCTGAAAATAACTATTTTTAAAGAAATTCATAACAAAACTGTTGATCTTGAAACATTTAAAGAAAAATCACTCTTTAAAAATTATATTCCTAGAACAGATCATAAAATAAATAAAAAAAAGTTTAAAATAATGTATTGCAAATATAATATTGAATGTTAAAACTAAAAGCTACTAGGTTAAAAATATATTTCATAGAAACTTAATTATATTCTCAGTGAAATCTGTCCGTAGCATGAGCCCCAAAGTTCTTCATTCTTTAAAAAACAGAATTATTTTTATTTAATTAATAATTATAGATAGCGAAAACATCATAAAATAGTTTACAATATTATATTTCAAATAAAAAATTGAAAGTTAAAACTGAAAGCTACAGTAGGTGTAAAAAATGTATTTGCTAGAAACTTAAATATATTCTCAGTGAAATCTGTCCGGAGCATGAGCCCCAAAGTTCCAAAGTTATGCAGATGGATTCAGTTACACTTGTATGCTAACAGGATTATGTACAATGTCCGGACTCACATGCCGACAATTTACATATGTACGCGTATGTAAATAAACGGGCGAGAATTGTGGAGAAACTCCCAAAACAAATATTCCCCAGTCATCGGCGGCAGGGTGAAAAAAAATATTTTTAATTTGAATAAGTAATTCGTACAACGGGCCAAAATCAAAAAAGAAACAAGTCGAAACAAATGCGAAACAAGGAAAATTCAATTTACCCGCATGTCAAACCGAATTGCCGGCTAGGTCAAACACGTTGATGGATGGATGGGATGGACGGAATGGATGCACGGTTGGCCAAGTAGAGGGAATCGGAGGGGATCGGAGCTCGGAGGTCCGAAAACCCAGCAGCAACACCAAGAGCACACCAGCAACATCACGGCACCAGCAACGTCGACAAGCTTAAATTGCAAAACGGTGCATGCTTGTCTATTTGGGGCGGTCCCACCGCCCTACCAAAATCGGATGGACTGGAAACAATAGACAAACCCGCGCGTCCGAATGGGGAAAGTCCAACCCACACACATATAGGAGCACCTGAAAGGCAAAAGGAGCTGTGTGGAATGGTATAAAAAATATATATATAAAGTACACACGGGCCGAAGTTTTTAATTAATACAAAACTTGTAACATTTTATAGGCCGCTACTACATATTAGCAGCGAGCGGCGTTTTGAATATGCACATACGGATACATCCACCCATGTGGCTTTTATGCCCGGACAAGGGCATTCCATCAACCCATGCCATTCCGATCCGAAAACATTAGGCACTCTGGATTGGCTGTGGATGTGTGGAAGTGGATATGGAAGCGGACTTGTGGATGGCATGCCCAGGTGGACTATTTAACCGAATTCAAATGTGCATGTCCGTTTACACAGAGTCATGTCCATGACTGTGCATCTAACCCGTGGTGCGGCAATAGTGGCGGTGCTTGATGCCAACGCCGAGCCACAGCCAAAGCCAAAGCCAAAGCCAATGCCGGTGCCATGTTGCCAGTGCTTGATTGCTGATGTCGTATGCCAGAAATTTAATTAAACTTGGGATACAAACAACCTCAAGCGGCTGGACAAGCCCATATTTGAGTGCGACTACCTTTCGGGCAAACGCTGGCCACGGCTCTCTGTGTTCCGCAATAATGTGTTTGGGTATTAAAATACAAACAGGCGTTTGCAGTACTAAAATGTAGAAAAAATAAACAAAATGGCTTCTCTAAATGGAAATACCATCACTTTTATTTGTAAAATTTTCCAACAAAAAAAAACATTATTTAACTCGTTCTATTAAAAATATACTAAATCCAGTATAAAAGTGTGTTATTAAATTAATAGTAAATACTATAAAATCTGAATTATGTAGTATTATATTTATATAAATTATTATAAAGCTTATATTTTTCAATGTAAATTCTACACCAAAAGTTTAATTTGAACATTCCTGACATAATGTACCATATATCATATATCATATCTATAATATGATGATATATAGTTGTAGTATTTATAGATCAATTTAAGTACTTAAAATTTTTTGGAAATATTAGAAATGTTTTTGTTAAACCAACATTATAAAGCAGTTAAAATTTCAAATACATTTTTTTATTTATTAAGTATTACTATTAATATTTTTGAAACCACATCTTTTTTTTCATTTCCATTTTTATGACACTTTTTAATTGAATAATACCAGTGCAAATCGCATGAAGTACCATTAGGCAGCCAAGATCTAAGGAGCATCTTTAAAGTCCGTCTGGCAAGTCTGCTCGCATCGTGACCATGAACTTTTCAACAGGTCGTCCGCAGAGGCAATAAAACGTCTGACACCTTTGACAGTCCCTGCGGCCCGCTGAGAAACCGCCTCCCATAGAAGCGGTGCCCTATGTGTGTCAGCGGCGTTGGTGGCGCCTTAGCCAAGTGGCATATGATGATGCTTCCCCCTGGATGGATGGAGAACATCAAACCAAACGGCGGCTTGTGTGAAAGATACTTTCCATGGGTGTCATTAAATCGAGGTGACAATTCAATCAACAATCCGCCCGGACAAACAACACCGGCGAAAACGGCTGTGCGGCTGTCAAATGAGTGAAGCCTTTCCAGAAATCAAATCAAATGTGTTTACGACGTCTGCCACGTTGGTGGCTCAATTTTATGTCGCTGCGCGGCTATTAAATTTAATTAGAGCTCTGTGTCGTCGCTGCCGCCAGTGGACGTGAACGCATAAATGTCATCAAAATATTTCCCTGAACGGCGGCTTTATATTTAGTTATTCTGCAGTTTAGAGTTCACCCAGTGTCGTCGCCGAGAATGGTGGATGTGGATATATTATATTGTCAGTTGACATGCGAAAGGATTTCCCTTCTGGGAAAGAGCAGTGGCTCTACTAGTAGTCGTGTCATCCGGCCATCACTCGGAGGTGATACACTCGGACATAAAACCCCATTTAATTGTCGTTGTCGTAAATAGTCTTTGAAGTCGCTCTCTGATTTGGGTCATGAGCTTTCACTTAGTGCAGTTCCCTTTTGGCTCTAGATTAGATTGCAGGGATTGTTTATTTCGCTAATAAATAGTGTACTGCAATTGTTCTATGATTTGAAAGGGACTTTGTAGAATGGATTCGATTTTTCATTACATGTGGGACTAACAAACAATTCTATTAAATGTGCATATAGGAATGTTTTTTGTACTTACCACATTAAACCCTATTTTCTGAATAAATTTTTAATAATTTTTCCCATTTAAAAAGTTTTAATAACTAATTTTGTTTGGTTTAGTAATACCTACCGAAATGTAGAAAACATACTCACTAAAAAGTTATAAACAAATAACGCATTTTCCATTAGGTGGCGCCAACGATTGCTTGCAGTGCTGCTTGCATTTCTCTATCTCTCTTACACTTATTTAGCTAAGTAACTGGTATTTGACAGTCGAAGCACTCGACTATAGAGTTCTCTCTTGATATCATACAGAATTTCCGGGTTTTTAAAGTACACTTGGTATTACTACACCAAACTTTTTCTCTCCTTAGTTTAAGATATCTTTTTTATGTAATCGCTTCTTGAACAGATTTTTAAATGTATTTCTGTATAAATGTATATCTATTCGTATATCATGTTGTAAAAACTACAGAAATTCGGAATACTTTTATCCCTAAGTTGGAAAACTAACAGTGCCACTGAGCTCATGTGTAAACTGTCCACTCGAAAGGGGGTCTTTAACTGTCATTCCAGGCGAAGTGGCGATTGCACTCGGAGCTGAGCATTCGGTCTCTGGAATTCGTCTTTATTATTATCTCGCTGGCATTATTGGGTGGCGCTGTTGGCGCCAACATCTTGCACGTTCCAACGGATGTCTCCTGGGCAGAATGTGGCCAAAATCACCTCTACACGGGTCCGAACTGCCGATTGTCTCCACAATTATTGTCATTCACAATTACTGGAGGCTGCGTTCGTAAATTGCAATTTAAGCCAGGCCGAATAGCCCATACCCTTCTGCCTCAAAAGAAAACCCATGAATGAACTGAAACTTAATTGAATGTAAGCATTGAACTTGCCATTAAACAGATACAACAGATATATGGACGGTTATGAGCAATGCGGTTCGCAATTCAAAGCCATCGAGAAAACGGTTATGACCATTAAGGAGTTTCGGGCTAAGGAAGACTTTAGCGTGTTTAGCTCCGTGACTGGGGACTGGAATTTTTATTTTTGTGCCATCCGAAATCGGCGACATGTCTCGAAAACGTGAATCCCGGCAATGCTCCGTTCGGCCCGCCGGTAAAGTGTCAGCAAAAACGAAATTGAGCTTATCTGTAAATGCATCGGCGGGAGTTCGTCCAGACTGAAGACGTCCTGTGCTCGCCGGCGACTTGATGCAATCGTGCAGTCGTCAAATTAGCGACATTCGAAAAACTTCCCAGATAACTACTACGAAAACCCCAAACGAAAGCCACAGAAGAGCTGAAAACCCGAAAAAGAAAAAAAACAAAACAGAACCTCGGGAGCCTGTAGCCGTGCGCATTTTTTGTCTTCCTGCCACAGAACCCACCAGAGATCTGTCACAGGCCTAAAGATCGGAAAAAAAAGAGATCCAAAAAAATAAAAAATAAAAAAAAAGGAGAAAAAACAAAGCTTGGTCCACGATCATTGAGTCCGTTTCTACGTGATTTATTTGCTGCCTCAATTGAATTGTTTTGGAGTGGACCCAACTTCAACTGGGATCCTCGGATGGTGACTGCGACTGCGACTGGGACTCTTCAAGAGGAGCACCTACTTTCGCATAGTCAATCAGCAATGCGATTTCTATGACTTGATTGACATTTCATGAGCCGACCACGGACATCCATTTGCCGCGGTCGCCGCCGTCGCTGGGTAAAAAAAATAAAATAAATCCAATAAAAAAAAGACGCCGAGAACAATGGATGTGGCAGACAAAGAAGTGGAGAGCGTCAAAGTCATTGACGATCATCCCGACTGATGATCCGCTGACAATTCCCAAAACGACAAACTCAGGCGCCATGTTAACCACCAAGAAGTCCGGCAGACAATCGCCTCGCCTGGCTGACGAAGATGGATTCCCGATTCCCGATTCTTCATTCTCGATTCTTGATTTCTGATTCCTGACTCTTCATTCCTGATTGTCTGGCTTCCGAATGACCATTGTTCCTCTGGCGATCTCAAATGATTACAATCGAAGGCGAAGGCGCAAGAGAAGGCCAGGCGATTGCGAACGCTTTGCATTTTATTAAACACGATCCTTTTGATTATTACGCCCCGTTTTGATGGCCCCGGAGTCGATCTGCGATATCGGTTTGATGGAGGTCATTGCTGCTTTATTTGGACATGCAACTTGTCACGTTTAATGGCATGAACCCGCCGAATAGCGTGTGTGCGATTATCTCTACACTCGGAAAATAAATCAAGAATAACGCAGGAATGGTATTATTTACCAATGCACTTGGAAAATGAACTTAGGATGTGGTTTTTAAAAAAAGATAAAAAATAAATATGATTTGTAAAAAGTTCTTATGAATGAATAAGTTTTTGCCAGTATTTAAACCAGTTAAAATATTTGCATCCCACATGAAATGTTTTTAATATAGGATACTGATCTCTAAGAATTAAAATTTAAAATCTTTTGTTAAAATATCTAAAAAAGACATTAAAAAAGATAGATATTAAATTCATTTTATTTGGGGTTAATAGAATCTCTGAACACCTTTTTCTTTTTATTAGGGTTCCCAAGTTTATGATTTATTCAAGACATTTTTCATAAGGAAATTTCCTTAGGATTGGGTTCTTAACATAGATTAAAAATTTATATGATTTTTAAAAATATCTTATGGATAAAATAGTTTATGGCAAATGTATGTAACTGTTTTTAAACCAGTTAAAATAATTGTATTCAGGTAAAGAGTTATTTGATAAAGATAAAAGATTTCTTAAAAACGAACTTTTTAATGTTATGTTAAAATCTCTAAAAAAGAAAGAGCATTTTCTATTGCGAGATCTAAAATGTGGTTTATTTTGGGTTAATGAAACCTCTAAACCCCCTTTGGCTGGTCCATTACGGTTCTAAAGTTTATGATTTTTTCAACATATTTCTCTTAGGAAGGTTTTGTCATTAAATTTTCCTCGAAGTGCACCAATATCGGCGAGTGTTCGGGCAACGGCAAAGCAATCAACGCCGATCCCAGCCAGGCAAACGTATGTATATTGATTAGCTTTCGCCTTGGGAGAATCCGTGTTCCTGTCGCAGGCAGTGCCACCGTTCCATGTACTAGCGCCAGCTACCGATTTCCGATTCCCAAATGGCGATCCCCATTCCTTTGGCCCATTCCCATTCGCAATCCCATTCCCAATCCGGATGCCTGTCAGCAGCAGAGGGCCCTGCAAATTTGTCAATACGTGTATGCCAGCGATGCGCGGAGGGCTCACCGGGTCATAAATTGTGCAAAATAAATATGAATAATACTGCGCCTGCTCCCGCTCCTGCTACGAAAATCGCCGGCGGCTGGGAAGACCTGGTACTCTGCGCGTACCCCACACATTGTTCCGTATACACCTCGCACAAAAGGAGGTGTTGCCTGGTTGTTATGAGTTTTTAAATCCGACTAAGCCCATTCGCCAACATTTATTCGAATTTAATCGATTTTTCAAATTGACTCCGCACTCGCCGGTCGCCGTGTAGTGTAAACCCAGTACAGAAATCGCTGACCGCCCATCGGTCCGCCCATATTGGTTTTGCTTGTTTGTTTATTTTTTTATATACTTCTGGGAGATAAAAAATAAACAATTATTTATTGCCCCTATCCTTTCAACGGCCCTGTTTTCTGCAGAGGGTCCACCATAGGCCACTTTAGGCCTATTCTCCGGCGACTGTGGTTAAAAAAGTAATTAATTCGCTGGGCTGGAACGCGTCAAATGAATTGAAAAAGTACAAATGATTGGTAATTATCGAGGGGATCGTTAAATAAAGTTATATTTCTCACGTCGTAATGAGCTGAAACTGTTTAAGAACCACTAAAACTAGGCTGTAATTACATTGCGAATTTGTAACGTACTTATGTGGGACTTAATGCGTTGGATTATTGTTCAAGTTAAGATCATCCGATACGTTCACTAAAACTATCCTTTTGTAATAATACATTATAATTTACGGTGTAAGATGTAGTATTATTAGAAACTAATTATACTTTTAGGTATTAAGTATATTAATACCCGCACAAAAAAATGCATCAGGTAGCTTACACTCAAATCAAGAATTTTTGTTCTCGAAGTATAAGCAAGTATATAAAATCTCACTTTGAGTAACTAATTATACTATCTATCCACCTTCAGGTATTAAGTATCCTACCTTCTTATACAAAAATTTAAATACAATACCTGCACAGAAAAAGTTTATCAAATAGCTTATACTGAAATCAAGAATTTTTATTCTCAAATTATAAAAAATATATAAATTTTCACTTTCAGTGCCGAAAATGTTCAGTGAAAATGTTATCCTCTTTACAGATCATTTTTTCTCAAAAAAAAAGGAAAAAGCTATGATACTCAAATATAAGAATACTCAACTTGGATTCTTTTCAAAAATCAGTACATCTTCAAATTAAGAATATAAATACTCAACTTGAGAACGTAATTTTACTTGATCAATTCTCTCTAAGTATCAACATAGGCCTTAATTTATTGGAATTTGACAGGCTCATCCACTTTTGTGGCCCATTTAAAGGGCTAGCACATCCTCCATTCAACGAATTATATAATAGTTTGAAACAATTGAAGTGGGGCTTATGCGTGGGCTCACTCCAGAGGATGCCGAATGGAACAGGGACTTGTGCATAATTAATGAGGGAACCCAGGCAGGTGTGCTGGATGCGTGGGATGACAACCGTTCCTGTCAAACATGATGACAAAAGATTACATTTCGCAACTTGCGGCAGTTGCTGCCGACCCAAGATTTCCGATGTTAGAATGGCAGCCAGGCAACATGCTTAAAAATTTACATAAAACTTCTGATAATAGTTTTCCCCGCGCCCTGTGGGATTCGGTCTTCCATGGGTCCTGGGTTCCTTCATCTCCCTCCTTTAAAACTTCTCTGGGTTCGCACGTTACCTACAATCCTTGGACTGATGCTGCGATAGCGACATCATAAATTACGAAACTAAACTTTGTGCGAACGGGACGAATGCAGATGGAGCTGCTGATGATGAGGACGATGGGATTGGAGCTCTGGGTCTCGCAACTTCGGGGACTTTGGGTTGCAGATGGGGTCTGAAATAAAAAAAAAAGACATGCAGCGGGTCGCGATCGCGCAGACGGAGAAACCATCTTCTCCGCCAAAGAGAAACCTCTGCAAAAGAGCTGTGGTACATTTTTGGGCTGAGTGCAATTGCTTGTCAAACAGAAAAAGGTTACGCTGCCCAAAAAGCCGAAAAATATAAATAAAATCGAAAAGGCAAAACTTCTGGACAACTATGCAAAGAACTTGGTTCGGCAAATGGGCGCTGAAATAATCGACCATCAATTAACACAAGTATACGGAGTTCGCTTTAGAGAATTTATTCATAAATAATGATCGATGCACCAAGAACATGATTTTTTAAAATAATATGGAAATTTTTTTGTTTTTAAACTATGAACTGAAAATGATTTTTGTAATTTTTTTATATGTTAGAGTGAAAAGGTATATTGTGTTTGTCGAAAAGTATTTAATAGGGAGAAGGAACCTTTTTCGACCTTATAAAGTGTAGATATTCTTGATCAGGGTCACTATCTGTCCGTATGAACGCTGAGATCTCGGAAACTATAAAAGCGAACACCGACAATCGCCTCAAGGAACTTTAAAAAATCCTGGTGCCCAAGTCCTAACAGATTTTATAAAAGTGTAAACCAAATTTTATTTGGTTTGATAATCCCAACCAAAATGTAGAATACATTTTTTATATCAGACCACGTATGAGCAAATAATGCACTTTCCGCTAGATGGCGCCATTTTAAGCTACTGATTTCATCGCACACTCATTTAGCTAAGAAACGGGTATTTGATAGTCGCCTATAGACTTTTTTCTTGTTTAGTTTTCACTTTTTCACTCAATTCTAAAAACTTAAAAAACATATATGCATTTTTTACACCATTTTTTAATCACCTATATTTATATATATCAAAATATTGATAGATATTTTATATTATTTTGGTTTTTATAACCTTAAGTTAGATTGTTTAATTAAGCAAGTTTCAGTTTCTTAGTTTAATATAATCACTAGCGCTGGCGTTAATCTCGGTTGCTTCATTTAAGCATTCGCCAATTACTCAATGGCCGCTTATCGAGAATTCAATAATTAATTAGCAAAATTAACAAACGATTACGGAGTCGTGGACGGGACCCGCTGCCAGCACGATTCGCAAAAGGAGCAAAGGAGCTCGGCCGCGAATAACAAAATTCTGTTAGTCACGCATGCTAATCTTCGTGTTGTCTCAAAAACTGGCAACTGGCAACCAGCAGCCACAAGTTGGCAGCACAAGTTGCAGCAACCTCAGCAGCAGCAGCAACCTTAAAATCGGCGGCGGAAACGACAAGGCCAAAATAAGAAGAAGAAGAAGAGGCCGTCGACGGTGGTGGCCGCGACTTGGTCATGAGTTCGGTGGTTCGCTGGATCGGTGGTGCTCCGGTGGCTCAGGCCACTCTGGTGGCTCCTGCGTTGCCCCGCTATCGATACTGCATTGTTAGGGCCCGAAACAAATGATTATTGTGGGGCCTATTTAAGGGTAATCGTGTCGTCTGAGCAGGAGCCCAAAGTCTGATGCCTCGTGAGCCTGTGTTGGGTCTGTGTCCTGGTGGGTCCCCCAATCCCCACAGTCCCAATTGCAGCTAAGGCTTACTATATGCCTAGAATAATTAAGGACGGTGCCACGTTTTTGGGTTAATTATGCTTGCGGCCTAGGCTCTGTGACACACTGAGGGAAAATCAAGATTATAATGGTTCTTTAATAATATTGAAAACTAAAATATTCAATCTGCACCGAACACTGTTAGATAATATAGAACTATACAATCTTTAAAAAGTAATTAATAAATGAAGTTATTATAAAATTGAATTTGTTTTTTAATAAATATTTATTAGGTTCAATATTCCTAATTATATAGGTACTTATTATCCAATTATTTTGTTATCTATATCTAATTGATATATGACATATCAAGATAGAATTGATACTGAATTTTTTTGGGCTTAAAAAGGAATATCCTATAATAAGGCTCAGTATACAACCTTCACCCAAAAAAAATTCAATACGAAACGTAGGTCAATTTTACATTATTTAAGATTAATTTTAACTTGATATGGGCCCATGTAAAATTGATATGGTCGAAATGTAAACATCATGTTCGAAGTACGTCAGTTCGAATTTCGAATATGTCTTTCTCGTTTCAACTCACATTATTTTGCTCTCCTTATGGCTTATTGCTCTCTTTTTCGAAGTAAGAGAGTCTCCGAGAGAGAAAATTCGGCAAAATGACATTACTTAATGTCAATTTGATGAGTATTTCATGTAAAAACGATGTGGGTATGAATTACCTGACATTTACATGGCCATATCGAATTTACGGGAACACGCTTTTTTTGTGTGTACCCAAAAAATCGTCCAAAACAAAAAATTTCAAATGAAATTTTTTTCATTCTTCAGGTTTTTTTCATATGAATTTTTGTGTTTTAGACGACTTTTTGTTGGGTTGAATACCAGCCGTAAGCAATATAAAAAGGTTTAAGTTCCTTATCAAATAATTTTTTAATGTTAAAATAATATTATCAAAAGGAATAAACTCTTTAAAAAATATTTATTTAATGTTTCAAAATGTGGACTTTATTTTAACTCCATTCTTTGTTCACCTTTAATGAAATAAATGCCTTGGAAACCTTTTCCCTTTCACGATAACACATTCTTGCAGACGCCACTTTTTGTTTCCCGTGCATTCCATGTTCAGTGGCTCAAATTAAATACGCCATTTAATAAATATGGTGGCCATTATCGGATAAGCTTCTGGATCTTTTACTTAAACATGTCACTTCGCATTAATCTGGACTCGGAGGCCTGTGTGCTGGCAATCTGGCAACAGGTAAAGGCAAAGCTGAAAATGCCGCCGAGAGTTGAGAGCCAGAAGACGAATCCAGTCTTCTTTGGGGGCCACACGCAGCGCCCGATGTTGTGATGTGATGTTCGCATGCGCAACGCCAGTGGCTCCGCTCCGTCAGCCAAATGACCTGACGGACGGGACTGGAGTGGCTCACCTCGAGCCGAAAACCTGGGATCTCAGATCTGGAGACCGAGGTCTGGGGTCTGCCACAGAATCGAGATTATCATAAATAATGTGGAGTAACAGTTCCACGCGCTACGGCCTAGGATGGCCGGCCATGCCCATTTGTTGCACGTTCCGCGAGCCGTTTCTTTTCGATTTCCCAGAAAGGATGAGATGAGGTCACTGTGGCCCGCTCACTCTTAATGACGTCTAATTTGTCATCGTTGAGGAACTAATTTTTTAGCCCGCTGATATAAGCCCAATAGAGCGCTACCTGTCTTGAACACGAACCTCGAACCTCGAGATTTCTGCGTAAGTTACGAAACCGAAACTCAGGGTCCGCTGTGGGACCCTTGAGATGGGTTTTGGGTTTTGGGCATGGGTATGGGGGTTGGTTTTCTGTACTGCTGCTGATGGAGACGCTTGTGAGAAGCGGAATTTACATACCCATAGTTCGTGGAATAATAAGTATTTCCATTTAGTGGCTTAAAAGGAAACCCAAAACCAAAACCAAAAACCCGCGATAAGATAAAGCTGTTTTTGCTTAAACAAAATTTTCCCTGTAAATCCAAAAAGCCTATGGGTAAGGGGAAAAAAATTAAAATGCGGCGTGAAATCTATCTGGTGTCTGTAATTTGACAATTTATTTTATGATGCAGTCGGTAACAGGGCCTAATTTACATATTCGGGTACAAAATGAAAACATTAAGTTTTTAATGCGCATTTATCTGTTGCAGATTTCTGGGAAGGTTTGTGGGGATTTAATGGTTATTAAAAATGATGTCGAAAAGGTTTTTAAGAAGATTTTCTCAAGTAAATAAAGTTTAAAATATTGCTGGATATCAATGGGAAATGAAAAGGTGTTAAACCATTTTTAAAATAATATTGATAGCAATATTGATTGAATATTCAATAAGTATTCCAAAACAACTAGACGAATGCGAAACAACGTAAACTATTAGTCTTAAAATTAATAATATTTATTTATGTACAATTTGTTTAAATATTTATTTTTTGAGTATTTATATCATTTAATGATATTTTTATAGAATGCTGAGATGTCGGAAACTAGAAAAGTTAGAAAGTTGAAATTCACCATGCAGATTCTTTGGGTTCCCACGCAGTCCATATTTATTTCACCCGAGGGCTTTAAGGACCTCAAAAACATTCCGGTGCTTACATCTTTACAGATATTGCAAAAGTGTAAATTAAGTTTGGTTTACTTTAGTAATACCTACATAAATGTAGAAGAAATTTTAAAATCGGTCTACTCATTAAAAAGTTATGAGCATTTAATTGTCCTACAGATGGCTGTACTTTCAAGCAACTGCTTGCTTTGCCCTGCTTGCGACTGCTTTCTTTAAATGAGTATCCCTTGTTTATTTTACAGAATACCTAAATTAACTATCCTTACATCAATGAAAACCTCACTTTCTATGTAATCTTTAAAGCACAAGTGCACCTCTATTTTAGAGCCCTACTATCGACGTGTTCTCGATAGGGAAAAACAAGATAGACCCCTCCACAAATCGGCTAAACGACGGGTGTAATGGTGGCAGGAGGAGGCAGGAGGCGCATGTTCTACCGATTAACATATCCGGCGCTTATACCTGTGTACATTTCTGCCTGTACGATTGTACATAGCCACAAACATTCAGTTTTGTTTAATGTTTAATGTTCTGCGTTTTTTTTTGTTCGCTTTGGTTTCATTTCGGTTTTTGCGGCTGCCTAGCGCCATCTGATTGTCTGGCTGCATGTTCACCGGCCATATTAATAATTTTGAGGCGTTTTTTGATTTAGGGAGCATTTAAAGCGTGAACGACTGCATCAATAATTTCGCTTGCAATTTTATTGTGCATAAATTTCATTAATTTATAATTTTGGCCGTCGCTGGCTGCGGCTAACATCCGACCCGCTGATCTCGGTTCCCTGTTTGCTGTTGGTTGTTGGCGGTTGGCTGTTGGCTCTTCGCTGCCTGGTGCCTTCTTACTTTGCCTCCGCGGAGCATGTTGCGCCAATGTGTTGCCGCGGTCCGTCGACTGGGGCATAAATTATTTTCCGTAGTTTTGGCAGGCGCCCGATGACCGCGCGCTGCGTAGATTTCGCGATTCGCGATTGCGCATGAGGTGAGGGTTATTCATTTGCCTGCGTAGTCGACTCCAGCTCCCCGAGTCCCGTCTCCGTCCTTGCCCCCATCTCCAGGGACTGCTCCTCTTCGGCGCGAATCTCTGACCGCCTGTGCCGAAACCTAAGCACTTTAAAAAATATATGGAGACCTTAATATTAAACTAAGAGTATCAGAATGATAAGTTCTTTTTATTCTTATCTAAAATTATTTTTTTTCGAATTTTTTTTGCAAAACCAGACCCTTACTAGACTTTTTCCACTAGAGAACTGTATAAAAATTAATTGATAAATAAATGTATTTTAAATCCTTAAGATAAAAGTATGAAAACAAAGGCCTTCCATGTTTAGCTTTTTAAATGTATATTTTATATGTTTTAATATCTCATTGGATGTTAATAAAAATATATTTTTAACATCTAAAAAAAGGAAAATTTTAAATTCATAAACAACTTTAAGATAATAGTAAAATGGATAAAAAGGTTGATTTTCATTTGTTTTAATCACAATATAAATATAAACCATTTAAATCTAATAGGAAAAATGTATGATGTCATTGATAGAAGGTTATCATAAGAAAACAAATGCTTTCCAATTTTAGCTCTTTAAAATAATATTTCTGAAGTTATAATATCTTATAATATTTATTTAAAACATATATTAAAATATATGATATATAAAATTCTATTCTAAAATTTTTGTAAAAAATTGTTAAAAGTTTTTTGAATAGTTGAATCTTATACTGATGAATCATCAGTGTTATTCTACGACATTTATAGTTTACATCTATGATGTTACTTCTAATATTCTAAATCAACCCAAAGATTAAAGAATATTTTCTCGCAGTGCAAAACACATTGCTGATTTGGACTGTAGGAGTATCTGCGGTTGTTGCCGGCGTTGTCGGTTGCTGGGGAGCTGGGGAGCTGCAGGCTTCATTGAGGAACTCGCGATTATGCTCGGACTTATGCTGGTTGTGCGAGTGTTTGCATTTGGCCGGATCAGAACCGAGCGAGCGAGTCCTGCAACTGGGCCCGGCATGTCGCCTGCAAATGTCTTCGGTTTCTGGCCGCGCAGTTAATTATAAACGCTTGGACATTTTCGCTTGACTTCGCATTGCCTTGCCTGGCATCGGTTTGTTTTCATTTCCAGATGCAGATTACATTATGATTTATGCAAAATAGTAAATGCGTCTGATGGCAACATGCGCCAGCTGCCAGGCACGAAATCTCTGTTGGCCAACTCCTCATTGGGCCGTGTTCGGCGAGTGCAGCCATCGCGCTGATCATCGGAATCGCAATCGGAATTAGAAGGCCCTAACTTGAATCGCCGAACCAATTGGCAGAAAGTGAGGGAGGGGTATGAGACTCCACTCCGAATGGGAGTATTTAGCATCCCGCGATTTTATTCGAGCCCATTTGAGGCCAATCGTAAAGCAGCGTCTGCTGGCCGCCAATAAATCAGGAGCGCCATGAAGCGGCCTCGTAAAAGTGCTTAAATTAATCATCCCGAATGTGTGTCTCGGGTTTACGATCCACGGAGCCACGGGGCGCCCCCCAGAGTCGCAACAGGTTGCCCCCGCTAAGCGCCATCCATCCCGATCATAGGCACCATAAACTTAACTTTAACTGCCCCGGATTGCTGGCATTTTGCATAACGAGACGTGCATGTCCGGTTGCCAATATCTGTATCTGCATCTGCATCTCCAACTCTATCTTGTATCTGTGCATCTCTGCATCATCGGGCTGTCGTCGCCGGGAAAGTACCAATACAATACAGTGGAATGCCTGAGAAAATGGTCAGCGCTTTATTAAATACTCACTTTGATTTACTGGGCCGGGCGATGGAAAATTGCGCCTGAAATTGCATTGTTATTACATGTTTGGGTCAGTGCAAATTAAATTCCATATTCCATATTCCTTATTCCTTATAGAAAAGCAATCTCCCGTGGCCGGCGTCGAGTGTATTTATTTTACAAAGATCGCGTACGTGACAAGGGGCTGTGGGTTCTGTGCGGGACAAGATGTTTAACAGCGAAAATGTGGTGCAAGTTTCCTGAAAGAGTCGAAAGGAAGGGTTCTCTGGCCTCAATGGATAGGGGCTCCCCGAATGCACTCAGAATCGCTATTAAATTAGTTTAGTGGCATTTAACTTAATCGCCTACAAGGGAGTTAAAATTTTCCAACACAGTCTGTCTGCTCCTCTGCGCTCTCTTTCTCGGTTTCTTGCCGGGTTTTGCAGGGCTTGAGTTGGCCAAAAATTGGGCGGACGTGATTCGATTTTAAAGAAGCTCCCTGGCCTGATGGCAACAAGTGCTTTCGCCTTAATGTCTTTGAATAGGCCACTACTCCGCCGTTGGCCCTTTGGGCAAACTGCATTAAGGCCTAACTGCTCGCATCATCGCCCGATTCGATCCGAACCGCTGGCCAAATTGAGTTGTGCATCAAAAAAGCGACGGATCCCCGGGGAAAATGCAACTGCATCGTGATGTCATCAGCGCTGTGATAGGGTTCTCTTACTCCTACTCCCTGATTCTCCCATATCCTCTGGCTGCCGATATTCCCGATGCGTATGCTTAGTCCATATTCTTTGCATAAATCTCACCGATGTCCCCGGATGGACGGGGCTTGTAATTAAATTGCGACACGGGGCAGCTAATGGCGCCACAACATAGATTCGCTGGCCAACAGGCAGCCGGCATATGCATACAGACATGCACTCAGAAAAATTAAGAGTTAAAATGCTGATCACTGAGGAACGTTTTTAATTTAGGCTTTAAAAAGGTTTTATACTTTAAATTTCATTTTTTTTTAATAGGCCTAAGTAGCCACCATCTTTATTACAAAAATGGTTCTAATTTTCATGTTGTATGGTATCTAAAAAAAATCACGAACTTTCAATATGTTTCATTGGCTAAGAGAACCTATAAGGAGCTTATTCCTTAATATTGATAGAGGGAATTTAAAAAGAGATTATTATAAAAACCATTTTTGATTTAAAATGAATGAAAACCAAAGTGTTTAACATTTATGCTAATTTTAGATAGAATTATAAAGTTTTATTTCTACCTTAACACAACAATTTTGTAGAGTTTAAGAAATTAAATTATATTAAGAGATTGTAATAGATCAAATACCATTTTTAGACTGGTTAATAAGGGTTCTTGATCGATGATAAATGACTTTTTTTAATTGAAATGCGGCATATAGTTATCAATAATAACTTATCATAACTTAGATAATATTCATTGAAATCATCTTCAGGAACACATTATTTATTATTTTAGGTGTTAAAATACAAATTATTTTGACCTTCGAAAGCAGACTTTAAACACTCATGATTTGAGGGTTCTGAATTTTTTTTTAAAACTGCTTATAGTAGTACATTTTTTTTATCAGTGCACCACCCAAAACCTCGGCAAGTGGAGATGCTCATGACAAAGCGGCGGGGACACGACCTCAGCGTACAGGGCACGTTTCTCAATGAAATTCCAGACCGCTCTCGTCGACTGTTTCTGTGTGTTCCAGTCCAGCGTTGTCTGCCCGGTCATCAAATATCGGGCTGGGGGCCCAAGTCTCAGGCGAAGTCGGAGCTGGAGTTGGAAAGTCGAAGTTGGAGCCACAAAAAGCACTGCGCTACTTGGGCGGCGGCGACACGAAATGAGCGAAATGCAGTAGCCACTGCGGTTAATTAATTCTGCATGAAATTTAAGGTTTTTTGCGGCTACCCAGCCATAGTGCATATATGGCGAGTCATTGTCGCCGATCAGACGATGGCCAGGATGTTGGCCACGTTGCTGCACGTACTGTTGTCTGTGGATCTGGCTTCCCAGCTCCCAACTCCAGCTCCTGTTTGTGTCCCCCAGTGCTTGCTAATCAGCCGCACCTCATCAGTCTGGCAAATCAAGTCATTAAGTTAACCGAGTGCCAAATGGAGCAAATAATGCTGCGGCCTCTCGTAGCTCCGATGCGCGTCTTGGGGGTTCGCCAGTGGGGCAGTAAAAAATCTCTCAATTAGTCAAACAATTAAATCAGCTATCGATCCGAACTTGAACTGATTCCATACGGGCATTACGTATTTAATTATTTTCCTCATTTCACAGGCTTTTCTGTTGGGTGAAAAAAATGAGATCAGTTGCCTTACTGGCATCACATCTTAATTGTCCCTTTGACTTTTACAGAACTCAAAAAGGGGAATATATACTCTATTATAAACATCTCTTAATAAAGTTTTCTGATATATATAATATATTTCTTTTTTTTTTTGTATTTTGTCTTGATATAAATCTTTTATAAAATCGAAATGGTGAAAAATCTATAGTAAATAATGAAAAAAAAGTTTTTAAAGTGGTCCTATCTCCAATATTAATTTATTTATTATATTTTGTCTCTGTTTATTTATTTTAAAACATTTTAAAAAACATGATGTTAATGTATATTTTATCTTTTTATTTTCAGTGTCCCGCTACGGTAAGTTTGAGACCATTTTAAAAACACTTCTTCGAATGTTTTATCCATACTTCTTGGTACTTTTTAACCACCACTCAGAATGCAATAATACCGTCTACCAATTTAATGCAAATGATTGCACATACAAACCGTTTTCACGTTATAAAACAAAACCATTGACACGTTACTTTTTCAACCATTTTTTCGATAGTCAAGGACTCTTAGTTGGCCTGAAATAAACCTGTTTTAAGCGAAATTCATTATCAGCAGAAACCTTTTTTTACCACAAGGGTGTGCTCTCATTGCCACTTAATGCAAGGGTATATTTTGCAATTATCTTTCCTTTTTCGTGTAAATGCAACATGGTTACCCCAAAATGTTTACTCGCGAAATATGCATAAATTTTAAAATAGAGTGGAGATAAAATTTTAATAAGTATCTTTAAAACGAAAAATGTAGGCTCAAGATTAGGTTATATTATTAAGTAAAATATAAAAACAAGAGAGAACGAGTGCATCGACTATTATATACCCGTTACTCAGCTGAAGCAAGCAGTCGCAAGCAGGGCAAACCAAGTAGTCGCATGAAAATGGATGTTATCTACCGGACAATTCATTATTTGATCATAACTTTTAAATAAGTGATACGATTTAAAAATTTTCTGTTACATTTTAGTAGGTATTACCAAAGCTTACTAAACTGCATTTACACTTTTGTTAGGATTTGGACGCCACATTCGAATAAAAGAAACTTGCGCTGAGTAGGAACCCCAAGAATCCGTGGGGGAATTTTAACTTTCTAGCTTTTGTAGATAGACAGACCGACTGACGGACATTTCTGACGAATACAAAATATACTCCTTTAATCTACGAGTAACGGAGGACTAGGCACTTAGAAAGAAATCTGTGCGGCGGATGACTTCAAAAAAATGTACTAAATAAGCACTACAATGTAGTCGTTTGTGTTAACATTTAGATATTATTGTACACGCGTGTCTGATATGTTGTTAATAGGTCTTGTGTGTCGGACAATATAAATGCACGAGCTGTTAAATGTCGCCAATGGCAAGGATGTGAACACAATAAATGCATAAAAAAAACGGAAAAAACAATAATTTAGCTTAACAACTTAATAACAAAACAGCACTCGGCTGCCGATCACCTGTTCGCTCCGCCAGGCGACGAGGATCGTCATTCTTTTGGCAGGAACGAACCCTCATCGCCGCGACTACTGTGCGGCTGACTGGCTGATAAAAAAATAAATAAAAGTGAAAAAAGTAAGCAACCTAAGCCCGGTCGCAGTTATGAGTTTCCACCTGTTCGCGAATTTATTGATTGCCACATTGACAAATGAGCCACCCTGCTGTTATAAAACCAATTAAAGGAAGGGTCCGTTTGCATGCCCGGCTCACTGGGATATTACGAATAAATTAGGTCTGGTGAGAATTAATTGGACAGTCCGGCCACCGGACACTCGGTGTGATATATAAATCATGGCAGCTATGCGGCAATAACACGATTATCCAACCTCGAATTAATTTGGCTTAGCGAACGAAAGTGCGTCCGCAGCGCTCGAAATGCGTCAGAATTTTGATTACACTGAGAAGAAATCATTTTGAATATCTTGAGAAACATTAAAACAATTTATAAAGACATTAAACTTTAAAATTTTATTTTATTCAAAACAAGAAAATTAAATTGCTCCAAATTAAAAATTCTATAATCCAATACTTACCCTTAACCCATAAAATAATTTGGAAAAATTGGAAACATATTCCATATGGCGCTAGAACTATTTCGATTATTTTAAAATTATTAAACTTTAAATATATAGGATCCTTTATGGGTTAAGATAATATTAATTCAAGTTTAGGTACACCCAAAATAAAAGTTGATATAAAATGATGATCGATTTGAGATTATCCTACTTTAATTTCGACATGATAATTTACATTTTAATCTAATATGTTCGAAAAAAAATTTTTTTCTAGTTCTTTCTCCTATTACTTTAAGTCGCCTTATCGCATCTTTCTCTCTTTTCAAAGTCAGAGAATCTCAAAAAGGGAAAAATAGAAAAAATTAGATTTTTTAATATCGATTTCGCCAGTATTACATGGTAAGAACGATATGTGTATAAATACCAGAAGTTTACCATGCTCAAATCGATGTTTTTATTTTGTGTTTATCCTTTTTATAGCAACATGACAATTTTAAGACAGAGGAACTACATTTTTTTTGATAGTGATTAGAATTTTTCTTAGTGCTTTCTTTTCGCTGAGTGTACTAATTAGAGACACTCTCGGAGATGCCAATAAGTAGTCCCGGCGGCAGCGGCAGTCGCCAGGAAAGAGCACCTGCCAAAGCGGTCGACGCATCATTAATAATTCCGAGGGAGCGGCTAAGTCAGCCGCACGCATAATAACCACGATTAAAGCAAACAAGGCTCATTGTCGGTTAAATGACAAGTTTTGACAACTTGTGAAACGACAAGTGGCCGGCGATCGGCCCACGGACCAGTGACCACTGGCCAGGGACCCAAAAGACCAGGGACAGGGAGTACGGGAGTGGACGAGGGTCTCGCGGCAGCGACCCAGTTAAATTAATAATCCGCATAATTGGAGAACTTAACTTGCGAGCGAAAGAGAAAGGACATGGTGACGACAAAAAGAGCGTTATTTGCTTTGCGCTTAATATATCATTTAGATTGTTTGCCGCAGATAAAAACGCTGTGAAGACTTTGGCTGTCATTATTATTGTTGTTTTATTTTATCGTGCCGGGTGATTATTGCTGTTTCCTTGTAAAGATTGTTGGCTATTCTATTCGGAATGGCGTGGCAATTAGACCTAGTTGTCGATTTGGTCAGCTGGTATATTGATTTAGAGGCCCCATTACTTATTTTTTGTCATGTGTGTATCATGACCACTGGCATAAATAGAAAATAATTGTTTCTGTTTCACAATTATGCCCCGAAAGATTGCTGGATTGTTTTGGTTCTCTGTTCACTCTGGGAACGCGCACACCTTTCGACTATGATAGCCTGGGTAGATAGTATAAATGGAGTCTTAAATGGCCTGGGGTCAAATTATATTCCTTGCTGATTAAAATCATTCAATAGGCCAACCGATTTTGATATAGTAATTTATTTCATGCAGGTATTTAAGGTATGAAGATTTTCTAGGTATTACTATTTTCGATAAACTAAAACTAAAACACAATTTATTTTTGCAAGTTAATGTATTCAAGATATATTTTAAATATTGTTGAATATATTTTCACCATTCATTAAATATCATATAATCAAATTATTATAAATCATTATAATTTTTAAATTAAAAATTATTATCATTAGGATTTTTATTTACTAAACATCAAATTATATTTCTTGCTGACTAAAATCATTCAATAGGCCCACTATTTTAAATATTGTAGTTTCTTTTATTTTAAGGTATAAAGATTTTCAGGGTATTATTATTTTCTTTGATAATCTAAAACTAGTAATCCAAAGATTAGCTTTTAGTAAATTTAAATTTATTTTTAAAAAATAAAGACCAAGATAAGTGTTAAATATTTTTCAATAGTTGGTTGAGAAATTATATCTTTATAAAAAATATAGAATTATATACTTTAACATATAATTCATAAAAGTATTATTGTTCTTAGGTATAGATAGGTATTATTTATTTTAAAAGTAAAAATTTTTCTTTATAATATCTACCCACTTTAAAAATATTATTCTACCACCCCAAGTACCACTTAACATATAATTTGAATTACTATTTCCATTCTAATGCTTTCTTTTTCGGTAATTTACAACCATGTACCGACGTTCGCCGATCGGAAACGCAAACAGGGCGTAAGTATGAACATGACCACTCTAATATTTAGCCAACTTGGAAAAACAAACACAAATTAAACTCGCATTAATGACCTGGTTGGCAGGCCAGTAGAAAACATGACTCTGTTAGTCATTATTTCGAGATTGTTGAGTTCTCGACCGTCGAAAATGGAGCGAGTGCACCTTTAATGATAAATTAATTTGCGAGTAATCTCCAGAGCAATGTGCTGGCTGCTGCCCACCGGTGATCGGCGACTCTGATCCAAGGCGCAATTACTGAAAAGAACAGGGAGTCTTAATTATAACCAGAGCAGCCATGTTAAACATGACAGTTTTCGTGTCCTGGCGATTCATCAAAATGACAGCTTCTGGGTTACAGCGGTCTCGTTTGCGGGGTCCGTCAAGCGGTTCCCATTCCCATTCCCGTCTTATCAGCGCAATATCGAATTTCGATCAAAACGCCTCCGAGCGACGGCACGTCGGAAAAGCAGGCGCTCGACTTTTGGCGCTAAACGAACATCCGCACATCGGAACCACAGGCACTCTACTTGATCGTAGTCCTCGGCCCGCATTGGCATTCCAGTTCGGCGACCCTCATTATCATACATAGTTGGCACCATTAGGGCTTTTGGGCCCAGCAGCAAGGACACTCGCTGGTATGACTGGCCGCAGTTACGTCGCAGGACGCGATATCCATCTGCCAGAAAAATGAACTGAAGGGTTGTAATTGCCGTTGAGGCTGCCTGGATGTGTTATTAACTTGTTAAGCGAAAATGGCACACATAATATGCACTTGCCGCTCTTATCCAAATCCTGCCAGAGGATCCACTCCGCTTTTTTTTTTTTCGTTGTTTGACGAAGTTTAATTTGTGTCTGCTCTTCTGAGTGGTTTTTGGCGCTTTATCTTGAGCCTAATTATTAATTATGCCTTCTGTTTTTATTTCACATGTTCATTGGATTATGGGAACTCAGTATGTAAGTATAAAAAGTCCTTATTCATATTTTTTGAAGTTGGTAGTAATTGAAATATATATAGAGAGAGATTTTCATACGATTGTTACACTCAAATTGAGAATTTGTATTCTCAAAGTAGATCTAAGAACACTTTCAACAATATTTTAAAAAATATTTATTCTTTTTCTTCAAAAAAGTGGAACAAATGGGTTATATTTTTACTTAATATAAGGTTTTTACAAACTCTGTACATTTTCAAAGTGAATTAATTAATTTTGATGAATTTTCTTTGTATAAGAATTAAGATTAATAATAGTGTTAAGGTATTGGATTTCAACCTATATTACGTAATTTTGATTTATAATGTATTATTTCTTGTGTTCAAAATGCCATCCTATTTTTGTAATCCGAAAACGATCTAAATAATTTAAAATTTTTTTTTGGTAAACACTAGTTATATAAGTAAACACAATCCAGTTTTGTAACAGCTTATATTTTCAGAAATATTTTATTGAAAAGTGAAAAAGCTGAGGTAGGAACAGATAAATTTCTATGATATATATGCAAATATCAAAAACACTTCACAAAATAAAATACCATTTATACCACCTTAAATAGTCGTCTCGAACACTTCCAGAACTTAATGCTGTGTGAAATATTCGCGACATCCTTTTATGATCATGAAGCAATAACGGATCAGCAACACGGTTAAATGTCGCACGACCTAGGTATCGGAATCCGTGCTCCTGGAATTTCTGGGCATTTGCGTTCTGTGCGCTGCAATGTGAGGCGATGAGACGCAGGAAGGATTCCACGACGAAACGGAACGGGACGGATCGGAGGACTGGAGGACTGGAGATCCGGAGGAGAGGCAAATCGCTCTGTTTGCTTGCGGTGTGCCAATACAATGCCACAGCTGAACGAGACACAAGAATTTATGGCATTTCACTTTCAAAGACACAAAATTCCTGTCCCTTGCCACCATTAATGGAATGGACAATAAATTTAAACGTGCAGACGGACAACGTGCCATATGTAAAAAGGCTCAGACACTGTAGCGGCCACTTCCCGAAATGGCTAAAATCGCTCCGGAGCTCGGAAACTGCGCGTGAGACGATTTGTAAGGCCGAAACCGGTCGCAGCCTTTCAGCATCTGCCAGCCAGGCCAGCTAACAAGGCGATAATCCACGGACAATGCCAACTTCGATGCGAATCTCGGCCCTTTTATAATTAAACGTATGGGGAGAAAGATGATGCTGGCTAGGGTATAAATTTGAAAATCTATTTATTGAGGATTAGAATAACTAAGCTAAAAATTGTAATTTTAAAAATGTAGAAAGGGTTATCTTTTTTAGGAAATCTTCTCATTTTTTAACGATGAACTTTCAAGCAAACAGATAAAAAGTACATTTTAAACTCTAAGAGCCATTACAAAAATTTTAAAAACAAATCATAACAAATATTAAAATATATAATGTATAAAATATAATAAAATTTATAAACAAGAGAATAAAATTATTTATTTAAATTTATAACCATCTTAAAAATGGAACTGATAGTAGAATTAGTACACACAAAAAAAAAACATGTTCCCATAAATTCGATATGGCCAATGTAAATGGCATGTAATTCATACCCACATCGTTTTTACATGAAATACTCACCAAATTTACTATATTAAGGTCATTTTGCCGAATTTTCTCTCTCGGAGACTCTCACTTCGAAAAAGAGCAATACGCCATATGAAGAGCAAAATGACGTGAGTTGAAACAAGAAAGACGGATTCGAAATTCGAACTGACGTACTTCGAACATGATGTTTACATTTCGACCATATCAATTGTACACGGGTTCATATCAAGTTAAAATTGATTTTAAAAAAATGTAAAATTGACCTACGTTTCGTATCGAATTTTTTTTTGTGTGTAGCATTTTTTTATAATAATGAGAAGTTTTCTTAATTACTTGGAAATATATCCCAATTTTATGTAACTTAATAGCAACAAAAACTCGAACCCAAGAACAACACTACTACAAACCAACAAATGAAGTACAAATCCCTTGATTGCTTTATTGTTTTCCCATTGCCAACTCAATTTTTGCCACCGCGTCGCATCTGTTGAGAATTTAATTCGCCTTATCTAATTTGAAAAAATGCGCTAATTGAATAGAGACGAGTCGCAGTATCAGTGTAACCAAATTATACCCACATTCCGCCGCTCACGCTGCCGTTCCCGCTCCCAGCTCCCAACTTGCAGCTCCCGGCCGTGATCATTGGTTTGGCGAAAGACAATGGACGAGATTAAATGCCAGGCTGGGCAGATTAAGATGCATCGACAGCAATAACTACGTCAGCGGCGGCAGCAGCAGGAGCTGGATGTGGAGTTGGATATTCTTAAACGGGAGACACGAAACAAATTTCCCTTGAAAAGAATTACATACCGATCGCCGGATCGGCCCAGACTATGGGAATTGACTGAAGCTCTGAAACTCTATTTGTTCGAACCGATCTTCGGCCGTTTTGCGATCTCCGCGTTTGTCGTCGCCGTCGTCGTCCAGAAAGTGACCGTCTTCATTGTCAACACATGGGAGATACGTTCGTGGGCTGCAGTGCGGCGGCAAACAATTCTATAGAAAATCAGACATGCACCGCCGATGAAAATGCACTGCTGGCGATCTGGCCAAGATCTGACCGCGATCCTCCAGCTCCAGTTCACCGCAGCTCGGTTCAGTTCCGTCCAGCAAACGGCTTATCGCAGCCCGGCGAATCGTTTTGCCATACTAAATTATTATGTTAACATGAAAATAATTGAGGCAACAGGCATTCGGCGGTGGCTGGCCAATTTATTTATATCGCTAAATCTCGGATACGGCAGCTGGGTCGAGTCCTCGTCCGCGTCTGCGTCCTCGGGTCTCGAGTTCGGCGGTCCAGAGGCCAATTGATGGCGGAACAAATAGTCCCAGAACTGGGGCATCTGCCAAAGCGATTGGGACACCGACTGCTAATCCAGCTACCGTTCCAGATAGCGTGCTTACAAATAATCCCTCAACAAATATCTGTGAAAATTACTATAGTAGATTTTATAAAAACAAAATAATGACATAATATATCATACATCATTCAAATTAATTACTTTGAACTGGGAATCTTATAAATAAAACAGCCTTATAATTCAAAAAAGTATTATTACTATTTTTATTTAAGGTCGTATTAGTTTTAAAAATATTAATTTCTTGTTAAATTTCATTAAAATCATTATAAATAACATTTTGTAATTAAAATATTATTATTACTGTCTAGAATACATTTAAAAATATTCCTTTCATGTTAAATGATAATTAATCATTATAAATATTATTTTTTTTAACTCCCAAAATAAATTTAAAAATGTATAATATTATGATGGTTAAATCACTACAGCATATTTTATAAAAACATAATAATGACATAATTTTAATAAAAAAAATTAATTTTAACCATAACCATAAAATTAAGTAAAGTAAATTAATTAAAACATTGTTTTTATTATTTTTATTTAAGGTCGTATTTGTTTTCGTCTTCTTCCTAAGTTCCAGAATAAATTTAAATATATTAATTTAATGATAATTATTATTGTAAATAGCATTTACTTTGTAAATAATCATTGTAAATAACATTTTTCTAAACTCCCAAAATAAATTTTAAAAAATATAATTTAATAATAATTATCATTTTATCCACGAATAAATATTTATGTTAATAAAACATTAGGTATTATTACTATATTTATTTAAGATCATTTTTTGTTTTATTTTTTTCTTTAAATTTCCATAAAGAATTATATAATTTTATGATAATAAGACATACTAATCCCATACTAATTCCTTTCAGACCGCCTTGCACTGGGCAGCAAAGCACGGCAACGAGGATGTGGTCAAACTAATTGCCGGCACCTATAAGGCAGATGTAAATGCCAGAACGGTAAGCGATTATCTCAAATGCCATCGTGTTAACTTGGAGATTTTAATATACCCTTTATTCCATGTGATCGCCTCCGCCAACTGTTGACGCTCTAGAACGGGGTGAGTGATATGTAAATCTATTGGGACACTTTTAATAATATACGAACCGACTTATTGGCTTGTCCCAGTCGCGCGTAAATGTGCGTCACATGTCACCGAGTCGCGCAACATAACCCTTTCCCGGGGGTTTTGGGCTGAAATTGAGCCAAGAGGCGGAGAGCCAGGCTGTGACAAATCATGACGAGCATATCCAATTGGGCCTCACCAGCCTGTCGCCTCCAATCCAAAATTCAACTCAATCCTTTCTATGCGCATTCAAGTTTACAAAATTTTAAATTGAACGGTGCTTTGTTCCTGGGAAATTAAATTCACTCGGTTGTATTAAAATGTCACATCCACATTTGAAACAAAGTGAATTGTCAATCACAGTCCGCAAGATTCGATACGGAGATGCTGGCAAAACACACCGCAAATGGCAAAACATGGTTTTATATGGACCACATGTAGAATTCACAGGGGAATGCAAAGCAATCATCAATGCGGTTTTCTGGAGCAATTGCTCTATTACTTTCTTAAAAAATTATAAAGTAAATACAGAAAAAAATAGTCAAATGATCAGATTGATATGTGCAGGTTAATTTTATATTTTCTTAAGATCAAGTTATATAACCATTATTTTATTTGAATTTTCATTATTTATTCAAATATAAATATAAAAAGAATTATAAATTTGGTATTTCAAAATAAAATAACGGATATTATAAAGTATCATATTGATAAGTTTGAATCATAGATTTCACATTAATCATATCAGCTTTTTATTGACATGAAATAAGGTAGAATTGACTTTATTATATATAGAATTTTTTTGTGTAAATTTTTAATTTATTTAATTGATTTATAAAGGCTAAAAAAAATTTAAATAATAAAAACTTACCTATATATGTTTTGTTTAGGGATACACACCACTTCATTTGGCCACCCAGTTTGGAAGAGATAATATATTTGAATTACTCTGGAATGTCTACAGTAAGTATTTGTTAATATTATATAATATAAAAAATATATATAAGTGCAATTTTTTATCTTTCGAACGCTATACTCAATATAATTTTAGGATTTCTTAACGTAATTATAATCTAATGAAGATGCTATGAATTTCATGCACTTTTGAAAGCATTCATAGCATATTAGTAATGGTCTAAAAACATTGTCCAAAGTAATATTATTTAAAGAAAACAAATAAAAATCTCTGAGACCCACTTTGATACCACGAATTTGAAATCGACTTTCTCGTACATTTTCAGAGGCCAACAGGGACATCATGGACTGGAGTGGCAACAAGCCCCTGGACTACAGTCGCCAGCGGTCCAGTGTGTCCGCCTCGACCTGCAGCAGTGAGTATGAAAAGTATTTCTTCAGCGCGGAGGTGAACAACAACTACCACCTGGGATTCATTGAGAGTAGTCAAATAACCGGCGGTACACTGGGCAGTGCACTAACTCGCGGCAAGAAGCGCGCTCAGAATCGGTTTGCCACCGTGAGCGGTGGCTCGGTCGGAGGCGGTGGAGCGGTGTCCCGGTCGCAGTCGATGATGGTCCATCGTCGGCCCAAGAAGTCGCCGGGGCAGCCGCTGTCGGGGATCTTTAAGCCCAGCACCGAGGACAGCGACCTGTTGCCCTGCGAAATGGAGGGACATCCGGTTCCCTTTCGCGGCGCCTCCACTCGCCGCAAAGAAAGCTTTCTCCGCAAGACCTTTCGAGCCACCGCGGGTGGCAGTCGTCGCCAGTCCACCAAAGATGTTGTTACTAACCCACCAGAGCATGGTTAATTGGTACACTCGCTTGTCTTATAACCCCTTCGCTGTATTTACCCTTTCTAAAGTGTGCTAATGTATATACTTGTAACGGTTTCCAAATATTTAGCTGGTGCTACGTTTAACTACCTATAACAAATTGTAAAAAAGTAAACTTTTCCAAAACACAACACATTTATAAATATTAAAAAAGCATGGCCTTATTATATTATATTTTTTACCAAGTTAACTTAATATAAGTAATCAAACTTTTATGTATATTCCTATAAATAATCGCATGTTTATTGGCACACCCGAATGCAATAAAATACTTACCCAATAAAAACTTATTATAAACAATAAATGTTTAAGTGTCTTAACCAACCTGGAAATGTCTTACCCAACTAAACTTGTAACAGATTTTTGCAAGAAATAATATAAACTCAGTTCATAAAGAGAATGCGCTTTCGGAAATAATAGTATTTACCCACGTTTGCAAACATTGTTGCCCATCATCAAAAACTTACTGAAAAGTAGAGTATACGAACCTTAAAATGAGCTAGTAATTAATATTAAATGGGAACCTCTATCTATTTTCAATTTTGCTGCATGCAGAGATTCAAGCGATGCGATTCAGCGGCGGACTCAACGGTACCTGGAGGCAGGTTGAGATTTAACGATCTTGAGTATTTCAAAACCATTAGTGTTGATTAAAGCCTTGTTCAATTTATTTTGCTCGTTTAACTTAAACTTTTAGTTGCAACCTTAGCTTCAATTTGTAACCTTTCGTATTTTTAGCCTGTAAATATATGCTTTTTGTACTCTGTTAGCCATACGTTTTTATTTTTGTTTAATTTTCGCAAGCATTTGAGTTGTATATCCCGTTTGCGTTGCTATTGGTAAGTTCTCTTTCTGTTTTATTAATGTTTACTCTTTTCGCCTGCATTGTTTTATATTGGTTTTTCAAAATCCGCTAACTTAAGGCAATTTATTAAGTTTCTGCACGTTCATTTGATATGACCTTTATAAGGTTTGAAATAATATTAATTAATTTTATTTCTTCTTTTGTTTCTTTTGCAGAAATCAAGGCTCGCAAAAAGCATGCAAGTAAGTATTAAACAAAATACTGAGCTTTAAAAAATTAATTATATAAATACCAAAAATGTTCTTAGGGGAAAAAAATAATGTAAAATAAAAAATCAATTTATACATTTTTTATATATATTGTTTATAATATTATAATTTTATTTATATTTTTTAATACTATATATTTATACCCGTTACTCGTAGAGTAAAAGGGTATATTAGATTCGTGCAAAAGTATGTAACAGGTAGAAGGAAGCGTTTCCGACCATATAAAGTATATATATTCTTGATCAGGATCACTAGCCGAGTCGATCTAGCCATGTCCGTCTGTCCGTCTGTCCGTCTGTCCGTCCGTCTGTCCGTCCGTCCGTCTGTATGAACGCTGAGATCTCGGAAACTATAAAAGCTAGAAGATTGAGATTTGGCATGCAGATTCTAGGGGTTAATACGCAGCGCAAGTTTTTCACGCCGATGTGCCACGCCCCCTCTAACGCCCACAAACCGCGAAAAACTGTGGCACCCGTCTGTATGAACGCTGAGATCTCGGAAACTATAAAAGCTAGAAGATTGAGATTTGGCATGCAGATTCTAGGGGTTAATACGCAGGCAAGTTTTTCTCGCCGATGTGCCACGCCTCCTCTAACGCCCACAAACCGCGAAAAACTGTGGCACCCACAGTTTTGAAGCTAGATTAACGGGAAAAGGAATGTGTATTCGTTTCTTCAATACATATTGATAGACCAAAGTGGGAAACCCCCCTCCCCCCTAACGCCCACAAACCGCTAAAAACCTTGGCACCCGTCTGTATGAACGCTGAGATTTCGGAAACTATAAAAGCTAGAAGATTGAGATTTGGCATGCAGATTGTAGGGGTTAATACGCAGCGCAAGTTTTTCACGCCGATGTGCCGCGCCCCCTCTAACGCCCACAAACCGCGAAAAACTGTGGCACCCACATTTTTGAAGCTATATTAATGGGAAAAGCAATGTGTATTCGTTTCATCAATACATATTGATAGACCAAAGTTGGAAACCCCCCCCCCCCCTAACGCCCACAAACCGCGAAAAGCTGTGGCGCCCATAGTTTTAAAGCTAGAGCAAAAGTGTAAACGCAATTTTGTTTGGGTTATTAACGCCTACCGAAATGTAGAAGAATTTTTTTTAATTTTTTGAAGCGGCTGCTTGGTTTGCCCTGCTTGAGACTGCTGACTTTAGCTGAGTAACGGGTATTTGATAGTCGAGGCACTCGACTATAGCGTTCCCTCTTGTTTTCATATTTTTTTAAACCTACTTAAAGGTATTTTTAAATCAAATTCTTTTTAGATTCACATATTTCTTAATAATTAAAGTTTAAACAATAATTATATTTATTAATGATTATTTAAAACACATCTCTTTTCTTTTCAGTCGAAAAAGATTTGGGCTTCCTGCGGATTGGTTCGCTGAATGTCCGGGTAAAGAAGACCACCGAGGCGTTCAGCAATTTCTTGGGAGTGGGCAATGGCAGTGGGGTGGCGGGAGCTCCGATGGGCTATGGCAGTGGCGGGGGAGCGGGAGCAGCAAGTCGCCCTCACCATCGGTCTCACCGAGCCCCTCATCAGCGTCATCATCACCACGTTGGTACGACACGGAGTCGCCATCCGAATCAGAGGGCAGCGATGAGCACACCATACGGGACGAACGGCGGCCTTCCGTCGAGGGCGAGCGTTCCCAATAACCGGAATATCTACGACGGAGTGCACAAGTCATGGGGATCGGCAGACAACATACCACACCGATCAGAGGATCTAATGCCGCCGCCCAAGACGGTGGACTACATCAGCAAGCGGAATAAGTCCTCGAAGCGTTCGTCCTACGCCTCGAATGCCACCGATTCGCCCCGTGACTCCATTTGCTCCTCGAACTCCAGCTCCAATCTGAATGGTGGATATAGCAGCATGCCCACGACTCCGAATCAGTTGCGTGCTCCCAAGGGTATCGCTCCATCCTTCGCAGCGGATTCCGATTCGGACTCAGCCTGTGGATTTGACTCCAGTTGGTCGGTCAATTGTCGCGGGTCTTCAAGCAGCAATCCTTCACAATCCTAAATACCTGAAAAGGTGTGCTATACCACAAGCCTAAATGTCTACGTACCATACAACTTATAGCATTGACCATGTAATCATGAAAGTATTTGTTTTTTAACTACCTAAAATATATTTTAAGGAGTGGACATTATTTAAGATTAACCGATTTTTTGTTTGTGAAAGTTTAATTTGAAAAAAAAACCTTACATTTGATTTGTCTTGGATGTCACACTTTGTAACCTTATTTTAAGGATTTAAAACATAACACAATATATATGTATTTTTGTTTAATAAAAATTAAAGTTTTATGCTTTTTGTTGCATTTATGAAATAGATATTGTTTTATTTTATATAGTTAAAAAATATATATGTATGTATTTTAAATTATTAATATTAAATTATTTTAAATTAATTTAAATTTGACGCCGTACCGAAATTTGCAAATCCCTGAAAGTCCGAGGTTCACAGCCCAGTTAGTGCAAGTGTGTAGAAATGCTAAAAATTCTCGAGTTATTTATATCTTTTATTATATTCTTTTCGTAACTTAAATACATTTATGTAATATAACCAAAATTATTTTAAGTAATAACAAATTATTTGATATAATTCACTTATGTATATAATAGAACCTTGAAATCGCGCGCTCAATTTTTGAAAACCCGTTAAGATATTTCTCACAATTCCGCCGACCGTTCTCAAAAAGTATATGGCAATCTTGAAACGCGCTCTTCCTCTTCTTATTCTATACGGCACACGTGCGGCTAAAATTGTTTGTTGATTTAAATTTTGGAACCAATTTAAACCTCATAAAATGGGAAAGAAGGACAAGAACAAGAAGAAGGGCAAAGGAGCCGAGAAGACGGCCATGAAAACGGATAAAAAGCAGGCAGCTCGGCAAAAGAAAATGCTGGAAAAGCTGGGCGAAGTAAGTATAAACACAGTCGCTATCATATCATATTTACTAATACGGCAATACCATTTGTAGGCTAATATTGCGGACATCATCCAATTGCTGGAGGCCAAGGAGGGAAAGATTGAAACCATCAGTGAAACCGTTTGCTCGCCACCATCACCCCGATCCAATTTCACTTTAGTTTCCCATCCGGAAAAGGAGGAACTTATCATGTTTGGCGGGGAACTCTATACGGGAACTAAGACCTCAGTTTATAACGATCTGTACTTTTACAACATAAAAACTGGAGAGTGGAGGGAGCTGAGGTCGCCTTCAGGTCCCACGCCAAGAAGTGGACACCAAATGGTGGCTGTGGCCAGTAATGGAGGCGAACTTTGGGTAAGTTAGCATATATAATCTACCAAGAATTCTTTATAAAATATACACCTTTCCCAGATGTTTGGAGGTGAGCATGCCAGTCCCTCTCAGCTGCAGTTCCATCACTACAAGGACCTGTGGAAATTCTCCCTGAAATCCCGCAAATGGGAAAAGTTATCAGCTCCCAATGGACCCAGTTCAAGGAGTGGTCATCGAATGACAGTCTCCAAGAAGCGTCTATTTATTTTTGGTGGCTTCCATGATAACAATCAGTCGTATCATTACTTCAACGATCTTCACATTTTCTCGCTGGAATCGTATCAGTGGCTGAAGACTGAGATCGGAGGAGCTATTGTACCATCCCCTCGTTCTGGATGCTGCATAGCAGCTTCTCCGGAAGGCAAGATCTATGTTTGGGGAGGTTACTCAAGGGCCTCAATGAAGAAGGAAGCGGATCGCGGAGTAACTCACACGGATATGTTTGTTTTGAGCCAGGACAGTAAGTTTTCTAGTCGTATTTACTGTGATACGAAGGATGTAGAACCGAAGATATAGTATCCATAGTCTTCTTAACTTACTAATAAATATCTTATATTTTAGAAAACGCTGCCGATGCTGATAACAAATACAAGTGGGCTCCCGTGAAGGCTGGGGGTTATAAGCCCAAGCCACGCAGCAGTGTTGGCTGCACTGTGGCTGCGAATGGCAAGGCGTACACCTTTGGTGGTGTCATGGACGTCGATGAGGATGACGAAGATGTCCACGGACAGTTTGGTGATGATCTCCTGGCTTTCGATTTGACTTCTCAAACCTGGAGGTTGCAGGAGATCCAAGCGAAGAGCACTGCCGTTGAGAAGAAGGAATCGGAGGAGATCAAGGATGTTGAGATGTCCGCTCCCGATAAGCCCATAACCACCACCACAGATGGCATTTTCACGGTTACCGTTGGTGGACCCAGCACGAGTACTCCTTATGTCTCCAACATACCGAGTCTTTTCTCCAAACCCAAACCAACACCAACCAATGTTCCATCTCCGCGCATGAACCCCGGTCTCTGCGTTTGCAAGGGAACACTGTATATTTTCGGTGGAATCTTTGAAGAGGACGCCAAGCAATTGACGTACAACGATTTCTACTCCCTGGACCTGCACAAACTGGAATGGAAGGTTATAATCCCCAACAATTTGAAGGCCCACGATTGGGAGGATAGCGATAGCAGCAGTTCCGACGAGGAATGCAGCGGCGACGAGGATAGCTCCAACAGCTCGGAGGATATGGATACGGATTAGTTACTTCAGATGACTATATATATTAAATTTGGTTAACAATCGTACACATGTATAAAAATGGAATATTTTTGAATGTTGAGTAAGCTCGGACGTCTCACAGCTCCAGAATTTCAGTGAGTATGCGTTGCGTGTCCTTGGGAGTGTATACCCTATGGCTGATGGTTCGAGTATCGCTGTAGATCTCATAATCGTTGCCACCCGGCTCCGTTTTATCGCCGAAGAAGTGGATTTCCTTAAACTTGTAGTAGGCTTCGATATGACGCAGGCAGTAGGTTTTATCCCAGCCGTGGGGAAAGACATCGAAACTGATCTGACCACCAATGGAGTACGTCAGATCCACGTCAGCAAACTCCTTCTTGAGGTCCTTGATCATTTGCTCCCGCACCTTGTGTTCGATGTCGTACTCTGCAAACATATTCCTCTCCTCCCGGGTGCACTGTCGTCCAATGGGGCATACGTTCATCATTCCGTTTCGGAACTCAATGAAGGTTCCCCTCTTGATGGGCACATCCAGTTCGGACAAGTAGCGCAGGACAAAGTTGATGAAGCGCTTCAGAGTTTTCTCTCCGAGATGCTTGATGATATTCTGCTTTCCCACCTCCTTGCCTCCCTCAATCTGGACCAATCCATTCTCCGGGAATATAAAGTCGAACTCGTTGAGGATCTTCTGACCGTTCAGCTGCTCGAACATCTTCTCCAGATCGGATCCTCCTACGATTCCGATGGTTGCCCTGGGCTTCACCTTAGAGTAGAAGAACTCCTCGAACTCCGGGGTTACCATGGATCTGGGCATGGTTAAAGTCCCGTCCACGTCGAAGAGCAGGAGGATTTCGTCACGTTTCAGTGTTGCGGTACTCATTTTGCATTAGACTAATTGTGAAGCCCCCAAGGTATTTATTATCCAAGAATTTATGTCCACGTATGATTTGAGATAAAGAACCTTGTAAGCGGCAACGAGTTGGTGAGAAATACCCTAAAGCTTTAGCTGCACCGGCTAAGAACCAGTTCCGGAACTATGATGCACCCATAATTTGAAATTTCAAAGGTATTTAAGGTGATAGACAAAATAATTTGGATTAAACTCGTAACTAAATTTTAAAATATTACATTTGATAAATGTAAATAAGTCAGTATTTAAATTTCGTAATTTAAAACTTTGGTTTAATTATTACTTAAAAGTTTCAGAAGATTTCCAAAATTGTGCAAATATTTCCATTTCTGAGGTTTACATTTTGTAAGATTTTTTTGTAGCTTAACAAAATAGCAAATCCGAATATCATTTCATTCATAATTAATTCTAGAATTTATGACTTATACAAGAAAGTCTATAAGAAAACTCAAGCTTTAATTTACTGGTATTACTACAGTCGAGAGACAATAGGAACAATTCAGTCGTTCATGAGGATTATAAAAAAGGATATCTATTAAATGGTTTCATTTAACAAGTAAAGATTAATTCATGCGTTATATGACAATCAGCCTATTTTGTATTTAAATAGAGCTTAGACTATGTACATTGTAGGAAGTTATCATGTGGGTTCTTGGGTTCTTAGGTATACAATTAGAGTATTATGATCGGGGATTCTACTGCCTTTTAATGTGCTGCAGTTCATCTCTCTTTATCTTGCTGTATTCCTGCAGGGTTTTGTACTTCTCGGTGTTTAGCATCGGGTCCACGATTACAGGATATAGAGTTAGTCCCACGGCTCCAACGATGCAGGACACGAAGCCCACGAATCTCCATCCACGCAGAACTGCCATTTAGCTAATAAAATTGAATTTTAATAATTTCTCAGTTTGTTATTATAAAACCCAAAACACCTGGTTGGTCGTAATACGCTAAAAAACAACGCATGTAAGGTCACACTACAGTGGTGTGTTTGTGGTGAGTTACAGTAGACACTAGTTAAAATTGACAGTATAAAAAAGGAACACATTGGAAAATAGAAGAATTAGTTTAAATTATAATACAAATAATAAAAATAATAAAACGTTGCAATTAATTATAAAAATATTTCTTTTAAAAACCCGTTTATTCTCTAAATCATTAGCAAAGTAGTTATTTATGAATTAAAATATTTTTCTTTGCCATCTTAAGTGGCTTTAAATTTTAGTTATGTTAGTTTTTATCAATAAACAAATCCCACTATATGCGTGTTTACTGTACGTACCTGTTGGTATTTTTTAGTCGAATTTTTGGTATCTTATCTCTTCTCCGCTTCGGCGACACTGGCCATCTTGAGCTGGGCTTGGGTGTGGTGTATTGTTTGAGTAATTGTTTTCAAGATTGGACTTTTTAGTTAAATTACATATTTTGAAAATGGCTAGAAGCCTCGTTTTTGTGGCTCTAGTCGGCGCCTTATGTTTCAGCCTTGCTAACGGTAAGTTTGAGGCCGGAATACCGATATCCCCGATTTCTAGGGCGTTGGCATGACTCCAAATAAACCACGATTTTACAGCACAACATCGCTACGATGAGCACAAAACTAGCCAGATCATTTGGTGCACCAAGAGCCAGGCGGAGCAGTACAAGTGCCAGAATCTCACAGTGGCCATCGAACGCGATCGGGCCTTATTCGACGAGGTGTTCCTGAATCTCACCTGCTTCATGGCCTACAGTGCGGATGAGTGCATCCACCACATCGATCGCGAGAAGGCCCACATCACATCGCTGGACGCTGGAGATGTCTTCACGGCGGGACGATACAACTCCCTGATCCCCATCATGCAGGAAAAACTGGAGGGCGGCTTTGCGGACTACCAGTCCGTGGCAGTGATCAAGAAGGGATCTGTCCCAGACTTGAATAATCTCCACGACATGCGGAACAAGAGGGTCTGCTTCCCCTGGGTGGGCAGTCTGGCGGGATGGATTGTGCCCATTCACACGGTAAGAATCGCTTTTAAAAGTTTAAAACTCAAAAAGTTGGAAAAATATCACCGAAAAATGATGATCCTTTAGTTAAAAAACTATTGTAATACTATTTCTTTATTTTCAATTCAAAATTAGATTATTTATCATGTTTAAATGTTTAAAATATGGAAATATTTTTTTAAAAAAATTAAGTTTTCTAGTCAATCATCTTAAGATTTTTGTAACACTATTAATAATAGTTTTTGTGGTTAACACCAATGCCAAAAAATATGTAATCATTGTTCAAATTCCTGAAGAACACTTTTTTTAAACTAAGCTTACAATAATTAACATTTTAACTTTTTATAAAATATGTCAAATATGTAATACAAAAATCCCATAAATTCTCAGCTCCAAAGAGATGGTGGCATGGAGGTTGTGGACTGCAACAATCAAGTAAAGACAGCAGCCAGCTATTTCAACAACTCGTGTGCCGTATACTCACTATCCGACAAATACAATCCCATTGGCGACAACTCAGACAAGTAAGATCCAAAGAAGGCTTTGTTTTACAACCCTCAACTAACAAGAAATCCTTCTCTAAACTAGACTTTGTACGCTTTGCACTGGCAAAATCCCCGGAGGACGCTGTTCCTCTGCAGATCCTTACTTTGGCTACGAAGGCGCTTTCAAGTGCCTCCTGGAAAAAGGAGACGTGGCATTTTTGCGCCATTCCACAGTAACTGAAATGCTGCAGACCACCGAGTTCAGTAAGTGATTAAAACCAGGCTATTAAGAACCCATTACTCATTTTAACCTATTGTTATAGAAAACCTATCGCCCGACACTTTTGAGCTGCTCTGTCGCGATGGTCGTCGAGCTTCCATTAACGATTACCGACAATGTAATTGGGGCCAAGTTCCCGCTGATGCCATCGTCACCTCTTCAGCTCGCAGCTTCGGCGATCGTAAGCAATACCAGCAGTTCCTGAAGCGCATTGCCGAGTTGTACTCCGATGGAACCCGCGATGAGCAGGGTAGGCAGGGAGCACAAGGATTCAATAGTCGCAACAACTACAACGAACAGGGTCAATCTGGCGCCTTCAACCAGTACGACAATAATGACCCCTACAGAACACAAAATCAATACGATCAGTACCGCAGCGAACGATTGGACAGTAGCTTTTCGGCGGAGAGAAACCCGCAGGACGGGACCAACACTTCGATTCTCTATGAGAAGTTCCGCATCTTTGAGTCGAAACGATATGGCAAGCCAAATCTGCTGTTCCAGGTTTGTGGGAGATACTTTTTGAAATCTGAGAAAAAAATGTAATGCAAATCTTTAATTGCAGGACTCAAGCCGGGCTCTTACTGTCATTCCTGAGGATGATCAGTCCTTCACCAAGTATTTGGGCCCTGCCATTAACTTCATTTACGGCATTCGCGAGTGTCCAGTTCCGGCGATGACCCTTTGCGTGACTTCCGAAAACGAGCTGGAGAAATGCATAAAGATGAGGGTAAGTTGAAAATATAATATATTATGTAAGAATCCTATTGATCCTCTGGCAATCCTTACAGACCGCTTTGAAAGCCCACCTCCTGAAACCAGAACTCATCTGCAAGAAGATGCACTCCCACATCAACTGCATGCAATTCATCGAAGCGGGAAAGGCTGACATTTCTGTGTTCGATGCCGGCGATGTCTACACCGGTGGACTGAACTACGATCTGATTCCGTTTATGTCCGAGGTGTACAATCTGGGCGAACCGGAGTACTATGTGGTGGCTGTGGCCAAGGAGGAGGATCCCGACACGGAGCTGACTTACCTGAAGGGCAAGAACACCTGCCACACGGGCATCAACACCGCCGCTGGCTGGACATATCCGATGGCTCTCTTCATCTCGAACGGCTGGATTCGTCCCTACGGATGCGATTCGGTTCGTGCTGCCGCGGAGTACTTCACCAAGTCGTGTGTGCCAGGTGCGATTAGCAGTGAGTACAACACCGGAGTGCCGTACGACAGCATGTGCGATCTGTGCCATGGATCCAGCTACAGATACTGTCGTCGTGATGCCTCGGAGGACTACTACGGACATGCAGGTGCCTTTCGGTGCTTGGTGGAGGGCGGCGGTCATGTGGCCTTTATGAAGCACACCACGGTGATGGAGAGCACGGGCGGCAAGCGCAAGGAGTGGTGGGCGAGGAATGCCCTGAACGACGATTTCGAGCTGCTGTGCACAGATGGTACACGAGCCGAGATCCAGGACTACAAGAAGTGCAATCTGGGAAAGGTTAAAGCCAACGCTGTCGTGACTCGCGGAGGAGTCAACTACAACGAAACCCAGATGAATGCCTACATTAACCTGCTGACCTACGCCCAACAACTGTACGGCCGCAAGGATGTGGACGCCTTCAGCTTTAGCATGTTCTCCTCGCCGATTGGTCACTACGATCTGATCTTCCAGGATGCCACGCGGCAATTGAAAGTTATTCCGACGAATAAGCGACGATACGATTCCTATTTGGGCAGCGATTTTATGCGGGCTCGCCGCATTACCGATTGCTATGCCGGTGCCTCCCAGGTGGCATTATCCGTGGGCCTACTCCTCGTGGGCTCCTTAGTGACAATATTCTGAGTCCGTATACTCGGTAAGATTTCAAAATTGTACAAGCATCTCTAGCACAAAGAGAAACATATCAATCTTTTTACATTCCAAATATGATTAAGTATAAAGAAAGATCCCTTCCGTCCGAAAAAAAACTTAAATCATACTCCCTTTAGCCGAAAAATATCTGAAGAAGGCTATAATTTTTATTTATATAGTGCCTGTGCCTTAATATAGTATTTGTTTGTGTACATACCAACTAAGTCCGTCCAAAAAGTGTACCTAGGAGATGTAAGCCGAATCTTTTACAACAGCTTATAAGTATACAAATAAAATAACGAAAGGAATACGATTTTTGTTTTATTTTTTAAGCTGGTGGTTCGTGTACAAAATTAAGTTAAACCTTAAATATTTGTTTTCTGATTTTTTTTTCTTTGGGTAATATATGTATTTTAATAATTACAAATGAAACTCAATTTATTTAAAGATTAAACTAATATGTGCTATCAAAAAATCCTATTATCTTGGACGCAATTATAGCCGCCAAATTCAAATTGGGTACCAAAGCTAACGTTCTTATAATATGCATAGTTTTCGCAACTTTTCATGTAAGGAATTTATTAAAAACGATAATGGAAGTTATTTTAAACACTTTAAAAACCGGATTGATTTATAAAAACTTAAAAAATAGCGAAAAACTATTTGAATACGAAGTGTGACCATATTGCGCCCCAAAAATATGACTAATTCGGGCGTAACGGTGTTAGTGCACTCCGCGGTCACACCCGCCTGCAGAAATTCCACATTCACATCTGTGAATTCGTAAATTTCGAAAGTCCGGAAAAACCGGACGGAACCTGCCACCTTGCTCTGGACCAGTTGCACCACCTCTGAATCGCAAGATGTCTATTAACCTCCGCACCGTCTACGCGTTCGCAAGGGAAATGTACCCAAAAACCTCCAAGGAGCCCGTGCAATACGGAACAGCTGGCTTTCGCGGCAAGTAAGTTGACTTAATTAACGATCTTCGGGCCAATAAGCATTATGCTAGCACCCACGCACTGCATACGTTGGCCGTATTTGATTAGCAAATAGGGCTTGTTTGTTTTACGATAAGTACAGCGATTGCATGTCCCGTGTTGTTGGTGCTAGGGGTTTATTTTTAGATATGGTTCACCTTTTATCAATGGACATGCCCTTCTTTTGCCGATGTAGCTACGTATGTATGTGTGTTTGGGCGTGCATGTGCATAGGCGCATACGTACATATGTAGCTACAGTGGCGGTCATCGAAATAGTTCTGCAAGCGCAAGCTGCAGTGGGTATAATCAATTACTTGAAACTTGGTCATTTATCAATCTTTTTAAGTAATAAATACATTTATATAATTTAAAAATATTGAATATATTATAAACATTTTGAATTTTAAATCACTGGTAAAGGTGTCATAAAGTATGCTACAAAATTTAATTTGAATCCAAAAGTCCGATGCATAAGTAATAATTATACTCTTATTGATCATTTTAAATCATTAGAATTGTTTGCTGTATTGTATGCTCATATTTGAACACTAAAAAATATATATGTAAATATGACAATTAGTTATCTTGTGGTTTTGCGACCTATTCTTTAAACAACATGAAAAAAAGCAGCTTATATACATACATAGGTTAAATGTTGTTTACTAGTAATTTCAACAGTACTTTTTTCCCATTGGCTTATCAAGAGATAAAGGGTTAGAATAGATAGTTCCACTGATAGCTACATATACGATTCGTCATTTTGTGTATTCCGAAAGAAAATAATGAAAAATAAACAAAGAATTATTATTTTCAATGCAATTATCTTTTAGTAACACCGATACTAATAATTATATTACTTTTTTTAGAGCGGAATTCCTGGACAGCGTGATGTTCCGCATGGGAGTTCTGGCCACCTTGCGATCCCGGTACCTTGGGGGCTCCATAATCGGCGTGATGATCACGGCATCACACAATCCGGAACCGGATAACGGAGTGAAGCTAGTCGATCCCAAGGGAGAGATGCTGGAGGCCAGCTGGGAGACAATAGCCACCGATCTGGTCAATGTCAGCGACCAGGAACTGGAGCAGCAGGTGGCCAAGATCATCAAGGACAACAACATCGATGTGACGACAAGCTCCCAAGTGTTTGTGGGCATGGACAACAGATACCACAGTCCGAGATTACTTAAAGCGGTGGCCGATGGAGTGATAGCGCTCAAGGGAAACGTTAAAGAGTACGGAATCGTGACAACGCCCATGCTGCACTACTTTGTGGTGGCGGCGAATACGAAGGAGGCCTATGGCAAGCCCACGGAGGAGGGCTACTACGAGAAGTTGATCAAGGCCTTTGAACTGCTGCGAAACGGACGCCTGGAGAACGGAAACTACCGAAACAACATAGTCTACGATGGCGCCAATGGTGTGGGTGCCCGGAAAATTTTGCAGTTCATTAAGCGGATGAAGGGCTCCCTGAATATGACGGTCATAAACCAGGGCATCGGTGTCGGCAAGATAAACGAGGACTGCGGCGCAGACTACGTGAAGGTGCAGCAAAAGCCACCGAAATCCATGCCCCAGGTTGAGCCCTTCACGAGGTGCGTCAGCGTGGATGGAGATGCCGATCGGGTGGTATACTTCTTCAGCGACGACAAGGGCGATTTCCACCTTTTGGATGGCGATCGCATAGCCACATTGATTGCCGGCTACCTCATGGAACTGGTTACGCAGGCCGAGATTAGTTTGAGGCTGGGTCTGGTGCAAACCGCCTACGCCAATGGAGCATCCACCGACTACATAGTCGATGAACTAAAGTTCCCTGTTTCCTGTGTACCCACGGGCGTGAAGCACCTGCATCACAAGGCCTTGGAGTACGATATTGGAGTTTACTTTGAGGCGAATGGTCATGGAACGATTGTGTTCAGTGACAATGCCAAAGCCACAATTGCCCAGGCTGCCGAAACTAAGGAGAGTGCCAAGACTCTGTTGCTGCTCATTGATCTTATAAACGAAACCGTCGGAGATGCTATTTCGGACATGCTGCTAGTGGAAACTATCCTAAACCACAAGGGCTGGGACGTCCAAGACTGGATCGCATCGTATAGGGATCTGCCCAACCGGCAGCTGAAGATTAAGGTACAGGATCGAAACGTTATAGAGACCACGGATGCGGAGCGAGTGTGTGTGAAGCCCGAGGGTCTGCAAACGGAAATCAACAAGGTGGTGGCCAACTACAAAAGGGGTCGGTCCTTCGTCCGCCCCTCCGGAACCGAGGATGTGGTGCGGGTCTATGCCGAAGCAGCCACCAAAGAGGTAATGTTTTAAAGTAGTTCAACCTATATTAGAATTCTATATCTAATTAATTTACCACAGGACACGGATAACCTTGCCTATGAAGTGGGACTCCTGGTGCAGAAACTGGCTGGTGGAGTTGGCCCCGAATTGGCGAAACCAAATAGTGCCCATCTTTAAATCCAAAAGAAACGAACCAACCTCAAAGGAATCGATTATCGACACAAGTCCTAGCTGGAGCAATAAATCTCTATACTTTAAGGTGCTCAATAACTTAAAAGTTTAACTCTCAAACGCATTTATACTGTAACTGTTCACTGTCTTGTATGTTCTAAAGATGAGAAGTTTTTTACCACTATCTATAAAATTCTATTTATTTTATCGTTGTGGGAGTTAACATCTGATTATGTAGTTCGTTATGCATGATTGGAGAGCTTTATGCGAGTGCACGTTATTTTTTTTGTTGAGCTACTAGCGGTAACTATTGAAATGAAAAATTTATGATAATAGAGATTAGTGACCCCAATAAATTTTGTATTGCTATTTTCTATAAAAAATATTTTAAACAAATGAAGTCTTATTTATTTTGGGAGAGTTTTCAGAAAACCAATTTAAATGAAAGAAGAGTTTATCAATATTTGTATTAATTTAGGTTTTTATTTTGAATAAATTAGCTTAAAGTACTGATATACGATGGGTTTAATTTATAATTAATTAATTTTTAACTATAAAAAAACTAAAGAAATAATATAACACTATTATTCCAAATAGTATAACAAAACTTGATTTTAAAACATTTTTTAAAGACTGTCTAGCTAAAGCAACCAAAAAGTTAAATTAGTAAAGGTTTTTAAAAATCGTAGAAAATGCTTCTTTCTTACTAAGGTTTGGTAAATATCTAATTTTCATAAACTCTAAAATTTGTCATCAAAATTTCTTAAACTAAAATTTAAAAAAATTAAAATTTATGTATTTTTTAGAGTCTATTGAGTTAATGTATGGAAATATTATTCATTATATTTAAAATAATAATCCAAAAATAATTACATTTAAAAAATGTTTTTAAATTTTTTTTTAATTTAATGGTATTTAATGAACTAACTGAAATGGTATATTTTGGTATTTATTTCCAGGTCGTGTGGTATTTTGTGTTGCTGTCGGCGCTGTCATACTGTTGCCGTGCTGTCACTTTTGGCTGATGCAATTGCAGTTTTTTAGTTAAAATAAAATTAATTTCCAGGCGACAAGTATTCAAAAAGCATAAACACAATGGACGCGGAAGACGTAAGTTGGAAAAACAGAAGGAAGCACTTTCAAAACGGGGACAACTCCCCGAGAAAACTCGCATATGTCCGTACATGTGCGCCCCTGTGTGTGTGTATGTGTATTTACATATTTGTGTATGAGCACTGGGCGAACAATGAGGTTATGTTTTCCTGATCCGGATTTAATCATACCGACTTTCTTATGGATTCTACAGGGTTTCGATCCCACTTTGCTGAAAAAGAAGAAGAAGAAGAAGACCACCTTCGATCTGGACGCAGCATTGGGCCTGGAGGACGACAGCAAGAAGGATGATCCCCAGGATGAAGCATCGGCGGAAGGAGGTGCCGCCGCCGAGGAGGATAATCTAGATCTGGAGAGTTTCGGCAAGAAGAAGAAAAAGAAGAAGAAGCCCTTCAACATGGACGAAATTGAGGCGGCAATCCCTAGTTTCGGCGGTGATGATGCCGCCGCCACCGAGGAGCCCGAGGAGGAGGAGATCAACCTCGACATGGACTTCTCGATGGCCAAAAAGAAGAAGAAGAGCAAGAAGAAGGATCTGGACGAGCTGTTCGCGGATAAACTGGATGAGGACAGGAGCGAAGACAAAGAGAATGGTACGGTGACTAATGGGAGGGGTTTCGAATTTTCATTAGTTCGGACGAAGTGTTTATCATGACGTCTAGAGTTAGTTAGGTCTCGTTAGTGGCCACTATTCCTTTAAAAAACTTAACAACTGTGAATAATAGTTAGTTTTTTAAAAGAAATCATTTTATATGTAGTTCTACCTAATATTAACATATCCCTTTACCCAGTTTATATTTAAGAACCTGTTTCAAGAACCAATTCAAGAATAATACGTATATTTTGTAAGGTCTTGTTTATCATAGCTAATTTAGCTGGTTTAGTAAGAAAAATAACACTAACTTGTTTTTTTGTCTTTTTAAATGTATTTTTAATGTTACATAGAGCGTCTTCAGCTCTTCTTGAGACTAGACTATTGTAGACTAGATGCTACACCCATTAGGCTAACTCAGTTTTCCCAAAAACCATTTAGAAATAAGAATGTTGTTAACCCCACCTAACATCTCGTTTCCTTTACAGTCGAAGACAATAGCTCAACCTGGTTTGGTTCCGACCGTGACTACACATACGACGAGTTGCTGAAGCGGGTCTTCGAAATCATTCTCGACAAGAATCCGGACATGGCCGCCGGTCGCAAGCCAAAGTTCGTGATGCGTCCGCCGCAAGTGCTGCGCGTGGGAACCAAGAAGACCTCCTTTGCCAACTTCATGGACATTGCGAAAACGCTGCATCGCCTGCCCAAGCATCTGCTCGACTTCCTGCTGGCCGAGTTGGGCACCAGCGGGTCCATGGACGGCAACCAGCAGCTGATCATCAAGGGTCGTTTCCAGCCCAAGCAGATCGAGAACGTGCTGCGTCGCTACATCAAGGAGTATGTAACCTGTCACACCTGCCGCTCCCCCGAGACGATATTGCAGAAGGACACGCGCCTGTTCTTCCTGCAGTGCGAGTCCTGTGGATCCCGCTGTTCGGTGGCCAGCATCAAGTCAGGTTTCCAGGCTGTCACCGGCAAGCGTGCCGCCATTCGAGCAAAAACAACCTAAATTCTCCTTATTTAAAGTTTGATTTTTTATTATCAGTAAAATTTCAATACAAGAAAAAACAACCCAATATGTTTAGTTTTTTGCATTCTGAGTTCTGTATAGTGTGTGCCAGTCGGTCAGGTGATCTGCAAAGCCAATCTCCAGTTTTCGAGATCGGCCGCTGTCGATGAAGAACGAGAAGACATCCAAGTTCACCTTCTCCTTGTAGAAATTGGGACGACCACGCACCAACAGGTTATGGCCCCTGTTAATGGCCGAGGGATCCACGTATCCCATGGAGGTCCTGTTAAGGCGGACCAAGCGTTCTGCAATCGACTTATAACTGTCGAAGGCCAGCGATGAGGCCTCTTGACCAAGAGAGCTTATTATTTGCTTATTTCTCGTGTTTCTGGAAATGCTTGCCTCCAGATTTCCTGTGCTATCATCGATGATGTATTTATTGAAGCACCGATTGTGGGTTCCAAATCCAGCCACAAAAGCATAGACATAGCAAGTGCGAAAGTAAATCGGTGGTGCATTATCCCTCGCATCATATGCTATAAAAACATTCTCTCTGTTCGGATCTTGAGTTGCTCGGAGAATGTGCGATATTGTAAGCGGAATATTGTTATAAATCTTTTGACCAGACTTTTCGGATCTCTTTTCTTTCTGGAAGCTCTTGCGGATGACGAAATTATCCAGTTCGTTTTCAATGTCATTGAGACCTGTGATTAAAGCCATTTTATTTGATTATTCAGTTGCAATTTCAAAAGGAATGTATGGTTGCGGTGCATTTTACATCAGCACCAAACAAAAACAGATGTACGGACGGGCGTAGGCTGATTTGGTTTTCAGGTTATCGAGGGGGATCAAAAGTATAACAACCCCTAGATTCTCGAGTCTAGAAACACCTATGAATCAACTGATGATATCGGTATCACGCTAATGGGTGTGGTATTCTCAAGGGGGATTTTGAATTCTACTTATTTATCGACAAAATATGCAATATTTGCTATATATCAAATTATTTGCGTAGTATAATTATTTTTAAAAATCTAAATATGAAAAAATTAAAATTTAATTAGAAATAAAAGCTTGTTCTTTTTTACCAGAATAAAAAAAAAGTAAAGTCAACAATAACCCCCTTTGAAAGCTTTTTGAATACGCCCCTGAACTTTTTTTTAAATTTAAATAAAAGGTAACTCTTTAGATAATAAATAAATAATCACAATGTTATAAAAAAAATTAATAAAATATATATATTACTAAACATTTATTTCACCATCAAGAGAAATGCAATCGTATAAAAACCCAGGTTGGCAGCCCCTTTTCGCGCACAGCAAGTGGGCAGGCTCGTTGTGTCGCTTGTGAAATTAAAGAAAAAGTACACTTTGTGCAAAAACTAAAACTAACCGAGAGATTCGCATCATCTGGTGATCTTGGAATGTCTGGTGGTCCATCCATAACGCTGAAAAGCCAACCAATCGATGGTAACAACACTGGGAACGCTGCGGCGCAGCAGCAGCAGCAGCAAAGTGCGAATGGCGCAGCATCTGCTGGGGCGTCGGGAGCCCCTGGCTCCGCCCAGAATTCGGGAGGCGGAGGAGCAGTAGGCAGCGGCGGCAGTGTCCCGGCCGAGGGGTCGCGACAGAACAGCCTGCAGCGGATCCAGCAGCGGAAGCAGAAGGTCTTCAATCTTCCCGTGCCCCAGAAACTGGCTAAACTCTCCATGTACTCCGCATGCCAGTCAGAAGGGTGTCGCTGCACCGGCTGGAAGACTCCGCAGGAGAACCGCCACCGCGATGTGGAGTCCTCCTACTGTCCGGAGTTCAACGAGGAGTGCCGCAACGCCAACTGCCGCCACTCCTTGAGGATGCACATTGCCCACCTGGACAATATTTCGAGCTCCAGCATGGACGAGCTGCTGGGCGCCATCATAGACATGGAGAACCTGTTCATGTCCATGCAGCGCGTCGAGGACGAGGACACCAAGAAGGTGTACCTCTATCTCTTCCGCCTGCTGCGCCAGTGCGTCCTCACGCGCCAGCAGGCGGTCATCCGGGGTCCCCTCGGAGATCCGCCCTTCGAGACGCCCTGCATCACCAAGGCGGTGCTATCGCTGGTCTTCTACAAGTACAACCACCTCAACCCGACTGAACTGCAAACCATTACCGAGGTGGCCAAGACCTTCCTGAACTTCCTGAATCACTACAACTTTGAGTCACCATCGACCAGAAGGGGAGATCTCACCCACGAGGATGCCTCCAACTACAAGATTAACTACACCAGGTGGTTGGTTTTCTGCCACGTGCCCGCCTTCTGCAACTCCCTGCGCCAATTTGAAACGTCCTTGGTCTTTGGACGAACCCTTCTGCGCACTGTGTTCCAGTACATGTCGCAGCAGCTCAAGAAGAAGTGCATCCTGGAGCGGGATCGCTTTCCCGAGGACAAGCGTTCGATAATCGCCCAGATGCCCAAGTTTCTGGAGGCCCTCCGCGCCGAACTGCTCAAGGATGACTCGCCCATTTGGGATCCCAACTACCGGCCACCGAACTCTTTCGTTATCCAGCAGCGAAAGCGTCATCAGGAGGTGTTGCCAGTAGCTCCAAGTGCTGGTCTATCAACTATAGGAGGCGCTAAGCGGACCAGTGTGGGCGAACCGCTCCAGAAGAGAATCAAAAAGGAGCCCACAGATCGCTCCAGCAGGTTGGTTATCATTATCTTTACGAAATGCCTTTACTAATGTTCCTATTCCAGTGAGAACTTGGATGATTTGCCTACGGATGTAGTGATGCGCGCCATGAAATCTGTGTCCGAGTCGAAGACCACCAACAAGGCCGAGATACTCTTCCCGGTAAATGTTTCCCGCGATGAGAATGTAAAGGCGGAGGAGCAGAAGCGCGCCATTGAGTTCCACGTGGTGGGCAACTCGCTGACCAAACCGGTGGACAAGCAGACTGTTCTGTGGCTGCTGGGCCTCCAGCTTGTATTTGCCTATCAGCTACCCGAGATGCCGCGCGAGTACATCAGTCAGTTGGTGTTCGACACCAAGCACAAAACATTGGCGCTCATCAAGGAGAACCAGCCCATTGGTGGCATATGCTTCCGCCCGTTCCCTTCGCAGGGATTCACAGAGATCGTTTTCTGCGCCGTCACAATGTCCGAGCAAGTGAAGGGCTATGGAACGCACTTGATGAACCACCTGAAGGACTACAGTATCCAGAGGGGTATCAAGCATCTGCTCACATTTGCCGATTGCGATGCCATTGGCTACTTTAAGAAGCAGGGCTTCTCTAAGGACATCAAGTTGGCGCGTCCCGTTTATGCGGGTTACATCAAGGAGTACGACAGCGCCACCTTGATGCACTGCGAGCTGCATCCTAGTATTGTCAACACGCAGTTCATTGCTGGTTAGTTGGTCACCCGAATGAGGAATGATGTACATATTCTATACGTATTTTCTCCTTTGCAGTGATCCGCAATCAGAGCGAAATTCTGAAGGAGCTAATAGCGCAGCGCCACAACGAGGTGCAAAAAGTAAGACCCGGTTTGACGTGCTTCAAGGAAGGCCTGCCCTCGATTCCCGTGGAGTCGATTCCCGGCCTGCGAGAGATCGGTTGGAAGCCGCAAATGCGTCCAGCTAGGTCGGCGAGGCCCCTAGAGGAATCCTCCGATCCGGAGAAACTGGCCACTTCGTTCGCTTCAGTTCTGCAGTCTGTGCGTCAGCACACCACCGCTTGGCCCTTCCTGCGTCCGGTGACTGCTGCCGAAGTTCCGGACTACTACGACCATATCAAGTACCCCATGGACCTGAAGACCATGGGCGAACGCCTGAAGAAGGGCTACTACCAAACACGCCGCCTGTTCATGGCGGACATGGCCCGCATCTTTTCCAACTGTCGGTTCTACAACTCGCCCGACACTGAGTATTATCGCTGTGCCAACTCCCTGGAGCGCTATTTCCAGACCAAAATGCGCGAGCTGGGGCTGTGGGACAAATGATGCAGCGATTCTGAGGAACCTTGTATAAAACCGAATATTTAATCTTCACTAACGGAGAACACTATTTCTATTTATTATAGAATTTGCTGCGACAAAAGACGAAAGTGGATATTTACTTGTAAACAAAATTGATATATGCATTAAGCTTTTCCTGGAACCTATTAACCAAGCGCCTTGTCTTGTTCATTTAGACGGGCCTAAATAAGTCGTCTTTAGAAAATAAATCAGATCTTTCACCTACTAATTCGGTTTCATTTTTCGAGGCCACACATTAACCAACCATCAAAGGACAAAAACCAGAGTTGGTTAAATGATTTGTAACCTCTACATTTTGTCTTAACTCTTTATTCACTTTTGATTTCCTACATTCATTGTTTGCATGCTTTTAAAGTTAGGATTTTTTTCTTTGTTTTCGTTTGGTTTAGTGAACATTCGTTTAATAATGTCAGTTATAAAATTATACTGTATTTAATATTAGGGGCGGGAGTTAAATCGAATTTCTAGGTCATTGTACAAAGGCTCATGCATTAATCCGAGGGTTTAACGTTGTGTTTTCCTTTCTAGGCTGCGTCGGAAATAGCGAAAGCACTCGCGAATATGCCAATGGTACAATGATAATGTTAACCGTAGTTGCTTACTGTTGAATTCAATTATCTTTTATTACATGGTATTCAGTTTTAATTTCAATACGTGGTAGTCTTTACAATTTAGCCATTACTTGCGAAACGTGTTTTCCGTGTTTAACTCGATAATTGCGTATTTATATACATACATACATATGTAGAGCTAATCAGGGTGAGCATATATGGAGATATACATATTACATACAATTAGATACATAATTTATGATTACATAATATTGAAATGTGTGGTTACTCCTCCTCCCTCCTGTTTCTGAAAGTGCGTGTTAACTACTGTCCTCCGATAACCAAAATGGACTCTATTCGGCACTCGGCGGTTTGTGCTGAATTCAATATAAATATATATCTGGATACAAGGATAACAAACAAATATATAAAGGACTCCTGCTGGAAACATATGCATGCACAAACGTAATTTTACTCGGTCTCAAGGCCTCGACTTCAACCGGAGCAGCCAGTGATCACACAATCTTAACATATACATCGAGAACATCGTATCGTTTCAAATCGTAAGTATAAATTGCATTACAGGCGTGGCGAAAGAACGTGCAATTTGTAAACCAACCGAGATCAGAAAAAATAAACTGTACGAAAACTTATTTTTGGGCTTTTCTGGCAGACTTTCAAAAAAAATTACAATTTTCTAATGGTTGGTATTTTTCACATTTTTGGAGACTTCACTCTTCAGCTGGGGCTGGATTGACTTTTTACAATTGTGCTTTTGCAAACAAGCATAGCTGCCGATTTTATTTTCATTTTCATATTTAAAATGCTCTTAAATAATATATTTAAATGCTAGTAAAACGGTTCGAGTGTCGGTCGATGTTTTACGCCCACAAGAAATACAGTATTACAATCAGTTTGTTTTTTTTTTCTTTTTTCTTTCATTCAAATAAAAACATATTAATTAGCTTTTATTTTAGTTTTGGGAATTCCATGGATTTAATTGGTTTGCTCCATTAATTTCATTATTGTTATCGACTCCTCCGCTAATTCTCCGTGTTTGTAGCTTTTTCATACTTATGCTTACTATGTTCCTCACATCTATTACTAAATATATGTATGTATGTAGGCGTGCCATTATCTCCTCGTTATCATTACCGTGTTTTCTGCTCAGCGAAAAGCGTTGGAACCAGCCATTTACACAAAACCTAACAGATGGCCGGTTCGCATTCACAGTCGCAAGTCGTAAGCGCTTATCATCGCCAAGCACACGGTGGTGGGCGGCAGCGGAGTGCGCCCCAGGACGTCGTGAGAATTGTAACACTAATTTTAATTATACAAATATATTATGCCGTTAGATCCATAACTCGAAATTCCTGATAATAAGAGCCTGTGTGTCGTCGATCGTTCGGTCGGTCGGTTGATTGGGTTGCTTCGAATAATTAGCTTTGCAAAGAATAGGATATTTACTTTCTTCTTAAATCGCATTTATCAATTGTTTTATTTAAAGTGGTTCTCCACTAGCTGGGCGGCACTATTGAGCTGTAAGGCAAACATAGGGTTTTTAACTTTCCCAAACAGTAATAGTGGTAAGGGCTACTTACAAACTGCCGCCACCTGTTGCGTCTGCTCTGGCAAGAGGGACGTCGACTTTGTCGTCGTGGTTGTGGCGTTCGGTGCGTTGGAGTCCGTAGCATTGGATCCCACATTGTTGGCCGCCTTCAGCGCAGCAGCCGTATTGGCATTGCCATTGGTGATGTTTGGGATTCCGTTTCCTCCCCTGCCGCCGCCGTTGTTGCGATTGTTGGTCCTGTTGCGGAAGTTGCCGCCTCCGCCCATGCGATAGTTGTTCCTATTATAGCCGGGCGCACCTCCGTATCCGGAGTTCATGCCGCCGTTGCCCGCTCCGCCCATGTTACCATTGTTGTTGTAGTAATGGTTGCGTCCGCGGTAGCTAATTTGAATATGTTTATATAATGAAGCCATTTAAAGGATAATTTTTAGTGCCACTCACCTGCCACGTCGTGTCGAAGACACTCCGAAGGTCTCCGTGTTCAACTTGCGCTCCTGGCGCCAATCGTTCTTCTTGTTCTTGCTGCGATCCTGGGCAGCCTCGCAAGAGATGTTGTCGAAGAACGATTTGGTCTTGTCGTAGCACACAGCAACGTCATCTTCCTCGGGCTCGTGCTCTCCAGCGCCGGTCTCATTGCCAGAGTCATCCTTCTTGTCCGTCTCGCCATTCAACTACAAATAGAGCAGATAAAAGTGGTGAGTAACTCAATACATTTGCTCTAAAAACATCAATTAATTAATTCAAAACGTAATTAGACTACAAATAAAAGTTCTTTTTAAATAAATTTTAATGGAAAGCTAAGGAAATTATAGAGTTCGAAATGTTTCTAATGTCAAAATAGGGGAAAAAGAATAGGAATAGTCTTTAATGCAGAATTCTTTAGATTTAGCTTATTATCCCTTAAATAGAATAGCTTAGATAGTATGTTTAAGGCTAACTTGTGTTTAGAACATAAAAAATGTGTGTTTCACTTACTGTATGGACGCCTTCAACCTTCTCACCCACCTGCTCATTGGTTGCAGTTGCAGTGGTTGCCGTCGAGTTGGTGGTTGGCTTGGTGGCGGCATCCTCGCCCACCTTGAGCTTGGCCAGCTGGGAGCGCAGTTCCTCGAACTTATTGTTGGCCTGCTCGAAATCAAAGTCACCTTCGAACTTGATCTTGTTGCGAGGCTTGTTCTGATTGGCCGACTGCGGACGATAGCCCTGTAAATACAATCACAGAAGGTTAATAAACCGTATATACAAAACTGAGTCACTAGACGATATACCTGATTGGGTCGCATGGGGCCTCGGGATCCCATTCCACGATTGCGCATCATCATGTTGTTCGAGTTCTGGCCACCGCGGTGCATGTTCCAGGCCGGGTTGTTGCCACCTCCACCATTTCCGCCGCTGCCGCCTCCTCCGCCGCCGCCATTTCCGCCGCGCTGCTGCTGCTGCTGCATTCCATTACCGCCGCCGCGATTACGCTGATTATTGTTGTAGTTGTTGCTATAGTTGTTATCCATCTGACGTCCGGAGTCACGACGATCCCGCTGCTGGTGGTGTTGGTTATAGAAGTCCGTGCCGCTTCCGCCGCGCTGTTGCTGCTGCTGCTGCATGTTGTTGTGGCTAGAACCGCCTCGCTGCTGCTGCGCCTGCTGCTGCTGTTGATTCTGGTGCTGTTGGTGGTTCTGGCGCTTATGTCCTGCATCGCGTCCGTTGCCACCCTGGCCAGCGTTCTGTTGCTGGTGCAGCTGCTGCTGCTGGGTCAGCTCCGCCGTGGGACTCACAATCAGGCTAATGGGCGTCGTCGAGCGCGATGCTCCGGCCAGCATGTCTAGAACGGAAACTATACACATATAGAGGACGCAACGAGAACGAAAAGGAGAGAATAATGCGTGCAGGCGCCGAAAAATATTAGTCCAGAAAATAACTTAAATTTGTAAAATTTTGAATAGCACAATATTAAGAAAATTTATAATGGTCCCTAATATATAACCTAAATTATCGTTCTTCCTAATATTTCAAGCCGTGAAGGCGTTGTTATATTCGGTAGTTTATCTTGTTTCAATAAATATAATTTTATAGACATGGGTTACTAAATAAATGCCTTAGTAGGGCAGAGGACTCAAAAGAAAAGTTAAATAATACAAAAAATATAAGAAATATGTGTATACAAGTCTGTTTAAAATAATTATTTTTAAGGTCTCATACAAAGTAATGTGGTGTTTCCATCATAAAAATCAACATTTTATGTTTCCTTATCTGAAAAATAAGACCTCGAACCACATTCTGAAGTCATAACCGAAAATGGCGTATACATACATATGTATTTGTGCATTATGTGTATGTAAAACACGAAAATAAAATAAGCATATTGTATTCCAAGAAGTTATGGTGGAATTGGATAAGTATACTTTTTTTGATAGGACATTGAAGATGATAAGTGCAAATTTTTAATGTTAAAAGATCTCCTCTAACCAAACTCACTTGGCTGCTTCTGCTGCTGGGGCTTCTGCTGTTGTTGGTTGCCGCCGATGTGCATAAAGGGTCCGTTGCCCGGGGCTCCAGATCCGGGAGCAAGCGATCCGCCCGCATTTCCCACCATGTTGGCCAGATTGGGTCCGCCCAGGTTGCCAAACGGATTGCCGTTGCCGTAGCCGGGAGCACCTCCTCCAGGAGCTCCGCCGGCGCCACCGCTACCACCTCCTCCTGGCATCTGGGGAGGCTGCTGCTGCTGAGACGGCACCTGCTGCTGTTGCTGCGGCGGAGCGTTCATCCCGCTGGGCATGGGAAAGTGCTGCGGCATCTGGGGCGGTCCGTTCTGGAGCTGCGCTTGCATGATCGCCGGGTCATTGTGGTGCGGCAGAGTGTGGTTGTTCACTACACGAATGTCCTTGATGTCCGAACCCCGGAAGAGGATGTAGTCGTAGATCTGCGACTGCGGCGCTATCTGAAACTGGGTGTCCCGATCTTCCGTTCCAAAGGACCGCACTGGGAAAGGGAAGAGGGTTTGACAATGTGAAATTCTTATTAGTTTCGACATTTTTTATTTTATTTAAATTATTATTTATTTATTATTATTAAATTATTTCAAGTGGAAAAATTTAAAGTATCGTAAGAATTTTGTAATAAATTTATATTATCAAGTCGGTATGAAACCTTCTGAAACCTTTATTTTAAAATTTAAAACGAAATGTTTTCTATTTGCTATTTTCAAATTAATTTATAGCACGAAGAAGCAAACCAATTCAGGTAAAAAATGTCTAAGAAATACCATTATCACGTTTTGGAAATGGGGATTTTGGAAAGTTTTCTGATAGCCCAAACTTCCAAAGGATCCCTTCTATTTGATTCCTTTTCCAATTGATTGAAATTTAGTTGGAAAGTTCGAGATATACTGCATTATATAAGTAAATCTTTGAGAATTCGAAATTCGAAAAGCAATACCCATGTAAACCCATTAAGGTTAGGCCCCGATTCCTATTTAACCTCAACCGGGAAACGCATGTTTTGCCGGTATTTGTGCGTTCTCCGGTTCTCCTTTTCGCCTTCCAGGGCACTGACACTCGTAACGGGAGCCCGCAGATCCCGTTATCTGGCGCCAAATCGAAAATGTTTTTGCAAATAAACAAATTGCATTGGGGATTTGCAAGAGTGGGCGAGTGTGTGTGCGCGGGTGAGACTGTGTATGTGTGCCATGTTAAATCCAAAAGCAACACTGTACAACAACAAGCGAGAGACAAAAACAGGCCAAAGCCAACATGACAAACAAAAAGCATAAGTGAGAGGAGAGAGCGGCTGCACACTCGGCAGAGTATGAAATTACTGTAAAACTAACAAGAAGAAACGAAAAAAAGGGGAGAACGCACAAGAGAAATGGAAAAAAGAATCCATTTTCTTTTGCGATGAACCGTTTTTTTACAAGGATTTTTTGGCGCACATTACGGCACCCACATATATGCCGTATATATAGCATTACGTGGGAGATTTCCTATGGCGAAGTGGGGGCGCTGCTGAAATGCTTACCACTCGAGAGCGCAATGGTGCACTCCTGCGGATCCACGGTGTACAGGCGGCCCTCGTATCGGATGTCCGCCTTGGAAATGAGGCTGATTTTGGAGCCCAACTCCGGCAATCCCCCGCTCATCTTGGCTGTACTTCACTGCGCACTCACACCGGATTACAAACTATTATTAAGTGCTTTTGCCAACAGGCACACGAATTTCTCTGGCCAAAAGCAAACAATTATAGCGAGCGCGACGACAACGATTTCTCGACGGTTTCAGGCCTCTGCTCTTCTTTTCTTTTCGTTTCGTTTTTTTTTTCACACGCAATTGACTTCCAGTTGCAGGGCGAATTTGCGGCCAATCGCCTTCCAGCCGCGTCTGCTTGGTGGAGCTGAGTTTTCGCACAAGTGCGGCAAACGCTTTTCCAATGTCTGTGGTGAAGCACACAGGGCTTTAAATGGGAAAATTGCAATTTTCGATGCACAAATCTTTGCTCCGTCCGTCTGCGAAAACCTACCCGTCGAAAATGAACGATGGAAACGAGCGAGTGCCGCGACGGTGTTGGAAAGCGCGCGTGGGAAGCAGCGGCGGTGGCAGCGCGGCAATAATATTAACTGTTTTTGTTTACTTTTGGGAAATAGAAAATGGAAAGCGCACCACATCTTGGTGAAGAATTTAATTTTCGGTTATAAAATGGTTGCGACCGCATTAATTTCAAAAATCCACGATTTACTCCGGGCAACCCTGCTCGCAATCGGTTGGCAGCGCGCTAGTCGTGTAAAAAATCGGTTGGCAGCGCTGGTTTTTTCGGCTTCCCTCGGCGCTTCTTTTTTTCCCCATTCAAAGCAAAACGGCAACTCAGATGCGCTGGCATTTTTCGGATTTGTGAATTATTTGCGTATGTGAGAAGTTTATAAATACGAGGAGTTCATCATGCCGCCCAAGCTGGAGCCGATTAGTGTGCGCACGGCGCGCCTGAACAACGTGATTCTCGGGAAAGGAGTCGGCGTCGCCTGTGTTAAGCCCGCTGGAAATGTTTCTGCATCCGCCAGGAGGAGCGTCATTCCATTGAGCACCACCAGCGCCGCCGTGGCCGAGGCCATCTGCCGCGAGGGACTCCTGGACGCCTTCTGCCTGCTGTACAACGAGTGCGACAAGGACACCCTGAAGAAGCGCGATCGCAACATCGCGGAGTTTGTCAACAAATGTGAGTCAACTACACTCGCCTGCAGGGTTTGGGATTGTGGGTTCGGGTTTCGAAAGGATCTTCATCTTGATTGCATCTTAAAATGCAACAGAACTCAGAAAAATCCATTTTCTAATCACGCATGGATTGTTAAGATTATTTATGTTGACTAGTGTTAATGGAAGATTTAAACCAGGTTAAATTCTGTGCATTCCGAAAGGTATCTCCTGTTAAAGTCCAAAGTGTTACAATAATATTGCTATATAATTATTCCTTATAACAAGTCATTATATTATAATCCCTGTTTACTCTAGTTCGTCCCATTGTGGAGGAGACCCGCAGACTTCGAGTGAATGCAGACGACTTCCTTATAAAGACCCTTATTGGTCAAGGATACTTTGGCAATGTCCATCTGGTGGTGGAGCGCCAGACCAATGATATATACGCCATGAAAAAGATCAAAAAGTCTGTGGTTACCACCTCACAGGTCAAGGAGGAGCGAGATATCATGTCCACCCGCCATTCCGAGTGGTTGATCAACCTACAGTACGCATTTCAGGTTTGTCCTTCAAATATTTGATCAATTTCAAAACCTAATTGAACTATAATTCCACCAGGACAACGACAACCTGTATTTGGTAATGGAGTACATGCCCGGTGGGGATCTGCTCAGCTTGATGTCGCGCCACGGTCCCTTCGATGAGGATTTGGCTCGGTTCTACCTGGCCGAGCTAACAGTGGCTCTGCACACCTTGCACGAGATGGGCTATGTGCATCGGGATATCAAGCCGGAGAACATACTGATCGATCGATTCGGGCACATTAAACTGGCTGATTTTGGTAATGCCGCTGCTCTGAATCGGGATGGCCATGTGCTGAGCCTGTCACCCGTGGGAACACCGGATTACATTGCCCCAGAGCTGCTGCAGACGATATCCACCTACAAGTTGTCCAAGTCGATGCACGATGTGAGTAGAATTGTACGATCGCAGAGCTTGGTTGGCAAAGTTCATAGCTAAAACGAAAAATTACTTAATTAGGTCAGCTGCGATTATTGGTCCATGGGAATTATTGGCTACGAGCTGATTTGCGAGACAACGCCTTTCCACGAGGATAATGTGCACGAGACCTACTCCAAAATTCTCTCTCACTGTGAGGAGAGTCACCTCAAGGAGCTGATTAGCTTTCCCACCGATCTGAAGGTGTCTGTAAATTACAGGAACCTGATTGAGTCACTGGTCACGAATCCTTCAAATCGACTGTCCTATGAGCGTATTAAAAAACACCCCTTTTTCGACGATGTTCCCTGGAGTTCCATTCGCTCCCAGGTGCCTCCAATAATACCAACTGTTAGGTCTGACGATGATACTTCCAATTTCGAGGACGGAACACGGCTCAAGACTCGCCGAGAACAGGGAGTTGCCAAAAAGTCGCTTACCACCAACATGAAGTCCAATGATTTTAGTGGTAAGGATTTGCCATTCATTGGGTATAGTTTTGTGCACATGGAGAAGCCTGCAATTTCCGCTACTACCGATGAGAAGTTGCAGGAGAAATTAAAAGATCTGCTTCAGAAACTAAAAACAAGAGAGAACGAGATTTCCATGCTTAAGCAAGATCTTTTAAGGGCACAGCAATCTCTCAAACAGACCGATAGCAAATCTCAGGTGGTAGCCGATGCCAAAATGGAAATTAAGAAGCTGCAGCAAATTATAAAAGAGAAGACTATGGAGCTGAGCAACTGCAAGACGCAGATCAAGACACTTCAAAGTTCGGCTAAAATAGATGAGGAAATGTGGTCCAAAAAGGAAGCTACTATAACCGATCTTCTCCGCTTAAATCGCCAAAAGTACGAAGAGGCTAAGATTGCCTCGGAACAACGATATGAGAAACAATTGGCAGACAAAAAACAAGAGCTGGCGTCCACACTACAAAAGCTAGATGCCCGAGAGCTAGAGTTCAATGCAAAGTTTGAAGAGTGCAAGCACATTTCCATGAAGCTACAGAACTACAAGGACATGTTGCAGCAGCTGAAGGAGCAGAATCTTAAATCCGAGACCAATAATGAGGAGCAGAAGCGCCAAATGGCTGAATCGTATGAGCAAAAGCTGGCCGATCTCCGGAAAAAAGTGCGAGACTCACAGGATACACATCGCCGCATGACAATGGAGATAAAGGAAATACGAACCGAATTGGACGAGTCCATCTGCTCAACCAAGTCAACGCAGGAAGCGAAGAACGCCACAGAGCGCAACATCGAGGAAATATTGAGGCGACTGAACCAGGAGATTGCCTCGAATAATGAACTTCATGCGGAGAAAGTTAAGCTTGAGACGAAACTGCAACTAAAGGAAAACGAATCTCAAGAAGTGAGGGCAGAATGCCATCGACTTGAGAGGGAACTGCAGGTACGTGTTTGTTGAATTAGAAACTTGATATACTTAAAAAATGCGTATAATGCCAAAAATATTTGTATTAAGCAAGCTGTGATATATTGGTATATTTTTATATGAAACTAGAAGTCAATTTGACTTAATATTTAATTAAATTAATTAAATAAACCAATTAACTAGTTCCTTAACAGATACCAAACACTTTAACTTATAAATAATTTAAATACTATTTACTTAACATTTATTTAATTTTTTTTAATACATGTTATTTTTAAATTTTGACGTAAAATTTAAATATTTGTTCACCTAGCTTGCCGAATGCCGCTGCCAGCTGGCTGAGTCCTCGCTAGCTTCGCAAACCTCTCCATACGAAACTGCTCCAGGATCTTTGACCGAACTGAATGCCATCGAAGATCAACTACGCGCCGACTTAATAGCCGCTAAAGAGGGTGAAACCCACCAAAAGGGACGTGCTGATCAACTCCAGACGCTGGTCACTAAACTGGAGCAAATGCTGGAGCGATTTAACGAGCAGAGTCTCTCACCCACAAAATCCCACTCCTCCCGAAAGCAGGAAACCGAATCCGTGGGTGATATGCTCGAGCGGCAGAACGAGAAACTGGAAGACAAATTGGCAGCAGTGCGGGAACAGATGATTGTGGAACGTCAGGCGGCGCGTACAGCAAATCTTTCGCTCTGGAAAGTCGAAAAGCAGCTCGAGGAAGCTTTGTCCGAGAAGAAGTTACTGGCTCGCCGAATGGAACTTACCGAGGATCGCATTAAAAAGGCACAAAACGCCAACGAGGAAGCACAGAGAATGCTAAAGACTTCGCAGGAGGAAACGCGCCAGCGGGAATCGCGGATCGAAGAGCTCAAACAGGAACTGGCGGCGGCCAAAAGAGACGTCCTCAAAGAGCACCGTCAATGGGAAAAGGCCGAGCAGGAGCGCATGAAGTGCAAATCGGAGATAATCGAACACCTGGCCAATGTGCACAAATTAGAGCAGCAGGAGAGTGAACTGCGTCAAAAACTCAAGCAAGTCCAAACCCGATTTGATGGACTAACTTTGGAGCACAAGAATACCATGAGGGAGCTGCAGGAGGAGCGTGAGAAGAGTAGAAAAGCCAATGATTCCAGCCTGGCCTTACAGAAGGAACTTAAACAGCTCTCGGAGAACTTCCAGCGGTTGAAGTACGCTTGCAGCATTACCGACAACCAACTAACCGAGGTGGAGACTATGCTGAAATCCGAGCAGGATCGGAATAAATCCCAGAAATCACAACTTGACACACTTCATGGCAAATTGAGGGAGCGAAACGATCAATTGACTGAACTGCGCAAGGAACTATCTGCAATTGAATCCGAAAAGCGTCTAGCGGAGCAGCGCGCCCAAGTTTTAGCTTCGGAAATCGAGGAACTTCGTCTGAACCTCAAGGAGCAGCAAAAGAAGCTGGTAGCGCAGCAGGATCAGTTGGTGGAGCAGACCAATGTGCTGTTTGCCACTCAAGAGCGAGCAGAGCTTCTGGATGGTCAAAACGCCAATTACGAAGCCCAATCAGCGGATTCCGATAGGGAAAAGATTAACCTTAAAGAGGAAAATGCACGTATTCTAAGCGAGCTTTTCCACAAGAAAGAGGAGGTGGCCAATCTCCAGGCGGACATAAGGGATTTGGAGTCGGCGCAAGCTGATTTGCACGCTGAGATCGATTCTATTTCGGACACTTTGGCCGAGAAGGAACAGTTCTATGTGCAGCGCGACATTAAGTCAAATGCTACACTCGCTCAGCACAAAAAGCTGATTGACTACCTTCAGGTAGAACTATTTTTAATTTATTTTGAGTTTAAGAGACTAAATATATATATTTGTAGCTTAAAGTGGAGGATCTGTCCTCCAAAAAGAAGAAAACCCTGGCTGACAAGCTCTTCGGCTCCAGTCACACCAACAAGGAGAACATCTCACCCAACGATGTGGAGTCTTCTATTCTTTATCGGGCTCTTAAGGAGGAACTAAAGCGAGAGCAAAAGCTAAACAGTATGCTAAAGGAGCAACTGGCACAGATGAATGGTAAGTTTTTGAAAGATTGTGATTGAAATAACTATTATAAGGTGTATTTATATTTTATAGGAACTGCAACCTTGCGTTCTCCTCGTAAATCGGCTGCTGTAAATGGCGACTCCGATGCCCCCAAGCAGAGACCAGTTAGCATCGCCGTCTTGCCGCGTTCCCCACAGAAGCAACAGTCTTTGAAGCGCACCACCAGCCAAGTGGAGTTGAAGACAACGGAGAAAGCGACCAAGGCAGCCAGTGAAGACCAGGCCCATCACCGTTTCGAACTGGCCCTGCAGGAGTCCAAGGCAGATGCCTCCTATTGTGTAGTTTGTGGTCAGCCCATTGTTGCTGGATCCCCCTTCTGGAAGTGCAAGGAGTGCAAGGATGTGACACATCGCAAGTGTCGCGGTAATGTTGAGGGAAATTGCGGAACAAAACCAACAGCTCCACCGGCTAATGATCTCAGCAGTATTCCATCTGTCTCGAGCTTAAACTTAAACAGCGTAGATGTTGCTGGTGCAACGACCAGCAGCGATTACATAGGATCCCTGGTCTACAGTTCCGATGGACCAGAGGATCAGGCTGCCAAAAAGGAGATTGAAGTGAACTGCGCCTTCGAGGTGGCAGAGCAGCAAATCCTCCTCTTGGGCTGCAACACTGGCTTGTTTGCTTATCACTTGGACTCCCAGCGACTAGTGCATATTTCTGGCCTCGAGTCTGTTAGCTGCATGTCCATCTGCAAGCGCCTGGCAAAGGCTATTATGGTGGGCACGGTGGGTGAGAAGCTCTACCAGTGCGACTACCGACAGCTGGAATCACGTTGTCAGAGCTCCAGTGCCATTCATAAGCCAGTGCTGGAGACATCTGCCATTGAACTGCCCTTTGCCAATCGCACGCCATCGGAGAAATGGAAGCTGGTGCTGATTTCGGATGAGGCGGAGAACGCCTTGGATTCGGTTGCCATTGCGGCAACTTCGACGAGGATTGTCATCTTAAAGTACGACCTTAAGTTGCACATGTTTAAGCCAGTTCGAGCCTTGGACACGGCCACTCCAGTCACCTCCATATTCTTTACGCGTCATTCGGCTATCGTTAGTTCAGATAAGTTTTACGAGATCGATTTGGACAACTACGCCGCTGAGGAGTTTGTGGATCTGTCTGATAAGTCGATGGAGAACACAGTCAAGTGCCAGCCCCTGACTGCTGTGCGTATTTCCCGGCAGGAATACCTCCTCTGCTTTGCCGAGTGTGGAGTATTTGTGGATGAGTTTGGCTGCAGATCCAGGCCCTACGATATAAATTGGGTTTTTGCCCCCACTGGCTTTGTGTACCGCGAGCCCTTCTTATTTATTGCCCACTACCAAAGCGTCCAGATTGTCCGTTTGCATCGTTCCTTCAGCAAGGAACTGGCCAACGAGGAAAACCCACCGGAGACTTGCGAGTCGCCAGAGCTGCAGCGCGTCTACTTGCCCCACTACATGTCCACTCTGCTGGCGAACAGTGGAGATGTCAATCTGTATGCCGTGGCGATTGATCAGAGACCTTGCAATGGCACCCAGAAGATCTATCACTTGGATACAATGCAGGCGTTTAAGCAGAAGTTTAATGTTTCCATGGAGACCATTTCTTCGGTGGCCACTTCCGTGACATTGGGCTCAGCGATGACGGGCAATAGTTTGTAGATGATCATCTGATTTTCACCAGGTATTAGAAGAGAAATCGTAAATACTACAATCTCAGTAGTACTTAATTTTAAGTTTAAAATATTTTATATTTTAATTTCCATTTTGACAATCTCCGAAATCATTAAAAAAATTCTAAGCAAAATGATTTGAATATAATATTATTACAATTTAAAAACATTGTGCTGTATTCACAAATAAAACATTCTCTATCGCTAACATGACATTTTCATATGGAAATATATGTAATGTAATTAACCTAAAATATATAATTAATTATATATATATGTTCTTTTTTTATCACTATTAGTGTGATTAATAAACAAAATAATGGACCACATAGAAGTTAATGTTTGTGTACATTTCCCCAATATCGATTGTATTCGTTAACATAGTAATCCTCCACTTCAATTAATTAATATTCAAGTCATATTTTTGGAGATTAAAAAAATCTTTCCCTCCCTCTTCTTTCGAAAGTCTTTTTAAAATATTTTTACCCGTTGAATGAAATGAAAGAAGCTTTGCCGCAACAGCTTTTAATGTCCCGCAAAAGCCCCGGAAATGGAACGGAATCGTGGTGTTTGGTGGCTGGTCTCCCCATTACTGCGAATGAGGAGGTCGCCGACGGACGCCGGTCTGCAGCACGGCCGTAAATTGTGATAATTGATTTCAATTTGTTCCCTGCCGATTGAGTGGAGCGCCCTGCGACAACGATGTTTGAATCGTTGATAAATCTCCGCGCTAGTCGCATGGTCGCGGATTCCACTACCTCTGGAATGGATGGACGAGAGGCGACCAAAACGATGATATGTCGAGCCTGTCTGGTGCTCCTGGGACCCCAGGATGCCTCCTATCATCTGGACAGCGAGCAGGACTTGGCTAGAAAGTATTTCGGCTGCACTGGAGGCGATCCGGGGAAGGAGTTCCGCCTGCAGGATGAGGATTTGCCACCCCCGTTGGTCCTGAAAAGCATCTGCGAATGCTGCTACCAACTGGTGCAGAAGTTCCACGACTTTCAACGCATGTGCGAAGAGTCCTCGCGCAATTTTGAGAAGCTGCTCCTGGATATTGACTTTGAATGCATCAAGCAGCAGGATGATACCTTCAAAATACCCGACTTGGATACCCCCTCGGAAAGTAATGAGTCCACGAATAAGGAAGCCCAAATGGAAGCACCCTGCATCGAATCAACGGAAGAGATTGTGAGTTTTATCTGGGCACAAGTGTGCCTTTCTATTCCCTAATCTAATCTGTAATCACATTCGGTGCTTGAGGTGTTGCCTAGCAGCAAAGACAATATTCCCCCTTTCGCCGCCATAAACATAAACATTTCGGCATTTGTTAGTGTTAAACTATTTTTGTTTATGTCTGAATGTTTGGGGTGATAGCATTCGAAAAAGAGGCCCGTCTAATCTATCGGTTATTTTTAATTTTTCCACTTCACATACATATATAAATTAATAAAAATCAGGTAGCACACATGAATATATATAGTTATTTAAGGCTCCTGAATTAAAAGTGTATTTTTAATCAAAATCAAAAATATCCAGTAATATCTAGAATTAAGTATATAACTTAATGTTCTGAACTTAGAAATCTGCGTGTTTTTTTTTATTTAAATAAAGTTGTATAATTCAATTAAAATTGATTTCACATTTAAAAATTGTCACTTATAATATCCACTTATAATTAGTTAAATCTATTCACCATATCAATAGCCCGACCGTAAACTTCAAACCTTATAAGTTTACTTTCTACTTACCATCTAAAAATAACGATAAGATAATAAAGAATTATATGATAACAGATGGTAAAGAAAAGGTTTAGCATAACTAAAATTAAAAAACGATTTAAAATGTTACTAAATAAAATATTTTTTTATTATCAGTAGAGAAATAGAACCGAACTTTAAATTATTTAAATTGTATCTTATGACAACGATAAGATGAAATAAAATGATCTGATAACAGATGATATTGTGCAAATGTACTTCGCAGTTATCTCAAAGACCTTAAAACATATAAACCTTCTCTTCTTGTTTATAGATAGTAATTACATATTATTTCCCCACCATTTCTAGGAGGAAGTGTACATAATCGAAGACGAGGCGGCCAAACAGGATCTTGGAAAGGAAAAGTTACCCATTTCATCCATTAGAAAGTGTTTAGGGGAGAGAAGAAAGAGAGGAGTAAGACTCACCCTCGAGTGCAGCATATGTCATCGAGGCTTCTACAAATTATCTCTGCTGGAGGCCCACATGAAGCGGCATGAGGGTCTGAAACCGTATACCTGCGTCCATTGTGCCAAGAGTTATGCGAGGGCCAATCTGCTAGACTCGCACCTGCGGGAGATGCATCACAATGCCACCGACAGGCTAATCTATCCCTGCCCGAACTGCCATAAAGTGTACACAGCGGACCGGAGTCTCAAATATCACTTAAAAAGGGCACACGAAAGGACAGAAAAGCCAGAAGCCCCCGATCCCCAGCACATTTGTGAAGAGTGTGGAAAATCCTTTGTGCGCAGAGCCCTTCTTACCCGCCACAAAAGAATCCATCTTAAAGCAGAGGATCGGAAGTACTCCTGCGATTTCTGTGACCAGAGATTCTACACAAAGGAAAACATGGTTGATCATCTGCAGCGGAAGCATGGCAACAAGAACTTACTCAAGAACCGATGCAGAAAGTGCGGACGCATTTTCAGGAGCACACTAGCCCTCACCACTCATCTGAGAAAACACGACGACTTGGCCAGCCAGCGAGATAATGTAGTTCAATAATTTGTTTTATTTGTGGTTTCAATAACATCAAGCTAACTCAACTGTTACAATGATTCGAATTTTGTGGAATTTGTTACACCAGTAGTTTTGGGATAATGCCGCATGAATGGAGAGATTAAGACGAGTTGAATCGGTTAGGCTGCCCTAAAATTAGCTAACATTCACATAATGGCCGGCGCAGCACAGTCGCTTAAAAATCATCAGTACAAAGGGCGGGCGGCGAAGGCGCTCGTTTTCAAAATCATGTGTATAAAAACAATTAACTAAAATTTATGCTTAATCTTAAAGAACGGACAGTTTTAAAATTACATTACCAATACATTCATATATCATTAATTTGTGGGGGGGAGGAAAAGAAATGAGAATAAAACCAGATTATCCGTCTATCGATCGACAATTACATAAGAAATGCACGGGGTTCTTTGCCAAAGGAACATCAGCATTAAACGATGTTGTATTGATACGGTGATACGGTGGTGATTGATGACGATGATTGGCAGTGGGATCGGATGAGTGGAGTCGCTTGCACTATATGTAAATAAATACGCCGCAATATGAGCATAGGATAGAGGACTGGAATCGCCGAGCTCTAGGTGTCCTTGTGTTTCTCATAGAAGGCGTCCAGATATTTTTTGTACTCCTTTTGGTCGTTCCACATCATCGCGGCCTGCGCATTCAGTGGACTCTCGTTATTCGGCTCGCCCAGCAGGGATTGTATGGACAGCAGAATGGTGCGCACGTCGTACAGGGCCGACCACTTGTCCTTCAGGATGTCCAGGCAGATGGCGCCCTGCAGATCGACGTTGGGATGGAAGCAGGACGTCAGGAACTTGACCACGGGCGCCGCGTACGGGTAGGAGTTGGGGAAGTCCAGCGACAGGCGGTACGTCTGCCCGGAGTACACCGTATTCCGTGGACCCGCTATGGTGCCCACCCACTTGAAGATGTTCTCGCCGTCCGGAAACGCCGAGATGCCCTTCTCGTCGGCCATCATCAGGTTCATCAGTTCCTTGTGCAGTCTGCGGGGGGATTACGGGGGATTATCGACGGCCATCCCGACCATGTGCCATGGGCTACTCACCTTTTACTCACGGCGTGGTTGTCTTTCACGGGCAAAGAGTCATCGCTGTGCTTGGTGCCCCCGCCTCCTGCTCCTCCGCTCTGTTCGGGGCTGATATTCTGCGCCATGACTATATAGGATGCTTGGGTGCTATGCTAAATCCGCTGGTTGCCTTACGGTGTCCGGATTTTACGCGCTTCGTGGCGGAACGGTTTAGATTATCTCCAATGATTATATGTACTGTATAGTGGAAATTTTGTTGATCAGAATCGGAATACTTTGTTGCTTTTTCTTTTTTTCACTAGTGAAAACAAAATGGAAGGAGAACGAGAAACTGTGTTTGAGCAGGGTTGTATTTCAGGTTTTTGGGGGGAAATGTATGCTAACGACTGACAGGCTGGTCACACTGGCAGCTTGGGAAAATTTTTCAAAAATTAAATCTAGTTCATTTAGTAAGTCACTTTTAGTAGGTATACTTTAGTTATAAACTAATATAGAGAAATATGTTTTAGTTTATTATTCGCTTTTTTACGAATAACTGTTTTTGGTGGCCTGTATCTTGAATAAGCTGTTAGAAAAATATTAAAACAAATGCAAGGGTTTTTGAAATGTAAATGCAGTTTTTAAAGCTCTAATATCTATATTTTTAATTTTAAATGCTTGCATTTTTAAATTTTCGGAATGGAGTTGCCACCTGGCGTTTGCACGCTTTCCAATACCATTAGGTACAAATTTGTGTGTACGTTGCCGTGTACCTATTTCAGCCCAAAATCAAAACATTGGAAATTATTTGGAAAATGGATGAAAACAGCTTGATCTATGGTCTAGAACTGCAGGCAAGGGCTTTAACGCCCCAATATGGAGAAAGCAACGATGTGTGCTTCTTTATAGCCACCAATTCCTTAAAACCCACGAACCAAGTGCATTTAATCCAATACGAGGAGGAACAGGGAACCGTGCAATCAAAGGTGAGAATCTGGGATTGCCAAAGGATCTACTAAATATGTGTCTACAAACAGGTCTTCGAGCATGCCTTGGGCGAAGTGTGGAAACTGAATAGCTGTCCTCATAATGCCCGTCTGCTGGCCTCGGTCTACAATGTCCAGAAGGGAGCACAGGTGCTCTCTCAATCGGCCTTATTCACGCTTCCCGAGGATCTAAACCCGGATCCAGAGCAGCTGAAGTCGGAGTACCTGCCCTGGGAGCAGGTCGAGGTCCTGGACACCGAAGGTCTCGGGGAACGTGTGAAGACCATCGAATTCCATCCCAGCCAGGAGCAGATTCTTGCCTGCGTGGTGGACAACAAGGTGGCCGTGATGCAAAGGGCCGAAGCCTCCACCCGCGTGGTGGCCGAGGTGCCCACCAGTGGTTCCTCCAGCGGATCTGCCAAGCACACGCTGCACTTCACCACCGGCAAATGGTCGCACCACCACCAGGGCCACCAATTTCTCACCCTCCAGGATGGCAACCTGAGTGCGTTCGATGTGCGCGATACCCAGCATTGTGCATGGAGCATCAGCGATGCCCACGGGCAGATGGTGCGCGATTTGGACTGCAATCCCAACAAGCAGTGCCACCTGGTTACCGGTGGGGATGATGGCTACCTGAGGATCTGGGATTGCCGAATGCCAAAGGCCCCGGTCTTCGAACGCTCCGATCATTCCCATTGGGTATGGTGCGTGCGCTTCAATACATTCCACGACCAACTGCTCCTCTCCAGCTCCAGTGACTGCAAAGTGCTGCTCACCTGTGCGGGATCTGTGAGTTCCGAAACGCAGGCTCAGGCGGGACTGGATGACTCCCAGTTCAGTGGGGCAGAAACCGAGGAGAGGCGCAAACTCCTGCCAGATGGACTGCTGCAGACTTTCGATCAGCACGAGGACTCTGTGTACTGTGCCGAGTGGAGCAATGTGGATCCCTGGATCTTTGCCTCCCTCAGCTACGATGGGCGCGTTATAATCTCAAAGGTACCCAAGCAGTACAAGTACCAGATTATATTCTAAACCTAGCTGAAGAGTGTGAAGCTGTACAACTTGTGTCCTTGGATGTAGCAGATTATATTTAAGCCAATAAGTTATTATACATTATAAATACACTGTAATACTAAAGCTAACTGAGAGTTGTGCCGCTTAGCCTGTATCCTCGGAAGTGCAGTCGGAGGAGTCATTGGGATTGGCCGTTTCCACGGAGCAAACGCGCTTGATCAGCTCGTTTTCGATCTCCACAGTGCCGTTGTCCACGGCCTCCTCCATTTGCACATACTCAATGGTGGCAGCACTTTTCTTGGTGGCTGAAGTGGATACGACAGGCTTTTCCGTGGTTGGAGCTGGTGCTTCTGTGGCCTTTTTGGCCTGTGCTTCCGTGTCATCCTCGGCTTCCTCCGCCAAACTGCTCCTCTGCGGCTGCACTTCGGCATATATGGCGGGAAACTGCAGCTGCAGCTTCTGCTTGATGACCCGTATCTTTCGGAATATATAGTCCAGATCCTTCTTCATGTCATTTAAGCATTTGACATGCCTTTTGAAATCCTCGCTGGCGCTTTTCAGACGACTCTGAGAGAGAGCATTGCAGTTGAGGAGCATCTCATTGGTTTTTTCAAAGCGTTGCAGCCTAAGGAATGTATTAAATATGATTAAGATGATCTCTGTGATTAGCTTACTAGCTTACATTTGTTTTTGAGCCCTTATCATGGTCTCCACATCGCCCTGGTTTACCATCCCAGCGAGACTTTGAATAAAAGCCTCTGCGGCGGAGTTACCAAAACCGGTGAAGGACTCCAAATCTGGAGTGGCATCCTGGGATTGGTGCACATCCGTAAGACCCAAGTGGCTCATGGTTTGTCTACTTCATTGGATTTTTATTAAAGTTTGGAAACACAATTGATTTTTTTACTTACTTTTTCTGTCTGATAACGGCAGAGGTTTTTGTGTGCGTTTCCTGGCAGTTTTTTTGATGTAATTTGTGAGATCCTATATTAGTTTTGATATTTTAAGTAAATTCATATATTTCTATCTATCTATTTTCTCTTGTTTAGATTTTGTATGCAAAATAAATATATTTTTTAACAGCTGTTTTAGGTACAAAACAGACCCACAGGGTGCGCCATATTTCTTATTCGTGGTATATTTAAAGCGGAAAAAAACGTAAAGTGCCGTTATTTGTTTTTAAATTTATATTTTAACTTATAAATTGACTATTTTGAAATAATCAAAAAAATCCATAGGTTTTGTATTCATGTTAATGTATTTTATTAATTTTAGTTTATCTTATTTAAAAATAGTATTAAGTATTTCTGTTATAGCTGAATTTGGTCACACTCATTTCAACCGGCTATTTATTATTTGGCGATCGACCTTATTAATTTATTTAACGTTCAAAATGAAGCTGGCTCCGACTGTTAAACTGAACAATGGCTATGAAATGCCTGTTTTGGGCCTGGGAACCTACAATGTAAGTTTATCTTTATAACCTATAACGGTAATCAATCACCTGGAAGATATGTTCTATAGAACATTCTACCTTCATTTGAGCAATTGTGAAATTGGAAAAAGTAATCATGTTATCTGTAGCTAAAAAAATCTCGGTGTGAGGCTGCAGTGCGCCACGCCCTAGAATTGGGTTATCGGCATATAGACACCGCCTATCTGTATAGGAATGAAGGTCTTATAGGGAAGGTTCTGGGCCAATTCATAGGCGACGGGGAAATAAAGCGAGAACAGGTGTTTCTGGTCACAAAGGTAGGAATATATGTAAGCAGTGGGTGGAATATATAAACAGATCGGAAATCAATATCCCATTAGCTATGGGACATATATCACGAGCCCAAGATGGTGAAATACGCCTGCGAACTGCAATTGAAGCTACTGGGCGTGGACTATATAGATCTATATCTGATGCACTCGCCAGTGGGCGTGGACTATATCTCAGATGAGGATCTGATGCCCCATCTCGATGGTAAACTGAGGACAAAGTGAGTTTTGGATGGAACTGTTTCCAGGCAGAAACTGATCTTTGGATTTCGTAGCGATGTGGACTATTTGGAGACCTACAAAAATATGGAGCAACTGGTGGATCTGGGACTTGTGCGCAGCCTGGGACTGTCCAACTTTAATGCCAATCAGTTAAACAGATTGCTGGAAAGCTGCCAAATCAAACCTGCGTCCCTTCAAATCGAATGTCATACGGAATTAGTACAAATTCCTCTAATCGAACTCTGTAAATTGCATAATATCACCGTAGTGGCCTATTCGCCACTCGGACGTCCCAGGACCTGCAATCCCTTGCCGGAATACTACAATGATCCCAAAGTACTGGCCTTGGCAGAAAAGTATGGCAAGACACCAGCTCAAGTCGTTTTAAGATACTTGGTAAAGAAACCCCAGAAAATATTAACGTAAAGAAGATGTTTAATAGACGATAAATACAAACGCTCCACAGATCGACATTGGCACGGTGCCCATTCCAAAAGCTGCCCAACAGGCCCATCTTATCGAGAATCTGGATGTCTTTGATTTTCACTTGCTGCCGGAGGAGTTGCTTCAGTTAGGAACTTTTAATCGAGGACGTCGAATCTGGAAGTTTGAGAAAGCGAAGAGTCATCAGTACTATCCTTATTAGAAATAAAAACTTATAAAGTTTAGGATTAAATATTTAAGGTACAATTTTATGAATCTCATCGAAGTTAATTTTTGTTAAATTGATTCAATTTAATTTAATAATATTAATCGTAGGTAAAAAAGCAAGGTTTTCTTAAAGCTTCTTATATAAAAATACAATGGTTATTGAAATTATGAATATATATTATGCGATTTGGAGCTAAAGGTTTCTGAGAGTAAGATTAATATATATATGAAGCTTAATTTATTGTGCATTTGTCTTATACTTAGTAGTTTATATGTAAAGTTCTTACCTGATTGCTCCAAAATTTAAATTTCGTATTCCCGTATTAAAGTTTCTCAATTTTTTGCCGAGCTTTGCGGCGTTGATTATCTATATAGTTATGGATGTGGTTTTGATTGCTCATTTCCCGAAATTCTGATATGCTCACAGTGTTTGGGGTGAAACGAACGTGGTCTCGACGAAAATAACGATATATTGATCTCCAAATACGCATTACAAAACACATTTCTGTTTCTGTCGAAAGAAAGGATGTTAATGTTATATAATTTTATGATTTAATATATTTGCAGTCCAAGGACAACGAAGGCGAGGCCGCTGTGAAGCACGCGATCGATGTGGGTTATCGTCATATAGACACGGCCTATTTCTACCAAAACGAAGCCGAGGTGGGCAAGGCGATTCGCGATAAAATCGAAGAGGGAGTGGTCAAGCGGGAGGACATTTTCCTTGTTACCAAGGTGGGTTATATTGATAAATTATAGTTCAACCTATTAATCAACCTATCAACCTATTCTTTCAGCTCTGGAACGTTTTCCACGATCCTGAGCGCGTTGAGGGCATTTGCCGCAAGCAGCTGAGTAACTTTGGCTTGGACTACATCGACCTGTACCTGATGCACATGCCAGTGGGCTACAAGTATGTGGATGAGGACACCCTCATGCCCAAGAACGAGGAGGACGTGCTCCAGCTAAGCGATGTCGACTACCTGGATACCTACAAGGCCATGGAGAAGCTGGTGAAACTGGGGCTGGTCCGCAGTATCGGAGTATCGAACTTCAACAGCGAGCAGCTGGGACGAGTCTTGGCAAACTGCGAGATCAAGCCCGTTACCAACCAGGTGGAGTGCTCTCCTGCCCTCAATCAGAAGGCGTTGACAGCCTTTTGCAAGAAGAACGATGTCACTTTGACGGGCTATACGCCCTTGGGAAAACCGAAGCCCGATATCCAGAAGCCGGACTTTATCTACTCGCCGGAGGTGGCCGCTATAGCCAAAAAGTACGGCAAGACTGCCCCGCAGATTGTCTTGCGCTACTTGGTAATTAGGAAATTCACTATCTTATAGATGGTAACTAATTCAACTTTATTCCTCAGGTTGGTCTGGGTGTAATCCCCATTCCCAAGTCCTCGAATACTAACCGAATTTCCGAAAACTTCGATATCTTCGATTTTGAACTGACCGCCGAGGAAATGAGCGTTCTCGATGGATACCACACTGGCGAACGTGTTGTGCCATTGAACTTAATCAAGGGCCTGAACCACAAGTACTATCCTTTCGCAATTGAGTTCTAAAACTTGTGAATGTACTATGTCGAAATACAAAAATATATAATAAATTTGTTACCCTCAAGTAAATCTATGACAATAATTTGAAAGCACAAATATTCATAGAAATTCCCATCTAGACAAGATCATTGTGCCCTGTTGCTCCATTAAATCTGTCTAGTTGCCAGTGATCCGCTCACCCCCTAGAAAGTATGGAATATCCAAGAGAAGGGTAACAAATGGGAGCATCGATCTTTGGCACGGCACGTTTGACACCCGAGCTAAAAGGTGGAAATGTTTGAATAGGACCGAATGAAAATATTACGCTTTTATGACTAATGGTAATATAAGCTAAGCAAACTGAAAGATCAACAGAGGAGAGTGTACTCAGCTTAATAAAAATTAAAGTTATAGCTGGAAAATACTGCATTACCAGCACATTTCATTCATTTAAATAGTTTTGTAGTTTAGACAGTGATAAATGGAAATTGTGTACTTATACTCGTGGCATCGGCATCGTATCGTGCAGGTCTCTAACTTGAGGTTCTATATCCATATATTAAAAAAAAAGTTACTTTCGAATTTACTAAATCCGTTTTCTAAGATAATAATGGTTTAAATAATATTTATTCTAAAAAATGGGTTAGAGTAAGGGTATTTTAAATGTATTTCATTAATGATTTGGGATAGATATTTTAAAATTGCTTTCTTAGTACAAGAGGTTTATTATAATTTTTCGAAGAATGTAAACATGACTGTCTCATGAATTTAGGTACAATTGAACCTAGACCTGGTATAGTTCCTGTTTTTGGTACAGGAATATCTTTTGCTTTTCTACCTTTCCACCCTATCTTTAGATCTAGAACTCTGGTAGTTGCCGAAAATATCATGCGGAAGCTATTAGTTGCGCCAACCGCAGAAATGAAGCATGAAAGTATTATGGCTATTAGTTGATGTACCTATTACGCCTGGATGGCTAATTATTTTTGGATTGCTCAGTACATTTGGGTTAATCGCAGCTGGCGACCTTTGTAAATAGCACCTCTGCCTGGGGGTGACGTCACCCCGAAACCAGTGCAGAGGCCCAGAGATAAGTACGATGAACACGCGCTGAATGAAATGGGGGGGTCGTTTGGCCCCTGAACCGCCCTTTAAACGGTGACTAGGAAGCGAGGAAGGGATGGATCTCTGGCATGCGACACCTTGACCCAGGCCAAGAATATCACAACAGAGACGATCGCCTTTCGAAATCACTTTCCATGCGGATGGCGGTGGCTCTATCCCCAAGTTCGGATGGAGCTCGGCGGGTTGCTCCACTCGGCGAATCCCACTCAACAACCGCAAGCCGACCGACTGAGTGAAATCGCTTCGGCCAAGAGCGAGGTTTAAATAAATTTTCAGTCCAAAAATTGGCAGTTTCGCTCAAAGCGTGCCCACGTTCACATCGTCGCCAGTTTCTGCGGAACTCACACACGGATATTCCGGCGATCAATTAGAGCCCGGAGTTCAGCCTGCAACGCGTATAAATATTGTTATATAAGCTTAACAACTTGTGAAATCCCCGGTGCCAGTGCGTATATATCAAAAGTGAGTTGAGCCCCAGAATTCCCCCCTAGCATCTCAGATTAGCGGGGATGGGTAGCAAAAAAAAAGGACGGATTCGTGCATTATGTAAAGACCCGAGAAAAGCTTGTGGCGAAGAAAAACTTTCGCTTTCACCCAAGTACAGCTCTTTGCAGCTGTTGCGCATGCGCAGAGACATTTGTAGACTGCTACTGTTTACCTGGGATTACCAGGCTAGAGTTTGATTACACGGCGAAATATTTGAGTTTTATGGGGATTTTAAGCCATTAAAGTTTCCGATCTATCAGATTTATATTTAAAAATCTATAGAGGATAAAAACATCATAGTCAAATTTACAATATTATAATATTTTTTTAAAAATTAAAAAAAAAACAGAAGTTGTATTTTAAAAATATTAAAAATTAGGACATGTTTGTTTATAAATCCTTATTATTATATTCTTGATAAAATTGATAAAAAATATGATCCTTTAAAATTTTTTTTTCATATAAAAAAGAATGAGACATTTTTAGATAATTCCTAACTATTATATAGAATACAGAATCATTTGCTTCTCTATCATATCATCATATATTTTAAAGTATTATTTAAATATTTCAAAATTTTCATTTTTAAACTTTTTTAAAATTGTTTTCCGTGTGATATTTGGGTTAGATACCACACTAAAGTAGGTGCGTGGGTGTAACTTAACCAAGCAATGATCGCAAATCTTTTTAAGGCCTTTTAATTGCGTTTTATTGACCCACTGCAAGTGTTTCGCCGCTGTCGATGGCTTTACGGCCAATAGTTTTGAGCCTCGAGAGTTTTGTAATTCTGTTTGCTGGCTTAATTGCCGAGCCCCACAAGAGGCCCGCAAGGTCTTCGCGGCCCAGGCCGAAGTTGGCCAACGCCGTAAAAGCCAAGTGGCTGGAAAACGTACTGAACACGCTCGCACAATGCAATTTGTGCGGTTCGCGTTCGCATATAAATATTCATGGCGAGTGGGCATTGTGCAATTGCCAGGGACGCGACGCAGTCATCGACGTGACGATTTCCTTTGACTAATGGCGACCACGACCTCGACTGCGATTCTGGGTGCCATGATAGTATTTGGTCGTAAATCCCAGTTTCCCAGTGCAACTAATGGAGTTTTAAGGCCCTGCCTTGACCAACGACCATACCAAGCAGCCTTGGCCAGCGGACGTGGTGAGCCTGGCTAATGAATTCCGCTGATTACAGCGCCATTTGATTCTGACACATGAATATAAAGCGCTACTCATCCGGGGAACATTAGCGGACCTTTGTCGTAATTGTGGCAAAATGCAATCTGCATGATAATCCGGAAAGGCAGATGCAAATCACAGAGTCGTAAATTCGCCAGTTTGCCCATTCGAAATTCGAAATTGAGCCAAAGCAACCCAATATCGCTAATGTGCACGGTCATGGGGTGGGATTGAGCAAGTGCACTGCGAAAAGTGGGGTATTAATATGGCAGAAACCTTGATCTTGAGTTTTCTTAGGCAAGTTAAAAATATACGCAAGTCACTTAATGGATATATTTGAGTGTTACGACAAACTAAAATTATACAATAATACAGAAAAATTGTATAAGATTATTCACGAATTTAATATCAATATCATCTGGTACTAATTATATTTCATATACCTTATTAGATCCCAAAAACTTAATAGTTAGAAAATATGTATCTACATTTTTAGGGTTCTGTATAATATTTAAAGATCATATATACCATATCATAATCTGGTACTAATTATATTTCACATACCTTATTAGATCCCAAAAACTTAATAATTAGAAAATATGTATCTACATTTTTAGGGTTCTGTATAATATTTAAAGATCATATATGTTTAAAATATAAACACAAAATCAAAATGTTGGAGTAAACAGAATAAATATTAAAATTTTACTAAAGGATCAATAATATATTTTTTAAAAATTTCCTAATTCGAAGGGATTATTAGGTATCATATCTTTGTTATAGTTTCAACAATGCTGTTTTGATCTCCGGATGTAGAGCTCACAACCCTTTCTCTCCGTGTAATGGGAGTGGATTGGGTCGAGCGGTGGGATGGGAAAACCTGTTTTGAGCATTTCTCGGGCCTGCACTCCTTACTCTTACCAAAACACGGCGATTTTGCTGTGGGATCGGTAAGACGGACGTACTTCGGTTTGGCAGCTTTTATGCTGTGATATGATGTAACCAGCGGGCTAATTGGCGGAGCGGAAAACGAACGCAAAAGAAACGATAACGAAATTACAAATCGCATGTTTCACCGGACAGCGGACATCTTCTTCATCGTAGTATACCCCATATCGTATGGCCCATAAATGATCGAGTTACCAAAGCCCAACTTTCGGGCCAAATTGGACGTATTCAAAGCAGGGCAATTCCACACGTTCAATTTACTTTACATCAGCGATCGATTGCGTTGGAAACTGTGTGAAGGCCATGAAAGTGAACAAACTTGTTCATAAACAGTTTGTTGACCAAAAATATAGTTGGACGGACAGCCGCTGAACTTAGCTGGCAGCTGGCTATCCGCAATTACAGGGCGTCGCGCATCTTTCTCTCTCGACCTTCGTCTGGGTTTTTACGGCTAGAAATTTAAATGGGCGCTGAAATGACAAAACCGAAAGCCAGACTCACCAAACATTCGATTCGTATGCAAAGCAGTCAGCCGGTGGATTTTGGGTCACGGTCAATGGACCTGTGTAAGACTAGGAAAAAAAGAGCAGGCAAAAATAGCGGAAATGGCAGCATCTCTTGGGGATTAGCTAACCGTATGCAAATCGATGTGGGCAGTACGAAACACCAGACTCCAAAACTCACAGCTCTAACCCACGCAAGCCAATGCACTCTTGTGGAGCCACCACAATCCAGTTCCAGTTCCAATCTCCCCCAATCTTCGGTCCGGTCCCCTGACATTGTGCAGTCAAAAGTCAAGTGGGATTAATTGGTATGCATAGAGATACGTAGTCAGCAGCTCGGTCCATGGAGGTGGTCCAGTAAACTGCGCTGACCCTTGAGAGTTCGATGAATTTTAACATTTCGGGTTGCACAATCGCCACCGACCAAGGGCAACCGGCCAATTAGAGTCGCTGGTGTCAGCCGTGAAGTGAAGAAATCGGGCAGCGGACAGCGGACAACGGACAGCGGACAGACCACTGGCCATTTTAGCCCAATATTTCGCTTACAACCGGGCAAAAAATGCGGTTCAATGTGGCTAATTGATATCGTATCAACTCGGAACGCGCTTGGGTGGGAGAAATATTTAAGCGGGTTTATTAATGGCTTAAATGAGTGCTAGGGATCTTAATTTCAGATAGTTGGGACTACATAAAGGCAATCTCTGGTTCAAGTTTAAATTTATAATTGAAATCAGCAGGTATTTATTTTCTTTAGCAAAGAAATGATTTACTTATTTTTATGACTAGAAAGTACTATTTTAAATTTTTAAATATTATAGGATTTATTTAGACAATATGAAGACCATTTTTAAATTTAAAAATTTTCCTATAACTTCCGTAGAAGATGATAAATTTAATTTTCAAATATTTTATCAATTATTTTGAAAATATTAAAATATGGTTTATAAAGTGGTTTGCTAAAAATGTTTTATAACTTTAGTGCATTTTCCAATCTACGAATATTTTCATACTTCTATAAGAGATCAAAAATTGAAAGATGATCCTATATATTCTTTGCCTAAAAAGAGATTACCTTACAATTAAATGCTCGAAACCTAGTTTTTATCAGTGTAATTAAAGAGGAAACTCAGCAGGTAGATCGTAAACATTTTAGGGAAATCGGGTAAAAATTTGGCAGCTGTGGCTTACGAAAAGTGAAAGTGTTAATTGGTCAGATGGTAATTTAGGCTTCTCATATCTTTAATTTAACGGCGTAAATCCGTGATTTCATGGGTTCTGCTCTCTTGATTTTAACCATTCAAATTGTGTAATGCCGTGTTTAATTAAGACGTAAATTGTGCAATAGAATGTTGCAATTAACACGTACGTATTTTTCCTCTGACCTCCTCCAGTGCTCGAAACGGAGGTGCTGCAACAACCGAAGCTGAGCGGACCGGCCGCGAGTACCGGCGGCGACTACGACTACCCCTATGTGTGCGGCCTGAGTCCGGCGATGAAGCAGGTGGCCAAGGAGGAGCTGCACGAGGACGAGAACATCCGGCGGCAGGCGCTGGCCCAGTTCCGCGAGTGGATCGACAAGCATCCGCACATCCGCAAGTGCCGCACGGACACCGTCTTCCTGCTGCGCTTCCTGCGCACCAAGAAGTTCTCCGTGCCGGCCGCCTGCGAGATGCTCGAGCGGTACCTGACCATCCGCCAGCTGTTCCCGCACTGGTTCAAGCAGCTGGACATCACCGATCCGGCCATCAACGAGATCTTCGAGAACGGCTACCTGGTGCCGCTGCCGCAGCGCGACTCCACCGGCCGTCAGGTCATCCTGTCCGTGGCCGCCAAGTTCGATCCCTACAAGGTAAGGATTTCTTCTACACCCAAACAAAAATTCAATACGAACTTGATATGGGCCCAGGTTAAATTGACATGGTCGAAATGTAAATAACATGTTCGAAGTAAGTCAGTTCGAATTTCGAATCTGTCTTTCTCACTTCAACTCACGTCATTTTGCTCTCCATATGGCGTATTGCTCTCTTTTTGGAAGTGAGAGAGTCTCCGAGAGAGAAAATTCGGCAAAATTACATTATTTAATGTCAATTTGATGAGTATTTCATGTAAAAACGATGTGGGTATGAATTACCTGACATTTAAATGGCCATATCGAATTTACGGGAACAAGCTTTTTTTTGTGTACCAACCAAAGTCCTTAAAATAACTTCAATTCCATTTCAGTTCACTTCCGTGCAAATGGCTCGCGTGCATAGCCTGATCTGCGAGGCTCTGCTGGACGACGAGGACTCCCAGGTGGCCGGCTACGTGTACATCAACGACGAGAGCGGCATGAACATGGGCTTCGTCAGCCTCTGGTCCCTCACAGACCTGCGTAGCATCGTCAAGTGCATCCAGAACTCGACGCCCATGCGCCACAAGGAGACCCACTTCGTCAACATTCCCCACTACGCCAATCGCATCATCGAGCTGGGCGTCTCCATGCTCAGCGACAAGCTCAAGAAGCGCATTATTGTAAGTTTATCCTTATTTATGTACTCAGAGAAAAAAACACCAAAATAGTCATCCATCGGGTAATATTTCATATGATGAACATATGACTTTGTACCACATTGATATGAAATCTTACCATTTTGTTATGAAGAAATTGATATGAACCCATAGCAGTTCCATATTGTTCCGTTTGTTCTCTGTGTAGGTATACCATTAACTCGTTGAGGAAAATGGTATATTGTATTCGTTGAAAACTACGTGACTGGTTTTATAAGGGTATCATATAAAGTATATATTTACATTAGGAAGGTCTAAAAAATATTATCCCTTTTATAAAATGGTAAATTTTTGTGAGCAAAAACTTTAGTCGAAAACCGAGAAATTCGATTCTGTTTTATTAAAAAAACGCATACGACACTTACGAATCCCAGCTTACATAGATTTTCTTGTAATTAATGTTAGAATAGGGAAAAAATATTGCCTGAAATCTACGAGTTTAGAATCTACAAGTTTTAAATAGACTGTTGATCGAAGACAACAGTGCGTATGAGTGATGAATTTGTAATCCCATTGCTTCTTTTGATATTCATCATGTTCTTTGGAAAAGATTTCGGAAACGCACCACACACTCAATGAAAACACCTTAAATACGTTAAATATTTATTCTTGGCTTGTCAACATGCTGCAGCTCACATTCCGTCTTCGATTGCTTTGACACATATTATCTCCAAGTCGCGCAGTCCTAACAAATGGGCCGTATCGTATGTCTCCAGCTTCATTCCTTGTATGGTGTAGAACTCAAGCTTTTCCAGACGTTGTCCGAAACAGTCGGCAAAATCCACCATGAGATGCTTAAGCGGCTGCCTCTTGCCTGTGCGAAACACGTGAACTTCACGGCCATCTGGCTTATTTTCAACAAAAATCATTCGCATTTTAGAAAATTAAATTATATCTTTATTTTTCGGAGAAAAAGTATTTTTGACTTAGACGACTTGCTCGCTTTCTATTGAATAGAACTCTGAAATAAATCATGTAACCTACTTCAACTACCGAATAGAACTGTGAAATAAATCACGTAACCTACTGTGATGGGATTAAAATCATATTCTAATCATAAATTTATTTTTGAACTTAAAAGTTAATTGATTTTCCTTTTTTTATAGGTCCACAAAAATGTTGACATCCTGAAGACAAAGATTGATCCCGCTATCCTGCCGAAGGAATATGGTGGCACCGTGCCCATTGCCGACATGATCGCCGAGTTCAAGCAGAAGTTGCTTAAGCGCCGGGCGGCAATCCTTGCTCTGGACGACATGCAGATCGAGATCACCAAGGATGCGGCCAATTTCGCCGGCAATGATATCGGCGACATCGATGCCGGAGTCGTGGGCAGCTTTAGGAAACTGGAGGTGGACTAGACTCCTCGTCTCCCGTTGATCAATCCCATCTCCGTAGGCTAAGCTAGGATAGTCAGGATACCATTGAGACAGTCGACAGGACGCGCGGGCATGCACACTTCGTACCTATTTAAAAGCATCACCACTAAATTGTATAACTAAGGTCTCGCCGGGGACTACGTCTCCCATGCTCAGTACCCCAATAGTGGATGGGCTGTGGCTGAGTTTCCCAGTTGTATACTCCATCCATGCGTTACGTTATGTTAAATGAATGTCTATTTAAATATATGTATATACTTATTCTTGTGAATTCAAATTCCTCAAAAGTGTTTTTTAATTGACTTGGATGTTATTGAAAATTTTCTGGTAAGTTGGTCATATAAACAATCAGTCCGGAATCCAGGATGTCTGAAACAACCCAAACTGGGCCAAATTGCCCTTTTTGCCATATAGAAAACTAATAAAAATATAAAGCGGAAAATTAAAAAAAATAAGAAACAAGTAACTAAAAGCTAACACCCACATTTTCCAAATATTTGTTTCTAAAGAAAATGTCTGGATTAAACTTGGTTAAATGAATGCGTATTAAATTAGATTTGACTTGTTAAAGAATTGTGAAGATTTTTCTTAACTATCAAAAAGTTTTTACTTTTCGTTTTATATGCAAATTTGTGAAACAAAAACCAATATTCGTATTTTTTTTTTTTAAATTTTTTTTTATTCCAACTTCTTTATTGGATATAAACGTTTTTTTTTATAAATTTATATTTAGAATTCTAAAATCTTAAAAAGTACAAAATTACACAATAGGGGAAAATACATATAAACTAGTTTTTTTTATATTTTTTTAATATACTTTCCGTACAGCAGTAGTAAGTTACAGAGTTGACATGACTTTTTATCAGCACCAATGTTTTAGCCATTTCGAAAATGTTTGAATTATAATAATATAAGAAATACCTTGATTATCTACCAAAGGAAATCTATAGGTAACATTTTGTCATTTAGGGCATTACCTAAACTGTTACACCGTTAAATTTTAGTTAGTACGTTGAATAGCTTGGCTGATGAACAGGCGATCGAAATGTAACGATTCAGCAATTCAGCCATTTAGGAATACCCTAAACTCAAATAAATTTTAGCCAGGACTTGAACCTTTGTTGATGGTATTACTTATTTAGGGCAATTGGTATATTTTGCACGGCGAGTAACGGTCACACTACGTACTTCAATATTGTTTGACTCTTGGCGCATTACATTTTGTTTTTATTGCGTGTTAGAAAGTTTAAAAGGGGCTATCAGCGTTTACCCATGAATATCAACGATGGCGACTTCAAGGACCTGCGCTGCAAACTGGACATCATGGGTTTCACCCAGACACTGCCCGTTCTTGCCATTCCACTGGTCCAGGTGAGATGTATTACCTGTTTAATTTCGGATTTCGGCATAACATTTTGTTTATTCGTATTGCAGGCCATTTTTGGTGACTTGATAAAGACCACAGAATGTCTGAGGGATACGAAAAAGAAGGTTGCCGAGTTGTTGGAGGTGGGTAAGCCGTAGAGGAGTTTGCTATAGAGCAGTTTGGGTACTTTCCCTATCGAGGGTACTTACATTTTAACCAAGTAGTTGCGACGCCTTATTAGGCAACCCTTAAAATAGTTAGTCAGCATGCAAGCAATATTTTATTATATTAATTACTTGAGAATTTGATCCAAATATTATACATAATTCTTAGAAGAATGCCTTTTTAACTTTATATGGGATTTCTTCGTTTGATTCAAATTTCTAAACTGTAATTTGATCATCGTATCCATTTTTGAAAATTTTAAAGACTGAGCCAAATAAGTTTATTTGAATAGCCTTCACAAATGTTGCTAAAAGTGCAAGGATATCTAAACATCGGTGTATTGAAGTCAACTTCCTTTATCATTGGTTATGGTTTAATTGGTTGCTAAGCAATCCGTTTGTTGTGGCTTTCGTTTTGGCAGGAAAAGACCTGTTGGGAGCTGGGCGTCGAACCGTACAAGTGCGATAACTCTCGCCTGCTGGCCGAGTGTAATGAACTCCACCTGCAGTTCTTGGGGGACAGGGAGGACTACGAGCTGCGCCTGTGCGGTAAGTGTTAATCGATTCCACTAACCTTTTCAACCAAGTTCCTCAAACGTTTTTGTAGAATCCGAGCGCAAGATCCGAAACCTGGAGACAGACAAGCAGCACTTGCAGAGCCATAACGATGGTCTTCAAAATCAACTGGACGCCTTGCTCACCAAGCAATTGGTTTCCTCCACCACTGCCAAAAAGGCTCAAACTGGCATCAGTCGTCAAAGTAGGTTAAAAAGGCATAACCATTAATAATCTTAATAATAATGTCATACTTTTCAGCCAAGAAACCATTCATAAGCACAGTGCGTTCCGGAAATGTCCTGCCCACTGTACTGGGCACAGGAATGCCAACTCTCAAGTGCACAAAATGCAATGCTGGGGTGTTCCAAAAAACCACCACAACTACCAAAGATGGTGTGACAGTCACCCAAACCAGCGGGCAAGAGGAGCTGGACAAGATGCAGAACGATCTTACGGCAGCCGGCGAACAACTGGAGTTCTACAAGCGGAAAGTGGAGGCAAGAAATCGGGAGATTCGCCGCTTAAATGACATGCTGGCCGGAGGACGACCGCCGACGGCTTTGGCCAAGGACTGCTGCTACAAGGAGGTGGGCGCCCTCTCCCAGGACATCGACCTTTTGCAGCGCGAGAAGAGCGATTTGATGCTGCAGGTGCGCGACTTCCAGGACAAGATGCACGATGCCATGCAGCGAGCACTGGGTTCGGAGGAGGACAAAAGGAAGCTTCAGACACAGCTAGAGGAACTGAAGGAGGCCGCTCTGCAGGTGGAACAGCAGGCCAACGCGGAGATCGATGCCAAGGAGCTGGAACTTCGGCAACTGCAAATGGAACTTAAGAAGAAGGGGAAGGACCAACGACTGGCTGGTGGTTTCGCATCCCATCAAGGTGACAATCGCCATCTTAACGAGCGCTTGAACCTCCTCACCCGCCGCGAAGAGGAACTGGAGGCTACCAATGAGAAGCACAAGAAAAAACTTCAGAAAATGCAGGCCAAGATCTTGGATCTGCAAAAGGAGCTCAAGGATCAGAACCAACACTCCACCGTCACCCTGGATGAAGAGAAGATACGCCTGTCATCCGAGAGGGACTTCTTCCAGAAGGAGTATCTGCGGCTGATGGGCAAGGCTGGCTCCGAGTCTGAGATAGCCTTCCTGCATGCTCAAATAAAATCCAAGGACGAGGAGTTGAGGGCTCTTCGCACGGAGTTGTTCCCTGGCGGAAAGCTCCAGTTCTCCCCGCAGAAGAGCGTGCAGTACGACACACTGCCTCCGGCCACAGCTTCCTCCAGTACCTCCACCGCCCATAGCAACCGTAGTGACTGCGTCCAGGCAGCCATTGCAAGGGTGGAGCGGGAACGGGATTGCGCCAGGTCCGAGCTGGAGCGCGTTCGCTGTGAGCGGGATACGCTGCGGGAGAAGCAACTCTGCACGGTTCAACTTCACGCCGAGGAGCTGCAGGCACTGCGCGTGCGCAACGAAGACCTCAATGATCGACTGCGGCAGCTAGAACGGGATAAGCGGGAGCTGAACTCAGCTCGCGTGCCCACGGAAACGAATCTGGCGCTGCTCAAGGAGGATTTGCTGCAAATGAGGCAGCGTCTGGCCACCATGCAGACGGAAATCGATCAGTTGAAGACGGAAAATGGTCAGATAACGTAAGTAAAGTTGAGATTATATCCTTGTATCCGCAATCATCAATCCTTGTGCGTTATAAATCTAATGACAGCATGCTCAACGATCAGAATGAGCGCATCATAGCGGATTATCAGAGCAAGCTTTTGGTGGCCGAGCGTCAACGACAGTCGGCGGATGTCCGAGCCAGTACGCTGGACTCCAGTCGGGAATCCAATCGCAACGAGGTCACCCAGCTCCGCACAGACATCGGAGCTCTGCGGCAGACTTACATTTCACTGGAACATGAGAAGGATACTTTACTGGTAATGGTAGCTTATTTTTCTTTCGTAGAGATTTTACTAACATTTTACTTGATCCATTAGCATCAATTGGATAGCAAAACAGAGCGGGCTTGTAAACTAGAGTATGAGCTAAAAGACTGCAAGGAAAAGCGAAATGCATTGGAGCAAAATGTAAAGGAGCTGGAGGAGCAAGTGCGGTAAGTGAACATTTTCTTTCTTTAAGAGTGCCTACCTTTAAATTTTTATGTAAATTATTTATTTGAATATCTCCATAATGTAAGACTATGTCTTCTTGATTCTCATCGGTCAATTTTACTATTGAATTTGCATTATCTTTAATCTCAAGCTACTTTCTTTGAAAGCAGAATGTTTAAATTCCCAATACCAATTCCCGATTTACAAACGTCTCAGTATTTTAGTCTTTCATATAGTTTTATTTTTGCCTTATCGGGAGGTCCCTTAAATACAGCTCGTACATTAGTCGATGTAATACATTCATGGCACAAATCTCTTTCTATCGAACACGTTAACCGAATATTTCTAAAAACCACCTAAAAGAGAACAAAATGGTTAATGGAATAACAAGTGATCGGATCGATCAAATAACACTCAGCATGCAACACAAACAAACACATAGATAGAGGGGTAGAATATAGAGTGGAATAGGTGGGCATGCGTAGGAGGAGTGGGAAGAGGAGTCATCACAACCAGACAGAGGATAGCTTGAAGATCGGGGATTTTAGGTGGCCCCACCAAGGTGCAGATCATTGAGGAACTTCGAGTTGAGTCGCTCGTTGGTTAAATACCTCGCCAGGCTGACGCTCGGAGCGCTGCAGTTGCTCATGCCGCGCTGATCCGCCTCCGAGGGCGTGTATCCCGGTCGGCAGACGCACTTGGCCCGGCTGGCGTGGGCCACAATGGAGGTGCCATTCGTGGGTTGCGTCTTCAGCGGCTCCAGCCACTGACCCGCACCGCAAGGTCCGCGGCTGTACAACTTGTGGCACTGCCCATTGATCTCCACCATTCCGGGCGTAGATTCACATATGTTCTGCTCCTTATCCACTCCATCTCCCGAGCACTGTTGATCCAGGTTGGTGAGCACGCCGGAACAACCGCACATGCCGTTGTAGGAGATGCCATCGATGGACGGCCTGGCGGTGAAGTCGAAGATCACCACCTGATGCAGGGCACACGGGCCTTGAGATCCGATCCTGTAGCAGGAGTCCTCCGCAGGGAAGTACAGGCGGTTTTTGCCGCAGAAGTTGCGCACACAACTGGTTCCGTTGACCAGGAACTCGTTGGAGCCGCAGGGACCCCTTGTGTACAGGCGATAGCAGATGCCATCGCTCCAGGGCACGTAGCCCTCCTTGCACTGGCACTGAGCGCGGGGCAAGAGCTGCAGGCTGCTGCCAGTCGTGTCCTGGACTTCGTCGGGTATGCGGAAGATGTGTCCAGGTGGACAGGGACCAGGAGTATCTGGAAAGGAGGAGGAACATTTTTGTATAAACATCTGCATTCAAAGTGTGGTACTGAATTGTATAATATTCCAATCCTACCCAGCTCGTAGCACATCTGCTGCGGAGCATGATAGTGCGGCAGGTGCCGCTGGCAGTCGCATCGGCCGCCGGGCAAGAAGATGTGACCCGGCGTCGAGCAGGGTCCTTTGGTGAAGTGCTCGTAGCAGGACTCCTCCGCCGGGTAGTAGAACGAGGACAATTCTCCCCCATTCTCGCAACTGCATTCGGCCAGTCCGTCAGCGTTCTGAACCAGCAGTTTTCCACGACTACACGGACCCTTGGCGTGCCGCGCATAGCACTTGTTGTCCCTCGGCCAAAAGATCATGTCCTCCGGGCAGCTCAGTGGTCGCTTGCATGTGCCCCAACGGTTGCCGGATCTGGAAAGGATTAAACATAGTTTAAAAAACCATAAATTCATTCAGAAATAGGTAGATATATTAATATTAAAGATTATAATATAACTCAATAAGAGGGTTCTTTACAAACCTTTTACTCAAATTGAGTTCATCCTCAAAGTGAGAATACAAATACTCAATTTGAAAACGTAATTTTACTTGATTAGTTCCCTCTGTTTATATTAAAATGACTATAAGTTTTAAATTCAATGAGCCCTACGTATACTTATAAAAAAATGCCATTCAAACTTTCGTGATTTCTTCAGTCAAGTGATTTGCGAATTCTTCAGGTAAAAAATCCGCGATTTCTTTAGGTCAAATGAATCGCGAATAGTGAAAACAGTCACAGTACTGAAATATTGCTTCATTCTCAATTATGACCATGATATTTTGCCGTCATAATTTTATAAAAGAACGGATCAAATAAAATTCGAGAATTGTTCCGGCTTAACTTTGTATTGCGATCGACTTCAAAGGTCTTGCAACTTAATCGAAAGATCAATTTTTGTCCTGCTTACACAAAAAAGTTCAACAAAAAGGCCCATTTTCCACCTTAAATAAATTTTTTAAATAGCCTAATGTTAAAATATAATTTGTTTATTATATGTATTGAATCTACATGGTCAAACGAACAAGAACAAATTTAAACAATATTAAAATTTCTAATGCAATGGCCGAAAAAGCGAATTGAGTTTTATAATATAAAACTCACACATAATCGTTATTGATGATTTTTTTTATTCATCATGCCCATGAGTTTTAAAATAAAACTTAAAAAATAATTATTATTTTTGAGAAAAGATCGGAAATAAGTTTTTTATTGAGAGTTTCATCAATAGAACTTATAACTGTTATGGTCCCTAGAAAATGGATTCCTTTCTCATATGATAGCTTTCCTAGAAAGTCTGAAAACTTAGTAGGTCTAAAAATAATAGTTAAATCAACACAGCTGTTTAAGAAATATTAGTATTAGAAAGTATTTCGAAACACAGAGGCTACGACAAATAGTCACACTATAGAAACGATGTCGGAGGAGACTTTCTCAACAGAATTGGGTCAAACGGGGCCAGCAGCAGCATCCTCTATTGGCGATGACGGTCACATTCCCCACCTAAGGTCCGATACCGGATCACAAACTGAGAGCAGCCCCCATGACAAGGATGGACCGCTCTACGATTGCAACATTTGTCTGGACACGGCTCGCAATGCCGTGATCACCATGTGCGGTCACTTGTTCTGCTGGCCGTGCCTGCTCCAGTGGCTTATGACCCGACCCCTTCGCAGACTCTGTCCCGTTTGCAAGGCGGTCATCGATAAGGATAAGGTCATACCGCTCTACGGTCGAAATAATTCACACAAGGATACTCCGAGTGGAATTCCGCCTCGTCCCGCTGGACGCCGCACAGAACCTGCAGCGGAGGGGGATCACACCAACTTATTTGCTCGCGTCTTTCCCTTTGGTTCCATAACACCATCTCTAAACTTCGGCTGGCAACGTAATGCCGCTTCTAATCGCGGAACAGCGCAATCTCAGGACGAAAATTACCTTTCCAAGTTATTTCTTTGTCTGGCCCTTTTTTGTTTAGTATGGCTGATTTTTGCCTAGCAATCCGAATGCAGCGTTACTTATGCCTAAATTTGTATAAAAGACAGGACGAAGTAGATCGTTTATCATCATAATCCAGATGAAAATGTCAAATTGGCCAGCAGCCGGTGCTTTTAAAATTATGTACGTTCAGTGCAGTTTTAATAAGTGTATTTCAAGAATAAACGTTGAACGATCCTCGCCAAAACAAATTACCCAAGCTAATTTATTTTAAATAATAGTTAATTGTTATTTTTTTTCAGTATGGGCATTTCCTCTTAAAGTTGAAAAAAAATTGGGAAAAAAAGATCTTAATTTTGATAATTGCCTTCACTTTTCCCCCTTCCCAAGCTCTATTTTTAGCCGTATTCTTAATTTTTTCCGAATTTTAGTTTTCAAGATATATCTAAAAAATGTTCGTATTCGCTGGAGACAAAAATAGAAGTAGGTTTTTCGGAAGTCCAATCAACCTTGGATTTCAGCGAAGTCCGATGGAATATTTTCATGCGATTTATTTTAAATTGTGGTTTAATAATGAAGCTTTGAAATGGTTTTGGTTTTGTTCAAAAATGTTAATCCGTTTTTTTTGTGTAGCAAATATGTTGCTCGGGACATGTCGCTCGGAACATTTTTCCTCACCGTTTTTCTAAGTGTATGTCTTTACCCCTAGCCTCAAATTGCTGGTAGATTTCCATTTAATTTAATAGTTTAAAATGTAAATAAAGCATTAAATTCAGAATAGTATCAAATATTAGCATTCCTATAGGATAAATTAACAACAGAAGGCAACTCCAAAAAATAACACAAAAATTGCCAAAAACACACTTATATTATTGTTAGTTTTTGTCATTATAATTATCAATCCAACTATTTAGAAACTAAAATCGGGAAAAATCATGTAGAAATAAGTTTTATTTCAGTTTAGAGCTTTTTGGCTTGGTAGACTTTTTCGTGGAAATGCCCATATGTAGCTGTCGCACTTTAAAAAATAAAATATTTCAATACCACTAAACGATAAAAGATTTGAATAGTAACAAAAGGGTTAAATAGGTTAAAATGTTATATTTTCCCATATATTTTTTCGTTTTTATATCATTTGGAAATAGATAGCATTTTTCATAGTCAGTTGAGTGGGCGTACATAATACGTACTACATATGTTCTTAGAAAATAATTGACTTTCGTTATTCATACAAGCAAGATTGCTTTCGCAATTGCTTAAGTGCATTAGAACTTTCTCTGAAAGTATTTCGCAGTTGAAATCAAAAGTTGTATTTAACTATCAACCTTTAGGTAGTGAAAATCAGAACAGTTGCTTAGTAAAACTATTTCTATACGAGGGGCTACGAGTCGAACTCAACTCACCTCTTGGCCTGATCCGGCATGGGTTGGAAGTACTCCTCGGGTTGGCAGGGGCCCCGCTCGTAGAGCTTATAGCAGACATTATTGGTCAGCGGACTGAGTGCAGTTCCCGGGGGACAGCGGCACTCGGCCGCCGGGAGATCCCTTCGCTTCGCACTCACCGCCGTGGGACTCAGCTCCATGGTTTCCGGACACGGATAGCCGAGGGTGAAGATCTTGAAGCACTTCTTCAGTGGCGCCCAGTAGAGGAGCTGCCAGCCACCCGACATGGTGGCACAGGGATTCTTGGCGGGATCACTCCACGGAGGAGGCACAATTCCCGCTGCCACTTGCTGTGGATTTTGGCCGGTGGTCAGCAGAAGAAGCAGGCAAGTGAGGATGGAGCTACCCGCCTGCAGAGCAGCCCAGCAGATTAGCACTTTGCGACGTCTCATGGTGGGTCTGAAATAGAAAGTGATTGATTGATTTATGAGTATTCGTAACTTATGGGATTGGTGATATAGAGAAGCTTCCCAAGACAAATTACTAAGAAATATTAATCAAATATTAATTATGGGTATTTTTGGAATGAAATACTACAAGATTTTTACCTCCGAGTACTTTACTCGAATTTAATTTGAACAAATCTTATTTATACAGTCAGTTAAAAAATATTTTTCTTTTTACCAAATATATGGTTTAAAAAGCGAATTTAATTTTTATTCCGCCAAATTTTTTAAAACGAAAAATTCAAATAGGTCTAATAGTTGCTTTTTTACACCCAAAAAAAAATAGTTTAACTCTTAAAACTCGTTGTATTAAAAATATACCATTGCCAGTATAAAATTTTGGCATCGAATTAATAATAATTAATACCATAACTGAACTCTGTAGTACTAGTTTCATTATAAATATTATAATGTTTATTTTTTATAATGTAAATTATTGTAATACTCAATAATGTAATACTCATCTTGTTAATGTACAAATAGTTTAGTTTCTATTATCATTTTTTCGGTGTTTCACAATGAAAATGAAAAATTAAGATTTCTTAGGACCCCCAGGATTATAAACAAAATAAACACAAACTATTTCGCATTATATTTAGAAAAATGCAAAAAACTTTTAAGTTACGACATTAAGACTGGGATTTCAATGCATAATCCGATATCAAAAGCCGTTTTGTGTTGACTTATCGCATTGATGCAAAGGTGGCAAAAAATCACAATGCCTTATATACAGTGTTGAACCATTATTAACCGATTTGTATAATCAATTTAGTAAGGCATTTTTGAGGGTCATTTATTTCGATTTGTTTATTTAAAAATGAAGCTTTGACGTTTCGTATTAAAAGATTAAATATTCCGAAACTTAGTCATTAAATTAAATTAAGTTTTCCCCCCTGCTTTTTGGAGATATCGGGGGTGGAAGCTCTCATTAAACCGGATGATGGATGACTTTTCCATTGTCGCGGCCGTTGTTTAAAAATCAATTCACCGCTGCAGCGGAGGGCCTTAGAGCGGGTCCAATTCGAATTAGCCAACCCTTTGGGGCAGCTGATTATCATGTTGGCCGCCGGACAGCACCGCAAAAACGGCCAAAAACCCAAAAACCAAAACCAAAACACTGAAAACCAGTAAACGGTTCGCGCGCGGTTAGCCATGACCCAAATACCCATTTATCTTGACTTCTTTGCGCCTCAACCGCCGACCGGTGGTCAGAAATCTTCTGCTCTCTCAGCTGCTGGCCATAACCGGGGGGCCTTCTTATGCAACCGGCAGCAGATGATGAAACCTGTGGCAGCAGCAGCAGCAACAGCCAGCGAAGCGATCAAACCGCCGCCGGACACGAAAGGTGCCACACTCTTGGGCGGTACGGGTTGCGTGATTTGTGGCCCGTTTGGACCGCTCTGCCGCTGCACTGGCAACTGGTTTTCGGCCCGGTCTGCGTCAGCGTTTGATTCTGGCTTTCCTGGGATTCTCCGGCCCATTTGCTTCACTCGATTTCGCGCCTTTCGCAAGCGCTTTGTTAACACACAAACTGGATTTAATGCGATCACCTTTATATAAATCAATTAAGCCGCTCACATCGCTTGAGGTTTTATGTTAGTTGGTCTAGTTTATTGCCGAGATTTACTTGGTTATTAACCCTTTTTCTCGGTATTTTACCGACTGTTTTATTCTTGTTTAAGTATGGTATACAAACCATTTAATTTATAGTGTGATCTTTATAGAACCTTAAGATCTCAATCAAGTAAAGGATTGCAACATTCTTGAAAGCATATAAACTTGATTTATATTTTTTGGAGCTATAAACCTAATTACGTAGATTAATGGGTACATAATTGCGTGTGAAACCCTTATCAATTATGACCCAAAATTTCAGTTTAAATTTGTACATTTCCTTTTGCACTTTTTCATATGCTCTTTCACTTTGATTTTTTTAAATATAATTATTTATTCCGGTTTTCTTCTATTTTGGGGAGTATTGGATTAATTCAGATGAATTTTATTGTGATTTTTCATTCATAAGTTTATTGGCGCTATAAAATTGGTCTTCTTGACATATTTTTGACTTTATTTTGTGGACTCCACTTAATTTATTGAGAAAGCAATAAAAACTATTGTAATAATAAATAATAAAATAATAAGGTCCTAAACTTGATTTAATATTGAATTTTTTTAAAATAGTTATACATTATAAATTAAATAATTTATCTAATAAGCTTCCTGAAATTCATTTGCTGTTTTGCAGTCAAGATAATATTTAACAATTTAAGAATAGTTAAGTTATGAAACCAAATTTTATTTAAACTAAAAATTAATCGGATTTATAACGAAGAATTTTTTTAAGAATCTGGAAGATATATTCTACAGATATTAGTCCTCATTATTATTTTATATTTGTGATCTTAGTATTATTTAGGATCTTCCTTAAATTAATGAAGAAACCCAACATCACTAAATCAGGTAAAAAACCCATTCATACAAGGTCTAACAATGGACTACTCAGAATTAACTCGAGCAAATTCTCTGGGATTCCTCTTTCACACTGTGTTTATTCTGGATTTCTTGGGACTATCCCGCCCCTCATTTGCGATCGCACCTTTTGCAACTTCGTTGTTATAATAACCAAACTGGTTGGTTGGTGAGGGCTCAATTTGTTTTGATTTGGTTTCAGCAATCACGCACAATCACAAAAAAAACACAGATATTCGCTACACTTGGCAGGGAATTGAGACGGGGTTCCCTAGGACAGAACCGACCACTGACCAACGAAACCAAGCGATCGCGGCGTCCGTTCGCTCGGGCAGGTAACAAACGTCTGAGCCATGGTCTTAGCCATGTTTCTCTGGCAGCTCTTGCCGCCGCTCTTGCTGCTCGGCTTAGCCGCTCTTCCGAAAGCCAAGCCACAAAGGTGAGGCTCAGAGGAGCCCCGATTCGTGTAAATGTGCTAACCACTTTGACCAAAAAGGTAACAACGAAATGTCAGTGCCTGTCTCAGCCACACTCTCTTAGCCATCTCGGCTCTGCGTCAGCAGCGCCAGTGACGGGTATTTGAACTTTGTTTAGCCTTAATGACTGACTGACGGACGGCGATGGATACGGCTGTGACTGTGGCTATGGCGATGCCGATGGCGACGGCGACGGCGACTTTGACTGCCTCTGTTGACTGCCGTGTGTTCTTGAGCTTCTGGCCAAGTGCGGATGTGTGTGGCTACGTGCCTGGCATGGGTAGTTAATGCTAGATACTTTTGTCCACTTATGCACTGCGATTCAAGATCAAGATTCATAACTCTTTTAATCGTGCTAAAAATGCTGAAGATAGACAAGTCATTTGCAGCCCGAAATGTATTTTTAAACCGAGTAAAGATTTAAATAAAATATATACATGATATAAACAAAAATTTGACTGTTTTTAGTTACATGATACTTTACCATAAATTTAAAATTGATTTTGGATTTTCAATACTAAACAAAATAAAATATAAAATGTATTGAATCTCCTTGTAGATGGTAATTTTAAATATTAATACTATATTAATAGTTTTAAATTAAAAACTATACTATTTTTTAAATATTTCCTAAAACTTAGGTACATCAATCAATGCCAGATTTTTATACTGGACATATTCTTAATACAACGAGTTTTATATTATTATATTTATTATTAACTTCTTAATAAAAATTACAAAAATTATATTTTGTAATGTAAATTTGATCCCATAAGTTTGACTGTAACGTTTTAATACGTTAATACTGTTAATACTGTCAGAATTAATTCTATATTTATCTTATTAAGATATTTTTGAAACTAAATACTTTAGAATTAATGTACGAATAGTTTAGTTTCTGTGTGCACATTTCTTTCATATAACCTATAAAGATGGTCATTATCATTCTTCGCTGAGATATAGGAAATAGTATAGGAAATTCTGATCATTATTTTTCCTATGCTTAACATTTTTGGGAATTCTTTTTCGATGTTACACTGTTTTTCCCGCAGTGCTTCTCTGCGCTGACCCCCTCTTTTTATGGCCATCGGAAGAGGGTCAGGTTCTGGCCGACAGTGGCATTGATTGCGCTACGCCTAAACATTGATTCCAATTGATTTCCCCGCTTCGCCCACTTCTCTTTCCTTTCCAGAAAGCTGACCAACAGGAACCGGCAGCGCGACTCAGAACTGACGGAGACCTCGACGGAAAGTAAAACGCTGCGGCAGCAGATTGTGGCACTCAAAGCCAGCCGCGATGAGGCAATATCAGAGAATCGGTGAGCAAAAAAGTCATTAGCGAGGCGAAGATATCATAGAACTGCTTCCGCGCTGGGGCAAATCTGTTTTTCCCCGATCATTAGGGGTTTTTTTTGTATAATTTTCCAATGCTCACACATTATTTGTTGCCCCACAGCCGGCTGATGGACAAATTGAGCGATGTCCAAGTGGAGGCCAGGACGTTGCAAAACAAATTGTCGGACTCGGAGAAGCAGGTGGCCAACATGAAGCAGCAGCTGCACAAGTACGTCCAGGAGGTGAAGAAGGCCGAGGACTTGCTCACCCAGAAGGTTAGTAGATTTCTGAAGTTAGTTCGTAAGCCCAAGTACCCGAGTTGGCATACAGGTGTGCTCTAAATTAAAGGAAAAGGAGCGCGACGAGATGCTGGATCACTATCACTGCCTAACCCAGGACCAGGCGGCGCTGGAGGGAAACAACCAGAGTCTGGAGTGCGAGGCAGCCGAGTTCAGGTGGGCTATAAATTGGGTTTCAAAAGTACACCTAAAAATAATCAAACTTAGTTAGGTTCCTAATGAACTTGTGTTCCAACAACTGGCATTTTAATAACAGCCGATAATAAGCGTTGAGATTTTGTTGATAAGTAAACAGTAAACTTTAAACACTTAAATCATTAAAACGTTCCGTCATTTAACGAAGAGAACAGAAAATGTTTAAAAAGCCATTTTAAAATATCTATTTTGGTCGGAATAACAAGCATTTAACAAGCATAATTTATCATATTTACTTCTATAATACTTACTAATAATTATTTTCCCACAGGCGACAGATCTGTGAGCTGGAGTGCGAGGTGCGCAGCCTGAAGGATCAGCTGCAGTGCCGGCAGTGCGCTCTTGATGACTTGGAGGTGCAGCTGACCGCCGCCCGTGCCTCTACGCGATGCCTGGAAAGGGAACTGGAGAACGCGCGCGACGACATCCGTGTCCAGAAGGTGGATCTGGAGGCTCGCAAGGAGCTGTGTGATAAACTGGATGTGGAGAAGGGGAAACTCAATGCGGAGCTGAACGAGGTCAACGAAATGCGCAAGAAGGTGAGCTTCAGCTCTGGTCCCGATCAGTATCAGTATCTCTATCCTAGCTAGAACACTCCGCTGTAGTCTACTTCGCTTTCTAACAATTCTCTGACTAACTAGCTGTATAATTCTAAAGTGCTTGTGAGTAGCTTAATTGTTTCCTATTTCCTATATATTTTTATTATATTATTCATATTTTGCAGCTTGAGAAACAATGCGAAAAACTGCGCGATGAACTGCAGCAGAGTTCGGCTCTCAATCAGATCACCACCGAAACCACTGATCTGATGCTGGGGCGCTTGCATAACGATCAGCAGCGTCAGGAAGACGATGATATCAGGGCCAAAAACGAAATGGACCGACTGCAGCGACAGCTCCAACAAACTTTGGTGAGTATTGCTTATGAAGGGTAACCACTTTTCCTTTGCTTGTCATGAAAAACCCCAAAACAAATTGAGTAAACTTTACACAAAAAGGTCAGCAGTTAACAAAGCAATCACAATTATTTATCTGAATTACATTTGCAGTTTATTTGACATAATAAAAGTTTTTAATAAATATTATTTATTTTACCCGAAACAGAGCCAGTTGCAGGAGGAACGTTCCCGCTGCAGGCACCAGGAGGAATTGGCCAACGAATATGAGCAGCAGGTCCGCGATCTGCGTCGAAATCTGGTAGAGGACCGCTACAACCGTGCCAGAACACAAGAAGTTAGTCCGCGGGTGCCATCGAAGACTCTGTAACTCTGTTTTTGACAAAACTATTTGCTTGTTTTATTATGTTAACTCAAATTTAATGTTCGGCTGAGATGATATCGAAATTGTAAAATTATAAGAAAGATTTGTAACACTTAACTAAGATTTTTTGTAATTATTGCTGAAGGAAGCGTCCTTCGCTCTGGCACATGGCGGCCAGGTTCATATAGGTCTGGTACATGCAGGGACAGCCATCGAACGAAGGCAGCCGCCTGTGGTTGGTCTGAGGATCCCCCTCATCGCAGCTGGCAAAGTCCTCATCGTAGGTGGTTTCCAAGCAGGTATGCTCCGCGGAACTGCTTGATCCTAGAAAATAAATATTACAAAAAATCAAGAAAAAAATTCAACACTGAACAGACTTCTTTGAACCCCCAATTAAATAATCCTTTTTATTAATTCTATAAAAATTCTCAAATACCAACGTTAAATCCTAGAGAAAACTAACTATCCATATTCTTTAATGGCCATCGTAAGGAATTGTAAACAAATAATGTATTAACTTACTGCAAGTGTGGTTATCATCTGTGTTATCCATATCATCGTCCTGGTCCATCATGTGGTATTTAAGGGCGCGCTCCCAATCGATAAGACTGTGGCAGGTTTCCTTGACATGTTCCTCTTTGGTCAGATCCCCACTGTCATCTTCGAAGGTAACTGTTCTTGTGCGTTTTTCACAGACGGTCTCCAAAACTGGAACTTGTCCATCTTCAATGTGTGGACGTCGTCTTGGGGAGGACATGCACGACCTTGGGGTTTGCTGATTATGAACCTGATGATGATCCGTCAAATGTTCCTCTTCGTATCTATCGTATCTTGGTCGAATTTTATCGGGTAAACTTGCGTATTCAGTTTGGTATCCCTTGTCACAATCATCATAACTGTATGTTTGGAAGTGTTCCACATTTTCACGCACATTTTGCATTTTCTTCTGGGTTTTGTAGGTTTCCTGATACTCGGAGCACAGGCTTTGATCAGATTGGCTGGGACTCCGACAGAAGTGATAGCTCAATGTCTGATCGCTTTCTCTATAGTGTCTATTGGGACAGTGACTTCGTGTATTATATCCTTTTTGAGGAATCTGACTGACTTGTCTATGATAGTCTTTGGGAATCCTGGGAGAGTCCTGAATAAAAGGGTGTTTGGAAGATTCTCTTGGATTAGAAGGTTTGTAACTGACATGGGGAGAATCATCATGGGACTTTTGTGTTTTCTGTGGTACTCTGTAGGAAGGCTCTCTTAGATCATCTTGTCTGCAATCCAACACCTCGTAATCAATTTCATTATGGGCATAGTCGTATACCGATCTATAACTAGTAGACTTTTCCTGCGATTCAAATTTATTATGGTTTTGCTGCTTAGTATCATGATAGGAATCATCTAATCTGTCGTGAAGACTGGAAGAACTATTAGATTCGTTATCGCAATATTTGGATGTTATATCCTGATTTGCAGCTTTCAATATGGACTCATCACTTTCACTTTGCGAGGAAACTAGAAATTCTGAAGGAGAATTATTAAATCGAGGTGGAGTTGACAGAGTTGAGTTAACTTGATTCCGATAATCTTGCTGTTCTACACACACTTGAGAAACCTTTTCGATTCTGGGCTGCATAGGCATTTCTTGACAGGGATTCTCTTTATGGGCTTTACTTGGTTCTCGTTCTAGCTGCATCTCTGGAACATCTTTCTGATATTGAGAATCCATAGAGGCATAGCTGGTGTTACCCATTACTTTGGGAGATTCTGATCGCTGAAAACATTGCTTTATCATTTGATTAGGAACTGTCTGCACCGAAATTCGATCCTTTGAGTACTCCCGCCTTTCCTGCTTAACAACCTTAGATTTCTGATTCTCAGACCTCAAGGATTTTGATTGCTGCGTATGGTTGCGGATTGACTTTGTGTCCAGACTTCTGTCGTCCTTGCACTTTGCCTGACTAGTGTAGTTCCAGGAAGCAACAGGTCTTGAATCGTTGAAGTACCTATTCTGAGCTTGCTGTTTCAGGTTTTCCGGGTAGCTATATAACCTTTCATCACAGCGATCTTCGTTATTTGGTAAGTCTGGACTTTTCTCTTTATAAGAATGACCAGGAGATGAGTTAAGGGGTCTCTCATCAGTCGTTTGCTGGTGACCGGTCCTTTCATTGTGACTTATACTATCCTCCTTATTCCCACCAGTGTTTTCTCCTTCAGATTTATTGCAGTAACACAAATTCTCAATGGATATTAGGCGTTCATCACTACTACTTTGACTTACGAGTGTGTTTTGACCAGCATCACAGCAGCAGGAATTTTCCTTAGATTCCTGAGCTTCCTGATCATCCTTTGAGTTTTCTTTCTTCATTACTTGACCTTTAATCCTTTCCGAATCGGAAAGAGGAGGTGAATCCACGGATTGATTTTCAGTAGATTTTTGGTCCACTTCCGAATTGATCCTTGTGTATGTGGGTACTGGCTGGAGAGCAGCAAGTTCAGTCCCTGAATTTTCCTGTTTATACATATTTAAATAGTCTTGGTATTGTTGGACCTTGGATTCATCCGCTTGCTCCTCCTTGCAGAGCTTCAATGGATCAGCATCACTTTTGATTACCTTCGTGGAGACAAAGTCACTCATTGTAATATTCTCAGATTTTATTTTCGACTTCCCTTGCTTATGATCCTCTAAAGACTCGTGCTCCTTCTTTTGGGTAACTTTTGGTAGTTTTTTGGGACTCTTCACCCTCTGTTGTGCTAATGTAGCTGAGGTAGTTTCCTCTTTTATCTTGCGTTCCAATCTTTTAATGATCGAGGATTTTCCAGTCCCAACTGGTGGCTTTTTCTCCTGACACTTGCAACGGGTGGGACAATCCTTGGGTGATGCAGCGATGTCCGTCATCATTTTTGGGCACCAATTCCGGGCAATTTCCTGAGTATTCAGATCGGTGACCATCCTTCCGCAGGTTGGACGCGGACAGATGCTATAAGGTATCCCAAACTGCATACCTTGATTGGGTAAGGTCCCTCCATTGAATTTGTTGCAAACGCAGATCTGCTGAGGATATCCCATCTTGCACTGACAGGAGCAATTACAATGGCAGTTGCCATTTCCATAGCTGCTTTGGTAGATTGTCTGAAGATTCTGACAACAATGAGAACACCCTCCACAGAATCTTTGCTCGAGTCCTGGAGAATCAAGTGCTGGCGTGTTCTTAACAGCAATGGTGCGACATTTGGAGGACTTGTCTTTCGGTCGGGGATCAGGAAGAGGAGTTCTATTGGCTGCCAAAGGACTACTGACCTGATTCGCCTCCAGGCTTTGACCCCAGGTCAACCCCTTCTCCTTCGCCATCTTCGGACTCCTAGATATGCTCTCGGTTTCTGTGCTTTTACGGAAATGGTTGCGAAAGTCTTTCAACTTATTTATCTCATTTTCAATCTGCTGGTACAGAGCATCCACCCGCTGTTGGGTTCTCCGAATTTTTTCAAAACCCGACGAGGAGGAGGATGGATCCGCTTCCGGCTGCTTGGGTACGGAAACTCCAGCCAAAGGATGACGAAAGAGTTCCTTAACCTTCTTCTGGGGGTTCTTTATGTAAATCGTTTGGCGTCCCTGAATCGTAACGCGCTCCTTGCGTTCCAGTACAATGCTTTGACCTGTAAGAAGTTTTTTTTTTAGGATTATTATACAACTTTTCAATGGTTTACCTACCTTTTCCGTTTTTATTCTCCATAGATTTTTCTTAAGCGGTTTCGTAGTCGGGAAATTCATAGAAAATATATTCGTTATAGCTTCTTTTGATGTTTCAAGCGGTGCTCTCCTTTCTTAGCAAGTTTGTAAAATGACTTATTTGGAGTCCTGAAACTACTCCGCCATAATAAAGAAAATATGTATTCATTTTTTATACACAAATTCCGGGAGAATCGGAAATACGACCTCCCAAAAGTCAATGAAACACATGCTGCTTTGATTATTATTTTACGCACAATATACACTAATAATTTCATTTTATTTTTAAAATTGACATGGATAATGCCGGGGATTTGGTACGCGTTGACTTTAGTGGGATTCGTGTATTGCAAATAAAGATGTAAAAATACAAATTATAACGTTCAACAACTCCTAATTAACTACAATAAACCTAAGTATTACAGTGCTTCAACAGTTTTTTAGGCGTATCTTCAAAAGAAAAATAATATAAATACTATGACAGGCCAAGATCAATGGGACTGGATCGGCAACTGGAACTCGATCTGGGTTTGGTGGGGGCTTCCTAAACTAATCCTTCGATGTGGCATATGGCTCTGATCCGCTGGCACCGAAAGAGCTGCTGGACAGGGGAGTGCTGACATCGCGACTCTCGCCGTTGAGCAAGTACACCGGCACATTCATGGTCACCAGTTCGAGATTGTGGGTCGGCGAGAGCATCGCGGTGCTGTCCTCGTCCTCCGCCGCGAGAATGGGCGCAGCGATTTCCAATTCGTTGCCCACCTCGGGCACCATGTCCTGGTCGAACTCGTAGGCAGGCTCTGGCATTGGCTCGGCAGCTGCGGGTGGCGCTTCATCCGGAGCTGGCTCAGGTTGTATAGGAGACGTCTCGAGTCCAGCTGCGGCTTCTTCAAGCACCAACGGACAAGCATTAAGCAACTGCTTCCTTTTCGTATTTTTAGTGCGCGTCCAACGAGGACACTTGAATCGGCGCCTTCGTTTCCGCTTTTTGTGTATAAGTGGTGGCTCGATTGGTTGCTCAATCTGCTGGTGACTCAGTGACGGCTGTTTTTCTTCCTCCTGCTGGGATTGCTCATCCAATTTCTGAGAATCTCCAACCCTCTGCTGATTTTCCTCTTCCTCATCTTGATCCTCTAACAGGGTTTGCTCTTCCTCTGCCGGGGCTACATTTTCTATTTGAGGTTGCTCCTCCTCCTCCTCCTCCTCCTCCTCTACCTGTGGTTCGTTCTCCATCAGATGTAGTTCTTCGCCTTCCTGGTGTTGATCCTCTGTCAGTTCTTGCAGTTCCTCTGCCCCGTTTTTACCGTCAACCGGATGCTGCTCTTCCTCCTGCTGTCGCTGATGCATCTCCAGTTGATGTTGCTCTTGTAGCAGCTGCTCCTCTAAAAACTCTTGATGCTCCAGATCGTGCTCTCGTTCCTGTTCATTTGGCTTACCAATAACCACCTGTTCTTCTTTCTCATCCGTTTGGTTTTGGGACTCCAGATTAATTTTTTTCTCAAGCTCGTCACTGTTTTCAAGCTCATTATGACGCTTCTCTCGAGGCTGTTCCATCTCTGTGAGTGATGGTTCTTCCTGTACGTCCACCCCAACTATATCCTCTTGGCCATTGAGCGCTTCACTCGCTCTTTGTGACCGTACCTGGCTCCTGAGATTGAAACGTTTCAGTCTTATGATGGGCAATCTATGCGGCGCAGATCTTCGAATGATACTCAGGTCCTTCTCCAGTCGCCGAACCTGCTTTTTCTGTTTGGCATTTAGGTCGCGAAGCTGCCGGCATTGCTTCGTAGCTTGCTTAAGCAGAATTTTCTGATCGGCATCCTTCTGCACTTTTTGCTTGACTTTGCCAGCCTTTTTCTTTTGGTTTGTCAACTTTCCAGACTTTTTCTTTTGGTTATCTAAGCGTCGTTTGCGGATATTCTCTCGCTGCACGGTAAGCAGGTGATTGTAGTAGCTCACTTCATCGCCAGCAGCCTTCGAGGTACAGCGTCGGCCGAAATCCCAATCGGAGTTGGAGTTCTGGTTGTCAGTGGATGCATTTTGTATCTGACAGGGACTGCTCGAGCTGTGCGTAGAAGCTGGCGGCGTGGGCAAGGCCACTCTCTGTCCTCGGGGAGTGTTCCGGATGCGCGTGGGCGTGGCTGAGATCTTGGTGGGAGTGCTACTGGAGGCATTGCTGGTGGTGGGCGTCAGCTGGCTTGCAGCGACATTTAAGACTTCATTCCTAGCCTTTATCCGGGCGTCGAGCTTGGCGAACATTTTAGCACTAGCTTCGAGGTGCTCTGCAAGGACACAAAAGTAGTTTTTTACAGGAAAAAAAATAGGTTTAGAATTTCCGTCTTACCCGCCTTCCAGCGACCATTCCCAACGCCATTCGACTTGTACTGCTTGATGGAGGGCTTCTTGGATGAGATTGCCTTGGCACTTGTGGCCGTTGCGCCCAGATGCCGCGGACTGAAGGTAACCTGTTTCTTTAGCAACGAAGATTCGCTGCAGTTGCTGTTCTGACTAGAAGTTTGACGGCAGTGGTACAATGGGGTTCGTTGTCCGCTGGCATCACTGGCACTGCTCCTCCGCGGGAAGAAGCTTTGACTGTGGGCGCTTGAGTACTGGTCCTCCTCCACCAGTTCCGGCTCCTCGTCCTCCAACGTTTGCACGCACTGGTCGACAAGATGCGGCGCCGTGGTCGACACCAAATGGAGGCTATCGCGACGGCAACTGTAGCTGTTCACAATGCGCGGGACTGTGTAGGTGGTGGGTGGAGGCACGGCCCTTTCGTAAGTCCGCAGGTTGCTGGGATAGATGCGGGTGACGGGCACGGAGTCATCTTCGCCGAGAATCGTTGTCGTCGTCTGATTAGCCGAATCGTTTGAGTTGGAGTTTGAGATAATGCCGTCGACATTGGCAGGCACATTGAAGTTCACCGAAAACATCTCCACATCGTCGTCCGAGTCGCGCAGCTCGACGATTTCGACGGAGTTGTCAATACCGCTGAAAAGAGCATTGGCCCGCTTGCACGGTTCCAACTGGCGGGCATTCTGGCAGAGATTCTGGAGGAAAACGGGCGGATGATTGTTCAGCGATGAGGGTGGAGTACCTGATATGTCCCACATGGGGCAACTGCCTTCCTCATCGGAGCTGAGTATCTGTGCGTGCGAAAATACACAACAAAATGTAAGTTAAATAGTTCAAAATGAATTCGTATATGGGGCGGGGATTGTAAGAAACTCAGCTGAGGTTGTAGTCATTTCGGGACAGCGAAATGGAACCGGCCACTGCCCGTCACGCGACTAACTGCGCCGGCGGTGGCTTTTGTCCCACTTGCTCGTCCAAATCAGACCTTTTACTAAGACATCATAGTAAAGCCACTTGTAGAACCACGGTGAAGAAAGCTTACTAAGCTGATTTAAATGAAGTATTTATAAAGTAATTCCTTGAAGATCAAATAAACAGACTTTCCTCACCGTGTTACCAACTTAAGGTGGCAATTAAAGACCATATAAGTTAAACTACAACTAACCACTTCGTTGGACTGCACCGGTCGATTGTCTTGTTTGCTGAGCATGTGCAAACTAAAGCACCGGCTAGTCTTTAGATGGTTTAATATGGTCCGAGTGGCCGTACACCGGTCATCGAACTTGGGCAAGTAGTGGGCATAGACGCTTTTTAAGGCCAGGGATCTTGAGGGTCTCATGAACTTTTCGGCAAACTCCACAATGCGCTCCTTGACCGACTCATCAGACTCCAGGCGCTGCCAGTAGTAGAATATGAGTATGTATTCGATGTAGAGTTTATCTGGCAGTTCTGCTTGGATCATAATGCTGGGCATCGACCAGTGCGGGAAGAGCCGGCTGTGGGAGGTAAGGAAAAACATTAGTTTAAAGGTGATAGGGACAAGCAATACAATTTAGATGAGATTCTATTAAAAAATGAGTAAGAAAATTGACTTTTTGATAGCCTAACAAACTGGAAAAGGGTTTAGAGTAAGTTATTATTATAACAGTTTAGAATAAAACTTAACATGGCATCACCATTTAACACCGAGTCAAAACATACTTAATTTTATTGACTGTCATAAATTAACAAAAAAGAGATCTAGCCGAAAACAAGTTAGCAACATACAGATTTTGAGTTAAATAGAACTGTGACTCATTCGAAGTGGAGATGACACACAAGCTTAAATTGACCAGGTAAATAGTTGCGGTCGAGATGAATGGAGCAACCCCTACCTGTACAGCTTGGACAAAATGCTGGCTCTGTTGAAGAGCTTGGGAGCAGCGAGGAGAGTGCGCAGCACGTGCTCCCGGTGGACGCCGGCGCCACCTTCTCCGAACTCCACGTAGAGCTTCAGGCAGCAGTTGATCCGATTGATGATGGTCTCCTCCACCTCCACCGGTTCCTGGGCGGCGCACAGTTCGCAGGATATGTAGAAGCCGACAATGTGGCACATGCGCTGCCTGTAGCCCTCGTCCTGCTGCAGTGCTCGACCCTGGACCATGGTGTGAATGACATCAGTGAGGCCGATCAAAATGCGCGCCAGTTTCCGGCACTTCCACGGCAAGAACTGTGCCCTCTCGAACTCCTCCCGAATGGCGCTGTGGGATTGATATGGGTGGGTATTATTCTCGAGTACCTGCGATAGAGCAGCCAGCTGTACTCACCCCTCGTACTGCCTGAGCAGCCGGGCCATGCTCTTATCGAAGCTGTCATCGTTCAGGGCCGCAATGGCATCGTGAATCTTGCGCCGCGTCTCGTTTAAGTGGCCAAATTCCGGCTCCGCCTGCGAGTCGGGTTCGTTGTTATCCGGCTCGGGCTGCGGGTCCGCCGGTTCCGGCGAAACGCACTCGGTATCATCCGCATTGGCCACAGTGCTGGCCTTGTCGAATTCGTCCAGCGTGCTGCCGCTGTTCCGCTTCCGGTTCCTGGCCAAACGGCTCATGTTGCTAAATCGAACATCGAATAAGTAAGCGACGAAAGCCAAGTGGCCGAAAGAATGCAAATGCAAATTAATGAACTCAATCGGCGCCGAAATAACTCGTTATTTGCAGTGAAAGTCGGAGCGCCCCCGTCGCTCCCGACGAAGAAAAGGCCAAAAAATAGAAGACATACCATAAATGTGTATTTCTGCCGCGGAGATCGCTCTACATGGGGAATTTCGATGGGCCGCAAGAAGTCTCTAACGCACTGCACACCTGAGCGGGTCCAAACATATTATCTTTGTAATATGCGCACTGTTTATATATATTTTTTGTATTTCGAGCAGGAGCAGTACCGATTAAGAGCTTCGTCGGATGAATGTCGCGTTCATGCGGCGTGCAGATGCCGTTAATCGCACATCGTGAAATTTCACTTTTCATGATGATTGCGAGGACTCGCTGCTCTATTAATAACTTTCTGAATGAAACTCTAGTTAATTAACCGTGATTAGTGCTTTACTTTTACGTGTGTATCAAGCGTATATTCCGGGTAACTTTCGCCGCAATCAAAATCTGCTTTTCCTGATTTCATCTCAATGCGTGATTCAGGACAACGTGGGAACGAAACAAAAAAAAGAACGTCGTTTTTTGGCAGTGTTGGGCAGCGTTGTCCTGTTGCCGATACTGCGTTCATGCAATGCTGCCACACAATATCACGAATTTCATTAAATAAGATTTTAAGTTAGTTTTACCTCAGGTAACAACTATTATTTAAGGAAATTGACAAAAAAAGAATTTAAAAAGACAATAAACATTTATTACTCTAATGTTAGTTTTAAATAAAGTGAACTTGTTTCATATTTGCTCACAATAAAATGTGAATGATCTACTAATTAACACAAATAACATAAACATCTTTATTTATCCCTGTTAAATTTGATAATATTTTTATGTTTTTTAATCAGTATAAACTTCATGTACGTCAAATTAGCGTCGACGAGTTAGCAACGAAAGTGGAACGGTGGAATTTGGAACACTGGGGCCATTTTTATTTTTAAATTTTCTGGCTATTTGGGGGCCGAATTGACAAATGTTTGATGCAAAATTGTTTAGAATTAAAATATCTATCGATCTATATAGGTTGGGGCCAAATCCGGGGTCTGCAAGTGTTTCAAAAATGCATTCGAAAAATCGGGTATCCACCATTTGGTTAACTGCCCCCCTCATAGAGGTTGTGCCAATATGCACGCTAAACCAGGTTATTAAGCGTTAATTCAAGCTTCTTGTCTGAAAGTTTCATCAAAATCAAACCCACAGATTTTGAGTAAAACGCCTAACAGTGAACCAACCTCGGATTTTTCCCATACAAAAAAGGGGGCCAAAAATTAATTTGTCTGGGGCTCCACTCATAGAGGTTGTGCCAACATGCACGGTAAATGGGCAGATTGGGGATCCTCCTAAGAACGTTTTATGAAAATTTCATGAAAATTAAACCCACAGTTTTCGAGAAAATTGATTTACAGTGTGGGGGTTAAATGGTCAAATTTTGAAATTGGCCGTTTCCCGCTGACTGCGCCAGCGAGACACCTTACAGCCATGACATCAACCATGTAAATATCCATACATTTTCTATGCAAACTTTAAATAATTAATACAGCTTTCACAGAGGTTGTGCCAACTTGCACGGTATCGCAAAAGAAGGGGCATGTTTTAAAGTAATTTCTGAATTAATTTCAGCCAAATCAAACCCACAGATTTCGAGAAATTTAAGTTTTTTTAAATTATGGCTTTTTCCACGCGGTCACACTTCCCGCGCCAGAAGCAGCGAATGCACCCTTGACATTTACCATGTAAAAAACAAATTTACACCCCAAACTTTAAATAATTATTGCCACTCTCACAGAGGTTGTGCCAACTTGCACGGTATCGCAAAAGAAGGGGCATGTTTTAAAATAATTTCTGAATAAATTTCAGCCAAATCAAACCCACAGATTTCGAGAAATCTAAGTTTTTTTAAATTATGGCTTTTTCCACGCGGTCACACTTCCCGCGCCAGAAACAGCGAATGCACCCTTGACATTTACCATGTAAAAAACAAATTTACACCCCAAACTTTAAATAATTATTGCCACTCTCACAGAGGTTGTGCCAACTTGCACGGTATCGCAAAAGAAGGGGCATGTTTTAAAATAATTTCTGAATAAATTTCAGCCAAATCAAACCCACAGATTTCGAGAAATCTAAGTTTTTTTTAAATTATGGCTTTTTCCACGCGGTCACACTTCCCGCGCCAGAAACAGCGAATGCACCCTTGACATTTACCATGTAAAAAACAAATTTACACCCCAAACTTTAAATAATTATTGCCACTCTCACAGAGGTTGTGCCAACTTGCACGGTATCGCAAAAGAAGGGGCATGTTTTAAAATAATTTCTGAATAAATTTCAGCCAAATCAAACCCACAGATTTCGAGATTTCAAATCATTTACAAGTCATCATCTCACACTATTTAACTAGCGAGAATGCCTGTGGAGCCATGACATAAGCCAAAATGTAGGTATTTACATCGATATATAACGGGGAGAGCGGATTTCTGCAGTATGGCAACTCCACAACCGCTCCAAAAAAATTATTACATTTTCCCAAAATTAGTAAACTGTTAATTTCTACCAAAGCACAGGATCGATTTAAATGAATTATACATTAAAATGATCAGGGGGGCAAGTCCAATTATGGGGTGCATACATATTAATTAAAAATTTGCTATAAAAATATATTTATTTTCGATATTAGGCGCCATAAAGGTGCCAATTGGCTCAATTTAGTGTTGTAGGTCGTACTAGCCGATATATCGATATAAATACCTACATTTTGGCTTATGTCATGGCTCCACAGGCATTCTCGCTAGTTAAATAGTGTGAGATGATGACTTGTAAATGATTTGAAATCTCGAGGGTGCATTCGCTGTTTCTGGCGCGGGAAGTGTGACCGCGTGGAAAAAGCCATAATTTAAAAAAACTTAGATTTCTCGAAATCTGTGGGTTTGATTTGGCTGAAATTTATTCAGAAATTATTTTAAAACATGCCCCTTCTTTTGCGATACCGTGCAAGTTGGCACAACCTCTGTGAGAGTGGCAATAATTATTTAAAGTTTGGGGTGTAAATTTGTTTTTTACATGGTAAATGTCAAGGGTGCATTCGCTGTTTCTGGCGCGGGAAGTGTGACCGCGTGGAAAAAGCCATAATTTAAAAAAACTTAGATTTCTCGAAATCTGTGGGTTTGATTTGGCTGAAATTTATTCAGAAATTATTTTAAAACATGCCCCTTCTTTTGCGATACCGTGCAAGTTGGCACAACCTCTGTGAGAGTGGCAATAATTATTTAAAGTTTGGGGTGTAAATTTGTTTTTTACATGGTAAATGTCAAGGGTGCATTCGCTGTTTCTGGCGCGGGAAGTGTGACCGCGTGGAAAAAGCCATAATTTAAAAAAACTTAGATTTCTCGAAATCTGTGGGTTTGATTTGGCTGAAATTTATTCAGAAATTATTTTAAAACATGCCCCTTCTTTTGCGATACCGTGCAAGTTGGCACAACCTCTGTGAGAGTGGCAATAATTATTTAAAGTTTGGGGTGTAAATTTGTTTTTTACATGGTAAATGTCAAGGGTGCATTCGCTGCTTCTGGCGCGGGAAGTGTGACCGCGTGGAAAAAGCCATAATTTAAAAAAACTTAAATTTCTCGAAATCTGTGGGTTTGATTTGGCTGAAATTAATTCAGAAATTACTTTAAAACATGCCCCTTCTTTTGCGATACCGTGCAAGTTGGCACAACCTCTGTGAAAGCTGTATTAATTATTTAAAGTTTGCATAGAAAATGTATGGATATTTACATGGTTGATGTCATGGCTGTAAGGTGTCTCGCTGGCGCAGTCAGCGGGAAACGGCCAATTTCAAAATTTGACCATTTAACCCCCACACTGTAAATCAATTTTCCCGAAAACTGTGGGTTTAATTTTCATGAAATTTTCATAAAACGTTCTTAGGAGGATCCCCAATCTGCCCATTTACCGTGCATGTTGGCACAACCTCTATGAGTGGAGCCCCAGACAAATTAATTTTTGGCCCCCTTTTTTGTATGGGAAAAATCCGAGGTTGGTTCACTGTTAGGCGTTTTACTCAAAATCTGTGGGTTTGATTTTGATGAAACTTTCAGACAAGAAGCTTGAATTAACGCTTAATAACCTGGTTTAGCGTGCATATTGGCACAACCTCTATGAGGGGAGCAGTTAACCAAATGGTGGATACCAGATTTTTCGAATGCATTTTTGAAACACTTGCAGACCCCGGATTTGGCCCCAACCTATATAGATCGATAGATATTTTAATTCTAAACAATTTTGCATCAAACATATGTCAATTCGGCCCCCAAATAGCCAGAAAATTTAAAAATAAAAATGGCCCCAGTGTTCCAAATTCCACCGTTCCACTTTCGTTGCTAACTCGTCGACGCTAATTTGACGTACATATAAACTTCAGTATAAACAGGAAATCTGAAATTCGAGAACAACACACCCTTCAGAGATTATTCAACACTACCGTTAGTCCTCGATACTAATATCGATATGCAGCTAAGTACTATCGAAACCAAAAAAGATACACAATTAAGTTATTTTTAAATTGTTTAGAATTTGGTCATTAAAGACTTTATTTACTCAAATATTAATTTTACGACATCCCTTATCATGATTTTAGAAGGAATTCACAAATGAGAAATTAAAATAACCAAAGTAACCAGAGAGATCAAATTTCGATACCGATAAGAGGGCGGAAAGAAATCGTATTTGAATCTGAAGTGTTCAAACAAAATTGATATTACTTTATCTATTTATTTTATTTTCTCAAAATAAAAGTACAGAAATCTAAAATAAATGCATATTTTCTCAAATTAAAATTAATCTCCTCCATGTATATTTACTGATTTTCAACAAGAAAATTTTTTTAATTTTTCCATCACCCAAAACCCCCTGAAAAACAATAGACAAGGCATTGTTTTAATGTTGTTACCAACTTTATTTGTTACGTTCTTAATCAGTTCTTTCAATGATTCTAAAAATTCCAAAATAGAAAACTTAAAGAATTACATATTAAAATTTATCATTTTCGTTCATTCTTCATTAAAACTGAATTTTAAGTTTACGCAGACTGCCGACGTATCATCGCGCAGGAAGCGTTTAAAATCTGCGTTGCAAGATGTTCATACAACGGAAGTAAGTATGCGAATAAAAAACCGTGGGCGGGCAAAATGCTTCGGTGGCGTCGCCGGCGACCAGCTGACCCCATCCCGGCGACTGACAAAAACTCAGCCGCCGGATGGGGAAACTCTGGACGCCCACGTACGCCGAAACGTTAGAAGTAAACTACAGAATGTACGTTGCTAGTTGTGGCTTTTGTTGTTTGTTACACGGATGTTTCTGTTCATAGTTGTTGGATTTTCGTGTGTGTAGATGTGTGTGGGGGTATGGAAATTGTTGGATTTACAACTCGTCCTTCTTGGGCGCCTCCTCCTCCTCCTCGGTCTCCTCAACGGGCTCGGAATCGGCCACCTCGCCGTTGGCATCGAGGAACTTGACGAAGTCGTCCAGAGTTCTGTCCAGGTTGAAGTCGATGACCTTGTTGTCCTCCTTGCGGAAGTACTTGATTGTGGGGAAGGACGAGATCTTTATGCTCTCCAGCTCGTTGGCAGTGGAGTCCATCTTGGCAATGACGATGTCCTCGTTGTCCTTGTACTTCTCGGCCAGCTGGTCGTAGATGGGGGCCAGCTGCTTGCAGTGTCCGCACCACGGGGCGTAGAACTCGACCAGCACGCTCTTGCTCTTGTCCAGGGCAACGCTCTCGAAGTTGCTGGAGACCAGCACCTTGACGGGGTTCTTGTCCCAGTCCTCGGGCAGATCCTGGGACAGCAGGTGCTGCTTCAGCTTGCCGTCCAGGAACTTCTTGAGGAAGGCCTCGATGGTCTCGGCGGACAGATCGTTCGACTCGGGCTTGTACTTGGCCATATCCTCCTCCAGCTTGATCAGACGGATGGTGGGCACCTCCTCCTTGTTCATGCCGAAGAACTCGAAGATGCGGGTGTGGTCCTCCTCGTCAGACGAGATGGTCACGAACAGGATGTCGTCGCGGTACTGCTTGGCGATTTCCCTCAGGGGATCCACGTACTTCTCGATGTGGCCGGCCTCCTTGGAGACGAAGAACAGCAGGTGCGACTTGATGGAGCCGCCGAAGATCTTGGAAGCAGACTCGTGGTTGAAGTCAACGATCAGGGGCAGGGACTGCACCTGGGCGAACTTCTTGATGTTCTCCTCGCTCAGCTCACCCTCGAACACGGACTTCTTGTCATCGAAGGGTTTGAACAGGATCACGCTGTTGTCCTTGGCCTCGTACTTGGCAATCACGTCGGCATTGCTGCTCACACCGAACACGAACGAGTCCAGACCGTTGGCGGCCTTGGTGAAGGTCTTGGCCTCCTCCGACTCGGCGTCCTTGAAGAATCCAATGATGGCGATCTCGTTGTCCTTCAGGAACTGCTCGGCATCAGCGACGGAGGTCAGGTCCTTGGCTGGTGGGCCGGTCTTCTTGGTCACCCAGGCAATGATGTCAGCGGCCTGGCGGCCACCGCTGTACTCCACGGGAGCACCGCTGCGGAAGAACTTCAGAGTGGGGTAGCCGCGGACGGCGTACTGCTCGGCCAGCTCACCCTCGACGGTGGCATCGACCTTGGCCAGCTTGATGGGCGACTCCTTCTCGGCCAGCTGCTGGGCAGCCTTGGCGTACTCGGGAGCCAGAGCCTTGCAGTGTCCGCACCATGGGGCGTCTGGAATGGAAGAAAAGAGGAAACAATAGTTAGCAAATGAAAGCAGTTGATCATTTATCTTAGGCGAGCTTGTAAACTGGTTTATTTTCTCACTGTGACTATATTTAGACCATAGCAACTATGGCTACCTAGACGTATAATTGGTCTACCTCCGATTGATCTAATGTATTTAGTCGAGTTCATCGTGGTGTGACCCACACGTATGTTATACCCATACAATTTATTTATAGATTCTATCTACAATTTTTGTTTAATCGTTGTTAATTAAATTGTAGAGCATGCCGCAATTTTGTTTATTAAATTGTCGTAGCAAAACGTTAGATAAAATAATCTGTTAGATTTCCAGTAACTGTCAGTTAACATGGTTGAAAACAAATTCTGCGTTTCTGTTTTAAAATGCTAATTTTTGCATTTAAAATATTATTCCTAAATTTTAATGATAAAAAATTAAGAAATATTTTAAAGTGAAATCAGCAAAACTGGCATTTAAATTTAATGATTTGTGCTAGATTTTCAACATTTAAAAACATAATTAAATATTTAAATTACACGACTATCAAATTAAATAAAGTAATCAGTCAGCCGTTAAATGTCCTCTCTATATTTTGGTTACTAGAATTATTTGCTAAGAACCTCTGTTTACTCAATTTCCTATTCTATGTAAATGAAAGGGAAACTCAAGACAAAGAACCAACAACTTATTTATCCCATTACGCAGCCTTTCAAAGCCTTGTGCATCTACGGATTGTGTTTTCTTTACCCCTTTTGTTTACATTAACTGCTTTGAATCGTAATTAAGTGGCGCGCACGGGTCGCCCGTTAGCCAAGTGTAAAATTCTAAATTTGGAGCGACAATTATATGCGCTAGATTTGCCACGGATCTGGAGCAGGGCCCCTAGGAGCTCGCAACAGCCGCCAGCAGATGTTGGCAATATGCAAATTCCACGTGTCGGATTCCCATTGCTCAAGTGCAGCCCGTCGGAGCCACGACTGCAATTTGGTACGCATCCACGCACACGGGGAGACCAGCAGATGACATAATGCCCGGCTTGACAACGTACGTCCACGATTCCAATCGCATCTCATAAGTACATATTATATTTTATGCCTTATCGCCGGCTTCTTTCGATTTAGCTATAGCTGCGGCTGACGTGGCCCTGGCATTGGTTTCGCTTCCACGAACATCTTTATATTCTTTGTGGAGATAAGAGCTTCGCCCTGGATGAGCAGGCAATTATCGACTACGGCTTACGTTGTCACCTCACCGCCATAAAACACCGAACCAACACAGCTACGAAAAGTGCAAAAATTTAATTAAACAAATAGGGAGAAAAATGCTGGCATAAACAAACCGCAAACAGTTCGCCATATTGTTGGGCCCCAAAGATGCCAGGCTAGCATATCTGGCGGTTTAAGGCCGAATCGGGGAACTTTCTGTATCACTTGACTCACGTTTATCTCTCAAGTGTTTTTCACACTCGCTAGATAAAAATGGGTTTTTGACTTTTTTCGGTTTATCATTGGAACATAAATCTTCATTGAAGAATTTTTAGAACAGTGGTACTAGCCAATGTTAAAGGAGTTTTTTATGAGCAAACGCTTTACTTTGGGAAAAGATAATTTCACAACTTTTTAAAACTATTTTTTCTTGTAAGCAAAGTTCAAAATTAAAAAAATAGATAAACACATCAGTTATTCAAACATGTTTACTATTTTTAAAAATTGTTTTTTTTTTTTTTAAATTTTGGTTTTAGACATTTTGTTGACCAAAAATTTGCCTTTAAAGAATTTAAGAGAAATTTTAATTTTCTTATAACATTCCAAATAAACTTAATGGAGTTTAAAATTGGTATAGTTTTTCTGCAGCATTTCTAAACCCCAATTTCCCCGTAAGCTAATTTATAGCTATTTTCCTAGCCAAATGATCTACTGATCGCACTGCGCATCTCTGGAGGCGCAACACCGTTAGGCACGCGCAGAGGAAAAGAGTTGAATGAACTTTCCAATGCGTGGCCGCCGCGCCGCCGTGGAAAAGGGACCGAAACCAGATTCGGAGTGGGTATTAGAACCAAAAATCCGAAGCGGAATAGGAACCAGAATCAAAGTCAGAATAGAAAGCAAATGGCGAATAAAAAGTGGTTTGATTCGGCTAACCTAGATTCGTGGGAGAAAGAAAGAAGAGTTGTCAGACGGCTTTTCGCTGCCTTTTGTTTCCACATTAGAGGTTCTCACTTGGAGATTATTGAAGCGGATGTGTGATATGTGGCCACGCCCCAGCCCCAGCGTCTCCGAGTTAGAACAATAACTAGAATAGCCGATAAAACTGAAGCATATGGAGAATCTAGTGTTTGCTGCGCACAAGTTTTTGTCTCCTTTGGCATTTAGCATTTGGAGTTTGGATATTATAGCAGGTTTATGGCAGCAACAATAACAAAAAGTGCCGCAGCGAACTGCTCTCCCGCTTGCACACACAGGTGAGCGAAAGAGATGACACTTTCGTGCGAGAGAGAGCGCTCTCTCCCCGCTCTCCACCCTTTCAACTAACAAGATGACGCGAGAGAGATAAAAACTGTTAAACAAACGATAAATTGCTGGAAAATCAACTAAACAAATTTTCCAGGCCGCAGACTGGAAGTGGTCTTCCTATTGGATGACCAGTCACCAAGGATTTGCACTGCATCATAATTTTCCACATTTCCAGTCAACAACAACTGCCACGCAGACAGATTTTCTCTGACGCCTGGAAAGACCACGTAGCCGCTAAGACGCATGAATCAGCGAGTGCGAGCGAGAGGGCGCCAGCGGCCGGCGCATTTCGCGTTTCTACATTTGATTTTCGCCACTTTCTGTTGCGTTTTTTGCGTAATTTTTGCGGGTACTTACAGAACTCGACCAGCACAAACTCGTTGTCGGCAATCACTTGCTTGAAGTTGTCCACCGTCGCCACCAAAACGCCCTCCTCAACTTTGACCTCCGCCTCGGCGGAGGCGGCCACGTAGGACGCCGCCAGGAAAAGTGCACAGATTAGGAATTTCATCGCGGGCACTTCGTCGTCGTCTCGTTTGATTATTAACTGAATCTATTTGCCCTGCGTGGGTGCAGCTCACTCGCCAACCAAAACTGGGAATCGAACTGCGCTGAACTTGCCCGGTTGCAAGTAAAAATCCAAATGAATTTGGATCCAAGCGAATCGGGGGGATATATAATCACCGTTTCAGTGTTGCCAACAAGCTAAGTGTTGCCAGATGAAAATTTTGCTTTTCCCCTAAAAAATCTCTTCCATAGAGGGCGCTAGACCAGTTTCCAATTTCCGCCGCTTTGGCGCGGTCAAATGTTAGGTATCACAGTTTTTCTAACAGCAATGTTAAGATAAAAAAGCTAAGCTAGCCTTTTATAAAAAAGGTAGCTAGAAGTAGCCAGATAATCTTAATTGCGCTAAAAAACTATAAAGTAATTAAAATATATTTTTTATCAATTATTTTACAGAACAAAAATATCAAGGATTCTACAAATAAATGTTTTATTAATTTTGGAATGTGCCCCTAAATCTACAAGTTTTTATAAGGTATAGCATACGAATTTATAAAAGCTGTTATATTTATGGCGCCCTTTGGCGATTAATCATTGCTCGAATTTTTGGCAACTATCCGCATGCTCTCTTTTTAACGAAATGGTTACGATATAGCGTTTTTCAAATAGCTTAGCCAGTAGGCGCTAAAGATTGTTAGAAAAAATTTGTTTTGATTCATTTGGATTTCTTAAGTCATTTTCAAGGGTCTAAAAATTAAATACGATTTATTTTTGTAACACCACGTTTCGTCAACATTTAAAAATGTCCATTAAATATTTAACGACAATAGCATTTTTAATTTTAATATATTATCATTTGGTATTATCTTTAGATTGTTTTGTTATCTATATCGTTTCGTTGAGCAAAAGTTTTTATATTTATAAGCAATAACATTTACATAAATTACTACATAAGGCTAATTAATTAGGCATTTACAATTTTTTATAAGTTCAAAAGTTTTTTTAAAAACAAAACTGAATTTTATCAGGATCAGTTGTACCAAAAATAATTCACAGCATGCAGTTAATGTCATTAACCTTTAAAAAACAACTAGTGGAGTGTATTATCATTAAAAAATTGTTTAATTGCTATTGCAGTTACATGATTTTCCTGTTTCATTGTAAGATAAAGTAAATTTATATTTTTACACTCATTTATTAAACAACTTAACAAGGCAGACATTGGAAGAATACAAATAAATACACATTGTAAATACGGAATTCAGGAGTCACAAGCGACCACCTGTTGAATGCATTGTTCGACTATTCTGAAAACAATATCGGCAGTTTTCTCACTGCTAAATGGTTTATCTATGGGCGGTACATGAACGAACAGACTCCGTTTTTTGTCCATATCCAGAGATTTCAGATATATGTAGCCACATAGAAAGTCGCCTACATTTTTCGAGGCCTTAGTGGCGCTCAGATGCTTAGTATTATCATTATGAGGGGGCTCTGTAGGTGCTACACAATCGGCGCATTTCTCATTTACGATCGCCACAATCTTATCCACATCTAGGTCGGTTTTCAAAACATTCGCATGCCCATTGTTCTGGAGCTCGCAACTGCCGTTGGGTAATCTTTTATCACAATTATCAGCTCTTCGGAACTTGTGATTATAGGCCAGCTTCTCGATGTAGACACATTTTGCGACCCCTGAAACGCCAACATGAATGACCAGCTAGTTCGGGATGAGAGAAGATGATATCATTTTAGTCTCTATCTATTTATGGTTCAATTGAACACGCCTGCTTACATCTGGCTGGCGATCCCATATCTCCGTCACGGCCTCATCCACAGCACCATATTCCACCGGAACCAAACGCTTTACTAGATCGTATTCTATGTCATTGTGGGTGAGGATTTCGGGGAGGAGCTTCACTGCTTCCCAGCTGGCATTGACGGTTTCGTGGCCAAGGAATGGCCCGAAACCGGAGACCACAATTAGCTTTCGATCCGACGACGCCATAACAAACACTCCAACTAAACCACCCACCCCAACAAACTATATTGTGTACCATATGTTTGCGGTCTTCGCCTTCACTTGACGTATCCCATTCCCACTTGTCTGCGTCTTTTGGTATTTAAAATTATAATAGTTATTTGTAAATAAAAAATATATTTTTTTTACATTTCCTTGAATTAAATGGTACAGAAATTTACATTATTTATCCAAAGATTAACTAGCAATCTCAAGATTGGATTAAAATTATTCGGAATTAAAACCCTTCATTTTTGAACTTGATAAGAAGTTAAAAAAAAAAATTTTAATTAAGATTATTTTTTCTTGCATTTTGAATTAACATTTCCTTACACAAATTTTTTTTAATTTTCTTAGCTATATTTGTGGAAATGTAAAATTCTATAAATAAATTATATGATAGAACGATTTTGTAAGTAATATGGTAGCAAAAATTAGAAAGTAATGGGTATAGGCTACCCAGAAGTATGCAGGTAACTAGTTACAAAGTAGTGGGAATAAAAATACCAAGTGGTATTTTTTCGGTATTCGGAATAACCAGCCATCCGTTTTTGGGATTTTTCCCGAAACAGAACTGACGACGCAGTATGCGGCTCCAAACAGAGCAATAACACTTTGGGCGACAACAAAAAGATAATCCATTCCATACATTCCAAAGATCCGTGCAGATGTTACCGACCGACCCGCCATCGATCCGATAAAGCAGCGAACCAGATCCGAGTATAGGGAATACATAGTGCACAGGTGAGTGTTACCTGGTAATCTAATCGCAGCGGATAAGTTGAGGGCGCTCCTCTGCTGGCAGCGACGCGAGCAGCGGCGCCGGCAGAGCGCCACCCTACGCACACAGGTGAACTTTGTACATTAACTATTCATTAACCTCGAACAGGTCGCCGGTGGAGCGGGAAAAGTGGTTAGCAGTTGGCCCATTTCACACAGGAACGGAACCCGAGTCCAGTCGATTCCATCCCGCAGAAGAGAGTCGTTTTCCAATCGTTACAATGCTGTCGCGTCTGCAGGACTTCTTGTCACGCCACCGGCGGAAATTCATAGTGACCGGCGTTCTGGTGGGCGGCACCATCTTTGCGGCACGCTACGCCCAGCGGCGGTTTGTGGAGTTCCAGGAGAAGCAGGCGAGGGAGTTCTTCGAGAGGACGCGGCGCATGACACACTTTGAGTCCACGGAGAAGACCTGCAACCAGGTGATCCTCGGAATGGGCGAGGAGATGTGCCAGGCGGTCCTCAGGGAGTGCAGCACGGATGAGCTGCTCGAGCAGCTGCGCCAGAACCCCAAGAACAAGCTGGAACTCTGGGAGGACATGAAGATTGTGGCGTTCACCAGACTGGCCACCTACGTCTACGCCTCCTCCATGCTGGTTATTGCACTGAGGGTGCAGCTGAACCTCCTTGGCGGCTACATCTACCGGGACATCATGACGGAGCAGAAACAAATCACAGACGAACTGAAGCAGCAGTATCTCTCGCTCATCCGACACTTCATCACGGAGTCGGGCATTCGGGACCTGGCGCGGTATATACGCAGCCAGGTGATTGCCGTCATCAAGGCGATGCCGCTGTCCCAGCAGCTATCTCTCAACGACTTGGAGCAGCTCTTCTGGTCCCTGCAGATGGCCATCAATGCGGACACTCGTCGGGATCCCAACTCGCGGATGAGCAAGTACCTGCTGCCCAGCCAGAATCCCAGCCACTCGCCGCTGCTGCAAAAGATGTTCAACGAGACGCTGGATCTGCTGGAGAGTGAGGATGCCATTGGAGTGTGCTCGCACAATGTGAGCCGGGGATTCGTCCTGGCCTGCGATGCCATCGCAGAATCCATGGGCGAGACACTGAAGCACCTGCCGGCAGCTGAAGTGCAAACCCAGGATCAGACCCTCAAGTTCAACCAGGCCGGAAGCTCAGGCGGCAGCAGTTCGTCGAGCCAAAAAGTGGAGAACAACAACTTGCTGAATATCAACCGGGTGCTGATGGCGCTGGCCAAGCTCATTCCAATCATCAGTGGCCTCACCTCGAGGGGTTTCGACAGCACTTCGCGACCCCACAACCTGCCCACTCAGCTGCTCACCTTTTACGTGGTCGCCGAGAAGACAAAGACGCTGGGGGCCAACGTCTACGAAAGCTTCAGCTCCGCTTAGGAGATTGACAAAACTTGGATTATGCACCCGTGCATAGGCTAGACTAAGAGATTTGGAACATTTTAGTTTATATACCTGTATATTTTTAATACGATCATAATTCTCGGATGCGTTGTTTGTATGTCTGCTTGAACCCAACCCGTATTAAGTCTAGCTCCTAAGAATATTTAATCGAAAGTGTAAGGTATGCTTAAGCAGATTCCCCCATTGCGTCCACGGGGAGTCCTTCAAGACAGGGACACAAATCGAGTAATGTGAAGGCCTTTTAAATTAACTGGAGAGTGTAATATGTGCGTAAGAAATACAAAGAATGAGATGTGCTTTTTATAGGAACGACCTGAGGGTTATCTGGTATCAAAAATAAATGGAAAAGTAAATTATATAAACATACCTATGTGTGTAGTTATGAAATTATTAGGGGATCAATTCAAGAAATTGTTCAGGACAATTTCTGAACTAGAGATTCACTTATAACTTAAAAATTGATTGTAAAATAAATGGCAACTAAATAAATTATTCATTCCATTTCTAAAATATTAAATACTTTTTATATTATGAAGTAAGAAATAACGAATTACTAAACAAAAATGTAGTATAACTTAGTGTTATTTTCAGCGAAACTTTAGGTAAAAACATTTAAAATTCAAACTATATTCTTTCCAGGGGAAGATGGAAAATTTAACAATAGTGTCACTCACGTTTTTGTTAATATAATTTGTGCTACGACATTATTTAGATATTATTGCAGCGTGCAACGCCATAAGGTAGATTTGAGCATCCCTAGCATACAAATATATTTCAAATGACCCTAGCTGATAACAAATTTTATTTACTACTTGAATATTTTCTTGCAAATTAGCAAATTTAATATAGTACTTAAATAAAGGAATTACGGGGGAAATATTTTTAGTTGTGCAAACAAACTGAAGCGGTTCGGTAAGAATATTTTTGAAAATAATAAACTGGGATTTCCAAAAGATACCTAAACCGTGATATATAAATTCAATGATGAATAAATAAATTTGTAGGTATTAATCTACAACATTGACCTTAAACCTAATTATTTTTAATCGGGTCCCAAAATATAAATATATATATGTATAATATACATATATATATTGTATATACATTTAAAAAACATACTACCGCATCAGAAGTCAGCCGTTTTCGAGGAACATTTGAAATCAGATTAAATAGCAGGTTAGCCAAGACACGAACCCTTACTAACGGTTGTCTTTGCTATCAGTAAAAAGGGGGTGGCAAAAACCGCCCTGTGATAAGACAGCTGTGACTTTTTTGTTTGCCATTTCTCTTGTTTTTGCCGCTCTCTTTCTCTTTCTGCAGCTGCGCAGAAATGCCGCAAAAGAAGAGGAATTACAATATTAGTAATATGCATAATTATAAAGCAGTCAGAAACTTTTGAAAAACATAAAAAACCAGTAAAAGTTGCAGTTTACATTTGGTTAAAGCTATTTTGTAGGTAAAACCACATATATGCCTCCCTCTTTCTCCGGCAAGAGGACTCTCGCAGGACCTCTCTTTTTCTCTCACTCCTCTGGGTGCCCAGCTGTCTGGCAAAAGGAACAAATTTACATTTTCAGTTTGGGCGCAGTTGCAAAAGTTACGTGAAAAGGCAAAGGACAACCGTTACTTTTATACCTCTCTGCGAGTCTGTGTGTGTGTGTGCGGAAAAGAATTAAATTTACAACTTAAAGAAAACCATTTAATAATCGAAAACTAAGCCAAAACTTAGCTTATTGTGCAAATATGAAAAAGACTGTGAAAAGTACGCCCATTAGCATAGCCAGCAAAAGGAGAAAAGTCTAAGGATCCGCCACAAACAAACAAACAAGTAAACGACAACAACAACAGCGGCGCCTCAATTGTGTAAGTGCACTTGCAAAATGTTTATTGACCAGTCGAGAGGGCTAAAAGGCCACTTAACCCATCAACTTTTGAGCAGCGGACCACAAAATATATTGATTAAGAAAAAATGAACATGAAAATCAAAGGGACATAAGAGCACATGTGAGGGAAGAAGACAGACACAACGGTATATTTGTAACGGGACACAGACAGTGCGTGCGTAAAGTGGGGTGGGATGGGCTGGAAAAGTGGTAGTGGGAGGGGGAAATGGGAACGAAGGGGAACACGCCGCATATATGGTCTAAAAATATGGACACTTTATTATTAGAAAGGCCACAAGTGAACCACTAACTAGTTGCGAATCAACAACTTTTATAAGAAAAGTCCTTCAAAGAGAACTGAACACATAACAATAAAGAACGGTATAGTTTTCGGGAACCGAAGTCTGGAATACCCTTAAGATACTTATTAAAGCTTTTAAGATTAAAAAAGTTATAAGTTTAAGATAATACAGATAGACTTTATTTTATCACAGTAAATGTTTTTTAGCCAAGTTAATGGTTAATAAAATTAAATCATATTATTTTTACAAAAAATTAAGTAACACATTCCAAATTATTAAAATACTTTTTAAATGAAATCGAATAAATAATTTCTTAGTAACGGATTGAAAGTATGAAACTTCTTATAATAATTAATTTTAATTTCTAATTTCCTTAATATAATAAATACAGATACAATGTAGCATACCATAATTTTATTATGGGATACATTCTAACAGATTCCAATCATTAAAACACTCTTTTAGAAAGTGTATAAACTTGTAGCTAAGAAAGTCAAGTGCGGCAGCGTGAAGACAACAAAGAAATGACATTTTCCCCAGCCAAAGTCCGTGTGGGACATTCAGGGAAAACAATGCATGCAAGTCAGGCAACCCCTACATCCCACCGCCCTTAAGTGTTTTCCCCTCCGAGTGCTTGAGCCCCTATATCGCATAGTATATGTATATAGGCATATTGACATACTAAAGGCGTAGATCAAGTGCCTTGACAAGAGGCCACAGCACCTAACTAAATATAAACACATAAATTAAGGAAGCGAAAGCAGGACACGATTCGAGCGGAAGAGAAAACGCGTCATGGAATTTCCAGGGAAAGCAATTAGCCACGAAAAAATATAACATTTATGGGTTTCAGTTGGATTGGGTATTTAAATACGTGCGCGGACTTAATTTTAAAGGTGTTTTATCTATGAAATGTTTTGGTTTTAAAAATCATAAATATTTTAATTAATTCTGTAAAATACAATTGTTTATAACCATATTTCCTAGATAAGCCGTGTCAAGCTTGTGGTTCAAACTAGGGTTAAAATAAATATAATTTTATAATTTAGAATTATAAAAATATTTATAAATGAAAAATAGAAACGACTTCTTTTAATTTTCCTGTATTTTTTTCACATATTACATAATATTTAACTTTTTAAATATGTTTTTTTTTAACATTCAGCATAGAGAATCGTTAAATCGTCCCTCCGGTTCGCTTTTTAAAAAAAGGTTAACCCCTTAGGTTCACAGCCCTGCTTTATAATGCTTTATACTCAGAAACGTATTTTATTCAAAATTTAATTTTTACTACAGTCCATAATTCTCAGAAAACGTCATTGGGTACCACACAAAAAAGCTTATATAAGTATTTACAGGAATTACGAAATTATCAGTATTTTCATGAATATTTTATTTCTTATCGTCATAGAGGAGAGAAAGTGCCGTATTCTTGATGACTCATGAGCACTATATGCGTTTCCAATAAACCCAACTGATAAGAAATACAAAATAGAGTGGAATATTAAATTCACATATAACAGGGAAACAAATATTTAGTTTAGCGGGAGCTTTTCGAGCTGAAACACATAAAAAAAACAGAAATGCTTATAGAGATGTGGTAAGGCGGGAACTGTGCTATAATCAATAGTGAAGCGAAAGGTGAATAAATAAACACGTATCACGTTCTACTTGGACTCCTGAAAGGGATAATAGGGAGTGCTTTGGTTCTATAGACTATAGATGTCTTTGCATGCGGTTTTGTTTACTTTACTCACGCCACTTACCCATTTCCATCCCTATATCCTCTCCATTGGAGTCCTACTTTTGCAACATGAATGAACGACTCTAGCCGAGGGATCCGTTCTGGTTATCCCCACTCTTTAGTGCTTTCTCCTGCTGTTTGCTTGTCAAAAACGTCAAAAATGCGATAGTGAAGACCCCAATGAAGAACAGGGTGGCCTGAAGGCTACACTGGACCGAAATCTCCCGAATTAAGATGTATCCTTTCTTTTAAGAAAATATTTTGTTCAAAAATAGAGATAGTTCAAGATTTAAATAAAATGGTCTCTACCATTCCTTACATTTTTTTTTCTTTTAAGAAAAAATATACTTTAAAATCTTGATACAAACCTGTATAATACTTTTAAAATTTTAGAAATATTTTAGCTACTTAAATTTAAAAAATTGTTGTTATTTGAGAGCTAATTTAAACATTTGGAAAAAATAAAAAAAACATTTGGAAATATAAGATTATTTTTTTCAATAGGTTGTGATTTTTAGTTTCGTTTTTCCCAGTGCAGAATAGTTGCAAAGTAGAGCGGGCAACTTAAGTGGCCCCCAACCACAACTTGCGCCACCTTATTTGCATGGCTAGCAAAGTAGTGCGGAACCCCCAGAGCTCAGACCCTAAGTGATGTTGCAACCGCCGGCGGGATGACTCACACAGATACATTGGGAACAGTGCCATAAATGACATGTGATAGATGGATGGACACTTGGTGCGGGCTTTGGGGGATTAGCCGGGAATGTGGCCCAAATGAAGCTGCACCGCCGTCTCCTGTAATTAGGCTCCCCCTCGGGGCAGGTCGGTCCATAAAAGCCGTTGATAGTAGCCAGCTTTTGAGAGGAGGTAACCCACCATGCCACTCCTACAATTCCAACCACTTCACTTGGTTCCCGGGGCCCTCGGTGCTTTTTATTACGTATACGCCCCGCTGGTTGATGTGGAACAGCTCTTGAGGCGGCGAGTCAGCCATCTGCCCCAATATTTGGTCTGGACAAATATGAATTGTCCGATTTCGAATATTTTCATTGACTGAACCTAAGAGACTCTCGGCTCTCTCACATGTAGATAAATGTATATTTTGACAGAGTTGGGACTATCATTTTATGCCCTGCCGCTCGAATCGGAACTAATGTCATCCAGTTCTTTCGTTCAACCATGACTAATGAGAGAAAACTAAACAAATTATGTCGATCATCATAACATCGATCGCTGCTAAGTGCAAAAAAAGCCAACTCACTTTACATCAGGAAGTTCTAGAGATTTTTCAGTGAGATTATTTCGAAGAAATGCAAGTGAAATCAAGAGCAACAGACACTTTTAATGTTTAGGAAACATGTTTCCATGTTATCGCAAGCTTGCGAGATAAGGGATTCTGAATATTAATAAAATATTTGTGTTATTATTGTGGTGATAAAGAAAAATTCCCGAGAAAAAAATGAAATTCATCTTAAAGGAAAATTTAAATCAAATAGTTTGCACATAAAGTATGTTGACTTTAAAAAATGTAATTAAAAATCATTTCATTTTCTTGGAACATTGATAAAAATAAAACTCTTTGGTTTTATTTTTTTTTTAAATTTTTATATATAATTCGATATAATTTTCTTAAAGTTTTTTAAATCCTTTTTATATCACTTCTTAAAATGTATTTTTCTAAAACCTAACATTGCATTCAATAGTGTCGCTCTCGTATGTTTTAAAACCGATAAAACGCTTTTACTGGAATCCCTAGGGTCTCATACCAGAATGTTAGATTAAAAACCCGCCAGTCAGTAATGTACCTCCCCTGCGATCGTTGAAACGAAACATTTTTAATATTGAGCGCAGTTCTCGCAGAGAGTCCAAGCGATCAACACGATTCTAATAGAGTAGTGTATAAAAATACAGAGTCGAATCGGCCGAAAATAATTAACACGGGTAATTAGTGCTGGAAATTTGGGGCTGCGACAGAGATGAAGTACAAAAGAGAATCAAATCGAATCGAATATTTGGGCTTATAATTTACTATCATATTTGTTTATCTATCTCGCACAGCACAATGAATAACGCCAGCTGAAGAAGACATAGTCGGTTCATTGGCCCCCGAAACCCGTAGTCTAGAGCCCCATCGCTGAGGACTGGGAGCGGTCACCATGCGACGTCCGAAAATATCCCTCAAGAAGTACTTCTATTTCACACTGATCTGCGCCCTCCTCCTCATTTTCGTTTTCAATCTCAAGTGAGTAAGATACGGTGTCGGTAAAAGCAGAGAGTGCCGATCAAATATTGATCTTTGGGTACAAATAGCTGGGAAGAATCCCCGATCGGGTTTTATACAAATATGTTACCCTAGCTTGCTTTACCACAAACAACTTAATAAGATTCTCTATTAACGCTTTTTTTTATAAGAATTCACATAGATATTTAAACGTTTATAAACATGATTTAAAAACTAAAACACTTTTAAAATTATTAAAAATATCCAAAGAGATTTTCTCAGTAGTTGTTGTGGTTGAAAAACTTTTAAAAATTCAAATCTAAGCTAAATCAATTAAAAAAAAAACAAATTCAAAATCTTAAATTTTTTTTTATTTAGTTGTTCAAATGACTCAACATTTCTAAAATGATAAATAAAATAATATTGTGTAGTAATAAAATGTAAAGTTCGAAATTCTAAACCTCAGGGATTTGTCATAGTTATTCTAAGTATTACGCAGCAATCTGTACTTAATTGCTATCTTCAACCGACTTTTATCACAACATTATTCCAATTAAATACGGTTTAATTGATTCATTTTCTTACAAAAATCCCCCAGGGAGAGCGAACTATGGAAAATGCGGAGTTCCCGATCGTCACAAATAACCACACAGCAGCAGCAGCAGCCGCACCAACAGCACCTGCATCAACTGCAGTCCATGGACGAGGAGCATCCGGTGGCCACCAGTTCCACGCCGGCGCCAGTGGCAGCCACCTTGCTGCCCGAAGTGGCGGATAATCTCGTCGAGGAGCCGGAACAGGCGGCTCTGGAGGAGGAGGAGATGGAGGCGGATCGACTGCAAGAGCCGCCGGTGGAGAAGGCGTGGTTCTTCAAGAACGGCGAGTACTATCCAAAGCCAGCCAGGACCTACAGCAATCGCAAGGCCAGGAAGCGGCATGCTCCGCGCTTGCTGCCCCACCAGGATCCCTACTCCGATCGGATCGTCAATCAGCTGATGTACGTGCCGCACAACTACGAGGAGATCAAAGCCAGCGGCAAGCTGAAAACCATCCTCCTCTACAACGGATTGGGTCCGTGGAACGTGAAGAAGGGAAGGGACGTCTTCCTGAAGGCCAAGTGTCCCGTCGACACCTGCGAACTGACTGCCAATCGCGATCTGGCCAGCTCGGCCGACATGATCCTCTACAAGGATCACTACATCCCCACGGGCATCCGGCGACCCAACAACTCCAAGCAGGTTTCGATGCTCTACTACCTGGAGTGTCCGTATCACACGCAGAATGTCAAGGTGCCCGATGCCATCAATTGGACGGCCACCTACAGGTGGGTGGAAACATTTTTTAAGAAAAGTTGTGAATTTCAAAAATGGTAACGTCAAAGTGAAAACTATTCTGCTAAGTTTGTAACACAAATAGAAGTGCTAAGGTTATCACAGCTTCGAGATTAATATAAAGTATAGTTTATAAATATTCAATATAATTATTAAAATTTGTTTATGTTTTTCAGACGGGACAGCACTATTGTAGCGCCCTATGAAAAGTGGCAGTACTACGATACCAAGGTGCAGCAGTTGGAGCAGGATTTAAACTACTCGGTCAATAAGACCAAGAAAGTGGCTTGGTTTGTGTCGAACTGTGGAGCGAGGAATGGACGGCTTCAGTACGCCCATGAGCTACAAAAGCACATTGAGGTAAGCAGGAATTGGGACTGATTTAAAGACAATAGATCGAATAGGTTTCTCCTTCAAAGTTCTATAATTGTGTATAAATTTTGTTTGGACAAAGTCAAGTTCAAAGTTAGCCTTGAAAACAAAGGTTTATAGGACTTCCTTAAATATTTACCCTAAAAAAGTATTTATTTGGAGCTGATTGGAGTTCCTTACACACAAAAAAAACATGTTCCCGTAAATTCGATATGGCCATATAAATGTCAGGTAATTCATACCCACATCGTTTTTACATGAAATACTCATCAAATTGACATTAAATAATGTCATTTGTCGAATTTTCTCTTTTGAAGACTCTTTCACTTCGAAAAAGAGACGTACTTCAAACGTGATGTTAACATTTCGACCATATCAATTTTACATGGGCCCATATCAAGTTAAAATTGATCTTAAATAATGTAAAATTGACCTACGTTTCGTATCGAATTTTTTGGATGTAGGGAGAAATCAGTTCATAGCTAAAACATCCACTATGTTAAGAATATTTGGTAAAAATATGTTTTTTATGGGTTTACTTGTTTGGGCTTTTCATTGATACTTTCAATTTTAAGAGGAGTTTTATATATAAGTATAGATTAAACGAATATCTTTTAATATATTTAAACTCACTTCATTTTCCCCACCAGGTCGACATCTACGGAGCATGTGGCAACTTCAAGTGCTCGCGTAGCACGGCGGACAAGTGCTTCGAGATACTGGACAACGACTACAAGTTCTACCTGGCGTTCGAGAACTCCAACTGCAAGGACTACATCACCGAGAAGTTCTTCGTAAACGCGCTCAACAGAAGGGTCCTGCCCATCGTGATGGGTGCTCGGCCGGAGGACTACGAGGTGAGTGCCCCACGGAGGTCCTACATCCATGTGGATGAGTTCGCATCGCCAAAGGAACTGGCCGATTATCTGCGCATCCTGGATGCCGACGACGAGCTGTACAACTCGTACTTCAAGTGGAAGGGCACCGGGGAGTTCATAAACACCTACTATTGGTGCCGGGTGTGCGCCACCCTTCACAACGAGGAGCAACTGAGGAAGCCCCGCTGGTATACGGATCTCAACGATTGGTGGCGGGGCCCAGGCGTCTGCACGACAAGATCCTGGCGGAACTTCAAGGCGCGCAAGGACGTGATCAGCGACTCCAGCGACGACTGAGTGCCAGTCCTCGATGCAATCCAGATCGTGGGCTTGGGCATTGCGTAGATCAGGCATCAGTGAGTCCCCCGTTTTTGCATAGATGTCTCGTAGGTATCACCATCTGTACTTTCACTATCACTATCCACAGGATGGGTCCATTTTTTGCGAAAAATTACACTCTTCCATTTCATTTAAATTCGCAAAGATGCCAAATGTTCAGATAATATTAACAATTCTGCTAAGTTCTTCAAAAGCTATTCCTAGTCGTCAATATAGTTTAGTAATATTGGGATCTCCTTTATGGGATCATAAGCTAATCAGTTTATTTTCCGAATTTCTAAATAATTCCAAGATTTCTAGTCGCACCCAAAAATGATCTGAAACCAAAAAAAATCGACCCATCCTTTGCTAATCCATGTGTAAATGGTCGCTTCGTTTTTGTCGGAGTTTTACGTAAATGTGTTTTGTAGTTAGTTAGTAAGTAAACCAAACCTCGGAGCTGGCCCTGAAAAAAAAGTGGAAAATCAAATCAAACCGAGGAGGCACGAGGTGAGGAACGTTTAAGCACTAGCCCATAGATCCCCGTGCCGATCGTTGTAACATATACAATACCAGATGCATAAGAGAACGTAGACACCTAGCCTAGTTATATATGGATATACAAATGATATGTATACATAGTTCGGTAATTTATATAGTTGTTTAAACCAAAAGCAAGTCCAAAATAGACCATAATAAGATAAAGAGAGGCAAGCAAGTTAAAGTAGTTTGACATTATCAAACTTAACTACCATGCGAAGAGGCATCAGCTACATAGCTTAGATCTTTTGTAAGTGTTTTTGTAAGCAACCAGCAACTGATGGCTCGATCTGAAGTATGTTGCCTGTTAATCGAGCGCATTTTCTTTTCCTCCATTTGATTTTCGGTTTTAGATCTTGTCTAGCCTGGCTTTTAGTTTAAATAAATGTTAGCTGTAGAGAGCTACTTGAAAAGGTTTCCCAGCCTGTTGACTAACTACTTACTCTATAACCGATTCGCACAAGCTAACACATATATCTGATCTAATACAAATACAATCTGCATTCCTATTTTTCACAAATATCATATGACGTATTATTTCAATTCGAACAGCGCATATGTGTGTTTTTTACAATTTTTAGCAATATTTGTATTTATTGTGTAACATTTAAGTTATAAGTATTGAATAATATCATCTGTGTGTGTATTTTGATTGTGAACTTGTTTTAATTTTAATTTTTACTGTGATACAAAAAATAATAATTATAATAAACAAAAATTAAGCAGTGGCAAACAATTTAAAATGTTTTTTGGACTTCAAAATATATAAATAACTTGGGCTAATGGTTATTTGGAATGGCACATGATTTTAGTTCAGAAAACTTACGCATAACAAAAAAATTCATACATATTGAAATACTGAAAAATGCTTAAAAAGCAACGTATACATACTTCAAAATACTACAGAGTTGCCTTAAAATCCTCATTAATATCTGATAGCCTCAAATGTGAAGGATCTGAACCCTAAACATGACACATTTTTAGCTGCTTTAGTAACTCTTTAAGGGCATTTATCTTCTCCTTCTTGGCATCTTCTTTTCCTGCGGTGGCAGCAACGATCTTTGCCGTAATCTTGCGCTGCAGAGCAATAGCTTCGACTTTCTTGGAAAGCTGCAGATTAAAATTAGTTGGTTATTTTAATTTAAAAGGATTTAAAAATAAACTTTTACCTCATAGGCCCGCTTGATAATTCCTTGCGGCATTCCAGCTAATTTGGCAGCATTAAAGCCGTACGATTTCGGGCAAGCACCGGCTGAGTATTTGTATAGGAACGTAACCGTCTCTTGGGTGGGATCCGCAGTGTCCTCGTTCTCCACCATGCAAGCCATGTGACCCAAAGTAATTCGCTTGTCGTTGTGGAAGAAGTCAATCAGATTGTGGTAGTGGGTGGAGAACAGAGTGCGACACTTGAGATTGGCCAGGAAGTTGACCACCGAGGCTGCAATGGCCGTGCCATCATAGGTGGCGGTTCCCCTGCCTAATTCGTCGAGCAACACAAGCGAATGGCATGTGGCGTGCTTGAGAATGAGCGAAGTTTCGTTGAGCTCGACCAGGAAGGTACTGTGGCCGGCAAGAATATCATCTTGGGCGCCCAACCGCGTAAAGATTCTGTCCACCAACGAGAGGCGACAGCTAGCAGCGGGAATGTGAGCTCCCTAGAAAAGTAATTAGATGTAATGATTGCAAACAATATATGCTGCTTCAAGTATACTTACAATTTGAGCCATAATCACCAGCAGCCCCAGCTCCCTCATCAGCGTGCTCTTGCCGCCCATATTGGGACCAGTGAGAAGGGACAGCGGCGCCTCCGAGTCGGTGCCCAATTCCAGGCCATTTGGAATGTAGGTGGAGGCATTTGCGCAAGGATGGTAGCCCTCTTCCAGTTGGATAAACGGCTGATCCACGCCAGAGACCAGCTCTGGCACACAGATGACCATCTGGTGGCCAGCGTACTCCGCCAGGGAGCCCAGGACATCCAGGTTGGCCACACAGTCGATGCATTGCTTCCACTGGTCGTAGTGATTGGAGAACTTTTCGAAAAGGCGACGCGCCAAGTCCTTGAGTACCATGTTCCGCGTGTCCTCAGCCTGTTGCATATCCTTGAGCAAAGCTCGGGTTTCGGCGGTGGTGTAGCGACGCGAGGGCTTCTTGCCCTTGGTTTGTCCCTCCAAGGAATACGACTTATTTGCCTTGCTGGCATGGCTCTCGGGCACATCCAACTGGTATCGTTTCTTGTCGCTGCCAAAATAGGTAATGCGACAACCAAAGTGGCGCTCCTGCTCCACGAGATATGTCTTCAAGCGGCCCTCGATCTCATTTATGGAATCCATGGCCGAATCGTACTCGGCATCCATTCCAGCTTGGGGGGCAATTACTCCCGTTTTAGCCGCTGCATCATGATCGAATGCAGTGGCAAAGTACTTTAGTTCTTTGCTAAGGTCGGGGAACGAACCTCCAGACTCGGGAAGCTGGGTAATCCGCTTGAGCAAAGCTGTTTCGCACTGATGGAACATCATGGGCAGCTTGGTTAGTGCATTGAATCCCTTGAGGACGGCCATGAATCCCAGCAGCTTCTGCTTGTTGTATATCTTCTCCTCGAAGAGAATGGCACGGGAGTCTGGATGATCCATCTGCTTTATTTGCTTATTGCCAAACAGGTGAATCTGCGCCAAATTCCGTTCGAAATCCGGCATGGGGGCCAGCAAGGCACGAACCTCCTGCAGCTCGGCCGACATACTGATCAGCTCTCCAATGGCATCTTGTCGCTCCTTAATGACCGCCACATCGCAGCTCGGAGCACAAAGCCAGTGGTGCAGCAGTCGCTTGCCAAACTTTGTGCAACAGTGATCCAAGGTGGAGAGCAAAGTGTGATCCTCGCCAATAATCCTCAGATTCGACAGTGTAGTGGCATCCAGTACCATGTGGGAACGCCTTAAAGTGGATGCCGCCGTCGGTTTGGCATCCGCCAGCTGATCGGGTGGCACATAAAGCTGATAGCGTGCCATGGGCAGCACCTTGGGCTCCAGCTTGCACTTGTGGATGAAGAAGATGCATTGGCCGAGAGCTTTAAGGGCTAGCTTGTAATCGTCACTGGGTGTGAGGCCCAAGTGATCCACATCCGACTGCATGGTGCGCAGAACCAGTGGCCAGTTGTCATCGGCGCCGTTCCCGGCATAATAGCGCTCCGCCAACAGCTTTAGGGTTTTCTCGGCATTGCAGGCCTGCGCTCCATTACTGGGAACCTGCTCCTTGAGGATTCCACCCAGCACTGTGCGCACTATCTGCTGGGATCGCTGGCTCAAAGCGGATTTCTCATTGAGAAGCTAGGGAATTAAAAAGAATTAAGAAATTGTCTTGGAATAATGCAAGTCGGTGATAATTACCAGGACGGGCATATGATGAGAAAGCAGAGTGAGCAGGCGAGAGCAGTTCTTATCGTCCTCGAACTCGCCCAAGTGAAAGTCTCCAATGGAGGTGTCTATGAAGCACACACCAAACCGACTCCAAGTGCCCTCATCCTGCTCAACCAAAGCCAACATATAGTTAGGCTGATGATTCGGTCCGATTTTGCATTGTGATCCGAAGACCTGGGTGCCACGATTGGTGATCTGGCAGATCTCGCGGGCCACCACTTTGTCAAACTTGGTGGCTTTAATGCGCTTGCAACGCTCGGTCATCATGTCCGGGGTTTCCGTTTGCTCCACGCGGGCCACCTGAAAAATAACGATGGATTGGATAAGCTGGGAAATAAAACCTCCTTGGCATAACCCACCTTGAATCCCCTGTCTATGAGAATGGTGGACATTTTGTCGAAGGATATCTCCGGAAAACCTGAGTGAGCAAATTCCCCTCGCATGTAGGTGAATCCAAGCTCATTGACGCCCACATCCGCATCCATGTGATACAGTTCATAGAACTTGCCCACCTTGAAGAACAGAACGCAATCGTAGTTGTCCGACTTGAGGACCCACCACTGGCGAACTCCTGGCGACAGCCCGTTGAGGAACTTCTCCGGCACATGCAGGGTGCTCTTATCGTAGTCCTGGTGGTCAGGACGCCTGCCCTCCTTGTCCTTGATCTTGTCCGCCTGCAGGAACTCCAGCTTCTGGTGTGGCCAAACGACGGGCTCATCCAGAGTGGAGGTGGTGGTCACTATGTCATCGTACGAGGCATCCTTCTTGGCATTGCTCTGCAGATTCTTAAGCTTCTCCTGGAAGGTGGAGCCCTCGGCCAGCTGGATGGTTGTCTCCAGCTTGACCTTCTTGCTTGAGGGCTCATTGTTGTTGTTGTTGTTAAGGATCTTGGCCTTTTTGCGGGATTTCTTCGGTGTGGGACTGTCCACGGACATGTCGTTCTCGCTGGGCGACACCTCCTCCTCGCCGCTGCTGACGCTGTCGTCGCTGGCCTCATTGGCATCCGGCTCGTAGTCGGAGGCGCAATCGGAGAAGTCGTCCTCCGACTTGGTCTCCTCCATTTCCGGTTCGCTGTCCGTTTCCGGCTGCACGATGCGCTTTCGCTTGCGCTGGCCATTGACCGCCTCATCGTCGGAGTCCCCGGCAATGGGCAACTTCCTCTTGGCCGCAGGTTTGGAATCCTTCGCCTGGGAATCCTTTGGATCCTCCGCCTTTGGCTGCTGGTTCTTGAGATTCTCCTTTTCTGTGCTTTCTGGATCGGTTTTCACGCTGGGTGTCAGTTTCTTTTTGTCGACAGCCGGCGATTTGGTAAAATAATTGAACAATGTGTTGGTGGCCGTGCCGCCCACGCTTGTGTTCAACTTCTTGGACATGATTTCGGGCTCAAAGTGATTGCCAAATTGCGCAAAAACCAGGATGAAGACGCCGAGATTATGCGCCAAAACCAAAAATCAGTAGGCCCGCACTCCACATGTCACGTAGTCGTGTTCCGTAACGTAATGTAGCCACTACGTAACGATGGATGAACAATTATGGTATAATTAAGCGGTCGGTTTAAGGTCACTCTGTTCCCAGCACGAAAACAAATTTCACGAGTTTTATTAAATAAATTAAAAAACAAATCACAATGTCGCTGGCAGACGAACTACTCGCTGATCTGGAAGAGGACAACGACAATGAGTTGGAGGAGGAAGACGCGGAGATGGCCAGTGCCGAGGATGAAAGCGTAAGACATCAAAACATGGTCCAAATCATCAGAGATTCTAAAAGAGATTCCCTTTTCCACAGCTCCTGGCGGAGAAGTTGGCCAAACCGGCTCCCAATCTGATGGACGTCGATGTCACCGTGCAATCGGTGCGGGAACTCTGCAAGCTGCGCGACTCGGAGCGCCTGAGGAACACCCTGCAGCAAATCGAGCACTACGCCAGTCGCCAGAGAACTGCGGCCGAAATGCTGGGATCCGTGGAATCCGATCCCGAGTACTGCCTCATCGTGGACGCCAATGCCATAGCCGTGGACATCGATAACGAGATCTCCATCGTGCACAAGTTCACCAAAGAGAAGTACCAGAAGAGATTCCCCGAACTGGATTCCCTGATTGTGGGCGAGATTGAGTACCTGCTGGCGGTCAAGGAGCTGGGCAATGACCTCGACCAGGTCAAGAGCAACGAGAAGCTGCAGGCCATCCTCACACAGGCCACCATTATGATTGTGTCCGTCACCGCCTCCACCACACAGGGGTAAGTTAATCCCCCTCTGAGTCCCATTAAATATCCAATTAATTCTCTTCTCCTTTCATAGCACCATGCTAACGCCAGCGGAAAAGGCTAAGATCGACGAGGCCTGCGAAATGGCCATCGAGCTAAACAACTTCAAGTCAAAGATCTACGAGTACGTGGAAAGCCGCATGACCTTCATAGCTCCCAACCTTTCGATGATGGTCGGAGCTTCCACGGCTGCCAAACTCCTGGGCATTGCTGGCGGCCTGTCCAAACTATCCAAAATGCCCGCCTGTAATGTTCAGGTCTTGGGCGCGCAGAAGAAAACCCTTTCGGGCTTCTCGCAAACGCAAATGTTGCCACACACTGGCTATGTTTACTACTCCCAGATTGTCCAGGACACTGCTCCCGATCTGCGACGCAAGGCAGCTCGTTTGGTGGCCGCCAAATCCGTGCTGGCAGCTCGTGTGGATGCCTGCCATGAGAGTGTTCACGGGGAGATTGGCCTGCGCTTCAAAGAGGATGTGGAAAAGAAACTGGACAAGCTGCAGGAACCGCCGCCGGTGAAGTTCATAAAGCCGCTACCAAAGCCCATTGAGGGAAGCAAGAAGAAGCGAGGTGGCAAGCGTGTGCGCAAGATGAAGGAGCGATATGCGCTCACGGAGTTCCGCAAGCAGGCAAACCGCATGAATTTCGGAGATGTATGTTGAAGCTTACACGCAGAATGCTCATTAACTAATTCGTTCTCCTACCCACTTTTCTTACAGATCGAAGAGGATGCCTACCAAGGAGATCTGGGCTATTCCCGCGGCACCATTGGCAAAACTGGCACCGGTCGCATCCGATTGCCCCAGGTGGATGAGAAGACCAAGGTGCGGATCAGCAAGACGCTGCACAAGAATCTGCAAAAGCAGCAGGTGTACGGCGGCAACACCACAGTCAAACGGCAAATCTCCGGAACAGCCTCCAGTGTGGCCTTCACACCACTACAAGGTCTGGAAATTGTAAATCCCCAAGCGGCGGAACGTTCGCAGACAGAAGCCAATGCCAAATACTTTTCAAACACCTCCGGATTTCTATCCGTCGGACATCGGACCACTTAAAAAAGAAACACCTCTATCCCCATTTTCTATAAAATTAAGCACTTTTATTTGGAGATTTGTCGAATGTATAATGAATTAGGCGTAGTAAAGCTACATCGAAGCTGCACAGAGATTCAAATTGTTGTTAGCTGAGCTTGCCCACTTCCAGCTTCCGCTGAATGGCCTCCCAGGAGTTGTTCAGCAGCACGGCGAGAATGCCGGCCACTGTGAAGACGCCACCAATAATGGAACAGCAATTCGTGGCAAAGTGGCCAAAGGAGCTGCGGGGTACAAATTAAACATATTTAAAATTGTAATAAAGGTTAACTAATAGGTTACTGACTTGTGCTTCTCCGCATACTTGACCATCAGCGGGGAGAGCTCGTAGCTGAAGAATATTCCCGGCATTCCTCGCTCGCGATCTGAAAGGTCTTTCCGGTATCGCGTGACGGAGAATTGGTTCGTGTATATGGGCTCTCCATCACTACTTCCCCGCATATATAACGTGGGCACAATTTTTAGATAATAATTGAACATTTCGCTTTTAGTCTCTGCAAATGAATGGTAATTGAAAGTGTAGTAATTAAAAATGGACAAAAGAAAGTAAAGTTCTTTTATATTGCATTTAAGAAAATTTTCAAGATATAAAGGTAATGTTTCAGGCTTTTAAATATAGTCTCTAACTATGTATATTCTAAAGAGACATGGTGGGGATAAGTTTTTAGGTGATATGTAATATGATAAAAATGAAAAAAAAAAACAATAATGAAAAATTTCAAAATATAATTCAAAAATTGCTCTAATCTTAAGGTTCTTATTAGCTAATACACCACCCTATCCTAGCGGGGACACCCACCAGACTTTTCAGAGTGACCATTTGTAATCTGTTCTATATCCGATAAATTATCGACATACCCAGCTCACTGACACATTCACGTTGTTCGACTAGTCGGTGCCGAAATAAATAGAAATATATTTCCTAAAATAAACCGACCTTTGGGCACTACCCGCAATATTCATAACTGAATCGTAGCGGCGGAGCTTGCTACTCAGCGGGATCAACTTGTATATAGCGCGGGAACGAGAGAAGCCAAGGACTTTGCGGCATGCCACTGCCCACGAGCTCATTTTCCCAGCAGGGACCGTCGTGCTTCGATAAGATGAAGACGGGCTTCATCATCGGATTCTGTGTGGGAATGGCCAGTGGAGCGGTCTTCGGGGGATTCTCGGCACTCAGGTGAGTTGGACTTTGCACTCGGATGGTCGATTTACCACTCCTCCAATGGAGTGACGCAAGTGGAGGCCGGGAATTATGTAATTACACCGGCTAACTAACGAACCTAATCGAAATCTCCTACAGATACGGACTACGTGGTCGGGAGCTGATCAACAATGTGGGCAAGACCATGGTCCAGGGCGGCGGCACCTTCGGGACCTTCATGGCCATTGGCACAGGGATTCGCTGCTGATCCTGCAGGCATTTTGACTAGAGTTACTGAAAAAACCAACCTTAAGCCCTACTCCAATCTTGTTTAAATTACGCTAAGTTATTGCAATAGAGATGTTAAAGAGATACGAGAGACGGGCGTGTTTATTTCCTACTCACCAGTCACGTCCACTCGCAGCCCATCCAAAGGATGCGTCTTGGCGAACTCGATCTTCTCGCCGAAGGATAAGTGATTGATTGTGTGCGATAGCTTTACATTGCTGAACTGAAAGTCGTGGATGTGGAACTGGCGGATGGAGAAGCTCTTGCCGGGCGCAAAGTGAAAGCTACCGGCCATGCGGTTCACCTCCAGGTGGCCCTGGATGCGACAGCCCTCCTTGAAGGCGTCCTCGTCGCTGCGCTTGTACTTTCCCTTGCACTGCTCGATTTTGTCCACTGCCACGTTCCACTTGCGCAGCCGGTAGGCGTCGAGCACATCCTCGCATGTGTTGCAGCAGCTAGATTGGATGGATGGTAGCATTAGAAAGGGAAGTTTAAGGAGCCATTACTATAACTAAATCTTATTTTTTAACTTAATTTACGAAGTTCTAAATTCTAACCAGCTTGGATGATATTCTATTATTTTTAAATTGAGATAATTTACAAGTTGACCTTTTAAAGCTGCTTCTCTAATATATTCAGAGACACGTTAATTGCTAGAACTATTCTGTTATTGAAATATTCAAGATTTTTCCACTGATTATAAGCTGAAACCTTAATATTGGATTCTGAATTAGGTAATAAGAATCTAAATTGTTAGCTTGTTTTATATAAAATACATAGAAAATTGTAGTCTGAAAGTCTTTAAGCTACGTAAAATTAAAAAGGGGCGGCTTAAATTATGCTCATTTTTCTTTATGGGACAATTGATATACTTTGATAGCTTATATTGAAGTACCTCTTTTTCAGAGCTTGAAAACTAAGTTCAGACGAGCCAATTATTTAAACTAAACTATCTAAATTAACTTTGCCTTTTCATAGAACATTTGTGAAACAGTTAATGAAAAGCTTTCTAATAATTGTTAGTAAAACCCTTAAAACAACATGTGTTTCAGGATTTTTAAGGGCCCTCCGTGAGACCAGTTTTAGCTGTACAAGTTGGACTGTTTGAAGCTATTGATAAAGGACCGGATTTGGATCCGAATCCCTGGCTTACTGGGTGGCATTGTGCTCCGCTCCGTAGCAGCTGCCGCAAGTGACGTTCTTATTGGGCGGCGAGACTGCCACAATTTCCTTGATGGGCGTCTCCTTGAGGGGCTCCCCCTTGAGATCCAGCCGGTGTTTGAACACATCATGGTCCACCCTTAAATGGGTGTCCCCCGATGAGTCCATCGCGTCCAAGGAGATGTAGTTGCAGGCAAGATTGTGGAGTGTTACATCCAGGTTTATTCTCAACTTGTGACCCCTCGTCGTGTCGACAAACAGTTCCTCATTTAGGGTGGGCTGCATATAGCTAAGGAACTCAAGGAATATCAGGAGACTGATAATGCTGGTGCTAATTATGGTGACTGAAAATCGAGAAAAGCCGGTTGTTTGGGTTTCTTATCGCTGCAATGAAATTTACACCTGCACCCACCTGCGGCGCCGCCCACAGTGCGAACGCTGAAATCATCCAGGGTGCGCGGATAAGCGTCCAAGCGACGCAGCACGTCGGCGAACTTCATTTTACACAACTAACACACAAAAAACAAGAATCAGAGACGTAAACAATACAATTTACACATTTTTCGCAGCCGCAGGTGACGTGTGCGATTGGCGTTGCCAGATGTCTGCAATTGTTCGGCCGAACAGATGTTCACTGCTGTTCGATGACAGCGATTAATTGCAATCGTCATCGAAATACGTATGTACATTCCCGACGTTACGTTTTGAATGTAAATGTGTACGTTTTCAAGTTTTATTAAAAATTAATCATACGACGTGTAAGCCAGTCAGGGATACCAAATTATATTTTGTCAAACGCAACAGTGCGTATAAGTAATATTTAACTTTGACTATAGCTAGCATAGGAGGAGCCGGAAAATTAATGTTAAAATAGCAAGAAAAAGAAATAATATTCCTCCAACTTATAACGGGTGTTTTTATTAGAGGTATAAAACTTTAATTTTGGAGGCCAATTCTTAGGTCCAAACGGGAAATCAGGCGGTCACCAAACGTGTCTTTCAATAAATCGAAATAAAATTGCACTATTTGCAAGCGTTGTTTAGGCGTGAGTCTGTTCATGATGAATTGCCAAAACGAACTGAGAATAAATCACTTGACAGCTGTTAAATCGGTCGCTATCTTGAACAGTGATGCCAACTTAAAGTTCTATACCTCTTAAAAAAACACCCTTTACATACGCTAGTAAATCTTAATTTAACATTTTTGGAATTTGAAATTAATGGGAATGTTGGGATGACAACGTGGACCCTAGAAAGTACATTTCGGGTCAGCGACAGAAAATCGTAACTAGTGGACCGATTTTTAAGCCACAAAATGCTCTATTCTGAAAAAATATGAAATATTAAAAACAATTTTTATAGTTTTTATGCGTAGTATTTTATTATGAGAACTTAAAACATATTTATTTTTATTTTTAAATAAATTTGTAAGCTATAATTATTTAATGATCTTTAAACGCACGTCAGTGCAACCCTTGCATCTGGATGTGTTGAAGAGTCTATCCAAGTTTGGTTGAAGAATTGTCGAAACCCTTTTTTTCGACTGGTATTTCGTTCTTCTAATATACATATATTCTATGCAGATACCACTAGAATTATACAATTTTAAAGAAATACATAAGTTATTATGTTTTTAAATGTATTTTTTATATATACGCCTACCTGTAGGGCATAAATAGATGTTTTTAACCACCATGATAATGATTGTAAGGAATGGTTTGAGAACAAACGCGGAAAGTTTTTGCATTGGTCTGGAGAAATTACACCTGACGACTAAGGCGCAACGGTGCCTAATTTAGCACAACTGTTCCTTAGTCATCAGGTGTAACCCCTCCAGTCCAATGAAAAAGTTTCCGCGTATGTTCTCAAAACATTCCTTCAAACCAATTAAAGTTCAGTTAAGGTTATCAATGTCATCAAAGGGTCCAGATATCCATCACCGCAACTCGTAAATCTTATTCAAGGAAACTTTGTTTAATAATTGAGTATTGTTATATACGGCCTGTTGGTAATGTGCTCTGTATCAACGTCGAGTAAGAACTGAACTAGTAATCTGAATTGTGGAAACATTTATACTACTTAGGAGTCCAATTTTTTTTTACTCTAGACTCTAGAATCTAGAGTAATCAGGTGATTACGTAATATATGGATAGCCCCTTATATCAGCATCAACACTTTCCGTTCTTATACATCATATACACAGAGAAAAAAAGACCAAAAATAGTCATCCATCGGGTATTTTTATACCCTTGCAGAGGGTATAATGATTTCAGTCAGAAGTTTGCAACGCAGTGAAGGAGACGTTTCAGACCCTATAAAGTATATATATTCTTGGTCAGCATGACTAGACGAGTCGATCTAGCCATGTCCGTCTGTCCGTCTGTCCGTCCGTCTGTCCGTCCGTCTGTCCGTCCGTCTGTCCGTCTGTCCGTCCGTCCGTTTCTACGCAAACTAGTCCCTCAGTTTTTAAGCTATCGAGCTGAAACTTTACCAAAAGTCGTATTTCTGTTGCAGGTAGTATATAAGTCGGAGCCGGCCGGATCGGACAACTATATCTTATAGCTCCCATAGGAATAATCGTTAAAATAATTGAAAAAAAAATTATAACTTATGTGTTTTTTGACATATTACCTTATGCTCTTGGAAATATCATTTTTTTAACAGTTCTGAATTTCGAATTAAATTTTATAAAAATCGGACGACTATATCATATAGCTGCCATAGGAACTATCAGAAAATTAATGGCAAATTAATATGAACAAAATTATAGCTTCGGTGTCTTTTGACATATTTCCTTCTACTCTTTGGAATATCGTTTTTTTAATACTTCTGATTTTCGATTTAAATTTTATAAAATTCGGACGACTATATCATATAGCTCCCATAGGAATGATCGGAAAATTAATGGGAAATTAATAGGAAAAAAATTATAGCTTTGTTAATTTTTATTGTATTCTCTTCTACTCTTGAATATAACTTTATTTTATTATTTTAGAATTTCGAAATAAATTTTACATAAATCGGACGACTATATTATATAGCTCCCATAGGAATGATCAATCAATTATTGTCAAAATTGCTATAATTCGGTTTGTTCCAAATCGAAATTCAGATTTTTGTAATTTGTAATTAAATAGGAATTAACTGCAAGGGTATATAGACTTCGGCTGGCCGAAGTTAGCTTCCTTTCTTGTTCCATATAAATTTTGGTCTATTTTGTGTTCATACCAAAATGATATTTTCGAACATGTGATTTTATTGATATAAAATCTTACCACTTTTTTCTGAAAAAAATTATATGAAACAATATAAATTTTAAATTCTTTAGTTTTTTTCTTTGTGTAGTAAAAGTATGGTAATTAAAGGGAAAAACATTACACATGTGTTTTTTGTTCTTTCCTATCAGTAAATTAAATTCCAATGAGTTGTTTGTGGGCCTTTCCCAAAGTTTAGCATGATAAATGAATAAAACATTTCTAGAAAATGCTATGAATATGTTTTTATTACTTTTTTATTTATATAGAAATTTGTTTCTGATTTATGCATAGTTCCAGAAATTCCGCAAAAGTTTAGAGTCGATAACAAAAACAACTAAGAACAGATTCTGTACTGTACTTAAAAGTACACTCAACATTTTTTTCCTAAATTTTACAAAATCGCCATATAAAGAAAATTTTTTCCTATTTTAAGAAAATTTTCTTTATTACAGAAATTTATTTCTTTTCTATAAAAAACTTATCTAAAATTTAGAAAAATTATATTTTTTCTAAAATCGATGGTGATTTTTCCTATATTGTCCTCGGAAAAGAAAATTCCTTTCTTATACACACAAAAAAATAAGCTATGTAAAATCAACATAGAAAAATAGTAGTTTACTATTTTCTGAATTTTTCATGTATTTTGTTGTTTTATTTTTTGGGTCATCGAATAGTATTTAACAATTAAAATAGTAGAAAACCTATTTACGAAATGGTCATGTATTTTGTTGTTTTATTCATTTGGCAAATTAATAGTAACGTCTCAATTAATATCGTAGCAAAACTATTTTAGTGGCTAGAGTATCCGACTCATAATCTCTGGGTCGTGAGTTCAAGTCTCGCTTTTGCAGATGATGTTTTTCCTTTTTTTTTTTTGGTAAATGTTGATTTCAAGTCTATAGATTTTCCTCTACGAAAATCATTCTTCTGTGGCCTACTGGTTAGAGTACTGGACTCCGATGACTGCCGGCCCCGGTTCGATTCCCAGCGGAGGCAAAAAACCTGACTTGTAAGTTTAAGTATCTGTGAAATGTAAGTGTCTATAAATAGCTTCGATATAAATTAATTTATTATATTAAATTAAAAATAAAAACAGTTAAAAAAATTAATTTAAAAAAACAACAATTTTTTTCGGGTAAAATACTATTTTATAGGTAACCTACTATTTTTTGGGCATTGCTCTATTTTTTATGGGTTGGGGCAGTTTTCACTATTAAATCGTTGATTTTACATAGTTTTTTTTTTTGTGTGTAGATGTATGGAAAATCGCCAACCACTTCAATCCATGGCGAATTTCTTAATTTAATGGCGATTTCGGTCTGTTTTTTTTGGGTGTAGAGCTTTAAAAACTGGGCTTAAAAAAAGAAAAAAAAAATGTTATATAAAATCTATCCACGTAACAAATTTTTTTTTTTTAATTTTAACAAAATTTGTAATATTTATTTTTTTATTAACCTCGATGATACTTTTCTGCTTTGATTGTTATATTCTTACATCAAAATCGAAATTAAACGCCATTTCTTATTTTGAAGTAATTTTCTGATCTAGGAGATTCTTTGCCTTTGCCCTTCATTAACTTCCATTTCTCATATATTACGCATACGTCGCGTTGTCCCGGCGATAATTAAGACCTCCGTTTAACCGCCCTTTCCAATGCCACGAGTAATGTTTAATAGTGTTGTCATGTCTTGGGGCTGTGGTTGCGCATACATTAGGCAGGACCAAGCCCACAATCGGCGCCACCCTTAACCCACCGATGCTGCTGTGGTCCAGGAGACCGCGTCTAATTTTATAATACATGTTTAACAGATGAAAGGTTAATTGAAAGGAACCACAAGTTTCGACAGCCCACGCTTAGCTTTTAGGGGTTGTGGCCTCGCAACCCCTTCCAAAACTGAAATAATAGCAGACCGAGGCTTATCCCCGGAGATTTTGGTTAGAGTTAAAAGTTTTCGCTTAAATATAAATCACCAAATTGCTTGTCGCTTGAGTGATTGAAGCCAAAAACACGTAGGTTGAGGTCCACGAACCCAAAATCCATGCACGGTCACAAATAATTGTGTGTAGGTGTGTGTAGAACATGCCGCGACTTTGTGTAATTACCAATTAAGCTCAAGTCCCCAAAGCTTTCTCATTTTCTTGCCACTCTCCAGTTTCCTTTGTCTTTCCTCTGCCGACTTGACCTTTTTTTCGCAATTACCTGGACAAGAAATCAGTAAAATCAGGCAAGGCAGCAGATGACAAAGATTAGCTAGCGGTAATTTTACACTTTTTTTACTTTCTAAATTGAAGTAAATGGATTGGGAAGGGTAGGGAATAGAGCATATGACTTCAGCTAGGGGATTGTCCATTAAAAAAGGGAATGTTTTTATAATACCTTATATTATCTATGTTGTACAATTGTAAAGTTATTAAGCTGTGAATTCAAAAAAAAAATAAGTAAGAAATTCTGTGACTGTATTAATTAATATAATAGTTGTTACAAACCGGTTCGCTTTCATTGCATTATAATAGATTGGTTCTAAAAATATCAAAAAATATTTTCCCCTCAGCTTCAGCTCATATAATAGTTGTTACAAAGTGGTTCGATAAGTAGATTCGTTCTTAAAATATCTAAAAAATATTTTCCCCTCAGCTTCACAGACTGACAAGTTCATAGCCCTTTTTCTCGTACACCCTCTTATATTTGGCCCAACTTATGGCCATAGGGCATTGGGTTTTTGCCATTGCCATTTCCCTCGACCCCGCCCCTTAACCGCCCCCTCTTATCTCTCGCTAATTTGCATTTCTAACCATTTCGCTCTAGCCAATTCGCGTCATTTCTTATTTGAAACAATGAGCCCAACAGCAGCCAGAACAAATAGCGGAGAAGGAGTCATTGTGCTACGGCTTTGCAGGCAATAAAAGACTCCGGAGACAAAAGAACCGGGCTAAAAAGAGCGAGAGAGAGCGTGTCAAGAAACTTAGAGCCGGACGCAGAAGAAGGAGAAGGAAAGCCAGAAAAGAAGTTGGCGTAAAGCAGCTTAAACAATCAGGACTGCCTAATGGATATTGACACTTTAATGCCCTGGCCACCGACTCAGACTCTGATTCTGATTCCCAGTCCGCACTGACAAAAAATCATATAATGCCAAATATTAAGAAAAAAAAACCTATATATATAATTTTCATGACCCATATTCATAAAGATGCAGTTGTGCCATGATTTATGTTTATATTTCAAGGATACAATGGCTTTTATGTTAAAAATACGGCAATTAGGTAATTAATAGCTTTCGATATACATAAATATTAAGACCTATCACTTTGAATATAAATTTCGAAATATTTATAACCTGATTCTAAGGATTTCAGAAACAATAAATAAAACGAAAAAACCAATGAAACAAGATACAATTAATGAAATAAATTTTTTATTATATTTTCAAAGAAATTTTGGTTAATAGAGAAATAATATGTAAAACCTACACACATAAAATAAATCGATATGAAATGATGATAGATTTTACGTTATGTAATATCAATATTGACTTGATATGCTCGAAATGTAAACGAAGTAGGCCAGTTCGAATGCTTCTTTCTCGCTCCCACTCACATCATCCTCTCTTTTTCGAAGTCAGAGAATCCCCGGAAGAGTGAGATTTCGGCAAAATGATATTATTTAAACGTAAAAACGATATGCCACAAAATTTACATGTTTTTTTGTGTGTATGAATGTAGATACAATTTATTGTAAACATCCGAAAGGCTGCTATACTTTCTGTCATTCTTTTTTCCAAGTGTGAATTTCGAACTGGTAGTGGAGTGCGGAATAACCGCGAGGAGGCAGGATCCATCCGTGCAGATGTCCTGCTCTAATTCGGTTCGGTTTTCAGCTTTCCGTGGCACATACATATTTTTTGCCTGGGCCGCATTCTTTGCTTTAAACAAAATTGCAGTGCCGAAATTAATTATAGAGCCGCCGCACCCGGGCCATATTTAATTAAACGTGGACATTTTAAACTTGGAACAACCGAGCGAACCACCGAACCACTGAACCGCCCAAGAACGTGGAACCAAAAGGCGTAATTAATTAGTGGAGACGTGCCAAATAATTGCGGCAGAAGTAACTTTTTCCTTTTTTCGGGGCGACTCCTTTATTATTTCGCTGGTCAAGGAATGTTTCAATTACGTGTATTGCTGATGGGCGATGGGCGATGGGCGGTGGGGTTTTCGGGTGGCGTTTTGGGGTGGTTTTTGCAGCAGGACTAAACTTTTGTGCCAACGGGCCAGGTGGAAATTAATTAAATTAGCAGGCGTCATTTTGGAAAAGTGTCGTGCAAGGACTTGAAATATTTTGTGCCTTTGCCGGTTTCCTGTCACTCAAACCACCAAAATTTGCCCTCCCCCCCTCGATTCACCGAAAATTGCCAAAATTGCCTCGAAAATTCGCATACATAACCTCCACATCCGTTGGCTAAAACCGAAAACGTCATTTCCGACAAATTAGTCCAGTCAACTGTGCCACGATATATTGTGCGGGCCGAATTCGCGCGTTTATATCGTATGTGTGTTCCAGTCAACGATTTCAAATCGCTGGCCACGTTTTAAGCATATTTCCTGGTTTAGGATGCAAAATCCCTTTTCGTCCGCCCCATTAGCCGACAAAACTTTCGAAAGCGTTTCGAAATTCGCCACTCCCTCTCGTTATAACTTGGTTGCATTATCATTTATGAACATCCATAATGATTTCTTCTGCTCGTTACTTTTAATTGTCGCGCCTATTAATTGCATTTGCAATGTGTTATAATTAGGGCCGCATTATGGACAATAGGCCTGCCCCTCAATCGATATCTTGAATGGAAATGCAGAGTGGGATCAAATTTAAATGCAAAGGGATTGTTCTATACAATTTAATGTAATTAATTATGCATAGAGGAAAAAAGCGTTAAAGGTTTGAACTTTATTGATACTCATTTCAAGGATTTCTTACGATCATTTACTTTAACACAGAAAATAAATTTGATATGAGATAGGGTCAATTCTACCTTAACTCATATCAATAAAAATGTGAAGTTTAATTTTCAAACATATCATTTTGATATTTTATCATATTATTTACTTTACCAAATGTAGAATTTTTTGAACAAATAATCAAAAATAAGGTAAATATTATCTTTGTTTAAATAAATATTATATGACATTTTGTCATTTTATTATTTCAGTTATTTTACGAAGTATAGTACTTATTTGTTGAACAAATAATGAAAAATAAGGTAAATACATATAATCTTTAATATCAAGTAAAGTCAAGTAATATAAAATTTACCTGCACATATCAATTTGACCTTTTCTCTTTTTTTTTTGTCTTTATAATGTTACTTTACCTTAAATAGTTATTGCTAGGATTGACTTGATTTAAAGAGGTTTTTATATAACCGAAATATATTTTATTAAAAATTAAAAAAAAAATTATAAATTTTGGTTCTCTTTCGAAGAATGGGTGCATTTAAATATTTATTTACTTGGATATATTTTTCTGGAAGAAACCATTTTTTATAGTTTCCAAAGATATTGTAAATAATTTCAAATAGAGAAAAAAGGAATACCTTTAAAGCACTGCACTTTATTTATACTTATTTCAAAGATTCATTACGTTAATTTACTTTAAGTGCTAGATTCCTAAAATTTGTGTTTGTCTAGGAATGACTTGAGTTAAAGAGGTTTTTATATAACCGAAATATGTTTTAATTTAAAGTAAAATAAATATTAAAAAATGTTTGTTCTTTTTCGAACAGTATAATTAAAATATTTATTTACTTGGATATATTTTGATGAAAGAGCCAAGTTTTTAACCATTTTCAATCACGCCCTCAGTAAAAAACATATTTTATATGTGCATTGTCATGTCCATAGTTTTTATTAATTTGCTGAATTGCTTCGATTTTTATGAATTAATTGAAACGCATTTATTGGTGCGAACAAATGCGTAACTTTTGCATATTGGCAACGCTTTTTAAGGCCATCTGCAAATCGGTTTCGTTCAATCCTTTCATAAATTGCACTCCTTTTTGCACTTTAACCATTTTGTGGGTTGGACCGCGACAATGGGCTCTTTATGCAGACGCTTTTGGGGTGAGAAATAGATGAATGGGCTCCAACCTTTAACCCCCTTTGTGTGGGCGTCCATTTTTCGCCTATTTTTGTTTATTTTCTGGGTGAAAATTTGTGCTTTTTTTATTTCGCATTCGCGCGGGTCACGTCAACAGAAAGTGCATACTTTTGTTGTCGCTGGCTGCTGCCGACCAGCAACATGAAAAATTATTTACATAAATATCCGCGCTGTCAATTGTGTGTTGTGGCATGTAAAGTGACAGTAGCAGCGCAAAATGGCGTCTCTGCCTCGGCCGGCGTCGTACGTGACTGCACACTTTTTTCGCCACTCGCCGCCCCGAAATGGGGGCGGGGCTATCAAATGCAAATGCATTGTGCATGTCGTTGCACTGATAAAAAATATCCGATAGCTTGATACACTCTATTGGGATTTTTCTTGAAAGTTTAACTTAATGAAGATTTTTTAATGTTTTAGCTTACAATGTTTAGTAATTTTTTAAAAAATATTTAATTTATTATTCTTAGTATCTTATTTCTCAATATGTAGACAGAATATCAATTAATGTCAAATAATGTAAAATTTATGATTGAAACATATCATGTTGATATTTTATCATAATACAAAGTTCAGTATTTCTTTAACAAATAATGAAAAATAAGATAAACATAATCTTATATAAATGATCATAAAAAAAAATTAAATTGACTTGTACATATTAACCCAATCTTATTTAAAAATATATTTATTTTTTAATATAACAATCTTTATTTAAATAATATTTATCTATTCGTTCTGAACTAATTTGCATTTAAAAATTAGAATAAAAGTTAAGACATCTATAAAATATTATATTAGTATCCTAAACCGTTAAACACATTCTCGTATCCGGTTATATTTATTCTTCTTTAAGGTACTTTTAAAATTTGTTGTATTCTTCAACACCAGAAGATAATACTTCTATAGGTTCTAAAAAAGTAATCTTCTTATCCTTTCTCTGTGTGTGCTTGAATAATGGGCGGGCGGGATGCAGCGCGGTTCGCGGGGCATGCGGTGTGTCAGTGGCGGTCAGACGTCAACGTTATGGCTGCCAAAGTTTTCAATTTTCCACTTAATTGCTTTCAATTAAGCAAAGAGTCCTCTTTAGTCCCCCACACGAACTCAACTCAACTCGACTCGACTCGACTCCTCGACTCGACTCGACTCCTCGACTCAATCCCTACCCCACTGCCTATATGTTTGTGTGTGTCCGTGTGCGTCTCGTTATGTCCGTTCAATTAAATTACACACTAAAGCGCTGCGCTGCAGTAGAGCCCTGCAAGTCCTGAAAGTCCTGCCCGTCCGTCAGCCCAGTCAGTCCATCCAGTTCGTGTCACAACCTCTGGAAAGGACCTCGCCGCATTGTTATCATTGTCAAGAAGCTGCAGCAACGGCCTCTGCTGCGATTGCTGCAAAACCTTTTTCGGATCGCAGTACAGTGGGTTACAACTGTTTATACTATATTATAGTTATTTTGTAAAAAACTAAAATATTATTTCATAATTTTCAACAAATATAGGATAAATTTCCAAATTATTCAAACTGGGATGGTAAAAATGACTTTGTTTTATAGCTATTTTGATTTTTGTGTTTGTATTATATTTAATATTTTTAAAGTTAAGAATTTTCCAATTTACTTTCAAAATATGATACGATTATAGGGGACAACATATTACTGAAGTTGATGAGATGTATCTGATAAGTAATATTCCGGTAATCTAAATATTAAACACTTTTTAATGAGGTAATCTTGTTTTTTAGTTTTAAATCCTTTTAAAGGTAGCTCTTTATTACGTTAATTTTCTGATCGCTTTCCTAATTGCTTTTCCGGGAAATATGTGATAAGAAAAATAAAATAGGGCATTGTATCAAAATGTGCTATTTAACTTTAACACTTAGTTGAGCGCGACCGAATTGGGTGGTCCATTTGATCGTCAAAACTCTTCCAATTAGTCGTGTTTTGATCGAGTTTCAAATTATAGAATAAACATTAAAATGAAGCAAGGCCATGATGACTAATTTTCCTTTAACCAAATCGTTTGTTGACCCGCCCAATCCACTGTGCACCCGCACAGTTCGGCACATGAGAGTTTGTTGTTTGTTTGTTTGTTTGTTTGCTGGTCGGGGATGCGTTGCTGCGTGTTTTTGACAGTAAGCGGGGTTTGTGGGCGCCTTGATTGTTGCACTTGCCCCTCCGGAGCGCGGGGCCAAAGGTCACCGGAGAGCAGACCGAGAAGCGAGGCAAACAAATGAACAAATAAACAAACAGAGCCACGTTAACCCGCTCCAAAAAGCGGACTACTGCGAGGTCCCAGTTCCTTTGAGCCGGCCGTCTCTCGTTGCACAATATGCAAAAGACCGTGTAATGCGACTGTCTGCATTCCCCAAATGCCCCCGTACGTTTTTTCTCTAAGTGTACAGAAGCGGTCAACAAAATGATGCTTACAAAATATATTTGAAAGCCATTAAATTGGTTTTGAAATTGTTTCCAATTATGTTGCTTTCAAATAAAATGGAAAAAAAATTTTTTATGAATATAAAATCTACATAAATGTAGTAAAAGTACTTCAGTATTTCCGTGCTTAGGGCTAGTACACAACCCAACAAAAAGTCGTCCAAAACAAACAAACTTCATATGAAAAAAATTTCTTGACGTTTTTTTCATATGAAGTATTTTGTTTTGAACGATTTTTTGTTGGGTTGTGTACTAGCCCTTAACAGTGGAACGGTTTACGCTTGATTGCAAGAGCAATTCTTCTCAAGTTAAAGTTTAAGGCATCATCTCTGAGACGAAGTTAGGGACGATATCAAGAAGTTTCATGCTTAATAAACGAAATAAAAAACAATGTCGTCTCAAAAATTAAGCCCATGGCACTTTACTTGATTTCAAAAAAATTCTTCTCAAGAAAATGAGAAAAAGGAATACTGAAATCAAGCAGATTTGCTCTAGTTAGTTCTCAAGTTTTCTCAGTGAGATTATCTCTTAAAATTGGATCTATTTTTAATTTAATTTAATTATTAGAAATTTTTTAAGGTTTAAAAAGTAAACTTGGGAGTGCTCTTTCGCAATTAGCAGTGAATAGAAGATCAAGTTTAAGCCAGAATTAGAAATAACAGTTGGTTTGCCACTTACAGCAACTATAAGTTGCTATAAAAATTATTCTTATTTTTGCCCTTTTCCTCGTAGACCCATATTATTTTGACCGCAGCTGTCTGTGAGTTGTACTTAACAACAAGTGCTGCATGCGGTTGGCTAATGCTGGGGAAAGTCTCATACTTTGCACCCCTCAACTGACCAGGATGCACCACCCGAAAACCACCCGAAAACAACCCTGAACTCTGCCGACCTGCACCCACAAACAGGTGGAGATTTCGGCGCCTTTGTAAAGGGGCAAAAGGATATTTTAATTACATTTACGCAAAATTGCAAAATTGAATAAAGCCATGGTCAGGTGGGTGAAAGTGTGTGTGTGTGGGGGTGGACTGGGAGGGCGATTGTGGTGGAGAGTGAATGGAGGCCGAATCCTTTAAGCTGCAATGTAAACAACGGAAAAGCATTACTAAGACAGCAGGAAATCTGTTTAAGGTTATTAAACAACCATGACGGCCCCTGGATGCAATTCATTTGACCCCCTCCCCCCTGCAGTAATTACACCCGGGCGGAGAATGCCTGTAAATTGCTCATTTACTGCGCAATGGATCAGAGGTTTGCAGGAAGACTGGAGTCTGGTCAAGTGTGGATAAGTCCCGGACAATGAAGCGTCCTTATGAAGATTGATTTTGGGGGGCATTCGAAAGTAACTTTCGGGACTTAAGCCTGCGCCAAGCTAGACATTCCCTTTGAGTTAATTGAAAATGAAACCAATTGAAAGTCATTACAAAGTGCTACTGGTATCTAAACTATTTCAGCTTGAGTCGAATAGATATTACGTACTTTCTTAGTAAGAATGTTGTATGGATTTTCTAGTTTTACATTTTGTGCAAAAAAATAGTAACACCTCCATTTTAAAATCCGATTTTATGGACTTAAAAATAAAGTTTAAAATATTTGATCACTAAAAATCTACAATAAAAGTAAGAAAAAATAATATTTTCTTTACTTTAACTCGCCATCTTCCGTGGCGAACGAGTGAATCTATAAATCCGTTGGCAAATTTGATTTCAGCCCATTCCGTTTGTCCGCGTAGGTAGGACACATTTCAGCACTTACCGATGGTCAGAGGGGGTCTATTGGCCCAAACCCACTTCCCACTCCAGGGACACCTACATGCGGCTCAGCAGTTGGTCAGGTCCACGTAAAACAAAAACGAAGCGATATGGAAACCCAACCCATTGGAGCCTAAACAGAGAAAAAATCGATCTAAAGTAAATATATCTTAAGAAATCAATGCAATAAAGTGCAACCTTTTATATAAAAACCTTGATATTGAATCAAACATGAAAAAAACGGTTTTATATATAAAATCATAATAGTTTTCAGTATTACCATTTGGTATTTTTCTCTAATTTATACTTTTTTACATTTAAATTACAATTTAAAATATTAGAAAACATCCTTAAAAAATCATTTCGAATTTCTGTTATAAATAGTATCATTTTTTTCAATTGATCGTGGATATTTAAGGGGTTTTCATTATTATAAATTTTTAACGAAAAGTTTTTAACTAAATATTGATTAAATTTTTTCCGTTTTTCTTAAAATAAATATTTTTTTTATTTCTTTCAGGAAGTTAGTTTGAGGTTTAATTCTTTAATCTTACAATTTGTTTCGTATTTTTGGCCAGTGTAGAGAAACGAAACCGCACTGAGGCCGTAAGCCTAATCGAACACGTTTCATATGACTGCGGCGCTAAAGATTACATTTTAATCTCTCCGCCTTGGCGTCTCGCTCTCCCGCCGTACGCCCCTCTCCTCCCCGCTCCTGGCACAGCAACTAATCAATGCCCCGTACTTGATTTTAACTTGCTTGTAATTGGGCAGCGATAGAGAGATTCGACCGGCGCCGACAGCCAGGCGATAAATGTCCGAAAAATTCTAGCCGCGTACAATTCGCCCCTCTCTTTCCCCCCAAACATCATGCGGTCCTTTTCTATGTATGTATGTTGTCCGGCGGTGTGAAATTACCGTTTAATGAAAAAAGCTCCAACAGCTTCCCCCAACGAAATGGAAAAAAATCCACACAAAAAGATACAGCCACTACTATTTGTGACCAGGTGCGTAGTCGGAGAAGTTCAGCGGGTACCAAAACGGGCACTTAAAAGAAATGTGGGTCTATTAAATATCTTGAAAATCAATTCTAAAATGTATGAATAAAAATATAATATTATTTCAAAATTTATAAAAAATTGTAGATGTCATTTAAAAATATTATTAAATTATTATGCCAGCATCTTAAGCAAACTTTCAGTTTTTTATAGTTATTATAGAAATTATATAACACAATTTATAAGGCTGAAACTGTATAGTGTAAGTATAACCGTTCTAAAAAGATAAGGAAAATCATTAGTGGTATTGAAATACTTTCAAAACAAAAACTTATTATTTTTGCGAAATTGGTTCTTCAAGTTGTATATAATTATCAATAACTTATGGTATTTAGTTAGGATCTTTTTTCTCTGTGCTATGCTCACAATCTCCGATAGCTAGATCTGCCGCCTGGTCCGATAAAGTTATGCAACATTCTTGAGGGGGGCCGATTTCCCGACGCCTCTGGCCATGATTTTGGCCATCGTCGCAGTCACAGTCGGAGCCAGAGTCAGAGTCAGAATCCGCATAAGAATCCGAATCAGAATCGTAGAGAGCGCGTAGGTAGTCAGATATTTTCTGCTGAAATGCGGGAAATTGCCACCGCTGCAAACTCACATACAAACGCAGCACGTGACAAGGTGAAATAAAATGAGAAGCCATCAGCGGATGCCCGAGGTTCAGTTCCTCGGTTCGGTTCGCAGTTACAGATACGGATAGCAGCGCGGAAGATACATGACGATACAACATCTTATTAGTTTTTAGTGCGGCGATGTCGACTGCTAGATGGTTTCCACATCCAACTGCAGTAGCAGTTGCAAAATTTGCATACCAGTCGGGCGAATATTCAGCCGGCTACCGTTGACATCTAATTGCATTCCTCAGTGTCACGGGCTTTATTGGTTTGGCCGGAACTCCGGTTGGCATCTGTCATTACTGATATTATATGGGGGTTTAGGTTGTATCAAATATGATGGTCTAAATTCTAAATCAATAATCTCTTTTATGATATATTATTTGTAATGTTATGAATTGGTTTATAGTACATACTTGAAAAGATATATAAAATACATTTAAAAAAGATTACAAATATTTTTAAATACTTTTTATAGTATGAAATAAGAGATAAGTATTGCCAAAGCTACACACAAAAAAATTGATTGACAAAATTAACCAATATAATAGTCAAATAGTCCCCAACCACAAAATTGCGAATGGGTTAATTTTACCCATTAATTTTTTTGTGTGTAAGAACAAACAAAAAATGTACCATACGTACAAACATAAAAACCATAAAAATATAGAATTAAGTAAAGTCTTTTTTCTAAGTTAACATAGTTGATTTTAGATAAAACTGGTTTTATTACTGATACGTATTGGAACAGTTAAAGATTATACAATCTTTAATAATAAAACCATAAAATATAGGAATATTTTCGAAGATATAAAAGGGTTAACTTAGGATTTCTGTAGACAACCGCAACCGAAACTCTCTCGATCGTCTTCCAACCTTGATTATTCAGACCTTTTAACCGGCTACTGCCACGCTCAATGACAGTTAACCCATTGCAATTGCCTTACCCGCTCCGCCAGCCAGAAAGAAAACCCTATTAACCTTTGCAACTCCCGATGTTAACTAGAAACGGCGGGGGGCACTGATACTGGGCACTGGGCACTTCCTCATATCATCCTGCTGTTGCGGCTGCTGCTGCGATTGGTGTTGCTTTTATTGCAGCTGCCTTCGACTGGAACTCCGGTCGCACTTTGCACAATTTACGTGCACATAAATTACCATTAATTAAATATTTCTGCGCTAATGCCATCCGAGCGGCGAGCGGCGTCCCTTTCCCGGTAATCACGGCGACTTTTGGTCATTCCAGGGGACTGGGAAGTGGACTTCTTTAAACCGACAAGTGACACAGACACCGAGATCTGAAGATACACTCAGAAAAAAAATCATTAACACGTAGCATCCTGATAAGATAATATTTGGATTTAAATCACAATTAAATTATAATGTCTTACATATTCAGAGCAAAAATCAGGGCTCCGTGAAATAGGTCCGCGGATAAAAAATAAATTTAGACCGCGCGGTCTTAATTTTTTTTTAAAACATAAATAATGATGTAGAAATTATGCGAAAATGATCTTAAAGTGATGTGGAAATGATGTAGAAATGATCTAAAAACAAGAGGGAACGCTATAGTCGAGTGCCTCGACTATCAAATACCCGTTACTCAGCTAAAGTCAGCAGTCTCAAGCAGGGCAAACCAAGCAGCCGCTTCAAAAAATTTAAAAAATGTCTTCTACATTTCGGTAGGCGTTAATAACCCAAACAAAATTGCGTTTACACTTTTGCTCTAGCTTTAAAACTATGGGCGCCACAGCTTTTCGCGGTTTGTGGGCGTTAGAGGGGGTGTGGCATATCGGCGTGAAAAACTTGCGCTGCGTATTAACCCCTAGAATCTGCATGCTAAATCCCAATCATCTAGCTTTTATAGTTTCCGAGATCTCAACGTTCATACAGACGGGTGCCACTGTTTTTCGCGGTTTGTGGGCGTTAGGGGGGAGGGGGGTTTCCCACTTTGGTCTATCAATATGTATTGATGAAACAAATACACATTTCTTTTCCCGTTAATCTAGCTTCAAAACTGTGGGTGCCACAGTTTTTCGCGGTTTGTGGGCGTTAGAGGGGGCGTGGCATATCGGCGTGAAAAACTTGCGCTGCGTATTAACCCCTAGAATCTGCATGCTAAATCCCAATCTTCTAGCTTTTATAGTTTCCGATATCTCAGCGTTCATACAGACGGGTGCCACTGTTTTTCGCGGTTTGTGGGCGTTAGGGGGGAGGGGGGGTTTCCCACTTTGGTCTATCAATATGTATTGATGAAACGAATACACATTGCTTTTCCCGTTAATATAGCTTCAAAACTGTGGGTGCCACAGTTTTTCGCGGTTTGTGGGTGTTAGAGGGGGCGTGGCACATCGGCGTGAAAAACTTGCGCTGCGTAATAACCCCTAGAATCTGCATGCCAAATCCCAATCTTCTAGCTTTTATAGTTTCCGAGATCTCAGCGTTCATACAGAACGGGTCACAGTTTTTCGCGGTTTGTGGGCGTTAGAGAGGGCGTGGCACATCGGCGTGAAAAACTTGCGCTGCGTATTAACCCCTAGAATCTGCATGCCAAATCTCAATCTTCTAGCTTTTATAGTTTCCAAGATCTCAGCGTTCATACAGACGGACAGACGGACAGACAGACGGACAGACGGACAGACGGACATGGCTAGATCGACTCGGCTAGTGATCCTGATCAAGAATATATATACTTTATATGGTCGGAAACGCTTCCTTCTGCCTGTTACATACTTTTGCACGAATCTAATATACCCTTTTACTCTACGAGTAACGGGTATAATGATATAAAACTTATGTAAAAATAATGTAGAAATGATGCAAAAATTAATTGTGCAAAAATGTTATAAAAATGATATGGAAATGATGTAAAAATTATTTAAATATGATTTAAAAATTATGTGAAAATTAGGTAGAAATGATGCAGATATGATCCAAAATAGATGAAGAAATGATGCAAAGGATCTAAAAATGATGTAGAAATGATGCAGAAATGATCTAAAGTAAATTATTTCCGCTATATTAAAATGACATACAACAAATCTGAATCCTTAATAAACTTCAGTCCTATTTTTCATTGTGCAGAACCTTCCACCAATACAGCTAAGGACGTTCATTAGGCTTAATGTAGCGCAGCACTCGTATAAAGAGGCTTCCCCCGTCCCTCCCTTTTTGCATATGACAAACGCGCAGGCGCGTGGCCCCAGCGAGACTTCCAGCTACCAGCTCCTTGGGGCCTTTAAATTTATGGAATTATGAATAATATTTTAAGAGGGCCCCGAGGGCGGCCACCGGGCACTGAAACTTAAACCGCGGAGTCCGACTGTCCGACTGTCCAACTGAAGTCGGGTCCAAGTTGAAGTTGGGTTAGTTCTGCTGGCTGATTGCCCGCGACGGTGACGAATCGATTGATGTCTCGCTTTGAGTAATCACGTCGCTTGTCCTCGGCAACTTTCAGCTTAACAAGGCCTTATCCCTTGCGCACACTGAGGGAAAAAAAAGTTACTTGCAATTAGTAGGGAATTTATAGATTTATGATAGGGTAATAGATCGAACTAGATGGAATTTTTCTGAAAAAAAATTTTCTTTTTGAAATCTGTCTGCATTGTTTTAGCTCTATTTTACTTTTCCGCTGAAAAAAGTTGTTCTTCAATCTTAACTTTTTTTTGTATAATCGAAATTTTCCTAGATCTTAAAGTTTATAATAAAGCTTTTGGTAAAAATGTTGCATTTTGTAGTTAAACTTTCTTTATAAATTATTGTAATAATGCTGTACTTCAAAAATTATTTAAATAAAGAAACTTTTAGATAATCATTTTTTAAAATTTTTCTTATTTTAAAGTAAAGATCCTAACTTGTCTATATATCTTTTCAGTGCACCCACATAGATGCCATATCTGTTCTTGTCGTGCGCTGCATTTTTGATGAAAATCACTTATAATCCCATCAACATTCCCCATCTCGCTCTCCAATTGAAAGTTAATGTCTTGTCTTCAATGGGAGCGCGAGTTTTGGGCCCCGAAGAGGGGGGGAAGTTATGAGGCGGGAGGCCCAAAACTTCGACTTGTGTTTGTGTTGGTCCGTCGACCATTGCTTTTTATTGATGATGTCTTTGTTTATTTGTTGTTCTCATGTTGTCGCATTGTTTGTTGTTCCTGCTGCTGCCGCTGTTGTTCTTGTTGGACGCGCTTCAGCAATTTGTTGTTAAATATATCAAAAAAAAAGAACGAAGCAAAGCCAACGCAAACACATCAAACGCCAATGCCAAGGCAGCAGCGAGCACTAAATAATTACCGAACAACATCCGGTGCTCCGTTACGGAGGACATCAAGGGGATTCCCCCCGGATTCTTCCCCCCAATTCTCCCGCTCGTCGAGAGTTGACAAAGTGCTTCACTTAATATCGCATGACGCCTTCCAATGATGGCATCGCGAGAGAAAGAACTCGGATGATTCTTCTCTCGGTATTATAAACACATTCACTTAGACAAGCTGGGTGAGGAGAAAGGGGGAGGGATCTTCTAGCCGAAGGGATTATGGGAATGTTTAGTGGTAGCAGATGGGAAAAGAAATTTGGTGGGGCTTAGATAAACTGGAAATTTAAACCAATTTAGTCATGTGATCACTTGGATATTGGTTGCTGAGAATTATCCAGTATTTTCAAGCTTCGAAAACAAAACTACAAAAATTTATTTTTAAATTGTATTGTTTCTTAGAAATTTTTTTATCAAGGTATTCTTAAGTCCAAAAAATACACATATAATTCTCTTCCCGACTTGTAAACATTTATCTACCTCATCTGATCTATCAATACCAGATGAGGATATTATCAATTTGGTTGCACACAAAAAAAATTCGATACGAAACTTAGGTCAATTTTACATTTTTTTAAGATCAATTTTAACTTAACCGTGTAAAATTGATATGATCGAAATGTAAACATCATGTTTGAAGTACGTCAGTTCGAATTTCGAATCTGTCTTCCTCGTTTCAACTGACGTCATTTTGCTCTCCATATGGCGTATTGCTCTCTTTTTTAAAGTGATAGAGTCTCCGAGAGAGAAAATTCGGCAAAATGACCTTAATAATGTAAATTTGATGAGTATTTCATGTAAAAACGATGTGGGTATGAATTACATGCATTTACATTGGCCATATCGAATTTACGGGAACGTGCTTTTTTTTGTGTGTGGAGAATTGTGTAGTATTTTCAAGTTTCGAAACCAAAACTACAAAAATTTAATTTTAAATTGTATTTTAAAATATATTTATATATTTTGTTATATAGAAACTTTTTTAGCCATGTATTCCCAAGTCCAAAAATGAATCAAATAAATCTGTTCCCGACTTGTAAACATTTATCTACCTCATATATCACATTGTCGTGCATTTGTCATAATCTTCAGATCGCAAGGCAGTGCGCTTTGTAATTGCCTTCACTAATATACGACTAATCGCCATATAATTCACGCGATTTGGCAGCTGCCACGCCCCCTCGCCCAAAATAGAAATCTCGAAATGCTAAGCGCGAATTCCTTTGACAAAATCCACGCCATATACGCCCGTCGAGTGTTTTTTCTTGTCGGTTACGGTATTTGTTTTTTGTTGACATTTCGCCATATGATTTCCATAAGCTGCCACAGCCGCGGCAAATGTTATGGACAAGTATTGGACCCGCTCGCACATGTTGCCTGCTTATTTTAAGATGCGATATACGGCCATATACAAATACAACAAATCCCCGACACCGCAACGCACTTAGTTACCAACCGAGGAGGAGGCAGCGGCAGCGGCAGAGGCGCAGCGCCGTCAGCTTGCAGTGACAATTGTCAATGAAGTTTCCGTAATAAATTTTCGTCTTTGGGCTGTCTGTGCGAGGCACCTACCACCGCCCCCCTCCCCACTTTTCCTCGCATTTTCCCGCTTTTCCCCTACAGCAACACTCCCCTTTTGTAGCTCGACACGTTTGTCGGTTTCATTCGTATCTGTGGATATCTGTGCGGGTAGTGATGCCAGAAAGCTATCCCAAAATCAGGGTACTTTCAGTAGGTGTCTTAAGAAATACCTATATGTGAAGATATATTTTAAGCAGATGGAAGAAAAACATTAACTTTAGATGTTTTTCAGGTTTTTATAATATTCAAATTTTGGAACCCATTTGGGAACTTTTATTAGTGGAGTTATCTAGATATTATTTAGTAAAAGTAAAATATTTAAATCCATAAGCATGATGTGTTCTTAAAGCTTAGGGCGTTCTATGCTGGAAGTCCATTTAATTTTTTGAAAACTAAATAATTTATATTAAAATAATTATAGTTACAGAATTTAAAAAAATCCAAATCGACATCACTGCGTAGTGTCTTTCTGGGTTGCATGCAACGGCTCGTTTGCCACGCCACGAGGATTTGGTGTCGCGGCTTTTTATGAGGATCAGCTGCAGTTGTGGCCATATAAAACAAACATACGATGGGTGAAATCTATGGCCGATGGTCGGCCGAACTCCCTATACCCTCTACATAGGGCGACAGGAGGGGATCCCTAGATTGCTGGTGCTTGGAGTCTTGCCCGAGTTGTTTACGATGGTGTAAATCATGTGACAGATATGTGCGAACTAGTTTCAGGTGTTGGGTTAAGAGTGTGCTTAAGTACTTTCGGATATAGCAATATGTATTTAAAGCCCGTTCTAGATCCATAAGGAAGTACGATCAACTCCTTTTCCGAGTCTCTGATCTATTAATAATTATATTTTTCGGTTTAACAATTTCCTTAAGAATAAAATTATTAATTATTTTTTTATAAATGCAAACAAGACCAAAAAAATTGCATAATCTTATCTTTTAGATTCTTCTATCTATCTTCTGTCTAAAATTTGTAGATAGAAGATTCTTAAAGATAAGATTATGTCATTACTTCAATTCGTAGTCCTTAATTTAGATGCTATTGAGCCAAAACCAACCAAATTGCTTAGTTTATTTATGATGCAAGGCTTTTATGACCGCAAGTTTACAAGATCTTCCCCGTAGTGATCGTACCCCCCGTTTAGGGAATAAAATAAACATTCGACGCGATTCGCTTGGCGGCTGAATGATGGCAGAAGTTGGTCTTTTAATATGCAAAATTCACAGCATTAATTACACTTGCTGCGAGTCGTTCGCGATGTCTTTGAAGCAGCTAACAACATGGCTGCCTCCTGGAAAATCCGACACCATATCGGGGGGTATGGCTATGGTATTATGGCCATGGGTATGGAGAAGTCCAGGCAGCGTTTCCCACTCAATTACCTTGACGCTGCGCCCGCTGGTGGCATAAATCATTTACCATAAAAACGTCGCCTTGTCTACACTTTTCCTTTTCATATGCCAAAAATAAGCGAGCGCTTACGAAACACTCGAACGCTGATGGTGATGGTGATGGTGGGGGACTACTCCTCTGCTCCTCGGAGAGGGACCGAGACACCCATTCAATAATATCCACCGAAAGATACTACAGTTTCTCCCCCATCCACTGCCATGTTTTCAATGTCTATTTTTGGGCGTCGCACGTTTGTGTTTTACTCTTTTTTTGGGATAAATGTCTAAAGCGGCGAGTAGAGTCTTGCTTTTGGCCCCTCGCCTCCGATTGTGTGGCATTCATAAATATTCCCAGGCGAGCGTTGAAAAGTTGCCTCGACCAAAGTTGGCCACAAATTGTTTTCCATGACTGTTTGCCTGTCTGTTTGTCTGCTGTGTGTGTGTTTGTGTCGCCCCCTGGCGGTGATTTTGCGCAACTCGGTGCACGCTCCATAATTCAATCAATTAATATCATTATTATTATTGACTGGCCATTGTTTGCCCGGCCCTGACTCTCGGGTAATTAATTACAATAATTAGAATTTAACAAGCCGTGTTTGGGGGCTCGCAGCATTCACCTCCCGTTTTCCACCCACCTTTTCGAACAGCTGTCAGCCATCATCGCAGGGAATTCCTCTCCGATTTCATTTCCCTTCCAATTTTTTAAGTGAAACCATTTGCAGAGGTCACAAATTTGTTCAGTGAGGCAGGCATTCAATTTGTTTATTTTTTTTCTATTTGTTTGTTTTTTTCGGCTGGGGGACTTTGTTTCTCTGGGGGGAAATCAAGCGTTGAGTAAGTAGTTCCCTGTGAATTTATGGTGGGAAACGCGTTCGACTAGTTGCTCTGTTTATATTTGTACATTCGAGACAAATCAAATGCTTAAGAGATCGAAAAAATGTGTTTATAATAAGGCAGCTAATGGGCAGAAAACCACGAAAAAGGGGTCTGCGGATATCATTTACAATGGGGGACTTTTTTGGGTCTTTTGTTTAAATAAGTCTGTTTGATATGATAGCTCGTGGGAAGTTGAGGGCGCGAAAGGCAATTGGAATTAAAGCACGGGAATTTAAGGGATTACGATTACTGATGTGTTTATGGATTGAATTATTGAGAAGTTGTTGGATTTATTAACATTTATAGATAAATACGAAGAGAATTTGTGGAAAAATGCCGTTTCTGATATCTTTCAAACCTTCTTATTGGTACCTAACTAAAATTGAAACTTGAATTATTGAGAATTTGTGGGATTTATAAACATTTATAGATAAATACAAAAAGAATTTGTGGAAAAATGCAGTTCCTGATATCTTTCAAGCCTCCTTATTGGTACCTAACTAAAATAGTTATAAATGGAAAGTTGATACTACACAGATCTTTCTCTTTCTCCCAAATAATTGAAACGATTCTAAGGAATACCAACCCTTTAATACCCTTAACATCTGTTTAAATGATACGTTTACGGTTTCCCTTAACCAATTAAAGCTTCGCTGGAAGAGTCCAAAATCCTGCAGTAAAGGATCTCATTAAGATAGGGATCTTTCATCAAAAAACCATTAACGAAACCAACAGATTTTAAGGCCTTCTAACCCCAAGATCGATAAGGGTTTGATTGGGTTAGGTTAGGTCCGTTTAATGATAGGTACATCCACAGTGAGAGAAAGGTGGAGGGGCGGGGGAACCTTGAGTTCACTTTTACCCAATCGATCGCCGGTTTGCCCAGAAGCTATAAACTGTTTTGAGTAGGGACAATTGAGGCAACAGCTGGCAGCGTGGCCTTAATGACTTGGGATCACTTTGCGGAGCGAACCCCGACCAGACCAGATCCTCAATGGCCACTCTGTCCTGGGGCGTATTAATTTATGTATAACTTATAAACTTGAGGGCCATTAACATGTCCCATTGCCGCTGGCGACTTCCGCACCAAAACGTCAAACTCGGGCGACACCTTCTATAGATGAGAACTGGGCCCTGATGTTAGGATATATCCCTCCGGTTCCCCGTAGCCCGATTGACTGGTTGGTTTGTTGTTTGGTCGGTTGTTTTTTCAAGCCATATGTTCGGGCGAAACCGACAAGACACTCTCTCTCCCGTAAAAACTTAAAAAACAGGCCGCGCTAAAAGCAAAATTCGATTCTTTGCCATTTCCATTTCCACTGAGTAACAAACAACCGTTGCAAGATGGAACTGGCAATGGATGTGGCTTTAGCTTTAGCTTTGGCTTTGGCATTGGCAACGGGAATGGGAATAAGAACAGGGCCCGATCCAGAGACCCTGACTTTAAGACGGGAACAGAGCCGAAGACCATGACCAAAGACCAAAGATCCAAATGGGCCGAGTCGTTGCATGTTTCTTACTTGATTTTCTGCTATAAATTAAAGGACTTTAATGACACTTTGGACGACGACGATCGCCAGGCGAATTGTTCGACTCGAGGCTGCGTCTGAAACTGCGGCTGTGTGCGATGCAAAGTCATTCTCCATGGGTGCGAAAATGCCACGCAATGTCCAATAACAAAAACGACACACTGAACTAAAAATTATGTATAACTTTGTTTATTGTGAGGGAAAATGTGTATACAATCCAGTCATTAATAATTTAATTTATAATGTCTTTTGTAATAATTTTGTTATACGAAAATCATTAAACTAAATGTATATTAAACTAATATATAAAAGTGCCCCTAAAAAAAAGGAAGTAGTAGAACTCACCCAGATCGGATTGATATAAAAATCTAAAACAAAACATAAGTTCGTAATTAATAAGCTATATAATTATAATCTTTAAGATGAAAGATTTTTTCTGGCCTAAAAATAATTAACCATTGAAAAAAATAAAGGTAAGAATTTTCATATAAGCAAGTTAAGTTCCATAATAATCAGTTTAGGTAGGATTTATCACAATAGCTCAAATTTCAATATTTTAGAGATTTTTTTTAAAATTATTTATTTGTTTTTTAATTTTTAATTAGATTACCTACATTAATCTACAATACATTATTGTTATTTAATCTTTAAAAATGTTAACTGTAGTCGTAATGACCCCTAAAACTTCCCCTATACCAATTTCAGGGAAATATTCCCTAGATCCTTTTTTTTGAGTGTACCAACACCAAGAGCCCTCGACCATTGTATGACCAATAGAATGTGGATTTCAGACGCAGACGACTGTGACTGAAACTGAGGCTCTGGGCTCGGAACGCGGCCTTCCTCGATTCGAGTGCAGGAAATTCATTAAGTGTATTTATTGCTTCGATTAAGATGGACACTTCTCACCTGCAAAAGAGGTCCGAGGTTCGAGGTACGAGGAACCGAGGGACCTGGAGCTTGGAACTTGGAACCGGGAACCTGGGTCCCAAGATCTGGACCGGCCTGGAGTTGGTTGGCCTTCGATATTCGATTCCGATCCGTTTTGGTTCGGCTCGTTTCGTTTCGTTCTCCATTCGGCCGGGATTGTACATAAATTTCAGGTCTCTCACAATGTTTACACAATGTCGCCGTCGTTTTTGTTAAGATTGGCACCGCCGAGGCCCACCCCCTGGGCTGCAAATATGCAGATGAAATCACCCAAAAACATTATGCGTTGATAATTAAGCCAAGGAATCTCAATTCTTAGTGTCAGGCTTGTCTTGTCGCCTTTTAAGTATTTGAGATGTGCGAGAGAGGCGGCAATAGGCCTCGCGAAAGAGATGGCGAAGGAAGACTCATTTCAATTTTATTGTTATTCGCCTCTTTTATGGCCTGGCTACAGTGGGAATTGGTTAAGGTGGAGGAATTTATTACAGTTACTGTTTACAGGATTAGCCGGGGAATCGAATCGCCGACCGATACAGTAGCAGGGGCCAGTGATCCAACTGGAAATGGGATAAGATAATGCCCAGAACGAGCCGGCCTTCGATTTAAGCCGTTGCCATTATCTCCAAGATCTAGCAGTCAAGTGCATCTGATTGAGGAACCTGATTAAGGAAGTACTTAAATGTTGCTGAAATTAAATGGGGGTTTTCTCACTGCCTAATCTTGAGTGACTAATTCTTCATTTAATGGTTTTTCAATTCTTGTTAATTATGTCTGATTAGGTTTGGTTTAAAGACCACTTGCATGAAAATGAGAATTCCTTCATAACAAAATTCACACAGATTCCGATTTTTTGGACAAATTTCGTAAAAAAACCTATCTCACTCTCGTTGTTCCCGATTTTTAAGAAAAAATCTCTTAAAGACTCAATTCCAAAATATATCTTTTAAAAATTTGGCGCTAAAAGTGGGTATTTTGCCCTTAAAGTGAGTAATGGGTTATATATTGAGTAAAAACCTATAAATTTAAAAGTAAAGTTCTAAAATAATTCTCTCTGTGCAGATATTTACAAATATCTTGAAGTATTATTATAAAATATTAATTATGAAATCTATCTTTATTTTGGAAAAAAAACCCATTTAAAAGTTTTGCTCATGCTTCCTAAAATAATTCTTAAATATACAAATAATGAAAATAACAGAATAAAGAGAATAAAAGAGATACAAAATTTCTTATTTTTGTAGAATCACACAGGTAGTTTGGCCTAAATAGTCTTTCTCTTTTTTTTTACATCCTTCTCTTGATTACCTCCCGCAAGTTTACGAACGGAAACGCTTTGCTTTGATGATTGTGCAATGGAACATATAGTAGTAGTTCCTCCATGGGATTGTACCCTTTCCGCCTCCAAAGTTGGACATCCAGTGGCCCTCCCACCTGGACCGTTGAAGGAGCCCCCACTTAATGTCCATGTTGTTGGTTTTATGAGTCAGCAGAGTCCGGGTTCGAATGCCTGAGCAGTTGAGCAGTTGAGAGCGGCTGAGGCTGCAGTAAATTTAAACTTGCAATTGTTTTAATTGCCCGGCCACGTCGTGTTCGCATATTTATGGCATAACGGAAATGAGTTAATAACAAAGTACGAGCCAAACAGGCAAACAACAGAACGGAATCACTGTCCGGACGCCAAGACAGAATCGGGGGGGGAGATTTAATACCTGACAGGGATAAACGTTTCTGTCCAACTGCGATTCCATCTGCAGGAGATGGGAACTCGGATTCGGATTCCCTTCTCTTTGGACTGCGGTGGATCGCGGTGGGTGGGGGTTGTCATTTAAATGAAATTACTGTCAGATTTTACAGAAATAAAATTTCGAAATTACGTCAGTTTTATGTACTCCTATTTCGCATCCCTGCGATTCCGCTTCTTAGACATTTCCGTATGGCAAAAACACACACAGAGAGTTCGTGGTGCTCTGTCGGTCATCGCGCTCGTTAAATTTATGACCATACACACTGGACAACATAATTCGGTGTGGATATTTCAAAGAGCTTTCGGCTCTGGCGGATTAAGAACGCTTGTTGCCCGAAAAGGGGGCGTGAAAGGGGATAAGGTGTCTTACGTACATACATATATGATATGTGTGTTTTTACAGCAGCAGATAAACCCCTTTGAAGTGCGGCACTCTGCGGGCGCCGAGGGGACGAGGCAGCTATATTTATATGGGGTTTCAATTGTAACCGGGAACATTGTTCTTTCAGCGCTCACAGTGGTTGAATAAATCAGGAGTGATACGAAATTAATGGGGAGTAATTTATGTATGGGAGAAACGATCTTTGAACTGCTAAAATCTGAACAGATACTATTTTTGTTTTCACTTGTAGTATTCATACATTTATTTATATATTTAATATTTATAAAATGGAGTAGGCTAAGCAAGACTTTCATTTATTTATATTAATCTGTTAGTATTTAAACTTCGTTTCCATAGGTTTTAGGTATAATATTGTTTATATCGGTAAAAAGAATCTTGGAAATAATAAATTTTCTAATTTTAATCCACGTTAATCCCTATAAAATACAATAATATACTTTTAATATTTTAAGAGATGGGTTGACGTATAGTTCAAGTTGAATAGTTCAATGCAGAATATAAATTAATTATATTAATTGTTGGTATTTCAACTTTGTTTCCATAAGTTTTAAGTATAATATTGTTATTAAGTTTCTATTATTTGCTAATTTTTTAATTTTATTTTTATTAAATATTATTTATGAAGTGTATTTGTAATTTATAAAAACCTTTTTAAATGCTTAGATGGTGCTTCCTAAAATATTGCATAAATATACAAATTATGAAAATTTGGTAAAATTGCATAATGCAATAGTTTTAAATTTATGGCTAAGAGTTGTTTTTTTAAATCACTTTTTCGCTATTTTCTTTAAAACGGCTCAAACGATTTCTTTTTAAATTTGAAACTATATAGCCCTTGAGAATCCTCAACTTTTATTCTTTAACACTTTTTTCCAATAAAAATGCGCGCTTGAATGTAATTAAGCGATGAAAAGTGGAACCCGTTTCAGATTAGTATGAAAAAACATTTAATGTTTACTTGAATGCCCAAAACCCAATTTGGTGATAACAAATTCTTATTGGAAATTTTTAAGATATACGTCTAAACAAAGAGTATAAATATATAAAATAAAAACACCTCTTAACAAGGTAAAAACTAAGTGACGATCGCACAATCAACATACAAAACTTCTGATATCATTATTTGTGACAAAAAATGATTACACACATTAATTGTGCGATCGTTACTAGTTTTTAACCTCGTTAAGAGGTGTTTTTATTGGGTTACACTTAGGAAGCGATTATAGCATTTTAAAATACCTTTTAAACGGGGTAGAGCACAAGTCTGTACTTCAGAAGTTAAAATAAAAATCGAAAGAAAGCCGAAAACCTATCAGATTTTCATATTTGGGAATAGTTTTATAAAACCAAATGTAATATTCTCAAGCAGAAAAGTTTATTTAAAAAATATCTGTAAGTTAAAACAATGATTTTACAATTTTTGATTATTTAGATCGTTTTGAAATTGGTAATATGTTTCTTGTTTTTGATTTCTCCTAAACAGTATTGTCCAAACTGCAAATGAAATTGAATTCAAATCTACAGGGCCAATCGGCCATACCGATGTCCTCATTAAATGAAACGCCAACGCAGTTCTCACTATTCGCCCTGTTGTCGGGATCTCCACCAAACCAGCTTAGAAACGGAGCTACATTTCCGGATGCCTCAGACATATACACTCCTTCTTGGTCCCTATCGTTTATACCCAGCCAGTAACGAATGTGTTCGGTGAGTTTTGATGTTACGGCACCAAATTCCTCCTGATCTTTGAAAGCTGCCAAGTAACCTCCTTTTTCTCGACAAACGATTTGAGCATCAGTCCAATTTTTCATTACTTTCTCTTCAATATAAAAGTATCGGGATCCAATCTTCTCAAATCCTAGAGGGATGTTGTCCGCTTTTGGGATGTCGTCCTTTGAAATGTCCGACTGGGCACCCAATTCATCACCCGGAGATGATGTCTGCTGCTCTTCCACTTTCATATTAGTTTCCGTAGGGTCTTCCTGCTCCTTTTCGGATTGATCTGCAATCGACCTCTGGATGTCCGCTAGCTGACTCTTGATCCTTGTTAGTCTCTCTTCGTTGTCCTCTGAAAGGGATTGATTTTTTAAATATGTCAGAAAAAACATACTCAATTTTCATCTTACTCTGCATTTCGGCAAGGGTTTTTTGTAGATCATCCACCAAAACTAACACTTGTGCCATCAGATCCGACGGTATTTTTACATCAATTGAAGTATCGGCACCCAAGGATTTTGCCTGCGCCCCATAGAGAGTCCAGGTAATAATCGCTATGGAAAAATAAATTCCTTGTTTCCACATGCTGATATCGTATTTGAACTAGATTCAAACGTTGACAGTACACTGAATATTCTTTAGCTAGTGGACCCTATTTATACTTGTCCTATCACAACTTAAAAAACAAAATCGTTTTCTGAGAATTCGATCAACTTTTTCTTTCAATTAAAATAAAATCATAAAAATACGCTCTCGCTGGAATTTAAGTTCGACTTAAATTTAAATTCTTCGAAAATTAAACAACATTTATTATCTAGACAAAAAAAAATATGCTATTCAGAGAATTCCAATAAAATGAAACAAATAAATATATTTTTCTTGCAAGAAAAATAATTTTGTAAAATCATGCTACTACTGGAATTAATGTTCGCCTTAAGTCTAAATTCCTCGAAAACAACACGACAACATGTATTACTTAAACACACGGAACATATATACATACATATTTATCATTAAAAATTTTAAATTAATAGGCATTTACTAGAATTCATAAAATCTAACTAATAACAAAAAAATCCATGACTAAATTGGAAATTTTGGCTTCTTAGGAATATATATAACAAGAAACATATGTGCAAGAAAAAATGATGTTCAATATGTTTGTATTGCACTTTCAATTTCTACAGTTTTTTATCACTGTGGACGGCAGTCCACGTAGTGACGAACCGCACCAGGAGAGTGTGCGAAGGCGACTACTATTATATAGCCGCATAATTGAAAATCTGCTGTAATGGTCCGATCCTAGCGAGTGATACACCAATTTTCCACTTTTGGAAAAACCCGCTAGTTTGGACGCCACCCGAAGTGTATATACCCTTGCAGATCATTCCTATTCAATTTGAAGTTTTAAAAGTGTTAAATTTAGATTTGCAACAAACAATATTATAGCAGTTTACGAATTATTATACCCGTTACTCGTAGAGTAAAAGGGTATATTAGATTCGTGCAAAAGTATGTAACAGTATATATATTCTTGATCAGGATCACTAGCCGAGTCGATCTAGCCATGTCCGTCTGTCCGTCTGTCTGTCCGCCTGTCCGTCTGTCTGTCCGTCTGTATGAACGCTGAGATCTTGGAAACTATAAAAGCTAGAAGATTGAGATTTGGCATGCAGATTCTAGGGGTTAATACGCAGCGCAAGTTTTTCACGCCGATGTGCCACGCCCTCTCTAACGCCCACAAACCGCGAAAAACTGTGACCCGTTCTGTATGAACGCTGAGATCTCGGAAACTATAAAAGCTAGAAGATTGGGATTTGGCACGCAGATTCTGGGGGTTATTACGCAGCGCAAGTTTTTTACGCCGATGTGCCACGCCCCCTCTAACACCCACAAACCGCGAAAAACTGTGGCACCCACAGTTTTGAAGCTATATTAACGGGAAAAGAAATGTGTATTTGTTTCATCAATACATATTGATAGACCAAAGTGGGAAACCCCCCCTCCCCCCTAACGCCCACAAACCGCAAAAAAACAGTGGCACCCGTCTGTATGAACGCTGAGATCTCGGAAACTATAAAAGCTAGAAGATTGGGATTTGGCATGCAGATTCTAGGGGTTAATACGCAGCGCAAGTTTTTCACGCCGATATGCCACGCCCCCTCTAACGCCCACAAACCGCGAAAAACTGTGGCACCCACAGTTTTGAAGCTATATTAACGGGAAAAGCAATGTGTATTGGTTTCATCAATACATATTGATAGACCAAAGTTGGAAACCCCCCCTCCCCCTAACGCCCACAAACCGCGAAAAGCTGTGGCGCCCATAGTTTTAAAGCTAGAGCAAAAGTGTAAATGCAATTTTGTTTGGGTTATTAACGCCTACGGAAATGTAGAAGAAATTTTTTAAATTTTTTGAAGCGGCTGCTTGGTTTGCCCTGCTTGAGACTGCTGACTTTAGCTGAGTAACGGGTATTTGATAGTCGAGGCACTCGACTATAGCGTTCCCTCTTGTTTTTAATTAATTAATTGATTGATCCTTCCTATGGCAGCTATATAACATAGTCGTTTCATTCATGTTAAATTTAATTCGAAATTCTAAAATAATAAAATAAAGTTATATTCCAAAGTAGAAGAGAATACAATAAAAATTAAGAAAGCTATCGTTCCTATGGGAGCTATATGATATAGTCGTCTGATTTTTCTGAAATTTAATTCGAAATTCAAAACAAGTAAAAAAATGATATTCCCAAAAGCAAAAGGTAATATGTCAAAAATCACCGAAGCTTTAATTTTTATACCCGTTACTCGTAGAGTAAAAGGGTATATTAGATTCGTGCAAAAGTATGTAACAGGTAGAAGGAAGCGTTTCCGACCATATAAAGTATATACACTGATGGCAAAAATAATAGAAACGTTTTAATATGACTTGCTTCCTTCCTATTTTCTCACTAATGAAAGCTGATATAAATGTGGCTATAATTTTTTTTTGTAGTGTATTCAGGTATCTTAATTGACAACAAACGAGATAATTTAAAAAACTTTAAAGGCCCAAAAAAATAAATTTTATTTTTAGTCCGTTATTGTCTTGGAAAAAATAATAGAAACGTTCACAAATAATATGACAATTTTGGGTTATTCCCGTTAAAATCGTAGGGAAAAGTGTAGCGTTTGTGTTTTATGATACATTTAACAAAAAATTTACGAATTTGGCTGCCTAACTAGTTCTCAGAAGTTAGGTAGTTTAAAATCACCATTCTGTTTTTAAGTTGTATAAGTACGGAATCGCTATTTAAGGACTTGCGATGCCTCAAAAAGTCTTTTAAAATACTCTTCTTTATAAATTTAGTCTATTTTGAAGGAATGGAGTAGTTAACTTTGCCCAAAATAAAGAAAACCCGGAAAATATTGACAACAATTTTGAGGTTATCTGCGATTTTACTGTTAAAAAAATACTTAAAAATTCGATAATTTTTTATTATATTTTTTGTTTAGTAGCTGATAAAATTACCTAAAAAATAAGGTATGTACCATTAAGATCGGTCCACAACTTACTGAAATATGATCCGCGATGTAAACATATTTAAAACTACTTTGCCGAAAAGCTCGATTTATATACAAATTTCCGAAGATGCGGAACTTGAATCTAATCATCAATGTCTCGGTAATCGTAATTCCGAAGGTTGTGGACCGAATACACTTAAAAAAAAAATGTTAGCCACATTTATATCAGCTTTCATTAGTGAGAAAATGGGAAGAAAGCAAGCCATATTAAAACGTTTCTATTATTTTTGCCATCAGTGTATATTCTTGATCAGGATCACTAACCGAGTCGATCTAGCAATGTCCGGACAGACGTCCGTTCGTCCGTCTGTATGAACGCTGAGATCTCGGAAACTATAAAAGCTAGAAGATTAAGATTTGGCATGCAGATTCTAGGGGTTAATACGCAGGCAAGTTTTTCTCGCCGATGTGCCTCTCCTCCTCTAACGCCCACAAACCGCGAAAAACTGTGCCACCCACAGTTTTGAAGCTAGATTAACGGGAAAAGGAATGTGTATTCGTTTCTTCAATACATATTGATAGACCAAAGTGGGACCAAAGTGATAGACAAACCGCGAAAAGCTGTGGCGCCGACAGTTTTAAATCTAGAGCAAAAGTGTAAACGCCATTTTGTTTGGGTTATTAATGCCTACGGAAATGTAGAAATTTTTAAATCGTCCCACTCAGTAAAAAGTTATAATCAAATTATGAAATGGCCGGTAGATTACGCCACTTTGAAGCGGCTGCTTGGCTTGCCCTGCTTGAGACTGCTTGCTTTAGCTGAGTAACGGGTATTTGGAAGTCGAGGCACTCGACTATAGCGTTTCCTCTTGTTTTCCATTATTTTTTCGATTATTCCTATGGGAGCTATAAAATATAGTTGTCCGATCCGACTGGTTTCAACTTATATACTACCTGCAATAGAACGACAACTTTTGGTAAAGTTTCATCCCGATAGCTTTAAAACTGAGGGACTAGTTTGCGTAAAAATGGACGGACAGACGGACATGGCTAGATCGACTCGTCTAGTCATCCTGATCAAGAATATATATACTTTATGGGGTCGGAAACGTCTCCTTCATTGCGTTGCAAACTTTTGACTGAAATCATTATACCCTCTGCAAGGGTATTAAAAGCTCGATTTTCAAGGCTTGTGCTATACCTTGTTAAAAACGTAATTTAATATGCTAATCACGTTGCCTTCGGTAAAATTGGATAATGCAATCGTTTTAAATTTATGGCTAAGAGTTGATTTTTAAAATCACTTTTTCACTATTTTCTCCAAAACGGCTCAAACGATTTATTTCTAAATTCGAAACTATATAGCCCTTGAGAATCCTCAACTTTTATTCTTTACCCTTGCAGAGGGTATTATAATTTTGGTCAGAAGTTTGTAACGCAGTGAAGAAGACGTTTCCGACCCAATAATGTATATATATACTTGATCAGGATCAATAGTGGAGTCGATATAGCCATGTCCGTCTGTCCGTCTGTTTCAATACTGTTTGCGAGCTCAGTTTAAAAGATAGCGATTTGAAACTTTCACAGTCGTCCTAAAACATGTGTACGCAGATGAACTTTGAAAACCAGATCGGACGTCTATATCCTATAGCTCCCATAGGAACAATCGGATATACATAGCTTTAAAAAAATGAAGATTTTTCGCGCATTGTAAAAACTATTGACATGAATCTTTCCAAATCGTATTTTTTTGTGCATACCTTGATCAGGGTAAAAGCGCGTCACGTGGTAAAGGTAAAAACTTAGTGACGATCGCACAATCAACATACAAAACTTCTGATATTATTATTTTTGACAAAAAATGATTACACACATGATTAAAAAAAATGTTTAAAATGTACTTTTTCACACAAACATTTTGTATTGAAGCGTGACGAAAAAGTAAATTTTAAAACGTTTATTTAATCATGTGTGTAATCATTTTACGTCACAAATGTTGACATCAGAAGTTTTGTATGTTAATTGTGCGATCGTCACTCGTTTTTTACCTCGTTAAGAGGTGTTTTTATTCGATTACACTCCTAATCGATTATAGCATTTTAAAATACCTTTGCAACGAGGTACAGCACAAGTCTGTAGCTTCAGTACTTCAGAAGTTAAAATAAAAATCGAAAGAAAGCCGAAAACCTATCAGATTTTCATATTTGGGAATAGTTTTATAAAACCAAATGTAATATTCTCAAGCAGAAAAGTTTATTTAAAAAATATCTGTAAGTTAAAACAATGATTTTACAATTTTTGATTATTTAGATCGTTTTGAAATTGGTAATATGTTTCTTGTTTTTGATTTCTCCTAAACAGTATTGTCCAAACTGCAAATGAAATTGAATTCAAATCTACAGGGCCAATCGGCCATACCGATGTCCTCATTAAATGAAACGCCAACGCAGTTCTCACTATTCGCCCTGTTGTCGGGATCTCCACCAAACCAGCTTAGAAACGGAGCTACATTTCCGGATGCCTCAGACATATACACTCCTTCTTGGTCCCTATCGTTTATACCCAGCCAGTAACGAATGTGTTCGGTGAGTTTTGATGTTACGGCACCAAATTCCTCCTGATCTTTGAAAGCTGCCAAGTAACCTCCTTTTTCTCGACAAACGATTTGAGCATCAGTCCAATTTTTCATTACTTTCTCTTCAATATAAAAGTATCGGGATCCAATCTTCTCAAATCCTAGAGGGATGTTGTCCGCTTTTGGGATGTCGTCCTTTGAAATGTCCGACTGGGCACCCAATTCATCACCCGGAGATGATGTCTGCTGCTCTTCCACTTTCATATTAGTTTCCGTAGGGTCTTCCTGCTCCTTTTCGGATTGATCTGCAATCGACCTCTGGATGTCCGCTAGCTGACTCTTGATCCTTGTTAGTCTCTCTTCGTTGTCCTCTGAAAGGGATTGATTTTTTAAATATGTCAGAAAAAACATACTCAATTTTCATCTTACTCTGCATTTCGGCAAGGGTTTTTTGTAGATCATCCACCAAAACTAACACTTGTGCCATCAGATCCGACGGTATTTTTACATCAATTGAAGTATCGGCACCCAAGGATTTTGCCTGCGCCCCATAGAGAGTCCAGGTAATAATCGCTATGGAAAAATAAATTCCTTGTTTCCACATGATGATATCGTATTTGAACTAGATTCAAACGTTGACAGTACACTGAATATTCTTTAGCTAGTGGACCCTATTTATACTTGTCCTATCACAACTTAAAAAACAAAATCGTATTCTGAGAATTCGATCAACTTTTTCTTTCAATTAAAATAAAATCATAAAAATACGCTCTCGCTGGAATTTAAGTTCGACTTAAATTTAAATTCTTCGAAAATTAAACAACATTTATTATCTAGACAAAGGAAAATATGCCATTCAGAGAATTCCAATAAAATGAAACAAATAAATATATTTTTCTTGCAAGAAAAATAATTTTGTAAAATCATGCTACTACTGGAATTAATGTTCGCCTTAAGTCTAAATTCCTCGAAAACAACACGACAACATGTATTACTTAAACACACGGAACATATATACATACATATTTATCATTAAAAATTTTAAATTAATAGGCATTTACTAGAATTCATAAAATCTAACTAATAACAAAAAAATCCATGACTAAATTGGAAATTTTGGCTTCTTAGGAATATATATAACAAGAAACATATGTGCAAGAAAAAATGATGTTCAATATGTTTGTATTGCACTTTCAATTTCTACAGTTTTTTATCACTGTGGACGGCAGTCCACGTAGTGACGAACCGCACCAGGAGAGTGTGCGAAGGCGACTACTATTATATAGCCGCATAATTGAAAATCTGCTGTAATGGTCCGATCCTAAAGGTATCGCAAAAACTAAAAGGATTGGATACCAAAACCTCAAGAAAATCAATTGATTTGGGAGAGAGAGCGGTGAAAGTGTAAAAGTGAAAATTTTAAAATTTGGATCTGTTGGGGCCGGTGGGGATAACTGGTCTCTCGTAATACGCTTCTTGTATTCTTACTAAAAATGCGCCTAATATGAGAATATACATATATACTTTATGGGGTCGGAAACGTCTCCTTCATTTCGTTGCAAACTTCTGACTGAAATCATTATACCCTCTGCAAGGGTATTAGAAGCTCGATTTTCAAGGCTTGTGCTATACCTTGTTAAAAAGGTAATTTAATATGCTAATCACGTTGCCTTCGGTAAAATGGGATAATGCAATAGTTTTAAATTTATGGCTAAGAGTTGTTTTTTTAAATCACTTTTTCGCTACCTGTATCTAAATGAGCCCTAAGCCTAACGGCGAACGATCATTGTTTTTGGCCTATAAGTCGTCCGCAGGTACCTTCCAAAAAAATTTTTTTTTTCTCTTCGATTAAGATTTAAGATTTATAGCTCCCATAGAAATAATCGGAAAAATAATGGAAACAAAATTATATCTTCGGTGTTTATTGACATATTTCCTTCTGATCTTGGGAATATAATTTTTTTTAGCTGTCCTGAATTTCGAATTAAATTTTAGAAAAATCGGACAACTATATCATATAGCTCCCATAGGAACGATCGGAAAACTAAAGGGAAATTAATAGGAACAAAATTATATCTTTGTTAATTTTTATTGTATTCTCTTCTACTCTAGAATATAACTTTATTTTATGATTTCAGAATTTCGAAATTAATTTTACATAAATCGGACGACTATATTATAGTCATAGGAATGATCAGTCAATTATTGTCAAAATAATATGAAAATTGCTATAATTTGGTTTGTTGTAAATCATTAATTAAATAGGAATTACCTGCAAGGGTATATAGACTTCGGCTGGCCGAAGTTAGCTTCCTTTCTTGTTTTCAATAAAAATTCGCGTTTGAATGTAATTAAGCGATGAAAAGTAACACCCGTTTCAAATTAGTATGAAAAATATTTAATGCTTACTTGAATGCCCAAAAACCAATTTGGTGATAATAAATTCTTATTGGACATTTTTAAGGTATAAGTCTAACCAAACAGTATAAATATATCAAATAAAAACACCTCTTAACAAGGTAAAAACGTAGTGAGGATCGCACAATCAACATACAAATGTGTGTAATCATTTTTTGTCACAAATAATTATATCAGAATCTTTGTAGAAAAATCGGACGACTATATCATATAGCTCCCATCGGAACGATCGGAAAACTAAAGGGAAATTAATAGGAACAAAATTATATCTTAGTTAATTGTTAATTAATTCGGCTGGCCGAAGTTAGCTTCCCTTTTTGTTTTTTTAGATTTTTATGTTAAACCGTTCTGAGTGAATTTACCTACTGACCGTTTTTTAGAGTCCCTACTTTATAGTACTTCATAGATAATACATTTTCAAGTGTAATCCATGTTGTTTCATATAAAATATACTCCTAATATTTTTCGAGATTACAAAAAAGTCTGACATTTTGTTTTAAAACTAAACTTTGTAGACCATAGAATGAAATTACAATAATAATAAGTTTAATGCAAAATAAATTGATATAGAAGAAAACACAGTATGAAGCCACAAGTCTATGACAGGTACATAAGTATTAAAATCTATTTTTTTTTCCAGAATACCGTCCAAGCCGAGCTCTATTTTCTATATAACCCATCCCATCCCGTGACACTGGGATCATCAAAGCGTTGGCCAGAAAGCCATTAAGTGCTCGCCAGGATTGCAGCCATTGAACGCCCACGAAAGCAATCGATTCACGTGCCATATTGAGTTGTTCGGATAGCCTATTTTTTCGATTCGACAGCGGACATTAAACAAATCCATTGGCCGGTAACAGGAAGAGGAACGGAAACCGAAACCGTAACAGCTACAGCAACAGAAACAGAAACACACGCAAATCTTGATTGAATCAACTTAATTTAGATCAGAGCCCGGTGATTCGTGTGTGTGGTCGTAAAAAGCGCGACATATTGGGATTGGGGCCTCGGACTTATCACACGTCGGTGTCTGTGGGTTATCCCGCCCCATCGGTGGGTGTCTGTAAACTTTTATGACACGTGGTGGAGTTGCCGCAACAAATAACAGCAAACAGCAGGACAACAAACAACAAGCAACAAACAGCGGAGAACGGACAACGGACAACGTACAACAACCGGCAACATCGACAACGGGAACAACAAGAGTTGTTTAATAATAATAAAAACAAATGAAAAGAGCACGTAGTTGGTGGCAGCAGCAGCACCACAACAAAGGTGGCCATGGCTATATGGCGATTGCTCCAGGGGTCAGGGGTCAGCGGGGTCGGGGGTCGGTGGGTGGCAAAGTGGTGCACAGTGGATTGCGGCTCCTATGTGATAGGAATGCCATTTTGCATATGGCTCGGTGTGACAAAGCAGCAACCAATTACCAAATACGAAAAATGACAACTTGCAACAAAAGCGCAAAAAAAAAGGAAATAGAAACTAACAACGAAATCTGCAACACTGGGAAAAACACTTCAATGTTTAGAATTATATTAAGGCTTTTGAAATGTTTTCTTAAGTTTTCAACATCATTTATTATTGGAAACTAAAAAGGTATTATAGAATGTTTTTGTCTTCAATAATTGTACTAAAAATATAGACATTGGTCTTAAAATATAACAAACTGTACGAAATTGAAAGTGCAATACAAATGTATTGCAAATAATTTTTTCTTCCAAGGAGAAAACCCTTTATTCACCAAGTTGTATTCTTACAAAGGCAAAATTTCCAAAGGCCGTAACATTTGAACTTCCAGAGTTAGAGAATATGGTATTTTGAAATACTGAAAACGCTTTCTAAACGAAGTTTGACGAAGTTGACTATAAAATACCCGTTACTCAGCTGAAGCAAGCAGTCTAAAGCAGGGCAAACCAAGCAGTCGCTAAAAGTGGCGCTATCTACCGGACATTTCATTATTTGCTTATAACTTTTTACTGAGTTGGCCGATTTAAACATTTTCTTCTACATTTCGGTAGGTATTATTAACCCGAAAATAAACAGTGGGAGCCAAAGCTTTTTGAGGTTTGTGGGCATTAGGGGGGAGGAGGTTTCTCATTTTGGTCAATCAATAGGTATTGAAGAAACGAATACACATTCCTTTTCCCGTTAATCTAGCTTATTTATATATATTTTATATGGTCGGAAAGGCTTCCTTCTACCTGTTACATACTTTTGAACGAATCTAATATACCCTTTTACTCTACGGTTAACGGGTGTAAATATGTCCCAAAGTTTTTTTTACTGATCTTAAGTTAGTTATGGATTTATTTGTTTTTTACATTTTTTAATGACACATATTAATTTATATTTTTATATGAATATTTCGTTTGGTTTTTTTGTTTAAATAATTTATATTTAAGGCGAAAAGAAATTCCAGAGAAAGCGTGATTTTATGAATTTATTTGTATATTAAGAAATATAGATTTATTTAATTAGTTTTTCTTAAATTCTCTGAATGGCAAATACATATATTTATATTTCCATATTTTTCGTTTGTCTAGATAATAAATGTTGTCATTTAATTTTCGAAGAATTTAAATTTAAGTCGAACTTAAATTCCAGCGAAAACGTATTTTATGAATTTATTTTAATTGCAAAAATAAATTTATTGAATTCTCAGAGAACGATATAAATGATTTTTAAATATATACGACTTGTATAAATAGGGTCCACTAGCAGAAGAATATTCAGTGTACTGTCAACGTTTGAATCTAGTTCAAATACGAGATCAGCATGTGGAAACAAGGAGTTTACTTTTCCATAGCGATTATTACCTGTTCTCTCTATGGGGCGCAGGCAAAATCCTTGGTAGCCGATACTTCAATTGATGTAAAAATACCGTTGAATTTTTTGGAACTAATGATACCTTTGTTGGATCACGTTGCTAGGGAGAGCAAATACAATATTGCTGATGATCTACAAATAACTTTTGCCGAAATGCAGAGTAAGATGGAAATTGAGTATGTTTTTTCTGACATATTTAAAAAATCAATTCCTTTCAGAGGACAACGATGAGAGACTAACAAGGATAGAGAGTCAGCTGGCGGACATCCAGAGGTCGATTGCAGATCAATCCGAAAAGGAGCAGGAAGACCCTACGGAAACTAATAAGAAAGTGGAAGAGCAGCAGACATCATCTCCGGGTGATGAATTGGGTGCCCAGTCGGACATTTCAAAGGACGACATCCCAAAAGCGGACAACATCCCTCTAGGATTTGAGAAGATTGGATCCCGATACTTTTATATTGAAGAGAAAGTAATGAAAAATTGGACTGATGCTCAAATCGTTTGTCGAGAAAAAGGAGGTTACTTGGCAGCTTTCAAAGATCAGGAGGAATTTGGTGCCGTAACATCAAAACTCACCGAACACATTCGTTACTGGCTGGGTATAAACGATAGGGACCAAGAAGGAGTGTATATGTCTGAGGCATCCGGAAATGTAGCTCCGTTTCTAAGCTGGTTTGGTGGAGATCCCGACAACAGGGAGAATAGTGAGAAATGCGTTGGCGTTTCATTTAATAAGGACATTGGAATGGCCGATTGGCCCTGTAGATTTGAATTCAATTTCATTTGCAGCTTGGACAATACTGTTTAGGAGAAATCGAAAACAAGAAACATATTACCAATTTCAAAACGAACTAAATAATCAAAAATTGTAAAATCATTGTTTTAATTTACAGATATTTTTTAAATAAACTTTTCTGCTTGAGAATATTACATTTGGTTTTATAAAACTATTACGAAATATGAAAATCTAATAGGTTTTCGGCTTTCTTTCACATTTTATTTTCGAACCCGTTATCCTATCGTCAGAAATATTAGTTCTTTTTAGGTTATAACTTTTTAAAATATAGTATTTTCTTTATTACAGATCTATTATTCTGAAAATAAGTTGCTTTTTCAATTTTGCGGCCTTCGATTGCCTAATAACATAACATCATAAATATTATATTTGGAAAATAATTCAATGGAATATTTATGATTTCTCTCAGTGTAAGGAATGGTAGAGAGGGTAAAATGGGAGTTAGTAGGTGTCGGTGGGACAGCTGCAACAGCAACCAGCAAAACTTCCACTAACCGCAGCTCAAAACATTATCCTGCGCCGTGCCACCAATTTGACTTGATAGTTGGCACAGCCTTCTCCACCGCCCCCCTCCCCTTTTCTGTATGAGCAGACCCCCTCCACCCCCAAGCCTCTGGCAATTGACACGTTAGCTTGGAAGCTTTGGCAGCAGCCGGCACAACAACTGAATATCCACTTTGGCCAGGAGCAGCCGCACTGTCCCGCTCCGATTTAGTTGGGTTTTGGTTCGGTTTGTTTGTTTTACGACCATGTTGCACCTACGGTCCGAACCTGGAATCTCAGCCTCCTCGGCTCTGGCTGCGTGAGACGATCGTGACGGTTTTAGGTGGAAAAGGGATTTTATTTCACTGTGAATTTTATATTATATTATATTTTATTTTTAGATGGACATACTTTTTAAAAATACTTTAAGAAAACTTTAAAAAAAAGATACATTTGGTTATTATGATAAAATTATATTACAGTTCTTGATTTTTAGATTATAATGGCTTAGTGCACTCAAAAAATGATTTGCCCTGAATTTTAGAAATGTTTGCTTCACTGGTGATTTTTTTTATATTTCAGAAAATAATTCTTTTATTTAGTAAAATGGTATTTTACGACAGATACACCTCATATATATTACCTCTTTAATTTTTCATGACAAAGTTATGAATAAAATAGTTGCTAAAACTAGTATTTCTATGTACCAATTCTATAAGGAAATAATGGTGAAAATGTTGTTGGTCTTGTTTAAAACTATTATATTTTAGTTGTTGCCATAACTAAATTTCAACGCGGTGTATCAATTAAAAAGTCTCAAATATGCGGATTGATTGTTCCGATCACCGCAAACTCCGTTCCTGTCACGCTGACATCTCTTGCCAATCCCACTCAAATTTGTTTGGCTCAACCGCAGCCGTCGCTACGTGATTCCATCAAACATAAAAAGAGAAAATTTAGCAAAAATAAACAAGACACAAGCAAAAGACCCAACAAAAAAGGAACCAAAAACCGACTCGAACCAGAAAAGAATTTTCAAATCGAATGCAAAAATTGTGCAAACTCGTGAATACAAAATGCTTTGTAGCCAGAACAGAAAGTCGGGGGGACTAAACTAAAGCTACAACTAAAAATTTTATTATGGGGAGACGTCGAGGGGCGGGTGCTATCGGTCGAAAGTCGAAATGAAATCACAGACATCGAGATGGAATGGTTCGAGATGGGGATAGAATAGGATGGGAAGCCGGGAGTCGTCTCGCCTCTGTTTCTGGTTTTTGGTCTGACGACCAATTTCTGGTCGGTGGCAAACTGAATTATATTTTGAGTGGTCGCCACTCCCCTTAAAAAATCCCCCTTCTACTACTACTAGGCATTTCCTTGCCATTTCCCCCCTGCCGACTGTTTTTATGTGTTTTGATGTTGTCAAGCAATTAAAAATGTTGTGCCAATGCCTTTAATAGACATTTTTGTTTTGTATTTCCTAGGTTTTACTTGTGACATTTATGCGAATTTCATTTGCAGTGAGGAGAGCGAATGGCAAATGGGAAATGCGAATTTGAATGTGTTTCAGGTTTCAGGTTGAGGAGAGCGAATGGCAAATGGGAAATGCGAATTTGAATGTGTGTGGCATTTATGGGTTTTTTGGTTCCACGAAAGGGGAAACGAACCCAGGTCCAACATAAGTGATACGCATTGGGAGTAAATAATTGAAAGAGCTGCTGCAAAATGTGATTTCAATGCAACTCCGAGGAGCAATAGTTGACAAAGGAATAAATCGCACAGAGATAACCAAAAGCAATTTGCCTGAAACTTCTTTAAACTGAGGATTACCTGAATGCCTTACAAATTGCTCTCGGATAATAGGATAAATGTTGAGTTTCATTTGAAGGCTGGCAGGAAAATGGAGAAATCAAATATGGGTTAGATTTCTGTTTGTCCTAACTTGACATTATTGGAGCAATTTAAATGTTGAATGAATATAAACTGATGACCCAATGAATGGTTTACAAATTGGCCTCAGACAATGGGATAAATGTATGGTTTGTTTGGAGATTTAGCTTGCAATTTGTTCATCGAAAAAAATATAAAAATATGTTTTGAGACTTATTCAAAAGCCTATCTCATATTTAGTTTATTGTAGTGGAAAGACGGGAAATTAAAATGGGGATTACTTTTTTCTGAGCTTAAATTTAAGCTGCAATTATTGCACCTTAATGAAGCCAACTTTAATAGATCCTAAATAAGCTATCCAGCTGGTAATTGCAATTTATATAAATGTCTAAGATCGAACGCATTTAATCCGCGTGGAATTCCCTTTATATTAACCATTAAAGCTTTGGTCATTAGAACGCCTCGATCATCGTACTCATTGGCAATTAATGTGAGGGAATGGCATTCGCGTTAATGTCCGCAAATCGCTTAAAATAGCAAAAGGTAACATCAACAATAACCGTATAAACAAGCGCTTCGCCAAATAGATACGCACAATTTCGAGGCAATCCAATATTTAGCGATCACTGCCGGCTACCTACAAGATCATTTATGGATATATATGGCCCCCCATGGACACGGGCTTCGTGGTGTTGATGCCGGCGATGCGAAGCCCGGCATTACGATGCCGCTGGCAAAGTCGTTACACTTTTTACGAGTCGCAGTCTTGCCATGGAAAATCGCATTAGTTAATCCGACAGATACATATGCAAAAAAAAGCGTAAGGAACTCAAAGGAGAACTGCAAATGGAATGAACGAAAAAGTAGTTCCTGCACGGGGAAAAACTTGGGAACTTAGGTATATAATAAGTACCTATTGATAAAGCCAAGTTCTTATATGATATATAATATGATTTGTAGATCATAAACCTATTAATATGAAATTCGACATTATTATTAGAAAAATATATATTTTTAAGTGTCTGACAAAAATATATAATTATAAGTCACATTTGATAAAACCAAGTTCTTATATGATATGTGGTATGATATATGATTTAATTTTTTATGAATTTCGACATTATTACCAGAAAGATATATATTTTTAAGTTTCCGACAAAAATATGAAACGATATGATTTGTAGAGCAGCTCTTTATATTGATTTGAAATACGACATTATTAATTTAATGACTTAAAAATAAACCCGTGATTTTTGTATAAATAAATATTACCTCAAATAAATAATATTAAGAAAATTAATTCATTAAAATTATATTATTTACATACAAACTAACTGAAAGTAACTGAATATTAATCAAAAAATAAAACTTCCTGGTCGAAATAAAATTGAGGATTATATATTTCAGGTCTATTCTTCTACTGGTACATGACTTCATGAATTTCCATGCTATTTTAATAACAATTAGATGATTGATATGTTTTCTCCGTGTGCACGAGCTCTTCATATGCGAGTATGATAATTTCATTGGAGTTTTTCCTGGGCCTCTCGACTGTGCTTATTTAACTATTACCACTTCCTTCGCCGGCAATGGTCGATGGTTTCAGCTGATTTATTGTTTGTCATACGCTTTGAAATTGCGCTTTAAATTTTGCACCGCTTCTTGCAGCTCACAGCTCGCAACTAGCAAGTTGCAAGTTGCAACAATTACATGGCCATGGCCATGAGGCCACTGCCATTGTTATCTTTCCTTTTTTTTTGCATGGTTAGTGTGGATGGCAGGGTTTCATTTCGTTTCGCAAAACCCCTTTGGAAGCCCCGCGCTATTGACTATTTTTTTCGCGCTTAAGTTGTCGTCGTCGTTATATTCCTTCCTGTCTGTCAGTCGCTGAATTCCTGAGCCGGTCCCCAACTCCATCTCTTGTCGTTCGTCGTTCTGTGATTTATAAAAGCACGGACGACGACTCGACGGCGGAGCTGGAATGATTCTTCGACGCTGGGCCCCCAAAAGAATTTGCAGCTCCACAGAAACAGAAAAAGAAACAGAGAGAGACGGCGCGTTTGGGAGCGAAAGAGACGGCAAGAAACATGAAGAAGCTTTTAACGAACTCTTTTCATTTGTACTTTGGTACGTAGTATGATGACATGGTTTTTTTACCCGCTCTCTACTTCTTTGAATGCCCTGCGAAGGGGTACAAAAACCAGGTAATTGAGCTTGGGAAAGGAACTAGCGATGCTGTGCAGGTTTTTATAACATTTAAATGTGGATTATATTATTTTTGTTTTAAAGGAGACATTTGCACTTTTTGATCATTTCGTTGGGCTAATAATTTCCTGTTTAGAAAAAAAAGATCAGAACTTGTATTTTTAATAAAGGTTTTAAAGAAAAAAGAAATAAGTTCATTAGTTCATTAAGGTTATGAAGCTATAAAGTGATTAAATATTAATTGCGATTATAATTTGCTATTATAAGAATAATATTTCATGATATTTCAGTTCTTCAAATAAAAATATAAAATTCAAACAAACCCTCAAGAGTGTACAAATCTTCGTCTTATGCATTTAAAACTCATCCCTTATCGCTGCCTTTGCTTTTGGTTATGCATATGTATCGTCTCTTAGGATCGTTCGATTCGGTATTTCTTTTGCCGTTTGCCTTGATTTCTTCCAGGTTGGTTGTATTAAAATTTTGCTAAACAGAAATTTGTGTATGTGGAGTGGCGGTTCGGGGTCTGGGTCTCCAGATGCCTACGACTGCTCCTTGACGAGAGGTTCCTGGGGCCCCGAGTTCCCAGTTCCCCGTTCCCAGTTGTCGGTTTGTCTGGCGGCATCAGCGACATATCGACATCGGACTGGGTGCATCGGTGAGTTGAAGAAGTGATGACAACAACGACGTATGAGCACCCGGGTTTGTGCCGCATTTAAATTTCAAATTGGTTCGTTAACATGAAGTTAACATATCTGCTAATTGCTGATTGCCAAAGTCGCTCGCTGCCAGAGACCCAGAGCCAAAGAGGAAGCTCCGTTGCGAACCGAACCCGAATCCGAGCCCCAAAGATCCAAGAGGGGAGCAGATGCCCAGATACTCGTATTCGGTTAGCAGCTACCAATGTAGTCCGGGCCAGTATCTTGATGCCTCTGTGCAGGCAACGGCAGCATCCACAACAGTAACAAGTTGGAGTACCATCGAATGGTAACTCAACTGAAAGATACCTGGTACTTCATTTCTGTAAGAAAGGTACAGTTTTGTGATAAATTTATTGCATACTTCAGGGGTGGCCGAAAATTGCTCTAAAATTGTAACAGGTTTATTAAAATTCATCCATAAAATATAATTTTTCAAAAAAATATATTTTTTCTGAATTTGAAATGTTAGTTTGTAGGTTAGGATGAAATTTTAACATATTATATAAGTCGTACTAGTTTTTAAAAATTATTTTTATACTATTGAAATGTTATTAGAATATTACCCTTCTAAAATCTGGTTAGCTAAGAATTAAAAAATTTGGATACTTGTATGATCACAGTTTACTTTAAAAAAAAATTTTGTGAAATATATATATATATTTTTAAATTATGTTCAAAAAAGATAAGTTTTTTATATTCTTTATTAAATTTTACGTATTTTTAAGCAAATGAGTTCATTCCATTTGTTTTAGTTAACTTAAGCTGACTTAAAATTTTTTAAAGCTGGGCTAGAGTAATATGATAAATCTAAGAAACTAGTCTACTCTAAAAGTTAAATAAATTTAAAATTAATATTCAGTTATATATAGAAACAATATATATGTAAATATTATCAAATAAGTATTAATCAAACCTACTCCATTGAAATCCAAAACTAGGGGGTATGAAAAAGCAAAAAAAGAAAAAAAAAACTACCAGAAGCAGGAGCAACAACAAGTGTGGCAGGTATATTGCAGTCGGCTGCATCGGCGTCCTCCTCGAAATAAGCGTATCTAATAGATACTTGCACACGCAGTGGAAACTGCAGAGGTAGCAACGCCATCACCAACCCATCCCCAGAAGCTTTTCCTTTTCTGCCTTTCTTATGGAAATTTGATGTTGTTGGAAAGTTAAGTTCATTAAGTGTTAGTATTTGAACCTCTGGCAGACAGCCTTGCCATCGATACCAATCTCAGGAGTCCCACCGCCTGCTTCTCCGGCTCCCTGGCCCACCTGCATTCGGCTGCAACTGCTGATGATGAGCAAATTCAAGTGTTTTTGACCAGCCGGTGGGCTTGGCCCGATCCGTTTTGTTGGCCTCCACTTGCAGCTCTCCGGTATTTGGCCATTTGGGCATTTGGGAACACACGCACGCAGCGCAGACACCTTTGATAAGCAACCAATTGAGGCACACACGCCCATGGCTTTTCAACTGGGGCGGGGCGGGGGCCGGGATTGGGATTGGGATTGGGGCACCTGGAAAAGTGTATTGGAAATTAACTGACACAACTCGGGACCCCGGAAGGGGGCCGGGCCATATCGAATATAGCCAAGGAATGGGCACGAGACAGAAGCCTCCTTGTGGCATTCCCCTCGTCTGGCTGCCAAGTTTCGGAAAATCCCCAAAAGTGGCTTCTTCTGCGTACAAACATGTTTTGCATAATTTTCGTAGTAGCTTCAATGGACGTCGTTCAATTGCCAAGTTACCAACTGCTTTCGCCAGACTTGATTTAAATTGGAAACAAAAATTTGGTTTATTAAAAAGAAAACAATGGCTTTAAAGTTAAATTTACCATTAAATGCTAATAATGATATACAATATTCAAAATTATAAGAATTTTTAAAGAATCGATGACTTACATTAAAATATTTCAATGATGTATATTTTAACAGTGTACATTTCAAACTTATACTTATAATATAAGTATATGTATTTATAATAGGGGAGTGTAGGGTAAGGTGACGAACGATTCGTTTTTTGAATGTAACTTTTCTAAAAATCAATATTTTTTTAAAGTGTAAAAGCAGAAAGTTGCTGACATCTACTGAGAACATTTCTGTAAAATTTGGATTCAAAATTCCAACGGAGCAAAATTCTACAGCGTTTGGAGTGAACCATCCTTTTATTGTATTTTAAAAAGTTGTAGGGTAATGTGACGAACGATTTGTTTTTTAATGTAACTTCCCCAAAAATCAATATTTTTTAAAAGTGTAAAAGCAGAAAGTTGCTGACATCTACTGAGCATATTTCTGCAAAATTAGGAGTCGAAATTCCAAAGGTGCTAAATCCTACAGCGTTTGGCGTGAACCATCCTTTTTGCACTTTCAAAAGTGTCAGATAAGGTGACGAACTGATGAATACACAATTAAACTCGATGCAGATGTCTAAAACAATACGAAAAAGCAATAAAACTGAAGCAGTTAATGTTATCTGGTAATATTTTATGTCTTTTTAACAAAATCAACGATAACAATTAAAATTCTTGAATAAAAAAAGTTCGTCACAATACCCTACAAAAAGTTCGTCACGATACCTTACAAGGTAGACTTGGAGCAAACACGGTGTCACACTCAAACGGCGCAAAAGAAAAAAACGCGAAGTACCAAAAACTGTTGATAAAGATCTCATTTATATGTGCATATACTTAGCTGATTTTATTTTCCACACCTCTTTGCTCTGGCACTGCTGAAACACAAGTAAATTGAAAAGCTTTTCTAGTTTGGGCACCACATTTTTAGCGAAAATGACCTCACAAAAAAATTACCGGACTTCTTATTAATATTACTATAAATACATTGTCAACACGATAAGGGGAGACGACAACATTTATTTGGAATTTTTGTTGTGACGTCATATATGAGATTCAACGAGTTCGTCACATTACCCTACTCGTCACATTACCCTACACTCCCCTACATATAACATCATAACATGGAAAGTAATATTAGCAAATTCCAAGGGTGAGCAAAATATTCTAAAATAGCATTGTGAAATTCCAAAATCTTTAGAAATTTTCTTTATCTTGTGTCACAATAAATTATTATTATATACATTTTTATTGAAAAAATTATAGTACATAAGGAAAACACCCATTTAAAATAATTTCTAATGGAATATTTTTATTGAACAGAAAACAAATTTATAATAATTTCGGCAGTTTCCATTTAAATTGGAGAGCATAAAATTTCATGGGAATGTGACTCTTCAATGTCAGCACATCGATCCGCTTCCTGATTTCGCCAGAACAGAACCCCAGCGAACTTCGGCGCAAAAACCATCTGTCAGTCGCCGCACATCCTCCCCCGACTCCAAAACATATTCCCATTCGCCCATCCGACACTTCCACTAACCCAAGGCCAACAAAAATTCGCAAAGCCTTACAATAACAAGCGGCAAAAATAACAACAGCTTCAGCAACAACAAACGAGCGCGGACTGGGAAAAAATTATGAAATATGCAAAGCAATAAACAATTTAAAATCAAATAAAAAGACAACTTCATATGCAACCCGAATCCGAAAATCGAAATCGATTGCAGCTTAAACTTGGCTGGGACAGCAGGAGAAAAAAACCAGAACAAAATAAATAAAAACACAAATAAAAAAGAGCAGAAAAAATATCAATATTTTATGCTTTAAGCATTTGTTTGCTTAGAACGACCCCCGAAAAGCCGAAATCCACCAGACCAAGTGGACCGGCGATCGGAGTTGGAGTCGCAGTCGCCGGATTCAGAGTTGGACCACATGGCACACTCGGAGTTGTAGCTCCTCTGGCCAACTGTGTCCCCCCGAGGACCCGACTCCCTCCAAAAACCCCCTCTCGATAGCCCCTCTATGTGGTGCCTACTACTGTTGCGGCTGCCGGTTCGTTGTTGTCTAAATTTATGATTATTGCCCTGCCAAGCATCTTACGAGCAACGGCAACAAAAAAAAAAAACATAACAGCGGCGGACTCAATTCGCCTTGGCTCAGCCGAAAAAAAATATCTGTCGGTTGAGGAGGTTATCGAACATCCACATACCCTTCGGATTGAACTGTCCTATCAGCAAAATATTATACAAACAATCGAATTATTTATTGAAGAATTTTGTTTACGCAACTTTGTTATGCTTTCTATTTTCTCTCTATTATATCGGTCCGCCTTTGATATTTCTTAGACTGAGTTAACAGATCTCTTAAAATTATTGGGTTCTTCTTAATATTACTAAATCACATATTCCACAAATAAATAAAACTGATGGTCTCTTTAATTTTTGTGAAAAAATGGGAATTTTTTTTTCAACACAGTTAATTCTTAAATATTTATAAATTTATGATAACTTTTTCAGTTCTACATAGTACCATTCTAGTGACGTTAATATATACGTTTTTAAATATTTTTTATAGACTTCTTATTTTTTTTAAAATTTAATATCTAATAATATATTATTAAATACCTTTACTCGTTTTTTTTTCACAATTATGTTATAGAAAAAAGTAAATATAAAACATTTTCTCTATTTGAAAGGACCGCCTTTAATACTTCTTAGACTGAGTCAACAGATCTTTTAATATTATTGGAGTCTTCATGATATTACTAAGAAATGAATTCTTTAATTTAAAGCTGATGCTTTTTTAAATTGTTGTAAACACAATGGGTATCTTAATTTCAACACATTTAATTGTATTGTATTGCATTGACGATACGTTTTTGTAATATTTTTATAGACCCCTTAGTTTTTTTTAATTTAATATCGAAATAATATCTTTTTAAATAATATTACTCATTCTTTTAGGAATGGTGTTCAATCTTTAAGTCAAATTTCCGGTATTTCTTTAACTGATTAAATTTTATCTACTGAGAAAAGTCATCCCATGACATACAAAATGCCTGATAAGGAAAGGACCCCCTGATAGGGTATTGAAAATGCAGCGAATGTGTGGGGAGGCGGGTGGACAGCGGGTCCAAGTGAAGTGATTCTGCAGTTATAAAAATTGGATTTTGCGCGCAACTTAATCACATTTTCGCCTCCAACTCGAGAGACTCTCAAACTTGTGCTTCTCCCCTCCCCCTTTCCCACACTACCACCTCCTCGGCCATTTCAGCTATTTTATTGCCGTCGACTCATTGTGACGATTTTTTGCCGAGTGTATGTGAGTGTGTGCTTGAGTGAGGTTCGCTTAGAGATTCCTCTTTTGCGGTGGCTCCTTGTGCGCTGGGCGAAAATTTACGATTATATCGAAATCTGATGGTTTATATGCCAGACTCACTGTGGCCGAAAAAAAGAGTGGAAAAACAAAAACCAAACACACCCATAGAGCGACTACTTTGTACGGAAGATTTACGGAAAAAAATTAATTTACGATTCCAGTGAAAATCAAATTACGTAGTCGCCGTGTCTTTCACTAAGCCAGCAACAGAGTTTTATTTAAATTAGAGTTCCGTAATTAATTTCCAAACACTGGCGACTGGAAATCGAGAAGACCTAGTCGTAAGTTGATTAAGGCGCTTGAGATAAAACCCGTTTAATTCGGTTTAATGCGCCGCAATGATTAACCAATAACGATAATGGATGGATGGGGTATTCTATGAAAGTTTATAAATGCAATTGCACTTAATTCGTTGGCTGGGTAACTCACTTTTATGAGCTTCACAGGGAAATACCCGAAAATAGAGGGGATAGGAATACAATTGGTAGTGTATTGATAAGCAACTTAAGGGTTAGATAATAAAACGAAATGAAGATAGGTGGACCGTTTCTGGTATTACTGTGAGAACTGCGTAATGAGTCTTAAAGGGAGTCATAAAATAATGCGTAATCCCAAGATCAACCGAAATGGGGGAGTACTTGTAGGCCTGGGAAATGTCTTAGATATTTCTGAGTTCACCTAAATTATATGCAAGAAATGCCCTTCGTATGACTCGGCTTATATTCTTGGATTGAGTTATGAATAAGGTAGCTCAGGTTTTGAAACGGTGGTAAAACTGAATGGAGTAACAGGTGAGTTAAAGTGATAAGAACTATTCCTGCGATCGTTTACAAACCATAAAAACATATTTATGTACGTGCAATAACAATATGCTAATGCATAAAGATAACGAGGCGATAAAAACATGCACAGCATATTTATAAGCAATGTTTGCAGAGGGCTTTACGTGTGGTTGCAAAAAATTAATACATTGCGACTTTAAGTTGTTGAGTATGAATATTTAACCTTATCATATACCAGATGTTTAGGGAAATTATTCTTGGTCAACCCTATATGCATGATCTTATAACGAGTGACTCATATACCTCCCGCGGATTAAGCGATTCTTAACCGTTTAAGCCAAGGCCCATTAGGCACGAATCTTCCCCATAAACAGGATCGCCAAGTGTTACACCTAATTACGTAAGACGAAGCCCGCACACCCGCACAACAAACGATAAACAAGCGCCGTAAAGCGCGGAATAAAATAAAATATTAACAATCTAATCCAATAAAAAAGAGTTGTAAATGTGCCAAGTGAATGGCGACATGAGCCCAAACAAGCCACAAAGCGAGTGCGTTATACGCAGGCAGTCGTCATCATACCAATTCGATCCATTGCGACCAATCCCATACCATATAGTAGTACTATAGTATAATGCTTAACATCCAATAGAGCGCTCGGCTCGTTCTGCTCGATTCCCCAATAAAACGACTTGAAGGTCTCAACGGATGGTTATGCGATAGTTACGGCTGCCATATATATGTATATATATCTCGATGGCTGCACTGCAATCGTGAGAATTGCCCAGATGAGTGTTCTAACGGTTTATGCAAAGCATGGTCACACCATCAAATACCCCCCAACGCCCCCCAACGATTTGGCTGGATGTCGAAAGTCGAAAGGAGCCAATTAGCATGCACTAAAAGTGCAAAATGCATTCTGCAAGCCCGGGCATTACATTTCATTACATGCATTCGACAAACGACGGGGCACGCATTGTAAAACATGAACGGGGGGAATGAAAAAAAAAAATAAATAGAAATAGAAATAAAGTAAGGGAACATGGGTTCCCAGTTCCCAAAGTCTGGCTGACCATTTAAATGAAGCTGAAGCTACGATTTCGGGCCATGTAATTGAAATGTGCGACTGGGCTGGCCCAAAGAGAGTGCAACTATAAAATTAGTTTTCATGGCGTTAAGAACAGCATTTCCAAGTAACGAAGGGCCAAGAATTCAATTTAATGCATTCAGGTCTCTCTTCTCGGGGTTCTTGAATTTTATGGTCGCCAGGCGAGCGCATAAAAAGGTTATCGGCATTTAAAAGGGCAACTATAAAAAAAGCCAACCCGAGCTATTAAATAGCATTATTTACACTCGGGGAGTTGTCCGTCTGTCCGTTTGTCCGTTTGTCCGTTTGTCCGTCTGTCCGTTGCATGGGAGAGTGCCGAAAGTGCGTGCAGTGTCCGGGTAATTGGAACAATTCCGCTTCTTGGACAATGATAAGCATTACTACTCCTCCATTGGGACAGAGAGTCAAGTGCACCGCCCTCCCTTTATTGACAGAAATTCTCAGCTGGGCCCTGGGATTAGAGCCGGCGAAGGTTGCGTGCCAACGGAAGCCTCCCGGGCACGATCACAAATATAATAAAAATATAAGCAAACTCATATTTTCATAATTGGCCAAACTGCTCCGCCGGGCAATTATCATAATTGCATAATTTTCGTTCTAAACAAGCCCGAAAAGAGTAGACATAAAATAAACAACACACATGACAGCCAATGGGTGAGTTTCGTGCACTGCAAGAAGTCAAAAATCGTTGATTTTCTATCTTGATTTGGTGTTGGAAATTGGGAAAGTAATATGAAAAAAAAAACTAGATAGTGGGAAAAAATTACGTTATATGATAAGTTTTTCTTGGTATTGTTATTTTAATCATTAAATTTATTATTAAGATTCCATACTAAATATTTTGAAAATCATGTGAATTATATTTTGTTATAATTATAAAAAGAATTATGATTTGTTTTAATAATAAAATGGGGAAAAAAATGTTGTTGTCATATTAAAAATTAAGTATTGGCCCATGAATCCATTGTTATAAATCCTCATAAAACAATAATAATATATGGAAGATTACAATTAAATATTTTAATATAAAAAATAACTATGTTGTGTTTAAAAATGTATTCCAAAATGTTTAAAAAAATATTCTACTAAATTGAATATTTCTTTTTTTAAATATAGACCTTTGGCACTCTTATCAACATAAAAATATTTATTATCTTGCACTTTAATTATTTCACTTTCAATTATAACCTTGCTATCCGTATTTTTTGTCCGACTAACTTGTAGGTCTCTAAATTTTCTCTCTCTGCTGGAAAACTTAGCTAAATTTATATGTTTACTGTTGGATTTATGTCTCTCAGACGCCGGCGCAGCAGCCGCCAGCTCAGTTTCGGCTGAAGATAGAGATTCAGGTTCGGGTTAGGGTTTTCAGCTGGGGTTTCGGTTTGGGACTGGGACTGGGACTGGGCCTGAGGTTCGGGTTACCGCCTGTCCAGGAAACAATTATCCACATGCTTGTTTGGCCGATTGGGGGAGCGTTCTCTCTACGGAAGCGATGTTTCCAGGGGCGTCGGTTTCGGGGGGAGCATTACGACCTGGCCCCAGGGATCCCTTTTTAGCGGGCTCCAAAGGAGGGGAGATCTATAAAGCGAAGTCCGGTTCGTTCGCTGCGCATGCGCGTTTAATTTGCTGCGGCCGCCTGTTTTCGGTTTCATTTTTTCGGGACAGCGAAAATGAGCGAGAGGCGGTTGATTCAAATTAGCCACGTCTCCTCGGAGGAGAAATATCAGGCAGTGGCAGGCAGCAAGACAATGGAATGAGCAGGCGGTGCCCGGAGGCGTGTACCAGGCCGAAAAGACTCGGGGTTCGGAGTTGGCCAACCAGACCGGCCAGGCCAAACTAACCCGGCCAAGCGACCGACCGTCCAGCCAACCAAAGAGCCACGACTCCATCCCCAACTCCAACTCCTGCTCCAAACTGCCTTTATGTGCATATGCGTTTCACTCGCTGATTATAGGGTCGAAATTGCCGGGTTCAACAAGATTATTAATGTGCGCCAGCTTGTTTATACAGATACACATATGCAGATACCCCTACAGCGGGGTCCAAACTAATACTAATTGCCATTTTGAGTTATTCAAAGACTCTTACACATTTTATTTGCAGTGTTACGTTATCCTGTCGAAAAATATGGCATGTCATAACTATCCAATTTTAATATATTTAAGTGCTTTGAAGTCAGTTTATAACGACTTTTTCAAATCTTATTTTTAACACCAAAAATAATAAAAATATGTAGTAAAAACGAATGTAAATGCGGATTTTTAAAAATAATGAAGTATTTTTCACCCGTTGTTGCTAAAAAAAATTAATGGCTTGGTATAAAAGAGGTCATATTATAAACCTGTGGTATTTGAAGAAATGTTATGCAAGCTAAAATAAAAAAATATAAGTAGAAAAAAAGTTTCCCAATAAAAAATTTTACAAAAACGAAATATTTTAATGGTTGTCCGTTAAGGTTTCTTAAAAATATTTATCATAATCAATAAATTTATTTTACCTATTTTACTAGAAAATTTATTTAAATTCATATGTATTACCTCGGGTTTAATTAAAAAGGTTCGAGATTTTTTTAAATTCTTTTTAAAACATAGAAATACTATCCAGTTGACCTCAGCTGTAGGTGCGTGCCCGACTTGGCATCTTTGTTCTTGTTTCGTATTCGGAAATAAATTGGGGAATGGCTGCAGCCCTAAAATAATTTACCTCTTAACTGTTGTTTGTTTAACCCAAAAAGCAAATTAAATGCGAATGACAAACGGACGAAATGTATTGGATGGGATTGGACTGGACAAGGTAACACCGCCGGAGACACCAACAAATCAACGACACCCACACCGTGGAGTGCGAAAATAATGTTATAAATACTTGTGATCCCCGGCTCCCAGATCTTTGGATCTGTGGAAGAAAGACTCTTTTGCGTAGGTCGGTCACTCAGTCCCGGTTCGGACTTAAGGCCCAAACAAAAAGAAAACCAGGCCCGAAAAAATGTTGGTTCTGTTTTTGGTTTTTGGTTTTTTTTTTTCTTTTTTGAGATACATGTGTTCATATGCTGACATATCCGCAATGTGGCAGCATAATATAAATTGACATTGACAGTTGACATTTGTGGTACATAAATGTTAGCCCAGGCCCGTTCATATATCATGATGACCATCAGCTCGCAGCCCCAGCATCTCAGAAAGCCAGAAACAACAGCAGGCGGCGGCGTCTTACTTATAGACTCGACCAGGTTTTTTAGCTTTCTTTCTCTGGCTCTGGCTTTTTGTTTCTTTCCGTATTTTTTCGAGACACATTTTTTTGTTTTGTAAGTTTTCAAGTTAATTTGTTGTTGATAGGTTGACATTTTCAATTGGGGCAAACAAGGCGTTCGCTGCATGTGGTGGAAGAATTTTCTGTTCACCCGAGATGAAATGAGATGAGATGAGGCGGAATGGAATGGAGTGGTCTGGCCGATAGGTGACCGCAATTCAATTTGAGTGAAGGAATTGTGGCCAAAATAATTATACACTAATGAGGCACCACAACGGTCTCGTATCGAAAATTGTAATTGATGAAATTGTAAGCTTCGTTTATGTTTTCACAAATAATAATTGAACGGGCTGTGTGTTGTTTTTGATGGAGTGGAGTGTGTTTGGGACACTCAAGTGACGTTGAGCCGGCCTACTGGTGGGTAGATGTCGGTCAATGGTGATATTTACGTATGTCCGATGAACATATGTGCGTTAAGACCTTGATAACATCTTTTGAAAGTCAGGGCAACCGCATGAATGAGGTGGGAAAACAATGACACTACTATTAAAATTTTTGAAAAAGAATGGAAGTAATAATATGGAGAAGAAAAACAATTTTGATGCAACGAAGAGGAAGGCATAACAATTTAGGTCTGAAATTATGCCAGATTAATTTTTTAAGAATTACAATAATAGTGGAAAAATTTAAGAGATTTTTGGTAAAGAAAGTAATATTTTTCAATATTTTTTTTAGGATATATATTAAGTGAAAACTGCCTTATTAAAATGTATATATTCCTCACTCGATTTCCTTTCATTTTAAACAAGGTACCATCAGAATTTCTCAGGCGTTTTGCACTTTAAATTTAAAAATTAAATTCCCGATCTGCTTGTGGCTTTGGAAGACCGATACTCTCGAGCACGTCAGGCCATAAAGAATTCAACTTTAGTGCTTCCTCTCAATTGAATCGAACCGAGTGAGAACGATCCCAATCAAAAATCAAATCAGTGCGCTTACCCCTTCCACGCGCCGGAGTTTCAGAGTCCCAGTGTTTGATCCGATCTAATTAGTATGCCCGCTCATGCCTGCATATATGAAGCGATGGAGGTGCGTCTGGAATCTCATATCCAGGATGACGATGGTCTCGAACAGGAAGGCGAAAGAACCGACCGAGTCAAGCAGTCTGCTCCTGGGGAGACACTCTGTCTAAGCCAGGGAATATGGTAATTGCCTCTCGGGATTAATGATTCTGTTCTTTTTTGGGTTCCTTATCTCTGCATGTAGCCCATTATTTAAACTCCGTTGCCTTGATCCTTTGACCCGCAGTCTCTACTCGGCCTTTTATCCACCGCTTCATGTAACCCAAAATCAAATAGGGTTTGGCCAAAGGAAACCCAATTTGATAACATTTCAGATAAGAATCAATCGCTTCGCTGATGGTACTCTAAAAAAAAGTTTGAAAATATAAACATGCAACTACACAAAGAAAAAGAGTGTACGTAACTCTTGAATAAAAATAGTAAACTTAAAAGACTTATAAAGAAAAAGTTATCTTTATGCAAACTTTCCATATTGTATATTATGAGTAAGCAAATCAATCTATAATATGTTTGTCATAGATAATATTATAGATTTGATTTAATTGTTAATAGCATGAAATCTAAAATCTAAAATATTTTGAGACGCATATTAATAAATGCACTCCTTCCTTAAAGTTTATTTAAAAATTATTTATTTTAAATATTTTTAAGATCATGAAAATCTGAAATTTATTGGTATACATGTCATATAATGGATTTTTCCTTAAAGTAAACCTAATATTTTTACAATAGATAGATACAAATATTTTTAAAAATACAATTTTTAGTAGTCTCATAAGAAAACTTTTTTTTTAATTTCTTATACACTTTCTATGACATTTCTCCCTGTGCATAAAATGCAAAGAGTAAGGCCAAACTCGAAATTTATTCAAATTAGGCTAGTGTTAGGGTTATGGTAGAGTAGTTCACAGTGCGCGACACCTTGCGGCATCGACAACAACAACAACACAAACGCACGTTGCACTCTACGCAACAACGCACACGGCAACAACAACAACAATAGCAGGAACAACAATGGACAGCAGCAACAACAAGTACCATGGGTAACAACAATGGAACATACTAATGCCATACGTATAACCCATTCCATCTGACCGGTCAAAGAGTTGCAGAGGTGTTCCTCCCATCCCGAATTTGGAATTCTGTCCCCTGGTTATTGTTATTTGGGTGCTTCTTCTTTTGTTATTGTGTCCCTGTTTTTGTTGCTCTCTGTTGTTATTTTCCTGAACTTGTTTCGTATCGTAAATTCAATAATTTTGACATTTTATTGCATTTTTATTACGTTTTGTGACATCATTAAACGTTTTTATGAGTTTTTTTTGTCGCTATTTGCTGCCCTCGAACTTTTTCTGTTCTCCTTTTTTTTTTTGATTGTTCATTTCGATTGTGTTTTTAGATGCTCTTCAGGCGAAAGAGTTGAGTCGAGTTGAGTGGGTTTAGTGCTGGGGTTTGTTCGCATCTGATGGATGCATTTGTCTCCGATGGGATTTGATGGAGATTAGAAGTCACACATTTATGGCACTTCGTTCGGGAGAAGTAATTAACGATCTGAGTGATTGATTTGTCAATGAAGCTGTTGAAGTTGATCTCCGGCGAGATGCTGATTACTGCCGAGTTTTTACAGCGGAAATGCAAATTAAGCGGGGTTTTTATTGTCAATTAGACACAAATAAGCATTAAAGCCGAGTTAGCACCTTAAAATATTCGATTTCACTGGAATTTACTTAAATATTAATGAATAAGTGAAAGTTTACAGTAATATATTTAAATGGAAAAAAAACAATTTATTTTATTAAATACATCCTATTAAAATAGAGAAAATAGTGAAAATAGAATAAATAATGAATAAATATTTTAATACTTGGGCAAAAAATATAGACACTTTTATAAGATTCTAACCGAAATGGTACTAATCGATACTATATATTATATTATATTGTATTATTTTTTGCATTAAATATATAATAAATATATTTTTTTGGGTAGCAAAAAAAAAAAATTGCAAAAGTGATCCAAGTTTCCTATATGATTAATAAATAATAACAAATAAATAGAGGTTTCTTTCCATTATCCAAATCTGAAGCTGACTTAATAAATAATATCAAAACAATAAGATTTCAAGAAATCAAATATTTAGTAGTAAAAACCATAGATAGAGTATTACCACTTCCATGTTCTCCCAACCCTTTTTTTAAGATCACATTTCGTTCAGGGGTCATCATTCTTGCACTGGTCGTTTGATGTCAATAATAAAAGTCGTTGTTCCTAAGGAAAGCCAGACTTTTCAGGGGGGCAGTCGTTAGGGGAACGTGCATATTAAATGCCTGTCTTCCGCGACCTTTTCGGACCTGGCCCTTTCGGCTAACAGCCATGAAATTAGACGCACACACATGTGACCGGCGAAAGGGTTTAAATGGAATGGGGCAGGTCAAACCTGATGGCCTATTGAAAAGTAAAATTCGAAACTTAATTACCTGGGGCAGGTTCAACTTGAACTTCCCTAACAAACAGCTGACAGTTGGGAAACACCCGCGCAGTTTGGATGAACTGAGGAGGAGGGTTTCCGAGTTAATGGCTAATGGTCGGCGATGCTCTTCGATTTTCTCATGTGTAAAATTGCTGTAAGCTGGCCCATCCGTGCACTCTGTTGTTTTGTTAATTTGTTTAATTGTCTTGCATTTTTTCGGGACTGTCGAGTCATGTGAACGAACATCTTGTGCGGTTCGATGAGGTGAACGCAATGAACCCTAAAAACGCTTGCACATCCGTCTCAGTGAAGCAAAACCATTGTTGCGTTTTGTTTCGTTTCATTTCGAGTTATTCAAAATAGCCTCCTGTGGGTTCCATTGTCCGAGGGAAAAAGAGAGAAAGACACATCAGGTGTACCCAAAAACGCTAATGAAACTCCTCGGGAAAAAAGAAAGAAAACTTTTCATTTTTTGGGAAATATTTCAACGATTCCAAATCGATCGTGAGCACTCTCCGCTGGAGCCGAAGACCCATCTTTTGTGCGGAGCTGTGAAAAATACCAAACAACAAGCGGCTTAAATGGCGCCCTTTTGGGGGCCCCCCGAATAATAATAATAATCACAAAGGCGGGGGTACAAAGGGTTCTCCCCGACTTCAAATTCCCCTCGCCAACCCACCTGCCCCTACAAAAAAAAAAGAAACTACAATACCTTGAATAAGTTACATGTGTATACACTTGTACAATGCTCACGGGATTCCGATATGGTAATTCATGGCTATCAAACGTTTTCGGTGATTCAAAGTCTTGAATGGCCGTTTGATTGAAGGAGTGAATATTTTTTGATTTTTATTAAACTGTAGGTGTCTAAATTTGAGCAGCGATCATAGGTTCCAGATTTATTGCATTTGATTTGGTCAGCTGTGTATCTTTTTTGGGGTTTTAATTTAGATAAAAAACATTTCTAAAGAGGGGAAAGTATACTGAAAACTACACAATTATTGTACGAAATAGTCTTAGATGATTTTATAAATTGTAACAAAAATTTTGTGGTATAATATTAAAAATAAAGCATATTAGGATAGAAAATGGGAAGGGATATATATTTTGAAAATGCTTCTACTTTTTATACATTATTACTAAGATATGTAAGGTTTTATTATCACAAAAAGGTTCTAATAAAATATATATTACATTTAGGAATCATAAATTAATAAAACTATAAACTTTGTGACAAATTTACACAAGACATACATAATAAAACATTTCCCAAAATGAACACATTGCTTGTCAGTGCGGTTTCAATTGTTGATAATAAAGTGCGACATGAAATAGCAAACCACGACATAAAAGTGATATTAATCCTGTACGTAGGCCTCATAAATTTCCGCCTGGTGCTGGACCACCTACCCCTAACTCAACACCCCTACATCAGCACTAGTCGACCCCCCTGGTCCTGTATTCTAATTAATACGACACCTTTTATTCCAGCAGATATTCTCATTAATTGTCAAGCTTTTTATCATTTGTCAGTGGAATTGGACAAATTAATAAATTTCCATGAGCAAATGTGGACAGTTGAGTGAAAAATTAGACAGTTAAACGTAGCCAACCCCTAGATAAACATGGTACCCCTATAACTATGCTAATTATGTGAGAGATATCCAAGTGGACTAGATGCAAGGGCATACTTTAATAAAAACGTTATAATAATTCACTTTCCGGAGGAATTTATTGACCTGCCTGACACACAGAAAGAGAGAGAGAGGGCTAGATAAGGGAGATAGAGAACGAGATAGTCGGTTAACCTGAAAGACTGCACATGCTCAATGGGCGACATGTGACGATCCTATAGCATATCCTCTATGTGGAGTGCTGGGGTTACTTTCGCATACCGACCACAAGGAAAACACGCAACCAGATGGAACTGACGGGGGTTAAACGTGCGAAAGAGACCGCCGACACCACCGACTGAGACGGGTATACGGTATAAATTTAATTTAGTCGGCCGGTCGGTCGGTTGTTTGCGCCTAACAATTAAAAGGCAAACTTCAACTAGAAACAATTTTCAAGATGAATACAGGCAGATAAGACGCGAGGGGCACTGGAGGGTTAAGACGAGGGTCGCTGCTTTTGGCATTTACGCATGGCATGCAGTTGACGCCCAGCTCTCGGCTTTTGGACCCCGCTTCGTATGCGCCGGCGTCTTTCCCTTTGGTAGTCCCCTTCTCTATTTTCTACGATCGCCCATCCACTGAGGTGATATAAGCCTACTCCGAAACCTAGCTAGATTGGCCAAGAAAAATAGCTAGATAATCGAACCAAACTAGAGTAGAGTACATAGTTTAAAATAGGTTTTTTTAAATCTAAAACATTTATTTTCGAATATGTTTTTGTTTTGCTTTGATCTTGTATTTGTAGGGTCATCAGCTAATATTATTATTAAGATATCATAGTCATATTTTGTTTCTAACTTTCTTGAGAAGAATTGTTCTTGAAATCAAGCGTAAGGTGCTCAACTTCAAACAAGTTTTAAACCAAAAAAAAAAAGGAAAACGATTTACTCTTGGAATCATATCATAGTCATGACATTCTAAAGACAGTTATAAACATTTTGCAAACCAAAAGTATCTGATATTGAAGTAAACATTGAATATATGAAAGATCTTTAATTTGTGAAAGCCTTAGTAATATTTAAATATCAGATATAAGAAATAAGATTTCAAAAATCCTTAAAATTTTTTATATTTTGTGTTTTTTTTTCGGTTTGTAAAATATTTTGAAATTTTAATTAATCCTGAACCCTCCGAAACCTACATAGCATTAACCTGATCAGTAAACCCGCTAAGCTGGCAGCACTGACACGCTCGACTGCAGTGACACAGCAAATGCGTGTCCCTACTCGAATACCTGACGCAAAAAGCAAAAAATGTTAATAAAAATCATTTAGACAAAAGAAACTGAAATAAAATAAGCGGCGGGGGAAGCCGAGTGAGCAGTGTTGCAGTTCAAATTGTGTGTGAGACCATTTCTCAGCTCGTTTCTTAAGCGTTTCAAATTTACGGAAAAAAGTCAAGAAGAATGTTGAAGCCATGGAATATTAATTTGGGGCAGGTAGAGATATGCAAATGAATTTGTTTGAACGTTAATGAGTTGAAAAACGCCTCCTGTCTTTGTTTTTTTTCAGTTTTCTGTTTTCAGTTTCCAGTTTCTGCCGCTCTGGAAGTTGGCTGTCGGTTCGCTACTGAACTTCGGTTTGCTTCACTTCAATATTAATTAAAGAAAAAGATTTTCGTTCGTTCCTCTTATTTTTTGTTCCCGTATTTTTCTGCTACTCATTCTCTAGTGGCCGCCGCCGTCGTCAGCATTTTATTTCCTTTAATTAATCATATGCAATTTGGAGTCTGAGATCTCTCGAGCTGCTCCACTCGGTCCGCCAACGGCCGTTGATCCACTTAATTATTTAGCAATTTATTCTCACAATTGTTAACAATTTTTTGTGTTGCTCCCCCGTCTGCACGTTCTGCGTAGTTTGGTAGCCATTCGTCGGTGTTTTCGTTGCTTTGTTGGTTTTTCCACAGTTTTGTGCCATTAAACTAATGAAATTAGGAGTGCTGGCGAGCGAAACTCTATGCTGATAAGGCGAAACTATTAAGGTTTTTGCCCCATGCGTTTTATATCTCTTTTTTTTTTGTTTTTTCCCCTGCTTTTTTTCGGCGGGTAATTAAAGCGTAATTAATGGTCGGGCTTCCGATTCGATATGGGGAGCCTGCCTTCCGCCTCCTTGGGCGGCATCTGTATTTGGGTTTTCGTATCTGTGTGTGGTGTGCGATTAATCAAGATCAATTAAAAAGAGTTCAAACTATTGAACTATGCGCGTATAACAAGGCGTTCCATGGGAAGCAGAATAATACGAAAGTTAAAGGCTTTTTCAATCCATCATGATTGCTTTGGGAGGGCGGCTGGCTGGGCGTGTGATTGGAATTTTAAGGGGCCGAGCGAAGTGGCATTTTCCATGCCTCGTTAAGTGGGCGATAAGTTTATTTTGCTATTGAGGTGTAATTAAATAATATTGATATAACATGTAACGATTTAAATATGTATATCATTGCTTGCTTATAGCATAATAATATTTATTCAATTTTCAATTGGATCTAAACTGCTTACATACATAATAATTGAGAAAACTTTAGAAAGAAATCATAAAGAGCAAATCAGGTCGATTTCAGTATTTTTTGTTTCTAACTTTTTTGAGAAGAATTGTTTTTGAAATCAAGAGTAAAGTGCAAGTTTCGATCTTGTATTTGTAGGATCTACAGCTAACAGTATCATTATCATACGATAACCGTTTTTTTTGTTTCTAACTTTCTTGAGAAGAATTGTTCTTGGGATTAAGTTTTTTAAGTTTTAAGTTTAAGATTAAGTTTTTAACCAAAAAGGAAAAAAACAGAGAACAAGTGTTAGACCAAAAAGAAAAAAAATAGAGAAACGAGAACCAATATGCTTGAATCCGAGAATAGTTCTTATTGAAAACGAGAACACTTTTACTTAAATTAGACAACCCCTTTTCAAAAATGTTCTCAAACCAAGAGCACTTATTCTTGATTTAAAACAAGAAAGGAAGCTTACTTCGGCCAGCCGAAGTCTATATACCCTTGCAGTTAATTCCTATTTAATTACAAATTACAAAAATCTGAATTTCGATTTGGAACAAACCGAATTATAGCAATTTTGACAATAATTGATTGATCATTCCTATGGGAGCTATATAATATAGTCGTCCGATTTATGTAAAATGTATTTCGAAATTCTGAAATAATAAAATAAAGTTATATTCAAGAGTAGAAGAGAATACAATAAAAATGTACAAAGCTATAATTTTTTTCCTATTAATTTCCCATTAATTTTCCGATCATTCCTATGGGAGCTATATGATATAGTCGTCCGATTTTTATAAAATTTAAATCGAAAATCAGAAGTATTAAAAAAACGATATTCCAAAGAGTAGAAGGAAATATGTCAAAAGACACCGAAGCTATAATTTTGTTCATATTAATTTGCCATTAATTTTCTGATAGTTCCTATGGCAGCTATATGATATAGTCGTCCGATTTTTAAAAAATTTAATTCAAAATTCAGAACTGTTAAAAAAATTATATTTCCAAAAGCATAAGGTAATATGTCAAAAAACACATAAGTTATAATTTTTTTTCAATTATTTTTCCGATTATTCCTATGGGAGCTATAAGATATAGTTGTCCGATCCGGCCGGCTCCGACTTATATACTACCTGCAACAGAAATACGACTTTTAGTAAAGTTTCAGCTCGATAGCTTAAAAACTGAGAGACTAGTTTGCGTAGAAACGGACGGACGGACAGACGGACAGACGGACGGACAGACGGACGGACAGACGGACATGGCTAGATCGACTCGTCTAGTCATGCTGACCAAGAATATATATACTTTATAGGGTCTGAAACGTCTCCTTCACTGCGTTGCAAACTTCTGACTGAAATCATTATACCCTCTGCAAGGGTATAAAAAACCGTACTTCAGCACGGAAATACTAAAATAAAGAACGCTGAGAACAGTTTTTTTCTCTATGTAAACATGAAAAACATTTTAAATTGAAGAGATAAACATCTTCATAGCCAAGAACAATAAATTATTTATTTATTAATATAAAAAGCTGCCTTAAAAAAATCTACTAAATTATTAATAAACTAAAAATAAATATGGAAAAATATCTTTTAATTTATTTACTTTCTTATTTCCTAAGATTCTTTTATTTAACTTAAAATAGAAATTTAGTTGTGCATTTACCAGAAATACTAATGGATTTAAAATGCTTTTTTTTGTGGAGCTAAGTTTTAAACTTCTTGTTTTGCTATCACATATTTTTTTGTGCCTCACTGTATTCCAGGTGCACAATAAGAAAAATTCAAATCTCACGTTTTTAGCTCAGATATTCCATTTAATTATGCTCATTTGTGTTTTTCTCGACTTTGACATTTTTTTGTTCGCAAATATGCTATCACTAGCTAGGTATCTGTATAAGCAGAAAAAAAACATATCGCATTTAACTTATTAAACACCATTTTAGCTAGAAAACTACACCTCCCCTGCAGTGTGAATAATTGCCGTATCAGCAATCTATTTAATTCACTTAAATTCGGTTATCTTTAAACACGGAATCGTGTCATGAAAATGTCAAAACATAAAAAGAGCAATAATTTAAGCAGAGGTTCAAACTGAACAACCGTTCAATTTACTTATTCACGATAACAAACCGGCCGTAAACCAATTCTCGAAAATATTCGCATTAATTCTGAAACAAAAACCTAACGATAAAAACACCATCGAAACCAAAATATGTGCGTATAAAGCCGAAAATCAATCAATTTGTGTATTTTATTGTGCCATCATGTTTTCGTGCCCGTGTTTTTTGGGCCTCGCTGGCATATTCAATTGCCATTTAATTAATTAATCGACTTTAAAATTGTCATTTCAAATGTTTATCACTTATTAAAAATCTATGCGCAAACAGAGAACAGGCAAACACAAAAGGCCATGCGACAGGCGCATAAATTTCCCATGAGCCGAATCAAATAAATTTCTATAGATATTTGGCAAATAAATTCAGTTAAACACCAGCAGATCAGCTCTCAGATCAGCTCCGCTCAGCTCAGACTTGGCCTAAACGAGGTCCAGTTCCAGTTTAGATCGCTTGACAGTGATAAGCTGGGGGCGCTGCTGATGGCGTTGGCCACACGCATTAATTTCGCTTTTGGCTTTCATTAACAAAACTACGGCGAAACATGAAGACAGGCCGGCAAGCGGAGTAAAAAGCAGAAATACACGACAAAATAATACAAACCTTAAGAAAGAAAAATGCTTTTTGTGATTGCGTTGGCCGCTGGCCGGGGGTTTGGTTTTCGTTGATTTTTTCTTGCTCTGGGAGGCACTCGCTAAAAACTCGGACACGCCACATTCGCATTCAATGGACTTTTGGGATGGGTGAGGGCTTTATTCGGCAGATCGTGACACGATCTTTAAAAATATTTATGTGTTTAACAAATTAGAATGGCTATTTTACCATTTTACTGAGAAAACATAAATATTTTAGATGGTTTTAAGGTGTTTAATTAACAAGTAATAAATAATATTAATTAACACTGTGTTCCAAATTTATGTTATTTTTACTTACCTCGATGGATATAATAAAATCCTACTCGTTTGGAATACCCAATTTGAACTGCTTTCTCCAAAAAAATTCCCTGACGAAGGGATTATAAAAAAAGGACCTCAAAGTTGGAAAAATGTTGAAATTCGCAAACTTTCAAGGGGTATTACAGGAGAACGGATTCTTGTTTTGTTATGCAGTCAAAACATTTTAAAAGTGCAACCCTTATTCTTTATAACACCATGCTTAAAATTATTTTATGATTTTTTTAAGGGAAATATAAACGATATAAAATAGCTCTATACGTACAGCAGCGGCCAAAATAATAGTAGTCTTCCCGTCCTACGTTTTTAAAAGCCTGCTGTTGTAAGTTAGTTGTTGTATAAAATTTTAAATCGAATATTGGTTTTATGTTACAATGTAAAAATATACGATGTGTAGTTTTATACACGTTTTAATCACCAAATGAATGGCTTGCCATTTCCACCCACTCACGATTCCATTACAATGTGAAATTAAATTAGAATTTACAAAATAATACTTTCTCTGCACTAGCATGAGGACTTTTATGCCATTTTTGAACTGCCAAATTAATGGCCAGCCAATTCCCGAGCCTCACGATTCCATCTCGAAATGTGGAACCTGGGCTGGTTCGCCCGCTGTTACTGTTGGTTTGTCTTATGAGTTGTCTGACGCACGATGACGTTTAAATTTCAAATGATTGATTCCCCGCTGGCAAAAACTTTGATTAAAGCCGCACAACGGCAGCTCCGTGTTCCGTACTCCCTGGCCTATACTATCGTGGACACGCCCAGTTGAGTTTTCCCGCAGATCCCGAACCCCCAAACCCGATCCCGGACCCCGGGAAATGTACGAGTCCGAGAATATGGGGGCTGACGGGTATACTTGGCCACGGACAGATGGAGAGACAGGCCTATTTGCGTGCTTAAATATTTTAATTAAAGAAAAGACCAAGACAGCGCACCATGTTAGTTGGCCGAGTCAAAATATTTGGAGGCCCGGGCCCCCATCCCTCGACGACTTTGGCCCCTCCCCATTGGCTTGTTTTAATTGCAGTTTACATGTCTATTAACAGGCATCCATCCATGTTGACTGGCCACTATTTTCCCCGCGTTTTCGTGTTTTTTTTTCTCCACCGCTTTTAATTGCAACTGTCATCAGGTGGCCGGCGGTAATTGACGTGCCGCTAAATCGCCTCCAAATATTTCACCAGCCCAAGCATTGGCATAAAAACATATGCTAAAAAAGCGGTGAAAAAGCGGCACAGAACGCACTGAATGAGCTGTCAAGAAACCCGACCCGTATGACTGACACTCATGTATGTATAAAAAATGTGACGCCTTCTTCAATCGATCAAAGCCAATAAACCGCATAAAATGCTCGAATTTCCCCGCCGGCAGAAGGTGTCATATGCGAAATTAACACAACAATCATTTCACACGCCCATCCCACGGCAGGTGGAAGTCGCGCCCCCCGCTCACATAATTGAATTGGATTCAATTTAATCGATTGCCATTCGGTTTATGTTGCCAAAAGGACACTCTAATTGGGGCTGATCGTGTTACGATTGTCGGTTAGATATGAGTTGAAACAGAAATTCGAGTGGGAAATGAACAAAAATTAAATGGAATTGCAGGAGAATGGCCATTGAAATATGTATCAGAAAAGGAAATGTTGGAAATTTGTGATACATAAGAGTACACATTCGTTTAAATTGTGGAAATAAATAAAGTTGATCGAATGTGAAAAGTGGTAACCACAAAGTCAAAATGATTTCTCATTTTTATTACAATATTACACCATTTAAATAGGATTTTTAAAATGTAAAAACAAGAGAGAATGTTATGGAAAAGTGCCTTATCTATCAAATACTCGTTACCCAACTAAAGCAAGCAGTCAAAAGCAGTCACAAGCAGGGCAAACCAAGCAGTCGCTTGAAAGTGGCGCCATCTATGTGGCGGTCAATTCGTTATTTGCTTATAACTTTTTACTGAGTGGTCTGATTTAAAAAATTTAATAATATAAAATTTACAAAAATAAAGCATCGCCATATTTTAGCTTCTATCAAATGGTTTCCTTTCATTTTTTTATGAAGAAAATCTCGATACGTTTCACAAAGAATCGCTCATATAATTTATTGTTCTTCTTGTTCTATCTAAAATATATAGTAGCCCTATTCTAATAACTCCCTATTCTATCATTCATTGTAATATCACAGACCCAGTAAAACAAGACTCTCCTAACTTTTAAGTAAACTACAAAATAACAACAAAACCAGCAAGATGCGGATGCTAAATCTTAACCAATTTGCTCCTGATTTCACTACCAATGCAGTGGTATCGGGTGGCTATCGGAACTTTTCCCTATCGGACTTGCGGGGCAGATACGTATTGCTGGTCTTTTACCCGGCGGACTTTTCCTACGTCTGCCCCACGGAGTTGCAGGCATTTAGTGACCGGTCTCCGGAATTTCGGAATGTGGGCTGCGAGGTGCTGGCCTGTTCGACGGACAGCCACTTTGTGCACTGTGCCTGGATGAATACGCCGAGGAAGATGGGCGGCCTGGGGGAGTTGGACATTCCCCTGCTGGCGGACAAGAACATGGCGATAGCCAGGGACTACGGAGTTCTGGATGAGGCCACAGGACTGGCTCTTCGAGCTTTGTTCATCATCGATCGCGAGGGACGCATTCGCCAGATCACCGTGAATGACATGGGCGTGGGTCGCAGCGTGGATGAGGCACTGCGTCTGGTTCAGGCCTTCCAGTTTAGCGATGAGTTCGGCGAGGTCTGTCCAGCCAACTGGCGTCCGGGATCCAAGACCATGAAGGCAGATGCCTCCGGAAAGGAGGAGTACTTCAAGTACGCAACCTAAACACACACTTAAAGTCTTTACGCGGATGCAAGCAGCCAAATAAAACATTGTTATGAGTATTACAACTTTTGGAGTTTTATTCTTATAAGTCCATTATTTTATTACTGAAAAATGTATTATCTTTTATTCTTATAAAATCTTTAGCCTTATTAGAAAACATTTTAAAATCACACAAAAAATCAGTTTAAACGTGCATTCTTATAAGATATCACCTCTACCGGCCATTAATTTAATATAAACATTCCAACCAAAATATAATCGGCAATCAGCAAAGGGCAGCTTCATCTTTTATTATAGGTATGGGCAGCCCAAAAATAACACAAACCGATGGCAAAAGGAAGGAGCGACAAAAATTATATCTCAAATGAATACTTATTATTATCGCACGAAAGACTTGCCGCCGTTTGTCATCAAGGTCTTGCTTAATGGATGTGGTTAAATTTTTTCAACTTGTATAAAATATTTTCGCAGCTCTGGTTGTTTCTTTTTTTTCGGGCTACCGCAGAGTCTGGTTGTGAGAGGAAGCAGTCGACGAGGTGCGATCGAGATCGCTTCTCTTGGTTTTCTCTGCACAGAAAAAAACTAGAATTTTAATTAAAATTTTGAAAAGTAAATAATTTTTATGACAAACTACCTTTTATAAATAAAACATTTATTACAGTATTTTTGATCTAAAAATATAATACACAATTTTGAAGTGTTATTCTTGTAAATATTTTAAGGGTCCTGTTATTAAAAAATAAATTCAAAATACATACTAGAATAATTAAAATAAGAAATTCTTTTTTTAATATTTGTTTATAAAACTTCACCACAATTAATTAAAGAACAATCACTTAGATACTTGTGTTTTATTTTTTATTTATGTCTTTTAATAATTGAAAAACTTTTCTAATAATTGTCAGTAAAAATGTCCAATTATTATAAATTTTTTTCCCAGTGTGATCTCTACTGTGCGGAGTTTTTTTTCCCGACTTGCCAGCTTGTTGTCGCCTTAGTCATTGGCGGCTGCTGTGGTCGCCGGACAACCTCAATTGGGGCCACCGACTGCGCCCTCCTCGCAGCAGTCACTTCACAACTTTGCGCGCTTATCTTAATTGTTGCTCGCATATTAATTTCGTACCTGCTGTGCTGACAACAACCTGAAAGCCTCCCCTTTCCCCAGAAGTTGTGCATCTGGGCAGTAACTTCAGTAACTTCGAAGCAGAACTGAACAGAACCGAACAGAAGAGCCCATCCTGGTGCTTCCAATCAATGCTCTTATTCGGGGACGATGTCGCCTGTCGCTTGTCTTACTTTATTGTTGACAAATTAATAGATTGTGCTGTCCATATTAACACGTTTACGTGTTGCGCTTCCTTCCGGCCACAAAATGGGGCATTAAAAATGCATGAGCATTCCGAACCGCAGTCCATCGGCCGGCTATCGCTCTGATTAGTAGTGAAATGTGTTCCGATTCGAATGCATTTTAATGCCCATCGGCATTTCACGTCATTTCATTTCATTTCGATTTATTTTGTTGTACAGTAAAACTTCCGCAGCTGGAATTAAAACTCTGCTTTAAATACATATTCTTTGGAAATATAATATATTTGACTGAAATTTTTATAAAAATTGTGAAACGCCTTTAATATATGTTTAGTATTTTTAGCTTTAAAAAAATGGCATTATTAATTTTTTAAAAACTTTATAAGGACTTTTTAGTGGATTTTATTTATTTATTTATTTATTTTTATAAAATATTTAAATTTTAGTACATAGTAAAATCCAGTTGTCTCAGATCGTCTATATGTTTGAGATGATCTTAATGATTTTAATTAGGCCCGTGATAAGAGGCAGTTGCAGAGCCCGCCGGAAGCGATTTACGTGCTAGTCGAGAGTCCCCACTACGGATCAGATAAGCTCGATCCACACGCTTGTATATCTGGCCAATGATTGATTACGCTGGCGGGTCTGAGGCCGATAAACGAGTTGATTAGCAACTGCGACCAGATCTCGATCTCCATCTCGATCGCCATCGCCATCGCCATTTCCATCTGAATCAGCGATCTCGAGGCCTAAGAACCGGAGACGTGACGCTCTCCTCAGAACCTCATCGCCGTAATTGCGGCAGATGCGGTTCTTTCATCGCTTCTCGCTGGCGCCTCAGAACGGAGCGACGTGCTGTTTCTCACCTGGCTTCACCTGGCCAAAACCCCCTCCAACAGAATTGGCCATGCAATATTCCCGACCCAAAAGGGGAGACATGCCTCTGGGTTAATCAACTCAATGGAATAGCGGTCTCGACAATGTGCGTACATCGACTAGGAAGTGGCACTGATAATGAAAACTACGGAAATTGTAGCTCGGTTTCATAGTGATTTTAAAAAGACACCAATTGAAATAATTGGTTAGATCCATCTAAAAAGAAGAAAATTTCTGAAGATGACAAATACCTATGGGTAACCAATTATAAACATATTTTCAATCAGTCTAAAAAAATATAAACTTACCAACATCAGACAAATTATGCTATTATACGAATTTTCTATAACTATTTTATAAAATATTTTCCGAGACATAAAATATTTAACTTTTTATAATAAGCAAATAGATTAAAAACTTGTTCAAGTTTCCAAGACCTGACAGTCTAATAAAATTTATGTATTTACTAAAATCAGACAAATTATGCTATTATACGAATTTTCTATAACTTTTTTATAAAATATTTTTAAATTATTTAATTTCTATGGTAGTTTATGGTTATCTTAAAAAATTTTTAAGGAACCTAGTTGAATCTTAAACCCCGCAAAACTAGAAAACAATATTAGAGAACTAATTTCTAATACCAGATTGGTTCTAAAAATTAATTAATATAGTGTCAGATCACAAAAATTATGTCATAAAGAAATTACCTCATTAAAATGTGGCAAATGGCCAAATAAATTATACTTCGTGCCATTGGAAATTAGAAAACGCAGTCATAACAGGTGTGAATTTTATAGTATGCCCCATGATGGGTACTAAAATAAATAACCGAGATCCGCTGCTCAGCAAATTTATTAACCAGATGTTATTGCTCTGCGATGGCGCATGAAAAGTCATGGAGAAAGCCATGACTAATAAAATCGGAGACCAGGAAACGAATAGCCATGGTTAGAGCCGAAATCATTCAACTGGCCATCATCTTGTGGCATTTCGACTCCCAGGAACTGTCCGAGCCATCAGCATAATCATCGGGCGGTGGGATTCGAAGCGATCCGAAACGATCCCCCGCACATTGCAACACATCTGAAATCATCCCGGCGATGATATGTGGATAATGGCTTTCTGGGCACCATCAACAACAGTTTATCTTGCCCTAACCTTCAACCTTTTGTGGCGGCAATCAAGTTGGAGTTGCAGCTCGGAGTTGGACTCCCAGCTCCCCTTCACCCTTCACTCAGCTGTTCAACACCTTGGCTAAAGTGCAGCTGTAGTTTCGGTTTGAGCCGCCGAGTCTTGGGGCTTTTGGCCAACTAGAGACGGGCCGCCAAGAGTGTAGACAACTTAAATCAAAGTGCTAATTTTAAAATAACAACCCTGTAGACAGCCTAAACACACAGGCCAGCCAACAGGCCGAGATCCCCCTGCGTTTCGCGTCCCCATCGAAACTCATATTGGAAAAACGTTTACGCGAAACTGCTTAACTAGCTGCCAACAACAACAACAACTAAAACAATAATAACAACAACAACAGTGGAAAAAGCAACAACGAGACGGGCCCAACAATTGGAGAGACAAGATGAACGGCACGAAACAGGATGTTGGAACGTGGGGCAGAAATTTGCAAAAGAAGCTCGGTCAGGGGTTAATTCGGGGGCCGCGGGGATGCCAGCACTCGGAAAAATTCTAATAAATTTATAATCAACATTTTTATTTGAATTTATGGGGGATGCTACAGAAACCAAAATGTAATGTACGGTGGATAAAACTTCTAGAAATGTTAGGAATCATTATTTAAATGTAATCTTGGGTGGATAAAACTTTTAGAAATGTTAGGAATCATTATAATAAAATCTCCCTTATTTATAGAAATCAGGATAATGATATAAGGATTTTTTAAGATCGGTACCAAGAAGTTAAAGTACAGGAGTTAAATGGAAAGTATAAAAACTAAACCATTTTTATACTTTCCATTTAACTCCTGTACTTCAACTTTAACTTTAGTAAAATATTAATAAAGTATATTATAGGTTTTTTTATGGAAAATATTTCCTAAAATAATACTACTGTAACACAATTTTAATTAGCTTACTAAAAATAAAAATGTTACAAGCAACTGAATATGGAAATCATATTAAAGTCAAAATCATAGATATATAATTATAATGCCTTTGTATACTTATAATTATATTATAATATAAATATTTTTTATTTAATTAGCTTACCAAAAATAAAAATGTTATAATGTTTATAGAAAATAACATTAAAAATAAATCTATAATACCTTTTGATTTGAAATTCTTGGTGTACTAGTTATATATTATTTTATTCCCTTTTTATACCCTTGCAGAGGGTATAATGATTTCAGTCAGAAGTTTGCAACGCAGTGAAGGAGACGTTTCAGACCCTATAAAGTATATATATTCTTGGTCAGCATGACTAGACGAGTCGATCTAGCCATGTCCGTCTGTCCGTCTGTCCGTCTGTCCGTCCGTCCGTCCGTCCGTCCGTTTCTACGCAAACTAGTCCCTCAGTTTTTAAGCTATCGAGCTGAAACTTTACCAAAAGTCGTATTTCTGTTGCAGGTAGTATATAAGTAGGAGCCGGCCGGATCGGACAACTATATCTTATAGCTCCCATAGGAATAATCGGAAAAATAATTGAAAAAAAATTATAACTTTTGTGTTTTTTGACATATTACCTTATGCTCTTGGAAATATCATTTTTTTAACAGTTCTGAATTTCGAATTAAATTTTATAAAAATCGGACGACTATATCATATAGCTGCCATAGGAACTATCAGAAAATTAATGGCAAATTAATATGAACAAAATTATAGCTTCGGTGTCTTTTGACATATTTCCTTCTCCTCTTTGGAATATCGTTTTTTTAATACTTCTGATTTTCGATTTAAATTTTATAAAAATCGGACGACTATATCATATAGCTCCCATAGGAATGATCGGAAAATTAATGGGTAATTAATAGGAAAAAATTATAGCTTTGTTAATTTTTATTGTATTCTCTTCTACTCTTGAATATAACTTTATTTTATTATTTTAGAATTTCGAAATAAATTTTACATAAATCGGACGACTATATTATATAGCTCCCATAGGAATGATCAATCAATTATTGTCAAAATTGCTATAATTCGGTTTGTTCTAAATCGAAATTCAGATTTTTGTAATTTGTAATTAAATAGGAATTAACTGCAAGGGTATATAGACTTCGGCTGGCCGAAGTTAGCTTCCTTTCTTGTTATTATTATTATTTTTACTTTCAGTGTACTTCCCATCTCCGTGGCCCCGGCCTGATGTTGATGTTGAGTTATCGCGGGTATATTAATTTTAGCTGCCGTTGATGGTTCCAGGGCTTCCAAAAAAAGAAGAATCAAGTCGAGGCCAGGAATATACTTGTATAAAAGAAATCTTCGCACATTCACAGCTTCCTTTAAGGAGCATCTCATTCTAATTGACGAAAATCAGAGAAAAAATACAAACAGACAGACGGATGGCCGGGATGGCCATCCCATCCAGATCGCGGAGGGAAGATCTCGTTTTCGTCTGCGTTCTCGTTCTCTGAAGCACGTAATTGTTTGCACATATTTCTGAAACACCAAGTTGGAGCCAATCTCGAATCGTTTGGCTCCTCGGTATGCGCTTCGTCTTTCTTAGAAAATTGCCGTCTTCCAGTTGGGACAGCGAATTGAAATGAAATGATGATCATGGGCCGCATAACCTGGGGAGCCTGCTCACGTTTTTTCCCTTTTTCCCCCGCTTTTTCGGTGATTTTCACATTGAAATATTTCTCATTGGGCTCGGTGCGAAAAATGCCACAACGGCGGGAAAAAACGGGTGGCGGAGGGAAGGGGGATACCCTTTTTTTCCAGCCTGTTTTATATACATATATAAACAATAAAAGGAATATTTGTTTGTCTTGCTGCGAGATTGGGCGACTGGGAGACTAAGAGACGACGGGGAGCGACGGACTTGATTTATTATTGGGTAACAATTCATATGCCTTTATTGATATTTTTCAATTCCTGAACGTCCCAGCGCGTGTGAGACACAATAAATTTTGAAATAAATTGGATTTCTCAGTTTTAATCAGCCCAAACAGCAAAAAATAAATATCAACCGAAGGGCAGGCCCACTGATGACTCGGGTCCAGTCCTGGGTCCGAGTTCGAGGACTGGAGAATTGCGGGCTTCGAGCCGGGATGGGGATCGGGATCCTCAGACGCCACAAGTGGAGCGCTGACAGTCGGCGATCGGAGATGGAGATCGTGTTGGAGCCAAAGGGAAAACGGGAGGCTGCCGCCTAGGTATGCTGGGGGCCACATAAACGATGTGCAAAAATAACCCACGGCGGTTGGGGTTGCTACTTCTGGGAATCGCACTCGGGGATACCCATTTTCAGGTCTAATTAAAGCTAGTTTAATTAATAAAAGTTAAAAATATTTTCAATGGCAGGGGTAAAATTATAATTATATGTTATAATGATCTCTATGTCTGGTTTGAAACGAACAAATTTTGCCTTCGTTAGCAACGACATTTTAAAAGATATTCTTAATTTTCCAAAATTTTTTAAATAATAGAATTCTTATTTGTTTAGGAAATATTTTACAAATAAAATAATTTTAAGTTTATAAGGGAGAAGATACGCGGTAGAAAATCTGGTTAAATTTTATTCTATTACAAATATTTTTTGGAAAATCTTTCGACATTTGTTGAATAAAATTTAATCAATTATTTTATTAATTTTAATATTTATAAATTGTTAATATCATTTGTAATAAATAATTAATATGCTAGTATATTACTAGTTATATGGTTATTCATAAAAAAATCCTAAATTTTGGATAGGCGTTAATCCAAAATAAGAATATTTATGTGTAAATAAGTGTATGAACTAAATACCAAACCAAAATAAAAGTATTTATGTTAAAAAGTGTATAAAATAATTTATATAAAATAATTAGTTAAATAAATACTTTCATAAGAGGTCTTTTAAATTTAAACAGCTATTAAATAAATTATTTTTATGATAGCTACCATTTTCCGTAGGCTGTCTTTACTAAGTTAGAGTAATGCCAAATGCCATAAGATCACAAAGATAATTTTCTTTTATTTCTCTGTTCAAATCTTAGTTAACCTCCCGCGGCAGATGTTACCAACTCACTGTCTGTCTAATTATACCCCATTTAACCCATTTGCCATTGCTTATTAAAAGTGCGTTGCTTTGCGTTCCTGGTCGTCTTCGTCATCGCAGCTCCAGCCTCCAACCACATCCATCCCGTCCTGCGTTTTATACTATGCTCGCACTATCCTTGACTTGACTTGACCATGGACCGTGGGCTTTTTGGGTGCCAAGCCGAGGAGAAGTGTAAAAATATGCTGCCAATGTTGCAATTTATTTATTTGGCTTTTTGGCTTTTTGTTGCTGCTGCTGTTGTCTCGTCGAGCACAAAAATGTACATACAAGCCAACACATGGACGTAGGTTCCTTCGGGGGGCTGGGGGGCCTTGAGTGGCAGGGTCTGTGGAAGGGGGGGTAGGGGCAACGTGTGCACATTGTTTATTTCACACACTTATTGGGCCGCGGGCGCTACTGTGCAGTCCTCCTGATCCCCGCCTGGTTTAGCTCCAGTTCTCAAGTCCTCCACTTCGTCAGTTCCCCAGTTCTCCAGTTAGCATTCCCAGCTCAGACCAACGCGGTTCGCTTCACTGCGCTCCCAGCTCTCATGCACTCGAAATAATATTTTCAAATAAGCTAGGGAATTGAAAATAAAGGAATTAATATCAGTAACATTATTTAGATATAGCATTTTAATGAACTAGATTTTATTTAGGAGAATAGAAGGAATATTATCTAAAAGTTTCTTTATAAAATTTTCAGCATAAAGAAGATCCTTTTTTTGTTTTTTATTCTATTTTTATAAATTACAAGTTTTTTAAAATATTAAAAATGAATTGTAAGATCTTGCATCTATGTTATTATCTTAATAAAAATACCTATTTTTTTGCTGACATATTAAATTTAAAGTATATTTTAAAAACTGATTTGGGAAATAATAATAATATAATTATCTCCCATAAATCTTTTAAGTTTTATCCCTTCCTAAAATCATGCTTTCGGTGCGCATGAACCATGAAGGTTGAAAAACATTAGTTCTAGTATAAATTTAATATTTTATTATTTTAAGTGATTGATTCATAACTATTGTTGAATACAAACAAATGAATAAAATTATTTAAATTTACTTTATTATTTTAAATAATCGCATTAAGTTCAGAAAGTGTTTCAGTTAAAATTCTACGAAGTATATAGTAAAGAATATATCGCATATTCAAGTTATTTCTCTAAGTGCAGCTCTCCTAAGCCCTCATCCCGATCCCTGAGCTATCCGAGATCCGAGGGCCGGGGCCAGCAATTGGCTTGTCTTGTCTTGTCGTACGTTTTCCAGCTAAGATTGGCGACGCCATGTAGTTAACGCGTTCGCACTTTTTTTTGCTTCCTCAGCTCTTTGTTGCAGTGGCAGCAGCGGTGTAGTTGTTGCTGTGGCAAGTTAGCCCATGGAGAGGAGAGTCCTCGACTCGTGTCCAGTCCATTGAGTTTTCATGCCACGCAACTGCAGCGAAATTGGCTAAAAATGACACTCGTTTTCAATGGTCGACTGGGTCGGGGGGGGAGTATGGAAAGGTGGCGGGAAACTGAGAAAAAATCGCCAAAGAGGTTTATGCATATAGTGTACGGGATAGCATGCGGCAGAGGTGGGCATGGGCATGATTTCTGATTGGCCATAAACACACAAAAGTATTGAGTTTTATCAGGCTGCGGGCTATGTGGTGGAATGGTGGTGGCTCCGGCTCATCGCATCCCCAGATCCCGAGACATAAACTTGTACCTCATATAGGAGTGCATATGCGGATGGTCGCCAGGTAACAACAGCAACATCAGCAATTGGCAATTACTTTGATAACCGGGCCCTGGCTTTTTGTGCTGAAAAGTTGATTTGCTTTTTCTCTTTCGACCATGCAGACTTTGGCTCGCAGGCTTCAAGGTTTGACAAAGCAATTGATGAGACTGCAGCAGGCACGAAAATTACCCCCGCGGTATTATCCCCGATATCGGGTGGGATGGAGGGGGGCTATAGCCCCAGTTGGTAACTGAAAATATGAGTAGGCTAAAGGTTTATCAGCGCCATAAATAAGAAAGGCCCGATAATGTAAATGTAATCTTGGCTAATCCCGGCGATCTTAATTGGTACAATGTGATTGGATTTGGATCCAACGCGGGAATAGGCATTCATAACTTGGGGCTAAAATATAAATATATTCAGCATCTGAATAGTAACATTTAAAGGTGAGAAAGAGCAAAGGACCTCGTGGATTGCCTGTGGAAATGTTCAGTACTATTGTATCCCTAAAACTATAAATATAGTTAATATTTGGATTAATTTAATTTTATATGTTTTGAGTTACTTTCTGCAGATAAGGTGATATAATTTTATATTAAGATCTCTTATTATCAAATAGTATGTATAATAAAATAGTTATCATTTTAAACTTGTAAGTATAATACGTTTAGAAGGTACATCATCTAAAATGCGGATTAAATCTACATAAATTTCTTAAAAAGGTCATTGCGTTGTAATAAACATCATTTTAAAATTAAAAATTTATTTATTCCTTAATAAAAAATGTGGTAGATTCTAAGAATATTTTAAAATATCACCTTCTATACATTCGAATTCAGAAAATCGATTATATTTAATCCAAAGTGGAGGCTTGCATTTATTGTAACCTTTATAATTAAAATTCTTTGTTATTGTTATTAATCACGAAAGGTTTATTTAGCGTATATAAAAACCATTTAGATTTATTTGATAGATATCTTACGTATACAGCTAAAAAACCTCAAGTCGGGCAATTGAATAACGCTTCCCTTACTTTTTTCCAGACCTCTGCTGATTCCTAATCTGCAACACAACAAATTCGAAAAGTCAAGAACAATTAACTTCCTCATTACCCCCTTATTATACCCGCATTTCTTTTGTACCCTGGGACATATCAATCCGGCAGTACTCTCCCACTTATAATTACTCCGCCTGATGTACCTATCTGATCGCATTTCATTCAGGGCTGCCGCCCAGCCCTCTGGATTCCGCCTTTACGAACGCGAAAAACATGACAGTTTTTCCCAGTGGCCAAAAGGGAGGAATACCCATACCCTATACCCATCGCATATCATGCCAACACCATCGATTTATGATGGTCACCCATACTACTGCTTGTGCCGCGTGGTATTCTAAGGTAGTTAGCCCGTTTTGGTGGCAGGGATTAAGATTAAGACCTGGTGCTACATCAAATGGGTGTGAAAAACGCAAATTACAAAGAATTTCCTTAGGGTTACGACCGGGAAAGGGGGAGTATTACCCGGCAGCTAACAACAGGAAACTGGCCACATAGCTGCCGTCGACTTTTGGATGGACAGACAGTCCGCAGTCCGCAGTCCGCAGTCGACGACTACTAACTAACTAAGGGCGTGTCAGGTAAAGTCCTCCTCATCTCCATCGCCGTCGTCGTCGCCATTCCTCAGTCCTCACCCTTTCCCTAGCCTGGTCGTGTAACTTTGAAATATGTTGAGCGTGGTGCGATAACTGGCCAAGTAACTAACTTGGCCAACTTGGCTAACTGGTAACTGGTAAGCTGGCAAACTGGCAAACTGGCCGCCGCTGCATATGCATATTTTATGCCATTTAAGCGGCATTTATGCAGCTTCGCGTGTTGACAAAAGTTGTTGGCTGCTCGTAACTCAATCTCAATATTTCAGAGGCCCCAGCCAGCGTTACATTAAAACGTGACTTTGACAGTAGCAGTTGAGGCCCCTGACAACGGCAGCAACTGCAGCAGCAATGCCCAACAGCAACATCCAACATGCAGCAGCAACATCAACAGCTACAGCAGCAACATCGAGGCTGTACGTGCCCCAAACACCAGGAAGAGTCATCGTCATCGGTGCTGTGTGACATTCGTTAAGCAAAATATGTGTCATCCTCCAGCTAGAAGCTGGAAACGGGAATGGGCACTCCGATTGGCTATGGATGGGATATTAGTCGAAGGCGCATTTTCCCAAGGGTATCAGGGGTATGCACCTATCCTGCGACCAAGACAATGGCAAGTGTTTCCCAGGATCAACAGCTGAATGGAATGAAAACACAAATACGTGGGTTTCGGTTTCCTTTAGAGCCAGGGCCATAAAATATGGCATTAGGATCGGTAAAACTGGCGCCCCAAAATAAGGATAAGGGTAAGTCCACTTTATAACTAAAAATCATGATTGTATAAATGACTTTTAAGATATAAATAGTATTTACAACTTTCAAAACATATCCGCTAACAACTTCTGTATCTCTTCAATACTTATTACTACTTCTTTAAAAAAGAATTGGCCAAACAAACAGCTGCATTTTAATTACGTGCTTAAAGTTTATTTTCTGCAACTGCCGTAAACTTTATTGACAGGTTTGCTATTATCTTATAATGAAAGGCTTACGCTTAAACATTTTAAAGTACAAAGCGAAAGATTTTTTATTGCGGTACTTAAAGTCTTGTTTTAATGCCAATCTAAGTAAGCGGAATTAGGAGGTGAGGCTTTTGAAAGTGTCTGGTAGAAATTTGTCGACAAGCTAACTAACTACAAGGATTTTAGAAAGTAAAGTCTTCTTAATTTTAAACCAAAAACCCAGCGTACAGGGTAGCTGGCAGTCTGAAGTTGAGCCAGAGAATTCCTTCACATTTTTTGTAGGGAGGTACGGATACATCCAGAGACTCCTGATCTATTGGTTTTTGCGTGGCAAACGTTTACAAGCTGAACATATTTTCGTGGTCGACGTTGTCGTCGACTGGCTGCCATGGCTGATTGCATGCATATTAGCCAAGAACTGAGAGCCAAGAACCAGTGGGCCAAGATGCGGGGAAGACGCCAAAAAGTTGATCTGCGTTCTGAGTTCTCTGCCCCGGAAACCTCTGCTCCTCACGAGCTGCTGCATATTTTTGCTACCCTTTTGTTTTGTGGCAAAAGCGAAGCAGCCAACAAGACACGATTTTTAAAACGAAATCCATGTTCTTGAGCCGCACTACGAGCAGATCGCACTTTATTCTCTGGCCAGGCCACTCTCCTCTATGAGTAGTTCGAGGGTCTGGGAAGCGTTATTTATAAAACATGTTCGAAATGCAAAGCATGCGACACGACGAAGCTTTCATGCCCTATACACAAGTGCCGCATACCGCGCATCGCTCACAGATTATTCAGCTTTTTTTCCAGATTTTTCCTGTTGTCGCCGATGATGTTCTTCAGCTCCATGGGGGTAAATCATATTGCATTTGGGGAGAGAAAAAATCTGGTGATTGATCATCCGGATGAGAGCGCCTTTAACATGATTAACTCTTAATGCAAAATAAATATATATCATATGTGAAACGGCAGCTGCTCAAGGCAAATAAAAATAATTATTCTTTTTCTGTTTTTAAGAATATTTAATATTATCTATAAGAAATATCTTGAAATAATATTTTTCAGAGAACATGTTACTTCATCAAAATTAAACAGAGAAATCAATTCCGAAAAGTGATCCAAATTATAAGTATATCTTCATTTCGTGCCCCCTCATTGCACTTAATTGATTGATATTCTCTCTATCATCTACAATGTCACACTTGCTCATTGTCACTTTGTCACACTCGATCATTGCCAGTGATCATTGTTTGTAAACACTTCAGTTGTGATCGAGTCAAGATCATTTCGTTTAAAGATCTCTATTCTTTTTAGGAGATCGCTTATCTTCCTATTTGTGTTCGAGTGATCTACAATTGCTCTTGATCCACTATTTAGCCACGCGACTGATCACATCTGGTTTGTGATCTTCCAGATACGATATGTTCAAGTTGTCGATGGCTCAATCATTAATCTCTCAAAGTGCTTTGCACAGAAGTTTATGGCGAATGAAACTCCTTTTAGACTATCTGTTTTGGAAGCTGAGTACTAGTTTTCACAATAAATATATTGAGGTTCCAGAAATCAAAATACCTTATAGACAATATTTTATATATTATTTTTATTTTATTTTGAAGATTTTTAATGTTTTTGGTTTTAATAATGTAGAACTTCTTATTCTAGAATCCTTTTACAAAATCCTTGAGATATTCGCAGCTTGTTCCAATCCTTTCCAAGCAGTCCAAACTTGGCGATCAACCCAATTGAAACCCGGCAAAAGGGCAATTCTGACTAAGCAGCGAGTGGTATAGCCCATTGAGCTTACCATTTTTGCATTCGGTGGCATTTGCAGTGGTCTCATAACCCAGGGCCAGACAATGAAACCCCCATCCCCATGCCTTCACCCCCTGGAATCTGCTGTCAATGTGCGTAACAATTAAATCGTGTGGCTTCCTCTTCTGTCTGCAGACAATTTGCAAATGATCGGTCGCCGTGGGTTCGGTGGCTTGGGCTTCAGCTTGGCCCACAGGATGCCAGTGCTCGATGGGATTGGATTGCGTGGCCCATGCACCTAACTTCATCACGATCCGCGACACGAAAATAGTTGCACTCCACCCAAAGACGGCGGCGCTCGATGCGAAGGAGCCTCCATTTCTTGGAGTGGGAAGCGTCACATCACGAAGTCGACGCCAACGCCACTGCAACTAGAAATACACTCGGAAAAATCAAGGAGAAAATAATATTACGTTTCTAGTTTTTATATAGCCATTCCTTGTACAGTAAAAGGGTATATTGTAATTGGGTCTGATCGTCCGTGTGAACGCTGAGATCTCGTAAACTATAAGATCTAGAGAGTTGGGACACATTCTGGGGGTTTCTACGCAGCGCAAGTTATCATGCCCATAGCATTCAAAAGGTATTCCGATGAGACAATAATTTAAAATGATTAAAACTATGTTCTAAAAGAAATACAATTTTCATTATTCGTGATATTAATATTAAAGATTATTTTTGTAATAGATATTATGGTTGTAAACTGGACATATAGAATATTTTTTCTGTATCAATATAACCTTTATAAAAAAAAGTAATAAAATAATATAATATTATCCTTTACATGAATTGGTTTTTGTGTAACCCATTGAAAATATATTTATGATAAAAAATATATTTAAAATTAATATGCTCTGTTATTTTTTCCTAATTTATAAGGAGTATTTTTTTATTCTGCTAATGACAAATGGAATTAATGGCAATTAAAATCTAGAACAAAATAGTTTCGAGTGTAATAATGGCAACGGGCAATAGCAAAAGCAATAGCAACTGGCAACTGGCAACAGCGACTCGATGCGACTCCCAACTGCCACCAGTTTGGCTGCCCCGGCGATTTCGATTTCGAGTTCTGGTGTTTTGCATATTTAGCAAACACATTGCCTCGGCTCGTAGCGAAAACGGTTTCATTGTTGCCGCCAACAACATGAAAGCCTGCGCTCCTTTTGGTGGCCAGCACAACAGCACAGCACTCGAATCCAACCAACACAGGTCCCATTCTCAGTCTTATTCTCCGCCCGCAGCCACTCACACACAGATGCCGATAATAACAATCGACACAGAAGAACCGAACCGGGGGACTGCAGAGCTATATGGTATGGCCAGTACTACGGATATGGAGGACCGAAACCAGAGGAGCCGAACCGGGGATCTGGGGACCCAACGAGACCAGACCAGACCAACCGACAAGAAAATAAGTTGAATAAAATTATTGTGAACACGTCTCGTTGATTTATTGTGAAATCGCGCATGAGTAATGATCGCATATTTGGGTATGCTTGTTGTTTTATCCGAAGAGAAGGTCGCCTCGTACTCGTACCTCTATCCCACTTTACTTGGCTCCCTCGATTGGGCCGCAGTATAATTTCTGCTGTCTGCTTTTTTTGTACCTCCTCTGGGTTGCCGTATATCTCTGTGTTGTTGTTGTTGTTGCTTTTGGCCTTTTTCCAGCCTGGTTATTGCTCATTTTCGTATCGATACGTAAGCCGGTGATTCTGTTTACATTTTACCGGGCTTGTGCTCTCTATTGTTGCTCTAAATGGCATCGAATGAGTTGAACATTTTGGTGTGTTTTCTCGTTGTCGTTTGGGGACCTCCAAAAACAGTGCCACATTCGATTTGGGACCGAAGCTAAAGCCATGGGATCGCCGATCTGGAGTCGGGAGTCTAAAGTCTGGAGTCGCGGGCAAACAATAAAACATGATGATGGGCAAACTGGATGGTCGGAGGTTGCGGGGTTCCTTTTCTGGTTATCTAATCGGCCTTTATAATTGGTGGGCAAACGGCGCAGAGACCCACGGAGAGAGAGATTCAGCCCGATCATTGTGTAACAATTAAGGTAAGGAATCAACACTGATCAACAATCTCCAGCATGTGGAGATCGTAATTGTTCTTTAACTTTTACCAGCCTTTTGTTCTGCACTGATCCACGGCCGGGATGCATTTGTGGGTATTTTGAATTAGACAAAATATCGCTGGAATTAAGGCATGAAATCTAATTTGAAATCAAGATATTCTTTAGTAATTGCTGAAATGCTTCGGAACTATACGAGTTTATTGACCTGGAAATAGTTAACCAGATAAAATTGATAATAATACAATTTCATTTGATTTGGCTTTGCCATGAATGGAATTAGATTTTAGTTTGCTATTCATTTCTAGTTTTTAATAAATAATTATTATAATTATAATAGAACTTTTAAGTAAATCTTTAAACTTATTACATAAGAAAAATATTGTTAGGATATTATCACATGCACACAAAAAAAATTCGATATGAAACATAGGTCAATTTTACATTTTTTAAGATCAATTTTAACTTAATATGGACCCTTGTAAAATTGATATGGTCGAAATGTAAACATCATGTTCGAAGTACGTCAGTTCAAATTTCGAATCTGTCTTTCTCGTTTCAACTCACGTCATTTTGCTCTCCATATGGCGTATTGCTCTCTTTTTCGAAGTGAGAGAGTCTCCGAGAGAGAAAATTCGGCAAAATGACCTTAATAATGTAAATTTGATGAGTATTTGATGTAAAAACGATGTGGGTTTGAATTACATGCCATTTACATTGGCCATATCGAATTTACGGGAACATGCTTTTTTTGTGTGTATTAATATTATCTATAGAGTCAAAATAAATCTTTATTTAAACTAGCTCAATTTTAAAAACCCATATAAATAGCCTTTCATTTCGATTAAGGCCCATAGCAATGCCTTTTCCTTTCTTTTAATCGGATAATCTTTTTCAACCCACCTGAGTAAGGCAAATTGAAACTTGCTTTCCAGCCGAGAATTCTTCTAGACTTTCTCTCCATTTTTCACATATCAATATCCATTATCTATCACATGTTTACCCAAAACAATTTTTCTCTCCCAACTGCAGTTGGAAAGCCCCCGAAAAAATAAGCTAAAAAAGGAAGAAGAAGGCCAAGAGATGCGGAGGCAGACACAGAAAATGTATCTTACAGTACGCATGAGGCAGCTACGGACCAAAAATTGATGATCGCGTGCCAAATGTGCATGTTTATAAACATATTTCTTAGCCCCCTGAACTCGCCCCCTTTGTAAGACCCCCGAACCCAATAACTTCGGCTCTCGGCTGTCCCATTTGGATGATCTTGCATTTGATCAGTCGCTTTGTTGATTGCTTGAAACTTGTGTCCATGCAATAAAACACTCAAAATGCCAACTTTATTTTGGGTCAAAGCCGGCCAAACACGCAACGTTGCCTGAGAGTTTCCGAGTTTCTGGGATGCGATAAACTTTTGCCTTGTTTCAGCACCCCCCGTAGCCCCATTGCGCCCCCCTGAATATCCCCACTCTTCCGAGCATTAAAATTGTCTGCGGGCAGGCAACAGATTGTGAGCGAATTTTGCGTGCGTTTGACCTTTTTCCAAAACAAAACGAAATATGAAATTCACACAAAAATAAAGAGCAAAGGGGAGACTCAACTGGTTGACCGGCCGCGGAAACCTGTAGAAAATGGGTTATGAAATGATATATAAAAATTCCAAATTCCCAACTGATCCGATCCGAATCGACTACCAACTGTGCATTTGGCGGAACTTTGCGCCGCATGCGTCGCATATCTTTGACACAATCCGTGGCGCCCACCCGTCGGGAATTCGAGGGCAACCTTTTCACTTCTTCCCTCAGTCGATCTCGAATTAAATTAATTCATAATGAACAGAATTATTAGAGCCTAACCGCAGAAAGAGAAGGCCAGTGTACAATCACACCGGCCTGCATCAGTTTTTGTGGCCCAAACAGTGATGGCCAGGGTCTATTTATAGAGGGGGACATCTAGATTAAAATTGAGAGTGGTAAAAATATTAGAAATATAAAATAATGGTTCATATATGGTTCTGTTAATATCTGTATTTTAATAATATTTATTTATAGCGGAAAAACTTATATAGGTTTTATTGACCGACTTATAATGTTCATAGTTTAGTTAAAAGGAACGTGCTTATCAAATGTATCATACTATTGTATTTTATATTTAATTTATTATATTTTTTTAATTTTATGTAGGTATACAAGTTCTAATATGAATCCATAAAAAATATATAAATTAAGAAAAATAGTGTTATAGAAAAATGTTGTCCTTTTCCAGTAACATGTGTTATGTGTAATTTAAGATTTATTTCATTAAACCCCGAAATAGCCTGGATAAAAAGGTCCAAAGTTGCATCACTGGATCCAAACAGAACAAAAAGAAACACTTTGCAAGGGCGTTGTCAAGCAGTTAAGAAGAGAATCTGAAGCAGAACCAAACTGGAACCCGGAGATCGGCGGGATTAATGGTTGCGCTGACAGAGAAAATCCTGCGGTTATAATTTTTACGACCCTTCCTCTCTATGCGGCTTCCCCTCCTCCTCCTGCTGCTGCTGCTGCTGGCCAAGCAATTAGAGTTGGGTGAGCGAAGGTTGCCTCCTTCCCATTCCCACTTGGGCGCTGATCGTAAAAGATCTTCCAGGGAATTCGCTGTCGCTCCGCCCGCGGATCATTAGTTACCCAGGAATCCGGCGTGGGTTGTGAATCACAGGATCAGCCTCGGGATCATGGGATTATTCCTTGGCCTTTAATGCTGGCCCAATTACGTCGGCGGACAAAGTGCAATAATCGGGGTGCTCTTTCACGGAAGTTATCTGTGCAAAACAGACCCCTTGGCCAGCGGTGGGTTAAAGTCAACAAACAGTTAAAGCAAGGTCGGCAAGGGTTTATCTGTGTGTACCTGCAGGGGTGTATAAAATCCCCAGACCGAGGTGATCAGTAGGGAAATTGGTCGGATTGCTTTATGTGTGTCATAAAGGTAAAGCGAACATATTTGGTATTTAGTACATTGTTATGATCTTGAAATAGGGAAAATATGAAAAAAGGTTTCGTAAGGGGCGAGACCAGACGATCTTAGACTGCAGGGCTAATCCACAAAAAGAACAACTGTGACTGCTTTTATTTTGAGGATTATTTAAATATTCTTCACTTGTAAAGTCTACCTAAACCAAAATATTATTCGTAAGAATCTGTTACGACCTTTTGTTCTTTTGAATAAATCAATGATCCATTATATGGGCGGTTCTTTTACAAACCAAACAGATTTGGCCAAAAAAAAAATTTCACATTTTTGATTTGCCTGAAACTTTTTTTACACATACTATTCGGAAAATAAGTAAACACGTGTATCAGGATTTGACCGAAAAAAAATTATTTTTTTAGTTAGAACTTTTTTAAGATTGCCAAAAGTTGTCAAATTTGGAAAAGTACCCTCTCTTTGAAAATCTGTATCTCCGGTTATATGAATCCGATTGACTTCATGTCTTTTTCATTAATTCCTGTAAAACCTCTTCTTTCAAAAAAAAAAAATTCTAAAAGAAATTAGTTTTTAATTTCTTAAAAATAAAAACAAATTAAAATTAAAAAAAAAAATTTTACCATTGCCCCCACAAAAAAAAATAATTTGTTTATTTTAATATATGCGCCATATTGTTGGTTACAATCGGTTTTTGTAAAAAGTTGGAGCCATTTTTAGTTTTTTGCCTTTCTCTCCTTATAAGGAGAGATCAATTATATTTTTTGTTAACTTAATAGATCACATTTTTTTGTGACATTTTACATGGGTAAGTCAAGTTTTCCAAATACTATTTCAGGATTTATTTTTCGTTAACCCCAAAGTTACTAGAAATATGCGTTTCTTGACAGTAATCTATTATACCCTTTAGAAAAACCCGAAAGAAGATCAACTTGGCTATCTTAACTGGTTTACTTTCCGTTAGTTTTGGTTTCCTCAATATCAACAACGATTAAGCTGTGCTCAATCAAATCGATCAAGACCTTTCCCCAGTTAAAAGTGACTAATTAATCAAGCGAAGATCCACTGATCTTTCAATATTCGTTCCCTAAGCTCCCCCCAAGAGGTGTTTTGAGAAACACGACTCTCCACTTCCTCCACCGACTCGCAGAGCTCCCAGCTCCCCAAAAAGATTGCTCTAATGATCGGCTCACACAAAATATACATACATCTTTCCCGGAACAGCCCACAAGAATTCTACCACATATTTCTGGCTCAGAATCAAATATGATTAATTTTTCCTTTAGGGCTCTGACAGCACAAATCTCTCTCGAACAGTCATGCCCATTGCAATTGGCCTGGAACACGTGTTTGTTTTTGGTCGGTTCGGTTGGTTCTTAGGCTCTTTGGCTCTTTCCGTTTCCCCTCTCAAAACCCCGAACCCAAATCGCAGCTTTCACTCATGCGTGGAGGGTTCTGTGTTCGGAGTTCTCCCCAGAGAGAGAGAAGGAGAATAGAAATAGGTTCTACAGAGCCCGAGAAACCGAGTTGGGAAATGCGCATGCGCAAACGCAAATGTTGCATGGAAAGCGAGGAGAACAACGACTACATGACATAGTGCCTGTCGTCTCATTAGGATTAGACCCACGTTATTTAATTGCATGTTAGGGATTCCTGCCTTATAATGAGTTAGTTAAACACACACACGCACGATATATATCGCCGGTTGAGGGAGCGACAGTAAGCAAATGATTAATGACCAGGGAACCTCCTCTGTTTATCTCACTCTTAGGCGGTTCCGTGGCCTAACCTCTGTTGGTTTTCCACATGAATTTATTTACAAATAAAATTATAGTCTCAAAGTCAAGGCAACAGCAACAGCAAAAGCAGCAGCAAAAGCAACAGCAGCAACAACAACATTGCTGTTGCAGGGCCATTTAAACACCCCATAAACAATTTGCCATAATTTTGTTGAACGACGACGAGGCTGGCGGTTGGCGGTTGGCGGTTGGCGCTCCCTCATTACAAAATGACGGCAAATTGCAATTTTCAGTGCCCGCATGCCGACGACCAGATCCGATCCGATCCCATCCCACCATACCAACCTATCCGATCCATCCAATTCGGTAGCCGGCAATTCAGCGATGCGACGATGACGACGGAACGATGTGACAATCAAGGCGACGTCCACGGGCTGATGTGATGCGATGCGATGCGATGTGATGTGATCTGATGTGATGAGTGCGTCTATCATATCGTCAACGTGCGTCGTCTGCGTTTCAGTCTCAGTCCCAGTTGAAGTCATCCTCTCGTCATCGTCATCGTCACTGTCAACGGACAACATCATCATGCAGCAGCAACACCAAATACTGCAGCAGCAACACAACAAAAAAATATTACTAAAGTTATGATTTTTAATTTTAAAAAAGATCTATTCACAATTCAACAGATTACTGATGAAAAAATATCATATACTTAATTCTTTTTAAAACTTTAAGAATCTACGTAGGTCCCAAACCACTAAAAAACTCAAATTTTCAAAAAATAAAATTAATAAAAAAAATATTTGGATAGGTTTTTGGTTCTACGCTAGGAAATGATTTCGGAATTTATAGAACCTAAGTGAAATATTTAGTTCATATCTTATAGATAATAAAAATGTATTCTTTCAAATATTGTGTACATAAATATAAATGTAAGTCTATATAGGTCTATAGATCTGCATGACCTATTTTTTTTCCCAGTGCATTAAAGCTAACCCAAGGCTGGAGGCCTGGATATAGCCCCTTGATCTTGATCGGGCCAAGCTGCTGGCTGGTGGTTCGGCTCAACTCAGCTCAGCTCATCATCGTCGTCATCGAAATTGTCATGTCACGAAAGTTAGCTCCCAGCTGCTGCAGTGGCTACTGCGGTGGTTTCAGTGGCTGCAGTAGTCCACTGGCGGCTCAGCTTTATTGTGGTTCACATTTTTTGTTTTTAGTGTTTATTTGGCCCTTGCCCCACTGGGCACGGCCACTTTATAATTGGGTTTGGCTCGGGATAAGTTACCCTCGCCACGAATCAATTAGCATAAAGGAAAACTGGCAATATAGTTTATGGCTTTACAATATGTTGTAAATATTTTGGACAATTTTCTGATATCATTTAGAAGTTGAAGAAGATTTTTTATTGGTTTTGAAAATGAAAGGGCAGCTATTCATGTGGGTTGATATATTTATAAGTGGCTTTTTCAAATTAATTTCCATTAATAAAGAACCCTACTTTTGTTTTGGATATATGATGGTTGCAGGGGTTTAATTTTAGGTGTTTAAAATTCTTATAAATTTATTTCTTAAAAAAATAAATTGTAAGGATAAATATTATGGGTATACCTTAAATTTTACTAGTTTTAAAAATTTAGGGCTAAATTTTAAGTCTTTAAATTTTAATCATGGTTTTTTTTAAACTTTTTTTGTAGGGTATTTTCTTTTGTCCCATATTCATCCAAGGCCTAAATGATCTCCCCTACTTGCAGTAATTGTTGCTGGTGGAGCTGCTGCTGCTGTGGCTGCTTGAGATTTTGTGGCTTAAATGCCTTTTAAATGCAGCTCCCCACGGGAATATGCTGTCGCCAGTCTGACTGTCTGCCTGTTGTTGCTGTTGTTGCTGCAGTTGCTGCTGCTGTTGTTGCTGTTGCTGTAGTTGCTCTTGCAGTTGCTGCTGCTGTTGACATTGTGATCAACGATAGCGGCCTGACAACTGATGGCAATCACTTGTCGCGCTTCAGATCATCCGCCCGGCAGCAGCAGCAGCAACAACAGTAGCTGCAGCAGCAGCAACATCGGCAACAACAGCAGCAACATCCAGCTGAATGTTGCATGTTGCCCCATGCCTTGACACAGATTTGTTGGCCAAAGTTGGCGACAACGTCGTCGCCTTTTTTGGCCCAGGCGTCTAAGCCGGGACTTGTAAAAGGATCCTCGGCTCCTGCGCCCTCCTTTGCGGCTTCCTTTCCTTCGGCCAATTGACAATTGACGCAAACATCAAAACTGTCTAATTAAAAACATTGCCACAGTGCGTAACAGAAATCAATGGGAACGAATCGTAGTCGCTGCTGCATGATGATGCCGACAAAAGCGTTTTGACTTTATGACATCTGAAGGCGGCCGAACAGGCGAAGAACTTGCTATTTATTTTGTAATTTTTCTTAAGAACATTTTTTCATGTTCTGACTCGGGTTCGGATTCGGGCTCAATAGCCGCGGCACAGAGCTCTTCTGGCTAAATTATGGACTCTCGTGGCGGACTATAAAACAACAATGATTCGTATAAATTGGAAACATTAAAAAAGCAATCAAAAATGTTCGGGCCAAGGCAACAGTTTTGCGGTCTCCCCGGGTCAGTTTAACCTGGCGTGTTAACCTGTTGCCTCTCCAAACAAAACCGAAAAAGGGGAGAAAAACGGAAAAATAAGATTTCAGCCAATGCAGCAGCTTCAGCTTCACACGAAACGCGGAGAGATCGAGCTGATGATGATGACGGCGATCGAACGGCGATCGAGATATACGAGCGGGTCCACAGGTCTACGGGGCAACCTCACCTCACTCAACATTTCGGCCTTAACGCCTTGACTGACTGATAGGAGCAACAACAATACCCGTCGATTGTTAATCAGTTAGATATAAAACAAAATAAAAAACGAAGATTCTTCTTCTCCTACAACACCCAAAAAAAAACCAAAAAAAAAGAACAACGAAATCTCATCGCGTATCTACGACATGTTAATGATGTTTCCACTCCTCACAGAAAAAAAAAAAGAAAAAGAAAAGAAACAAGAAAAACGTTTGCTTTGTGGGCCCAGAGACTCGGATTCCTAGAAGAAGTTCGCCGGAGTCGCCTGCGCTCTCGATTGATGTTATTTATGTGAAATGTCTGTGAAATTATTACCCTTTTTCCCATTCCAGCCCATGGGGGAATTTATTTTATTTCGTTTGAGTTTTACTCGCTTTTAATTAGCAACCCACCAGCCAGAGAAACCTCAGATCTCGACGAAACATGGTAATTTAATCTCACGGATATCCAAGGCTGATCTGATCCCAATCTCGCCTCACTTTGACCACTCATCAAGTAGTCTTCGAGATCGACTTTAAAATGTGATTTCAGTTGATTGTCTCGGTCTTGTGTTCTTTTTAGTGCCCATCGGGATCTGTATCTCCCTCAATAGATTTGACGCTCTTTTGTCTTTGGGGCCTTTTAATTGCATTTAGTTGCAAATAGATGACATATTAGTGAAGATATAGGGCTGCATTCGGGGCCAGGCATTAATAAAACTGCCTTGTCTTATCCAAAGTAGGTGGGAGATAACCTGGTTTATGGGATTAGATAGAGCAGCCCCGAATTCCAATGCGCTTTTGTGGCGGGAGAACGCTTTCAAATTGATAATGAGAAATTTCTGTTCAAATTTGTATTTAAATGTTGTTAGATTGGGTTTATTTATCTTGAACTTTCCGATTCTGGGTGCCATTGAGATCGATAAATTAAAAGATACTTTTGTATAGCGCTTGAATATTTTAGATGGAAAGAAATGCGGCTAAAAGAGATCACTCGGTTAGCTTTATCGGTATAAATATTGATACCCATGATAAGACATTTTTTTAAGTCAGAACATTTTCTTTTAAAATATAATTTTAAATAAATTTGGGTAATATTAATAAAATACGATTATTCATCATATTGACAGAAACTAACGGGTGTTTTTTTTTAGGTATAGAACTTTAAGTTGCAATAAAACAACGATGGATTATTCGATTGACATGAATTTTTTTTTATTCGAAAGATAATCTTGTGGCATTACATTTTATATATGATTTCTGGCATATGACCGCCACGGCTGGCTCGGATGTAGTCCAATCTGGACGTCCAATTTTCGATGACCCAACATTTGCGGCCGTATATCGGCAATTACACGGCGAATGTTGTCTTCCAAATAGTCAAGCGCTTGTGGCTTATCCGCATAGACCAATGACTTTACATAGCCCCACAGAAAGTAGTCTAGCGGTGTTAAATCACAAGATCTTGGAGGCCAATTTACAGGTCCAAAACGTGAAATTAGGCGGTCACCAAACTAAATAAATAAAATAAATAATATTGCACTATTTTCAAGCGTTGTTCAGGCGTTAGTCTATTGATGATGAATTACCAAACTGAGAATAAATCACTTGACAGCTGTTAAATCGGTCGCCATCTTAAACAGTGATGCCAACTTAAAGTTCTATACCTCTAAAAAACACCCTTTACAAAATGAATTAAATTCAAATATTTTTAGTTTTTCATTATTAAAAGTATAAGTATATATTTTTTTTAAGTCAGAACTTCTTTTAAAATATAATTTTAAATAATTTTAGTTTACATTAATGGAGTAAGATTTTTCATCAGATTGAAAGAAGGTAAAAAATAAATTACATTTAAATATTTTTCTTTACTAAAAGTATACTTGTAAATTCATCTTTATATAGTTCATATAACATATGATGTAATCCTTTTACGTTCACTGAATATCCGGGTGCTATTTTTTAAGAATAACTAAGTTAGATTATGCCTTTGACAGAGGATTATTTCCAAAACCTCCATTGACAGCAAACAATGTATTGAATTATAAAAGAATTTTGCTGCCAGTAGTATGGTTCCATTCCACCTAATTGAATAAAATGAGCTTTATTTATAGCCACCCGAGACTAATTCCAGTCCATCGTCCCACAGAAGCCAAATGTTGGCCATTGTTCTCCCGCCCTGCGTTTCCACTTCCTTTTCATAGTCAATAGTTTTTTGCTATTCAAGCACGAGTCGCGAATGGCGAAAACTTATGAATGGCCGGCAGAAATATAGCTGCGGAACTCGAAGACGGCTGTCATTTGCCAGTCACCATTAAAATCAGTTGAGTTATAATTTGACTAATTCCAATGGATTGCATGAATCAACTTTGGTCTGCTTATGCTAATTCGAATCGGTCTGTAGACCAGCCCAAGCACCCAGTCGGATCGAGTCAATTGTAGGCCCATTTGGATGGACTTAAGTAGTTTCTTTTTATTATTATTATGAACTGGGTTGGCCAAAGGCAGGGCGGGTCTTTAAGGCTAGTTTGCATTCATACACTTGGAGAAATGATTGACAGTGGCCCTTAGCATAATTATATGTTTCCCTTCACGAGATTCCGAATGTAATTGATGATATATGAAAAAAAGTTAAAGATATAAATGATTTTTTAGTGATTTTTTAAACTTAAGAAAATGATAGAAATAATATTATTGGTTTAAATCCTTTATTGTTTATTGTTTAGGTTTTTGGGTTCCTATGTTACCTGAATTTGAAATCTGTTTGTTGATACCGGATTGGTTTTTTATTATATATTTCTAAGATCATAATAAGATATTTCAGAAAAGATTTTTTGTTGCCTACTTTTTGAATATCACATTTCCTTGTACTTTTCACCCAAGTGGATCCGCGCATTGTTAAAATACTTATAATCAAGATTAATTCACCCAACACTCGACTTTTTCTTCGCAGTGCATATATGTAGATGATTAGTTGGGGAGTTGAGTTCGGGGCATGTCTCGGTCCAAGGTTGTCTGCCTGTCCCTTGTTTGTTCATCAAATTATATAGAGCTCGTCTGGCCGACTACCGACTGCCATCCTCTTTGCATTGCGTAGAAGTAGTATATCCTTTCAATTCGTCGGGCCCCGGGCACAATACAATTGGACCTCACTGTGGATGTGGATGTTGCGTGTGTGTTTGCTGCTGTTGTTATTTGTGCATGTCCATGTCTTCTGACGTCGTCTAAAGTCTATGCTCTTTTTGATGTGCGTCCAGTCGGAACGCAAAAGTCGATCCCCGTCTCCCGTTCCCATTCCATTTCCATTTCGCCGGAGCCTGTCGTGCTGCCAAGTTTTTGGAGAGCGTTGTAGGTAAACACTCGCGCCTAAAAATATCTATAAGCTCTTGGGTTCTCGGTTCCCTGGGTTATAAGTATGCTTGTGTGTGTGCCGTGCAACAACTTGGGCAACCACTTTGACTGCGAAAACTCGAACGAGGCAGCTGCAACGCGTTTCGATTAGTTGCCACAACGCGGCTGCTGTCTGTCAGTCAGTTCGGCTCACTCAAGAGCCAACCCCCTCGGTCCGTCCACCCGTCTGTCCATGGGCCTGGGTCCACGGCCTCAGTCGTAGTTTTGGTTCCAGACCCCAGACTCAGGTTCAGTCGGAAACAACAGTAGACCGCAGACTGACCAGTTTTTCGACCAAAAGATACTCATTAACAAGCTTTTATGTAGTTTTACTGTGGGTTCAAGAGGGAAAAGGTCTATTGTGACCCTCGAAAGGCGGAAGATAGGAGCAGCAAATGGATCTTTGGGGAAGAATTTTTTTTTTTGGAACAGGTTTAAGGATATATTAGTATTTTAAAAATGTATTGCTTAAAAAAATCTTCTTCATCTTTGGGTCTAAAAATTTGATAATATGAGATAATACGACATAATTTTTTTTAAATTATTACTATGTTACCTTCGTTATTTTATAATAGAGAAATATCATAAGTCACATAGAAAGAAAATAAGAACTCATGAAGATTTTGAAGCTAGTCCGAAGTAACTTGAAAGTCAATTTCGAAAATATAGAATTTTAGGGTTTTTATGAAAGTTCAATATAATGTAATATTTTGGAGCTTAAGTGTTTTCACTATTATTAAATTAATTTTTGTATAGCAGGCGATTAACGTGCTCTGGAATATGTTCTTTTCCAACTATCCAACCTATTTCAACCCATGTGATCTTGTGTACATTATACCCTAACCTTAATTCAATTTAATAGGGTATCAAAAACGAAACGCTGACGTCGCCGTCGCTGCTGACGCTGTCTTGTTAATTTTTTGAGCTATTTATTTTGATGTTTTCGCTTTTACGCTCTCGTTAAGTCGCCCAGACGCAATGCCAAAGTTCTTTAGTGGCTGCAAAAAATAAAGAAACCGAACGGAAAAAACACTGCTGACCGTCGCGAATGCGCCCGTGGGCCAGAGGGGGCCTTATTCGAGGGGCGGGGGACCCCCATTCGCGGGGGTCTTCAAGGGGTTAAGATCGGGGAAACTTCGTTTGTGTGTGCAGCGTTGCATCACGAGATAGTTGCCAGAGATATGCATACGAAATTGGAAATGCTAATTAATATGTTTTGCACAGCAGATACGAGGCGATATCCACACATCCTCGGTGGCTCTGTTTACATAAGCGTTAACTGCTCACCCGCACTATCTCGCTCTCTGTCCCACTGCTCTCGCCGTCCCGTTCCCACACAGTTGGAGATTATTAAATTAATTTTTATTAGGCGTCAAGCCGTAAAGAACAGCTGAGATGGATGACTGGATGGATGGATGGCTGGTTGGTTGGATGGATGGACGGAGCGAAGTCGAGTGAATTGAGTACGGGAATGAATGAATGAATGGCAAGCTCACATGACAACGCGTTATAATTAAGAACAATGGCAACTTATTCAACTTATTCTCCGTAAAGCCAGCGCCCGAGCGAGGGACTCAGCCATATCTCAACTGATTTGTAAGCGGGACTCGAACTCGCGGTCCGTCGTTTCGGTTCTTTTCACCGCCGCTGACACTTGACGAATTCCATCGCCGATTGCCGTGACATGTCATCGCCCGGGAATTTAATTGCAACGCCCTGAGAGCGGAACGTCGTCTATAGAGCGACGGAGAGTTGGGATTTCTTCGGTTGAGTAATGGAAAAATTTTAGACTACATTGATTGAGGGTTCCAAATATAAATAATGTATCAAATCAATGTATCATAAGAAAGTATCATAAGAATGTATCATAAGGAAGTATCATAGGAATGTATCATAAGAATGTATCATAAAAATGTATCATAAGAATGAATCATAAGAATTTAACATAAGAATTTATCATAAGAATGGGGAATAGGAATCTGGCATACAAATATGAAGAAGAGCTTATTTGCTGGTAACATTTTAAGTACCGTTTCGTATGGTTTCAGTAAAAGTAACTGACGTCTTAAGAAACCCATTATTATTATATCTGCAGAATATTATAATAGAAATTTTCAATTTTAAAACATTTATCCTAATAACTCTGTCCTCTTTTAAAGACTAAAAATTAAGTAAACCTGTAATGTAGGCTACAAGGCACAATAAATAAATTTCCTTAGGTCCAAAATAACTTTTCTGAAATTTATATTAGTTTAGGATTTCTATAACATTTCGTTTTTTATCTCTTATGCAACAAATAACCCCTATCGTCTGCTTTAGCCTACTTATGCTCACCCAATTATTAGCAATGTTAAGCAAGGTCAGCCACCTGTTTCCCAAGACTGGCAATCCCTTCATCAAGATCCGCAAACAACCCTTATGGGGTAACCAAAACAGGAAGTTTCCCTATGCAGATCTTCCCAAGTGATTCAATGAGATGTTTTCAATATCCTAATCCTTATCTATTCCATTCCGGGGCCACTCTCAAGGGTTTCCTTTCTCCATTCGCCGGGGGCGTCCCTCAAAGCGGTCATTGTCTCCGGACGAATAAAAAAGCAATTCCAATTACAAACCAACAAAACACAACAAATGAAATTTTTCGCAACCGGCAGCTGGCGGAAAATAAAAAAAAATAATGTACGGGTATCTACAAAAGAATCGGTGCCCATGACTCATGTGACTGTGACCCAATGAGCAATATAAGCGCCCAGCACCCACAAGATACAGATACTCGGGCGTACACGTCTTTGGCAACCCAAGACAAGCGAAACGATTACAAAGAAAAATAATTTGCGCAAATGGAAATGAAAGAGAATCGAGAACGATCAGTCATCGTAGCGAAATATTGCCCCCAACTCCGACAGCTAGAGACTCAACTAATCTAATCAAATCAAATCAATGCTGGCAGAACCGCCCCTCATATACGGTTACTGATCCCTAAAGTACACGAAAGAGATCCTCACACTTGAAAAAATGTTTTATTTGTTTTGGAAATTCTAAAAATATGAATATATGTCAGATACTAATGCTTCAATCATTTATTATAAATATTATAAATATTTATTAGAAATTGGTTAATATTAATTTAAATCAATTAAGATGTAGTTTAAACATTTTTCTCATATTAATATTTGATTCTAAAATAAATATAGGTATTTGTTAAGTATGTAACTTTAAAAGATATAAATAAATATTCAAATACATCTGAACAATTCAATAAATAAATAAAAAATAAATTTAATATTAAAATATATAAAGTTTTATTATAAATTTCGTTAAAAGAAATCAAAAGTTTTATTATCTATAAGGTCACACCATTTTCCTGAGTGTTCCTCACCTATCCTGTAACATATTGTGCAATCCCTGGGCCTAAGCCAATTCTTTCTATACCCAAGCACTTCCTGGCTTACACCAACTGGCCTGATCGATCGATCTGGCGATAAAGAAAATCATAAAACGAGAGAAAGAAAGAAAGGTACAAGGCAGGAACAAACAATTGAGCGAGGATTGTAACAAAATCCTAGTCAAAGATATCGCTGCAGCACCAATCTGTTTACCTGAGGAATCAGGATGAGGCCGATCTTTACGAGAGAGCTGAGGTGAGGACCGAAAGACGATGTTTGCACGGTCAACTTTCAACACAATTTGTAGGCTACCTGCAGTTTGCTCAGACGGAGGCTTGGGTGTGGGTTTTCCTGGGAACGGAGCACCGGGTAAGGGAGAGATCCATCTCAGAGCGGCCACTACGAGGCCATCCCATCCCATACCATCCCAGCCCGTACCATCCCATCCCATCAGATCCCATCCAGTCCAAACAAGCTGCTTGGCTAACTGGCTGACTGATACGCATCGCCTGGGATGTGTTTGGTTAATCAGCACCTGTCGACTCAACGGGCGTCGACAGGTACAACTACAACGCGCACGGAGCGCTGCTATATACAGTTGCGATCGAAATAATAGCAGTGCAAATCAAGGGTTTAGTTGCATCTGGAGGGGTTTTATTTGTCAGTTTGAGTGGTTATTTTTAAGATAATAATATAGAAGGTTCGGCAGTCGCAGTCGCGTTAGCTTGCGGCTCTCACCCTTGAGTGCCTGCAAATTAATTGTGCTTGAAGTAAATACAACGTTTGCGGTAATTCGTTCAACTTTTATTTATGAAGAACTTTAAACAGATAAAAATTACGCAAGTTGCGTGTATTTTTGATATTTCTGTTGTACTTACTTTTCTTTAAGAATTATTAATTACACATCATAATTTATTCCCAATAGTCTTACCATAAGAAGTGTTGTATTTACATGGAGACTGCGTTCTTTTATATGTTCTATAGTTTAACATTTTTCCAATTTGTGAATGTACAACTTTAAAGTATTTTTCAAAAATTCATCATTTTTATTTTTAGTAAAATATAAAATATTTTTATAAATATTAAAATATGAATATTCTATTTTTTTCTGTGAAAATATCCAAAGAAGTATTTATTGTCTTAACAAAAGTAATTTTTCATAAGAATAACCAAGAAAATCGAATAAAAAGCACTTGGCTTATATGTCGAATAAGATTTCCCGTGATTAAAGACCACATGTAGTATTTATTTTTCCGAACCCAGCTGTTTGTGCGTTCTAAATAATCCGGTAGCGATCTGTTTCGCTCGGCGCAGTGTTTTTGGGAAAGTTTGAAAGTGCGGTTACAACATATGGCCAGCCAGATCATGCGAATAAAAAATATCAGATTCAGACTCGAACTCGTACCCAGACTCACAAACCCCGTCGAACTTTAAGTCGGCTCCATCTGCGGCTCAGCCACCGCCACCTCATAATGAGTAAGCCCCGAGTTTGAGATCTCCCCGACAAATCTCGATTGCCCAGCCGGTCCGGTCCGCAAGAAATACCAACAATCCGCAGCCAGGTCCAAAACTCCAACTCCAGTCCCACCAACTGCTGCTGCTGCGGCTGCTCTCATAAATCAAGAAAAATCAGTCAATTTTTTGTGGGTTCGCGTGTGTGAGTGTACGCCTATATCAAACTGACATTGGCTGAATTAACAATTGATTTCAATAATTTTTTATGATTATTCTCCGCTTTTTTTCGTCTCGTTTTCGGTTTTTGTGGCTGTCGTCTGCAAGGCAAGCAAAGAAAAGCCGAAGATCAGCCACTTGCACTCGATTCCATTCCGTCGATTCAGCAAATCGGTTCTCTCTCCGCTTATAAAGCTGATCCATCTCATCTGCTGAATTGGAAAAACCACTCAATTTTGCTGAAAACTCAACTCTCAGCTGGGTTTTTGTGGAGTAAAACTCGTCTAACCGGTGTGACGAGTGTCAATGTCTCATTGGAATTGGAATTGTTTGCTCGGCTTTGACGCTCAGCGGAACCGACAGGCGGGAGGCGACGGGGAGGCGGAGGCGGAGGACGAGGCCCACGGTGCCGCACAGTGGGCCCAAGCGGCAAGGTGCCAGCTGTGGGTGTGGGTGCGAACCCGCTGGGCCAAGGAGTTTTTGTTCGAAGATCAAGGTTGTTTTGGCGTGTCAAATATTTGAGGTGTGGACTAATTCGATTTGTATTCCAAGCCTTGACACCGGAAGTCGTATAAGAAGTTTGCATAGATCATTCCTGGGTATCTTATCCATGACAAATTGTTATTTTCAAAATGAGAAAAATAATACAACAATTGTATTATAATATGCGAAAAAATCTTCAAATGTTCATATCTATTATGTTCAGTACCTTGGATATAATATTAAAAAATTAACATTTTCAAATAAATTATTATTTTATTAAAAAACATAAAAATCATAATATAATTTCATGTAATTTATTAAAATACTTTAGGTTAAAAAAAAAAAATATCCTGATCTTTCAAATACTAATTTGCATCGATTAGTATAGATTAAAATTTTAATTTAATTTACTACCAAGTTGATACACTATAAATTCTTCTAAAATATCATATTTGAAAATGAAAAAATATTCGAAATAAATATTCCTGCCTTTATATTTGTAACTAATCCGAATAACGCTTTTCATTTTTTTGAAATGTATAAAGTTTATGTCATAAACTTTATGACATAAATATCTCATATTCATTTTGAAATTTTTTCCTAATACTAGGTATTTTTCCTTAGTATTTCCTAATACTAAGGTGTAAATATGTTAAATATAAGATAGAAAGCAATTTTTAAAACCTTTGATTATATCACTATCTTAAAGCTGATTTTGTTTAATAAAAGGTAATGCAATTTTTCTCGAGTTCGGTGTTCTTTGTGGATTACAGACCCGCACTTGTTACTTGTTTTGTTGTTTTCTACTTAACAGTTGTCCCATCCATCCGACTTCCCTAGGGAACTGTTTTTATCAGTTAGAACAGATCTATACAGATCAACCATATCGATTTACTTCTTTCTTCCGCACTTATCCTTGAACCATAAACATTGCAGATTCGGAATGCCCTCGAAACTAAAATTCCACATGTTTCTGTAGGCCAATTTCACCTGCCCATCTCCCGCGATCTCACTTCCTCACCACCCATCTGTCTTTTGTTGCAAAAACCCAATGCAAATTCTACCTGCCCGCCGAGTGCAATTCGATGCTATTCAGCCCACTGTGCACTGTGGGCCATTACGTGCGATGCGTTTGCGTTTGCGTTTGGATTGCATAGTTTTGTTTACTCGATCGCATCTCGCTCTAGTTCCTTGGTTCTGTGTGCGTGCTCAATGAGTGCTCACTTACTCATTTACTCACCCAGGTACTCGGTAGCTCGACTACTCACTCATTCACTCAACTATAGATGAGTGTACTCACTCACCCCGATGAGCGCTGTTCAGCGGCACTTGCTGCTGGCCGAAAGCCGCAGAGAGCGATCAGTTTTTGAGTTGACTTCGAGCCGAGCGGACGCGCGTTTGTCTGTTAGCGGATGAATGAAGCGGAACAAAAAAGAAGAAATATCGCCTCGAGAAAATTTAGAACACAATTTATCATCAAACGCGCTATCGCACCCCCCACTTGGATTACGGTCAACGCGAAACTACAACGGAGAAATAAAGATATAGAAATCGAGAATCGAAAGATATAAAAGAGAATAATAGCCAGCGCGAAGAAACAAGAAAATCGTTTTAGATAAAGCATTAAATCGCTCGATGTGGTGTTGAATGTGAAAAGTGCCGATTGTGCAAAAGCTGCGCTATAAAACCAAATAAAAACCAAATAAAAACCAAATCCCCAATAAACACACTCACACAAAATGGGCGAGAAATAGAACGAGCAGTGAAAGAGTAAAAACCCCCCTTTGAAAACCCCCCCTGAATAGGCGAAAAGCCCCCTTCACAAAGTCTAGGAACCCATACGAAAATGCTGGCCACCAGCCACATGCTGTACGTGCTGATCGCCACCTGGGTGATACCCATCTTCGGTGCTGCGCTCAGCAAGACGGTGTTGTACCAGGCGCCCGACGAGTGCCGCTGGTCCGGCGGCGGGGAGCACGACATCACCCTGGTCTGCCACCTGAGGACCATCAACTCGGAGCTGGAGAACACCAACTTCAGCGTGATCCAGCCGCAGAACACGGTGCGTCTGCGGCTGGAGTGCAACGATGCGCTCTTCTTCCAGAGCAGCCTCAGTCCGGATAGCTTCAGGTCGCTGGTGGAGCTCAGAGATCTCACCATTGAGTACTGCAAGCTGGGCAATCTCACGGATGGATCGTTTCGGGGGCTGCAAGAGCTGAGGAACCTCACCATCCGCACTCACAATGGCGACTGGTCCACCATGTCGCTGGAGATGGCCTCCAACAGCTTCGTGGAGTTCCGCCAGCTGGAGCGGCTGGATTTGAGCCTCAACAACATCTGGCTCATTCCCGATGGCATGGTCTGCCCCCTGAAGTCGCTGCAGCACCTGAATGCCTCGTACAACAAGATCCAGGACATCAGCAACTTCTACTTCAGCGCCTCGCTGAGTTCGCGCAAGGCCCGCGTCTGCGGCTCCACGCTGCAGAGCCTGGATCTGAGTGCCAACAAGATGGTCAGCCTGCCCACGGCCATGCTGTCGGCCCTGGGGCGATTGAGCCACCTGAACATGGCCCGCAACAGCATGAGCTTCCTGGCGGATCGCGCTTTTGAAGGCCTACTCTCCCTGAGGGTTGTGGACCTCTCGGCGAATAGGTTGACCTCTCTGCCCCCAGAACTCTTTGCGGAGACCAAACAGCTGCAGGAGATCTATCTAAGGAACAACTCCATTAATGTGTTGGCCCCCGGAATCTTTGGTGAACTAGCAGAACTCCTAGTTCTCGACCTGGCCAGCAATGAACTGAACTCGCAGTGGATCAATGCTGCCACCTTTGTGGGTCTCAAGCGGCTGATGATGCTTGATCTGTCAGCTAATAAGATCAGTAGATTGGAGGCTCATATCTTCAGGCCCCTGGCCAGCTTGCAGATCCTGAAGCTGGAGGAGAACTACATCGATCAGCTGCCCGGCGGCATCTTTGCGGATCTCACCAACCTGCACACCCTCATACTCTCCCGCAATCGCATCTCCGTCATCGAGCAGCGCACTCTGCAGGGTCTGAATAACCTTTTGGTGCTCTCGCTGGACTTCAACAGGATATCCCGGCTGGACCAGCGTTCCCTGATCAACTGCAGCCAGCTGCAGGATCTCCATCTTAACGACAACAAGCTGCAGGCCGTGCCGGAGGCCCTGGTCCATGTCCCTCTGCTGAAGACCCTGGATGTGGGAGAGAATATGATTGGTCAGATCGAGAACACGAGCATCACGCAGCTGGAGAATCTGTACGGCCTGCGGATGACGGAGAACTCGCTCACCCACATCCGGCGAGGGGTTTTCGATAGGATGAGTTCCCTGCAGATCCTGAATCTGTCCCAGAACAAGCTGAAGACCATCGAGGCGGGCTCCTTGCAGCGGAACAGCCAGCTGCAGGCCATCCGACTGGATGGGAATCAGCTCAAGTCCATTGCGGGCCTGTTCACCGAACTGCCCAACCTAGTGTGGCTGAATATCTCGGGCAATCGCCTCGAGAAGTTCGACTACTCGCACATACCCATCGGCCTGCAGTGGCTGGATGTGCGGGCGAATAGGATCACCCAGCTGGGCAACTACTTCGAGATCGAGAGTGAGCTGAGTCTGAGCACCTTTGATGCCAGCTACAATATGCTGACGGAGATCACGGCCAGTTCGATACCGAATAGCGTGGAGGTGCTGTATCTGAATGACAACCAAATCTCCAAGATCCAGCCGTACACGTTCTTCAAGAAGCCTAATTTGACCAGGGTGGATCTGGTGAGGAATCGCCTGACCACCTTGGAGCCGAATGCCTTGAGACTCTCGCCCATTGCCGAGGATCGGGAGATCCCGGAGTTCTACATTGGCCACAATGCCTACGAGTGCGACTGCAACCTGGACTGGCTGCAGAAGGTGAACCGCGAGTCGCGCACTCAGCCGCAGCTCATGGATCTGGACCAGATCCACTGCCGTTTGGCTTATGCTCGGGGATCCTCCCATGTCTCTTTGATAGAGGCCAAATCGGATGACTTCCTGTGCAAGTACGCCTCGCATTGCTTCGCTTTGTGCCACTGCTGCGACTTTCAGGCTTGCGACTGCAAGATGGAGTGTCCCGACAGGTGCTCCTGCTACCACGATCAGTCCTGGACCTCCAATGTGGTGGACTGCAGCAGGGCCTCCTACGAGCAGACGCTGCCCTCGCACATTCCCATGGACTCCACGCAGCTGTATCTGGATGGGAATAACTTCCGGGAGCTGCAGAGCCACGCCTTCATCGGTCGCAAGCGGTTGAAGGTGCTGCATCTGAACCACTCGAGGATCGAGGTGCTCCACAATCGCACTTTCTACGGGCTCCTGGAACTGGAGGTTCTGCAGCTGCAGAGCAACCAGCTAAAGGCACTGAATGGCAACGAATTCCAGGGATTGGATAACCTGCAGGAACTGTATCTTCAACACAATGCCATCGCCACCATCGACACCCTCACCTTTACCCACTTGTATCACCTGAAGATCCTGCGACTGGACCACAATGCCATCACCTCGTTCGCCGTCTGGAACTTCCTGCCCAGCTACCTGAACGAACTGCGCTTGGCGGGGAATCCGTGGAGCTGCCAGTGCGAGTTCATCGACAAGATCAGGGACTACATGAACCGCCACGAGTACGTGGTGGACAAGCTGAAGATGAAGTGCGAGGCGGTCAGCGGCAATGGCACCCAGCAGATGGTCATCTACCCGGGATCTGGGGATTCTAGCTCCCTGCCCGTGGTCCAGTGCAGTCAGACGCTGCCCCTGGGACTGGACAACAGCTTCAACTATGCGGAGCAGGCTGGCGGTGAGAACGCCTCGAATGCCACCTCCACCAAGATGATCTTGAATCAGCCGCCCAAGCTGGACTACATACCCATCCTGGTGGCCATCCTGACGGCCTTTGTGTTCGTGATGATCTGCACCTCGCTGGTCTTCATCTTCCGCCAGGAGATGCGCGTGTGGTGCCACTCGCGGTTCGGAGTAAGGCTCTTCTATAATGCCCAGAAGGATGTGGACAAGAACGAGCGGGAGAAGCTGTTCGACGCCTTCGTCTCGTACTCCTCCAAGGACGAGCTGTTCGTCAACGAGGAGCTGGCGCCCATGCTGGAGCTGGGCGAGCACCGCTACAAGCTGTGCCTGCACCAGCGCGACTTCCCCGTGGGCGGCTACCTGCCGGAGACCATTGTCCAGGCCATCGACAGCAGCCGGCGCACCATCATGGTGGTCAGCGAGAACTTCATCAAGTCGGAGTGGTGCCGCTTCGAGTTCAAGTCCGCACATCAATCGGTTCTGCGAGATCGTCGCCGGCGACTGATTGTGATTGTGCTGGGCGAGGTGCCGCAGAAGGAGCTGGATCCCGATCTGCGTCTGTATCTGAAGACCAACACGTATCTGCAGTGGGGCGACAAGCTGTTCTGGCAGAAGCTGCGCTTCGCCCTACCGGATGTCTCATCCTCCTCATCCGCCCAGCGATCGAATGTCGGCGGCCAGAGTTGCCATGTGCCGATCAACCATGCGGCCTACCACCACCACCACCATGTCCACCAGCAGCTGCCCCACCCGGTGCACCACCACCAGCAGCAGTTCATGTTGCCACCGCCGCCCCAGCAGCCGGGCAGCTTCCGCCGGCAACCATCATTGCAGCAGCAGCAGCAACATCAGCAGCAGCAGCAACTTCGCGGCAACAACAACGCCACGCAGCAGCAGCAGCAACAGCAGGCGGCCTTGCTGATGGGCGGTGGGTCGGTGGGTGGGCCCGCGCCGCAGATGATCCCCCTGGCGGGTGGCATCCAGCAGCAGAGCCTCCCATTGCCCCCCACCCAGCAGCCGACGCCGGCGTCGCGAAATCTGCACATGTGAGTGGGGAGGGTTAAAGGCAAGGTCAAGCGAGCTGGAGAGGTGCTTAAAACTGTGTTCTATGAGATGTATAGGTTTTCACTTCCTCACTATTTAAATAACCCAAAAGAAATGTGTTCTAAAATCAGAATAACTGTTAAGAGATTCAGGAAAGGAGTATTAATTTTTATGATGACTGCACAACATTTTTTGCCCATAAAAAAACAGAGAGGAAGTAGCACAAACCAGACCTTTTGTACGATCTTGTTCGGTTATGAGAGCTGATCTAGAATATCTGCAGCCCGAAAAAAATACTTACCCTCGCGAAAAACAAGTTTAACTTCCTCGGGTTTCCAAATGGTAGAAAATAAAGGGGAATTGCATTCAATATGCAAATGCGAGCGTTTAGCGATAAAAGCCTAGTTACATGTTAAAATAGCAAAAGTAAAAGAAAAATCGAGTGGGGAAAGAACTGGCAACACTAGGAACAATAACAACAGCAACAGCAGAAGACAACAGACAACAGTAAAATAGCTGGCGAGCCAGGCAATTGTTGTTTGTTGGCCCTGTTCTGTTTTCTTACGGCCAGCTATTTTCAGTTTCCTGGCTCGCAGCTAGATTCTGAAAATTGATGTTGCATGCAACACAGCAACACACAGCAACTCGCAGCTACACAGGGAAAATTTGAGGAATTTATTTTGAGATCTAATCAGTGTTTTTTAAATGAAAATAAACTTTGAGATTGGAATGTATTAAAGTTAAAGTTGATTTTAAAGATAGAGAACCTTAAAAAGAAGTTTAAAACATGCCTATCAGATATTTTTATAGCATCTTAAATAATTTATATTAATTATTAAAAACCAGAATTATTTTACAATATTTTTTTATAGATCTTTTATCAGTTCTTATAGAGTCCTACTTATTTCCTGTGTAGATCCAACACCAACCAGTCAGTCAGCCACAAAAGGCAGCAGGCCCAAAAGTATTTCTCTTGGCTTTATATTCCTTTCCTCCTTCTTCTCCTTTATTTTGTCGTTTTCCAGCCTTTTTCCGCTTTTTTTCTTCTGTTTTTTGCTTTTCCTCGTTTTCCCCGTTTGCAAGCGCTCAGTCGTTAGTTCATCTTAACTGCTGCATTTTGCTATAACAAGCTCGACGTGTGTAGAAGATACACCCGTGTATCTGTATCTGCAGCAGCTGTAGCCGAATAGGAGGCATTCGTATCTGTGTATCTCTGTGAATGTGACTGCGCGGGCTGGGAGCTGGGAGAAGTGGAAATAGGCGAAGGCAAAACATCACAGAGCTCATGTCTGGCCAAAAGGAAAATGGTAACAAAAAGCAGACCTTAGACGTTAGAAAACCGAAAACCCAGACCGTCTGCAGACGCTTGTTGTACGTCGGTTTAAAATTGGTTTTGCTTTTTGTTACTTCTCTCTCTCTCTTTCTCCGTTTGAGCCACAATTACATGTGCTAATCAATGGCAGAAAAATAGATAGCCGGCTAACAATTGTGTGAGAAGGGAAACAATTGTAGGGGATTTAGCTCTGATAAAGCGGACTTACAGCCAACAATTAATGCCAGTTAATTGTGTCTAGAGAGCGATAGAGACCTTCAGCAGATCACGCTATGCCCCCAGATTTGATTAGGAAACAAAGCTTTCTTTTTCCCCCAGCTAGTCAGAGATTAAGGAGAAGTGGTAGTCAGAATTTCCCAGAGTGAAACCTCCAATTGTGACCTTGCTGCGAGAGAAAAAAGATACAAGCAGCCATAGGAAAGTTAAGGAAAATCGTACAAAAGAGAGATCAGCACGTGTGTGCTGTGGGCTTTGGGCCCCCAAAGTTGTGTTTTGGCCAGCATCGACAAGGCCAGAAAAGGGGGAACACGAGAACAGAGCCGTACAGATTAGTTTGGTCTTGGCGATTAAATCTACCTGGTTGTGTGCTACGCCCTCTCCATTTCCACCACTATCTCTATCTCGGCCAATCTCCAGCTCCACGAACTTGCCAATTTGAAAATGCATTCCAAAAGCACGAAACCAGAAACTAGTTAACAAAATCAACACACTCTCTAGAAGGATTCACTTGGCTTAGACCGTAAGCAGTTAAATGTATATAAGCTAAATGTTAATTGTACGTATATTCGTTTAATCATTGTGATATTTTGTTTTAGCCGTAAGCCCTAATTTATTAAGATGCGTATCCTACCAGCCTATGTTTAGCCGTAAACTTATCCTCATTAGTTAGTCTAGCTTATAAGTTAGTAGATCGAATCCGAATCCACAACACCCCGCCTACGAGATACAGCCATATTAATTCTATGAAAATTATTATTGTATATAAAAACCAACTGAAAAAAAGGACTGTATGCACTAAAATGAAAGAAACACGAATTATGCGACACGAATCAAACAAATTGAAAACATAAATCGACTGATTACATGTGTACTATATATAAATATGCATAACATTTAATTATGATTTACTCGACGCTCGTTGTAAATATTGTAACTACCCGCACACCCATGAATATGTATTGTATTTTGTAACTTTATGTTTTCTAGTTTATAGCGAAAAAAACGAAGAGAAAAAGCGAATCACAAAAATATATAAATGACAAAAAATTGATAATCCAAAAACTGTCTCGATTTTTTATTCACCCCATCACATCCCCCCCGCAGCTGAAATTGTAATATTATTTTTTGGTCTGCCGCTGATAAGCCATAAACTATCTCGCCTTGACATTTGATATGGATTCTTGATACGGATTCCACGTCGGATGCGGATTCCAATGCCAGCAGTTCGCTTTTTCCACATAGCGATGGGGTTTTGCTTGGTCTCTGGTTTTGTTTATGTCAGAACGGTGTTCTATTACAGCCCCAAAAAAATTTGCAAGATAAACACTAAAAGAGCTTGACCATTCCATGACGGATGGGAGAAAGGCAGCGGCGAGGGAAGAGGCTAGATTTATGGCAAGAGGTTGGCTTAAAAGCTTTCCGGCGACAGATGATGAACTTGCTGAAATGACGGATAGATTAATTCCAGTTCCGCGTTTTGCAAATATTTGTAAAGACTTTTTTGAGTGACCTGAATATTGTACATTTTATGTTTATGCTTGCTAGGCAGCTTTCAAATATTTAACATTTGCGCCAACAAGTAAATTAACTGAATTTTATTTGATTTTTAATTTTTAGATTAATATAATTTACCATATTTTATGTAGTTTTGAATTTTGCTTATGTAATAATGGAATAATTCCATTTAAATTTGTATTATAGGGGTTTCATTTGTAAAGATTTTTTTGTCTACAAGATTCTATATTAAACACCGTAAATCATATTTATAGAGAACAACGTTTTTTAATATACTATTTATTTTAAAGAATTAAATACTTTTCGGCGACAGATGATGAACTTGCTTCCCGTCCTGCTTTTTAAAAATATTTATAAAGATTTTTTTGAGTTACCTGAGTGGTTTTTGGCTATAAGATTACCTATATATATTAAATACCGGAAAGAATATTTATAAAGTACAAATTTTCCTTTTCAAAAATATTTTAAAGGCGTTTCTAAATATGTATATTTTTTAACCTAAACGCTTTATGTATTCGATATCAGATTATGAGTATTGAACCGTTTCTGGTACTTTCAAAACTCTTTAAACCAACCTCTCCACACGCATTCGCTCACTCATCGAACCGAACATCCCACGATTGCTCCATTTGAATTAATTTTAAACAGAAAACCCCTCCGCCAGCGCCTTCGTATTCATGCTTGCCAAAGATGCGACAATATATTCTCATGCATATTTTAAAGATATCTATATGGCAATCGTATCTCATCGGCGGAATTATTGGCTATCGTGTGTTTATACTAGCTGCTCGCTGCCTTTATTTGAGTCAATGAGCCCACAGCGAAATATTTTGCCGATTCCGCTGGCTGGCTGCTTGGCTGCCTGGAAACGAGTTCTTTCCCAGCTTCAAGCTCCCGATGAATGAATAATTTTTATGATCAATTAAATGCGCAATAAAATTGATGGGGCCCCCGCCGCCGAAACATAAATTCACATTGCTTAAATTAGCGAATTTTACAATCAATCATTAGCGGGCCAGTGGATCGACAAGCGGCCTTTGATGTGCAACTTTCCTATAGAACGTGTGTGGATGCGGGGGAAATTTAATATGGAATGGGGTCTAGTATGCGGTGTGGTATCTGGTGGATACACATATGTCTGCGGCCTAACCACTCGGCGGATAAGTTCGAGGCCGGGCTAAACCCTTTTCAATATTTTCATTTCCCTCATCGCTCGATTCGGGTCGAAACAGAAAACAGAAAACGAAAACCTAGAAAACTTTGCAAAAAAACACGTCAAATATTAAAAACTTTTCTTTGCTTTTACTTTCTCCGAAACGAACCCGCTGGCGTATATATACACATACATACCACCCATCATCCGCATCCACGGCCACATATCTCTCCCCTTTTCCTTTATTTTATCAATTTTGCCTGTGGGATTTGTTACAAAGTAACGGATGAGTTGAAGTGGGAAAAGGGAAGGAGTGCAGACACCGCCAATCCAAGAGGCAAACTTTCAATTGAATTTTTTTGTTCACGTCGTTTCCTTTCGGGTAAGGAAAGTTTAGAGGCCCGCTTTTGGGGTCGGGTTCGGGACTTTGGGGGTTCCGTCTGTCATTTGGCATACGCAGCGAAAAGAAGTCGACGTAAATATTTCGGTTTACAAGTCAGTTTAGTGTCAAAAGAGATGCCTTTTATTTATAGATTGCCCTCGCAGAACTTGGGCTTGAACTTGGCAACGAGCAGGGGTGTATTCTTTCTTTAAGGGAATGTAATAATGGGTTAAATCTATACTTTAGTTCGGTAAGAAAATTTTGAATTTTTAGGAATTATTTTCGTAATTGAATGCGAATAACAAAAAAAAATATATTAAAGTATATAAAAATATATTAAATAAAAAAATATAAAAATATATAAAAATATATAAAAACATAGATATAATATTTATATTAAAATTAGGTGCAGTTCGAGTCTCTGTATTACTAAAACTTTAATTAGATTTTTATTAGTGTATTTAAATTCTTTTGTAATATTTTCCAAATTTGAAGTTTATATCGAAAATCTAGAAATTTGTTTCCCATCTTTATGGGAAACCCTTGAGCCTTTGAGCCACCGAAGCGCTCCTGTGACCCCGTTTTCGACACAGGTTTGCTTCTTGGCCGAAACCTCCATCAAAAATTTCCCTGACTGCAGTTTAGAAGTTTTTATTCGCTCTCGCATTTTCGGACTTTTTTCCCGTTCCCTTTTTCGGGGCCCAAAGTCAAATCAAAGTGCTTGGCCCCCGCTAAAGCTTAGTGCTAATGCCGGAGCCATCAGTCTGAACTTTTGGGCCATCTATCAAAGGCTGAAATGGAAAGGGTAAGGCGGGAAAAAAAGGAAGGAAAATCGAAGAGGCAATCTCATTAGAAGGCCGCCGCATCAACACATTCCGAGTGCGCGAAGGCAGAAATATTTTCCCATGTGCATCCGCCGAAGTCCCGTCAATTAGGTAGCCACCCAATCATTGCACCCACCACTTGGCTCATTAGACTCCAAACGAATCGAGCGTCGTAAAACTCGGGTCCCCTTTCTGCTTCTGCCTCCCGATCCGGGACTATGTATAAATAAATATGCTTTTATTGGAAGACGACTACAACTGTTTGCAATAAAAGCAACATTTTTCTTAATTTCCATTTCTTGCTAATTTACCAGCCATAAATTGCCCGCCCGTCTACCCTGTGGGCAGTGAAGTAACCAGTGGCGCGAGCAGGGACAAAGACAGGGGCGGCGAGTGCGGAGTGCGGAGGGGTTGCCGAAACAAGCGGAGCTGAACCAACCGATTCGACGGTAGACACATAAAATTGACTACAAATTATTGCACATTGTCAAAACAACATTGGTTTGCAATTTTCGCGCTTCAACGCAGATGCAAAGAGATAGTCGCTGGCGATTTGGGAGGGGGGTTCCTGAGGGGTATGGCAGAAGTAATGCCGCCTCGTAGAGGGATAGACGGGCAAAGAGGGAGACGGCAGATGGCGGAGAGTGAGAGGTATAAAACAATCAGGTAGGGGAGTTCGGTATGTGGAAATACTCTGCGAACTGGAGGCATATTTTACTCCCTGCTAATGCTGTGCATTTTTTAGAAAACTTTATTCGTTCCGGGAATTTATAAACTATAGATTTTAAGGTCTGTAATTAGATCGTATTTTATATTCATTTAAATGTGAATTAGTATTTCCCTTTTTATTCCATTTAAAGGAAAGAAATGTACAAAACTATAAATAGTGGACTTTTTAGAGTTATACATTTGCCAATGCTAGAAAATGTTTAATGGATATAATATTGATTTTAAAACTATAGGTTTTAAAGAACCAATATTAGATAATGTTATATGGATATAATATTGATTTTTGAACTTTAGATTCTTAAGATTTGGCTAGTTTTCAAATTGTAAATAGGAATAATGATATTATATATTTTAGAATATTTTATATGGATATAATATTATATTTAGCCTCTAAAGAACCAATCTTAGAAAATGTTATAGAAATGTTAAATGGATATAATATTATTATTTATATTAATTAGTTTTCAAATTTTAGATAGAAATAATGATATTTTATACTGATCATTTCATTAGCTATGCCCATATATCTCATTAAAGTGAATTATAGGATATTCCCCGATCGGCTAAACCCTTTTCGCACCACCAATTTTTTACAGTTACCTACGATAATTTGCGCTGCAAACGGTCATATGCAACTGTGAAATGGCAAATGGAAAATGGGTTTAGGTTTATGGCCGCCGACCAACCCCGTCATCATCATCATCATCATCGACCGCATCGAAAACCGAAAGAGAACCGAGTGGGGCAAATCGGGCGGGCTGGAACTGGAAGGTATATGGATATATATGCGACGCTGTGGAGACATTGACATATTGCCGGCCGATTAATGAGCCCACAAGAGCGGCCCTGGACCTGAGCAGTGCTGATTGTTTTCATTGAAATAAATGACAGACACCGGCCTGTTGACACACGCGTTGAGGGAATATTTGATACCCTGCATAAATAATAATCATTTTCACTTCGCCCCAAAGTTGCGGGCCCTCGAACGCTGACTCCGCATAAAAGCAAATTTGTATGCAGTTTATCTTATCGCGATCACGTTGCATCTGAGGACGATGCTGCGGCGAAGACGCGTAAGTTTCACGTATTTTCATGCACGATTAAAGCCTTAATTTCGACCGAACGGAGAGCGGGATGGGATATATGTACACACTCGTGTGTATATAAGGCGAGCGAGAGAGATGTACCAGGTATCTGCAGCTCCTAATTAATGGTTTTGCATCGGCTGCTTATCGCACCGCACGCATCGGGATCGTCTTCGTCCTGGTCATCGAAAGGGGGCAGGGGAATCTCCCTGAACATCATCAGTGCACTTGGGAAAAAAGTTCAGTAAAATTGGGAATACTTTGGAAAATTTTAGGTATTAATAACCTCCGTTTTCAAAACAGTTAACTAACATAGAAAATAACTTAAATATTGAAAGTATTAATAATGCTGAAATTTTCAACTTAGGATAATTTAAAATAAAATATTGATTTATTTTATATTAAAGGCTTTTTTAAATAATAGTTCGAGAAATAATAAATAAGATATCATTAGCTATAAAACCGATTTAAGTTTTAAATTAAAATGTTTGGAATATTTAAATATTTTTCTTCGTGTTTGAATAATATTTAACAATTTTATCTTAATTTAATGCTGTTTCTAACGAATTACTTGTTTATTTAAATATTTTTTATTTCTGTATGCAAATATATACAAGATTAAACTTATTTAAACGGATTTTCAAACAACCGATAGAAACCATATTTATGTTAAGCAGCATCAATCTTTAACAAGCGTGAATGCGTGTTGACAAAGCATATACGATTTAAATTTTTGCAAGATTTATGTGACATATTGATTAAATTATAAGCAGTCAGATTGGTTCGCCAGACTCAAATGTTTTTATTAATATTTTTTTATTTCTTTCAGTGCAGCAGCAGGAGCCTCATCTGTTGTCCGAGCTTTGCTGCGCTAAGTGTTCGCTGGGGATCTACCTTGGCGGCACCTGATCAAGGCAAGGCAAACGGAGATCCGATCCCAGCCGATCCCATCCCATCCGATCCGATCCAAGCCGATCCGAGCCCATTCGACTTTGACTTTGGTCTTCAGTCAGCGTAAAATATTTAATATGTTTGCTGGCTGCATTTTATGAGCTGTAGCATTGCACATTATTGATAATGCGCGATATGAGTGCCGGCCGATATTTGCGCGGCCTTTGCAGGGGTGTTGTCAAGGCAGGCCGAGGCCCCCCCACCCCACCCCCTGCGTTGATAAGGCAACGTTGTTTTTCGGGGTGTTGCAAGTTTGGGCCGATAAGCATCGAATGGTGGTAAATGGCAAAGAGAAAGCTGCGACAGGAGGCGCTTTTGTGTCCCGACGTTTTAGCGCTCGATTGGGCAACTGGAATTTGTGATCGTGCGCAGAGATCTTCCTTCAAGGTTCTCGGCTTCCTCTTGTTAGCCCCATCTTCAGATGGTCAAGAGCGCGTTGACCGATAAGGAGTGATTTTGTTCTGGGTCTGAAGCCCATTTTAAATGTTCTCCACATTTTATTCCGTTAGCCTTATCGCAGATGTAAGCCTAAAATATTTTAAATAAAATTAATGGTTATTAAAGGTTGGTTTTAGTACTAAATAGTTTATTTTTCGGTTATCATAATGGGTTAAAAAAATAATATCCAAGAAAGGGAACATATCTGAGCCACAAGTTAAAGCCACTTAATCATCGTTCCCCTGAATTATCATAAAATCAACTTGTCAAACTTTTCCCCAATTTAATTGTCCGATTCAATCACCTTTTCGCCGACCATGTGTTGACTCATTCGGGCCGAACAATTGATTAGCTTTCGATGCTGACCATAAAACCCAATTCATTTAGCCATAATGTTGACACCGAAATGCAGTTAACAGCTTTAACTTTTAAGTGGAATTTACTTAAATGTGTCCCCGTCCCATTTCGCCTCGATTTCGGCGTTGTTGTGTTGTTTTGTTTCGCTTCGATTCGATTCGTTTGAGTTTTTTGTTGGCTCTTACGGAGAATTGGGCCGGCGGAATGCACAGAAAACCTGGCTCAGAGATCCGTTGGCCAGTTTTCAAATTCGGCACGATCAAGCATCGCGATGATCAGCGTTCAACGCTCTCTCATCTTCCCAGCTGAATTTTTACTTTTTCCCTCCGATTCTCGAGCTGTGGCTTTTTTGCGTTAACGTTTTAATTGATCGCTTTCAGTTATAAACAAGTTGGCTTTTGATTTATGAGCGCGTGCGTGCAGCAGCGACAGAGAAAAAATGCGTTTTAGGAACCGACTCTTCCCAGTCTTTTCTTTTTGGCCATCATCGTCGTATCGCATCGCTGTCTTGGGGCTGGATCGGCTGGGTTTATGTAAATGAACTCGCTTTCGGGGTCTTTCAATAGCTGTTGATGATGTTGTGCCGCGGCGACAATGTCTCTATTTCTCTAATTTTCGGCCCCGCCATCGTGGCTGATTTTTAATATTATTTGTCTAACGGTCACGAGCATTTTGGCTTTGGCTTTGGCTTTGAGTCTTGACTTTGGCTGTGGCTTTAACTCTGGCTTTGTCTGTGGTTAAACGTCAAATTGTTGTGCTTTGTTGCTAGAATTTCCCGCATCGTTTAAACCCAGCCAATGTTTTCTGGGGACAAGCAAATAAATCACAAGACTGTGGGGCTTTCGGTTTTGAATAACCATCTTTACATTTCTCCGCGAAGACGAGGCGACAAATGTATTTGTTTTATCAGCTATTGTTGTTACCAAAAGGTTTTTGGTTTTTGTGTCGATGCTTGTGAACTTCACTTTCTTCTTCACACGCTCCCCAACGACGAAGAGAGCTGAATAAGAAAAATGTTTGTTGAAAACGAACAAACATAAAGCATGGGAGATTTCACTTTGGCTGCCCTGGGAGTCTGCGCCGTGCTTTTAGAGCTTTTTGCGGTTCCAGAGTGATGTCAGCCGGGCAATTAATCAACGCATCTCCGCCAGGTGACTCAGAGATCTTATTGGATCGGATGGGATTGGATTGGATTGTCTTCTTACCATTTTCGCCTTTGGAATGGTTGGAGGTGCGTTGGTTCGTTAGCAGATCGTCGCGTTCCGATTCCAGTCCATTCGATCCGATTCGGTTCGGTTCGATTTGTTTATAGAAAAACAAACACTTGGCCGGGTACGGGTACTGGTACTAGACGCTGGCCATTTGCCGTCCGTTACGTTACTCATGGCTGGCTAAGTGGGTCGTGACTTTTCAAAATGCAAACGTGTCGTCGTCGAAGTCGCAGTCGCAGTCCGAGTTGCATCTCTGCCATCGGCCACTGAGGAAAATGTTTATTAAATGAGAGTGTTTTTGATAGGAAAAATCAGTAGCAAGGTTCTTAAACTGGTTAAGATCATATTGTAGCGAATTAAACAATTATGACCTTTAAGTTCCTATAAATATGGTTAAAGATCATCTTCTTTCTATTAAACCTACAACTATCTAATTATTATATAATTGTATTTTTAGGCATTAGATACATATGAATATCTTCAGATACATTAGAAATTACCATTATATTTAGGAAATTAAATCATCTTAAAGATATATTTAAAGTAAAATTCATTATAGTGAATAATATTACATATTAAAAGGTGATCTACTGTTACAATAATAATATTTCACAACTGCAACTGGTAAAACTCTCAACCTTTCTCAACTGGTAAAGATCATAATGTAGCAAATCAAATAATTATGAACTTTAAGTTTCTATAATTATAATTAAAGATCATCTTCTTTCTATTAAAACTACAACTATCTAATTATTATTATATCTTTATTGAAGAAATTGTATTTTTAAGCATTGGATACAAATGAATTTCTTCAGATACATTAGAAATGACTATTATATTTAGGAAATTAAATCATCTTAAAGATATATTTAAAGTAAAATTCACTAAAACAATTACTAAAAGGTGATCTACTCTTACAATAATAATATTTTACAACTACAGCTGATGATGAGTAAAACTCTCAACCTTTCTCAACTCTATATTTTTTCCCAGTGCCTGCATTTCTCAGTTGGGTTACTTATGGGAAGTCCCCGAAAGTCTAGGCCCCGCCCCCCGAAAAGTGGGGATGCAGCGGAACACAGTCACAAAAATCCAAAGCGCAAAGCGCACACGTACGGAGTACGTAATGAAATTCTTACCTCAAATAGCACTTAACTCCAGTTTAAAACGAGCCAAAAGTGAATGGTACTGACCCCAAACCGTTGCACGTTTGTCTTAACACTTTGTTGCCTGGCTCTTGTTTGTTTGTTTTTCTTTGTTTTCCCCGCTCTTTTAGTTTTTTGGGGCCAAAATAGAAAAGTTTGGCGCGCGAGAGAGCGGGCCACCGACCAGAAATTTGTTTAATTGAATTGAATGTATGAAAAGTCAGCGGACAAGTCAATGCAGTTCGCCAATTCGAATTAGAGTCTGGGTTAACTAAAGTATAAAAACTAAGACACGAAAGAAAGGCTGGCCTTGGAGGTCGAAGCTGGGATTACCCTAGCTTTGGTGGGTTTATAAGGTTGTACTATTCCTTTTATATACCTATACCTTTGGTGGGTTTATACTATGAACTTTATAAGGTAATACTGTTACTACTTCGTGAGATATTTAAGTCCTAATAAAATGCCATATCTCAATAGGTTATCAACACAACATTTAAAAAGTATAATATGAGATCCCTTCAGATAGGTATTTTAAAGATATTCATTATCCTAGCATATCATTATAATAAAGAATAAAGAAATTAATGACCCCATTTCTAATAAGTATTCAATATCAAGTTTTATTAAAAAGTTTCCAGATTTTAAACATAAAGTTTCGGTGTTACAAACTCATGATCTAAATTATAAAACCCCCACCAAGGGTATTATAAAAAGGGGGACTGCAACATGCGAGCTCATTTAAAGTGGAAGTCATGAAGGAGGCCAAGGCACCGATCACCGATCACCAAAATCGCGATGTCGATGCCGATTCCGATGCCGATGCCGATCCTCGATCACGGTCATGTTCAAGATCAGAGGAGCGGGGAGTCATGTCCGTGGTCTTTTGAACCGCAGATCACCGGCTGCAGTTACTTGTAAGATTTTTGCATTTTGTCGCATGACAATTAAATGCCTCAATGAATGGCAAAGCACACAGTGCACAACACACGATCCACTCCTTGTCATCGATCACAGGGGAAAATTCGGCCGGCTGAGAATCATTTTAGAAAGCAAATTATAGATGATCCTTGAGTCATGAACTTTCAGGAGCCGACAGCACAGCGATATAAATGATCTGTGCCTAGGCGATCGATCAATCAAGATCAATCACAATCAGTCGAAGGTTTTGCACTTGATTTCACAGTTTCCTTTCCCAGCGGCTGCCTTCATCTGAGATAAGGTGCAGTTGTATCTTAAATGATTTCGATTGACGCTCGTAATGAAGCTACGAAAATCTATTAATCAAAAATGGGAAATTACATTGGCTATAAAAGTTAGCAGAAGATCAATTGATCGACATGTTTTTGAACTGATGCTTAATTACTTTTAATTGCTTTCGTGTTATATAAACTACGTGCTCTAAATTTTAAATAAAAACCTTGACCAAATGCAGTTTTTTATAAATATATTATAATTAATTAATTTATTTATTTTACTTTACCACTTGGGTTTCAGGTTTCTTTATATTAGTTCCAATTTCTTAAATAACCTTTTGCATTCGATTTCACGCCACGCTTTCCGCTCAAAGATCACCGTAATCAGAGATAAGATTCGACCATTACATATTTCTGGTGAAATCCCTGGCTGCTCAATATTGTGCACCATTTATATGATAATGGCCAAGTGATCTGCGCTGGTATCTTAATACAGCCGTTTTATGATAACTTAGCATAAAATTTTGATTTGAACTGTTGGGCAAACCGCTCGCTGATATATGTAGGTCGGCCATATAGATAAACATAATTATGTAAATCCAGATGCTAATGCAATGGCGTCCCCACACGCCACGCTGATGCGGTGCAGATGGAACACCTGATACCAGATACGAGGTTGCAGGTTCCCGGTTCCCGGTCCTAGGTCCCCACTCCTCTGCTAGCTGCTCTTTTCCGCTGCGATGCTGCGATGAAGGGGAAATTTATGAAGTTTATGACAAATATGATGACGGTCTAGGGCAATGCTGGCCAGCACTTTGTTAAATGTCTTCGAAACTGAAAAACATTGCCATTGTCCGACTTGGCAGACGCACACACATTTTTGAATGAAAAACGAAAACAATGCCATTTACAAGACACTTAACGAGATGTCGAGTGAAAGCCAAAAGCTGTCCGTTCGTTGTTACTGTTTTCAGCTGGCCAAGAGATGGTTGTTGCACTGGAAAAATATTATGGATCAGTTTTCCTTTCTCCCAAAGTATGGGAAGTATTATTGGAGGATATACAGGTGAACAACACTTTACGTTAAATTATCCTAAAGGTCCTAATAAAATAAATATTATTGTTAATATAAATATTATAATAATATACATTATAGTATTATTATTATAAATTAATCTCATGATAAAAGTCTTATGGATTGGTTATTGCTTTCAATTTAAGGTTATACAAATATTTATAATTTCATTAGCTATTTCTCTTGTAGGCATGTATTATGTTCTCGGCTTATAAGATGGGTAAGATCATAATAAATTTTAATATTATAAATATATTCAATTATAAAATCGTATGGATTGTATTGCTTTCCATTTAAAGTTACACAAATATATATAATTTCCTAAGATATTTTCCTGGTATGCAAGTATTATGCTCTCGACTTTATGAGATGGTTAAGATATAATATACTCATAATAAATTTTAATATTATAAATATATTCAATTATAAAATCGTATGGATTGTATTGCTTTCCATTTAAAGTTACACAAATATATATAATTTCCTAAGATATTTTCCTGGTATGCAAGTATTATGCTCTCGACTTTATGAGATGGTTAAGATTATAATATACTCCCTAAGTTTAGTTTTGATTTTCAATCTCGTTTTTCACCGTGTGTCTTGGGATCTCCTCGCGATTTGATGTGATGGCCATTCGCCGATGATGACGCCGCATGTGAGTTGCATGGAGTGGATTCGAGTGGTGCGGTGGTGCTGCGCCACTGGTGGAGCGGTGGATTGGTGGAGTGGGGCGGCGGTGGAGTGGCCAAAGTGACGTGGCTTGTTTTGGCATACAAGTGCACTTGAGCCGAGTTTCGAGTCCAATCTAAAGAAGCACAAGTGAGCGTAGACTTTCGGTCTAGTGTCTCCCCATCCAAAGCTCGGATTGGGATCTTTTCTTTTCTCAACTCAGCTCAGCTCAGCGCAACTCAACGCGACTCGGCTCTTTCTAATGACAGGCAAACAAACAGACCTGCAGATCCGCAGACAGCGGCTACTGCTCCCCACATACTTTCTCATGGATTCAGTCGAGAGGGGGCCCCAAAAGAAATAAAAGATTTATGGCCAGCCATTCACCAATTGTTCAAAAACGTTTTGTGGTTGCAGGAGCTATTGGCACACGGGCGACAACTAGGACAAAACTGTTTTTGGTCACATGACTCAAATTAGAAATGCGCCTGGCATTTTCCATAATAAATGAAAATTTAAATGCGCACACACAGCAAGAGAAATGGTTAGCGAATGAGGGTGAAGGAGGAAGGATGCACTCGGAGAAAATGTGTCTCAATGTCCTAATTAAGATGGTGAGTGCGGCAGGTGACCTTGTGATCAGCATAAGAAAGCATATGTTCCTAATTCGATTGGTTAATTTCTAAGAAATTTTAGATTTCATTTAGTTGGTAATTTTGAACACTGAAATATTTCTAGATTTCTTTTTTATAATGTTAAAATAAAGGTTAAAACTATAAACTTAATTGAAAGAGGAAAAAGATTGTTTAGGTAATTTTTGGTAATATTTTTTTACCATTTAATTATAAACATTTTGTAATAATTTTCAATAGAACTTTAAGCGACGAAGCTTTAATATATATCACAAAATTAGAAGAATGTAATTCTCAAGTACATATTCCTAAGATGTGCTATATATAGAAGTTTGGACGCTCAGCTCACATCCCCCCTACGCTAAAGAGTTAGCGTTGACGACCAACCGAAATTTGCAAATCCCGGAAAGTCATGGGTTCACTCCCCAAGTGAAGTGTGTTGAATATATAAAAATTGTTGGTTATAACGAAGAGCTAGCAAAAAATTTTCGCATTTATGTTCAACAGGTTACCAAAATCTCTAATAACACATTTGTTTTTTTAGTTATTATTTCTTAGACAACGGAAAAAAATCGATTAAAATTTTTTTTTTAATTTTTAGCTTATGACGTATCTACAATTTTTGTGATTTTTTTAAATTATCACGTTTTTAATGCTTTCATTTCAATGAAATAAAAGTATAAAGCGTTCTTTTAAAAAACATATCTGACAATCCTGTAATTAGAATCCTTAGAACGAAATATCTCATTTTTTTGAGTGTAGGGGTAAAACAGGTTAAATGGTTAACAAGGCAGCGAACAAACGAGACCGAGGACCCCGGTTAACAGGCAGGTATGCGATGGTACGGTATGGTATGGGTACGGTGTGGTGGAGAGTTAACCTGGTAGTTGGGCATCCTCCTCCCCGAAAACCCGGCTCCGAGTCCCAGTCCCAGTCACAGTCGCGGTCGCAGTCCGATTCGAAGTCCACATCCAAGAGCAAGACGCATGCGCGTTGACCGCCCGCTGAGCGTACACATTCTGAGAACTTTCCACTTCAATTAATAACTAATTTGATGTGTGCCGCACGGATCGCGGTGCATTTTATCGATTCGGACAGCGATCAGCATTTGGAGCAGGAACCCCGATCCCCCGATCTCCCAGCCCTGAAATGTCGGTGCTCCGGAGCACCTTAGATGTTTGCTCGCTCATTCGATTTGTGTTTGCCTGCAGTTATGTTACCAATCGAATTTGATTGAGAAGGGTCTATGCCGTATGTGACAGTGAATATATATGCGAGGATCCCGCCGGTTGGCAGGGGAAGACGGGAGGCGTGAGAAGGCATTAGCATGAGAGATTATCTATTGAGATCCGATTTCTGGCTGCCGAGGACTTCCAGGTTACACGACTCCCGAACGGACTCCCGAACGGATATCTAATGCGATTTGGGGTCAGCTTTGATTGGTCTTTCGAAGCGCATTAGTAATGAACGCTGTAATCGGGATATCCGTCTCAGGCGATAGGCTAATGAAGGAGCTGATAAGCTCTACGATTTCCTGAAAATTTCCCCAAAAAATTTTGGGTTAGCTTTCACATTATCATAGAAATTATTATCGTAAATAACTCTTTTTATTGATTTCCCCATTATGGAAATTTTATTGAGTAGGAAAATCGTCTAATTGCTGGGTTACATTAATTGTATGCATTAAAATAAAAGCGCCATGCCGAATTCAGCACGGTTACACGACTTTCAAAGTATTCCTCACGATTTCTAATTAAAATTTGGGACAGTATTAATTGTTTATTCAAATCGCATAGAGACCACCATAGTTGTAATATCCGTTTAAATATAAATTATTAGAAAAGAGCCAATAAAAGTGAAACTGAGCTTTTTTTGAAAAGTATTTTTGAATACTTAAACAATTTTTATTTGTTTAATACATTTTAACTTTTATTTCCGGTATGAAATACATTAAAAATAAATGATCTCACTCTCATTTTTCCTGAATAAAATCCAACAAAATGCTGTTTATCATCTCATATTCGCATTATCGTATGAATTACGACCAGCTTAGGTAATCTCGCTTAATTATCGTTCTTATGCTGATTGGGGAACTTAAGTCCGTATATCTTAATCCGCTCCACCTCTTTAAAGCTTTAAGACTCCATATATGAGCATTGAGCGACCTTTTCGTTATACCCCAATTAATATGCGGTGTGCACCCAAATCTTCTCTAATTTTAATGAATTATGATCCCCCTGACATTGGCAATTGGCTCTCAACGAATTAAGGTTCCCAGAAGAGAACCACTCGGGATCTGATCGCTTTGGCATTTGATAATTATGGCTTATTGTAGTCGCCAGAATGGATGGATGTGGAGTTGGTTTTTTTTGTTGGTTTGATTGGGACCGCGGAATGGGAATGCATGTGGCATGTGGTTTCCCCGTTTTCGCTGCAGTCCAATACAATTTGCGGCGGTGGTGTTGAATTTGTTTGCACCGCCCGCCGCGTCGGGCAAAATAAATCACAGTCTAAATACCCAAAGCTGAAGTTTAGGCCCCTTTTCGCTCGTGTTTGTTGTGTTTTTCTTTGCTGTTATTTTCACTTCAGTCTTTTTTTTTCTGCACTGCAACACTTCAACAATAAATAACCAAGTCATATTTTTCACCTCCACCGCTGTGGCCGTTTCTGTTGTTGAGTCACTTCCTGGTTTTTGAACCCGGTCGAGGGAGCACTGGGCACATTAACGAGCATATTACCTACTATCTTGCCGAGCGGCAGAAATATGCAAAATTGCTGACCGTCCCGTCCAGCGTCTGCAGTCGAGAGCTGCAAATCATTAACATCTCTGGGGAGCAGAGAAGCAAACCGAAACCACCACGAACACATTTTGCACGTGACCTTATTTCCCCCGCACTGTCAGAATGGCTCAGATGCAGATGCGGACTCAGGACTCAAGACTCAAGACCCTGGCTCAGAGTTAGAAAAGCTTTGCTAGCTGGATGTTGCACTGGGAAAAAATATCATCTGGAATCTGGGAATCTTAGCTAAAATAGCTAGTGCCTTGAACTGACAGAAGTACTACCAAAATTAAGTGTTTAACATATAAGATTCCTATTAAAAATTTTACAAAAATTATAGCTAACCAAAGAAGATATTTTTTCAGTTTTTAATAATTATTATAATGAGTAACAAAATAGGAAGAATTATTGAATTCATTCTCATTCTTCATATTTTGTTATAACGATAGTAACAAAGAAGAGAGAACGTTATAGTCGAGAGCCTCGAGTATCGTATACCCGTTACTCAGCTAAAGAAAGCAGTGACAAGCAGTGCAAACCAAGCAGTCACTTGAAAGTGGCACCAACTATGTGGCGAAAAATTCATTATTTGCTTATAACTTTTTACTTTTGCACGAATTCAATATACCTTTTACTCTACGAGTAACGGGTACATATATGAAGAATAATTAAACCAATTCTCATTCTTCATATTTTGTTAATAATATTAAAAGGTACTAATAATATTATGATTTCTGAATTGAAAATATTTTAATAAAATTAAAATCTATTGTTGGTTGAAAACTATCTATTCCTTTGCTTAGACATTTTATATTCATTTCAAATGGTATTTCTCATTTCTCTCTCTGCATGATGATGGGATGCTGGGGTGTTTGGGGAGCTGGCTTGCGGTTGGGGCAACATCATTTTTCGATCACGTTTTAAGTGTCTTGCGCCTTCCTCGGAGTCGTAGTTTGGAGTTGGGAGTTTGGAGTTTGCAGTCTCGTCATCGTCGTCGTCGTCTCCTAGCCAAGTTAAATGATTTAAAACCAACAGCGAAAAATATCGTGCCAAGTGCTGCATATTGCACGTAGATCTAAGCCGTTCTTCCCCCTTTTATCCCCTTTTCGACCCCCTAAAAATCTGCAGCTGAGGCGGCGGCAGTCAGTCACTCAATCCGTTAGACGGCGGAGGCCACGTAGCTGTGACTGCGCTGATTGCCGACTATCGATTGCACCGGGAGAAAAAAGGGGGAGCATTACGTTGAGCCTGGCGGACAGAGAGACAGACAGACGGGCAGCTGCTGGCGGCCCATTAACCAGAAATGGCCAGCAGAACCCTATTTAGTTACTCTCCATGGCCATAACTCGGCGCAGGCTCGATTGATTTTGATTGATTTGAGGCACCGCTGCGATCTGTCATTGACAAAAGTGGATAGTTAGCGGAAAAGTTGACAATAGCCATTGAAGAGCCCTGTGAAGATATTTTATTTAATTAATAATTTTTCGTTACTTAATAGGAAAGCGGTATTTGAATATATGCAAAAGTTCTTAGAAAGCTGAGTACAAGTGTTACTTTCTATAAGCAATATAAAATATAATAAAAAACACCTTCTCTTCATGAAAAATTTTATAAAATCTCATAGAATATGAGCACATATTACACATTTCTTATTTGATAGGACTTCCGAATATAATTTGCCTCTAAATATTACTATCTAAAAATGTGTATTTATTTATTTATATTAAGGATAATTTTTAAGTTAATTTTGTGTGATTATTAAAAAGAACCTAATTATTAAAAATTAAAAAAAAATATATATAAAAACAAGAAAGGAAGCTAACTTCGGCCAGCCGAAGTCTATATACCCTTGCAGGTAATTCCTATTTAATTACAAATTACAAAAATCTGAATTTCGATTTGGAACAAACCGAATTATAGCAATTTTGACAATAATTGATTGATCATTCCTATGGGAGCTATATAATATAGTCGTCCGATTTATATAAAATTTATTTCGAAATTCTTAAATAATAAAATAAAGTTATATTCAAGAGTAGAAGAGAATACAATAAAAATTAACAAAGCTATAATTTTTTCCTATTAATTTCCCATTAATTTTCCGATCATTCCTATGGGAGCTATATGATATAGTCGTCCGATTTTTATAAAATTTAAATCGAAAATCAGAAGTATTAAAAAAACGATATTCCAAAGAGTAGAAGGAAATATGTCAAAAGACACCGAAGCTATAATTTTGTTCATATTAATTTGCCATTAATTTTCTGATAGTTCCTATGGCAGCTATATGATATAGTCGTCCGATTTTTATAAAATTTAATTCGAAACTCAGAACTGTTAAAAAAATGATATTTCCAAGAGCATAAGGTAATATGTCAAAAAACACATAAGTTATAATTTTTTTTCAATTATTTTTCCGATTATTCCTATGGGAGCTATAAGATATAGTTGTCCGATCCGGCCGGCTCCGACTTATATACTACCTGCAACAGAAATACGACTTTTGGTAAAGTTTCAGCTCGATAGCTTAAAAACTGAGGGACTAGTTTGCGTAGAAACGGACGGACGGACGGACAGACGGACAGACGGACAGACGGACAGACGGACATGGCTAGATCGACTCGTCTAGTCATGCTGACCAAGAATATATATACTTTATAGGGTCTGAAACGTCTCCTTCACAGCGTTGCAAACTTCTGACTGAAATCATTATACCCTCTGCAAGGGTATAATAACAGTTTAAATTTTAAACAAAATAAGTGGTATGGAGAAGCTATCACATAGGACTTTATTAATTTCTAAAAATCACTTTGATCCGATTTTCAATCTTGGTAGATCTACAAGATATTCATTTGTTCAACTTCAAAATAATATTAGACCTATAGAATCACTTTTAATATAGCACTTTTTTAAGTGTACCTGCTCTCCCCGTCTAACGATCATTTTTTGTAAATTTTTTGCCTCTGCGCTGACTAACGACAGTCGAAGAGCGCCTCACTCTGCATCCAGCACCCCCAACTCAAGGCCCCCGCCCCGCCGCCGAGCGGCCCCTTCCCCACCCCCTTTCGATAGCGGCAGCAGTGACTAAACTGCATTATCACGGCTCTCCATTGCATTATTGGCAGTCGGTCCCGATCCCGCCACCCCCTTTTATGATCCGTCGCTAGGTTAAGGTGAAAACAAGGCAGACCCGTCCCATCGCCGCGACTTACCCCGCTCCTGCTCCCTCCAGATTCACGATCCCGAACCGTCCATCGATCCTAACTACACACTCGGACCGCTAAGCAGGCAGAAAAATATATATCTGACAGATGCGATGCGCATACTTGCTACGATTCGCTGCGCTATTCACATTTAGGTGTCTACTTAAGCAAGAAATCAACGGGGCAACAACAACGGCAAGAAATATGGTAAAATACAACACGAATAACAACAACTATAAAAATGCTTGGTGGAAATCATCAAAAAGTTATACAACTCCAAGACAGGCTGGCATACTGGCATCTGACTATAAACCGCAAGTTAACCGAAAAAAATGACGTGGCAAATAAAACAGAGCGAGCCTTGAATGTGGCAGGAGGCGGGGGGAAAGGGATGCACTGAGAATAAAAACTATGTACTATAGAGAACTTGGGTTATTTAGTTTTAAGGTTGAACTAAATGAATAGCTGTGCCAGGGAAAAATATATTGAACCATTTAAAAGATTATTCCTCATAAACAAAGTATCTAAAATTGTAAATCTATCAAAGTTTTTTTAAATTTTAAAAACGTATAAATATTTGTTTATAAATAAGGAAATTAAATTATATTATTATTACTAAGATCTTTGGGTAATTTTAATCACTTTATAAACTTTGATTAAACATATGTATTAAAGTTAAAGAATGGTTTAGTTTAAGACCCCGTCTTTATAGCTAATTTTAGGTTCCCCAGTAAACTTTAGATCGTAATAGAAAGTATCCTATTGATAGGCCTGAATATGAATATAAATACCAATCTTAAACCAAAATTTTCTCCCTCTGTAAAAGCAAACTGGACATTGAGATCCGCACCCAAGCTGGGGATTTCTTTCTGCTCTTCGGTTTTCATTGTGTGGTGTGAATGTTATGGAAATTTGTTAAGTTCTGCATACAGACAAACAAGATTTGCACGAAACTTTTCGGGAATGGTGGCGATAAGGGGGGTGGTGTTATATAGGGGTACGGGATGGGGGGACATAACCAGCGTGTACATGTGAAGTTTCTTTTCGATTTTCACACCAAAACAACAAAATGTGCCACAAAAGCTGGGCTGCTTTTTGGTATCCAGCGTTTCTCCGCCTGGAGTTGGTCACATGTGACAGCTTTATTGGATTCCGATTCCGCAGAGCTATTTAACTAACTGGGGAGAATGCTGGGAAAATGATTTGTCAGCCGTGAAGGGGAGAACGCGAGGGGCCAGCAGGTATCCGCCTAATGCATTTTGCCGTTCAATAAGTTGGGTTTAGGTTTCCTTTCGGTTGATTACAATTGGTTTAGCCAGCTGCTGATTGATTGAGTGATTGAGGGAATGAGAGGGGCAAAGCTCAAGTCGATGGGAATAAGTGGAGTTGATGAGACAAAGTCCTTTACTTCGAGTGCCTTCGAGTGTTTAGTTAAAAATTTTATTTGTTTGCCATTCCGACTTCGAGTGGATAATGGTCAAGAAGAGGAGGAATCTGATATTGATTTGGAGTAAGGATCGAGGTGGTTATGAAAAGTGAGCAAAGGATTAAGTTGGAGGTGGCAAAGGAAAGGATCGTTAAGAATCTGAAGATCGCTTAAGCACTCACATTGATCGGCTTGGTCTCTAAGATAAGTGGATAATGTGGGAGTCTGGTTATTTTGCTATTGATTTTCGAACTTTTATATATGCTGAGAATTATTAATTTAGTCGATACAGCATAAGACAAGTGGTTTTTGTTGATTGACAGCCCACAAGTTTAATTTTACAAAAGATTATTCGATTTGAAAGGTTTTTCATAATATAATTGGATTGCAACTGCATCATTATTCCAAGCATTCCAAGGCAAAATAAAATAATAATTTTAATCCTCAAGCTCTTAGTGATGATTTGATTCCAAAACTTTTCGCAAGCAGCTGAAAATCCACCAAACTTGCCACGTCATTTAGTAATTTGAATGCCAAATTTAATTAAAAGTGAATATAATTTTTTCTTGACTTTTGTAAAATTCCCTACAAAAATCTTAAATCATACACAAAATATTAATATGCAAAATAAGACAAATTAAAAATTAACTACACTTTATAAACATCCTTAAAATTAGGCACTAACAATTTCAAGATCTTGTAGAATATTTTAAAACACTCAATCGTCGGTTTGTGTGGTTTAATTTATTTATGTACTACCATCGAGTTGCCCAACCACACATAATTTAATTTAATTCAGCTTGATACCTCGACCCCCTGCTAATTTGAGGTATTTCCTCAATCAACTTTCGGTGACCTCCGCTGGCATTGTTCACACTTAACCGAAAAAAAGAGGACCGAGAAGCCGACAACTCCCGACGGCTCGTCCTTCAAGGCTGTTAAAACAATTTACACCTCCCTCCCCGCCAAAAACCCTCCCCGAGTTTTCGCATAACTCTTCGATCCGCTTAACGATCGTCGTCCCTTTTGGCTGCATCTCCAGCTCCATGTCCCTCACCTTTCGGCTTTCGTCTTTCGGATTTCTGATCTCGACTGGCAGCAACGGCAGCAACTTAATCGACATCGTTTTCACATTGTCAATTGTCTTCTGGCCACTCTGCATGTCTCACAACCTTCGCCTTCGACCAACAAAGGCATCCCAATCCCATCGCATCCCAATCCCAAAAAGCATCTCCTCAACTTGAGTTGCGCCTGTCTCTCTGGGCCTCTCGACTTCCTGTCAAAGTTCAACAAACCGCCCCGGCAAACCGACAAAAAAAGCTGAAGCCCAGCTCACTATAATTGCAGCCTGCATGTGTGCGAGTGGAAAAAGGCGAGCAGCAGCCCATGGATCGGGCCAAGATTCAGATTCAGCCTCCGCTGGAGATCTGCAGCAGGAGCTGCACTGAGAAAAATATGACTAGCTTTTTGTTCTCTTAAAACCAAGAAAAGTCTTCAAAATAGTATATTTAAATATTCAGTTTATTAAAGGATTTTTCAAACATTTTTTTAGGATTTTACATACTACATCCATTATATACATTTATTATTATTAACAATAAATTAGGTTATGTTAATAAAAATTAGCAAATAAAACGATTGATATAAAAAGATTTTAGCAAAATAAGATAAAAATATATTATTAAAAATGTATTTCTTTAATAATAATTTCACAAAAACAATTTAAATTTTAGTTTACTGAATGTTTTAAAAATCAATACCACAAATAGGAAGATTTACATGATAAACAGATAAATAATAAATTTAATTACAAATTTCTTTTTAAAGCAATGTTAATATAACATTATTTTCCTCTTTAAATCCAGTTGGAAACCACTTTCTTGTAACTTTTTCCCCTGTAAAGTGGCAACAGGAACAGCAGCCGCCGTTGGCTTTCTGCCTACGTTTCGTTAATATTTTTGCAAATTTTTTTAACCTCCACTTGGCCAGCTCCTGCGGGGGAGGGTGCGGTGTAGCGGGAGGGGACTGTGGCATGCAACACTACCAAAAACGTACGTACAACGATCGTTGCAAAGAGAAGCTTTAACAAAAAAAAAAAAACAAAACAAAACAAAATCTCAGCCTGGGTCGCCACCATCATCCATTGCATGTGTACGCAGACTAAACCAGTTTGCAGCTAACCAGCTCCTCATTCACCCGGTACTGTGAATACTAAAGAAGAAGTTAAATACAATTTTAAAAATATTTTATTTTATAATATTAACATTATAAGGAACATGATCAAATTACAGATTCTTAACAAATAAGTATATTTTTAAAATATTAAGTGATATTTTATTCTTTTTATATGTATTTTTAATCTAATGTTTAGATATTGATAGTTGTTAAAATGGTAAGATAAATATTAATATTCTTAGTTTTCAAAAATATAAAATTACCATTAGATATAATTTGTATTTGAAATATTCAAGAAATTAAGGTATTTTAAAGAAATATAATCTGGAAAATAAGTATTGAGGTTTATATCTATAAAATATTTTTAAACCCATTAAAAAATAAGAATTAGTTTATAAAAATACTGGTGAAGGTATCTATTCTTTTTGGAAATAATTGGAAATTAATGCTAAACAGAATGCATTCTAGGCAGCCTTCACTGTAGCCAACTTGGTGAACGGTTGATCGCGTTTGCTGCCCAACTGCTGGCCTTCTTCTCCTCGGCGAGTGTGTGCTCCTCGGTGCTGTTGCTGTTGTGATCGATTGCTGTTTGAGCATGCAAATGTGTAAAGACGCCTCCGCCACCAAAAACCAGAGGAAGAAACCGGCTAACTCGCGTTGGCCCGCGCTTCGGATGGGGCTTGAAAATCAGAGAACCCAGAAAGCAAGAGACCAAGAAACCAAAAAAGCGATACAGCGAAACAGAAACGTGTCCAGCTGCAGCGACAAAATGCTAAATATATTTGTAAGTTCTCTGTTTGACGATCAACTGGCATTGATTTTTGCAGCTTTTAGCGGCGGCCCCTCGGTTCGCGAGGATCGTGAGATGCTGGCCGCTGATTTTTGATGAATTTATTAAGATTTTCTTGGCGGCGAAAAGCGCTGACTGCGGCTGTGGCTCTAATGAGTTAAGTTGAAAAGTTGAACGGTTAGCGTCGCCATACCTGAACCTGAAGGCAACAAATCAACGCCTTTACGCCTGATCTATGATTAGTGTCATGCGGAGTTCTGGGCCGGGTCAACCGCAGGTTCTGGCCATTGATATATGGCCGAGACCATTCGCTTCAACCGCGACCGCACAATTTCGTGTATATCCCCGATGTTTATAATTTTTTTTGTTCCGCCATCGATCTTGGCCGCAAGTCCTTTTTACCTGGCCCTAAAGGACACCACAAATTTCCAGGCAATTGGCCGTGCCTAACAATGGGCCAACGGCCTTCTCGACCCATGGGGTCTCGCCCTAAGGGAAAAAGTAAGGAATCCTGCCAGGCATTTCGAAATGGGTCCCAGATATATAGGTATATAGGTATACGTAGTCAAAGTCACAGCACGGCGGCAGATGTTGTCCTTTTCTGCTCCTTTTTTGTGCCGTTTGTACACCGAGTGGACTGGGCTAACGTGACCTTCTCGCCTTGACAGCTGCCTCGAAAAAGGTACAAAAACCTTTGAGCGGAGGCAATTTTCTTGGCCTGCATTTCCCTCTCTTTTGTTACGCAAAAAAAATAGCAAAGGAGAAAACGTTTGTTTACCCAAAACACACACAAAGTGTGTGGAAAATTGGAAAATTGTCTGTGCAATTGTAAGGCTTTCGTCTTTCATTTCCCTGGCCGTGTGTTTGTGTTTTGTACGCATTCGAGATTTATTTTGATCGATCGTTTCTACGGCTTAGGAACTCTTTATTCTGCCTTTCTCTTGTTTATCCGGAGACAGTCTTAATATTGGTCGTTTACTTTCTAAGGGGATAAATACCTCACAAATAGTTCCACAAAATTGCACATGTCCACACACGGAGACACGAAGAACATGGCCTAAGGACTGCTTTTGAATATTATTCTGGGTTCTGAGTTCTAGAGTTCTGCAGTTCTGCAGTTCTGCAGTTCTCATGACAATCCAGGTGGGCCATTGAGCCATTGCTGACAAGCTAAATGGCCAACTACTGTGGCCCACTTGGCCAGAACTGAATTCAGTAAAGTGGAAGGATGTGGCTGCATCTGTTTTGATTGTTCCCTGACACGCAATTGAGGAGAGGAAAGGTCCGAGTGGAACACCCACATGAGTGCAGGAAATGAAAATTCCCATAGGTCGGGAAATTAATTAGAATTTTCTGTGTATAATGGTAAACATTATGTGGGAACGAGGTGAGAGGAGAGTAAATATGACCTACACCTCTAAAAAGGGATTAAAATTCTTCAAAATATGTGAGATACTTTAAATACTTTCAAAAGAATTTTGTGGGAATTTTTTTTTTAAAGTAATCTTGATCAATAAGTTTGGATGTAATTTTACAGCTTATATTATATAAATTAGAAAATATGTGCAAACTTGTTATATTGCTTTAAACCTGAATCAAATTATTAAACACACTTATCTCAACCACTTTCGTTTAATAAATTAACAAAATGGTTTATATATCCATTCACCCATCAACTTTTACAATCCCCATGGAAAACTTTTTATATGCCCAAACAAGCACCTTTATTAGAATTTTCCAATCTTTTGCCCATTTTCGCCATCCCATTCTTTAGCTCCCATGCGAGCCAACAGCGATGCGAATCTCATCTGGTAAGATCCGATTTCGATAAGATATTGCTCCACATAGTGAAACAGATCGTGTTGGCAAGATTTTATGGATCCTCTCTGCTCGGCGGCTTTAATTTTGTAATTACTATAATACACAACCCCACGAGCTCTTCGCTCTTTTTAGGGGAAGGGGCTCCATTCGATTTGAAGTCATAGCTGGGTGTAAACGACTGGCATCCTTAACGGCTTTCGGTGCTCAAACAACTGCGGGGCATAAATCGAACAAAAAACAGAGTACTAAACTCTCCAAAGAAGCCTTCGCATGGGGAAAAAATCCAGAGGAAGGGGATGAGACAGCCAAAGAGAGAGAGAGGACATGATTGAAAACTAACTGCTGCTGTTCGCTTATAATATTACATTTCTCGGTGATCATCGGGAGGGTTCTCCACTCGAAAAAAAAATATTTATAAAGTTAGCAAATTAATATATAGCTTAACAAATATTTTATATTATTTTATTTATTATTAATTAATAAATTAAATTAATTGATTTGATTCTTTTTTAAGAAATGAACGAGAGTACCAACATTTTTTTCGTAACTTTGAAATGTACATTTAGGATTTTTTTTACATAAATATTTGGATTTTATGTTGTATTTTAAGATGTTCGTATTTTTTAATTTTAGGAAATGAAGTGGCTGTAATTCATAGAATAAATAAATAATTATTAATTTAGAATAATTCAACTTAAATTTTTCTTGTCCAAAAGATCTGCGTAAATCTCCCAATCTTTTTAAAGTGTGCCACGGGGTGTGTGTCTCGGCTAAAGCGCAGCGTTTTACTTAAAATAATTATGGAAAATGCCAAGTTAAATGAGGAAAACTGGCAGGGGAGGGGATTGGAGGAGGGGGAGTGAGTGAGTGATCGGGGGAGCTGCTTCCTTTTTACCTACGCGCATGGGCATGGTCATGGTCATGGCCATGGCCAATGAGCTAGGATGAAAAACAACAAGATCATAATATATAATAACCAGGCTGAGCTCAGCTGCGTTAGTTGCGGGATTGGGATTCCTCGGGGAGCAGAAGATCGGGGGGCGCGGCAGCGGTAACAAGCGCTAATTATCGACAACAAGCTAAAACAGCGGCCTACAATTACGCAGCAACGCCAGCTGAGGCGGCCGAAGAAGTAGCCAAGATGTGCACTAAGAAAAAATTATGAACTTTTAAAATATCAAATTATTTTCGCATTAAGATGCTGATTAAGATGTTGATTTTTTATCAAATTTAAATATTTAATATATGGAATCCCGAAATAATATTAGCTTATTTAATTTACTTTAAAAGACTCAAAACATAAATTAAGATTAATGTTAAATGGAATTTAATAAGAAGCTTTATACAAATTTTTCTCTGTGCATTAGAGCCCTACGCAACGATCTTGGCTAGAAAATTAGTATGGGGGATGGAAAAGGGGGAGTTGAGGAGTGGGAAAGCGCAGCGCGGATGCAGCAACTGCCATAGCCATTAAAATTTACACAGGCAACGCAGCAGCAGCAGCAGCAACAACAACACTGCAGCAGCAGCAGCAACAACTGCAACAGCAACATCAGCAACTGCAACATTTTTGCCTTCGTCTTCGCCGTCGTCGTCATCATCGTTGTCGGTATTCATCGCTGGCCTTTCTCCCATTTGGCGCAAACTTGTTAACTTCTTGGCATGGATGGTCATCATGCAAGCCCGGCCAGCAGGAGCGCCGAAGGAGACGGGGCGACAGTGGGAGAAAGAGACGGTGCGAAAAGAGTGTGTGTGCGCACAACATATGCATGCAACGCAGGCGAAAAAACGGGAGGTAAGTTGGCGAATGCGAAATGCCCTCGAAAATGCAAGTGAGATTGCACTTTCTTGGGGAACTACATTATAATATAATCTGCTAAAAATCAAAGAAATTGTAGAAAATTATTTAGAAAACTGAAATATGACTTTTAAATTAAGTAAACTAAACTTAACATAACCTAAATATAATTCTTCTACTATTAATTCTAATAAGAGTTCCATCTTTCTTAAATGCAATTATAATATTTATACTTGCATGCATGGAAAAAAAATTTTGTACCTAACTATAATAAAATAAATTACGAGGGTGTGGATCAAAACGGAGCTCAGCTCTAGTTGGAGGTCCTCAGAGGGGACCTCACCACTTCTACCTACCTACATAATAAAATAAATATAGGTTTTTTATATTTTTTTATTTTTTCGTAAAATGATTATATTTTTGTAAAATCATATTATAAAACCTAAACGAAGGATATATTTAATAAAAACCATCTTAACCTTCTTTAATTTTTTTTGTCCGACGAAAATTATATTGAGGATTTACTACAAACTAAAATAATTCTTCATTTAGTCAAACTGTTTTATTGTTAGAAAATAAAGTTCCTTTTATGTTAGCTTTTTGTAAAACCCATGAAAACACAGCTGCAGTACACCAAACAAAGGCAACAGCATTTCCTTTTATAACATTTATATTTAAACTCAGATGATTTTATAGTATTGTTCAAATCTACATGACTACGATTAAAGGAATGTTAATTACCAATTCGACTATTTAGTTACCGGTACCTTTACAGGGGCTTTTATTAAGCTAGAACTCGAGAACTTCCTATATCTTTTTATGCGGAGTTAGTTCCCAGTGAACACGTACCTGGGAAAGGATCCCTGAAATGAACCATCAAATGCGGGGCCGGCCAATTATCGAGTTAACCAGAGCCAGTGCCACCAGCATCTGTTCTCTTTCACTTTAATTTACACTGCCCAGGCGGAATCCCTCAAAATGCCCCCTCCCCTTTCCCCCGCCCTCTAGCCACATTATCCCAGCGAGCTGGCTGAACTTTACGATCAACTGTTCTGGTATAATCAATATACCCCATCAACATATCAGGTGTATAACAAGCAGCCGCGGGTCTGTCGCTGCGGCTTCTGCTGTATTGGTTGCAATTTATAGGCGCAGGATCGCTTACAAGCCAACGAGTTGGTAACACAAACCGGCGGCACTCTTGGCCAGTTATATGCAGTTGTTGTTACTGGTTGCTGCTTGTTGGCTGTTGCTTGTTGGCTGTTGCATGGGCGCTGATTTTTATGCTCTGACTTGCGGCGAGTGAGGACTTTCAACGCAACGGCCGAGGACTGGAGACTGGAGACTGAAGACTGGAGATGGAAGACTGGAGACGGAAGACTGAAGACTGGTACCGAGACTGGGCGTTAACTGCGAAGTAATTGCGTTTTGGCTATGCAAGTACATAAATTGGATTTGAAATATGTACACATGTTGATGGATTCCTCTCCAGCGAGCCCGTGCTGTGGGTACCTGACTCGATTCTGCACCGCGAGAAAAAAGAGCAATAAGAGAAGGGTAAAATTGGTGGCAACTTATTGTGGGTAAAGATTTTTCAATGTAAGTTGATTGATGAAAACTTTTTGAATATTTTAAAGAAATTTTATGATAATTTCCTTAGCTTTTAATAATTTATTTTAAAGGAAAAAAGCTAAAAATATTTTAATTTGTTTTAAGTAATTTAATTTCAACCAAAATAATTTTTAAAAATTTTTTAATAACATTTTAAACACTTATTTAGGTTATTTTATTTTTCCCTTGAAATAAGATTAAAAGAAACCATATATACTAATATTTAAATAAATTATTTTTATAAACTTATAGTTCTTAGAATAATTTTGCGTTCTCTTTTATAATTAATTTTAAGAATTTTCTCTCAGTGTGGACCCTCAAGTCGGCTTGGGTTTTTAGCATCCATCCTGTCTTGGGACTGCCGCTGAGATGGAAAGGAGAACGAGCGGCAAACGGCAAACCATTTGTCTTTTGATAATTATCATTTCACTATGATAGCATCAATTTTGAGGAAAACATTTGATGATTTCTGCTGCGTGTGTCGGTCGTTAACGAGGCCCAGAGATCGGCTGACTCCGGGGCAGCTGCAATGCTGGCCGATAAGTAAATACTCGCCTGCAAAACGGTAGCCATAACAAGTGGTTTGCCGACAAGGCCGTAGGAGAGTTGCACAAGATGGAAAATATGCCCGATCATCATCGATTGCAGATGCCGCGGCCGTCGAGCGGGGGACTTCGCCTTTTCAGGATGCTGCTGGCGGATCTAATCGATGCGGACAGCAATTTCGAATTAAATGGTAGGTAAATGATAAATTAGACAAAGTTCTGGGCGAGAGAAATCGGTCATATTTCAATTTTAAAATGACAAGCTTTCCACACTCGTATGTTATTTTACGGTACGGTACTAAATGTAAAAGGACATTTATTAGGAAGGAAGTTCACTTGTTTATGAGTGACAATCTCCACAGTTGGCCACCCCTGTTCCGAAGGTCTAATTTTCATGAACTTCTTAGCTTTTCCTGTTCACAACGAAAAAAAAATCTTAATTTGAACCGCGAATGAAAAGTGAAAGAGGTCACAATGTTGCATGTTTGGCTTTTTTCAAAATAGGTTCATTTACGGGAAAGCGTTGTGCGAAATAAGAAAAATCTTTTTAAGCTTTGATGAACCTTGAATACACATAAAATATAATTGTTATTCATTTGTAAAAAAAAAAACTAAATTAAAGAAAGTTTAATCTTTTTAATGAAAACCTTTTATAATTCATGATTAATTGGTAAAAGATATCTCTCACTATTCCAAAGTTATACAATATTGGCTAAATGGAAGTTTTTCAAAAAATTTAAAAATATTGTGACTTTCTAACTCTAGTAAAACTGATAAATTTGCAAAACCGTTTAAAAAAAGGATTTTTTTGTCGTTGTAAAAAAATAAATTTGAACTCATTTAAAGTTGAAGTCAGTTCTGTTCTCAAAAACAAATACTAGTCCTTGTAACAAAAATATATTGAATATTAATTTTAAAGTCAACATAATTAAAAATTTACAAAAAACAACAGATTGGCAGTAATTAAATAATTAATTTTATTGAAATGAATTTTCTTTAAAGCATTGCATACTTTTAGATGCTTGTTAGTTTGGCTACCGAACACTAGGTGGCTCTGTATTCACATTGAGTGTGGCAGTAATTTACAATTTTTAAAAAGGAGTGTAAAACTGTATTTTTTAACGAAACGTACGAGTCCAAATAAATTATTTGTACCGTACCCAAAACCGGGATCGTGTCTACACTTCAGCTTAGGTACGAAAAAAATAAACAAAAATATCGCATGCAGGATCTTTATTTTAATGCGCAATGCTTCCCAAACTTTATAAGGAAACTTTAAAAGTAAATGTGCGTGTCTCTAAGTATATTCAAACCATTATTAGGTACAATTAAAAGATATATTTACATGTCTAAGGAATTAAATTAGTTTTTAAGTCATTTCTTATAGAGAACAAACTTTAGGGTAAAACTGTTTCGTTAAAATATATTTATAAATATTGAACGAAATAATTGAACGAAATTTTTACCCTTTTCTGCGTTTCTATTCAGACAAGCACCCCGATCCTTATCATCGGTAACATCACTCTAAAACTGTGGCGTTTACAAAATTACAGAATTTAGCATGGACCAAAACCATTGTTGTTCTTTAAATTCACCATACTTGATCACAGATCCTTTTTATCAGAAAATATAAAAACATGGTTTGACGTGAATCTAAAACTGTGGTTTTTACAAAATTAATAAAATTATCATGGACAAGAACCGCATATGTTCTTTAAATTTACCATACTTGATCAACGATTCTTTTTGTCAGAAAACATAAATTGCACTTAAATATCCCATAAATTCGAAAACAAAGCCCCAACTTTGAAATATGAATATTTTACAACACATATTTCGCTGGCCAAAGTCTCTGGTGGCCATCAGTCTAATTGACTTCCTTTTCGCAGAACAGTCAGCCCCTCAATTGCTCCATATTTCATGACCAAAAATTAACCAATAAAACAAAGGAGGAAAAAAGAGCAACAAATGATATCACAAAGCTGCCGCACAAGGACACACACAATAACACACGCGGACGAAATGTACGACTTTTCCCAATAGCCCCAGCTATAACATATAAAAACCCACCCGCAACAATAACAGCAGCAATTTCCCCACCGCCCCCACGGTACGTATGCGCAATGTGTGTGCTCCTGTTTGTTTGCCAACCTGAACATGTGTAGCTATCTGTAACTGTGGGCAGGGGGAACGGAGGAGGGGGCGTAGTGGAGGCGGGGCAGGGGCAACACATGCAAAACACAGCAATAGAAGCAACAACAACAATGGCAAACGCATGTAGTAGATGTCAGAGATATCGAAAAAGATACAGGGCAGTTGGAGTCTACAGAGAAAGAATATCAGCGAACCTATGTACATATGTGTTCAGATGATCACCATTTATTTAAAAATGTTATGTAAATTTAAATATTATTTATAAAAAAAATTTAAAAACAAATAAGATGTATCCCACCCTTTTTTCTAATTTTTCTAGCATTATTAATAATTTTTTAAATTAATATACATTAGTAATTTTTAATAATTTATCTTATTGAATGGTTAAATATATTTAATAAATTAGCAATAAAAATAAATTTTATATTAAATATCCGTATTTTATTTCCTTTTTATTCATATTTGAATATATTTTTTAAATATTTCTAAAAATGTTCACATAAGTATTAATTTTATTAACATTTAATAGCTTAAGACAATTTGTAGGTCGTCAATCTAAAATTGTATAGGTATTCTTATAAATAATTAAATTAAACTAAAAGGCTTATAGAAAAAGTTGGAAGACAGTTGGAATTAAGATCATATCGAATTACAATAAAACTATTATTCAATTTTTCACGCACTAAATACATGTAAGTTTTGTATAGTTATTATGATTTTTTTTCAGTGCAGTAGGGAGACCAAGAGATATACATTTCAAAATTTATTTATTTACATTGACATTTTGTGCTACTTGTGCACTTTTCCCCCCACAACCCGCTTACTACCAAATTGTTCACTTGAAAAACTGCTAACAAAGCTCTAAGCGGTCCACTTTCCCCGGCCCCTAACGTTCCTTTCCACTCCCCTCACCGCCCCTCACCCACTTTCAATTCCTGCAAGAAACAGAGACGACAATGTATAATATATTGACTCAACGGAAAATACGGACATTGTCATAGCAACCGGAAGAGGTAGGAGAGTAAGCAACCGGGAGGATGGCGAGTCACAAGGACAAAGGAGCCCAAGGCGGAAGAAGTCGGGTCAAGGGAGAGTTTATTTCCGCAACCGAAGTGAGCCGAAAAGGAAGGACGGTGGAAAAGGCAGGGCCGGGCTACAGGTAAGGAAAGGTAACGCAAGGAAGCCAGCGGGAACTGGGGATTTATAGACTGCTGCGGAAATGTTCCAGTATCAACGGTTCGAGTGGGGCCTCATGCCCATATAAATAATCGAATTAATCCCGGAAAGCTGGAAACTAGAAGCATATGTAAATTCATTGAAGTTTGAGCCGAGATCTTCTTGAATAATTGTAGGTTCTTCACAGAAAAAATATTTAGGATAACTAAATACATGGCTTAATTTTACATAAGATGTAGAATTTTATACAACATAGCTTTACTTATTGAAAAAAAGGATGTAAAATTCGAATATGAATTAATATTGCGTTGCAGGTTTACAAATCGTTTTGGTTTGCAGTTTCGAAATGTAGTTCCAATAACTTATAAGAAAATAATTAATCAATTAATAAGGTTTTTACATCTGTATAATAATAAGAAAAAATCAGTATATTTTTTTCCAAAACGTGTACTCTTAAAATTTGATATTTCCTTCTCTTTCTATATCAACTCCACCTGTTAAGAACGTATCCCCTTGAATGAGGCATAAAGAGTCTTCAATTGAACGTAACTACCGGCATTTTCCGATGGAATGACACGGTAGAAAGGGTGGAAAAACGTGGAAATGGTGGGAGGTCAGCCGATTGAAGCGCACAAATGTTTGCAAATGCTAAACATGCCCGTATTTTGTATATGTATTTACAAATTTGATATTTACAAGCCCTTCGACAGCAGCTCCCCCCTTTCCAGTAGCCCCTCTTAACCCTTCAATCCCTCTTTTTGCCCGCTTCTGTCTTCTAAGCAAGGTTCTTCGCTTGACGCTGCCAGCAACAAATATTCAAGAGTTCACTTAACAGTTTTATTTGTCTTTGGAAAACTTTTGTTCCCGCCTCCCTACGCTTTTCCGCCCAACTCAAGCCCCATACATACACACACTCGAGTGATTTCAAAGAAAAGAATGTGTGTGAGGAGCTCGTGGTAGTTTTAACAGTTGTATGCAAAATAATAGTAGTGTGTGTTTAAAGGTGAAAATGTGAAACTAAAAAATTTGTAGATTTTCCAAATATAATAAATTAATTTTTTTAGAAATTTTATTTTTTATAATTTAGTGCATTTTATATTAGGGCCGACTCCTGGCCCAAACTGTAAAACACTTGTGTTTTCTTCATTTTAAGTGGAGGAATTTAAGTCAAAAACCAATTGTTGACATGTGTGTCAAATACAGTAATGTAAAATCTAAGAACTAATAATATTATAAAATTTATATCCTTCCAAAAGTATTTATCAACATTGTATTTTTAAAAATGGTAAATTTAGCATTATTTCTTTCATAATTTTCCGATCACTAACATTATTTTATATATTGCGATATAATTAAAGGGTTTTCTATTTTTATTAAACATTTTTTTTACTTCAACTGTATAATTTTATCGTCATAAGTAAATGTAATTTCCAATTCATAGTTAGATATCTAGCCAACTATTATTTGAAACTAGTATTTCGCCCACAACTGTGGGCGTGGCATGTGGACAAAGGCGAGTGGAACAAACGTGGCCAAGTCAGAGCCCCAGCTCCTCTGTCCCCTCCTTTCGTTTCGGCTCTTTTGCCAATATCTTGCGCACTTGAACAATTTGTAACATGATAGACTGCCAGAAAAGGCAAACAAATCATTGGGGGGAGTGCAAGTGCGAGTATGGGTCGTCAGTTTTGTTTATATTTATACCCTTGCAGAGGGTATAATGATTTCAGTCAGAAGTTTGCAACGCAGTGAAGGAGACGTTTCAGACCCTATAAAGTATATATATTCTTGGTCAGCATGACTAGACGAGTCGATCTAGCCATGTCCGTCTGTCCGTCTGTCCGTCCGTCCGTCCGTTTCTACGCAAACTAGTCCCTCAGTTTTTAAGCTATCGAGCTGAAACTTTACCAAAAGTCGTATTTCTGTTGCAGGTAGTATATAAGTCGGAGCCGGCCGGATCGGACAACTATATCTTATAGCTCCCATAGGAATAATCGGAAAAATAATTGAAAAAAAATTATAACCTTTGTGTTTTTTGACATATTACCTTATGCTCTTGGAAATATCATTTTTTTAACAGTTCGGAATTTCGAATTAAATTTTATAAAAATCGGACGACTATATCATATAGCTGCCATAGGAACTATCAGAAAATTAATGGCAAATTAATATGAACAAAATTATAGCTTCGGTGTCTTTTGACATATTTCCTTCTAATCTTTGGAATATCGTTTTTTTAATACTTCTGATTTTCGATTTAAATTTTATAAAAATCGGACGACTATATCATATAGCTCCCATAGGAATGATCGGAAAATTAATGGGAAATTAATAGGAAAAAAATTATAGCTTTGTTAATTTTTATTGTATTCTCTTCTACTCTTGAATATAAGTTTATTTTATTATTTTAGAATTTCGAAATAAATTTTACATAAATCGGACGACTATATTATATAGCTCCCATAGGAATGATCAATCAATTATTATCAAAATTGCTATAATTCGGTTTGTTCCAAATCGAAATTCAGATTTTTGTAATTTGTAATTAAATAGGAATTAACTGCAAGGGTATATAGACTTCGGCTGGCCGAAGTTAGCTTCCTTTCTTGTTTTCTTTGCTTTGCATTGACTTTATTTCTCGGGTTTGGAGCAAAAAACATTCTCCGGCTGTTTGTCTAAAATATTTGCAAGAAAATTGCAAACAAAGGACAGCAAGTGGGCAGCGTCCAGCCGGGGGGCGTGGCATTTGGGGGAAAACAATTTCACTATTTTTCTTTATTTTTGTAGTCACTCTTTGTTTTAAGCGCTCATATTGAAAATCAAACAATGACGGCCACTGGAAACTTGATGCAGTTGAACTATATTTTATGGGGCACTCAAAGGAGAAAAAGAATAAATATATACAAAATATATAAAGCACTACAAATAAATATAAAAAGCAGAGAGTTTTTAAATTTATTTGGTTCACAGAGTTAAGGTTTATTGCATTCCAAACAACTTTGCTACCGAAATCGTTTAAAACGCGCATGCAAAATAAATGAATTCCAAATAAAATTGAATATAAAAGGTAGATAAACATTTCAGATCTTAAAGTCGTTATTATATAGATCTTAAGTCCTAAAAATATTTATATAATTAATAATAAGGGAAAATCAACTAGAGCTTGAAATGTATCGATGTCAGTATCGATATTATCAAGATAATAAAGATAAATTTATTTCGATTTTTTCAATTAGGTGCATATATAGGGAAAAGAAAGTATACAAATTCTTAAGGAGGAACAAAATAATATATTTATTTTTTTAATTTAATTATTTTTTCTTGAAAACATCGATATTATCGATACAATAATGATAAAATATCGAAAGTATCGATACTGTAATTTATCGATCATTTTCAACACTCATTATTTCGATGTGGTTCTTTTCAATTGGTTTTAAACGTTGGATATTACGATCGTGATAGCCACAATTTCGATTTCTGTTATTATTTCGCATGTTCTTTGACAATGCTGGCCCCATTTCGAGACATCGAGTCCCGTTTGAAACATTTCAATATTGCATTTTGACAAAGCGGAAATTTCTAATATCCTTTGCCAAATCATGCCATGCAAATTGAAAATGCCCAAAAACAATCGCTGCCATATTTGAGTCCGCTCAAATGGTGATGCTGATGAACACGAACAACATTTTATGCGGGATGAATCAAACACAACAACGCCGAAAGAACAACAAATCAAAATCAAACTCAGGGCCCGCCGACGCTGGGCCGCAAAATATGACAAAATATGAATTGCACATTGCACAATAAACAATAAATTTCCGAGTGACCCGCACACGCAAAAATCCAGAGCAAAAACAACACTGGAAGGGAAAGATAGTGAACGAATGGGAAACACTCTTAAAATAGGCAGAGGAAATAGTGTCTAAAAATAACAAGAAGAGATAAGAGCACTTTTGATTGTGATAAGGCAGTGTTGATAGTGCATAAGTTATTAGAGGTTGAAGTCTGAAATATAAAACGATCAATACAAAAATATACTATCGTATAAGATTGTAACTCGTTTATTAAACCCAACTCTTTTCTGCCGATAACCTGTAAACATTTATTCTACTCCCCAGAGACTTCAAAGCAATCTAATACCTGAGTTCAAATATAAAATGAAATTTTTCAATATATTACTGGAATAAATAAATTCAATGCTCACCTTCGCAAGCCTTTACGGTTATTTCTAAATCTCCAGAGGTCTTGACAACACCCCCGAATGCTCATTTATTAATCTTTTAAGGAAATGCCATTCATGAGCATCCCCATTTCACACAGATATATACCACCTTTGCAGACCCAGAACCATTAAGTTCTTATCGAGGAACTAACCCTTGCGAGGAACGGTGGCAAACCCCATCACGTACCCATTATACTCCCCCGTAGAGTGGCCCCCATATCGTTCTTCGGCACTTCTCTGGGGTATAACAATGAGAGGCCGCATTCTGTGTGTCATAAAACAAATTGGGTGGCCGCAACTGCCATTTCCAACCATCGGGGAGATCGGACGCATGGTCCTGTGGTATATGCCCCACATATATATAGATATATATATATAGATATGGTATGTGGGTGGCGGTACGGATTGGATGCATGCATTTATGCCAAAAGCGTTCGCTGGACACTGGACATTGGCATCATCGGATGAGAAAACAGGAACGGAACCCAGGGAGCAGGCCTACTGGATGTGACAGTCCTTGGGATCCCAGAAGAGTGGGTGGTTCGGGAGGAAGTGGGCTTAGCCCAAAACCAAAGCCAACAAAACGCATTTCTGCCTGCATTGGGGCAGTTGTGTAGATTTGTGGCTAAAAGAGTTAACAGATAAAATCAAATATGCACTATGTCCTGCGGTGGCAGCAGGCGACAGGCGCGTTTTTGGGGGGTTTCAAGTGGGCGAAGGTTGAGAAAGGCGGTGGAAGGGGGAGAGAGAGGGGGTGGCAGCACCAGGGTGACCAGCCACAAATTTTTAGTTCGAAAAATGCAACCGAATTTATAGTTTGAGACGTTTGCATGCAAAACAAACAAAGAGAGAAAGCGGCAGTGAAGTACAGTAAGGCACAAAAATATTTTCCCTTGTGTGATTTTGGATTAATATTTAAAATTGAGCACATAAAATATAAAATAAAATAATAATGTAATAGTATAAAACTATATTTACGAGTATTAACTTTATTATTCTTAATACCTTTTTAAGAAAATGGTTTCATCAATTTTGGTTTTAAAAATATTTCGAAAAACACGATACATTTTTTAAATTACAATTTTTTTTTTATTTTAATAGTTCGTATACTTACAATATTTTTTGTAATTTTTAAGAAAATGGTGTTTTCTAGAATTTTTGAGGCTTCTATCAGTGTTGCTATCAGAGTGACCACTGTAAAGGGAAATGGTGAACGGACCATAGAGGAGATTGCACTGCATTTGGCATGACAACTGTGGGTAGGCGTGTCTGACTGGCACGCCCACTGTCACAATCACATTTCCACCGCCCCCTTTCCCAGCACTTTCCCCTTGATTCTTCATCAACCCAATTGTAGTGACGTGTGTGCGAAGAACGCACATACGCAAAAAAAGGGAAAAGAACCGGCACGATTGACCCACAAAATTGCAGCGAGAAAGGGGAGATAGTGGGGGATATGTACCTACACAGGGATTACAAATTACCAAACATCCAATTTACTTTATTTTAATCTTTGTATAAGCTTTACAGCAGTTTCTGGGCAATATTTTTGTGGGTATAAAAATTTATTAATACATTTTTTTTTATTTGAAAATTATTTTAAAGTTTTTTTTTTATTTCTTAACATGTAAAATATCTAGTAATATAAATTGTAACTGGTTTTAATAGCCAGGAATAAGGAATATGGAAGTAGAAAATTGATAGAAATCTCTTTTTTTTCCAGTGCATCTAGGGCGGAGAAAGTGGGATGTTCAGGCAGGCATACAAATCAAAAGAAATTTTTGCGAGTGAGTTTCGGCACAGAGCAAATCACATACATTTCCCCAGTCCGAAAAAAGTGTTTGCACTCAAATTACACAGGCAGTCTAATGGGCGAAAGAAATGGCCTTCGAGGGCCAGAAAGGGACGGCTAAGGAGAGTTAGGATCGGAATTAGTGCGGAATCGGAAACTGAGGTCGGGAAATGCAGGAACAAAGGCAAACGAAATCGATGGCCGATTTGAATGGCACCCAGGAAAATGGAGTCTGGGGAAAACTAGTGCCCTAAAACAACAACACCGGCAGATGGAAAAGAGAAAGAGAAAGCGATGGGGAAAGTGTAAGAAAAAACACTTTGTAAGATCAACAACTCCGATAACTTTAAGAAATCCTTGTAAAAATATATTAAATTAAAGGGAAACTGCAAGCGGAATCCATACCAAGAAAATGACTGAAACCTTTCTTTTCAATATAAGTGTTATGTAGAGTAGGGATTGAAAAGTATCGATGTCAGTATCAATATTATCGATACGATATTGATACGATATCGAAAATACTGTCATTTATCTATAATTTATTTATGAACACAATATTTAAAAAGAAATGAACTTTATTTTCTAATTTTAAATAAATTTAAATAAGTTTTTTAAAAGAACTAAAAGTATATCGTTTCGGCTTTAATCGATAATTAAGAACCTATTTTAAATTCGGCTGACTTATTTAAGATTTAAACCGACCTAAGTTACAATGTTATGTTACTTGGTCAAATATTGATTTCTCAAATGTGTTTCTAATTGGACTAGCCATTTGCCCCCTTAAATTTGTTTTATTTGCAATAGTATATCCAAAATTTCTGTCAAATTCCTCTAGGAAGATAAACTTTTGTGTTTTGGAATTGCTTGCCATACATAAACACTGAAAGTTTTGTTATGCCAAATGCTGGCCCCATCATATACGTATGAATAAAATGTTATCAAATAGTTTAAGGAACATTTCGTGTAAGTTATGTGCCATTTCCCCCAACTTAACCGCCCTCCCCACCCCTGCAATAACAATTATACAGTTGGAAGCCTCGGGGTTTGGGTGTACGTACGTATGTGTCCGTGTGTCCCAATTTAGTTTGTTGTCTATTTTGTGTGCGACGTTAATTGCAGTGCATGGGTCAAATATTATTACTAATGCTACACAACTCTCCGCCCCAAAAACCTCACCCCTTTGCGACCTCCCAGGGGGAAACATATGTGTTTGGGGGTTGGGTGTGTGTGTGCAATTTAGCACTCTGCGGCATTCAAGAAAAGGGAAGATGAAAAAAATTATGGTGCCACCCAGCACACCCAAAAGTAAAAAAAACAGCAGGGGGCAGGAGTTGGTCGGTGTCGGTGGGGTGGCTAACTGCATTCGCCGTTATGGAAAAGAGCGTGCAAATTGGGGTTGCGTTGGAGCACTGGAAAAAAAACAGAGACGAATAAATTTTTATATATTTACCTATTATTTAAGAAAATCAATTTAATTGATAATTTATTGCAAAACAAAATATCGATCGAAGTTAATAAAATGTTTTCAAAAGTTAAAAAATAAAAAGAAATTTTATTTTAAAGTAATATATTTTACATGATTATTTGGAAACATGTCCACTTTGTAAACCCTAAAATATGAAATTATTGCAACGTAGTACGAAATAAATATAAGAATTTTAAGACAAAATATTTATAATACATTTAAATTTTATTTTAAAAATCGGTTGTGTTGAATATATCTTGAATATGTCATAGATCAATATTAGTTTTGGGATCAAAGTTAATAAAATCGAAATGTTATTGAAAGTTAAAAATAGTACTTTTTCAAATAAATAATAAGATAAAAAGGTAATCTATTTGATACAAAATAAGGCTTATTTTAATTTTAAGGTATAATACTTTAAAGCATTTTATTTTATAAATTTAGTTAGGTTTTTAGTAATACTAGATAAATATTTAAAAAAAGGTTTTTGAACATCTTTGTAATTGAAAATGTGGTTAAGATATAAAAGAATTCTTTGACTATTTGTTTAAACACAATTTCACTGGTATTTCTAGCAGTGCACAAACAACAACAATAAATGACAATAAGAGCGCAGTTCAAGTGTCAGCCGTGGCCTCTTATTGTCACGCATTGTCGTCTGCCCCAGCCACTCCCCCTTCCTGCCACGCCCCCTCCACAATGGATGCCCCAAGGAATCCCCAGCACTCACACACACTCGCTCGTGTGTGTGTGGTGGCATTTCCGGTGTTCGTTAGAGGAAAGGGAAGCGCTTGGGAAGAAGCGACTGAAGCCCAATGTGCTTTTGGCATAAATTATGAATAAAGCGAGCGGCACACGTGTGTGTGCCAGTGTGAGTGCGAGTGTGCGTGTGTGGAAGAATGTTTTGTATGCCTCCGCGTGTGAGTGTGTGCCAGTGAGCTTGTGGTGAGTAAAATGAAGTAAAAGCGGCAGCGGGAATGAAATGAAAGCAAGTGCCTTAAGGAGGCTTTGGAAAACTATCAAAGGAAAGACGAAGTCAAAAATTCACTAACAAACATTTCAGGGATTTCCTGCAGGGCAGAAAATATTTCATAAAGATATTTTCTAATAAATACTAAATAATATTATATATTGCTGTGGATTTGCTTTTGAATATAAAATTCATTGACCGACAATTTTAAGAATTTGGTGTGCATTCTTTAAAGTTACGTTATTATATTTTTTTTTTATTTTATAAATTTTTTAAAATAATTAAAATTTTTGTAGTTTTTATTTTTGTTAACAAAATTTAAAAGAATTCAAAAAATGTTCAAGGGAAATTAAAATTAATAAGTAAATATTCTGTACCCAAAAAGTATGCTATGAAAACTTCATATCTTTAATGTGATTCAAATTGGACTAGTATGTAGAATTCCTAATAAGAATTTTAAAATTCTAATACAATCCTAACTAACTCAATATTTCATATTTTTTAAAATGTAGTGTTAAATCACCAAATACATAAATCCACCATAATTCTACTACCTGGTTGTATTAATATCCCATTAAAATTTGTTCACTTTCACAGGAAATCTCCAGTATGAAATCGCAATCTCTCCGCTAACAGAGAAAGGGCATTCAAAAGAAAAGCTGTCCACTTTCATTCGAATTGTGACGAAGGAGTGGGTGGGTGGTGCCCATGCCCATGGGGGGTGCCCTTTGGTGGGTTGGTGGGGGTGGTGGTGGCGATGGTGGTGGTGATGGGGCAGTGGGGCACGTTGCAAATGTGTCTGGGCTGTAGGCAGCCGCAAACGAGCTTGACTTCGTTTCCAGCGCCCTGCGAGAGGGGGCTCCAGCTTGTTTATAGTATCTCAATAATTAATGAGCTCTTAGGAATTTTTGTGGCAAACAAGGACAACGGAGGAGCGGGAGAGCGGGCGAATCGGGGCCAGAAAGCAGCCACAGCCACAAGGATGCTGAGCAGAGTCAACTGCCGCGGATGGGAAAACTTAATGTACAAATATAATTTGCCGCACACACAAACACTTATGTGGCTGGCGCCCCTCGGACCCTCCGGAGAAACCCCATTTGCCACCCACCAAAAACCCCGACCAGCATTTTGCTGGCCCGCAAGACGCTTCAAAACGCCACTGAAATACAAAGCTAGTTAGCAGCCAGCGGAGAGCTCGGTAGTTGTCACCCGGAGTCAAGCAGGGAGTTCATATTTTATGAATATAACCATATTATATGAGTCCTAATGCTGCCGCCGCCATTCGCCTTTTGGCAAATGGAGAGACGAGCCAGACGAAAAACCAAACGGGCACCAGATGGACCTTCCACCCAGACACACAAATACATCAAAGGTTTTTTGCGGCTGTAGCGGAATGCCAAGTAAGGGAACACTGAAGATATGAAGGACTCTAAGATATCCTGTAAGGTGCAGACAAAAAAAAATAAGACTAACTTGTGTCTTAAATTGCTTTTGACTCTTTAAAGTCCTCAAAAAAATTATGATTTACAAAAAGGCTCACCCAAATTACAAATTGAATTAGAGAAGCCGAACAGAAAAAAAGAATTAAACATCTTCTTTCTGTTTTTTATTAAAAATTTAATAAAATATTTGACAAAAACAAAAAATATATTTGAAAACAATGTAAACAAGAGGGAACGCTATAGTCGAGTGCCTCGACTATCAAATACCCGTTACTCAGCTAAGGTCAGCAGTCTCAAGCAGGGCAAACCAAGCAGCCGCTTCAAAAAATTTAAAAAATTTCTTCTACATTTCGGTAGGCGTTAATAACCCAAACAAAATAACGTTTACACTTTTGCTCTAGCTTTAAAACTATGGGCGCCACAGCTTTTCGCGGTTTGTGGGCGTTAGGGGGGAGGGGGGTTTCCAACTTTGGTCTATCAATATGTATTGATGAAACGAATACACATTGCTTTTCCCATTAATATAGCTTCAAAAATGTGGGTGCCACAGTTTTTCGCGGTTTGTGGGCGTTAGAGGGGGCGTGGCACATCGGCGTGAAAAACTTGCGCTGCGTATTAACCCCTAGAATCTGCATGCCAAATCCCAATCTTCTAGCTTTTATAGTTTCCGAGATCTCAGCGTTCATACAGACGGGTGCCACTGTTTTTCGCGGTTTGTGGGCGTTAGGGGGGAGGGGGAGTTTTCCACTTTGGTCTATCAATATGTATTGATGAAACAAATACACATTTCTTTTCCCGTTAATATAGCTTCAAAACTGTGGGTGCCACAGTTTTTCGCGGTTTGTGGGCGTTAGAGGGGGCGTGGCACATCGGCGTGAAAAACTTGCGCTGCGTATTAACCCCTAGAATCTGCATGCCAAATCCCAATCTTCTAGCTTTTATAGTTTCCGAGATCTCAGCGTTCATACAGAACGGGTCACAGTTTTTCGCGGTTTGTGGGCGTTAGAGAGGGCGTGGCACATCGGCGTGAAAAGCTTGCGCTGCGTATTAACCCCTAGAATCTGCATGCCAAATCTCCATCTTTTAGCTTTTATAGTTTCCGAGATCTCAGCGTTCATACAGACGGACAGACGGACATGGCTAGATCGACTCGGCTAGTGATCCTGAGTGTAAAATTTTCAAAAAGAGCTCGAAACAAGTTCACTTAGTTCTCAAAAATGTTCTACATATAAGTAGAAAATGCACTTAAATTAAGTTAAACTCAAAGTTAGGATGTTCTTAAATAAAGTTCTTGTTTTTTTATCTGTGTAAAATATTCTAATATTATCATAGACTTTGCAAATATTTAATAAGCTTAAATAAGCTATTGTAACGACTGTTATTTGGTTAAGTTAAGTTACCAAGTCAAGTTAAATCCAACTAAAAATTTTTAACATGAAAATAAATTGATGCATTATTTTTCAGAGCAATTAAAAGGTATTTCCTGTATGCCCCAAAGCACTTCCTCAAAAGATACCCTGTAATGGGGTCCTAAAAAAGTGACTCGCTGCTTCCTGATTACTTATTCATTTGCCACGCTTTTAGCGTTATGTTTCGCCCTCTGACCCCGCCACCTGCTTCCCTCCCCCTCCACCTCTTCGCCGCCTTTGATTTGCTTAATTTGTAAATTTGTTGGGTGGCCACTTTCCCCCATCTGCGTTTTAGATGCTTTTTCATGGCTTTTAAACGCTTTCGCTGCCATCAAATTGACCAAAGCGGAAAACAAAAAAAAACAAGGCAAATAAAAGGAATCGCACTTAGAGTCGCTTTTTTATTCGGCGGCAAGTGCAAAATTTATGCGGTTACATGTGTTTTAGTGCCATAAAAAGACACAATGCATGACACATGCATATTTTATGGGATATTTTATAATCTAATTACCGCGTAATATCGTCCAAAAGCGAAAAATGGGAACAAAACACCCGCTTACACGTATATACAAATGAGAAACGATCGCACAGCTGGGACCTTGGCACAAGGATATATGTTCGAGGGGAAGGGGGAGGGGGGCTCGATTCCTGGGGGGTGGCATAAAAATGCCACAAAATTAGCTCGACGCGTTTGGGGCATTAAAAGCGGTTTCAGGGTCCAAAAGCGTGAGCCGTTAAAATAAATTGCACAATACACGCACACTTGCACACACACATTGCAAAAGTGAGGGATGAGGTTGGGCGGTGGGTGGTAACGAGGGGGTGGGGATGGAAAATGGCCACCCACTGCAGACGCAGGTGTAAACGCTTTCAACGCCTTTAGAGGGAATCCAATGCACTAAACAAAAAATCGTATTATTTATAAGAAGTTAAAAAATGTGAGAAATAGTATTTACTAACAAATTTAAAAAAATAGAGAAAAAATCGTACATTTAATTCACAAATTGGATTATTTATACCACCCTCCTTTCAAGTGTAAAATATAATAGAAGTATTTTCGAAAAGGATTTACATTGCAGTTACATGCTAAAACCGTAGTCATAGTACTCACTCAGTTTTATTTGCCTTAGTAATACCTGCCTTAATGTAGAAGACATTTCTTAAATTGGACCTCTCATTAAAAAGTTATAAGCAAATACATCGTCTGTTAGATGGACCACTTCCAAGCGACTGCTTGCTTTGCCATGCTTACGACTGCTTGTTTTAGCTAAGCAACGGTTACTTGATAGTCGAGGCTCTCGACTTTACCGATCGCTCTTGTTTTAAATTCAATTTAAAGTTGAGATAAATATACCTTTTTATGACTAAATATACCTCTATATAACCAAGCTTTTCCCCCAGTGCCGCACCAATCCAATCCCTAAACTCCACTCCCTTCAACCCCTCTTACCGGAGAAAGTGTCATATGGACGAACTGAAATGGAGTGAGACCCACAAAGTCTCTGATAATAACAAAACACAATTTAACGCATTGGCGGCTACTTAAAACGCGTCGCATGGCCAGGCGATAAGAAAGCTGGGCGAAACGAGGGGAGGTAACCGAAAAAATTAGGGAAGAGGGGGGTGCTTTCAAGGGCTGGTCAGTTGACCAAATGAATGTTAAGCAGCTTCGGGCCTACACATATATGGCATCGCATTTTTTTCTCATTTAGCCCGGCCATATTATCCGGCGGGGATAAGGAAAAGAGCCGCAACAAAGACAACAAACGGGGCACGTGCATGCCGAAAAGCCAAGGAGGCAGTTAAAGCTGTTAAACTGCCATTTGACAGGCGAATGGAAACACACCCACGCATAAAAACGCACGAACAGGACATGTTAAATTTAAAAGTAGCAGCACAAGTGGAAAACAATTTGGCAGTCATTAAAATGGGTAAGCAATTGCATATAAAATGAAATTGAAATTTAACGCCAGCGGAGGAGGGAGCGCGAACGGAAGCGATATAAAGTAACTGAATCCTTTTCCACCGATAAAGATAAAGGCTTCAAGATGCGCGGAAAGCTGCTTAACATATCATTAACGCTCACTCTTCAGATGAAATGCGATTTTCTGCACTCGGAAAAAATACAAAGGTATTTTAACAAAAAAAAAAAATATAAAATATTAAAAAATTTAGAATCTTTAATTCATGTTAAAAACAAGATGTAACGATATAGTAAAGTGCTTCAGCTATCAAATACCCGTTACTTAACTCAAGCAAGCAGGGCAAAGCAAGCAGTCGCTTAACAGTGGCGCCATCTACCGGACATTAAATTATTTGCTCCTAACTTTTTACTGAGTGGTCCGATTTAAAAAATGTCTTCTGCGATTTGATAGGTATTACGGGTATAATTAGCTATTTGTGTATCTTATAAGTACAATTTTATATAAAATTCATCAGCTTCTGTCTTAAGTTTAATCTTAAATGTGATTTTAATTGGCTTGTTTTTTATCCTGATTCTTACAAGTCAATCATTATAATTACGCCATAGAAAACCCCACATGCTGAAGAAATCAATACATAAATCTCGAACTTATTTAAGGGTTGCCAAGTATTTAACTCATCTCGTTCACTCATCGCTTATTGATTGGGGTTCGGAGTTCGGGACCTGTTTAATATGCAGTTGCCATTCCTCGACTCAATTGAAGCTGAAGACGCATCAGCAGAAAGGTAAACACTTCTAGGGCAAACAATGCTCATATCTCACCCCCTCTCCGACTCGCATTTGCATGAATTTATTTATTTTATGTCTCCTCTATTATATGTTTGTGCATATGTACGAATGACGATGTTTGCCTTCAGTTTATGGCGGCCAAACAATAATAACAACAATGCCGAGGCCCGAAGCCTCAAGGAGCAAAAACTGCACAATAAAATACCGAAATGCGTTTAAAGAGCCGAGGCGACAGGGTGGGAAGCTCTACTACAATATTTATTGGTTTATTTTATGATCCTTTTTGATATGTACTTAAAGGAAATTTTACATTTATTGGTTTGACAACAAAATGCCCGACGACCTTGTTCTTTGGGGTCACCACCAGGCAGAATACTTAAGGGGTTGCTTTGCGGGGCATGGGTCGAATGTGATGGGTCCTTTGGACCAAGGAATATGCCATTTTTTTGGTCTGTAATCTGCTCATTTGCTTATGAAATTATCCACCTCATTTGTTGCCCCTTTTTCTGCTTGCTTGGAGCTGCCCAAAACGCATTTGTGCTAACCACCTACCTATTTTTCTTGACAGTGATGACAGTTTTGGCTTTTTTGGATGATGTTCCTTGGTCGATATTTAATGAAAAATGAATAAATTAAATTATTTACATATTTATGAACCTTTAAATTTTTATAAATTAAAAAAACAGTATAAGTTTGTGATATATTTTATTTAAATACATTGTATAAAAACATAATAATAAAATAAAAAAGTATAATTGTTTTTAAAATATTTAAAGGGTATCTTATAATTTGTTGGTCATTCCTTTCAAGTAATAATTTAATAAATTAAAACTAAAAGTCAAAAGATGTATTGCAAATTAAAATATAAAATTTAAAATCGTTATTTTTAACCTGACATTTTTTAAAAATATTTATGTATAAGATATTAAAACAGGAAACTTTTTCGTAAAGGTTTCATTGAAATATCGAAATAAACGAGTCTAGAGATCTTGAATTATTCATTAAGAAGTGCTTAAAAGTTTAGATCCGGTTAAAAATACAGGTAAGAGATAAAAACAAAAAGTCGACACAGGTTCTTATATTTCAATCCTCTATAAAAATACAAATATTTGTATTTTTCGTGACGTGAAATGAACTTGAGTTCAAAAATTGCATAATTGGCATCACTGTTTCTTAACCCTTTCCCTTGGTCATTTTCTGAGTTATGTCTTGAGTCCAAGGATCACTGTCATCCATGCTTTTTGGGGTCCTCTTGGCAGCTGTTTTACGCTCATTTGGTTTTTGAAAATTGTTTGCCATAAACAGCCAGAGTTTGGAGTGTGGCAAACGTTTAATGCCGCCCAAAATGGCAATTACAATATGAGGAGGGACTTAGCACAAAAGGGTTTCCCCAAATGAGGAGCGGAAATAAAGGAACCTTTCTTCCAGCCGAAACACTTGTCAGGCAACAGCACTCGAGTGTCAATTAGATGCACTTCTAATGGGGGAAGTGGTGGAGTTCCTTAAGGGAAGTTCCTCGAGACTCCTTCAACCCTCTCGACTCGCTTACCTACCCCACGATATTCCGTTTGCCTTAACCCTCGAGAGCCCTTATAGCTGACGTCATCAGTTGAAGTTAACTCCCCCTCCGTTACGCAGGGACTCAGGGGGCGTGGCAGTTTACATATGTACTGGGCCAACAAAAGGGGGCAGCAATTTAAGTGTGAAGCTTAGCGAAGCACAAATTAAATCAAGCTACGAAATCATTTTCCCCCTTTTTCGTGGCGAGGATAGAGTTACGCTCCTAATGAGCAATCTATATGTAGCAAAAGGCCAAAAGCTGAAGAAGGCCAAATGCGAAACCTTCGAGTCACCAGCAGTCAATGAAATGATAAATCTCTTCATTACGTGTCCTTCGCCTCCGTTGGCTTTTCCCATTCCTCGGATTTCTCGGTTAATTGCCAAAAAAAACATTTACAAAATGACTGGACGAAAAATTCAATAACAAACGGAAAAGAGGAAAATGAAAGTTTAAAGATAAGAAATACAATATACCCTAGATTGGTTTATATTTATGGTTAAGGTTTTTGAAGAAAGAGATTTAGTTCATAGTATTAATTATATATTAACTTTAAACTTTTGTGAGTTAAGAAAATATATTATTTACCTACTTATTATTTATTATATAATGTTTAGCCATATGTGATACTAATTTAGCAATTATGTAGAGCTTTACTTACCCATCCTGTAATTCTTCATTCTTCGACTCGCTGTCTTCCTGTTTCTCCGACTACTCTGTTTTGGTTTGATTCTTCTCTTTGCATCAAACTTGAGCATTGATGCGGAAGCGGCGATTGCCGTTTGAGGCACGGCGTACAGAATGCGTGTGTATGTGATGGATGAATATGTACACAGAAAAAAACAATGTTTTCATTAAAAGCTAATATTTGGAGATCAAAGCTTACAAAGAAATATATTTTACATTTTCGTAGTATTTTAGTATTTCGAGGTAATAAATCTGAAAAAATATACAAATTGTTTTGGATAAATTTAAGCTGAATCCATTTTCTAGATCATTTTATTTTCAAATATTTTCTGAAAATATTTATCCCAACAATCCTATAATTTAAAGTACCTACACATTTCAATTGAGTGTCTACGAATTTTATTCCATGTGCAGGATGTGTGGCCGACACAAAAGAAGGCCTAAAGTTTGGCCTTTTCCCGATCTCCCTTCCTGCATTTTCCGCTTTTCCCCTCTCGGATTTTCTTTGACATGCCTTAAATGTTGTCCATGGGACGCCTTGTAAATTAGCTTCATCTTGTTGGGCTTGTTGTTGTTGTTCTTCTAAGCTTTGTGACGCGGCAGTTTTCTTTTCTCTCGCCATGGAAAGGGGTTTTCCTCCCACTTTGCCCCCCACTTCTTTAGCTTTGTCTGCTTCGCCATGTTGATTGGAATGACAGACAGAAAAAAACATTATTTTATACGAGAATGAACACGCTAAAATTTCACTTGGAGCAGGTTTTATGCTTGAACAATTTTGTGAAATTCAATTTATGTTACCCAAGGACATAAAACATACAACGAATCATTACACACACACACACGTACAGCGGGGGGAAGTGCGTGTGTGGCACGTAAAATATCAGTTATACACGGAGACTACACACTATCTGTGAATACACAGATATATAAACATATACTCGCATAGGACGTGCACTGACGCAGTCAAAGCATCAAATGCAACTTGAACAATGACTGAGAAAGAGATGGGTTCGGGGTTTTTACCTCCCCTGCCACGCCCACTTTATCCTTTCCCTTCCTGTCTGGGATTTATCCTTTCGTTTTCCATGGCATTGGATCGCCGTTTAACCCCTTAACAACCCACCGCCCACTCCTCCAGCAAAACAACTTCAAAGTGAAAATTCAGCAGCCAAGTTAAATGACAACTGCGAGCAAATAGATGGAATAAAGGTGCATAAAGGTACAGTACAGCTTCTGAAAGATGAATTTGCAAAAATCTACATTAACTTAAAAATAGTATATAATATACTTAGGACACTGTTATATCATTTTGTATTATATTATTTAAAGCAAGAACTAATCAAAAATCTCTAATAATAAAGACCGAAGTCCTCGTTACAGATACTCTACTGTAGATATAAAGATACACGCTGAGATACTGATAGTTAGATGGATAGCTGGTTGAGAGAGTGGCCAACCTGGTGGGGAAATCCTTTTTGGGGGGGGCTGAAATGAATTTTCCCTAGCCCACACACGTAGTCGACATAAATTTCACTTTATGGTTTGTTAACGAGTTAAATTCGAATCCACAGCGCTGAAAAGTTTGTCATTTGTTCTCGCCCCATTGGTTGGATCGTGGAAATGGAAAATGGGAAAGTGGAGGAAAGGGGAGCGCACGAAAGAAAGTCCTAAGCGTGCTGGAGTGTGGAGCGTGATAAGCATTATAGTTATAGTTATGATGCCAGTGAATGCGATGCGTGCGGAAATCCGAGGAAAGCGAGGGAAAACTGGGGAAAAGGGCTGAGCAGGCGTCAAAACGTTAATGGATTTTGGCTTTTGTTTTCCATGGCAAGGTGTCAAGAAAGAGGGGGGGCGGGGTGAATTGGGTTAAGGGGTGGCAACTTGACAGAGGAATCGGCTTGCGGTGCGGAATTAGCTCAAAGTGTTGGAGTTAAATCGGAAAATTAAGTTCTAGTGTGAGAAGCTAAGATGTTAGCTAAAGTCGTCAACTGTGAGGCACAGATATCTTTATGTTTTTAAATGTTTCAAAGCAAATAAGTTAGATTAGGCTACAATAATACCCTTTAAAGGTTATAAGAAAAAATTAAGAAGTAAGTTAGGGAACAATAAATAACAAATATAATTTTTTAATATCATGTCGTTCCAAAATTTTAAATTTTTATAAGGATGTTAAGCTACAAAAACTGAATTTGAATGATCCAAAAATGTTCAATATCCAAACAAATATTTATACTTAAGGTAACATAGCTCGTTTTTGTAATTCTTCTAAATAATTCCTACAATAGTAGATTCGTGAAAATATTTATTTTTTACAAAAATTAAACCAGAATATAATATTTTAGTTTGGGTTAAATAATATTAAAAAAAAAATGTATTTACTAAAACATGTTTAGTTTTTATAAGGGTAAACCCTTCTGGAATACGATCCTCAGCTCCAATCCACCCCCTTTCTCGCCCAACTACCCTGTGAAAATGCAATAAGGCGGAGTTGATAATTGAAGCTTAAGATGTGATGTGCCCCAATCCAAATCCGAATCCGATTCGGAATCGGAATCAAAATCAGAGTCAAAGCTATTTGCCGCCATTTGTGTCTCCAGACATTGCACATATGACATTGTGCATCAGCGGCAGGACAAAGGCCAAGAAAAGGGGGCGGTGAGTGGGCGGAAGGGGGCGTGTCTGTGACGTCGGAAGTGTGCACACATCTGTGTGTGTTTGTGTGCGAACTGGATGGCACATGGCAGACGTACATCCTTCGTCCTGCTGCTGCAGCAGTCGAAATCAAATTTCCAGCGCGCACTTTGCGAAATCAAATACATCAGCGAGGGGGCGGCCAAATGGGGGCGTGGCACGCGAGGGGAGAATCTGCCAAAAAGTATGAAGTGTTTGCCAAAAAAATATAAAATGGGCACAAAGCTCCCAGGGAGCAGGGACATCGAAGCTGAAGTAGAAGATTCACCGAGGCAAAGGACTTTTTCTTGCATTGTAAAATAGATTTTCGGTGCATGGTGGCCGGGGAGGGGGACTTGATAAAGCAGCGGGGAGTACCGAATCGAAAAACCATAGTCAGACATAAAGGAAAAGGAAAGCAGAGGAGAGGATAGAAGAAGAGCCAAGTGCCAGATGATTGAAGTAAGCGATGTGTCTCGCCTGTCGTTTCTTCTCTATCACTATCTCCTCCTCCAAAAATCTGCACTACCCGCTAAACTTAGAAAAAAACTTTGCCCAAAGCTAATCATTTGCGTGTAAATTTAAATATAGAAAAGTACTTAATTTATTTGCGCTTAAATTAAAATATAAAAATGTATTTAATTAATTCGGCCCTTTAGGTCCTAAGATTTTCTTATATATTTTTTTTGTAATTTTGTGATTTAGCTAATCCTCAACTCCCTCAAAAATAATAATGTGACCAAATTATACTTGCCTTTTTTTCATTCTAATAGATTATTGTTAATTGTATGATTTTTAAATAACTATTTCAAAAAATAAATTTAAATTATGAAGTTTCTTAGATTTATAATTTTAATAAATATTGTAAGTTTCCGTTGGATTAAAAACACAATATAACTATAAATAATATTTATTTATAATTTTTAATTTGTTTAATAATTTTTTAATTTTTTTTATAATTATTTAACACATTTTTTAAAATGTTACGTACAATGACATACAACTTTAATTTCATGTTTTGTATTTTTTATAGGTCTTTAATGTTATTTTTATGCAGAAGAAATACATTATTGGTGAATTTTTTCATTTTAAATTTAAGAAATATAATTTTACAATTTTACAAAAATGCTAAAAGAAAAAGGAAAATTGCATATTATATATTGTATCTGGTTTATGCTTTTAAATTTAATTTAAATATTAGGTATAAACTGAGCTATTCAATATGCAGATACTATCCTGATCCTATTATTTTATCGGTGCACAATATATCTTAGTTTTTCGCGTTGTGCAAACCCTTTCTCCCGTTCTATTCCCACCTCCTGCGGCGCTGGCCAAAGGCAACTTACATGTTTGCTAACAAACAAATGCTGGAGCAGAGCAGCAGGAGCAGTAGCCGGGAGCAGGGATCCGAAAAGGAGGGATCGGCAGGGAACGGGGACAAGGAAAGGAAAGGAAAAGAAGCCAGGACATTCATACATATATGAGGGCAAACATCGCTCGAGAGCTGAGCAAATAGAAGGGAAAATGCTAAGGAAAAAATGGTGCAGCAGCCAAGGACAAACGCTGCCATGTTTGACATATTTGCTTTGACAGTTCCAAGTTCCAAGTGCACATTTTAGCCACGTTCCGCTCTTGGCCATGTTTTGTGCTTGGCGCAGAAGAAGGGAGGCAACTCCCGAGTCGATATGAAAATGGGTTTCGTCCTCAGATTCGGATTCTGCTGCTTAAATAGCCGGAGGCTCTCCACTTTGAGCGCCGTCTGCATTTGCGTCTAATAAATATTAATGCAAATTAATCCAATTAAAGCGGCGTGGAAATTGTAAAAGACTTTCATGATATATCTGCATATAAATGGATATAAATCAACCCCGAGTATATGATGCAATATGTGCATTATTTTGGTGGTGGCTATACGCCTGCTAATTTGCCAAATGGTAAATGGGGGTGGTGAAAATCCCTCCCCTTCGCAGACAAACAAATAAGCAAATAGCAACAGTGGATTCCCCTTGGGATTGTCTTAATCAAATTTATGAAACGCTAATGAGCAGAGTCAGGAAGGAAAGGGAAATTTATAGTGGGCGGAGAATAAGAAAGCGGCGGTGAAAGTCCTTTCTGGATTATAGCCATATAATACCCAAAACATCGGCTTAACCATACGAAGCCCACCAACAATGAGATATTTGGAGCAGATGTGTGAGGTCGATGGTCTAATGAAGGGAATTATGCAGTGGATCACGTGATGTTGACTCTGACTTACTGGGGATTGTCGCTATAGATAAATGGCAGAGAGTTACGAGGAATTTTTATAGCCTTCTTACCAATCTAAATATAAGTATTAAAAATAAATTTCAAAATTGCTAAACAATGTTTAAAATATATACCCATAACATAACCACTTCAGACACTCCACTCGGAAATTCCCGAGAACAATCGATTGCGTAATAATACATATTTCCACTCACCTATTCAATGAACTCCGATTGAGAAATACACAATTAACTTTATAAATACTCCACTTAACAACACGAACAACTGAGCAGCAAATGAAGCATCCATCATCATCGTAACTCAATCAATTATACCGAAGAGAGCTCGAAATCCTTTCGCTGCTCCTACTCCTTGGAATGACCTTTGCAATGGGGAAAGCTCCCCGCTGACCTTTTCAACGGCAATTAAGGAGCATTACCAATTCTATCCCCACTCCGGCGCTAAATTCATATTTGCCATAACTGAAATCTGTAGGAAATCTTATGCTTTGCCGAGCATTACAAATAAACACTGGCAGAAAATGCATTATAGGTTTGTTTTTTAAAAATATATGGTTTGTTAATGTATAATTTATGTTTACTTATATTTAAAATATTTTAATTATTAAATAAATTCATATTTGCCATAACTGAAATCTGTAGGAAATCTTATGCTTTGTCGAGCATTACAAATAAACACTGGCAGAAAATGCATTATAGGTTTGTTTTTTAAAAATATATGGTTTATTAATGTATAATTTATGTTTACTTATATTTAAAATATTTTAATTATTATAAAATATAAAATATATTTTTATATCCAATATATACGACATTTTTATGGATTTGCTATGATTATTTCTCTCTGTGCATTAGATTCAAAGCAGGGCAGCTTAATAAGCCACGGGTAAAAACGTTTCCACAATTTAGCTGCCCCAAAACCCCACTCCATTCCGCGAACAATGCATACTATAATAATGAAAGTTGGAAGGAGCAGCAGAGAAAGCTAAAGCAGAAGTCAAGCTGCTCTCATCATTAATATTCCAAAAGTTGTGGGCGAAGCTTTCAGCAAAACACACGCAAAAAACCGGTAAAAGAAAACAAAAAACTTTTCAGCAGTAGCATAAAAATTTACCCAGTTTCGAGTGGAAGCCCCCGCCCCCCACCAACTCCACCTAGTTGGTCTATCTTCAATTAATAATGAAGGTGTTAAATTGTCGAAATCTGCGCTGCAACGTGCGGCTGGCGCCACCTAGCGACCTACATAGGAAGCGCGAGGGAGAGTGAGAAATACAAGTTCCGGTTTTTGGATTTTTCAGGAAAATAGTTATTTATTAAACTTATAATATTTTATTTTGAACTAAAATATTCTCAATACTTTTGCATTGAAACACAATATTTCAAATGGACTTATTTATAATAAAAAATTCAAGGGTTCCCTAAAATAGTAGATACTAAACACTTACTTTAGTATCTAAGCATTAAAAAATATAATATTATTATCGATCAGATCAGATCATTTTATTTTTATATTCTTTAGATAATAATACAACCTTTAATAAATTTTAGCATTTTTTAAAACATTATGTTTTACATTTTAGACAGATAGATATAGATATTATTAACGAGCAGATCCTTTTATTTGTATATTCTTTAGATACCAATAATACCTTTTATAAATTTAAGCATGTTTTAAAATATAAAGTTTTTCATTTTCGAAATCTCGAAAGATTTTTGGGAATTCTGAATTTGGGAACGTGGCTCAGAGAAAGCGAGTCCTTCCTTGGGAAGCTTGCTGCCTTGCAGGAAGCTAATTAATGAAAACGCTTTGAAATAATTATGCATAATTTTTAGTGTATACATTGGGCAGTTTATGGCTGAGTTATTACAACAGCTGCTGCTGCTGCTGCTGCCGCTCGAAAGTAATTAGCATACGATCTGCGGGACTGGGAGGGCCAAAGCCCAAGTTGATCGAATTGCTTTAAGGGCATTTTATGCCAAAAATCAAAACCCATTTCCAAGCTCATCGAAAGTCTGACAACTGGATATTAATGCAAACAAATGAGCGACAGATATGTGGAAAGCTAGCTGTCTCTATCCCCGCCGTTGGCCTTCAGATGTGCGCCGCCCCCTGACTTCCGCCCACTTTGAAGCGTTCGTATGTATGAGTGCGTGTGCGACGTTGCATTGCACAACATGTTTTCCATTTCGAGTGTAAACAAAATTCTAATACGTTCAACATATTGCTGGAAAATTGCTTTCCTTTCGGCATTCAGGAAGAGCAGCAGAAAGCAGGAAAAGCAGCCAAGGAGCAGCAGCCGAACCCGAAAGTATTGTTAACCAACAATAACAACAACACAAGTGGGGGGTGGGGGTGGCAAAACTGGATTTCAGGGGGTGGCTGTGGGCGGCGGGCGCCAAGTGGGTGGCAAAAGCGAACGAAGAACGTCAAACTTTTGATGTTGCAATTTGTAATTCAAGCAGAAAACGAAGCGAGCAAATTTTTTTCTGGCTCCTTTCTCCGCTTTTCTTTCGCTTTTCCGTTAGGGTTTTTTTCCAAGTGTGTGTGTGTGTGAATGAAAAGCTGTTCGAGGATGATGTTTGGTGGGGAAAACTCGTGTGAGGGCATTTCTTTTCCAGGTTTGTCGGTGGCTCCGGACAAATGACGACATAACGAAGTTGAAATTTACTATACGAAAATTGTGGAAATGAAGTCGGGGGGGTTGGTCAAGTGGCAAGCGGAAGATCAATTTGCGATCCAAGTGAAGCACATGCATTATTTATATACTAATCGGTCAGCAGGAAGGTTGACAGGGCTTAGGAAAATATAAAGTTGAGCCATATCTCTAAACAGGATAATACGAAAAATCTAAAAATAAAGTATAAAACCTCAGTGAACTCAAATATTTTTATATAATATTCAGTGAATATAATTTTTTTTGCAAGTGCATTTCATACTAGTTCATGCTTCTGGCTATATAAAATCCTAAAACCCAATATTTGGTTATCTTGGTAGGGATTAGTATTAATTGTGAATACCAATGCACTTTTGAAATCATATCCGTTCAAAGTTTCATTCCAATTTTCCGTACTTCAAACACACTTTACCTGCCAGCACCTCCTGCTGTTGAGGCTCTAGTTTTTCCGGGCTTTTGTTGTGGCTCCTTTCCGAACTGTGCTTTCCCATTCACATCTGAGTTTGCTTTTCATTTTTGCCCTCCTTTATTTTTTTGCCCACATTTGTGGGCTCATTGTGTGGGCGTAAGAAAAGCAGAGCGGCACGAGAAAAGTTTGCAGTTTGAAATATTGTTAAGCGTGGCCCGAAAATCAAGAGCAAATGAACTGATACTGGAGGAAAAAGCACGGGAAGAATGGAGCAGGAAAGAAGGATAAATGTTGGAGTTCTCGATTCCTTAGCACTTGAAAACCCAACAAGTATCGAGTACTTTCCCGCCTCCTACTTTCACTGGATTATCCCTGTTATTCCCTATTACATTTTCGGCTCCCTTCGAAGTTGCGCCCCTATCATTAAGGTCCAACGTTAATTGTCCCAAGATTAAGATCGTTTTTGCCTTGGGCCTCCTTTTCTTCTGCTTTTGCGACTTTATTGTTATTTACTTAGGATCCGTAGGAACCCTCCCTGTACAAGGGGTAGAGGCCCCGATCAATGGCTTAACGCCTGACTGCAAGTCTAAGGAGAATTATTTAGAGCGATGAGAGCAGCTGTCGCCGAGGACATTACTTTCTCACCCCTTTTTTTTCGGTGAGCGGGGAAACCCTAATTTTCTATTCATTGCCAATTTAAGTGCGATATAAATAATTTGGCAGTTACCAGGTAGAATTGTCGCTGACTTTGATGGAGCATTGGGAGAGGGAAGGGATGGAGGGGTTAGGGATAGTTCGGTTGCCGAGATAATGCATTATCAATTCGTTAGGGTTGAATTAGTTCGATTTAAATGTTTTCGGTTGGTTTTTTTTTAGGTTTTAGGGGTGGCATTCCGCGCGATGGCCCTTAATTGATTATGCAGAAATTTTTCACTATTTTGATAGGGTAGTGGTTTGTGTTTATCTTACCGATAAGGGGTTCCCTAAAAACTGGTTTTCTATAGGAGTTTTTAAATGTTTAAGTGGCAGAAGTAACTGCGTATTTTGGGTTCCTGTTTTTAATTTATTCCATGCGGCACCACTCCAAATTAAAACTTTGTTTTGATTTGCTTAACTATTTTTGCTTTGCTTTTTAAACTTCTTTGTCACACTTTTCGCCGTATACATTTAATGCATTTTTTATCTAGATGGTGGATCCTTTACCAAGAGCTCGACGAATCCCTTCGGAAAATTTTAGCTAATTTATTAACACTTCTTTCATCTTTTGCCTAAACATTTTCCAGCAAAATTCCCCTCCCTTGTGTTAACAAAATCAGATTACTTTTAATGCCATCTTGATTGGCGCTGCTTCATCAGCTCCGTTTCTGAAAACCCAAATTTCATAATTAATTAAATTATTTAATTTACTTTGTGGTACACACATATTTGAGGCTCCCCCTCCACTTCGCATCTGGGCCAAGTTAACAAAAAACCTTGTTAGTAATTGCGGTAAATGTGATTAGAAACTTTGCTGGCTCATCCCGCATCTTTTTGCCCTCGCTTACCGCATTTCTCGCCGTTTTCCCCTATTTGATTTTTAGCATCGGAAAAGCGAAAACTTTTAACCTACACAGATACTCACGCACACCCACCGACGCACAAATAGAGCCGGGACCCGTAAATAGTTAGTTCACCTTTTACGTGCGTTAATGATGTTTTCTCAATCAAAAAGTTAAATCTTTGGCTGCGTTAGAGGCGAAATTTTTGCACGCAAAGTTTCGGGCGGAAAATAGGAAAGCGGGGGGAATTTTTCGGGTGGGACAAGCGTTTTTTGGCTGCTGCCAAACGAATCGAACAAGAAAAGCTAATTACAAGTAGCTGAAAGTTGTGCGTGTTTCGGCGTCAATGGGCCAAAAAGGGAAAGGCGGGAAAATAGGGGAAAAGTGGAGTCCGGACACCTGTTCGAAGAAAAACTTTGATTGGTTTTTATATGATTTTGGCCAAGCGTTAAACTTCACGACGGCTTTTCGGTTAAATGTGTCAATAATTGGCCTACAAAATTTGTATCTTCTGCTTGGAGAGTTTTATAATTTTGTTTTCTTTTTTATGGTCGATGGGTGTTTAGAAATGGGAGTAATGAGAAAATGAGAGAGGGCCATTAAGAAATATAAATTGGATTAGGCTTTAATGAAGCTAAAAAGTTAAGAAGTAGGAAAGCTTTGAAGAAAGTTCTGAAAAAAATTAAACATCGGAAAAAAAAGTCATAAGGATTTGAGAGAAAATATACCCAACATATTTTAGAAGGAAAAATTCATTATGTCTGACAATATAATATTTAATTCAACAAAAATATTACCTTATTCCAAAAAAAATTTAATATTATTAGGATTTATACTAGATAAAAATTTAATGAAACTACTACTACCAAAAAATGTTTTCTTTCCAAATGCCTAAATAATTTAAAAAAAGGATAAACATAATATCCTTCCCTTGATAAAAATAATATAATTTAACTCCAAGGATTATTTAATATTATTCTTGGAACAAACAATTTATGGTTTCTATTAGCCAAACAACTTTCATAAATTCCCTAAATTTAAATTCGTTTCCCCCCACTTTTGCTTCATTTTTCGATTCATTCAATGAATCGGGTTTATTCATTTATTCATTTGAAGCTCTGCCAAACATTCCATTTATAGTTTCCTCAGAGTCCGAAACTGCCAAAGTCTTTACTTTAGGACTTGAATGCCAAAGAGTTTTGATCCCTGGAAAATAACAGAGGGGCGCAGAGGGGCTCGCCTTGAATAACTAACCCCAACACTTACTTGCAAAAGTATTCCACCGTTGCAGTCGCCCCTGTTTCATAACAATGGGATTTCCCCCAATTTCAGTGCTTTTTAGCTTGGCACCCGAATTGTTCTCAGTTCACTTGGTCAGGGGTAAATACTTATAGGGGAGGGTGGACAATTTTAATATTAAGCTAAGCTTGTTCCTATTCTTTAGCTGCATTTCGGGTGTTTCCCACCCCCCAACCCCCTCATAATATCTCTGTGTGGGCGGGGAAAAGTTTTTATCTACAGCCAAATAGTTCTGGACTATTTCTCCATCAATTTTATTGGTAATACTTAGACAAAACTTTCCTCAGAGGGAACGAACAGCCGGGGCTTTAAGTGAAAGGATTCAAAGCGTAAAAGTTTGTTTGCCGAGTTTCCTTTTGATTTTTTTTTTGGGGGGAAATTAGAGAAGCGTTTTGTACATCAATTTTTTGTCTTTGCTTTTCCTTTTAATAAATTCTTGAAAAATACTTGCAACTTTCTGAGTAGATGGAGTGGAGATGGATAAACTAATAAAATGAGTTCCCAAATGCTCGTCGGCTTAATTGTAATTACTTTTTGGCCAAAAGCTGAAGCCGTCTGTCTCCTTCAGTTCTCGTCGCTCGTTGTGTGTGAAAAGTTTTGCCAACTTGTAATTATCACTTACAACATGGAGCTGCCAGCCCCGCCCGCTTTCCCATTTTCTCCATTTTCCAGGTTTAACAAAACTGCCAACCACAAAGGCAGCACTGCGGGTGTGGGGAGTGGAGGTTCCGCCCACTCACATGTAGCTTAATTAATAGACATCGCAAAGTGCTGGGGAAATACCTCAATCCCCGGCTCCTTTTGGCATGATGTAGCACGATCCTGGCCACAATAATAATTTACATTTTAAGCCAATTTGAAAATGGCCAAAAAAAGAGAGAGCATTTCCATTTTCACAGTTAAATAAAAATTAATTACAACAATTTATCGTCGTCGTCGCAGCAACCACAAAAAATGTTTCGGAATGTTCGAGATTAAAGATTCGATAGCTGGATATCCTTGAATTTTTAGAGTTAAAAAAATATAGAATGTTTTTTTTTGGTTTTACGATAATTAATTAGAGTGAGTATATATAGATATTTTTTTTATAATTTTTTTTTTTTAATTTATTATAATTATTCATCAATCGGTTATTATTTCATATTAATTTTGGCCCGTTTTGTGGCCATATTAAAATGATATTTTTGAACATATGATTTATTGATATGATGTGGAAAAATGTATATGAAAAATTGAGGAGATAATATCAATCCTATTTTCTTCCGTATTTTTTTTGTGTACTCTGAAAAATATTAGGTAACTACTAATTTTTTTTTTTTATTTTATAATATTAAAAATATGTGAAATAATTTTTTTATTATTCAAAATAATATCTTCATGTAAATTAATCTTTTTTCTTTTGAATTTTTATACAGAACAATTTGTAAACTAATGTACCCCCATTGTGCTTTTGTGCCCATTTTACAGGGTATTTAACGAAACGAATTACAAGGCGTACAACCCTCAGGACAACTGTCCAACTCGGACACGCCCCCTCGCCGCCCCTTGGAAGTCCAGAAGCCCCATCGTAATGTGCGGCTTGTTGTTGTTAAACGTCGGCTAAAACGCAAATGTTAAACCCTTTCGTTAATGCAAAATAATTGCTACGGTTCGTGGTCCGAGTTTACCAAGTTCCGCAGGAAAAAATGCTGGCAAAAAATAAAAGTAAAACGTCAAAACGGTATTTTATTCCATCCCTTTCGCCCTTTTCCGGCTTTGGTCGGGCTTAAAAATTAGAGCGACGACGGTGGAAAAAAAGTGGGCGTGTGCCGAGTTCCGTTTCATTTAGTTTTCAGTTTCCACCTAATTTACCCAATTGGGCAAAAGTGCTTTGTCATAATCAGCCCGGGAGCAAGGTTCGCATATCTAATGAATGAGCAGAACGCCGGCGAGGAGCTGTCCCCACAAAGCAAACTTTTCTCGGGATTCGGGGATTTTGGGTCCTGGGGATGGGCATCCTCCGCTGGGCACATATTTATCGAGTTGCTAATAGGCTGTCACATAATTAGCTCTCTAACAACCAAAATCGGACTACCCTTCCCGGATACAAAAAAAAAAGGATGCAAGGGCCGAATGATTGACATTAGCCTTGGCTTAGATGAAAGTCAAAGATGACCAGGAACGATAAGGTCCCAAGATGTCCTAATGCATCATGGGTTTGTCGGGCATTATGGCCTTGTTCCGATCGGGTTAAAGATTGTGCGGGTTTCTTGCTCTGCGGCCACAGTGTAATCTATAAAGCTGTTGGGTCTGTTTATTTCAAATCAAGATTCCGAGTAACGAATGAGATTGAGGGAAAGATGGAGCGAAAGGATTTGGAGTTGCGAAAAGTTTACACGAAGGAAGTGTCGGAGATAAGATGGAAGAAAGATTAATTTTCATGACAAAATTAGTAATAATTAAAAAATTAAAATGAAAATAATTTTTAAAAGTTTTAGTGCTATTAAATAGCAATAAAATTAAATAAAATAGTTAAATTTAATACAAAATTGAAAATGATATGAATGTTTAATTTTTTGGGTCAAAACTAGTAATACATAAAAAATATGAAAGCACAACATTTTTTTAAAGGTTTAGTATTTTATTTATTTAGTAGCTATATTTATGAGTAAAAAAGGACGTTTAAATTAACATTTTTAAATTAAAGGTTCGTTATGAAATTTTATTATTAATAATAAGTATTGTTCCGTGGATAAAAAAAGCTATAAAAATAATATTTTTTATAGGAATTTTGCTATATAGTCAGTAACATCAGAGCGCTTTAGGCCATATAGCATATATTATTACTAAGACTCTTATCTATTTTATTTTAAATACATTTAACCCCCGAAATGCAAATCACCTCTGAAACTCGAATATAAAATCAGGGAAAACTATACAATAAATAGATTTTTATGTAGAAAAAAATTAGATGATTTTCCCTGGGGCTAACCGTTTTTCAACCCAATTCTACCTGAGGGTCAGTCTCATCAATTTCGGCTTGTTGAATGTATTCGAACTTCGAACCTCCGTTTTCGCCTCCCTACCAACCCTCATCATTCCTAATCAAACGATGCAGGAAGGACGGAATCGTAGTAAAAAATACCTAATGCGCTTTCCCAGAGGTCGCATTAAAACTGAACCGAAATTGACTTTGAAAAATGGTGTGAAAAACACAGGGGAACCCCAACCCAAATCTAGAAAAAAGTTCGCATTAAACGCATTTTGCATGACTGTGTTGCAATTAACGATGCGGAGCAGCTGCAATCAGGCAGTGCAACAATTTACAGTGTCAGATAAAATAATACGGTATCATTTAAAACCAAAATTAATTTAATAAAATAACAAAAGGCCGAGTTAGTAATCATTTATATGCATTTTGCTGCGAATTTTAACGCATTCTGAATGCCAACACCTATCATAAATGGAACATCGCTTCTATTAATATTGCCAGCACTGTAAATTTACTGACAGCGAGATCGAATCGATGATTATTGTTGCAACGCCTCAATAATTCTGGCAGTTATTTTGTTTGCACTTTTTGAAAAATGGTCGCAAAAAAACAACAGCAGAGGAAACAACCATGAGGCAAATATTGGTTGCCAATGGGCAAATGCTGCAATGCAAACGGACTTCTGCTGGCCATGCTGTAAGTTGACCGTGTGAGATGATGGCCAACACGGCGATGATTGCCATGGCTTCGCCGGGCGAATATGTATATGGCAATGGTCAATGCTAATTGCCAATTATGGACAAATTCGCCCGAGCGCGAAATTAAATTAACCCCTTTTTTGTGCTGCCCCCAATATCAGAGGGCGAAAATCCGCATCTGCAGTCCTCAACCGCGTCATCAATCAGGAGCAGCAGGCGACAAAACACAAACTACGCGATGTGCAAATATGAAATATTTATGGCCACATATCTGCCTGAATTGTTGCCGGGGACATGGGGCATTCGCGAATTGGTTACGGCCGCTGGTCGGTTGAACAACTTGATGACGTGAAGGCCAATTAGTCGCGTCCAGATGACGACTTTAAACGATTCAAGGCATTCCGTATAAGTAAGAACCAAATTAAAGAAAATTATGGTTTTCAAGTTAAAAAAAAAAAATTCAAACTTAATAATAAGTTTACATATTTTACATTTTGTATGATCTTAAAAATAATGATTATTACATTTTCTATTAAATTTTATCATTTCCTTTAAAATAATTTTGTTATTAGCTGATTTAATAATTTAATTTAAAATAGATTTAAAACAAAAAAATAAAAAAAATTTAAATATATTTTAAATTAGGAATGTTTTGTGATTTAAAAAAAATACTTTAATATACTTGTAAAGGATATATAAAAGCTTATAAATTCAAAAAGTATTATTATTTTATGATAAAATATTAATAATAAAGATAATAAATTTACCCTTAAAAAAAAATATTTGAAAAGGTATATAAATTCAAAACGTAGGATTAATATCTCATGATAAAATATTAGTTTTAAAAAGATATTCAAATTATCCTTAAAAAGGATAGAATAATGTTTTTTTTTTCAAATACTTTTATAATTGTCCCTATTAGGTATTATCCGTCTCTCAGCACTTGCTTATGTTTTAAGTTAAAACTTTTAACGCAATTACGAACAACAGAGAAACCGCTTTAGTGCCAACATATCGATCTGCAATTATAAATTGGAATCAGCACAAAGGGAGCTGCGAAAAAACAAGCCCCAATAATGCCCCAAATGAGTTAAGTGGCGAGCAGAATCGGAATTACTTTATCCTTCAGTCGCCCTCAATCTGTGGGAGCATTAAATATGTGATATAATAAAAAGTTTCCATAGTTTTCCACTCTCGCGCGAGCTGCCAATGTAATTTCATTTCGTTTTTGTCGCGATTTTTCCAGCACAGAAAATGCTGTCAAGTGTAAAAAATAATAACACGCATCGCGTCAGATTTTCCATGTTTGGTTATGATAATGGAAGGCACAATGAGAGCCCGTTGGATATCCTTTTTTCAGCCGCTGCTCATGTGGTTTTGACGCTGTCAGGAAGGACTTTTCTGGCACATGACACAAGCACATGGGTATTGTGGTCTATAAATGATTCACAAAACTGTACGTATTGTCTTAACGCATCAAAGGCAATCTTTGTCACAGGAAGCAATGAATTCGATTCGAAATTCCTGCGGGAGGTCTCGAAAGGGTAAATAAAAACAAGTTGGAATAAATGGGGTTTCGACTATATGATACTCACTACTCTTTTTGGCAATTTTCTAGATAAGCTTAGTTTATTGATATATTATTTTATCAGTTTCTTAATAACTTAAATACACAATTATATTTTAATTGTTTTTCTCAATCACATATCTATACAATATACCTTTATTTCCGCAATCCCAGGGTATTAAAAGGATATATTATTTTATCAGTTTCTTAATAACTTAAATACACAATTATATTTTAATTGTTTTTCTCAATCACATATCTATACAATCTACCTTTACTTTAACAATTCCAGGGTATTAAAAGGAAAACAGAATGAAAATGGTTCTCGGAATAAATAAAATTATCCATGAAATACTTTAAAGGGGGGAAATATTTAGCTGGATAGGGAAAACAAATACATATCATTGATGTTTTGCCATCACCTTTTTAGTCATGTCTTTTGATTTCTATTTGACAGGTTTAATTTGGTGTCTTTATTATGTTTTAATAGAGAAAAGAATAACATTGAAATACTCTAAATTGTTTTCAACCAATATAAATTCAATAAATGAATAAAATGTTGCCTCTATTTTTTACAAAGTATAAATGGGAAATTCCTGTTGTGGAAAATAATATACTTTGCTCTGACTGTCAGCCTGTTTTATATGCGAATTAAATTCACTCAAAGCGATTGTTCAATCATGACTGTGACCTACACCTCACGTGTGAACACATCGAGTGTTGTCAGCAATTTCTTGGGCTTGCTGGTGAGGTTAGTATTCCTACTATTCTTGCGATTTTAAAATTCCAATCAATTACTTCTACCAAAGATGGCGTGGCAGTATTTACAAGTTAATATGGATAGATCTCATTGTTTTCTTTGGATTTTATGTTCTACTGGCTATTACCTATCGCTTGTTGGTAAATGAAGAGGGAAAAAGGTGAGTTTATTCAAGTTTTATTTTCCATTTAAATAACATTAAATGGCGCAGGTTTTTCGAGGCCATAATAACGTATTGCGAGAGGAATGGTTCCCTCATTCCACTATCCTTTGTGTTGGGATTTTTCGTGCGGATAGTGATGAAGCGCTGGTGGGAGCAATATACCACCATTCCGTGGCCAGATAGCATCGCCATTTTGATAAGCACCAGTATGCATGGCTCTGATGATAGAGCCCGTGTGATGAGGCGAACGATCCTAAGATATGTCTGCCTGTGTCAGGTGATTGTTTTCACCATGATATCACCGCGTGTGAAGCGTCGTTTTCCCACTTATAATCAAATCATCGAAGCTGGGTTTTTGCTGGAAAATGAGAAGAAGATCATTGAGACCATGGATCAGGCCTTTCCGAATTACCCGAAACACTGGATGCCCATCGTTTGGGCATCCAGTATTGTAATGCGAGCTCGGAGGGAGAATAAGATCAGGGATGACTATGCCGTTAAGACGATCATTGATGAGTTGAATAACTTTCGAGGGATGTGTGGATTTTTGCTTTACTACGATTGGGTAAGTGTGCCACTGGTTTACACCCAAGTGGTCACCGTGGCCACCTACTCCTTCTTCCTGTTCAGCGTCCTTGGACAGCAGTGGATGGAGAATCATTCAGATCCGGAGGGCATTAGTACTAGGAGATGGTTCCCCATCCTGACTGTTCTTCAGTTTTTCTTTTACATGGGCTGGCTCAAGGTAGCCGAGACCTTGATTAATCCTTTCGGAGAGGATGATGACGACTTTGAGGTGAGATAATAATTGTATACGTTATTCACCTTGGTTTGTGGCCTTTAAAAAATCGTCTATGGTATAAAATATTTGTAGTTCAAAAATATTTCCTTTAACTGCAGCTAAATTGGATAATCGATCGAAATCTCACTGTTTCCTATTGCATTGTGGACGAGATGCACCAGGAGCACCCGGAACTTGTTAAGGATCAGTACTGGGAAGAGGTCTTTCCGAATGAAATTCCCTATACAGTGCCAAAAATGCGTCAAAACCCACCGGAAGCTTCAACTGCCTATATGGAAACTCAATCTCAACAGAAGGTATAGTTAAGAGTTCTTAAGTAGTAGATTTATAGGATACGACAGTAACAAAACAAACTTTTTAGAGACCCCATGGATCGGGTCTTTCGACCTTCAGTAACCGCAGTAGCCGTAATAGCCGCACCCATTCGCGTGCTGTCTTCCAGCGGAACTTTTTGGGAAGACCATCTGCTACAGGGAGCTACTCAGACTCGTTTCAATTGGAAGATGGCCCATCTGGATTGACTTTCAGTGAAAATCTATTTGCCATGCAGCGGGAAGATCCGCAGAGTTCTCAAAAACCTTCACAATCTACAAGTATGATTTATTTGTTACATTTGGAGCTTAAAAGTTTAATTTATAAATAAAAATCCTATTTTCCGCAGTTGATTTTAATGCTCTAATTGAGCAGCGTCGTCGTGAACGCAGGGAACGAATGCGCCACCGATTCATAGACATGAGAAGTACCCATCTTCGTCACGATACTTCTGGGGCCCCCTATACGGTCACAGTTCTTCGTCCTCCATCCGATGAAACTCTTTCCGAGAGCCAGGAAGGTGGAGATGGAAACCAGCAGGACCCTTCAACCAAAGCAGCCCCTTCAAATAAAACAGAAAAGCACGATTAGAGAGGATAATGCTAAAAAAACAATTCATTAAATCCCATCGATACTTTTTCATTTATCATAATAAATACTAAGCAACTAAATCTTAATTATTAGATTTAATATAACATGCAAAGTGGATGAAAATGTGGTACCTAAAAGGTATGCAACAAAATATTTATTCTGAAGTATTACCGTTGCGTACTGCATCGTTATGATCCGTAGAAAAAAACTATGAAAATGGTAATACATTTTTAAACATTGAAGTATTATGAAAAAGAAGCAAGTAAACAAAATATTACTACTTCTTTAATACCTATCTTATCCTTATATTTTATTTAATGATATAAAATGTATAAGACCCGAAACAGTTTGGAATTATTGATTTTTTTATTACTGTCGAACATCTCATAAATTAGCTTACAATGAAAATTATTCTTTTCCTAATCCATTTCACTCTTTGTCAGGTTCCTTGTCTTTATCATTGTTCTTCTTGCGTTGACTAGTGTAACTCTTTTCGGTCTGGACTTCAGAGTCCTTCTGAGGGACATTTGTGCGACTTGAGCCCGTGTCCGATCCTTTATTCGAACCCAGTTCTCCCTTCATCAACTCCATCGCCAGGGCTGCATGCTGCATCTGCCGGTTCACACGCTCCCTTTCCCTCTTCTCCCGCAGCCGATCGAAATCGTCCTTGCTGCCGGAATCAATGGTCCTTGAATCCACCTCGTTTTCCATCTCCTCACCACCTTGGTCGTCAAAACTGAGTGTATCTACGCTCTGGTTACCCGAGGAGTACGTAATCGATACGGAACTCTTGCTCCAGCTAAACTCGCGACGTTTAAATCGGATTGTGACTTCGTCCTTGGCCTCGTCCTCGTCATCAAATTCGGTGAAGTCGTTCTCCAAACTAGCCTCGCTCTTGGCCGAATGAGCGAGGTTGACTTTCGGGATGCCCAGTCGAGCAGTAGAAGCCTCCGGGTGTTCGGCCCTCTCGGACTCGACCAAATAGGGTAGTTCATTGGGGAACACCTCGTCCCAGTACTGATCCCTCACCAACTGCGGATGGTCGTTGTGCATCTCGTCCACGATTAGGTAACTGACCTGCAGATTCCTATCGATCAGCCAGTTCAGTTCAAAGTCATCGTCGTCATCGCCAAAGGGACAAATCAAAGTTTCGGCCACCTTTAGCCAACCCATAAAGAAGAAAAACTCCAGGGTGCTGAACAGCGGAAAGTAGTAGCTAACGATGTTATTGTAATGTTTGACATCCCGATCAATCCACTGATGTCCAAAAATGGAGGCCACGAAATACGAGTAAACAGCCAGGGTTACGACCTAAAAAAAGGGGTTGATTTGCAAATAAACTGTAATCTATAAAGATAAAAAACCAACCTGCGTGTAGACCAATGGCACGGAGATCGTATCGTAATGGATCAGCATATTGCAACCTGCTCGGAATTTATTAAGTTCATCTATCATCGACTTCAGCGAGAAGTCATCCCAGATGCGTCCCTCCTTTCGGGCCCTCGTCACAATGCTGGCGGCCCAAACGATGGGCATCCAGTACTTGGGATGCTTCGGGAACTTGGCATCCATTGCCTTTATAATATTAGCCTCGTTGGCATTCAAAAGACCCACTTCAATTAACTGATCGTAGGAGGGAAAGCGCCGCTTTATAACGGGCGATATCATCGATAGCACCATGGTCAAGGCCAAGCACACATATCTCATAATCGTACGTCTCATCAGGCGACCGTGCTCATCCTGCCCGCGAACCAAGGCACTCACATAGACCGCCAGGGGATCGGGCCAGGGAACCGTGATATACTGACTCCACCAGCGCTCTATAATAATGCCCACGTAGAAACCCAGCACAAAGGAAAGCGGAATCAGGTTGCTATAGCTGTGGCAGTACATCACTATGTCCTCGAAAATACTGGGGGATTTTATGGGGAAAGAAGTTAGGACTACTGAAGCACTTTAATATGATATTTAGTCTTAGAAAACCTGAAGATAACTGATACTAAAAATTTAAAGAAATTCTTTTAGTGATAGATTGCATTATAAACTTTTTACCTATTGCAAAAATATTTATTATATTATTAAATTTATCTATTATTTAAAAATCCCACATTAACTCACGGTTTATCGACATCCCTTAGAGCATAGCGGTAGATTATAGCCATCAAGTAGTAGCAAAAAAGAAATGCCAGAAGATCAACCCATATAATCTTGTAGATGCTGGCGCGCCATCTGCAGTTTCATATCAAAAATCTCAGTCACTATAGTATTTAGCCAATATCGAAGATGTCTCACCTCATCAAAAGCTTCCAGAAGCAGCCAAAATAGCTGCATGTTGCCACCTCAGCGGTGTAGGAGACAGTCATACCCGAAAATTGTCAATTGGAAAACTTTAATACCCGAACGGCTGGGAAATCGACTTGGCAATGGCAATGCGAATAGAAATGGAAATGGGAAACACTTTGTGAGGCCATAAGCAAAGCCAACTTTGAAATTAGTTCTAGTCTTCGGTTTGGCTCGGGGGTAATTTTCCCACTCAAGCATTAAACGAAGGCAATTTGGTAGGCGCGTCACATTTTGTGGGCGTAATTATTTAAATTAGATCATTTATATTTGCCGCCAGGCCAGCAGACAACAACCCACAAAGGCCAATTTGCCACACGCTCTCGCCCGCACATGTGATGAAGTCGGCTCCTGTTCCTCCTGCTCCTTCCTGCCCCTAAATACCTACCTCTATATGCGGATATATGTTTGTCTGGCGGCATCAAGAAGGTGCAGTAAAATTTTAATGCCCCAGCAAACATTCTGTGTGGCCATAGCGGCAATGCCGTGATTTTTTCCCCACTCCATCGGCGAAAGTGTGAAGAGCATTACGAGTATCTTATCAGCATTTATTTGGTCGTGCCGCGTCGCTTGATATCATATCCTGCAGTAATTCGCAACAATCTATGGAAAAACCTATCCTATATAGAGTATTTCGGTTTAATAAAGATTAATATTATCGATAATCAATATTGCGTTCTAATTAAAGTAAATAAGTTTAAATAACAATTATAAAAAATAAATTATTATTAAAATAATATATTATTTAAGACCCTTTATTGAAAAAAAAAATATTGTTTAGAATCTTTTGTTTACATACACAGAGAAAAAACGGAACAATATGGAACTGATATGCGTTCATATAAATTTTTTCATAACAAAATGGTAAGATTTCATATTAATATGGTACAAAATCATATGTTAAAAAATATCATTTTGATAAGGACACAGAACGGATTAAAATTGATAATAAAAAAATATTATTTGTAGAGTTTGTCGATAATCAATAATATATTATAAATTAAATAAAGTTAAAATAAAAATTAAAAATAAATTATTCCTAAAATAATACATTATTTAAGATCCTTTATTATACAAATAAAATACAATATATTTTTTATAATTTTTTTTTTTGGTAATATTCAAATTATTTTACAATTTCCAACGAAACCTTGAGTCTCAAAAAGAATCAATCAATGTCGAGATTGTGAGTAAATTTTAAAATGAAACTGTATACTTTGAAGTTCAAGGCATAAAAACAACGAAAGTGACTAATAGACACGTGATAATAAACTCAATAAAAAGTGGGTTTGGTTTAACAATGTTTCTAATCAGTTTATAGATAATTAAACAGCTGCTAATGCTTGCATTCGATTTCAAACGAATTTAATACGGCAAAAAGAATTTGTTAGTAAAAATGTGGAATTTACAAACGGAAAATGCTGAAATGCTTGGGATAATCAGCTGTACAGTGCACTCTATAAAGAAAATACACCTACACTTTTACAACACAATCAAACCAGATTTGTTTAATCGGCTTATCTCGTATCAGCAAATCATATCTGAAATTATGAAATCAAGCCATTCATTACCCTTCTTATATGGCCCGAGTTTACGTAATTGTAGATTTCACGCAGATAAGGCTTATAAGGTGGGTTCTATGAATTGATTCAATTTAAATTTGCAGTGAACTACATAAATACCAAAATTTATAATAAATAGGTGCGTATTTAAAACTCTATATAAAGCCATTATTCAAAGCGCATCGGAGCTTATCAACTGACTTAACCACTCCATAAAATCTACAAATTGACACTCGACAGCTAACGACAATAAAAACAGCAACATCTAGACCAAAAACAATATGAAAACAACAACAACAACGGGGAAGACGAGCAGAAAGCATTTATAATTGTGTTCGTCTGTGCGATATTATTACTGCATTCCGCTATATAGACGGCCAGTTCTCGTAGCGCTCTCTCTATATATGGGGCCAGAATATTATCTTACACTTTCAGTTAACGTTATACACCGAAACCGTCAACAACCAAGCTGTGTGCCAGTGCGAAAGGGAGAGCGATACGGTGCGAAAGGGAGATAGTGATGCGGGGCGGGAGAAAAGTATGAATGTTCAAATCTAAAGCCGAAAAACGGCAGATCGGGAATGAAGTAAAAACGTGAATACAAACAGCGTTATCTAAAACAACATAAATAACACAGTTCTGAAATTGCCTTGTAGTGGCGGCAAAAACAGAAAAAAACACACACAAAAATCTGTTGTTTCGCTATCGCAAAGATCATAAAAACGAAAGTCGGAAAGCAACAACAAAGTAAAGCAGCAGCAGCAGCAATATCACAGCAGCAACATCAAAAACACAGCAGCAATAAGCGACGTCACACAGTGTGATTCAGCCCCTCTCCCTCGCTCTTTCGCCCCTTCCGCTCGCACACCTGCTAATTTTTTTGTATTCGCTCTAATTACAACCCAGATCATCTCAGTAAACCTCCGATCCGATCCCCCGAATCGCGCCTTATCTTCCTAAATCCAGACGACTTCGTCTCTTATCAGTTTTGCTTCGGGTGTGCACTGAGAGAAATGAACTTATTAGTTCGATTTATGTATATATTTTGGTTAAAATATTTTTCGCAAGATGTTAAGGAGACAAAAATTGTTGTTATAATTAGTCACAGATTAGTTTTAAATAATAATCCGAAAAACATTTATTTTTTTCGCTATCCACACACAAAAAGAAAGCATGTTCCCGTACAATTGATAAGGCCGCATATCAAATTAAAATTGATCTTAAATAATGTAAAATCGATCTACGTTTCATATCGATTTTTTTTTCGGTGCATTTCTGTTAAGTAACATTATGATTAATTTTTATAATATCATAATACAATTATTAATTCTTATGCAAGTTCTAAAAACTTAATATCCCTTTAAAGTCGATGTTTAAAATGGAAATAAATGGGTTTCTTGAAAAATTGGTAATTATCAACATTAAAAGTGTTTTCTTTAAGTTCAGAAACCATATTCGGAAATTTATAAATAATACATGTAGTAAACTAGGTTTATATCTTAAGCCAATTAACTAATTGATTTATTATTAAAATATCAAAAATCATTGTTAATTATTAAAATAGAATTTTTGTTGTTAGCTACGATATATTTTATTTCATAACCTTAACTGATAAAACTTAATATTTAAAATTGCTTGGTAACTATCGTACGCCCTTAAAATGAATTCAGTTCATACCTTTTTCAAACGTTCGACCTTACAATTCTTGTTTACCCCTTTAGTTTTTGGTAGTCTTTTCTCGCCGTGCAACCCACTCTCTTCGCCCATGGCTAGGAATCACTCTCGTCGGACTGAGGAGGGGGTTCGAGTTCGGCTCGCTGGCCTGGTGGTCTTATCTTAGGAGGAGTACGCGAAGAATTCGCGGCTGTAATACGACACCAACAGCCTGCAGACAGACGCTCCCAGATCGCCAAGTATGTCAGTCACACTCTTGTTGTCCGTTTTTTATTGTTCTGTGTGAGCGGAAATTAATAATAGACTTAAGATTCATTAATAAGAACCAAACAAAGGCGAGAATATTTGCATAGAGTGCACTGGAGCAACAACTGCAGTAGGAATCGAACAGACGCGGGAATAAAACTGTTTCAAAGTCGGTGAGTGCAGTATCAAGTTTACCATAATTATATAAACACAGCATAAGTTTCCATTCGACAAGCCCGGCGGTCTCACCTAGACCCACTTAATTATCTTCGTAAAGCGGAGAGCAAACGAATTATAAACTTAATAATAGAAAGGCAAACAACGTTGCAAAAGATATTATAGGTAAAAACGCGAGCATCTGATTCTTATCAAAGTGTGGAGTATTTTAGGATAAGGTGTGGGTGCGTTGGTTAGTCACCTCTTGAGAAAATATAAAAAATTAATTATTTATGCCGGATGCAGTGAAGACTTGCAACGGTAATTCTAAAAAACATGTGAGGTTTCCTTGAGCAATGTCATCATTTTTATTGAGGAAACATAAACGCGGAAATCGTTGATGTTTCAATAAGGATTAAGAACCTATAATGTGTCATTTAGTCGTCAAAAAATAAATTAATACTTAAATTTTAGTAGTCAATGCAGTTACAATTTTTTACAAGTATTTTTTACAGACATGACTTTCTTATAAATCATTTCTAATAAAATAAATAGATTTTTGTAAATATTTTCTGGATATATTTCATATATTAAACTATAGTTTCCCTCCTATTTATCAAACTTTCTACAGAAAGGTGCTTCCGAAAACTTTTCCATTACAACTTCGCCACCACCGAAACCTTCCCACATAGCACTCCCCACATATAGATTACCTATACCCAATTCTAAGTGGAGCAATCGAGTTCAGACTCGCAGCTGACAATAGCCTCGCCATTTACGATTACAATTTGAGCTCAATTATTTGCATTATACAATCGTACGGCGTCACAAGATAAGACAATACGTAGATCGAAGTGCATTATGATCTTGGCTAAACCTCTGAATCCGACTAAGCGAACCTGCACTGTTTTCCTTTCCAGAATCCCAAGGTTTACTGAACTTTCGACAAACCAAGAGAGTGTGGGCAAAATGGTTCGGCAATTCTCGCCCTGGAAGGTTCTCACCCGGCGCAAGAATCTCCAAGCGGATGGCAGCGAGGGGGAGACGAAGCTGAATCGAGTGCTCGGCCTGTGGGACCTCACGGCCCTGGGTGTGGGCTCGACCCTGGGAGCTGGGGTCTATGTGCTGGCCGGACAGATAGCCAAGGATCAGGCGGGTCCCTCGGTGATGATATCATTTGCCATCGCCGCACTGGCCTCCCTGCTGGCGGGTGAGTTATGGTTCTGATTCTGGCTACAGGGTTTGATCAATAGAGGGAATCAATCAACTAATAGGAGAATAATATAATATTAGTATCAGCGTATAAGATTTCTTATTTTAAATCATATTAAATATTGATAAAAGTGGTTCCCATATATGTAAATGTATCATTTTAATTTATTCTATTTGAACTTTAATTATCCCACTTGGGTAATAAGATAATGATAGAGAGTTCATTAGACGGTGGAAATTTAAATATCTTTTTATTTTATCATATCATATTACTATCATATACTTTGATTGGTATCCAGTAATTGTTTTTTTTTTTATATATAGTTGTATTCTTTAATGAGATATTCATGAATAATGATATTTTAATAACATTTCTTATAGGAGTTTGCTATGCGGAATTTGGCGCTCGAGTTCCCAAGGCGGGATCGGCCTATGTGTATAGCTATGTCTGCATTGGAGAATTTGTGGCTTTTGTTATTGGCTGGAATCTCATTTTGGAATATGTCATTGGCACGGCAAGTGTTTGTAGAGGCATCAGCCTGTATCTCGACTCCTTGCTGAATGATACCTTGAAAAACACATTTGCGGAGGTGGCACCCATGAATGTGAATTTCCTGGGCAGCTACTTTGACTTTTTGGCCTTTGGCTTGGTGGTCGTTTTTGGAGGTTAGTGGAAAAATATCTTTGGTTTTTTAAATTGATGATAATAGAAATCTTTTAATTTTATAGTGGCACTTGCCTTTGGTGTGGAGACTTCTACAATGGCTAATAACTTTGTGACCTGTCTGAATATATTCATTTTGGGTTTTGTCATAATTGCTGGTGCCATAAAAGGTAAGTAACAAATCACAGCTTAAATTAAAACCACCATCTTACAAAGAAAAATCAACATATAACTTGAAAGAAAACAATCCTATAAAAACAAAAATTGGTAGCTAAAGAATTTCAAGAACTTTCTAACAACCTATTAAAGCAATCTTGATTCAAGATAGTTGACACAGATTTCCGATTATGTTTTCTTAATTAATGAATTGTTGTTTCCCACTTTCCAGCCGATTTCTCCAACTGGACGGTGGATCCCAGTGCTGTCAGTGCGAATTCCACCATCGGAGAAGGAGGTTTCTTCCCCTTCGGATTTGAGGGCACTCTCCGTGGAGCGGCCACCTGCTTTTTTGGCTTTGTGGGATTCGATTGCATCGCCACCACAGGCGAGGAGGTTCGAAATCCTCGCAAGAACATTCCGAAGTCGATACTGCTCTCCCTGCTGATTATCTTCCTTTGCTACTTTGGAGTGTCCACTGTACTGACACTGATGCTGCCGTATTATCTTCAGGATGCCAATGCTCCACTGCCGTATGCCTTCGAGTATGTGGGTTGGCCGGTGGCCATGTGGATTGTCACCATTGGCGGTTTGGTGGGTCTGATGGCCAGTCTCTTTGGAGCCCTGTTTCCACTGCCCCGGGTGATGTACTCAATGGCCCAGGATGGCCTCTTGTTTAGATTTCTGGGCAAAGTGAGTCCCAGATTCCGAGTTCCAGTCACTGGATCGATTGTGGCAGCCCTTTTCACGGCCGCAATCGCTGGACTCTTCGATTTGGCCCAGTTGGTGAGCCTTCTTTCTATCGGCACTCTGTTGGCCTACAGCGTGGTGGCCATATCCATAATGCTCCTCCGGTACATGGACTATTGTGAGGTGGAAGAGAATCCAGGACAACGAGAAGTAAGAGCTTCGGAAACCACTTCTTTGACTTCGAACTCTGAGCGATTTACCTTCGGTTCGGTTTGCACACAACTATTTAATGTGCATCGCATCCAGGAACCCAATGCTATATCCTCCAGGATTGTGGGAGTGCTGGCTACTCTCTTTTGTGAGTAGAAATTAAAGGGAATATAAATAATATTATTATTGTTACCAATTATATCTTTCAGGTTTAATATCCTTGGGAATAGGGGTGCTGATTATGCAGGCCCATCCTTTGATTGCCGCCAAGGAGATCTGGGCCCTGACACTCCTGGTTGTCCTGGTCCTGCTGATGTTCCTGGTAATCCTGCTCATTTGTCTCCAACCCAGAGAAGCTCGTCGTCGGCTATTCCGAGTGCCCTTTGTACCGATTGTGCCCGCCATCAGCATCTTCATCAACATTTACCTAATGCTCCAGCTGGACACTTGGACGTGGATACGTTTCGGGGTCTGGATGATTGTGGGTGAGTCATAGTCCAGCCATTCGAATCCTTTGCATGTGGTAGAGAGCAATGCATGTGGCACTTTTGTACTAACCCCAATGTCCTAGGTATTCCCGTATTCCTTGCATGCTGGTATCTGTACGATTGCAAGAATCCGCAGAAGAGAAACCCCGAGAGATGGGCTTTCTACAAGGCGCTGAAGGGATTGCAGGAGAGTCGCGAGCAGGAGTACCACTGCATCTCGAAGGAGAGTGTCCTGACCCTCGAGACGCAGCTGAAGAAGAGTCCCAGCAGCAGTTTGGACCAGATTCAGAATCTAAGTGACGTGAGCGACGAGCTAATCGAGGTGAAGCACGCGAATGGCAAGGTCTTCTATGTGGAGGACACCAAGAGTGAGAACTCCACGGCCACCTTGGGCTGCGACACTGAGTCTCCTTCGCGGGAGGACGAACAATCGGTTATAGCCATGTTGGACGATGTCCTGGAGGCGGAGGACTTGCAGCAGAGTCAGCAGGAGCTGGACCTCCAGCAGCAGCTGATTTTCGAGCGACACTTCAGCCTGGACTCGGAAATGTATCCGAGTGTCATAGAAACCGTCATTGTGGCCACCGTTCACAGCAGCAGCGATGATGATGAGGTACAAAGTGGAGCTCCCCTTAAGCTGAGTAAATATGAGGAGTGCAAATTGGTGGCCCATCAGATGCTGGAGGAGCTGTTCAATAGCGAGGCTTTCTACGAACAGTTGGAACAAGTTAAAAGCAAAGAGGTTGTCCTGGTGAAAGAAGAGGATAATTCCAGGGAGGATGTGGCATCTGTGAACGAATCCGAGGACCATAAGACCGTTTTTGTACTGCAACGCCTGCCCTCGCAGACTTCCATCAAATCCCAGGCCTCCGCCATCGAGGATCCCCTGCACTCGGCCAAGTTTAAAGACCGCTTAAGCCACATCATTATGAATGGCAATGCCCACCAGGTTGCAAAGGGGGTAGCCAAGCGGGCCGAGGAGGAGGAAGTGGAAGTGGCGGTGGAGAACCAGGTTGAGGAGCCCAAAGCAAGGCCGCTGCTAAAGCAATCGAAAAGCGAGACCGATGTGCGTCGCTTAATGCTCAAGGCCATCAGTGAGCTGAAAATCGACCATAATGAGACTGGTAATGCTGATGAGGTCCTCGCCGAAGTGCCCACCGTTCCCTCCGCACTTCCAGTTGCGGACTCGGTTCCCATTGCAGCGGCAGGTGGCAACAACATACCGCGTCCACCGAAATTCGATCCGGTTCTGTACAAGACCATCAACAGCATTAGTTTGCGCAAACAGCGACCCAGTTTGAGTCGTTCGCCTATCGTGGATGCCAAGAACCCGGCGCTGCTGCCACCGGAATCGCAGCCGGAGACACGTCCGGATCCTGGCCAGCAACCGGAGTCGAAGCCGCTGCCATTCAAAGCCAAATTGGAGGCCATATTGCAGCGGGGTCCCTCGCACCGAACCCAACAGCATCCGGACTTGGTGCGTCGCCAACGTCCGCAGTCCACCTACATAGAGGTCGAGGAGGTGGAGAGCTGAGGGGGTTGTTGTATACAACCCCTATAGCACCTGTGCATATTAACCCCCCTGGTGAAACCAAAGAGGGTGCCATTTCCCCCTCCCCAGTTATCTGTAGTTAAGTTCTGCATGTCAATGGGAATGCAAATGTAGCCCGTCTTGTACATATCTAGCATAGCTGTAGTTACAAGTAGTCACTAGTTAGTAGTTAGTACGGAATGCCAGCAATCCTAGATGAAAAGTGCCAGGGGGATTGGGGGAGCAAAGGAGCTCACTAAAAGGGGTTATTTGGGAATTGTTAAAAGTTAAGTGGAAAAGAAATAAAAGGAAGTAACTACTAAAGGAAAATGAAAGTCAATTGTTTTCCATTTTATTCATTTAAACAGTAATTTTGTAAAATGAAAACTAAAAACTTAGATAATTTGTGGTTCTATAACTATTAAAAACATCTTAAGTACCAAAGTCATTACAAATTGTGCTTAAAATATTTTATTCATGATATATAGAGTGATATACAATTGGGTAACTGAATAAGATCGAGTTACTATAGATATAATATAAGAAACTGACTATATGTAATAAATATAGTTCGTAATCCCCCCTTCACAATCCCCCATAAATTAACACGCATGCTAAGCTAACTCAAAACTAATCGTAAAAGTATTATATAAAAGGGTATTATAAACGTCAGAACTAAGTGCATGCCTAAGATACCTCCAAATTCGTAAACTAATCGGTTCTCTACTCGCCCAGGACTATCCATATACTTTTTCTATGGACTGCCCAACAGCTACCGGGAGATGAAGCGACAAAGGGCTGGATGGCAGAAGCTCAAATACAGTGATCGTCTCTGAACGGGGAGACTTCGAAGCGATGATAATTATACAGATATCCATATAGGTGTATATACACACGAAGGCATCACTAAGCCAATTTGATAAATTGTGAACAATTTGTTGGTTATAAATAAAAATCTAGTTGTAATTAATAAAAGTCAAATGAGTTTACCTGAGTGGCCCCGAGGAGAAAGGAAAGAATGGGAAGAAAGAAATGTCGATGGCAACTGCAGCCGCTTCCGGAATCGATTCCCCGATGATCTTGTTGTAGAGTGTGCTGTATTAATAACCCAATGAATGGGGATCGTTCATTGTCGTTTAATTCCCAGTGGCCTTGTCTTGAGGATGGTTCCTCCGCGGCTGCACTGACTTTGATAAATTAATTGGCATCGGCTGATCGCTGAGCGAGAGTGTGCACTGTTCTCGGGGAGTGTTTTTCCCCTTTGCCCTTTTCCAAATTTTCCTGAGTGAGTTTAGAAATGATTTTACACGGAAAAAAAAATAAACAGGAAGCTAAGTATGTATTATAATTTTGGAAATATTTAGGAATATATTTAAATTATTTTGTTAATATATTAAATACATTTTATGAAATACATATTAGTATACTAATAAATATTATAAAACTAAAACACTCTTAAAAATTGTACCTATTTGTTTAAAATCTCTATTTTATTTGCATTCCCAAATAATATTAAAAGATTCATTAAATTTGTGGCATTGTAAGAATAAAGTGCCCTAACTGAAGATCAATTACATAGCTTTATAGACTGAGATAACCTTGAATGTGAAATAAACTCCCCTTTTTCTTCAGTGTGGCGTTCCCCTTTGCTTTGATTTTGATTAGACGGAAACATCCCCTTGGGCAGCCGATGCGGCAGCTTCCCCCTCTTCGTCTCGGAACCAAACTATGCTCTGATTTATGCGGACATTCGTTTGGGCATTTCTTTGGTCAGGTTGCTCGGATGCTTCTGGTTCTACTGGTGCTGCTTTTGATGCCAGTCTGGAGATTTGTATAACCACAAGACGAAAGACGAAACAACTGGCGACTGCTTGGCGTCCCAACTCCACGGAGAAGATGGACTTGGGAATGGGAATGGGAACGGGATGATGCGGGGTGGCTGACGACTTTTGTGCTGCGTAAGTGTAACAAATTGTAATCGTATTTGGCGGGGACTCTGTCTGGGGCGTGCCCCTGACTTCTCCGCCCCTGCTTTATTATTATTAACTTTGTTATGGGCCGGAGAGAGGAGTTTCCATCTAGTTGGTAGTCCCAGAAGTCGTCTGGTGGTTGTTTTGGTTGTTTGCTACACTTGCTCACAGACTGTCCGCCCCCTTTATCTAGTCGACCGTTCAAATAGTTTTATGGCATATTTATGGGCGCCAAAACTTAAAGTCCCTCTAGCTAAGACTTTAAGACCTCCGAAAACTCCCAGAAGGGGGTGTCTCTGGGGGTGGAGTTCAAGATCTCGCCCTCGCATTGCCAGAGCATTGACATCGGGCTCTGTGACAAATTGGCAACGAGCGAAACTAATTAATGCAGGGGGAATACTACAACTTTGGATATTGCATTCCATGGCTTGGAATGGGAGCTGCTGAAGGATGGGCTGGGTAAATATTCATATGGGAGCTAAGATTCCATAAATAAAAAGACAGAGGATGAGATCAGACTTGGTAAGATAACATGAATGGAGTAACTTATAAATCCTAAGTGATTGAAAGCTAAGTAACAACATTTTTTACTTACCTGGCCCCATATCATGTTAAAATTAATATTACATTATGTAAAATCGATCAACGTTTCATATAGATTTTTTTTTGTGTACTTTTCTCAATCATGTGCTTAGTAAAAATACAAATTTTGGTTTTAAAATGGAAATACTTCATATTATTCGTGTAAAATCCGCATTAATTCAAATGCTAAAAATGCAAATACATGTCTTTAAATATTTTATTAAAGCGAATGTATTTGCATTCCTATTAAAAGTACACTTACAATATTATTAAATCTTGTTTAAAACTAAAAGAAGAAAATAAAATGATTTTTAATTAATTATTTTCCTTTATTAAAGAGTTTATTTTCAGTTATTTTTAAATATTTGCTCCGTTTTCCCTTGACAAATTCCTTTGATTTTCCCTGCTCCAAGTAAGCAAAGCCTTATCTCAACGGAACTTCCCCCATTTTTTTGCGAAACAATTTCTTTTCAAATTGGTTTTCGGTTATGTAATCGTTGCTCAGCTCTAATAACATTTTCACCCATCCTAACTCCTTCGTTGCCATGTTTTCGTTTGAAGTTTCGCTAGTTTGTTATTATTTCCACTGCCGTCTAAAGCGGCTTTTCCATATTCATAAAAATTGCGAGTTCCACCCACACACTCGCATTCCGACCGGACGTAATCCTCTTAACGTGGCCGGACAGGAGGACAGGAGGACAGGAGAACTCTCGGCGTGCATCGTTCGACTTTGGCGTGTCTCCCTGATTTTCTCGTATTTTGTTTTGCCGGATTGTTTCGAAAATTAAAATATGTGCTGAGTGGGATGAGGGTTTTGGCCAGCAGCGGAAGTTGTCATCATCATTTGTCAGGTAAATGCGGGCTGCAGTTGCAGTTACCAGACTACCGACTGCTACCAAAGTCAATGGCACTCGACAAAAACATTTTGTCAAAACAACGGAGGCGGCTGCTACTGTACGCAAAGTGGATCAGTGGATTTTGTCCCTTTCAAATACACGAAAAAAAAGTAATTTTCGTAGCAACAGCTGCACAAATGCAGGACCTCAACCTCGCCGGACGAGGCCATGAAAAAATGGAAAAAAGGATTAGCATTTGGGTTTAGCTGTTTGTTCAATCGGCCATGACAGCCAGCAACGGATATGGTGCATGTTTTCAGGTTTTCGGCACTGGATTTGGGAAGCTGGATTTTGGCTCTGTGGTCTGTGCATACATATGTTAAACAGGGGATTGCACTCGCATGGGATTAACCCATTAAAGGAGGTTCCGCCCGGGGAAAATGAATTGCTCTTTAATGCGATTGAAAAGGTATCTTGTGGCTGCGGTCTTGAGGTAAAGTTGAGGGAGATTAATATTGGAAAACTCCTTTTGCTTCCGGTTGCTCATTCGGAAAAGGAGTTTTTGAAAGAAGCTGACTTGCTTTCTTAAGGAGTTAGGGATGGATAATTGAAAAAGAAATTCCTGTTTTCCGGTTCCAAAATTCATAACAGGTAGATAGTAAAGAAGTAATAAATGATAATATATTTACCCTTAAATTTTCGACATAATAGGTTAGGAATATCATTTAAAACCATTTATATGTATATGATCCTATTTAACAGATATCCTGAGGTTGAAAGATCACAATAGTCAAAAAATTTAGAGATACTTTTTTTTTGGGAGTGTTTCCTTACTTCTCTTTAGAAAACATATATAAATCCCCGTTTATTTCCAACCCACTTTTTGCCAATAAAAAATTATTTTTACCTTTCCACACCTTTCACGCACTTAACTTTCCAATATTATTTTAAAACTCTTAATGCATTTACAACAACCTTTGCCAATCGAACTTGTTGTATGGCAGGAATCCCTCTGAAATTGTTCATGACCTAGGACATTTACCTGAGAATGCCTTCGAATAATGGATCTCTCAATTGCGAAGACACCTTGCCAATTGGTAATCACGATTTTGTTTGAGTTTCATCACAATTCGCTTGATTTCCCAGCACTTCTTTTGGGACTGCTGCCTCTCTATTAAAATCCCAATCTTAACTATGGTCCTGTGGCTCCTTCTCTGCATTCCGGGGTGCTCCTCATAATTGCTCCTTTGTCATTTGCCACAGCGCACAAAGGAATCAGGAAAATGGTCGAAGGAAAAATAATACGCTGTTGATTTTCTACTCGACTTCAATTGATTTCTATGAGCTATCTGTGTGCCTCTAATTTTTTCTCATTTATCTTGTTTGGGACAAATGGTTTGTGCTTGTCATAACCTTTCCTACTTCTACGATTTTTTTTAAAGGACTCTCCCTTTTCCTGGTGCCTTCCTCGGGCATTCGACCATTTTTAAAGAAGAATAATATTTACCGAGCCACGCACAATGGCAGGACACTGGAGAAGAGGACTCTGGGACATGGCATTGTTTTCGCATTCAATTCCCTGACAATAAGCATTATTGAGAATCTGAAATGTGGCCGGCCTGCACACGTTCGCCCCGTCTCCCTCTCACTCTGGGCCCCTCTACCCGTCCCTCTCTAAGTGTGTGAGTGCGCTTAGAATGTTAACCAAGCCAACCAGCCAAGCAATTCAAATTCAATTTGCCCCATTATGCGAGGCCCATTGTTCCTGGCTAAATTCTAAGGGGCTGTGAGGCATTCTCCAAAGAGCGAATGAGCGCGGGCACGGGGGTGGAGGCGGCGCAGAGTGCATCGGGCCAAGACTGCAAGCCAAGTTAAGTGCAATACAAAAGGCTGGCAGATTAAAAATGTGCAAAAGACGCTTACACTGGGGAAAAATTACGAGGATCCTAATTATATATTAATTTAAATCATTTTACTAAGATTCCTTTAGAATTTTGTTCTAGCCTTTTAAAAAGTATGTATTTTAGTTAAAATAAGGTTTTATGTTATTGCTTTCTTGTTTCAAATATGGTTTTTACTTCAAAAATTGTTAAAAAAAAAATTGTATAGTTTTTAAATATTTTGATTACATTTAATCTGCCAGTTAAATGTGCAAAATACGCATACACTGCGGAAAAATCTTAGCAAGGGCCTTATTTATTTAGTAATTAAATGCAGTAATTTTAGAATTTTGTTCTAGCCTTTTAAAAAGTATGCTTTTTAGTTCAAATAAGGTTTCATGTTATGGGCTAGTACACAACCCAACAAAAAGGCGTCCAAAACAAAAAACTTCATATGAAACAAAATTTCTTGACTTTTTTTCATATGAAATTTTATGTATTGGACGACTTTTTGTTGGGTTGTGTATTAGCCCTATTGCTTTTATGTTTCAAATAGGGCTTACATTTCTAAGCTGAAAAAAAAATGTTATGGTTTTTTAAATATCATAAAAAAAAACAATGATAAAAAAGGTACTGATTTGATTTGATGATTTTGCAAATCATTTTCTTTTAATTAAAAATTGTAATACTATTTTTTTCTCTGTAAAGCGACATTGAGTGAAAGAGTGGGACGGTTTCTTCAACCTAAATGAATGCAATAAGTAAATAACAAAATGTCGTTAGCATTTTGTGACACACTCACGGTCGCTCCCCCCACTCTTTCTCTCTTTCTCTCGCCCTTATCCCTGTCTCTTTCCCTTTCTCTGACTATATCTTTTCAGGTCTCCGGGACAATGGGAATGTCAGCAGTTGCAGTTGCATTTGCCGCTGACATCCTGGCCTGAATGCGGCGACAGAGACAGCACAACAACTGCAGACAGAGATAGAGGAACAGGGCAGAGAATCGAGAAACAGGAACAAATTCTCCCTTTCTCCTTTTCTCACAGCTGTCAGCGGCAACAAATTGCGCGCAAAGTTCGCATTAGAAAATGTGGGCGGAAGTAGAGGTGAGCATAGAAAATCTATGAGAAAATCAAACCTGGTTAAAATACAAAAGTTGAATGGACTCTTTGAAAGCGGAGTCATTAACCTAAATCCTCTAGATATTACTGTAATATTTTGTAAACAAAAAGGGAAAAGTTTACTTAACGAATCATTTTATCGTTAAAGTTATAAATTATTATCGCTGTAAATAATAAATTACACTGCTTTTTAAATTTATAAAAAATCTATAAAAATCGTGATTTTGGGTTATATTTTTTTAAGTCTTATTATAAGTACCTATTATTTTATGTAATCTTGTATCAGCATTATTTTAATATATTGATGTGTTGATGCTTCATAACCAAGTTTCTTTAACTAAGTTTATTTTAGGGAAAGATTTTTTATTTATTCACATTCACTTGACTTGCATAATTCCATAACATTTTGGGTTCTAATTCCTGTAATTATGGGGAAATAATCTCCCTACCCCATAGTACACTTAAGGTATAGTTTTTGGCCATCATTTTAGGGCCGCACTGCGCTCGCTCATTTCGTTGGCCGAAGGGGGAGGCATCAACCACATTGCTCATCCTATATCCCTAACCTCCTGCCCGCAATCAGCATCCTCGCCCTCATCAGGAGCCATCATCAGTTGGCAGCCAGCAGCGAACATTCAGCATCAGCACATCAAGTGGCAATCATATTAACCGGCTTAATTGTCAACACACAGCCAGCAGCACTGCCGCTTTTCTCCCGCCTTTCCTCCCAATTTCCCTACGACTGTCCCGCCCCCTTTGAGCCGAGAGCTTGTTGCGGGTGCCAGCTTGTTAACAAGTTGCCAGGAGCTGTTAACGGCTGCTAGTAGTTGTAAAGTGAAATACACTAGGAAAATTTTTATTCAAATTCTTTTACGCGATGAAATAATATCCACAATAATAATAATATCAGTTCCACATTAAAACTAGACTAATAAGAAAGTTTTCTTTCAAACTACAACTAAAAAAAAAAGTTTTTATAATAATACTAATTTAAAAAAATTAAAAATTTAATTTAAAAAAAAAAACAATTAATATAAAATATGCAAGTCCCAACTTGGCCTTAATAATGTAACAATTTTTTTATTTGTTTAAGATTGTGGTTTCTTTTTCTTTTGCAAAATTAATTATTTTTATAATTTATAGTTTATTTTAAATTATTATTTTTTTAACAACATTCAAACTCTTTAATCTTGTTTTTTTCTATTTAGGAAAATATAATTTTAACAAATTATAATGGTTCTAAAAAATGTTTTTAAATTTTTTTTAAGTGCACGAGGGAAACGGAGAACTTGGAGCCTGCAATTCCCGTGTTATAGTCACAATTGTGCGTTTTTCAAATGCTCATTAGCCCCAATTTTTCGACACTAGACACTCATGTCGGGCGCTGTTTGCCATTGGCAATCGTTCTGGACCACGGTTAGTTAGCAGTTGGCCCCGTCCAAAATTGCAGGCAATTTTCGCCAATTTTTCCATGCTAACTAACTAACTAACTAGCCAACAAACTAGCTAGCCCATCACAATGCTAATCAGAATCAGGTTCACAGTCATTATCAATTCCTTTTTAGTATCCCCAAAAATGCTCATTTTGTTGTGTCGGTCGGGAGGGAGGAGTTTCGCCAAAGGAGTTTCCCATTTTGGGGAGTCGAATTGAAAGCGCGTGAAAACCGCGAAATTAAGCAACGCCAAATGACAGGACAGGAATGAATGATGCCATGCAGCACTTGTCAACAAAGGGATTCTTCATCCTTGGCAACCCGACCAAAACCGAATCTCAGCAGAATCACCACCGCCCCATCATCAACGGAGCCACCATCTGAACCACCGCCATCATCATCATCAGTGGGGCTCCTTGTCTTCATCCCACTCGTCTCTGTCAAGTTGTATGCAAACTAATCACACGCAAGCATTTGATGCGTTTAAAACACACACCCACAGATGGGTATATACTATATCTACATACAGACAGTTGGATAAATACAGAAGGGAAGAGTTCTCTTTAGTGCGATGCGGGGGAGGCTTCAAAAGTAATGCATGCTATAAGAACTTAAAAAAAGGAATAAGGTTTTCTAAAAAATAAAGTTATGTACAATTTCTAACAAGGTTTAGAAATTCCCCAGCTTACATTTTTAATAATAATATTTAAAGGATATTATTTGATAATAAGATATATATGATATAAATAATAAGATATTTATGATTGTAAAAAAAAATATTATTAATAAGAGTATATTAAAGACATTTCTAATATTATATCCATAACTTTTTAGTATATATGATATATATAATATGATATTTATGAGTTTGTGTTTTTAGACAGTTAATAAAAATGAATTAAAAAAGAAAATATTATTAATAAGATTATATATAAGAATGGTATAATATTATTTCCATAACTTTTCAGTACACCCAGCCAATAAATTGAAACTCTGGATGAAAAAGGGAGGTAATTGGGCGGGTGAGGATGTGGGAGTGTGGGCGGTGCAGAGGGCGCGAGTGGGCTGGCTGGGCTACATAGTTGACTGTCCCGGAGCTGTTCATCTTTTATAATGTTGGTAATTTTAACATTTCAAATCAAATCTAAACGTCAGTTGGTTACCAGCTGCGGTTTGGTTCGAAGCTCGGCAGTGAAGGAGCGAGGAGAAGCGAGTTGCAGGAAGACAGCTGGAGGGAGTCGCCAAATGAAAATTGTCAGCAGCGTTTCAAATGAAAGTGCAGATTGGAAAATGGCAGCCGCAGCAGTACAGAAACTAAAAATAAAACCAGAACCCAGGGACAGTTTTGATGGGTTACAGCTTCAATACAGAGACAATAATTTAATGAAATGATTAGATTTGAAAATCGAAATCTATAAAGATGACAAGGTATGGATATAAAGGGAATATTATATATGTGCCTTCAATAAGTTGGTTTAAATCTAAAAATATATTAAAATATTTTCAACAATAGGTATACGTATTTATAAATGTATTTGTATAACCCCATTTTAAGTATTTACCAAAGATATTCTCTTAAGATTTGAAAAACTATAAATTCTCTTGCAAACACTTTTCCCCTGTGTATTTTGCCCCTCTGCGAGTTGCCTGCATAATAAATCGACTTGTAAATGCAATAAATTCTCTATTGACGGGACAGGAGGCTGTGGCGTATTGAATTTAAAACGCTTTAAGTCGTACAAATCCCGCCACCTAATGAAGAAGGCCCCCGAAAACATTCGTCGTAGTTCACTCGAGGAATGCCAAAAATGTGCAAACATCCAAGGAGGCATTGGAAAGTCGGAAAAATGGAGGGAGCAAGTGCTAGGCGAAAACAAGAAAACAAATCACGTTTTAATTTTGTTTAACTAAATACGAAAATCGCACACAGAACAGTGAGAGCGAGGCGTTGAAGGGGGGGTTTCGGGGGAGAGGGGCGGTGAAGCTGGGGGGGAGTGGCACTGCTGCCTGATGACGTGCAACTCTCGACGCCATTTTGTGCGCTGTCATGCCATACACAATTAAAGCGCCAGGATCTGGAGAGCAGAGCTATGTCTATCCTGTATACAGTCGCGGGCATATTAATAGTGATCTTGTGGTTTTAATTAAATTTATAAAAAATATTAGAAGAATCCTAATAAGTGTACACCTCTTTATTAAGTACCAAATTGTAGGTTTAGTTCCTATAAACCTTCTAAAATGTTCACATTAATATTTCTATTAAAATTATTATTTTCTCCCTTAATTAAAAAGGTTTGTGTGTGCCTATATTTATTTGGTTCAACATTAGATATATGTTATTTTTTGCTGATTTCATATGTTTTGAAAACCATTATAATTTTTATTTTTTAACGAAACACTAAGTTATTTTCCCTGCTAACGTTCATATGAAAAAAATATTTCTCAAAAGTTTTTTTTTTAATTTTAAAATATTCTGAAACTTTTTTTCTGACCGCAGCTGTAGATTTACCATGGGCGGCGAAGGGGAGGAAACGGGCGGAGGGGACTGGGGGCTTGGGGGAGTGCTTGCTCGCTCAGCTCACGTCTAGCTCAACGTCTAGTTGTAGGGAAATTAAATTAAAATTCACTTGTACGCAAAAAGTCAGGGCCAAGTGGCAGGGCAGGGCAAAGAGGTAATACAGGGGCGCCGATGGGGGTCAAATTGGCAAAGGATATTGCAGTGAGCTGGGGGGCGTGGGGAGGGAGCCTGGCTTGTTGGTTAAGTTAGTAAGTCAGCGGGCGATTGGAAAACTGCGCAGATTTTTCGCTTTTCCGCTTCTCTTTTTTTCGGGACTCGAGAGAACAACAAAATTAATTCGTTGAATTTCAAATAAAAAAGGCGAGGCGTTCGGAGTGAACGGGAGCTGAAGAGGAAAACTATGCTAATGATATACGAAAATTGAAATTTCAATAAAATAATTAAATTTAGCCAGCGTTCTAGAGGAAACGAGAGAAAGTGACGACAGAACAAGAAGGAGAAAGATGTGCAAATTAGCAAAACAATTTCGTGAATTATAATTATTGGGGCAGGTTTGCGTTAATGACTTTTAAAGGTTAGAATAGATTTTGTATTTATTGATTGTGCATTTGAAATTGCATACCTTGTAAAGAAAGGTTTTTTTAAATTTTAAAAATAATTATAAGTATGTGAAAATAAAATATACTTATAATAATTTTAACGTTAAAGTTTTTGACATAACTTCTCTCTTCATTTATAAAATCTAAATCAACTTTCTGATTTTGACTTCTTTCCTCTGGGTTAAAAAAGGTCAGGATCTATAATCTCATTTTTCACGCTGTCGAAAGCGTTTAATTTTTTTCCATTAAAAAATAAATATTTCTTTTTCGTTTTTATGGCACAACGCGCGTTCTGACCTTCCTTAAGATCATCAAACTTTCAGCCAGCTGATTACTTTGACACAGCCATAAGTACTTCATGTACATCGTCACCGATCGCATTATCTCTGTAGCCCTTATTTACCCACTCTCATCCCAAAACCCGATGCTCTTCATCATGCCCAACTAGAGCGACTATTTTTAGTGCAGTTGAAGGTCATGATAAATGACACCAAAAGTATCAAAATACAAGAAAAATGGAATACACAAGGAAAAATAAGATTACATTAATGTGCATGGAGGATAAACGTAACTAATCATATAATATTATTCAACAATATTAACTTCTCGTTCTATTTAATAAAATAAAAAGACGAAAAAATGTATTTAACAGATTTAAGTTTTTGCTCAGAAAATAATAAATTTCAAATGTAATTAAATAAAAATGTTGTAAAATGTTGGCTCAGAATCAGTATTGTTTTTCCGATTTTTTTGGTGTACTTAGTAAACCCAAACTAGGAATCCCGCTGAGCCGAAGGAGAGGATCCTTGGAACACTCGATGCTTGAGGCAGCTGGCGCTAAGTGCTCTAGATTCGAGGGCGTTAGATTTAGTGCCTGCACTGGGAGACATATGCAGATTATGCTAAAGACACAACCAGACACCCAAAGAGCGGTGTGGGGTACTCGTACGCCCGGCCAGCCGGTGCAAGTTTTATGAGTCTGTGTACAAGGAAAACCTTTTCCAGACAGCATTCTGAGGTCTCGGGCACGCCCTTCACCTTGACGGCCCCAAAAACACGGCTGTCAGCGTCTTATTGAGCGTACATAAGCGCATTAGCCGCGCTCGCATCCATGAGATACTCGTTCCCGACCTACTCGTACTAACGCTGTGCAGTTTTGCGGCAGCCGCTTTGGTCTGTGCAACAAAACCCAAAAATTGAAAAAACTGAGACTAATTTTGGGACAGGAAGGGGAATACACTGAGGATATAGGAGGGTGTCTCGTATGGATAATAATATATTTTCTTTTAAATTGTAAGATAACTAACTTGGTTTAAAATTATGATTACCAAAAAATATTTTTTTAGCTATTGAGAATTAAATTTAATATTTAATTTTAACCAAAAAAATATTTTTTAATTGAAAAAATATTTTACCTAATTGTACCTTTTTAGAAAACTTTAAAAATACTTAAAATTGATTTGAAGCATAGATTGATTTTACAATATTTAAGATCCATTTTAATTTGATATGCGGCCAGGTAAATTTTAACTAATCGAAAAGAGTATTTCATGTAAAAACGATATGTAAAATATATGTCTTTTCGATTTTACGGGAACATGCTTTTTTTGTGTGTAATAAGTATAGGTATGTCAAATGTATTCTTATAAAACAATATTAATCTTATAAAAATGTTATATGTCAACCCATATAAAATTCTTTAAGAATTTCGAATATTACTCTTTGATTTAAATTTAATACGTTTAAGATTTGACTTTCAGTGCAGAGCGAAAAGGAGAGGGCGAGCAAAGGATAATTACCGAAAAAAGAGTGCAGCATATGGCATAGCCCGAAGTCAGAGGCGGGCCCTAAAACTAGACAGGGGTTGCCATATGGCTCTCTGCCGGTCGCTCTGCCTTTTCCCTAACGATCTATTCGGAACCGATCCGATGCGATCCCGACAGCCGGCAAAGAGTTTTCCTATTCGCTTCGCTTTGGTTTCTTCAGAGTCATCTCCTAGGAGTCGTCAGTCAGTCAGCTGACTCCTTGGATCTTTCACGATCTCGTTTGATCTGGGCCCAACCCCGAGCGCAGATTGATAAATAGTTTCTTGGGTTTCTTGTTCTGTTTTTTCTTTGATTTTTTATGGGTTCGGTCTTCGGTGAGGCATCAAATTATGGGGCAAGAACTTGTTAGATCGATACAAGAAATGTGTTTAGTCATTTCCGATAAACGAGATCAGTTTAACTCGGATATCTAGTTAGGAGAAATTTTGTAGGATGATTTTGTTTGGGTTTTGTTGTTTGTGAATCTTTGAGATAAGCTACCAGATGGTTCTCTAAAGGTGTGAAGATCATCTTGCGAGAGACTTAATTTTGTATGATAGTAATCTTTATGCCTTGAATATTAAAGAAATAAAAGTTGTCGGTGATTTTGATGTCACTTTCTGGTTTTTTGGGTTTCTTTATGACTTTTTTATTATTTACTTAATGGTTTTCTAATATTTTACACAAATAGAATACATTTTGGAACCTTTTATAATGATCCCAAAAAAAACATAAACTTATTTATTTACAATACAAATTTCCATAATGCTACATGGTTTCTAAGACTTTTAACAGCAAAGGTGTTAGAAAACTCGTTCGGACCATATAAAATTGAATCGGAAATTGGTCCGATTCCATTGATGGGAGATCGATCATTTCGATCGAAATGCTGCCAGTTTGTCCACATATTTTCCCGTTTCAGACGACTCGTTGACAGCATCGATTCTTGGCAAACGATCCTAAGCCGATTATGTTGCAGCTTCGGTTCAGCTATCCCTTCAACCTCTTCGATGGCCGTCACATGTTGCAGAGGATCTAATAGGATTTACGACCTATTCGCAGAAGGGCGGGTACTGGCACTTGAAGAGCCCCTCTTTCCATTCAGGCCAACTGTTGTTGACACAACAAGAAATTCGAGACCCAAAAAAGTTGAATAGAATATCTTTTGGCTTAAGTAGAACAAAAAGCAAAGTACATCAGTTAGATGGAAAAAAGTGCTATACAAATAAGTAGTTCCCTATAAAATCTGTCGATGGGCTTCTGGTTTTCGTTAAACCGAATCGATACCCTCTTAGATTTTTCTAATTTCAAACCACTTTAAATTTCACTGAAAAAACTACCTTAAAAGTAAGAATGTTATTTCTCTTTCTGAAAATTGTTAGTAGAAATTTCCTAAATTCTGATTAATCAAATAGTCACTGTGATTAGAAGGGGAACAACTACCGATGTTCGTCACCACTTGCAACCACTTTAGCTGATTCAATCACGTCCAACTCATTAGTTAAACATCGGTTTGCACTTGTCAAACATTTCCAAGCTTTTCGTTTCCCATTTGTCAATGGCAAATTGTCAGCTGACAAAATTTTCGATTTGGTTTTTGGTTTCATTTCGTTTCATCTACGTTTTGTGGCCTACAAAATTTGATAATCCGAAAACCAATTCAATTTGGCTATTGTTTCGCCATTGACCGTTTCCCCACTGCCAAAATACAATAGCTGAGAAGCGTGTGTCAAAATGTTGGGGCACCGACAACTCAGAAATGTGTCAAATCGATAATTGGCAAAACATCAGTGTATCCTTGCTCCATTGGGAGGCGGCTCCCGAAAATCACAGGATACTTAGAGGCTCCAAAGTTGAGGCAACAGTTGACAATGCTCGAAGCAGCACTGGTCACTTTTGGAGAACCACAAAACTGAGGCTCCCGAAAAGGTTGAAGGACTCCAAATCGAGTTATGTGAGGACGTACTTAAGTGTCCTTTTCGGGCTGAATGTGTCTGTGTGTGTGTGTGTGCACTTTAAATTTGTCTCCACACTCGAGGATCTACTTCATTTGTCTAATTCTGGAGGTTTCGGAAAGTAGGCGACAGGCACGCACTCCTTGCACAAATGAAAGTAAATCCTTGGCCTAAGCCCAGCAAATTGTGGTAGTGAGTGTGCGTGTAGGATAATCTGCATTTGAATAAGAGCATTTTAGTGTTTTTTCAACTATGTGTATGTGTCTCCCACTCAGTCTCCGTCCCTGTGTGATAGTGTGTGATAGAGTGAGTGTAGTGTGCTGGTGTGCGTTAGCCCCTGTCTGTGGGACACACCCATGTGTTGGCAGGCCATCAGCCTTTTTGCTGTTTTCATTTTTTTCTGTCTTATGCAGGATACTCTGCAAAAGGAAAGCTTGATAAAAAGTAAAAACCTTATTTTAAAAAAATTTTAAATATATAAAATTGTAAATATTTTTAAGTGCTTAATTTAATGAATAGATCTTATAATTTATTTATTTATTATACAACAAGCCAAAGCCTACACATACAAAAAATTGGCAAAAAATCAGAGAGATATGTGCTGGTCAATTTGATATTTTTAAAGATCGTGTCATTCATATCATATTGATATGATTAAAAATTATGTTTAACTTAGTTTTCATTTTAAAATAAAATATCTGATATGATATAATATCAAGTTGATATGTTTAAACCAAAAATCTCTAACATTTAAATCATAAATTTATAATAAATCATATAGGCTTTTTATTGATATGAAATAAATTTGAATTGATCCTATTTCATATCGTTTTTTTTTCTGTGTAACATTCTTAGCACTATTTAATTATTTGTTTTTAAATTTTCTTTACTTTTTCATATTTTTAAATTTTTTTTGTATTATTATTCTCAATTAATAATTTTTCTTATTTCCTGAAGGTGGTTTTTAAATTTATTTTTATAAATTCTTCGATAGAATTTTTATCCTTTTATTTTACAATAGTTTTCGTGAAGGAAACTATTTTTATTTTTTTCCTAATGTTATTCCTTAAGTTTTTTAAATAATTTTCGTATCTCCTTAGAGTTATTATACTATTCCAACGTATATTTGAGAAGAGCATTACCATTTTCCTAATCAAATTCGCAAACTTTCCTTTTGTAGTTGCGCCTGCCATATAATTTGAGTTTGTGCATTTGTCCCCACTCAAGTAATCTTTTTTCCGAACATTTGTTTGGGCAGTTGTCTCTGCCGTTTGGCAAAAGTTCTGCCCAAACATAACCAGAGGACCAAACGGGGCGTCCTTTTCCCACTCCCAGCTCGCTCTGCTTTAAAATAATCGATTTTCTGCGTAATTCTTTGTGTGTGTCTCCCAGTTGGGAGCCAATTCAATCGGAGATTTCTCGTGTCATGCGAATGGGATCTGACAATGTGGGAAATTAATATAATTTGCCTGATTTGCCACTGTCTGAAGTTTTCAGTGTCTGCGGCAAGATTGGAAATGTTCTTCTGCGAAATCAAAAACAATTTTAACGATTTCTGGTGTCAGCTCTCCCAAAGAAAAAAACATGAAAATACCGAATACAGCCAAAGAAAACTTCTGTCAACTGTTTGTTGCCATGATAAGGGAAAATGGGGGGACCAAGTCGGTCCTCCCCTTGGTACAGAAGATTAAACTAATTGATAAAAATGTTGCACGTTGCCGGAACGGAATGGGGATTGGGAGTTGCTTTTTCAGTGGGTTGTGCTTTTGTAATTTATGTAAAGTAGAAAACAACGTGTAGGTCGCAATTTGTTGTGTGCTGGGTCACACTTCCCAGCCTCATACCCCCACCTGGGTTTTTTTCTGTTGTAAGGCCAATCCCTGGCAACGCCGCATGTCTTGACTTTTAAATCCAAATGTATTAAATTTCGCCCCAACTGAAAAGAAGAGTCATGGCCATGGCTCTCCACATTGTTGGCTTCCGCTGAAAGCGATGATGATGGTAGTAGTAATGACGTTGATGGTACAGGTAAAGTGCCATTGGCATTGCCATAAATGTGCCATATACATAGTATTCGCCCTGCTTCCCTGATGCTTTGGCATCTGGCATGGCAGCAATTATGCAACAAAAGCTACTGACAATTATGGCACACCAGCCATACATACCACCAAAGAATGCCATATCCTTCCGCCGACGCCCCTCCCCTCCCCACCAACAGCCGCTCGAGTTCCCCGTCCAAAGCATAGCTCAAATAATGGTGCCGGGTGGATTTCAAAAGTTGTAAGTTTATGAAGGTTGCGGAGCGTTAAGGAATGCGACCTTGGGCTCGGGATATTTTCAAGTACTATATAGTGGTTGCCGCAGATTTATCTTTTTCAGGTTTCAGGTTAGGAGGGCAAATATCCAGGCGAGATATTCGTAAGGGAACGCGTTTTTGTAGTACTTTGTACATGAAAAATGTCATGATATAGGAACCAATTCTTTAGTAATTTATATACGTTATATGATATCGGTAAAAAGATATGATAAATAATATAATGGCTTAATTAATTATTATAATTATATTATTATATTATTTTTTAAAAAATGTTTTTACATAATTTTTAGAGGGTTCTTTAAAATGGTAAATATATTTTTAACATAAATTTGTACGCTTTTTAAGATATACAAAATGTCCCACAGTTATTTAAAATAGAATATAATATAATAGAACATAATGTGATAAATGATATATTGGTTTAAGGGGCTACTATTATTATATTATTTTTAAAAAATATTTTACATAGTTTTTATAGGGTTCTTTAAAATGGTAAATATATTTTTAAGATAAATTTTTGCGCTTCTTAAGATATACAAAATGTCCCACAGTTATTTAAAATAAATTTTCTTCTTTTTTCAGCTGCTTCTTTTAGCGGAGTTCTCAGCCTTCATTAGTTCTTGATCAGAATACAAAATCATGCCCTCTTTATGCGGGTTCTCCTAAGATATTTCATTCGATAATTAAGTGTAACATATTTTTTGAACTTATGCATGCTGGTAGCAAAGGCAACTGCTCGCACAACCCTCGGAGTGAGAGAGAGGGGCAGATGTTGTTAGAGAGAGAGAGGGAGAGGGCGCCACATGCAAACACACACCTGGCTGTTAGATTTAGATGGCATAAGACCAGAGGAACAACCACGTGTCTGGGAGTGGGAAGGATGTGGAGCCCCAGCTGGCACATATATAGCCCCCTAAGCCCCCGCCTCTGGTGGAGTTCCGCCCGCTCCCTTAACCCCTTCTGGCCCTTTCCCCAGATTGTCTGCGTATGCAAAAATATAATTTAACACACATTTGCGCAATTAGATTCATTCGTGCAGGATGAGTGGGAATGGGCGGAAAAGGGGGCTTGGAATACGAACGGGAGTCGACTGACATACAAATGAATATCTATGAGTGTTGCTCGGGATATGTAGTACAGCTGAAGTCAAATAGGTAGAAAATTTAAATTAAAGTCTGAATAAGAAACAGATAAATAATTATCTAAAGATTAAAAAAAATTGTTTTCGAAATTTAAAAATTACATTACGGATAAATAATTTAAAAATCAGTACAAATAAAATTTATTATTATTAAAAATTAAAACCACAATTTAAAGATCAATTTAATTTACAAAATAATATATAAAAAAATTTTAATATATTTTTAAATATATTTATTTATTAATTTTTTTAATATTTTTAATATATTTTGTTATATTTTATTTTAACCAATTACTCTAAAATAATTTAGTTATTATTCTACTATAATTTCAACTCGAACTGTGTGTGAAATTCTGCAGGAGTGCGAGTATGTGCGATTGCATGTGTGTAAATGTCACAATTTGAATACATAAAATGCAAATAACGACACCGACAGGACCCAGGCAAGGACTTCTAGTCCACCCTCCCCGGTCGCCGCAACTCCTTTTGCAGATTCCTTGGCTAAAAAAGGAATATAAATTGCTTCCAATGCAGAGACATCTATTAAAAGGACATAAAAAAGCATAAAGGCGGAAATGATGTATGGAAAGGAGGCGCCCAACCACCCCATCCACCCACCACCACCCCGTTGCCAATTTAGCGAAAAGGAAAGTAGAATGCTAACCAAAAGGAGGCGACCTGTTGCCCCACATATTTTTGGCAGTGCTAATTTAGGCAATGCAGGTAAAGTCAGCCCCGCCTTCCTGCGAAAATAATAAAATTTACACACTTGCAAATGCTGCTTGCTAGTCCCTGGATTTGCTCCTTTTTTTGGGTCCTTCTGCATGAAATATGCTCGGGCAGAAAATGCTTACAAGTGTAAACCACAGCCTGGGCACATGTAGACCTGTCAAGGTTTTCCTGTGGAAAACCGGGGGGAAAGCGGAAAACGGGGGCGGCTCTCTGCTCCTCTGTAATTGTTTTTTATAAAATTTAATTTATGGCATTTTTGCACAGCCCGGGAAAAGGGGGCGTGGCGAGAGAGGTGTGCGCTTTGCACTGCACTTGAAACTTTTCCAGAACATTTTTTCACGGTGCAAGTGTGTGAGTGCGAGTGGTATTAAAATTTATTTGTATGACATTTTCTATATGCACGGGGAAAGCGGAGAAGGATGGTCATATTCGCATACCAAAAGAGCAAGCGAGAGGATTGTGACAAATTTAACGCCCTGCACATCAAAACTAAAAGCTGCCTAACAAAAAATTGACTGTAACACTCGGGGGGAAAAAGGTGCGAGCGGGAGGGGGCATTTGGTTAAAAAGAGACAGGCTTAACTACGGTCACATGAGGCTTTACTCTCGCATTACAATTGACATGATTTTAATAGTATTTCGCATTGAATTGTTCAAATTGGAGAGCGGTCTTAATGGATTTAAAGCTGTGCACATATTTATTTGGGGGAAAGAATAAAGGGGAAAAATGTAAAAATGTGAAAAGTTACGATATATTTATATGTAGTCGCAGGGACTCTAATAAAAAGAAAATATTTCGAAATAAAAATAATTCTTTTAAAACATTCTAGTTTCGTAAAAGGATATTATATCATTGAAATATTTTGTTTACTCTAATTTTTATTAATACCTCTTAAGAATTATCTATCATAATATATCACCTCTTTCTAATCCACAAAAGAACAGACAAAAGAGAATTAAAAACATTTTAGTTTCCTAAAATGATATTATTTCATTGATATATCTTGGTTACCCTAATTTTTATTAATACCTCTTAATGAATATTTTTAAAACTCAATATATCACCTCTTTCTAATCCACAAAAGAACAAAAAAAAGAGAGATAAAAGATTTACACGTTAAAGACCCCTTTTATAATAAGGGATTATAATTACAAGATTGTTCGCAATTAAGGTCCGGATAGCTTCACGATTTTTAATTTCATTTTTTCAGTCCCCATCAATGTTTTCCCGCCCTTACTTCTCCCTCCTTCGAACCCAACTTAACCTAGACCATGCCATCATTTGTTGTGGTCGGTAGAGCAACAATAAAAAAAGTAGAAAGAAATAAATGAAATCTAATTGCCCTGTCCTATGCCTCCGTCCACGTTTTTTTCTGCCTTTCCGGAATATTTTAATTAATTTCCCTCAGAGCCCCCAACCATTTATTTTTCGCTCGCTCCCTGTGCACAGAAAATTTGATTTCTAATTGCTCTGTCGCCTGTGCTCCAGTTAAGGAGGCAAATGGCAGCGGAAGGGGCAAAAAAAGTTCTTTCATGTTATTTATTCACTTTGATTATGGCAGAAAAATGTTGACGGCATGCCATCGCTCGGTTGCCATTTCAATTGTTTCCATGGCAGATGAGGAGCGGCAAGCCTTTCCCCGTTCTCCTGGCAACCCTGGCAGACGAAAGTCAGACACACAAAAAAATAGAGGATTTTTATTAAGTAAACTATAAAAATTACAACTAAATCAAAAAAAAAATGAATAGTGATATTGTAAAAATGATGATCTGAATTTTAAATATAAATTAAATATAAAATATATGAAATATAAAATATGATATGAAATATATAATTTACATTACATTATTTTTTACAGTGCATTAGTCTCCCAATTGTTTAGGCCAAAAGGAAAGGGGAAATTTATTGGGACACACGCACCTTGGGGGCAGAAATCAAAGTCAGATGCTTCGTCCACAAAACAGCCGAGAGGCACTTTAATGCTCAGGTTAAGTCAATCCCACTTTCACCTCCCACTTTCACCGCTCGTTTCAGCCTCCCCATTTTCCCACAGTTTTCCACCCACCACCCCACACCCCCAACATCCTTGCTGCATATTTGTGGTTGCAAAACGGCTGCCTTGCTTTCAACTTGGGTTTGGGTAAACTATTTCAGTTCAACCGAGCATAAAACTGAAACTCGCCTGGAAAGTGTGTCAAAAATTGAAGAAGCAACAGTAAAAAACCGAACACTTGACGAAAGATACGGATGGAGAACATGAAATCTTAAGATACTTTTCTTGTGGACGATGTACTCAGATGGAAATATAAAATGGTAAGTAAAAAAAAACTCACTGTGATGATTCCGAGGTTTATGGCATCAAATGTAATCTCCTTTGGTTAACATTTTGCAAACTTTTTTGTAAGTCAGCCCTGGAAAATAAATAAAACGCTTGAGGAAGGAAAATAAGACTAAGTAAGTAAAACTTACTTCTTTGGCTAAAAGGGTCTTAACACTCAAATAAACAAGACTTGCCTTAACACTGTTTTTCCTTACATTTATTGTTATTTAATAATATCCCAAAATATCACCAAAAACATTTCGATATCATTTTACCTACCTCAATATCATCATGTCGTGTATAAAAACTAACACCCATATCTTCGGTCATCAACACCGAAATTTGGTTACCTATAACATGCAAGCCATTTAAAGTGTTTTCTCCAATAAAAACCCATCCCAAACAAGTATTTAATGACCTGAACGTTAAGATAGCTCCCACATAAAAGAGAACGATATGAAAATAAAAACTTGCAACAGATGAAATTGCCAATAAATATGAAGGAATTTCGTAAACATGTGCGCAATCTGAAGAAGAGGAAGAAAATGCCGAGGAAAATAACAACAATGCCGACATTGACACCGAAAAATTGTTTAGCGAAAAGTAAGTCACAGGGAAAGCCCGCAAAAAACCAGAAAAAAATAGGAAAAACAGAAAAGACGAGGAAAAACAGCGAAAAAAGAAGGTGGAGCTGCCACAGTAGCCGTCAAAAGTCTGTCTGCTTTATTTTCATTTATTTTCCTAAAAAGCCTCTAAAAATATAACAAAACAACTGAGTCTTTAAAAGCTCTCTAATGATTAGCCCGCTATTAATTAAAATTTATTTTAGTTAAAGCCATCAAAAAAGCAAAAAAAAACAAAAAAAACAACAGACACAAATTGGAGTTCCAAAAAATGTGTCACCCACGCACAAAGAGAGACGAGAGAGAAAGAAAGTTGGAGAGAGTGGGAGAGAATTTCCCCAAGTGACCCAGTGAGGAAAATGAGAGCGGAAAAGCGAGAGAGTCAAGTGAGAGCCCGTGGTGAGTTTTGAAGTCTGCAAAGTGGCCCAGAGAAACTCACCACGGGTAACAGCTGTCGCTGTTCTCTCGAAAACAGAATCACACACTCGCACACACACACACACACACAGATGCTGGCGGAAAATAAGGAAAAACATTGAAAGGACTGCCACAGTTTTCCTCGCTCTCTCTTTGCAACATCCCATGCAGTGCATTGTTCGACTGACTTCACTTTTGAGGGTTTCCTTTGACGTCTCGGAACAGTTTTCGTATTTCCAATATATCCAACGGTTCCCCTTTGTCTCAGCGCCGATTTAATGAGTTTTCCTTCTTTCGGTGCGAAGTCCTGCGGCGCTCCTCCAGTCAAATTCCTGCTGGGCCTAATGGCATTATGGAAGCTGTCAAACTCGCACCTTCCAACTCAAATCGCAGCCGATCCAACTGAATCGCCTCGATTCGAGTCACACTTCACGGCTGCTGGACAGGACATGCACTCGAAGAAAGGATGCTGCCCTCATGCGATATGAATTTGTTGTATCTAAAAAAGGATGTTGCCGATCTACATAGGCTGGCAGAGCTTTGAGCTACATAGGCTTTTTTACAATAGTAATTAAAATATATATCCCAAAAATGTATTTTCAAAATTAAAGTAAATAAAGATCAAACAAAAACACCTCTTAACGAGGTATAAAAATAGTGACGATCGCACCTTCAACGTACAAAAGTTCTGATATCAAATTTTGTGACGAAAAATGATTTTAGATGCGACCAAATAAGTACGCTACCTAAAATTTACTCTTTCGGCCCGCTTTAACAAATATTTAATATCTACACGAAAGTTTTCTGTTGTAGCGTGCCGAATGAATAAATTTTAGGTAGCGTACTTATTTGGTCGCATCTAAAATCATTTTTCGTCACAAAATTTGATATCAGAACTTTTGTACGTTGAAGGTGCGATCGTCACTATTTTTATACCTCGTTAAGAGGTGTTTTTGTTTGATATCAGAAGTTTTTGTTTTGACCACAGTCGAAGTACCCCAATACCATGACTAGGAGTCGTCCCCATATGGCTTGGCTATTGAAAAAACCAGAGCACAATTTTTATTGTGGGGGCAATGGTTAAAATTTTTTTTAAAATCTTAATTTGTTTTTTATTTTTAAGAAATTGAAAACATTTTTTTTTAGAAATTTTTTTTGAAAGAAGAGGTTTAAGAGGAATTAATGAAAAAGACATGAAGTTAATCAATTCATATAACCGGAGATACAGATTTTCAATGAGAGGGTACTTTTCCAAATTTGACGATTTTTGGCAACTTAAAAAAATTCTAACTAAAAAAAATTTTTTTTTCGTTCAAATCCTGATACGCGTGTTTACTTATTTTCAGAATAGTATACGTAAAAAAAGTTTCAGGCAAATCAAAAATGTGACCCAATAAAAAGTGTTCGGTTTGTAAAAGAACCGCCCATTTATGAATTTATTTATTTACTTATTTATTTATTAATTAATAATTTAATTAATTTTTTTATTTACTTAATTATTTATTTATTCATTTAATTTTTATTTATTTTTATTTATTTATTTATTTACTTATTTATTTATTTACTTATTTATTTATTTACTTATTTATTTATTTACTTATTTATTTATTTATTTATTAATTTTAAGAATTGTATAATGGAACGCTTTAAAAGAATTTTAACGATTTCTTGACCCTAAAATACATTTTGGATACGCACATACTAAATTCAATGCTTAGGCAGCGTAAGTTGCTTTGAGCTGGCAAAAGTGGCTATTTTCGTTTCTGAATAACTTTTAAACGCGAATTTTTACAGTAATGTGTTATATACCAAAATTTAAGGAATCTCAAGGGCTATACAGTCTAAAGTTTTAAAGAAAATCGTTAGAGCCGTTTTTGAGAAAAATAAAAAAAGCTAAAAAAAAAGTTAAAAAAAATTTTGTTTTGTGCATATCTTTTTAACTATTACATTTACACAAATTACATATAGGGGGCGCTTATAGCATTTCAAAATACCTTTCAAACGAGATACAGCACAAGTCTGTAGCTTCAGTAGTTTAGAAGTTACAGCCTTCCGTATTTTAGCTATTTATAGCTGTTTTTCCGCTAAACTAGCGGGTTTTTCCAAAAGTGGTAGAACTAAAGTTTCTTATATCGATCTGATGAACATCATATCAAATTTTCAGGACTGAAAAAACATGTTTTGGACCAACTGACAAACAGAATTAAAATTTCATTTTGGGAAGAAGAAGAAAATCTTGTTTTCGGTATAACTTTTGAACGGAGCGTCCGATTTTCTGATATGACCCCTCATATTAAGCGCATTTTCAGTAGGAATACAACTAACATAGTGCGGGGGGCCGATTATCCCCACCGGCCCCAACAGATCCAAATTTCTAAATTTTCACTTTTACACTTTCACCGCTCTCTCTCCCAAACCAATTGATTTTCTTGAGGTCTTGGTATGCAATCCTTTAAGTTTTAGGAATACCTTTAATTTGGTGTATCACTCGCGAGGATCGGACCATTACAGCAGATTTTCAATTCTGCGGCTATATAATAGTAGTCGCCTTCGCACACTCTCCTGGTGCGCTTCGTCACTACATGGACTGCCGTCCATAGTGATTTATTTATTAATTTTAAGAATTGTATAATGGAACGCTTTAAAACAATTTTAACGATTTCTTGACCCTAAAATACATTTTGGATACGCACATACTAAATTCAATGCTTTTAGGCAGCGTTAGTTGTTTTGGGCTAGCATAAGTGGCCATTTTCGTTTCTGAATAACTTTTAAACGTGACTTTTTACAGTAATGTGTTATATACCAAAATTTAAGGAATCTCAAGGGCTATACAGTTTAAAGTTTTAAAGAAAATCGTTAGAGCCGTTTTTGAGAAAAATAAAAAAAAGCTAAAAAAAAAGTTAAAAAAAAATTTGTTTTGTGCATATCTTTTTAACTATAACATTTACACAAATTACATATAGGGGGCGCTTACAGCATTTCAAAATACCTTTCAAACGAGATACAGCACAAGTCTGTAGCTTCAGTAGTTTAGAAGTTACAGCCTTCCGTATTTTAGCTATTTTTAGCTGTTTTCCCGCTAAACTAGCGGGTTTTTCCAAAAGTGGTAGAACTAAAGTTTCTTATATCGAGCTGTTGAACATCATATCAAATTTTCAGGACTTTAAAACCATGTTTTGGGACACACAGACAAACTGACAAACAGAATTAAAATTTCATTTTGGGAAGAAGAAGAAAATCTTGTTTTCGGTATAACTTTTGAACGGAGCGTCCGATTTTCTGATATGACCCCTCATATTAAGCGCATTTTCAGTAGGAATACAACTAACATAGTGCGGGGGGCCGATTATCCCCACCGGCCCCAACAGATCCAAATTTCTAAATTTTCACTTTTACGCTTTCACCGCTCTCTCTCCCAAACCAATTGATTTTCTTGAGGTCTTGGTATGCAATCCTTTAAGTTTTGGCAATACCTTTAATTTGGTGTATCACTCGCGAGGATCGGACCATTACAGCAGATTTTCAATTCTGCGGCTATATAATAGTAGTCGCCTTCGCACACTCTCCTGGTGCGCTTCGTCACTACATGGACTGCCGTCCATAGTGATTAAAAAAAATTAAATCAAAACCTACTTTTTTTACTTTTAAAATTAGTTGGGAATAAAAATGAGTATTTACTTTTTAAAAATAAACAAATAATATTTTGAACTACACTACAAAGGTTATTTCTAGAAACTACTTTACTATAATTTCCAAACATTTTTATTTGATAAAAATTATATATAATATAGGTTTTATTTTTTAAAAACAAAATAAATCATATTTTAAATTACCCTACAAAGGATATTTCTCGAAACTACTTTAATCCAATTTCCAAAATTGTTTATTCAGATGAAAAATTTATATGATATATGTTATCAAACAAAAACACCTCTTAACGAGGTATAAAAATAGTGACGATCGCACCTTCAACGTACAAAAGTTCTGATATCAAATTTTGTGACGAAAAATGATTTTAGATGCGACCAAATAAGTACGCTACCTAAAATTTACTCTTTCGGCCCGCTTTAACAAATATTTAATATCTACACGAAAGTTTTCTGTTGTAGCGTGCCGAATGAATAAATTTTAGGTAGCGTACTTATTTGGTCGCATCTAAAATCATTTTTCGTCACAAAATTTGATATCAGAACTTTTGTACGTTGAAGGTGCGATCGTCACTATTTTTATACCTCGTTAAGAGGTGTTTTTGTTTGATATCAGAAGTTTTTGTTTTGACCACAGTCGAAGTACCCCAATACCATGACTAGGAGTCGTCCCCATATGGCTTGGCTATTGAAAAAACCAGAGCACAATTTTTATTGTGGGGGCAATGGTTAAAATTTTTTTTAAAATCTTAATTTGTTTTTTATTTTTAAGAAATTGAAAACATTTTTTTTTAGAAATTTTTTTTGAAAGAAGAGGTTTAAGAGGAATTAATGAAAAAGACATGAAGTTAATCAATTCATATAACCGGAGATACAGATTTTCAATGAGAGGGTACTTTTCCAAATTTGACGATTTTTGGCAACTTAAAAAAATTCTAACTAAAAAAAATTTTTTTTTTCGGTCAAATCCTGATACGCGTGTTTACTTATTTTCAGAATAGTATACGTAAAAAAAGTTTCAGGCAAATCAAAAATGTGACCCAATAAAAAGTGTTCGGTTTGTAAAAGAACCGCCCATTTATGAATTTATTTATTTACTTATTTATTTATTAATTAATAATTTAATTAATTTTTTTATTTACTTAATTATTTATTTATTCATTTAATTTTTATTTATTTTTATTTATTTATTTATTTACTTATTTATTTATTTACTTATTTATTTATTTACTTATTTATTTATTTACTTATTTATTTATTTATTTATTAATTTTAAGAATTGTATAATGGAACGCTTTAAAAGAATTTTAACGATTTCTTGACCCTAAAATACATTTTGGATACGCACATACTAAATTCAATGCTTAGGCAGCGTAAGTTGCTTTGAGCTGGCAAAAGTGGCTATTTTCGTTTCTGAATAACTTTTAAACGCGAATTTTTACAGTAATGTGTTATATACCAAAATTTAAGGAATCTCAAGGGCTATACAGTCTAAAGTTTTAAAGAAAATCGTTAGAGCCGTTTTTGAGAAAAATAAAAAAAGCTAAAAAAAAAGTTAAAAAAAATTTTGTTTTGTGCATATCTTTTTAACTATTACATTTACACAAATTACATATAGGGGGCGCTTATAGCATTTCAAAATACCTTTCAAACGAGATACAGCACAAGTCTGTAGCTTCAGTAGTTTAGAAGTTACAGCCTTCCGTATTTTAGCTATTTATAGCTGTTTTTCCGCTAAACTAGCGGGTTTTTCCAAAAGTGGTAGAACTAAAGTTTCTTATATCGATCTGATGAACATCATATCAAATTTTCAGGACTGAAAAAACATGTTTTGGACAAACTGACAAACAGAATTAAAATTTCATTTTGGGAAGAAGAAGAAAATCTTGTTTTCGGTATAACTTTTGAACGGAGCGTCCGATTTTCTGATATGACCCCTCATATTAAGCGCATTTTCAGTAGGAATACAACTAACATAGTGCGGGGGGCCGATTATCCCCACCGGCCCCAACAGATCCAAATTTCTAAATTTTCACTTTTACACTTTCACCGCTCTCTCTCCCAAACCAATTGATTTTCTTGAGGTCTTGGTATGCAATCCTTTAAGTTTTAGGAATACCTTTAATTTGGTGTATCACTCGCGAGGATCGGACCATTACAGCAGATTTTCAATTCTGCGGCTATATAATAGTAGTCGCCTTCGCACACTCTCCTGGTGCGCTTCGTCACTACATGGACTGCCGTCCATAGTGATTTATTTATTAATTTTAAGAATTGTATAATGGAACGCTTTAAAACAATTTTAACGATTTCTTGACCCTAAAATACATTTTGGATACGCACATACTAAATTCAATGCTTTTAGGCAGCGTTAGTTGTTTTGGGCTAGCATAAGTGGCCATTTTCGTTTCTGAATAACTTTTAAACGTGACTTTTTACAGTAATGTGTTATATACCAAAATTTAAGGAATCTCAAGGGCTATACAGTTTAAAGTTTTAAAGAAAATCGTTAGAGCCGTTTTTGAGAAAAATAAAAAAAAGCTAAAAAAAAAGTTAAAAAAAAATTTGTTTTGTGCATATCTTTTTAACTATAACATTTACACAAATTACATATAGGGGGCGCTTACAGCATTTCAAAATACCTTTCAAACGAGATACAGCACAAGTCTGTAGCTTCAGTAGTTTAGAAGTTACAGCCTTCCGTATTTTAGCTATTTTTAGCTGTTTTCCCGCTAAACTAGCGGGTTTTTCCAAAAGTGGTAGAACTAAAGTTTCTTATATCGAGCTGTTGAACATCATATCAAATTTTCAGGACTTTAAAACCATGTTTTGGGACACACAGACAAACTGACAAACAGAATTAAAATTTCATTTTGGGAAGAAGAAGAAAATCTTGTTTTCGGTATAACTTTTGAACGGAGCGTCCGATTTTCTGATATGACCCCTCATATTAAGCGCATTTTCAGTAGGAATACAACTAACATAGTGCGGGGGGCCGATTATCCCCACCGGCCCCAACAGATCCAAATTTCTAAATTTTCACTTTTACGCTTTCACCGCTCTCTCTCCCAAACCAATTGATTTTCTTGAGGTCTTGGTATGCAATCCTTTAAGTTTTGGCAATACCTTTAATTTGGTGTATCACTCGCGAGGATCGGACCATTACAGCAGATTTTCAATTCTGCGGCTATATAATAGTAGTCGCCTTCGCACACTCTCCTGGTGCGCTTCGTCACTACATGGACTGCCGTCCATAGTGATATTTTGAACAATGAAATCAAGCACCATTAGAAAACAAACTATTTAAGCAAACTATGATTTTTCTCTGAGTGCACTCAGTCGGACTCACACAGAGGACAGCAAGGAGTCCAACAATGCCAGAGTGCCGTCTTGATTGACAGTTAAATGTCAAGCTAAACAGTGTGAAATCTCCAGGATTGAGGACAAAGGCAGCACTGATTGCTAGGCGCATTGCCAAATGCCTTCGTATTGTTTTCCCACCCCCCTCCCCCTTCGCCATCCACGAGAGCCTTTTGTTTCGATCGCAATTTCCACCAGAGAGCGAAAAATCAAACCCAAAGGTGCAGGCAACTATATGTATTGCGCAGCTATAAAAAATACAAAACCAAATGTCCAACAAGCAAAGTTAGATTGAATCGTTAGGAAATTGACACTTTCACTTCACTCCAATCGAGGGGTGCGAGTCCTCGAAATTTATGAAATTCGAGAAGCCGCTGGTTATGAAGAAAACGCTACCCGAGAACTATCCCGACCTCGAAAATTGCTGCTTGATTTGTGAAGCAGGATAACGAGGGTTCGAGCGGGGAAAGGAAGAGCGGGGAGGGGAATGCTTTGACAGCAGGCACAGACCAAGAGTCAGACTTAAAACTCCAGGGAACGCGAAGCGGAAATGAGAAGATTATAGAGGTCCGCAGATGAAAAAAAGCATATTGTTGTACGCAGCATTTCACTTTCAATTGTTAAAAAGCGATTCAGGGGACTCTTTAAGAATATTAGAAGTATAACGGTGTCGAATTTGCCATCAGATCCATATTTATACCTTTTTAAGACGATTTCACACGACAACTTAGGGGTCTTGATAGCTTCAGGATATAAAAATCTTATTATTATAGTATTAGGCATCTAGAATTTATGCCCCTAAAATTTCCTTTCAAAATATATTTATTTAAAATTGTATACCAACTTGGAAATATGTTTTTATTTTAATTTTTTATTTTAACCATCCGTTTTATTTTTAGAAATAAATATAAAATATATTTCTTGACAATACTTTTAACTAAGATTTATTTCTATGATACGCATTAGATATTATCCTGTCCATTTATCTTATCTTGTAGGTATACGCCAGATTATACCATTGCACTTTTTTTCCCATACTTAAAAAATGTCCTTTTAAAACATATCTTTCTCTTCATCTTGCCAATCTTTTCCCACCGCTCATCTAAGATATAGGTTAATCCAACTTCCGTTTTAAAAGCAGTTGCAAGTGCTAATCCAAACTCCCGGCATCTCGAGAGTTAAGCATCTCATCTTCATCTGCTTAGCCGCCCACTTCTCTTTGTGCCCGCAAATCCAAGCCACTTTGCTGGGTAAACAGAGGCAAATTCTCAACACTTTTATCTGAGATTGAAGGGGACATAAACATCCTTTTGAGGAGCTGGGAGCATTCACGTATCCGCATCCGCATCCGTATCTCCCGGAATCGCACTGCAAGCCCCGGGGCTGTCATCTCGATGGAGATATTATCTAATTCCATATTCCCACCCCGCCCACGCCAACCAGATCTCAATGCAAAATCCAATAGTCATGCACACACACATAGCCGTTCACAATTGAAGAAGATTGAACAGATTGAGGAATTGAAAGGAGACTCCAAGGTAAACACTTGCGGATGCTCAAGATTAGTTGTGGTGGTGGTCCGGTTCGCCAGTGTCCTTCGGTATTTGCTTTAAAAGCACATTTTACAGCCATCGGCAATTCATCTTGTGCCTTCTATCCTCGGGAGAGGAAATAAAAAATTTGTTTGTCAGTCCGCCAGCCGATTCCCAAATGTCTTTATGAGCCTTGTGCATTGTCCTCTTGGCCTTTTTATACTTTCCTGGGAGCGGAAGCAGGAAACACTAACATGTAGGTAAATGTCAAGTCAGCCCAGTTGGCTGCATTTTCTCTTTCAGTTTTTTTTGTCCACTGATTGTTTACATTTTGGCGTATTTTGACAACTAAATTGGTGGACGAAGAAGGACCTCATCTTGCTTCCCACCCAAGGTGAGCCACCCAGCCAGCTCCCTGCGCTCCCTATAAATTAAATGTCAACCGCCCGCTTTCCGATTTCAGTTGGCCACATGTTCGATTTCCGGCTGCCACCTTTTCATAACCCACAGAACTGTGGCCAGGACTACTTTTATGCGAACCGTACTCAGTTGAGCCGAGCTGAACTGAGGATGTGGACCGTCCCGAAGGTCGACCGGGCAATTACTTGGCTAAAATGCTCGTAGCCAACTGCTGCAATTCCAGCTACCGCTTTTCCTTCACGCTTTTCCTCCCCGTTTTTTTTCGATTCGTCCTTGGCTTGTGCAATTTTCTTTGGGCACAACTGTCATTATGGACTTTGGTCAGGCTACATTCAAGATTTGTTGCAATATATTTGCCGACGTGGCCGGAACGGCGAAACCGCAGCCTCCCCTGCGCTCGGCATGTGGAAAGATATTTTCCAATAAAAATTGGGTTAGTTGTGGAATTTCCGTATATTAAATATTATTTACCTCAGCTTTATCGCTTCAATAGAATTTTTGAGACATTTTTCGGGGAGTTTATTTTAAGTAAGGAGTGGTTTTTTATTACTCCTGAATGGAGAAGAGTTAGTGAAGGGTGAATTAAATCGAATTAGTGGGGTTATATACGTGTGGCTAAATTTAACAAGAAGTATATAATATTTTGCCCAATTAATTGGAATAAAATTTTACAAATCTAAAATAATAAATACTTAAAAAAATTAAATATTTCATTTATTATTTTTGTTTAATTTTTCTAAGCAATTTTAACTTTAAAATTCATTATTATTTTCCTTATAAACCTTAGTTTAAACGAAAAAATCATTGCCAAAAATTCACATGGATTTTCTTTCAGTTCCAAATTTTACAGAATATTAAAGCTAAATCTTTTTTGACCGTATGATGACCAATAAATTGTCACTTCCCCTGTGTAAATACCAAAAATCTTTTTTTCCAACAAAGGAAAAAAACCGTTGACAGTGCCAACTTGATTTGTGTCAGCCAAATGCCATTATATTCCATTAGATACTTTTTTACAAGTGTACCCAGAGATTAGGGTACCCCCATTTCACTCGCCCCCAATGACAGACACTTCTTATCCCGTCCGTATCTTTTGGATACAGATCCCCGACTATTTGGACAGATAGCCTGGGAAATTTTTAGCTTTAGTTTGCTGCTAATGAGCAATTCATGTCAATTGCTAATTAGTGCGCTGAAGATTCCTATCCGCCTGTCTGAGCCGCCTGAAATGCCTCACTGACTGACTTATCCTATCTGCCAGCGCTGTGTGGCTATCTGGCTATCTGGCCATCCATTTTTATGGCCCAAAGAAGCTCCAAGCCAGCGAGACACAATGGCCGAGAAATTAGCAAACCCATGGCAAGATAAGTCAATTAGGTTTGGCTTTATAGCCGCTGCTAGTGAAAACAAAAGGAGCGCAAAAAGGCAGGCGAAGGCCGGCAAAGTCGAAGGAAAACCAAATCAAATAAAATGAGGCCAAAATAAAGGCAACAATTAATAAACGCAAACAGAGTGAAAGAGAAACGACAAACGAGGACGAGCCAAAGCTGCCAAAAAGGATGGCGGAGTGGGTGAATCCAGTGGGTGGGGGTGGGGGGATAAGGCGGATGGCATTGGGTGGTTGAAGGATGTGGGCCGGTGGGTTGGTGGGTGGTGTTTGCCTGTGACGTGTATGGGCAATTTAAGCTGGCATCGGACAAGCAACTGACAGGAGGGAACCGAGTCCGGTGCTCTTGTTACCGAGATCTGCGGCCCCCAGAGACACAATTGTTACATTTAATTGTGATTTTTGTGGCCCCGCCTCCCATCCACCTACATTGAAAAGAAATTTATAATATTTTATTTGGATATTTTTGATTAAATTGTGTTCTTTTTAGTAAACAAATAAAATTAATTTTAGGTAAGTAGTAAAAATAAATTATAAAATCACAACTATACTTTTAAAAGTATTTTAAAGCCTATTTAAAAAACTTTCGGAATTTTTGTATCAATATATAAATATTTAAAAATATTTAATGTAATTTTGATTTAATTCTTTAATATTCCCCTTTTTAATTAAAATCAAAAAGTGAAGCTGCGAATATTTTTTTTATCCATAATTAAATCTTTCACTTATTTTTGTCCTTTTTGTGACCCATGATTTCATGGATGTTATAGATTTAAGTTGAACTCTACATACACATAAGTTTTTCTGAGTGCATTCGTAAAGCTGCTTGGACGCCATAAAATATGCAACCGTTCTTTCTAGCTCTCCCCTTGGCTTTGAGTGAAAGTAATCCGAAATGCTGTCATTAGGCCGAGTCCAGAGCACAGAGCCACAATTAAGATTGACTTGCAAGCCGCCCAGACGTCAGGCTAATACCACGGCAAGGACATCCTCTGTAAGCGGCAAACCAATCCAATCTCCGCACCGAGACTTATGGCTTTGTCGAAAAGTGGACTCCGATTCGGCTCCACGCTGCCCCCAGCCTCTGGTTTTATCTGGTGGGTCATTTCTCATAATTTTCCACAGCTCGAGAATTATTGCAAAAGTTAATATTAATGACGTTGATGAAAATCTTGTCATTCGTGTTACCAAAAAAAAAAAAAATAAGAGAAGCGAAAGAAACCTTCGTTATGGGGCACATAAATAAAGGAGCTGCGACCAGGAGCACGGACAAAAGCCAGAAGCGTTCACCAAATTGATAACCACCGAAAAAAGAATAAGAGAGCGGCGAAGAAATATTCCTCCTTGGTTGCATGTGCCGCCACACAAAGGAAAGCGGGCCACAAAAACCTCGTCCTTGCCGCCATTTACATTTGAAAGAGCCTGCGAAGGCCTGAAGGTGAGGAAAATAAGGGGTGCACTGGGAGAAAAAAAAGCTCTAAACAAAAAATGACCAAGAAATCCTGAAAAAGTGTTTTAAAAAATTGAATTAACAAATTTATTATTAATCATATTACTTTTAATTTAAATTTATTTTATAAAAATCCATATATCCAAAACTAAAATGCAATAGTCTTCCTCTGTGCACCAGGCTTATTAGACTTGGCTGCTGTTCATGGCTCTACTGCTGCTGCTGGTGATATAATTTTAATAACTTACATAATATATTCTTTTGTGTGGCCAAGCCACATAATTGTTAGAAACATTAGGCAAATCATTAGCCCAGCTCGCAAAAGAGTGGGTGGGCAGGCGCGTTCTGTTGGCTGACGCAATTTGGCAGAAATGTTTTTGTGTTTGCCTTTAGTGGCAACAAAAATATCTTGGCCACATACCCATGGATATGGGAAAACTTTCGAGCCAGCTAAGGGAAATTACCCACAGATAAAGTGCCCAGGGCAGCTGTTTTTCTTGGGAATTAGTCATAAAAGACGTGGAGTTTATCAAGGTTACTATGCGTTGGCAATCGCTTTTGAATTTGTTGTTGCGGTGATCCATCAATAATTTCGCTTTCACCCAAATATTGAACAATCAAAGTAATGCAGAGGTTAACCAAATAGGGAACAATCGAGGGTCTCCCTTATAAATTAACCCTTGGAAGATTTTCTTGATGGATTGATTTCACTTTGGGAAAGATCTTCGTTTACTTAAGGTATGAGCAGGTAGGATTCCATATCAAATATGTAAAGAAAATATTATATATTCTTTAGAAATATATAAATAAATAAATGATATATTTAAGGTATTCGTATGAATAATTTAAACTAACAGACTTCCATGTTATACCTTTATAAAGTAGCAATATCTTTTCTAGTTCCCCCTAATCAAGTCTATCCGAAACCCTTACCAACTTTTTAGAATCCAAAGAAAAATCTTCGTTTACTTAAGAAAAGAGCAGGTAGGATTTCATATGAAATATGCACAGAAAATAATATATTATATAAAAGAATATATCAGTTTTTATCCATATTCTTATGAATACTTTAAACTAACAGACTTATAAAGTAGCAATATCCTTTCTAGTTCCCCCTAATCAAGTCTATCCAAAACCTTCCCCAACTTTTTAGAATTCAAAGCGAAATCCCAAATCACCGCACATACAGCGCCCAACAAAGACCCCATAATGCTGGCCCATAATCATTACCATTAACCTGATGGGGAAGACAGTTTTTTGCGGTTTCGCTGGGCGAAAAAGAAGTCATGAAACCACAGGAATTGCTACATGAGGCGCAAACAAAACAGTTTAATTAAAATTATTATTGTAATTTAATGGAATGTGAGGAATTATTATTTTTATATGGGCCCATGGAACAGGAGCAAAAACAGGCAGCAAAGGACCTCCAACGCACACACCAATACACACCACACACACCGATACACACATGGCATAAAAATAAATTACGTTTGTATGAAGATTGGCGCTGGCCCATGCACATCATATATTTTCATTATCAAAACAGAGACAGCAGCAAAGTCGCCGGTCGGCAGCGGGGGGTACGGGGATATATCTCCAAATCGGCGGCAAAAAAAAAGGATATACGGAGTACGAAAAACACACAGGAAAAATAAGGAAAAATACGAACGAGCGCCAGCTGTTTGATGCGATTAGATGAAGAGAAAGAAAAACATTTTCCAGCATCCGTCGCAGGCGGAGCGAATTTCCCTTTAGTCGCGCTCTCCGAGAATTTCCCGCCTGTGCAGAGCCTGTCGGCTGCTCTTCGTCGCTTTCCCAGCGCCGCTCGGCTCGCGTTCGGCTTTTCGGATTTTCGGGGTTTCGAGTTCGTGGCGGACTCTCCATTTAAAAGAGAAGTTGCGCACGTTGCGGCAGTCAGTCGAAAATCAGCCAACGTGCGCGTTACATTACGAACCGGAAAATATCGACGCTGCACCACTCAAGTTTCCCACACACACAAACACATACACATAGAAAACACACAAGGAAAAGTGGGTTCAAACCGAATATAAAAAATAGTGATAAAGAATTCGCGCCCGCAGCTAAATTGAAATTCATCAAAGGTTCCTACAACGCGACGTGTAATAAACAAAAGCGAATAAACCTCGAAAATTGAAAAAAACGCCAAGCGAATAGAAAAATTCGAAAAAGTGCTGGAAAATGTGCCGGGTGTAGGGAGAGGAGAAAGCACGGAGAGCATAATTAACTAAGGAATCGTTGGGGAAAATAAAGAAAATCTGGCTTGAAGTAGAGGGAGCACACAGAAGCCGAAAATATGTGCGCAGACTTTTCTTTGGCCAGCCAGTGGAATTGATTTTCTTTTCGTTTCTCCCAGAACCTATCCCCCCTTTTTCCCCCCTCTTCTGGTGACTCCAAGCCAAACCGAAAACCAAAAACCAAACGCCAAAATGATCTACTACATGCTACTCATACTGCCCGTGGTCGTCCTGTCGCAGGATCAGCAGCAGACCACGGAGTCGCTGTCCAGCAAGCACCAGCAGTTGTCCCACTCCAATGCGATAATGGGCGAGGCCGGGGTCTCGAACTCGCAGCTGATGCAGCCCCCGATCCCGGCGAGAACCCTGCGACCCCTGACCGCGGGCGCCGGAGGAGCCGGTGACCCCGCGCTGTACGACGCCCCCGACGACTGCCACTTTATGCCGGCCGCGGGTCTGGATCAGCCCGAGATTGCCCTGACCTGCAACCTACGGACCGTGAACAGCGAGTTCGACACCACGAACTTCAGTGTGATACCCGCGGAGCACACGGTGGCCCTGCACATCCTGTGCAACGACGAGATCATGGCCAAGAGCCGCCTGGAGGCGCAGTCCTTCGCCCACTTGGGCAGGCTGCAGCAGCTCTCCATCCAGTACTGCAAGCTGGGGCGGCTGGGTCGCCAGGTGCTCGATGGCCTGGAGCAGCTAAGGAACCTCACGCTGCGGACGCACAACATCCTGTGGCCAGCGCTGAACTTCGAGATCGAAGCGGATGCCTTCTCGGTCACCCGAAGATTAGAGCGACTGGATTTGAGTTCGAACAACATCTGGTCGCTGCCGGACAACATATTCTGCACCCTGTCTGAGCTCTCCGCCCTCAACATGAGTGAGAACCGCCTGCAGGACGTCAACGAGCTGGGCTTCCGGGATCGCAGCAAGGAGCCGGCCAGCACGGGCTCCACCGAGTCCACCTCCACCACCGAATCGGCGGGCAGGAAGGGCGGCAGCAGCTCCAGTGTCAGCTGTTCACTGGATTTGGAGTACCTGGATGTGAGCCACAATGACTTCGTGGTCCTGCCGGCCAATGGCTTCGGCACTCTGCGGCGCCTGCGAGTCCTGTCGGTGAACAACAATGGCATCTCCATGATAGCCGATAAGGCACTGAGTGGTTTGAAGAACCTGCAGGTTCTGAACCTGAGCTCCAACAAGATTGTGGCCCTGCCCACGGAGCTCTTCGCCGAGCAGGCCAAGATTATCCAGGAGGTGTATCTGCAGAACAACTCGATAAGTGTGCTGAATCCCCAGCTCTTCTCGAATCTGGACCAATTGCAGGCCCTGGATCTCTCCATGAACCAGATAACCTCGACTTGGATTGATAAGAACACCTTTGTGGGTCTGATACGATTGGTTCTTCTCAATTTATCCCACAACAAGCTGACCAAACTGGAACCGGAGATCTTCAGCGACCTGTACACCCTGCAGATCCTGAACCTGCGTCACAATCAGCTGGAGAACATAGCTGCAGATACCTTTGCCCCCATGAACAATCTACATACGTTACTACTCTCGCACAACAAACTGAAATATCTGGATGCCTATGCGCTGAACGGACTGTATGTGCTGTCGCTGCTCTCGCTGGACAACAATGCCCTGATTGGCGTGCATCCGGATGCCTTCCGGAACTGCAGTGCCCTGCAGGACCTCAATCTGAATGGCAATCAGCTGAAGACGGTGCCGCTGGCCCTCAGGAACATGCGACATCTGCGCACCGTGGATCTGGGCGAGAACATGATTACCGTGATGGAGGACAGTGCGTTCAAGGGCCTGGGAAATCTCTATGGCCTTCGCCTGATTGGCAACTATCTGGAGAATATCACGATGAATACGTTCAAGGACCTGCCCAGCCTGCAGATCCTGAATCTGGCCAGGAATCGCATTGCAGTGGTGGAACCTGGGGCCTTCGAGATGACCTCCAGTATCCAGGCTGTGCGATTGGATGGCAATGAGTTGAGTGACATCAATGGTTTGTTCAGTAATATGCCATCTCTGCTTTGGCTGAATATCTCAGATAATCGGTTGGAATCCTTCGACTATGGTCATGTGCCCTCCACCCTGCAGTGGCTGGATCTGCACAAGAATCGCCTGAGTTCCCTCTCCAATCGATTTGGCCTGGATGCCGAACTGAAACTGCAAACTCTGGACGTGAGTTTCAACCAGCTGCAGCGCATTGGACCGAATTCGATACCCAACTCCATAGAATTGTTGTTCCTGAACGACAACCTGATAACCACTGTGGATCCGGACACCTTCATGCACAAGACCAATCTGACCAGGGTGGACCTATATGCGAATCAGATAACCACTTTGGATATTAAGTCTCTGAGGATTCTGCCAGTGTGGGAGCATCGCCCTCTGCCCGAGTTTTACATTGGGGGAAACCCATTCACCTGCGACTGCAACATCGACTGGCTGCAGAAGATCAACCACATAACGTCGCGTCAGTATCCCAGGATAATGGATCTCGAGACCATCTACTGCAAGCTGCTGAACAACCGGGAGAGGGCTTATATCCCGCTTATTGAAGCCGAACCCAAGCACTTTCTGTGCACCTACAAGACCCACTGCTTCGCCGTGTGCCACTGCTGCGAGTTCGATGCCTGCGACTGTGAGATGACCTGCCCCACGAACTGCACCTGCTTCCACGACCAGACCTGGTCCACCAACATCGTCGAGTGCTCCGGGGCCGCCTACTCCGAGATGCCGCGCCGCGTGCCCATGGACACCACAGAGCTGTACATCGATGGCAACAACTTTGTGGAGCTGGCAGGGCACTCGTTCCTGGGACGCAAGAATCTCGCCGTGCTGTATGCCAACAACTCGAATGTGGCCCTTATACACAATACCACTTTTAGTGGTCTGAAGCGCCTGCTGATCCTGCACCTGGAGGATAACCATATAGTGAGCCTAGAGGGCAATGAGTTCCACAACCTGGAGAACCTGCGAGAGCTGTACCTGCAGTCCAACAGGATAGCCAGCATAGCAAACGGCAGCTTCCAGATGCTGAGGAAGCTGGAGGTCCTGCGTCTCGATGGCAATCGACTGATGCACTTCGAAGTCTGGCAGCTGGCGGCCAATCCCTACCTGGTGGAGATTAGCCTGGCGGATAACCAGTGGAGCTGCGAGTGTGCCTACCTGGCCAGGTTTAGAAACTACTTGGGACAGAGTTCGGAGAAGATCATAGATGCCTCGCGGGTGAGTTGCATCTACAACAATGCCACCAGTGTGCTGCGGGAGAAGAACGGCACCAAGTGCACGCTGCGTGATGGCGTGGCCCACTACATGCACACCAACGAGATCGAGGGACTGCTGCCGCTGCTCCTGGTGGCCACCTGCGCCTTCGTGGCCTTCTTTGGCCTGATCTTCGGCCTCTTCTGCTACCGTCATGAGCTCAAGATGTGGGCCCACTCCACCAACTGCCTGATGAGCTTCTGCTACAAGTCCCCTCGCTTCGTGGATCAGCTGGACAAGGAGCGTCCCAATGACGCCTACTTCGCCTACAGCCTGCAGGACGAGCACTTTGTCAACCAGATCCTGGCCCAGACGCTGGAAAGCGACCTCGGCTATCGGTTGTGCCTGCATTATCGCGATGTGAACATCAATGCCTATATTACAGATGCCCTGATTGAGGCCGCCGAGAGTGCCAAGCAGTTTGTGCTGGTGCTGTCCAAGAACTTTTTGTACAACGAGTGGAGCCGCTTCGAGTACAAGAGCGCCTTGCACGAGCTGGTGAAGCGCAGGAAGCGGGTGGTCTTCATCCTGTACGGGGATTTGCCCCAACGCGACATCGACATGGACATGCGGCACTATCTAAGGACGAGCACCTGCATCGAGTGGGACGACAAGAAGTTCTGGCAGAAGCTGCGTTTGGCCTTGCCCCTGCCAAATGGCCGGGGTAACAACAACAAGAGGGTGGTATCCGGCTGCCTGTCCACGCGCACCCCCTCCGTGAACATGTACGCCACGAGTCATGAGTATCAGGCGGGCAATGGCGGTGTGATACCGCCACCGAGTGCCCGCTATGCGGACTGTGGCAGCAACAACTATGCCACCATCAACGAGTGTGGAGCAGGAGCAGCAGTTGGAACAGTTGGAGGTCGGGGCTACAAGCCCATACCCACTTCGGCCTCCGCGGCGGCGGCCGCCTGCAAGTTCAACACCATGAACCAGCTGTCCAAGAAGCAGCAGCGCGATCTGAGTGCAGTGGGCATGGCCAAGACCCTGGAGCACCAGCATCACAACCATGGCCACCCGGGGAACAGGAGGAGCCAGCACGAGTACGCGGTGCCCAGCTACCTGCCCGCCAGCGCTGCTCCGGCCTACGACAGCGTGGACTACGCCAAGCAGCAGCTGCGGAGCAGTGCCAACTGCGAGTGCGTCAACCTGGGCACTGGTAAGCGGGTTGGCCAGGTTAGCAAAGCCTCCGCGGGACTGCCGGCCAGCTTCAGCTCGAACTTTGTGCCTCCAGGAGGAGCCTCCTACAACTGCAAGAAGTCCTGCAACTGCATCGGCGACGAGGATCTGCTCTGCAGCTGCGGCGGAGGCGGCGGCATCGGGGTGAATCTCCTCGAGAGCGGCACCCAGAGCAGCGTCACCATGAGCAGCAGCAGCAACAACAGCCGGCAGCCGGAGCTCACCCACTACGAGTCGAATCTGAGCCTGAACGACGACGACGAGGACGAGGATCAGGATCAGCAGAAGAACCTGTGGGCGTAACGGGGTTAAATCTAGGGGGTTAAAAGATTTAAAAACAGCAGGAGACAGACTGCGCAACCAGTGAATTTATAAAAGTTTAAAGAAAACCCTAAACTAAACATAAATTATAAACTATAAACTATTAACTTAAACGATGGCAGGCAGTTAGCATACTTTTTGGGATGGTTCAAACAGACTGATACTTTTAGTTCTTTAAATAAATTACCATTTATTACCCTGTAAATAGAGCCGGAGAAAGGAAGAGAGAAACTATACCTTAAAATGAGATTTCAATAATTTAGCAACCATTGTAAAAAAGACACGAAACGGTTTTTATATAAGGGCCTGTACATAATTATAAATATATGATAACTTTAATTTATTTAATACTACATTAGCTACCGCAAATATAAGAAAAAACATGTTGAATGAAAATAAATGTGCGAGAAAGAAAACAAAAAGAATCCCAATCATTTTCCACTTTCCCCCGACTTTTCCAACACCAACATCAGATAGCCAGGAAAATTAATTAGCATGTAAGGAAATTGTACGATAAACATCAAACAATGCCATTGGTAAACATGCAAAAGGAGCTGAAACAGAGCGAAAATTCGCACCCACAGAGCGCGCGAAAAATGCAGCGAACAATAAAAAGTCATAATAATAACTGCGATGAAAACACACATACACAGAGAAAATAAATACGCGTAATAATAATATTAATAGCTGACACTCAACGAATTGAAAATAAAATTATAGTAAATCATATCCCCCCGCCCCTCGCGCCCTGGCAATGCGATAATGATGAGCCGACCGACCGTTGAAGCTGCCGTTGATAACAATTAAGCTCCCAAACGAAACCCGATCGCAAAATATGAATAAAACGCCATCCATGTTGCGGGCTTAATGCCTTCGCATTTTTTCACTTAAATCGGTAGCATTCCGCATAAAAAGCGGGCTTGGCTAGGCGATTTATAGGAATGTCTGCAAAGCAATTACGATTTATAGTACAACTGCCCTTCCATTACTTCCTTTTTAAATTAAAAATGTTTTTCCACATTTCCCTTTGACTATAAATTAATTTCGTAATTTTTTCCTAAATATAAATATTGGTTTTCCACTCATTGATAAAAAAATTTACTTTATATTTCACCTTCATAATAATATCTTTATATCTGATGCTTACAAAAACTATTAGATTTACCATTTCAATGCTTGTTTCATCCGCGATGCGCACTTGATATTAATTTACAAATTATATTCGATTAGAATTTCAATTTTATTTGATTACCTTTTCATATTTTATATTTCACCCTGATAATATCTATATAGCTTAATGCTTACTAAAACCATTAGATTTACCAGTTCTATGCTTGTTTCCTTCCTCGTTGCGCACTTGATATTACTCTTCAAAGTATATTCGATTCTATTTTCGATTTTATTCGATTACCTTATCGATTACCTTTTCAACACATTCATACAAAATTCGCTTCATAATTCACTTTGATAATAATATCTTTATATCTTGATACTCAGAAAAACTTTTAGATTTACCATTTCAATCCTTGTTTCCTTCCTCGATGCGCTCTTGACATTAATTTCCAAAGTATATTTACTATTTATGCACTTTAATTTTTTATTCGCCTGCCTTTTCGCGTGAAACATTCGCATCAATTGGTTAAAGAAACTGTCAGAACAGGGAAAATAAAACAAAACAAACAATCAATTGAGCATACTTTCGTATTTTTTGCTGATATGTTGTTCGCTGCTCGTACAAAGCATTTAATGAAATTATTTAATGGCATGCCATTAAAATAACAAAAGAGCAAATAAGAAAAACAGAGGCGTATTGATTGAAAAGGGAGCCGAGGCGGCGGTCATAATCGGAATGGGAGCTTTATGATTATTTTACATTTTTTTTCGCTATGCAAACAAAAAATAAAACATACATGAATAAATAATATGTTCGCATGTCTGCCTGCGAAATGTACATATATAAATACTTATATAAATGTATACAATAAATAAGAAGTTTCACGAACTAAATACAACAACAAAAATTGATCCCAGATGAATTTATTAAAAAACTAAAATAAAAACAGCAAAGCAAATGGCCTAAAACAATTGAGATACTACTAATAAATATCCACTAAGCATTACGATTATAAACTACCAAACCGAACAAGCTGCAAGAACAGATGTTTTCCACGTTTCGTTTGGACTTAGTTTTGTACAGAAACCGTCGAAAATGCCCTGCAAAACCAAAATAATGAAAAGTTACTCGCAAAAGTTTTAGATAAATTTAATAAGCAAGAACATGCGGTGGTAATAGATTACCATTCGAAATAAAATTTCACTTAAAACCAATTAAACCCAATTTTAAATCTCCATTTTATAGAATTCACAAGACGAAAAACCAAATATTACATTTTAAAGTTTGAACATTTCAACTCACGTTTACTCATTTTTCAAAACACATTTCATTCCCGATCACTCACGCAAAACAAATGCAACGATGTTAGACCAGCAGAAAAAGTGACAGAATACCGATAAATATGAATAAAATACTTTATAAGATTTTTGTGTTCCTAAATGCCACTTATGCAAATTAATGTCGATTTCTATGTATACATTAACATATACGAAATATTATACCGAGGCAGAAAAATATGTGAAAATATATTTCTCAATTGTCGATTTTTGTGTTTAAAATGAACATGGCCCATTATTTAGTATGTAAGTGGAAATTTATTTTAAATAATCGCAAAACTAACTGAACAAGCGAAGGAGATGAAAAATAGACTTGATGAAGTCAAAAAAAGAAACAAAACAATATGAAGTCAAGCAACAATAATAAACAAATTTATTTCAAAAATTGAAATTTTTCCCAGCGTTTTTATCTGATATGTGGGAATGTGGGTAGAAATAAGAATTTTACTAAGGAAGGCAAACCCACAGAGAAAATGCAGTGATTTTTTTATCAATAAAATTAAATTAATCCATAAAAAATATTTTTTTTCATAGAATGAGCTTTAGTTTCCGGGGCTGTAATTAAATAAATGATTACCACATTTGATTAATATATGTTGACCATTAAATTTAATCGAATGAAATCTTTAGTTTGTGGCTGTTCCCATTATGAATCAAATACATGAAAGAGATGGTCATCAGTAGTATAATAATAATAATAATAAACCCGCGATAACTGAACCCGTACTCAAATGAAGTCTGCTCTCTGTCTGCGAGTCGCTTTGTGTCTGTGTGGCGAGTGTGTTTGAATGCACTTTGAGTGCATTTCGCGTGCCACTTGATGCAACCGCAAGCAATTCATATTCATATGAAAAGTGCCCAACAAACACACACATGCACCGAGAAAAAATGGGAAAAGTAATTTTTTTTTTTGTTTAATATTCACGAAGTATGTATATTACAATGTTATGATATTATTGGTAGGTTAAAAGAATAAACTAAATTCATAATGTAATGGAATAAGAATGCCCCCTATTTTGGTAAAAAGTACATGGAAATGTGGTACTCAAAAAGTATGCCACGAAAAAATTTCTTCTGAAATCCCACACAACTAAAATATTTTTGAATAATGGAAATGGGTACTCAAAAAGTATGCAACAAAAAATTTTCTTCTAAAATATTAAATATTTAAACATATTTTTGAATATATTTATATCGCTTAAATAAAACCGGTTTTCGGTGACATTTTTCCCCTGTGTAGCCACACGCAATGTTATTACGCAATGTTATCCCCATTTCCCTTCCCCTTCGCGACCAAGCGGCTCCTGTTCCTGTTTATCCTTCCTGTCCTGTCGAGGTGTTGGCACGCACTTTTACATCGAGTGGATGGAAAAGGGAGTTCGGGCCAGAGTTTGGGGTCCTGACCACACCCATTTTGGCCCGGTGGCCGAAGTCCTCGCAACAGGATAACATGAACTATGCATGCAGCTCAGTGCAGGATTAAGAGAGACACACACACGAAATTTAATTTCATATAATTGCTTTTTCCAAAGTCCATTTAAATTATAATGCCTGCAAGGGGCGGTGCTACGAAGGGGGAGTGGCACGGCATTGATGCGTATTTATGGCATACGCAGACAGTCGTCGATGAATTGGTATTCCTTTGATTTGTTGTTCCTGCATTCCTCGAACGCAGTCGCTTTCGGCACTGCAGTTGCAATTAGACGGCGCTTTCCATCATCGGCAATAATTCACCGCCATGGACGTGTATTTTTTCCCAGTTGATTTTTACGCTGTTTATGTTTGCGTTACTTCAGTTTATTAATGCAATGCAATTAGTGAAAATTTGTCAGTTAATGGCAGCCAACAGCAACCAAATAAATAATCTGCCCACCCGCTGGCCGTCCCAATTTTAATGCATTTTAGCAATAAATAATAACACACACGCTGCGACAAACGCACACACACGAATAATAGATAGCGAATAAATTAATGCTATTTTCAGTGGGAAAAGCTCATTAATAAATTGCCAAAATTAAAAGCTTTTTATTTTATCAGCATAGAAATACTAAATTAAGTACAATATTTGGGTGACACAAATTAAGTCAAACAAAACTGGGTCTCCTGCACAAATAAACAGGACAATTGCCGAGGATGAGTGCGCCAATAGGCGAATAATTACAATTACGGTTCAACAATCTCTTCAGCTGAGTTCTGTAATGACGCAATTAAATGGTAGAGTTTTGTGGTCCGTGCTAAACAACATTTCAGCTGAAGGCGACCAAGAAGTAGGTTAAACTAATGTTAGTTTTGACATAATATGATATTCCTAATGTAAAATACAATAATACTTATATTTATTAGCTTTTTATTCACTATAAGCAAGACAGATGAAGCAAGCAGTCGCAAGCAGGGCAAAATCAAGCAGTCGCTTGAAAGTGGCGCCGGACAATCCATTATTAGCTTATAACTTTTTACTGAGTGGTCCGATTTAAAAATTTTCCGAATACAAATTTACACTTTTACTCTACAAGTAACGGGTATAATAATAGCCTTATATTATTTCTATTAAATTTCTACTTCCGAAAGGGATCATTTCAGTATATTCGTTTAGTGCTAATTTGCCACATAAAATGAAATGTACTTAAACAATGTCTCTAAAACTCCGGCAAATATATAGCTCCCGAACTTCTGTCACTTAATTATTTCGGTCTACTTCAAAATAACACTCAAACAACCTTGTCCACTCCTCTCAGCTCCACTCGAAGGTGCAAAAGTCATTCATTAATTTGATTTGAATCTCCTACCGAGCTCGGCAATCTGATGAGGTCACAATGGGGCAACGCAAAAGTGGGCGAGTGTCCCAAGATCCTTGTGCTATCCTCACAATTTCGCCTTAGTTTCGGCACACTACACAGAAATCCGAAAGAGCTGAGCATTATTATGTCATGTGCTTATGTTTTATGCTTGCGTTTGCTTAATTGTGAATTATAACCTCATAATTTAGGCCGAGATAAAGGTGGGGTATGCAGTATACTGTAGTATACGATGGTTGTTTTGGGTTAACAGCATTTTAATACTCCCACCCGGGGTGACTATATATCAGCTGCCACGCCCACCCACTCCCCACTCCCCCTATTCAGCTCAAGGTCCTTTTGTGTTCTCAATAAAAATCTCATTCGCTGACGCATAACTTTTACTTTTAATTAGTTGTATTATCTCCCTTGTCGGTTGCTAATTGCTTTATTGCTCGACTTGTCTACTGCTTCCTGCGAATCGCGCTGCTCCCTGTTCGATATCACTTTTGTTTTGTTTTCCTTCGCGTCCTGTCGCTTAATTTGAAATCTTTTTGTCGCAGTTTTATCAGCGCACAAGCCACCCACTTGGGCGCCCATTTTCGGTGTCCTTGCGGACAGTTATTGATTTTTAGTCGTCTTGGCTTTGGCTTTTTGGCTGCAAAATGAAAACCAAAATCTGCTGCCATCAAGTCAAGTCAGCTGCTGGCAATTCATAAAAGCCCCGAACACTCGCCTGACCTACATACTCGATGGCCATGTGTCTGTCTCTGGCTGCTATCGCTTGTTCTTGTTCTTGCTGCAGCAATTCAGCAAGGGGGCCATGTGGGGTTAAGGGTGCCGGCAGTTGGAAGCTGGAACTTGGGAGCTGGGAGTTGGGAGTTGGGAGCTAAGAGCGCCGCTTCCAGAGTCTGGCTGTGTCAGTAGGGACAATGCGAATTGAGGGGGTTCCGAACTCCTAGAGGGAAAAAATGGCAAGCCAAAACCCTTTGCAATGCTCTTTAAGAATTATGGTAGCACAACAAGCAGACGCAAGTTTGGAGAGATGTCTAATGGAGAGTTTAAATATTCTAGGAAGAATAGGACTTTAAAGGGATTTGATCCTAACCAACTAACTAATAACTAACCACATATGAAAGTCGGAAACTGTATGATATTTTAAGATTGCCTAATAAAAATCTAATGAAAACAACTAATAAAAGTCGAAAACTGTTTTATATCTCATAAATATTTAATGGAGAATTTAAATATTCGTGGAAAAAGAGGGGCTTAAAGGGATATTGATCCTTACCAACTAACTAATACCTAACTATTAACGAAAGTTGAAAACGATATTATATCTTAGGATTGTCCATAAAAAATAATGTAAATTTAATAATTCTGAACCTTCTTTATTAAATTTTATTTAACAATAGAATTTATTTACATACTTTGCTTATTCCTTAAAGGTAATAACAAAAATACGTTCTAAACTTAAAACCCAGATCTTGTTTTTTGTTGTGCGCCACTTTTTACTAAATTAACCACAACCATATGCAGTAATACCTTACCTACCCCTACAAGATCCTTTTACAAGCGATTAGAACCCTTTTGGGTCTTAGGGTGTATTAACTAAAACATAAATTTTTGTGGCACGGCATCGAGGGGCAGATAGGACTCGCCCTTGCTATCTGTATCCGTAGTATCCTTGTCTCCGTGCTGTCATCGTCTTTGGCCCGCGTCTCGTATTTTATTTTATCACCAATATTGCCCCCATTCCCGGTCGAAAAAATAAGATTTTCGAGAGCAATTTCTTTTCCTACTTTTGGATGTCGCTTTTAGTTTTTAGTTTTGTGTCTCGGGCATCCGTTTCTCCGTTTGTTTGTTTGTTTGTTTGTCAGTCTGTTTGCCAGTTTGTTGTTTGTCTGTTTACTTTGCTTTGCGTATGAGTGCGTTGTCGTCTCCAGCCACGCCCACACGCAAGGGGGGGAGGGGGCGGTGGGCAGAGGCAGGAAGAAGCAGAGCGGCCAGCGTACTCTCATTTCATTCACGAGCAATTTATTCGTCCATTAGAGCAAGGACGAGTGGAGCAGGACATGAGAGCCGTCCGCCGCTCGCCCTTCTAGGATTTCACTCTGCGTGTGTGTTGGTGAGCGAGAGTGTGTGCACAGGGGCGGTCAAGACAATAGTGGTCAATTCTGAATTTTAATAAAATAAATGTAAAGCTATACAATGGTATATAATTTAGTTTTTAAAAAAGATTCCAAAATTATTTAAATTTATTTTTAAAAACAAACGTGCCATTTTTATGTCCATAGAATAAAATAATAATCATATTATTGAATAGGGAAAGTAAAAAAAAAGTTGTTCTTCCTAGTAAATATCAAAATGAATAATATTTTATTAATTTATATATTTATTTTCAAATTATTTTAATTTAACCTAATAAAATCACATGTTTGGAAACTTGAAACTTGAACGAAGTTCTTGTTTTCAATTTCAAATAGTTTAATGTAAATGATACCTGAAAGGCCAGCTTCCTATCTTTTAGAAACCGAGGAACTACTTTCTTGACCCCGTCTGTTTGAGTGTGTGAGGGAGTGAGTTTGTTTTGCTTTTATTTATTCTCTGTTGTTGCTTGTCCGTTGTCTTGTGTCCTCTTTGTTTCGCTTAAGTGTGTGTTAGGATTTCCCAGCTCCACTTACTCGCCCTGCCCCGGCCCCCCTCCCCCACATCCGGCGCCCCCTTCACTCTCTTTGGGTATTACTTTACATGTGTGAGTGTGTTTCGTGTGTCGTTGTGTAGTGTCTAAATAAGTTGAGAGTCAACTTACAAAGTAAACCAAAGATTCTTAATTGGAATTTTACAAATTCGTTCGTCCCCCCATTCCTGGCTCGTCCTTTTGCGCCCGAGTCCTGGAAGAACTCAAATAACTTATCTGTCGCAGGCATAGTTGCATAAATGGAAACTGAAGTTGGGAAAATGCGAAAAAATAATAATCATAAAACAACAAACAAAGTAAAGGAAAGTAAAACTTAAATATGTAACTTAGCTACCAGGCGATGTTGCCGTCTCTCTCGCTCTCCCGCTGTCTTTCCCTTTCTAGCCATACGCTATAGCCTTCCCTGTCACTCGAAGGACTTGTCCCCCTGGGGGATAAGTGAAAAATTCCTCAAGGATTACAAATTCGCAGCATCTTTTGCAGTTTTTGTCTAATTTCCACAAAGGGTCCCGAGAACGGGGTGGAATTTTAAGTCTTCAAGGGTAGTTTTGTGTGCCATTCTATATCCCCCGGATTGACTTGGATTTACACCATTGAAATAGAAAAAAAAGCGAATATATAAGGAACTGAGATGAAGATGGAAATGTGTGACAGCTGAGGAACTCTATACAAGGATTCTGATTGATTGAAGGACTGCCAGGGACTAAGCTTCCTTCTGGCGGCGAGTGTGCGTCTGTGTCGGTTAACAAATAGATTAGAAAAGGTTATTTGCATGAAATTTGATTAGGGTAGGTCAAAGAAACTAATCTGATTAGGATTGAACAACGAACAACGAGCAGCGCATTTGACGCATTTCAGAAGCTTTCCATTGGGATGGTAAGAATATGTCAGCCGGAGAGATGTTAAAAAGGGGAATTTGTCATGATGGGCTTATCGGCCAGATCTGAAGGTGAAACTATTATTGGAAGCGAGACGGCTGAAATAATAAAGTCGCACATGCGTAAGCTTCTTATTTTTGAAAGGACATATGCAAATGACACTTTATAAAAAATATTTTAAAGAGGATACTTAAATTCTACCAAACTAAATTCATATTTTATATTATAAAACATTTCGATTTTATTAATGAATCATAACCCTTCTGTAAAATATAGTTCTGTAATATTTTTAAAAAAATTTCTTTCCTATTGATTTTTTTTTTAAATTTCCAATTTTCTATCCATTGTAAGAACCCCAATTTTCAATTATCTTTTCATGCCTTTCCCGCCTATCAAATGCCTTCATAAAGTTTCGATATATCATCCGAAGATCAATCACCGCTGATGTCAACCAATTACTTCCAAATCATTTAAGACAAACTCTTCTCGACCTAAATCTGCCGAGGTCCCCGCCTCAAACCCCCTAATACTTAAGTCATTAGCAATCTGAGCCATCACCCTCATAAATATAGGATACGGAAAAAAAAGGGAGAATAATCCAGCGACTGTCATATATTTTATGATTCATTTAGCCCCCATGCCCAAGCAAAGCAGGAGCCGCCACAGCAATTTGATTTAATTAATTTTTAATTCGTTTTTATTTAATTTTTCTTTTTTTTTTTAAATTTCTGTTCTCCCAACTTGTATGCAAAGCAACCGCAGCCAGGGGGAAAAAAGCCGAGTCCGGAACCCATCAAAATCAAAGCGTTTTTCAACCCGGATTTTTTTTCGAAATGAAAAACCGAACTCTGGATCATCCATCATCATTGCGAACAGCCGACCCCCCGTTTCTGTCTGCTGCATATATTTTAAATAAGGCGCGGAAAAAATTATATATATATATATTTATTGTCAAATGTCACAAACACTGCGAAGAGTTCAGGGGCTTGGGCGGCAATTCATTTTTTAAAAATTTATATCAATTTATAAAATTTTCCTCCCTATTGTAGGCTTGATTAGGCGAGGGACTCGCCATTCTTCCCCCTTAACCATTCTGGTTTTGAATTTCCCCTTCTGCAAAGAGTTGAAATTTGAGTTCTTGATTAATTGTTGTCTTGGGTTTACAACGTTGGGTCTACCATAAATTCGTACGTGTGTGTGTGTGTGAGTGTGTACCCTTAACCCACTGCTGCCAGTGAGAGGCCAAAAGGATAATGATGCTGGGATATTGTGGCGGCAAGTCGAAGGACTCGCGTTAATTGCCGGGCTCTGCTCTTCTGCTCATGGCCCAGTGAGCGCACGAGTTATGAAACTGGCATTAAAACTGAATGAATGTTGCCAGTTAGCTGTTGGCAGGATGCAGGACTCGAGACCCTCGGCGAACAACAGTGTCCTTGCCCAGAGAGAGCTCACTGCTGGCATCGCTCTGATTACGTACTATGCGATTATGATTTTGTAGAAAGGATTAGGTGCATATTACGGTGGAGTAGCTGGAAGCAAACGAACCGCGAAACCTCGAGACAGAGCTGGGTGGCAAGTGGGCGTCGGTGGGTGAGTTTGTGAAGGTGGGTGGGCAGGAAGCAAGAAGGCAAGAAAGCCATTCGACGTAGCTCTCCCAGTGGCTGCTTCGAAGAGGGGTCCTCGAAAAGCAAATTCCTAAATACGTTTGTGGAACTAAAATTAGAGGAACTACGATGTAACTCCTATGAATTGAGGAATTTTTAACTAATATTAATATTAATATAATAATTATTTTGATTTATTATGAAATTAATTATTTTTAAAATAAAAGAAACTGCCATTTTTATATATATTATATTTTATCACTAAATTTATTTAAAAAAATATCTCTTTCTACATCTAATAATCTTGTTAGATTAAATATAGAGTCCCCTTATAACCACCACCCTTGCCTTAACAACGGAACAGAACAAGAGACATCTGTTATGTCAGAGATTTTCTGTACAACAATTTTCTAGTAATTATTGCCCGTGTATAATCTTTATTATTGCTGTTCCTTGTTGTGTTCCCCCGCTTAAGCTCGACACCCAACTCCTCCCCGATGACGGAATGCTCCATTAAGCTGTTAACAATAACATTTTTTGCGGGGAGACTATAAAAGATTTTCGTCTAATTTTTGTCAACTTTTGCCCAGTTTCCTGACACTCTACTCAGCATTCAATCTGGCGGAAGAGCTCAGTGGATATTTGAACGATAAGCGGACTAAATGCGGGGCTCAAAGTTATGGAAAGAGAGATTCGGGATAGAAAGGTCTTTAATACAATCTAAGCCCATTTAGGCTGTAAAAATCTCTAAGTTGTAGGAATTCCAAAACATTTTGCAATTAAATTTAATATTTTGTAACAAAATCTGGGAAAAGGAAGTTCATAAATATTTTCCTTTTAGAAATATAACTTTTCACACCTGGACATATGAGATCTTAGATAAAACTTTACTTCCTGCACCCTTTTGCGGTTCTGTAGTACCACTTCCTCTCCTTTGTTTGACCACCCATTGAGCTGTTTTAGTTACTACAAATTAACGATCATTTTGTGGCAGAGAATGCAATATATTTCCCATCCTCTACCAGCTGTGCATAACTAAATACTCGATCGTTCCCCTCAAAATGCCCTGCACGCACTTTTATTCCCATTTTTTAATAGTCGCGACCGCCCGCATTGCTCTATAAATTCTGTTAAACAAAAGACCCTGAGAATGCGTTTAAGAAATAGTTCACGCAACAAAGAATTCAATTAACCGATACTGCAATTTAAGATTTCACACAAGGAATGAATCGTTATAACACCTTTTTCGAACAATGCAAACCACAAGAGGAAAAACTGGCCGAATGAAAACAATAAATTATGCACGCAAGGATCTTTCAGCGAGCCGCTCACAAGGTTGTAAGGCGTAGCAAATTAAATAACATCCATAGATAGATATTCCTTGGAGATATCACCGATGTTGCGGTTTCGTTTTCGTTTTCATTTCGATTTCACTTTGTACCTGCGAGCAGAAGAACCCTCCTCAAATGTCAGGGACGTCGGCGCTCGTCATTGTACGGACATTGATGGTGGTCTGTCCCCGTCCCCGTCCCCGTCCGCTTCCCCGTCACCGAACACTTGCCGCCGAAGGGGCTCCCGGGCATAATTTGTAATGTCCGACACGTCAGGGCCAGCTGAATCTGACCGGTGGGGTGGGCAGTTGGGAAGGTAGCGGCCTGCAGGTGCACCCAACTAAGCCCGAACTCAAACCGGGCTCAAACGCAAACGCAAACCAAAACCAAACCCCAAGCCAAAGCCGCACTGCGCGTAAATTGTCGTTGCTTTAGAAAATAGTTGTTAAGTTTTGAGGTTCAAAAATATTTTTAAATTTTATTGAGATTTTTTATGTATTAATTGAGAAAATTATTTTTAATTCAGAAAAGAAAATAATAAAAATATTTTAGAAACCATAAAAACATTTAGTATCCGTAACTATTAGGTGAATAAAACTTTTTTAAAAATTCATAAAAAATCTAAGGAAGTATTCTAAACATTTTCTTATCATTTAGAAAAGATATAGATAAAATAATATAAATATTTCTCAGCACTTAAAAATACTTAGTATCAGTACCTATTATAAATTTAAATAAAATCCAAGGAACTATTCTAAACAATTCTAAATATCTTGCAGTGCAGAGTTCAGAGTAAACCACGCACTTTCCACGCATTCGACACAGGAAGCAGCGCAGCGTTAGCTGAATATCAAATGAGCAGCTTTCCAAAGGGGCGGCAAGTGTGGCCAAGTCTCGTTCTCATTATGTAATAAAAAGGCGTAGCATTTTCAGTTTTCCAGCGGAGCATGTGTGTGAGCATTTACAAGCTTTTTATTAAATTAAAGAGTGTAATAAGGCGCCTATGAACTTGGAACACGCATATCTGAGACCCCAATACTCCACCTCAATTGGCCACCCTCCCCCCTCGCCTTCATCCAGGTCTTATCGGTTCTGTTCCAAGGAAAAAGTCATTATAGAGAAAAATGTCATAGTAATTATGACGTTGGGTTTATGGAAATTTCCATTTTCATTTTGTACTTTTTGTTCGGTTAAAGGAAGGCTCCATCAGATTACGGGGAAGGCAAAAGGAGATTTTTGGGATGGGTACATTTTTAAGTTTATGCAGTGGGAAAGTGTTGGAAATTTGAATACCTTGGCGAAGTAGAAAGGTGAAATTAAAAGATATTTTACAATGGTAAATAAAAATTGGAAAAAATCATAAAAAATACAAGGAAAAAGTTTTTAAAGTTTTTCTTGCAGTTATTATTAATTTTGATTGGGGAACAACATTGCATCAAAACATTTTTGTTTTAAGCCCCAGGAAAAAAGTTTAAAAATTGGTTCTCACAAAATTTTTTAACATTCAAAGGGTGCTTAATGGGTTAAGAACATTTTTGTGTCATTTAATCGGAATTATGGTGCCAAAAGTTTATATTATAAGTTCAAAATATGAGTAGATTTCACTTTCAAACCTGTCAAAAAAAATATGCCGTGTAATTAAAAAGACTCCCGCATGAACCTTAAAAATTCCTTTCGAACATTTTTTAACGATTGAAAATGATGTGTGATTATGCGTGTATGTGCGTGCCTCCTTTGCTCCATCTGTATAATCATAAAAGGTAATAAGAGTAACGCGCTCGACGTTATCATTATCTAAGCTAGAAATTACCTACACCTCCTCCCCTTTTGCAGCGCATTATCATTAACTAGACGAGGCGGCATTAGAATAGAGCGAACGTAACCCAAATTATCTGCCACCAATGTCAGTCACCATATAAATTCTCCACGCCCATTGCATCAATGCCAACTGGCTGACTTGACTGACACATTACTTAACTTCCGCTTCCTGGCATTCTCACACACACACAGAACAAATACAATGCACCATGGCGGTCAAAATAATAGCACTAATTACACATTCCACGCAACGAAAATAATTCTAACTAAACTTTTAAGGAGCTATTGGGATCAACATAATATAAAATTGTTTAAAAATTAAAATTCACTGATTCTTTTAAATTATCATGCGTTTAAGACTAAAAGATATAGATTTTACTTTATAAAGCATTCTAGCTATTCATTTACGTTTTGACGTGGTTTTGATAAGTAATTAACATTTTTGTAGATTTTACCATTATAATAATATTTAATTATTATAATTTGATTTGAATCTACAACAATTAATCGATTTATTTTTACTAAAAATATAAAATTTAAATGTTAACGTCCAAAATTGCTGATTATTATTTAGTTTTAATATGACCCATAAACTTATCGAGTTCTATTATTGTAACCTCGAGTGTTTACACTTATATGTAGATAATTTCACAGTTCTTTGGCCAGGGCCTCAGAACACGCACTTCTCGCATCCATTTTGGGCTGGTGAAGCGAGTGCCAAGGCGCCAAATGTCAGAGAAATTAAATTTAAACGCAACGCAACAATCCATCATCTGGTAATTACTGCGTCAACACGCCACGCACACACTCATAGAACCGCACACACACTTATACCCACAGATGCACAGACACAGACAAATGGAAGGGAGTCGGAGAGGTCCTAACCCTAGGACATCCACCCACTCATCTGGAGAACCAGGCGGGATGATAATGACTTGACTTGTCATAGCTTCCGCCAAATTAAGGGGATTTGTGCATAAGGATTTCACCAAGAGGATTAGTCCACGGCCCGCCGACTGTACACAAAATTCCAGATTAATAGGCAATACACATGTGAAGTAATTGAAAAATAGCGTGATATGGTAATTTTCAATAATTTAGCCAAGTTACAACAAAAAGGTGAAAACATAAAAATAAAATTGTTAAATTTATAAAAAATACAAAAAAAATGATTTATTCTTAAAATAAATTTATTTGAATTGAATATATAAATTGCTGTCGATAAAATTAACTTACAAAATAATATTTTATTTTTTTTCTTTGGAATATAGATTTTTAAGTTCATTTTTTCGCTAGTTAAAATTAAAATTAAATTTTTCTATATATTGTAATACTAAATATTTACCTATTTTATTTTAAGTTCTCTTGTAAAAGAAGAAAATTTATTGTCAATTTAATTTAGGTACATTAAAAAATAAATATATTTTTTATTATAAACCATATATAACATGGCCAAAATCTTTACAGAACTGCAGTAAGTAGAAAGTTGTACTCTCAGGTCTGTGCGTTCTGCCAATTCACAACCTTCCATTGATTCATAATTTATTTTTTCCCAACCAGAATTTCACGTTTGCTTTCTCTTCGGACGGCGGTATTTGCTCGGCAATTAAGTTCTTAGCCAACTCGAAGGCGGCAACTGTAATTGACAGTCTGCAATTTAGTTTTCAGCAGCAAAGACTGCGAGAGAGAGTGGGGCGTGGCCGTCCTGTTGAAGCCTCCGTAATGGAATATCGTCGATGGGGTGGCCTCTTGCCGAAAAACATGTATAAACACTTTTGGTTTTCCACACTCTACCTCCCCTAATTTTGTACCAGGGTGGTTCCGATCAACATATTGCTATTGCCGGGGTTCCCTTGCCGCTCTCAGCGGGCGATCCACTCGCTCTTGGGCGGTCCAAAAATGTTGGTAGGCCTTGTTGTAGTAGTAGGTAAAATCATCACAAGGGTGCCGGCGAACAACAGTTGCGAAATTACTTTCAACTACAAGCGACAGCTTCTAATTATGCTGATGAACGATGGATGTGGAGTGGAAGGGTATTTCGAACTGCTGGGTCCCCTGAAAAAATGGCAGAGTAGAAAAATAGAGCTGATTAACGAGCTAAGCCGAGGGGATTATTAAAGGAGTTGAGCCTTCCAGATGGAATTCCCATTGTAACTCGATATATCAATGGTTAAGGATTGGAATATTTTTGAAATATCATTCATCGGTAGAGGAGTTCAATAAAGGGGTTGGATCAAGGTATTATCTGATCTGAACATGTTTTAATTTAAAAGATTAATAGATCATTTGGAATATTTTCTTAATGTAATTTGGTGATATTACATACCAGACATCCTCTGCCTTTAAAATTTAAATCATTAACAAGAAAACTTTTTTATTCAAAGGGAAGTCCGAGGTTCAATTCCCAGTGAGTGTGTTATTTATAACCAGTTATGACCTTGGGTTCGCAAAAATCGTCGCATTTATGTTAACAAATCGACCAAATCACTAATAAACAATTTTTCAGTAGTTTAGCCTTAAATCCATTTAAATACCATTTAAACAATTTCTCACTTTCTGTATTATAAATCCCAACCTTATTTACTATTCCTGATCTTTCATATAGCCCAACTTTTCGCAGAAAAACTCTCCCTAAGCCCCGCACAAATTTGTAGTGCATAAGCTCGACCAGTAAGACCCACGGACCACCTTAACCCCACAGTGCCCGCGCCAGTTGAACCCACACGCAGCACAGCAGGACATGTGGCGTCGCACAAAACTTCTGGTAAATTATGAAATTATAAACATGCCCAGCATATCCAACTATATGCGATGAATGCGAGCGCCCAAGCACCCACAGCGAATGTCTGGCCGAGAAAAGTAATTTAATTGTCGCAAAAATGTCGAAAACAGCTTTAGTGCTTTGCATTAACATGAACCGAAAGCAAAAAACAATCCAGAATGAGAAGTAATAAGTGGAAATTATAATTACAAGTGCTCACATGTGGTAAAGCCCCAAATCAAGTCGAGTTGGATTGGAGTTTCGCACTTCAGCTTCTGGACAATTAAATGATTAAAGTTTGGAACCATCCCCGAAATGTGGAGCGGGGAGAATAATTTAAAGTTGACTTGAATTATTAATACGCGTCCAAGGTTGTTTATGGCCGAGTGTCGGTTATGTGATATTTAAATATTGCCATAAAATGTAGATGACTTTGTGAAACAAAGCTGTTCTGGTAAACACTTTCGCTTAGGAATATCAAGTAAAGTTCTAGTTCTATTATATGGTTTTATAAAAATTTATTTTTATAATAATATTAACTACAAATACAAATATATTAGCAAACTTATTGGTAAAATTATATGCTTAATTAATTAATATTATTATATTGATTATTATAAAACACTAATTAATATTAATATTAATTATAATAAAACCATATAATAAAAAATTAGCATACATTTATTTTATTATATTAAAAATATATTTTTTTACACCTTGAATCAATTTAAATAATTTTTAACATCATCGATGCCTTACAAAACTTCTTCATTAGTGTCCAAATACATTATGCAAACTAATTACATGCAACGCTTAACTCTTCAGGAATTCTAAAAAATCTCTTCAACTTCCATCGCAATTTGAGCCTCCGCCAATTCTATGCCACTGGGAAATTTGCGTTTGCTTTGCCTGCCAAATACAAGAACAGGCCCCTCTTTGGGTATCTGGTTTGATATGAATTTTAATGGCCTTGTGCATGGTTGAAACGATTTATGATGCGCCACGCACGCGGTTAATTAGACACAGCAGCGGAGAAAAAAAGAGCACAAAAACAAAATTGAGGCCACAGCTGAGATGGGGCGGAATCTGATGTGGGGGGTTGTTATCCTTTTCAATGTCACCCACACAGACTTCCCACATATATAACGCATCATGTGTTTTATCTATGGCGCTCAGATTTCACTTGGTTGGGGGAGTTCTGGCTTGGTTAAGTTTCCTGCCTGTTTTCGGGGGACTTTGCTGGCTTCTCCGCTCCCTCGAGTTGTTCCAACGTCAACTTGCCGCTTATATCATTTAATCTTTAATATCCTTTCTTAGCGTCGACTTTGGTCTTTTGGCGTTCGCCGCTGTTTTTGTTGTGTCCTATGTGACGTTTTGTCTTACGCATATGTACACACAGATGGGGTTAAAATTATAGAAGTGGAGCTTAAAAAAGTAATATTTTATACAGATTCTTAATTTTAAAATTTAATTTAAAAAATATAGTAAGTATTTAATTATTTAAAATATTTTAATTATTATTATTTTTAGAATAATTCACAGTGTCAGCTATATAAAAGTAGTAACCATATTTATTTTCAAATTCCATTGTACTTTCCTTTTATGAATACCTTATGAATGCTATTACTTTGAGCGAAACTGTACTTGAAAAAGCTCGAATGTTTTGGGTGGGCTTCAAGAAAGTCTTGCCTAGATTTATCACTTGCCAGAGTTATACACACATGCATACATGGCTGTGTTGTCTTTTTTTCTGCTTCTACTTCATGGCCACATGGCTTGGTATGCTCTGATTCTCATCTTCATCTCGCATTGTCAGGAATTTGTTTGTGTGTTCTGTGTTTGTGGCATTAACAGGGAGCAGCCAAAAATATCTTTATGCCTCATAAGTTTAATTTGGCGCAAATTGTTTTTATTTGCCCAGTCGCCAAAGCCAAACAGCAACAACAACGTCAGAGGATTGGTCTCCTACCCATGAGTGGGAGAGAGACGGGAATGCTGTGACTAGGGTTGCCACATGCATGTGTGAAGCAACAAAATGGCCGCCATGGTTTTTGTTTTTTCGGCTACGCTCTGGCATTTCTACAAATTCTTTTTGAATGTCATTAGTATAATTGAAAAAGCCATTGGCAAAAGGCCAACAAACCTCAAAAAAGGGTAAAATCAACCCGGGCAACAACCAAACCAAAAACTAACTGCAAAACGTGGCCGATGCGACACGCGAAATCCAATAAAAATTTTTGTACAATTTTTTTCCGCTTTGTGTTTGTTGCCGTTGTCCTGGAAAGTTTAGCGACTTTGGCTGCCTTGATAAAACGACAGCCGCAACAAAAACAAGCTGGAAAAAGGGATACCCAAAGGATACCGAGGAGCTCCACATACATACATGTGCATAAATTTAGCAGTTGACATCGAGCAAATGTACATGAGATATTGCTTAGAATAACTATCAACATGAGTTATAGAGTGTACATCTATGTGGAGTTGTTTATGCGGAGATTGCAGCGACACGATATGCAAAATATCGAAAAGTAGAATGTCTAGCCGGTAGGAAATGCCTTCGTCCAGAAGGTCTGCGGAAAACTATAAAGGCTTTAATGTGTGCTACATTTAGATTAAAGGTTTTGATTGTTTGAATTTTCAGGTACTATGTTTAAAATAAATATTTTATAAGAAAATTGGGAAGCATTTTAGTGAATAATTTAGAACAAACTTGATTTCAGAAATTTTATTTATTTTATTTTTACTAACACTTTCTAAACGTACACATTTTAAGAGCTTGCTTTTACGAAAAGCCCTTAATTTATCTTCTTATTTATTACTTTCTCCATTTCCGAACATGCTTCCCACTTACATCCCGCTTTTAATTAGAACTCAAATGGCCAAGAACTTTTGAAAACACTTGTTCAACATTAAAGACGTACATAAATTTAAATTGATTTGTGGGCCAGAATTAAATGTCTGTCAGTTTCAAGGGGTTAGGCTAAAATTACCTCGTTTTGGGTGGACAGTGCTATGCAAGCACACAATTTATAGCTGCTATTTAGATCGACATTGTTTCCCCACTTTGTGTGTGCAATAGTCTTCAATATTTTGCAACATCAAAAAGGATGAAAATAAATAGCATTTTCTGATAAGAAAATATGTGATGGACATTTGGGGCGAGTGGGGGAGTTGGGCTAGGAAAGGCTAGAAAAACTAATACATTTTAACCCAAATATGCGAGACATGAAAAGCAAAGAGCTTCGAGTGCTTCCGCTCTCCTGCATCCTCGCATTTCCCTATTCTCTGGCATCCTCTTCAGGTTTTTGCCATAATATTATTAGAGAGAAATTTTATGTAAATAGTTGGATACAAGTTTATTACGCTCTTTATCAATTGATTTGATCTTAAGCACTCTTGTGTATATTTATTACACAGACTAGGCAAGGAAGCTGCTCGGAAATCACAGTACAGAGTAGCACATCCGGCTCCCCCGTAATTTCCCCCCACACATATAGCCCGAAAAATGTTATGTAAGTTCAATAAAAAGAGTGCAGACTATCTCTATCTGTCCCTGTTTCCCCCGCCCATGCAATGTATCGTCTTTCGCAAAGCTCTTAACTGATTGTTTGTCTTGCCAAATGCCTCTCTTTCTCCGCTTTCTCCACATCTTTCTCTTTGGCTACTTGGCAAAATATTTCTCAACTATTTTCTATATTAGAAAACACAATCCAAACTGGGCATACACAAAGGTGCAACTATGTATGGAGTCTCAGTGTTCCTTGTTGATATTTATTTGAATCTTGACTGTCTCCTACAATCCGTGTACCAAACTCATACACAAGGATACAGGCAGGGAAAAATATCAATCTAAATATATAATTTGGCTCTTCTCGAAATTATTTAATTAGTTATTAAATAGTTTAAAGATTTAAAAATTTCAATCGAAAGGCTTTATGAATATTGGATGCATTTAAATTATTTCTAAAATTATCCCTAAAAATATAAATTAGCTCAAATAAATAAATTGGTATAAATTTTAAAAAATTGTTTTAATAAATTTAAGCTTAAAGGGTTTTTAATTCCAATTGAAAGGTTTATGAATATTGGATACATTTAAATTATTTTAACACTCGAAAAATGTTTACATATTTACAATATTTAATATATTAATATTTCTCTACAGAAACTGTTAAATAAAAAGATTTATTTCTGAGATTTTGTTTTGGTTTGAATAATATCATAGAATTTTGTTTAAAAAGTCCCCCTAAATCAATCCCATTTTTTTCTGTGTAGACATGTTTATCTTGTCTACATGTGTGTGAGTGTCCCTGACTCCCTTTTACCGAAAAGCGAATTTCATTTGAAATTGAACTTGTTTTTGCGCCAATAAATTGTATAGCCAAAGTATTTTGATTGCGTTCGAGTGGGGTTATCCCCACCCCCGTTTCCCATCGAAGGACCTGTGCTCCTGTGTATTTCCGGTTCACAAATGGAACAACAAGAAGAACTAAAAACCTAAATGCCGAGGCAATAGGCTAAAGTAAATCAACAGTAAAAGCAACCAAGCAAGTAGAGGGGAATAAAAGGGAGGCTCGTATGAGGTTAGCAAGTTTAACTAAAAGTTGTTCTGTCTTATTTTTTGTTTGGCTCCTCCATTCGTTTTATTAGTGCCAGGGATACGGGGAGTAGAACTCGTTTGAGCAATTCAAATAAATGCCACCATTTATTTGTTAAGGGCGTCAAAGGAAAAGTTAATGTACTAATTTCTCAATTGCGAATAGTAAAAATAGTCGAGCACGAGCACAAACTAGATAGAGCCAGCAATAAAAAAATGGTTATTCCCGAAGATTAGTTACACTTTTATGGAAATATATACTATATAAAAAATATTATATAATAAATTAAAAACATTAAGACAACTATAAATTGTGCAAATGACTTTAAAAAACAAACACACATTTAAAAGATTTATTTACATTAAATATAATATCCTAAAAATGGCAAACTCGGGAGTTCTAAGCACACAAGGCAATTGAAAACAATGCCCAAAATTTGATTACTATTATAGTTCCTAAGCAATTACAAGTTTATTCAATTAAAATGTGCTGATAAATTAAATTCCGTTTAATAACCATTCAATCCATTCAGCAAACTTTTCGATCTACACAAAATAACCAATCGAACTCTTTATATTTCGGCAAATCCTAAATACCCATAAATACCCTTACCCTGCCCCTTTCCCTGTAAAAGTTGTGTGCATCGGGAAAAGTTTTCTGCTTGTGGCTTTAAAACTAAACAGCGCACTTATCTTATTGAGCAGCAGCATCCTCAAACCCATAGCCATCATCATCATCATTATCGTCATCCAGAGCCACATCGAAAACTACGCCAAAAACTATAAGGAAAGAGCAACATTGAAGAAAACTCGCCAAAACTTGGCCAAAAGCGACTTTGAATGGTAGAAGGAGCAGAGGCGGCCCATAATAATACTCATTTACAGCATTACCGCATTTTGAAGGACCAAACCGAAAGGCAGGACCCTCGTTTGGGGCTGACTCTTCGATTGGTATGCTTGGCTTTTACGCTTTGTTGGCCTGGTGCAAACAAACAAATCAACTTTGGATAATTATTGCACATCAATCGTTGCCCCTAACCTAATGCACTGAAAACAATCAATGGATGCCAATAAAATTGATCATTTGAATGATATTTAAAAAATGAATAAAGGAAAAAATATTATACAAGTTTTGGAGTTTAAAGGTTACATTTTTTGTAGGGCTAAAATATTTTTTTTAAATACAAAAATATTTTTTAATGACTTTTTGGTAAAATTACTAATTGCGTATAATTATGGTTAATATTTTCTGAGTGTACCGGGACGAGTTCCGGCTGGAACAAAACAGACAGGCTGGCAAAGGATGGCTAAAGGTTGCTGAGGAGAATGGGGTCAGGGGCAGCACTTTCAAGTTTTGCCTTTAGTTGACTTGAGTTGCACTGCAGCAGAGCAAATGCCCCGAGGATTCTCTACTTCCCTCTCCATCATCGCCCCTCTATCCGTCTCTTTCGCCTTTTGGTTCCATCACTTGTGCATTGGCGAAAAGTTTTCGGTGCGGTTTTTGCGTACATTTGTCTGATTTGGCAGTCATCATCGGGGGCAGAACACTCCCATCAGAACACACTGCCCATCAGAGATGTCAGAATGTCAGAGACGAAAACGGATAAATCGATCAAAACTCTGGCAAAAGGGAGCTTAAAACCTATAAGGTGCAAAAAATGAGCACAGCAATGTGAGTAACGATAATTATAAGTTTTGTGGGTCAAAACACAAAGTGTTTAGATACCATTCTAATATTTTGAAAAAATATAAAAAAATGTTAAAAAATATTTTTGCAATATATTATTTTAAGTCAATTGTTTTTTAAATTTTTTTGGTACAACACTATACAAAAATACTATATATTATTTATTTTTAAATATTTTCTGAAAATGGCTCCCATGTTTGCCACCCGATTTCGTCACCTCCTCCTCCCCAAGGACATCATCGGCACCATCACCAACTCCATCGACAGCGCCATCAGCAGGAGCATCGACGATGTCCTAGTTGGTGTTGGTCGACATGTCCATGTCATCTCTCCATCGAAATCGTTACGAGCTGTTTCCGTTTCGTTTACAAATTTTCGTGCGGCAATAACCGCAATAGTGCTGGCTCTTTCGCCCCACGTCCTCTATCCCTTTCTGGCGCTGCTGATTGTTGCTATACGGACGGACCTTAACTAATGCAATGCTGCAGAAATGGCACATCATTTGAGACGGTTCGAATTTGGCCATAACTCGCACTGTTAACTTTTACAGCAATGGCATCTAATTGGTAAAACGAAGTCATCGAATGTTTGTCAACGGGAGTATTGCTTTTTGAATTGGTAATGAGGTTTCGGGATGGGAATGAAAGGACGTGACTTTTGGATAGAAATAAAACAGAAATAAACATTCCATGTCGATAAACAAATACCGTTTTCTAGAATATTTAAAATACATTTTAGAATAAAGTAGCAACTAAATACATTTTGGTTAATATTTTTTTACTTTTAATCAATTTAATAAATATTTATTAAATAAATAAATGCGCTTTTCATAATAATCCCTATATTGAACAAACATTTATCTTTATGTCCCCAAGCTAAATTTTTGTTTGTCATTTACATTAAATTAAACTGTTTACTTTTTTCAAAATCTTAATTAATTTATCTGCCTGAAAAAAGTGGGAAGGCCTTTTAAAGTTGTATTTTTTTCTCTATCTAACTTTTTTCTGCGAGTATCCAGCATCATATTACAGTTACCTCCCGCAGCCACATTTTTTATTCCCTTTATGTCGAAACATGTTTAAATAAATTACACGCCCGCTGCAAACCGAGTTAAAACTTTCCCCTGTGACCCACAAACCAAATCAAAAATTAAACGAAAATACAAAAACAGAAACCGAAACAGTAAAAAGCCGAAAACAAAACTTTGATCTAGTTGCTAAACTATTTAAGTAAAGGTAGCTCTCAACCTCTGACCGAGAGTAGAATGAAAACCAGAGCTCAAACGCACGTCTCTAGTTTATTAAATTTGCGGCAACACTTGGCACCAGCAGAAAGGGGGGTCACGGGGGAATCCAGGGGAAGCCAGGAGATGAGCCAGGGGGGCGGAACACTCTAGGTGGTTAGCGGACTGCCCCTGACATTTCTGCGGCTCGGCTCAGAGTCATAAAATGATTGCATGCTCTACATAACAAAGCACACACAGGCCCATACCGGAATAAACGTATATATAATATACATACTTGCAAAACACTTAGTGGCAGGTAGAGCCAAAGAGGCCAGACACTCCGAAAAATGGGTAATTATATCAGATATTATGTAATTTTTTTTAGATTTTTATACCAATCCGTTCTGGGTGAATTTTACTACTGACCGTTTTATTGAGTTACGATTTTATAGTATCTTAGATAATTTCACTTTTCTCTAAAGTGATACTTATATATTTTTTACAGCTTAAACTAAAATGAATTCCTTTAAGGTTTAGTTCTAATAATTATTTCCAAACAATTTTATTTGTAATGCTTTTTAAATGTAAAATTAATTTGTTTTGTCCTTTTTCATGATATATTTTCATATATGCCCAAAAGTATGCAATACTATTTAGAAACCATCCCTTGCTAAAGTTTGTATGTTTCCTAGGTTTTTCACTCATAAAATCCTATAAATCCCTTGAAAATTTCTTAACTAAATCGTTAAAAATGGCATAATAAGCATTCCCCTTATAAATAGTTTTTAAAGCATACTGATTTTTAACATCCATATCATCACCAAAGGCGCTGCAAGTCAAAGCATTTTAGAGCACATAAAAAATATATACAAAAGATACATACAATTTCTTTCAGTGTACAAGCTGAGGCTCTTTCAGGCCTTGCCCAAAAACTCCCAGGCGTCACCATAAACATTACCAAAGCCAACGTCATCAGCAGCATCATCATGATCATAGTTCTACCGACCATTAATGATAACATGCCGTTCCTCGCCGACCTCCCCACCTTCTTCCTGGGCTGTGTGTGTGTGGCAAATATGAAATTTATAGTTTTATGATGACTGCTGAGTGTGCCACTGCCAACGCCTTTTACGGCTTCTGGGTTCAACTAAACTTTACGAGCCAGCACAGCCAGCCAGCCGAGGAAGCGAACTAGGAGAAGAATCTGCCCTCCGCCCTTACCATTCTCCCCCTGACCCCCAACACCTCCGCCCCCTTTTTTTACCACCCTCGCCACCTAGTGGCATAAATAAAATCATACAACTTGGTTCTTTCGCTCGCCTCCACGTTTATTTCCGCCTACTTGGGCGCCATTGCCATTGCCGTTGCCGATTGCTGTTGCAGCATCCCTTCGCACGCCCCTGTATCAAAAAATAAACCCCCCTTTCAGTCGTTCCACTGCATCAACATCCTTTACCTTATTTTTCTTCTCACTGCAGTTAAAAAAAATATATAAAATTGATAAACCCTCAGTCATTTTGTTTAGAAAATTTAAAAAATTTATTTTTCTATTATAAAAAAGATACAAGATCCAAATGATATACATTTTTGAAAATATTATACATTTTTTTAGAGCATAAAGAATACTTTTTAGAAGCGTTGAAAGTTAAAAAGTATTTAATATTTAATATAGATAAATGTTAACGTATATATTTTATAGTATACAAAATAGATATTTTTTTTTAAATTTATTGGTTTCCAATTTAGAGCACAGTGTTTTTCCAAGTGTACCTCTCGAAGCCAAGCCAAAGTTGAAGTTTTATGGCTGAAAGGAAGGAGTAGACTATGGGGCTGCATGCCGCAAATATGTTTTTGATTATTATGACTCTTCGAGATTATGCAATTTTATGAATATGAATGGTTTATGTGCAGGTATGGCGCGAAAAATGAATTGCATTTCCACAGCTTAGTAGAGTTCCGTTCGGTTTTGGCTTCCTCCGGCTGGGCTTGGTTTGGTTTTTCTGCTGTGTCCTGGCCGATGATGATAACGATGTTTTGATGCTCCCATATATTCGAGGCAGAGTGAGTGGGATAAAAGGAATTTATAAAGTCGCGAGCAATAAAGTATGGAGTTAGTGGCTCTGATGGAGCTGCTATAATGTCAACGGCATGGCCATCGGGATTGGAACAGAGGAGAATGCGGATAATTGATTCGGTTAGGCAGAAGTCCAGATGAGCTACTTGTCCGAAAAGAGATTTTCAAATGGGATGACATGTTTTTTGTGGGGAAATTTATTGGTATAAGCTTTATGGTTTAAGTGAACTATAATAAGGGGATCTAAATAGGGGTTTAATGTGGATTTTTACCGTTAAAAGCAATAACCATAAATTTAGAAATATAAAACAAAATGTAAATAAAAATGTATCATATAGGAAAATAGGGCTTACGATTTTAAATTCCTTTTAATTTTTAATCTTTGTATTGAATACAATTTTTGACTTATTTCTGTAACACAACATCTTATGCTATTTTTAACTGTGGACCAAAACTGAAGATTTTTTTGGTAATTTTCAGGCTTTACCCATAAACTTGTACCCTTCCCTAAACACTTCAATCGCCCTCTCCTTTCAACCCATTTCACACACACAATATACAAACAAACCAAACCAGATGATAACAAAAACGAAGGCAAGAAAAAAAATGCTAGCAAAATGACTGCAATCTGTCGTCTCAACGCTGATGACATTTTGAGTGAATGAACCAACGACGAGCCTACACCGCCCGCCCCCTCAAACCATCCAGCTATCTCCCCTCCCCTGGAAAAAGCACCCCCACCTTCCCCCGGGCCATCCTGTTTTTTAACAAATTGGTGTGATCCCAGAGTGACGCGTCATATTCGCAGACACTTTAGCAGGACCCCAGGATCAGGAGGAGAAAAGCAGGAGTGCACTTGAAACAACTTTATAAAATATTCAAATTTGTATGATAAATAAATATTTAAACTCATTTTTGAATTTTTTTTTTTTAAATAGTATGAAGTATGACACAGCCCTAGAAGTATGTAATTCTCAAGTGCTAGATCCTAAGATGTGCTTTCGACGCTCAGCTCACATGCCCCACTCCGACTGAAGAGGTAGCTTTGACGACCTACCGAAATTTGCAAATCCCGGAAAGTCATGGGTTCACTCCCCAAGTGAAGTATGTTGAAATGCTTAAAATTATTGGTTATAACAACAATAATTGTTGGTTATAGCCGTCGAGCTAGCAAAAATCTTCCCAAAAAATATTATCTTTGAAACACAATTTTTTGATTACATTTTGGACGTTTAAATTTTAAACTTTAATGTTAGAAATACATATCTGTTTTATCATATTTTGAGCTATAACACTAAAATCCAGGTGAACTAAGTTCGTATAATGATGCTCCTAGAAAAATAGGTATATTTCACTTGGTAATTGTATTTTTATCTAAAATGTCCTACCTATACTTGTAATATTTTTCTCAGTGGACTTACTGAAGGGACGCCGACTGATAGAGCGACAGCAGAGAAATTGCAAACGAGTTGAGTCGTTGAGCCAAAAAACCAAAACATACGCAGCATTTATAAGGCAGCCAACAATGAATGCCCCTCCGAACCCCCTTTTTCCCATCCCCCCGAGAGGGGCGTTAGAGGTTTCCGAGGGGGTGTGGCATATTGTTAACGCCCACTCAACTCTATGCCATTTTGTATTGATGGCCTGTCTGCCGCACAGCTTTTATATAAAGCCTCCCAGAGATTCCGCTTTGATGTGGGGAGAGGGAGAAGGGAGGGTCGCAGCCTTTGGCATCGAATTTCGGTTTCAATTTTTTGGTTTTTTTCTCTGTTGTTCTGGTTTGGGTAAACAAATCACTAAACAAAAAGCTCACAATGCAGTTAAAGGCAACGCTGGAGATAAAGAAAGTGCGAAAATTCAACTACAAAATGTTGGTACCAAAAATGTTTTAGGCCAAATGCACTTTAAAGGTTTAACTTGAGTTGGTATTAAAGTATTCCATAATATTTCTAAAATTAACGCATCAATGAGAATAAGATTTAATCATCCTTTTCTGTTTTCTTACCCTATAAATAAAATTCCCGAAAAAATAAGAGTGTATTTGAGGGACTGGAAAAACAAGGCGTCTATTTCCGTCATCAAAACACAGAAGTGAAATTGCTGTAAATTTAATCCGCTTGTGTGTGTGAGTGTGTTTTGTTTGTATTTGTGTGGGCCGTCTCGCTTTTGTGGCTTTGACTCTTTCTACGGCTCAATCCCCGTCTCTTTCAACCGCCCACTTCACCTCTCTTTTACTCTTTGGCAGAACCCGTCAATTTGCACGCGTAAAGTGCGCCATCTAGCGTCGTTTATGCGCACATTTGGCTCACATCAATTTGCGGTGCAGACATTAGCCTTTGCATTTTTTATTAAACGACACCGCGCGACATACCCGGCGTATGCGTAATGCGGTTACTCGCTGTGTTGACGCTACTGATGATCCTGATGATTCCGATGTCGGGGGCCAAATGGCACAATATTAATTGTCGCACATGCCTCTCATTCCCCGATGCTCTTTATACTTACTTACGGCCGCTATATATGTATGATACAGTGGTAGTTATCTAAAATTATAAAATGTGATTACTTGTAAAAAAATTAGAATTTTAAACCGATTTTTAGATTTATATTTCGTTAAAAAAAATATTATCTTATTTACTTCTGAATATTACATAAATACTTAGTTACTCAATTAAAATCACTTCAAATATGATTTCAAATATGAAAAAAATAACGTATAGTTTTAAAAACTATTTTTAATTAACTTGTTATGTATAAAACGAAAAACAATAAATATGTTTGTATTTTTCAAAAAACATTTTTATTTAAATTCTTTCTAAAACTAGGTACTAAATTGTAAAATCTTAGAATATGATTTCACTTTTAAAAAAAATATCTACCTATTCTAAATTATATCTAAGTTAAGTTTTTGGATAATTTAGAATCAAGAATTATACTATTTGCTTTCCGAACCTCACTTTATTTTCGATTCCCTTTGATCCCTTCTCTCCTTAATCGATTCTTGGTAATCAACTATTTGCAATTTTAGTTTGCCGCTCAGATGGTCTCGCATTTCCATTTCAGATTAATTACTGTATCTGGGGCCTGCAGTCTGTGACAGACCACTGTGTCATCAGCATCTTTCTCGCTCGCATCTGTGATGCGTCTTTTTGTCTTTGATTAGCCGCAGACATCGCTGGGAGTGAGAAGGAGGGGGGCTCGACATGAAGTCAGCTCATTGGAGAAATTACATTTACATATTAAAATATGCCAAATGCAAAAGCCAGACACGACCAGAGGTCGACTTTGGGGCCAGAGGCTTAGGGGGAATCACCGGCCAGGGACTTCGGATAGCCCTTGGTCAATTGCCCAGCCATGTGGTGGAGCCTTTGTTGCTGCACTTGCTGTTGTTTATGCATGGGCTATATGCCACTATCTGCCCCTCTTATGTGAGCCGATCGTCCTTTACGAGGCGCCGGCAAAATGTCTAGTCATGCATCTGGGCAAAAGGAAAGGTAAACAGGCAATGCACTTTTCAGGAGGTGGGGTAGAAAACTTACCAGGAAATGGATAATTAAAGTTTGGATTAAAATTCCAAGGCTTAATATAAAACAATATTTTTTTTTTCGATATTTGTACTTTTAATTTTTTTTTTAATTTTTGTTCAATTTGATATTATTAAAGCAAATATTTAAAATATCATATTTTCAAAACAATACACTTTAAATAAAAAAATAATTTTATATAAATAAATAATTTTAAAGTATAATGTTTTAACAAATTTGCTTTCATAATATCGATTTGGAAAAAATTCTTTTTTTTATATAAAAATATCAAATAAAACAACACTTCTTTTAAGTTAAGCCTTGTAATTTAAATCCAAAGTTTAATTACTTAAAGTCTTTCTTGCATAATTTATATAGATTATATAATAATATTTTTTTAAATATAAAAACACAAGTTCGATTTAAAAAAAACTTTATAATATAAAAAAATATATTAACGTTTTAAACTAACCGACTGTCCCTCGCTTATTCTGCATTTACCCTCATGTTCATTTTGCCTATTTTGTTATTGCTCCCGACTATTGCGCATATTATGCAAAATTGTTTATGCAAATATTGCAAAAAAGAATTAATTTATTTGACTTGCATGCTAATTTACGAGCCAATAAATGCAGGCGACGCAGGGCGGACCGCGGGGCTATTGTTAATATATTGGCATTTCCCCCTGATTGCTGGGGCAGTTTTCAGCCCCCGTTATTCGGACCACCACCGATATGTGTAGACACATTTTAAATTTAAGCCAGGCCAACCATGCAGAGGCACAACAAAAATATACTGTAGAAAATTATAACGCATTGGCCCCGAAAAATCAACAGCTGCCATCCCACAAAAACCAAACAAACCGCATGTCCATGGCCCCCCGAAAATCCGCCCCCTCTTCGGAATTCTAACTGAGTTGGCTGACCGAAAGTCTAAACGGCATTGACCGCATAAGAGCTACGAGGAATAAAGGGGGCGGAAGGGGTTACCAATTTAAAAATTTCCACAGCCGCCAAAAAATCAAAGTTGAGGAGCAGCCAAGCGTTCGCACTGCGTTCCGTAGGCGGTCAACCGATGGGCGGGCTTTTTTGAGGCTATGGCAAAAATCAACATCCAACCCATGCCCTTCCTCGCTGGCCATGAAATGTGGTTTTCAAACCGAACCACCATTTGAAATTAAAACGGGGCTTCCAACCGTAGTTTAACACTATAGGGGACATTGTTGAAAACTCCACTTGAAACGGGTTAACAAATCGGTTTTAAAAACGGTTAGGTTGGATTAATCAAAAGAAACTTGAGATTTGCAGGTGGTGTTCGGTTTGAGACAATAGAATTGGAAATTTAGGGGTTTTGCTAACTTTTTTTCCACTAATTGAGATTTTAATCTAAGATTGTACCAATTTAAAACAGCTTTAATAAATTATTTCAATTTGTTGGTTAGGTTACGAAAATCCAAAAAAAAATAATTTTAATTTGTGGTGATTAAAATCTTTTATTTTTACAATTTTATTAATTTATTAACCATTATTTCATTTTTTAAAATATTAAAATATAAAAAATTGGATTACAATTCGAAGATATTCGTTTCCTATATAATGTTCTATACTTATATAATCCAAATATAACATATAACATATAAGCAAAAATCTTATAGTTTTTATTTCAAAGCAGCAAATGGCAGCTTTCAACACTGCCTACGGCTACAAATAATATTTTTACCATGGACTATTGGCCAATTTCCCGAATAACCAACGCAGAACCGCGTTAGAAATGAACCAAAACTTAATTACTGAAAATTTATATATCCTAAACCCCTCTTGTGGTTTTTCGGCGAACTGCTTCTTTTGCTGGCTGAAAATGTGCATGTGCCACGCCCCCCAGACACCCGCCCCCAGTCGCGGTTCCCTATTCAGCAAATTGTTTACAATTGTCAAACAGGCTGGCCACGGTTTTTGCGGTCAGCGCCGCTTTTAATAAGGTGAAAAATGGCGAGCACAAATGTCGTCGGGGTTCACAGCCCTCCCTTTCACTCAACATCCTTCGCGTGGTTTTTGTTTAATGCTGCATAATTTTAGGCGTTAAAAAAACAGCTGCAAAAGCAACAGCAGAAGCAGAAGCGGTAGCAGCAACAACAAAATAAAATTGCCGGTGTTTGTGCTTTCGTAACGCCCTCATCAAATATTCAAACGGTAGCCGGGTTGTCCCTTACAAACACGCACACACAAATACCCAAGCACTGAGAGAATATATAGAAAATATATACATAACATTTTGAAATAATTTCTTTTAACATTTTTAGAAGGGTAGAAATAAATTTAGGGTTTAAAAATCAATTAAATATGCCCCTAAAAGTATGCTATAACATAAATAATATGCTATAAAATTATTCTATTTCGGATACCAGATTGTGCTATTTAGTGCTAATTTTTAATCTCTAAGAACTATATTTGTAAGCCATTTGTTTTTTATTTTTAAATTCATTTGTAAAAGAGATTTAATAGATATATATTTAGTAATATAAAATCAATGAATAGCAGTCTCAAAGTATGTTACAAAATAAATTAAATAACATAAAATTATTATATTTGCTACACCATATGACTAATTAATTGTTTTTTTTTTAGACTAAATACTTTTTGAAAAGACAATGGATTTTCGAGAAATATATTTGTCAGGGGGATCACGTACCACTTAATTTGTGCCGTATTCAATAAATATAAACTAAAATTTAGAGCTAATCGATATTTGTAACACCGTCGACCATTTTTAATATATTTAAAATGTAATAGATATTTTCTCTGTGCAGCTAACACACACAACGAACGAATGGGCGGGTAAAAAAACGGCGTCAACAAAAGCCATCATAACAATTAATTTTGAAAACACGTGTAGATTGCTTTTTGCGGTTAGCAGCAGGACGTTCTCGGCCAAAAGGGCGTGTGGCCGAAAGGGGGCGAACAAGCGGTCTAAAAATGCCAACGCGCGACATCTCGACCTCTCGCATGGGTGGGCAATCATAAAACACTTTAAGCATGTTTTCCTGCTAGTTTATTAGTGTAAAACCCCTTTTTCTGTCCAGCCAGACCGCCTCTCAATCCTCTTAATTCAATGTCAACGGAAGTGTCCACTTTCTGATGCTCTCCTTGCAGGAAAAGGATTTTCCGTTTGTGGGTAAAATCTTGAATGGAAATGAAATTCAGGGAAATGTTGTCAATCCTGGAAATCCCAAAGAAATCCTTCCGGCAAGCTATCCTTAAGCGATTAATGCAAAGGCTGGCTGCTATAACATTGGTTAATTAACAAATAAATCCTTAAGCTACATTTTAGACATAGGTTTGCTTGATTGGCTAACATGTCCACTAATGGTTTTCGGAGAATAATTAAGAAATTTATTATTATGTTCATAAATGTGCATGATAATTTTTTAATGTGTTGCTTTAGGACAAGTATTAAATTATTTGAGATATTTATTGATTGAAACTAGCCTGAGAGTATCATAAAAACATTAATATATTCTTTTGAAAATAAAGACAATTTTATTTAAATAATTACTGTGGACGGTAGTCCACGTAGTGACGAAGCGCACCAGGAGAATGTGCGACTTAAACGTATGAATTAATCACGTATGTAATCTTTTTTTGTCATCAGAACTTTTGTATGTTAAAGGTGCGTTCGTCACTAGTTTTTAACCTCGTTAAGAGGAGTCCTTATTTGATAGCTTTTGTTTAATCTATTACTATATTTTTTTGTTTATTAATTTAAGTAAACAACTAAAATTAGTTTATTAAATATATTAATCACACATTTGGTAGAGTATTTAACATTAACCGCCAGAAATCCACTGCAAAATAATATTTTCCAAGCTTGTATCATTAAAATGGCCAGCTCGGACCACCCGTGGCTTGTCGTCTGCGATTTCTGTCGGCTAGGAAAATGCTCCAATGGGTTTTCCCTCTCTGCTGCTGACGTCTGGTCATGGCATCGATGACTCCTACTTTGAGATTTATTATAATTTCCTCTCTGCCCCCGCTGCTTTTTCTATGTTTGCTAAATAATTAATTCGTGTTGTTCTTTCTGCACATTCGCTCGACTTGGGCTAAATAATTTTTCGGCACATATTATGGCCTATTGAAATAATTTGCATAACATGGCCAAAGGCTATGGAATGGACAAACAGCATATGCTGCCAGACGGACGGACCAGACGTCCCGAAAGGGGGCCCGGAACGCCAGACAGACGCTGTGGTCCTCCGGTTCTCCGGTTCCCCAACCAGCTGCTTGAGGCATTCCGGCGGAGGCCACAAAGTCAACGGCTACGTATAATTTATATGCAAATACACACGGTCCAAGTCCGAACACACAAGCCAGAGTACACACATAAACAAAACAAGGCAGAGGTGTACATATGGGACTCGAACAATATATATCCTGGAAATAACATTAAATAGCAAGGTAGAAGATTAAAATCCGTTTCACTTTATTTAATTGGTTTCGCTAATCATTGGTTTAATAAATACCTAACAGAGATTTTTTTAAATTGGGTTTTATATAGCTACACCTAATTTATTAAAAGTTAGATAAAGGTGATCTAACTTTAATTTGACATCCTTATCGCCATACATTATTCTACATACATATATCTACAATGTAGATTCTACATACATTATTCTTAACATGGTAATCGAAATTTTGAAGCTTTCGGACATTCCTTAAATTATAGAAGTCAATTCTGGTATTCCATATTAGTTCTTAAATAATTTCACGATCTATTAATAGTATTATTTTTTACGTTAATTAATTTTTTTTAACTTTTTAATATTTTTAAGTTTTTGATCCCATCTTTAATTATATTTCATGGTACTCGATATTTATTATTTATAAATATATTTTATTAGGCATTGACAAAATAAAATACCTTTCACACTGTTCAATTACAGGATATAAAAAGGCGCTTGGAAGGAGTTCAGGAATAAGATGGAGTCGCCCAACTATGACTCCGAATGTCTATTAAAATTTATTCGAGCGTAAGTACTGGCAAGCGAGAACTGAAAGCTGAAATCATGTTTAGCTCACTCTCACAGAAATGGAAAATATATGCAAAAACAGGTGGAAAAGGGGTGAAAAGGGTGAAAAGGGGGGCTGGGGAATCAACTAAATGCTAAATAATCAAATGTAGGCAGGTAAGGTACACGCAGTAAAAGAAGGTCGACAACAAGCCAAAGGAATATGAATGCTATCAAGCGGGAGGTGGTTGAGAACTTATGACAGAGAGGTGGAATTAATTAATGCTTAAAACAGATAATGGATAATAATTCTGCCTCAAAGAAGAACTTCTCTCTGTTTTAAAATTATTTGTGCAGCTCTAAATCGATATAATAAGCCATGATATTCCAAGTAGTAATGTTTTTATGAAAGAAAAGCAAATCTTTATGATGAATCACTTAAATGTTATCTTAATATTTTATTGCAAGGTGAGAGATATTTAATCTTTAACCCCTTAAAACTGTTTGATTAACCCCCTCTACAGCAAAAGGCAACCACAACAAAGTGTTGTTGCTCTCCGGCCAAGGAGAGTTAGGTGCTAAACAGGGCATGGCGAGGCTCAGTTAAGAACAGTTCAGCTCAGCTTCTTCATGGCTTAGAAGCTACTGCCACAGCATGCTAACTAGTACACTGGGAAAAATGTATTTTAAACGCATTTCAGACATTTACTTATAACATTTTTAATATTTAAAAAATATATTACATTTATTAAGATGGTTTAACATGTTAATATTGAGTTTTAATTAATTTAATTAATTTCTCTACATATTTTTCCCCTGTGCATGTAACTGGTGTACCAACAGCATATATATGCTTGAACATCTCCACGTTTTTGTTCGCTTGTCAGGGGAGGAACAAAAGCTGGACAGCCGTGGATGGCTGGGGATACAACTTTGTAAGTAGTTTAATTAAATTAATAAAACTTAAAGCTCGGCGAGAGAGGGCATCGCGCTGTGCTGGCAAACCTCTGACAGGCTGAAGTCGGGCGTGGATAAGGCGAGTCCTTCAAAAGTCGCGCAGGACACTCGCATAAAAGTTGACTTTGGCTTCGGTGCGGAGTGAAGTGAAGGAATCAGAGGCAGGGGACAGCTGAAGACGGCAAACAAATGCAAGCAATGACGGGTAAAGTGCTCGTTGCGTATTTTAATTTGGTTTAAAAACATTGTTTCGCACAAATCCCTCAAGTGTACGTCATTCCACCTCTGACGTCACGTCACATCGTCGAGTAACTTTTCATTCTGTCTCCCTTGCTCTCACTCGGGGTGTCTGCTTTAATACTCTTTCTAAGGGAGCTATGATGTTTTCTACAATTTTGTGGTTCTCTGAAAAATATTACATTATAGAGGCATGTTAGTAAAACCTTAACATATGTTAAACAGCCTTTATTTACGGGCATTACACAATGATTTAAAAAAAATCTAAAACCATGCTACATTACTGCAAATTATCTATGGATTCGCTCTAAAATACCATGTACTTTTTTACTGCATTTTTTTAACAGTTTTTTATTGTTTTTCAGCACACTTTGGATTTCTAAAGAACACAGAAAGATTTTACTTAAACATACTCAAAAAAAATTTACAAAGATTTTTAAAAATATTTTGGAAAAATATTTTTTTATGGGATTATTATTAGGAAAAAACTTAAATTTTTTTAGAAATTGTTGTCAATCTTTAAAAAAAACTTTTATATTTATCAACAAGTTTTAATATTCGTAATATTAGTTGTGGACTCTTTAAAAAAGTTTTTCTTATGAAACGGGTAATTAAAAAATGTGTTCTTTATAAGGCAGTAAAAACTTCGCCATACGATTTCATTCCTGGCTTCTGGTTCCTTCACTGTTTGTCTTTTTGTGTGTGTATTGTGACAGCAGCGTAAAAACCGCGTTGACAGCCCGGCAAGGGAAATGGGAATTGGGCGTGGGGAAAATCTAACGGGGGAGGGGGTGGGGGTCGGGAAATTCAGACAGGGGCTGAGTGCAGCACCAACTGCAAATGTAAGAAATGCAAATTGTGCAGCTTTTGGCGTGCACTTTATTCGTTCTTGTTGCATTCACGTGCAAAAATGTTCATGAGCTCGAGCAAACCCCCAACAAAAGATGACAGCCGGGGGGTTAAGAACGGGGTGGCCGGATTTTAGCTGCTGCTTCATAATGAACTCGAAAACCAACTCATAATTAAACGGGGAGTTATGCGACATGGACCAACGGTCGATGCTCGGGGTCATGGGTCATGGCGAGAGAGCATTTTTCCAGCTTTCGCCCAGTTGGATTGCAACCGAAAAGTCTCGTAAATACTAGAGATACCACAAAACAGGGAAATGGGAAGAGATGTGTTTGGTTTATTCAGCCACAGAGAAGATTGACTGGAACAGTCCCCAAAGCAATATGTTTTTGGGCTGGGGGTATCTAAAATGATGGCCCAGAGAGCTGCAACTAATTGTTGGTCGTAAAGACTTAATTTCACTAGTGGTTTCCAGTGATATCTGTGGTTTTATATTAAAGGAACTAGGAGAAACTTTTTATTTATTATTATTATTTCTATTTTAAAGAAATACCATCAAAATAATTACTTATGCAAGCTCCTTTGAATGCCAATTTTCATCATCTTAACTTTTAGTAAATATCTGGCGCTGGCGGATTTTATGCCAATTTAGTCCATTATATACGGCCATCTAGCAAATCCTTATCCTTAACCAACCCAGTTGGTTACTGGCACTTCACCAAAAAATCCAGCAAACCGGCAAGCGCCTAACAAGCGAATCCACTTAAGTTACCAAGGCCAATCCCCCAGAATTCGAATTCGCGATGAGCGCTCTCCAAATAAGCATTTTGCACAGCACAACAGTACGGGTAAAGTAGAAAAAAAACGTGGCAATGGAAAACTCTGAGGGAACACAAAAGCTTTTCTCTCACTTTTTTCTTTATATTTTTTTTATTATTTGTCCGACCTCATTTCACGGCAAAAGGCGCCAAGAAGAACTTTCACCATGCCACAAAACGCAACTCATTAAAAAGATCACCGCACCGGGCGGGCAACCAACGCAACCGACGGAAACGGCAAAGGACCTGCAGAGAAAGGACGATGACGCCGCCTCCGAACAATCGAACAATATCAACGCCCCACTGCAATCCTTGGCTTGAAAACAGAGGGAATAGCAGATGACTGTTGGGAAAAACGTAATACTCTCAGTAAGTGGGAGGATTACAAAGAATGCGTTTTAAAATTAAGTAATTACGGAACAATAAAATTGGATATAAGATATGTAGTAGATATCTTAAAAAGATATTGAATAGATTTATTGCGTTTTACTACCTACTTTCATCCGCTTTAACAACATTCGCTTGTCCACTACATATATTAAGCATGAAATTCATAAGATTCATAAAAATTAATAATAGGAATATAAATGTTATATTATTTCAAGATTTATACTTAAGTTTTTGCCAAAAACATTTCCTGTTTAAAAGATCTCGACCATTCTAAAAATATTTATTAAGAATTATTGATTATAGAAATTAATTATAAAAAAATTAATTAATCTAAAAAACTTCACTTAGCTCAACACCTGGTTGCTGTTGCTGGAAAAATTGTTTAGAGATAATTTGCAATTGACACCAAAACAGAGTAGAAATAGAAGTTTTATCAGTTTTTTGATTCCAAAACAAAATTTTAAATAAATCTAATGCTGATAAAAATCACAAATAATGATATAATGATAAAAAATAATAAAATTAAAAGTAAATATAATTTTTGATCGTAAAATTATTAATGTATTTCATGGAAATTACAAATACCTCCCGGAACCCCAATTCTCCCGCCTAATATCTAGGGTATTCAAAACTGGCACAAAGTTGCAGACAAAAGACCACAAGCCAGAGGGGGCAGCTGCCAAACAGGACACACTGCCAGCCGCACAAAAAAAATTAGGGCACTTACGCGTGTTGGCGTAAAAAAGCAGCAAACTTTCCTTGAATCCCGAATCCCCAGCCCCGCCCACCACTTTCGGCTCTTGAACATGGCAAGTTTTAAGCAAATGTCAGCCAGCCCGATGATGACCCTACTTTTTTGAAAATGTGTCAGAGCTACAAGTGAAGAGCAACTGTTGCAAGAGGCCCCACGCCGCAGTGGGCGGTGGGTGGAGTTGGGTGGATCTCGGGGGGCGGTGGGATCGAGTGGGTGGCGCCATTCGTCTGGTTGCTGCTGTTGCATAAATATTCAAAGCTTTTACATGACTGCAGGCTGGCTAAAAATGTGCAACAGCGAAAAAGGAGGCGGTGGGTGGTGGGTGGTGTGGTGGACGGGTGGTTGGGTGGCTTGGAGGTCGGCGGTGATGAGTGGGTTTAGTGGCGAGGTTGGATGATGACGATGATGACTGCATAGCCAACTCTGGCCCCGCAAAAGGCTACTTGTTGAGTGGGTGGCTTTGAAAATATAGTATTAAACTAATTGGAATTGGTATTGAGTTTCTTTGATTAAAAAAGAACCAATTAAAAAAGTATTGAAATATATTCGGTTCTATCTTCTAATCAGTTCAGTTTCGTTCTATAGAATGTTTTGTTAGTTAAAAGCATTTTTATAGAATTTTTAGTTACAGACAGTTTTTCAGCAGAGGGCTGAGCCTTCACAAAAAGTTATAAATTATAACATAAACTTATTGTATATCATTAAACAAAAAACTGTTAGAAACAACATTTTCAGTTATTAGAGAGCTGAAAACATTTTTTTGAAAAACCTAGCATACTTTTAGGCAAACTGTTTATGGCTATACCGCAATTAAATTATTTCTTCCTTTAAAAAAATCTTTAAATTATTCGGAATATCGTTTTCGAAAGATAAAGAGTGGCACTTTTAAAATACTTTGACAGCAAAAGAAACCATGAAACCGTTTGCCTGTAATGCCCACGGAAAGTTTGCCATTTTTAGCATTTTTTCAACTTACCATCGAGGTAAATTTTTGATGTAACATAGTGTTATTATTCAAAAAATTTAACTTATTTATTACAAAACATATCATTCTATCATACAAAAACGAATTCCTAAGAATATAAGCCCCTATAAATTGAGGTCTCTTTATATTTTTCTGATTCCACCCTCGCAAAGCCCTGGCGTAAAATTGTGTTCCTGTGTACGCGTTCTAGCAATATAAAAACGCAACAGCGACAGCAACTACAACTACAACTACAGCTGCAAGTGCAACAACGGTGGCCAACTGACAGAGAGAGCACTAAAAACAGGCTGCGGCGGCAAAGGACAAACGACAGGGGGACAGGACGACAGACAGGACTCGCAGGACTGACAGCCTTTGCCGTCTGTCCGCTCTGTCAGGAGCAACTGTCAACGAGCTGGCAACCACTTAAAGCCTTCAAAATGGCGCAAGTTTAAATTAAAATTTTTTGAAGTACACATCGCCGACACCCAGCAGCAACCAAGTGGCAGCAGCAACAGCAACAGCAGCAACAGCAGCAACAGCAACAGCAACAGCAACAGCAGCAACATCACAGCGGCAGCGGCAACACATCACAGTAGAACCAACAAGGCTTCGGCAGCGGCTTTTTTGGATACAAGGCAAAACTTTCATGTAATTTCGCGTTGGTAAATGCACTGAGCAGAAAATCATCGTTGAAATCTGGATAAAAGAAAGGCAAAACAAAATTCAATAAACTTTAATCTTTTTGCAAAAAAAAAATATTCGTAAAAAATCATAGCGAAACTTTAGCTTTAACGTTGAAAATTTTTGGAACAAATTTTTATATTAATTTTAAACATATAATTTTTAATAATAAAAAATACACGCGTAAAAACATTTTAATCGACTGAAAAAAACCTTCATTAAAGAATTATGCTTTCAAATAAATGTTATTGATACTTGACTTTAATTGTATTGAAATGTACTTTAAGAAACATTTTTCTTGGCCTTTTTTTTGGCTCAGTGTATCTGCAAAATGTGGTAGTTGGGGGATTTTGGCGCAGATCTGCCGCAAGTGCATTTGTGAAAAACTTTAACGATTTAGGCTCAACATGTTGGGAAAACAGCAGCAACAACCAGCGCAATTGTTTCAGCTCGCAACACATTTTATGATGGTTTTTTTGTTGGTGTCCTTGGACGGCACTTTTAGTGCCACATTGCTGCGAACCGCATTGACAAAAAGTTTACATCTTTCGCCAGAATCGCGACCCGCACAAGAAGCGAATGTGATCTATGCTTTTTTGCCCCTCCCCCCTCACGCCGCCACCCCCTTCAACATTTTTCCCAAGGACAGGGAGCTAAAAACAAACTGGAAAATTTCAAATTCAAGCCGCAGCCGCAGAAAACAGGCTGCACATGCGTTCCCCAAGCTCCGCATCTTGGATGGCAACTTTCCCATTGCAGCACGCAAAAGTTTGTCTTTTGTGCCAGGGATGATGGGAACACTCGGGAAAAACATTCTAAGAAATGAATGATTTTGCTCTAAAGATCTTAATAAATTTATTTAACAGCAAATATAGTATGAGCCTAATTCTTTTTTATTGTCAAAGAAATAATTTATTTTTATTACTTTATATTTATAGTGCACGTTACTCATAGACAAATGGAGCCCACAATCACCTTAAAGATTTTATAAAAGTTTTTGTTTAATTAATAAATCCTACCGAAATGTTTAAAATTTCTTAAATCTGACCACTCATTACAAAGTTATGAGCAAACAAAGTATTAATGGAGCCACATTCGAGCGACTGCTTGCTTTGCACTTGCTTGTGACTGCTTGCTTTGTTTTGCTTGCGACTGCTTGCTATAGTTGAGTAACGGGTATTTGATAGTCGAAACACTCGACTATAGCGTTTATATTGTCTTTCTCTGGAACTTGTTAAAATTAAAAGGTTTTTTTTAACTAATGATAATTAGTTGAGTTTTTTTGAAAGTCAACGGCAGTTGTCTAAATACGAAACACAACAAGCTCCATTTTTTTTTTCAGTGATTCATTGAGCTATAAGGGTATGGGCTGAATGTGCGAGGTGGAGGTCTCAGGTCTTTATGCCACCGCAAGTTTTTACTGCACTTTCTGAACTAACCCGAAAGACCCCAAAATGATGAAGGGAGCGAGAGGGCGGGGCGTGGAAATTGGTTGCAGCAGCGGCTAAGGATAAGTAACAACAACAAGGCGGTCAATTCAAATTTTCCCTCGCTCTTTTCCCCATTCAGCCATCTTTCTCCGCCGCAGTTCGACCCCTTTTTCCCCACTTTCTTCGCCTTTCACCCGCTTTCCAGCTGACACACTCGGGGGCTTTTGTGGCAAAGATTTTCGTGCCGGCAAACTCGCAACTGTCGGAGGAATCACAGTTTATGAATTTACTGGCCACATGGCTAAGCACAAAGCACACAGCAAGCCGAAATGCAGCAGCCCCAGAGCCTAAATTGCAAAATGAGTTTTAAGGCCCCAAAACAGGCAGAGCAAGTATGTTCGGAGGCCAAAAAAGCCAAAATTGTGTTAAGTAAAAGCGCAGAACCAGAGTGGGTTTTACTATATATGTCATAAAGTGTAGTCTAATTTTGTGGGGTACTAAAAAAAAGTATATCGTGCTATTTAATTAAAATAAAAATGGGAAAGGAAGTTTTGGTAAGCCAAAGTTTATACTTCTTTGCAGAGTTTTCTACGGCAGCTATTCTTATATAAGTCCTATAGAAATTCCTATTATTATCCCAATAATTACTAAATGCTCCTGAATACTACAATACTAAAATATATATATCCCAAAAATAGAAGGTAATATGTTTTATGATCTTTTCGGATTGTTTTGACTTATGTTCTACATAAAATAGGAGGAAGACTTAATACTCATAATAATAATTTTTTAAATGCTCATCAAAAAATTTATTTAACAATCTTTTGGAAACTAATAAAGTATTATATTACATCATATTAAGGTGAGCCATATTTAGCTTGCTACCAAACTTTGTACAGTTCAAAAGCTTATTGAACAAAAAATCGAGACCAAACAATAGCACAAATTTACTTTACAAGGTTAAATATTTAATATATGGACTAGGGCCCGAACAATCGGCTGGCTAGCCTCATGTATGGTCAACAACCTCGATGGACAATATCGAGATGTGTGTGTGGATGGCAAACTTCAATCGTCGAGTTCAAGGCAAACAATCGAAAGACACATATCAAACTAACATAATGCGTGGAGCGCCGAGTCTGCCATTGTTCCACCGCCACTGGGAGGACACTCGCCATCATCATCGTCATTTTCATCGTCATCGCCATCATCCTGATTATTCCCAGAATCTCGGAATCTCTGGCAATTCTCCCCGGCAGGCGGGTAAACAGAAGCCGAGCTGCTGGCACTGATAGGCACACATGCTGGCATACAAGGTACACAGAAAATTTGTTTTAGAGACACAACTCTCCAAAGCAGAAAGCCAAGGCATTAGCGTCCATCTCCACAGACCGCCACTCACCCCAGTTTAAAGTCCTTCATCGCAAAACTTTACCAACTTTTCCAGTGGGCGGCAAGATAGAGAGTCCTAAAAAAGGTAACAAGCACAGCAGAAAACACAGACTAGAGCCCCCCAAGAGATCTCGTCTTTTTCTCCGCTTCTCCGGAAGTAAGGACGAAACTCTCGGCCGAAGAGCAGTTGAGAAATTTGCAACACCTGGGAAAAGTTTTTAATTATATTATGGTACAAACTATACATAGGAAGGGACATTTTTGGCATCACAGCTGTCAGCTTACACGGGCAAAAAAATACAACGATGGGGAAGTCCCCAGAGAAATAAAATGAAATCGTAATGTTAGGTCTTGATATGTTTCATACAAATAATACATATAATGAAACATTTTTATTTAAATGTAAACTAGGGATTAGTACAATAAAATACATCGAAACTTTGGGATAAAGTCCTTTAAAGCTTTCTTGAAAATATATTTTCAAATAAAAAATAGAATATTTTATATTAAAAGAAAATGTTTTTCCTAAAATGTTTTCGATTTTATAATTAGAAATTTTGCAATGCTATATTTTATTTTAATTTTTAATATTAAATAATAAATTTTATAAATAACAAATAAATACATAAACTATGTATAATTGTATAAAATATTTTTTCTTTGTGTACGTTTGCCTCCCATAAAAAAGTGAAGCTGAGACTGGGCGTGGCTCTGTTGTCTCAGGCAAATTAATTGACACGAATTGATGGGTTTCAATGTCAGAAAGTCCAAAACAGCCAGGCGAGCGAGTGGAAGAGCAAACTTTTTTGATAACTTTTACCTACAATTTGACAAGACGAGCAGACAACGCTGCGTATACGCTATGCACAGGCTAGACCAATTTGAACACGACGCCTTTAATTGGCGTAATTTTGTCATCGATTTAATTAAATGCCCGTACAATGATCCGCCGGCCATCTTTGCGCCACCCAGCCACCCACCGAAACCACCCACACCGGAAGCATCAACAAACGGAAGTCGAAAAGAAGGGGAAGCGAAAGGGAAGTGGATGTGCGACGGCTCGAGGCGAGAAGTTTGTTTGCAAAGAACTCTTGTGGTTTCCATTGCCTGTTGTTAAACAATTGATTTCTCAATAAATCGTGCATTGCATTGCAGTCTCCTGCGAGAAGTAGACCGAAAGGGCTCGATTGATTGAGAGGGCGATTGCCGGGCTGGGAGGATGGGGGGAGGGGAAGTTGGGCAGCTCCATCAAGCAAAAACAATTAATTACAAATAGCATGTTGACTCGCAAACAAAAAAGGAGTAGATTATTTGCCAGAGAGCGGAAATGGGGACAGGAGTGGGTAATATCTGACGCAAGAACAGTGGGTTAAAGGAAATATAATTAATACTTTGAAGGATCACAATGTAGTATCTATAATATTAAAAAACTTTTTTGGAACATTTAACTTCAAAACTCTTTGTATTGAAACTAACTTAAAATCTTTACATATTTATTTCTTACAATTTAAAGTTTGTACATATATGTATGAAAAATACCCTATAAAGGTTTTCCAATAATAATACTAATTTATAAGATTTTTTTTTTCCTTTTTTCATTTTAAGCGCATAAAATTTAATCTTATTAATCATATTATTATGTTAACTTTAAAACCATTTCTTTTTCCCAAGAAAGTAATATTATCACAAATGAAAACAAATGCTTTTCCTTTTGCTTTAAGAAATTCTCTTGACACACACTCACCTTGGAAGTTCATTCATTTCAATTGAGTTCGCCGAAGTTCACGTCCCACATCGATCAATTAATCGGACACATTATCCATGACCTTTGGGCCACTGTCCTCCGCTGGGAAGGTAACGAAAGTCTGCATCTGAAACTGGCGACAATGTCGAAGGCAGTTGAAACAAAAGTCTAAACAAACGGCACTCGGAGGCACGTAGCCAGGACAGTCGGGCCTCGATGGGTGACTGACTAAGTGACTGAAATGACTGGCAGACAGGACAAAGTCAAGCCGGCATAGGGAAGGAAGCGGGAGGTGGTCCTGACTGCTGGCTAGACAATCAACAATTTCGAATCCTTTTAATGCCAATAATGATAAACAAATTCAGCAGAGGCTGAAGTGGAAGCGCTTATTCGTTCCTTCGACGTGAAAGGCAAACAAAAACAGAAGCTGAATCAGTCGCAAAACCACACGGAGAAAAAGGATCCATTATAAAACGTATGTGTGTCGCTATGAGAACTGATCCAGTGTCAACTCTATTTTAATAAATATTGTTAATGTTACAAATATTATAGTTTGTAAAAGCATATTTTCAGATTTCCCTGAATTCAAAATTGGTTTGTCATACATTTTTGTTTATATTTTTCGGAGAAGAAATCCCTTTTTATATTTAAAAATATTTTAATCAGTTTAGTAATCAAAATTATATAACATATAATGTTGCTTGTATGGTTTTTGTTAAGTGCATCACCAAAAGCAGCCGAAATGCAAACGGACTAAATGAACGAATCGAGTGAAGTAGTCGAGTGTTTGAGTAACTGCTGCGGGGAGGGGAAAGGAACACAATGCATCAATATAACACAAAAGTCCTTCAAACAGATTGCTTGGCGCTGGGTGGAGTCCGTCTCATCAACTTAATTTAATCAGACACTCGGTATACGAAAAATGCAGCAAAGAGGAGCAACTCCTTCCACATCCCGGAGTATCCAGGAGTTACCTCCACCAATCCACCCCTGCAGCTATCCTGTATGCCTACGCATGGACCCACAAAGCTCAGCAGACTGAAGCGAAAAGGTTGACGAGTGCACAGAAAAAGCATACACAGGGGAAAAAATATGATCATTTTTAAAAATATATTTAAAAAAATTCCATACAATTTTTCCTTGTAAAATATTATTGAAATATAAATTACTCATTTGTTATACGTTAAATGAAAGGTAACTATTTTTAATCGTTTCTTTTGCTTTCTCAGTGCATAACTGCAGAATGGATGATATAGGGGTAAGCTAGTGGCGCAAGAGTTGCACCATTCTTGTCTCCTTCGCTATTTCCTTTATGGTACCCTATAAAAAGGGGTATATTTGGAAAAAGATATATCTAATAAAGACATATTATGATTGCTTTTTATTTTTTGGTAAAAAATGCAACATTTTTATATTTATATTAAATTCTAGTATGTATAACTATGTATATTTCCGAAATTATAATTTAATATTATTTTACAGTTTTTATAATAGGGTATTCATTAATGGTCATTCGCAAATGTTTAATCTGTCTTTCTTGGTACCGGCTCGTTCCTCTCGTCAAGTATTCCAGCAATTTTCCAATTGAAATCATTAAACAATTTGCATTCCACTTGAAAATTGCGTTAAAATAACAACAGTTTACAGCAGGACACGCCGGATAGAAGAGTGCCACCAACTCAGTGTCCTGTTTTGCCATCGCCATCGCCATTGCCATTGCCATCCGAACTGCCAGACAGTCGGCCAGTGAGCCGGCCAGAAAATGGCCAGGACAATACAATGCGTAGCACATTTCAATTGCTGGCAAAAAAATGTTTGGACTGCGCCTTTGTTGGCCGCAAATTGAGCGACCAGTCCAGACTTTGAAGCAACAAAGTTTAATTACGTGGGGCCAGCAGAACGGCTGGAACAATAAGGGAAAAATTTGTTTACTTTTGAATGCAGCAAATGCGAAATATTGTGCAAATAATGTGTAGACTGGCGGCATGGGGAATTCGCTTATTAAAAATGCAAAAATCTCATGATTGCTGTTTCAATTACAAAAGATCACAGCTGAGGGAGGAAGACTTCAAAAGAGGCAGCACAAGAATTGGTCCTTTGTTTTGGATGGGCGAAATATTAATAAGCATTGATGGCATTGAAAACGAACAAGGGAAATCCATTTCCAAGTTATACAAAAGGCGGGAATTCTGTTTGCTTAACTAATAGTACTTTACAATTTTAAGTTAATTTAATGATTTCTTATTATTAATATTTGTAAAATTAAAATACAATCCAAAATATAATCGCAAGCAGTGCAAATCAAGCAGTCGCTTGAAGGTGGCACCATCTACCGGACATTTCATTATTTGCTCATAACTTTTTACTGAGTGATTCGTTTTAATTAAGACTTGAAAAAGAATATTATTCGTGTTACCTTGCACCGCCATTATATTAGTTCCACGAATACGTTGAATAAAACATCCCATGACTAACATCCTGTGATTAATCTTCACTTTGTCCCACTAATTGATTGTCCCCCATTCCGTTTTGCACTCCATTATAATACCCTTTATAATGCATAAGCCGGCCAGCAGATCCGCCTGTGAAAAAGCTCCGAGCTCAGTCTATCATCGAAATTAATCAACATGGACAGAGACCCAAATCCTTGTCCCCGAACACAATTGCATTTGGGCAAGACCACTTACTGGATAAGATATTATTAGTGTACCTGAAGCAACAGAGGCATCGGCAGCTCAAACTCTTTGACTGCCAAACTATGCATAACTAAGCTGGATTTCGGGGTGGTGCAGGCCAAATCGGGGTCACCCACTCGCCCGCTCGCCCAACCGCCCAGCAAACAAACCCTGCCACCCACCCCACACAATCAGGCGGCACTTCGGTTCTCTGTGCATTTCCAATCGAACTGCTCTGCAATTCATCAACTGTCAAATCCCATTTAATTTTAGATTATAGCAAATAATTATAAGGACTGTTTTACACGGTGAAAGTTTAAGTATTTTGAGATTGTTTTACTATACTTTTGAAATATATACTATTTTATTTATAGTATTTAAATATTATTTACCATGGTTTTAAAAATATTACTTAAACTTTAATATATAATAAATAATAAATAAATAAAATTAAATAACATTTTTTACTTATTATAGGAAATTTGAATTTTCATACTACACTTCAAAAATCATTTTTTGAGTAAAAAATTAAATATAAAAGTATTAAATAATTGTAATTCCATTAAAAAATAGAATTTACATTAAGTAATTATAAGAAAATCCTTGTGCATGATTTTCAATAAGTACAAATTATATTTATGGATTTATTTGTAACCTATGAGACTTACTTGATTTCTTTCAGTGTACGCACTTACAGGCTCTCGAAGCGGACACGGCCAGGTGAGTTGGTCCATGCCCTATCGGGCACTTATCTCCCATGGCAATAATAACAACAACGGGCGCAACCAGCAGCCGAAGCACTCAAAAGCCACTTGACTTGACCAATAGAGAAGGGGAGGTAGTAATAGTACCCGATTCACCGCCCCCTCCCCATCCATCCATCCATCATCCATTATCCATCCCCAAATGGCAGTCAAGGTTGCAATTGTTGTCTGCCTGGACGTCTTTCAAAGAAAGCCCAGTGAACCACCTGAACAATGGGATATCAAACAAGTGAATGCATCAGATTTTGTGAATGAATTGAAAACCTATGAGAATTACCAAAAGTTTTTGCTGTTTGGATTTTATAAGCACTTTTAAAATTTGTTACTTAAACATTTTTTGCCAACAGTCATTTGATTCATTTTTGGTTAATTAAATGCATTTTTCAAAAAATATACATGCACATAAGGGCTGTCTAAAATATGAAATCTTATTCTCACCCTTTCCCACGATATATTAAAAAGTGAAAAAAATACATTCAAAAACAAAATTTTTTTTATAATTTAGAGATTTAGAACTTACGAAATGGTTCTAAAGATTCTTTAAAAATTACTCATACGACACGTATGACAAATAGTATTGTAAAAAAATCGTTTTCCCCTTTCTAACTTTATTAAATTTTTAATTTCAGTGGAATTCTTGGTCTAAAAACGGGAAAGCAATGAAAAAAATGTATAGCTGAAATCTACGCCACCTAGATATAACCATCTTTTTGATCAGAGGAAACAGTGCGTATGAGTGATAAACTTCGAAGCTCCTTCGCATACCCTTAAACGCGTGTTTTCAAAATGGTCTTTTTTATCACATTTAAGGAAAAGTTGTGATTGGACTAATGCCACCTGCTTGTCAGAACATTTCACCTGCTACTCCACTGTTCCAGAGCCTCGGGAGACAACAATGTACCAATTTGTTGGGCGCACTGAGGCTGGAAAGGAGTGGCGTGGCACGGGCATAGTGCCCACACACACCTCCAGCTTTCGGGGCTGAATTGTGCTGAGTGCAGCGAATATGCCAAAAGCAGAAAGCTGCATCATCGGACCGGCTCGACCAACCGACCAGCAAACAAACAAACAAACAAACTTTTGTCCAGGCGATTGAAAATTGCTGTGGCATGCTAACAAAACACTTGGCCAGGCCCTGTTTTGCCAGCTTTTGGCCAGCATTCCAGCCCCACCTGCCCATTGCTGGCTCATTCCTGGCCCCGAAAGCCCACTATCCGTCTAGATTTATTTACATTTGAATTTTTGAACAAGTTGATGAAACTCCCCCCGCACACAGCCGGAAAAACTATGGGCCGTCTGCATCTGGTCCAGATCCTGGGTGACCCGAAAAATCAACAACCAACCATCAATAAAGGTGGCGAATTGCTTTTGTGGCGGCCTTTTGTGTGCATATAATTAAAAATGCTGCAAAAACTACCTCGAAAGGTAAACACAATGAGAGAGAGATGGCAAAAGATAGAGATGGTCTCTGTAGAAAGGAAGGGGCAAATGTAGATGGGGGGAGGTTGTGCAAACAGACAAAGCGAGCAAATGCAGACGGGTTTGCAGTTTTTGCCAAGTGCTTGCTCAAAAAATTTGTTTGGCCATTAGAAATATTCATGGCTGAAAATTATTCAATTAAAGTTCTCGCCGACACAGACGCTGCAACTTAAACACAGACAGTCAAATACATAATGAGCAGTCAGGCGGTTAGCGAGCACACACACATTAATACACACGGAAACCCCACACACAGAAATTACACATAGGAAAAAAATTAAGTAAATAGGACTGGAAGAATAGTTTACTTTTAAATGTGTACCATAATAATATTGTTTTACTGGAAATTTATTAAAGGATTTTTACAAATAAAAATGTATTTCTCTTTGGGATACGTAACCTCGTGTATCTAAAGAAATCCTAACCAATCGATGACCATTTTCTATAGTTTTTTTCAGTGCACACATGCGTGGGAAACCGGATATCCTGGCATGTGCGCGTCGAAAGCTTTGCGAACGCAAACGGCCTGGCAAAATTAACAGCAAATGCGCTTTAAATAGCAACAGCCAAACAATGGCAGCTGCCTCCATCGCCCATCGCCCCGTCTCTTTCCCATCCGCCGTCTCGCTCTATTGACCCAGTCAGCCTTTCTGTAGTTAGATAGCGAACGGTCCACAGTGGGTTAGAAACCGTTCCATTTGGGGTATTGTGAAATAGCTAAGAAAAGGATGTTATGATAATAGATGTAATTAACAAAATATAATTGATATAATCCAATTTAAAATCTAAAATAATTTCGAAAATTTCCTATGCATGATAGATATTCAAAAAAGTTGCAAAGTTAGTATACGTTAAACATTATAATCGTAAAATTATGATCTACGAATTATTTTTATTCATTAACTGTAATATTTTGTTTTCCGATCTTGCTCTTAGTATATTTATATATCTTACCTATGATACTACCCATACCTAAAGATTCCTACTGTGCGGCCTGCGGGGCGTCAAACGGAACTTCGGTTAGAGCGGACATGGAAATGCGAACGTGGGGCTGGAACGAGGGATGTGGGGTCCTGGGCTACAGGACGAGGCTCAAACCAGCAAAAGGAAACTGTAACAGATTAAACTTGGCACTTGGAAAACTGGCATCCACTGATGATGGGTGGGATTTGGTATATAGTGGGATACAAAGGGGGGAGGGTATAATAGGAAGTGCCGGGGTTCCAAGGGTAGGGTCAGTGGCAGTATAACGACTGGCAGATTCCAAATACAAGCCAAGCTGAAGCCTGCCAACAAATTTGTTGCCACTTCAACAATGCGTTTTAATGTTTCCTTTACTCAAACAAAGAACTAAATATTTAAAAAAAACTTTATTTACTTTAAAATAAAATGTTCTAAAATGGGTAGTGCTTATCAATATGATTTTCATTATAATTAAATTGCTTAAACATATTTGAAATGTTTTATGTCAATCTCAAGAGAACATGACATTTAATAAATATTTATAATCAAACGAATGGTTTTTTCTAAACTAGTTTATTTTTAGAATATATAAAAGTACATATCACAAAAGCTGCACAGGTGTGAAAAAAGATGGAATTTGGTTGTCAAAATATTTCTATTGACATATTTGCCGGAATAAAATTGCAAAATGAATTCGAGCTGGCCGTTAATTAAGTGTAAATGTAGAATGCAGGCAATGCAATGCCTGCAATTAATTAAGTCTAAATTATGTAGTGTCAAATATCGAAAGGTTTTTGCTTAAATGTGATACTTTAAAGTTCTGGATTCAAAATGGAATGTAAAATTTAAAATACACACAGAAATTAATTAATGGTTAGAACTTTTCACTCACTTTAGTGGTCTTGCTCTACTGACGGCTCTTTATTGAATATTTATAAGGCGAGGCCATGACTTTTCCGTTTTATTAAGTCAGCCAACTTATTTGGCCCTCGGCAACACAGTGAATGCTCTTGAATACTGCTTATAAGCCTGGCGACAATGGGCACAAACAAAAAATAGTTAATATAAACGTGAACAATGAGCCATTCTCGGCTCAGTTTCGTAATCTTTGCCTTGTTTAGAGTATCTGACAGATACCCAGTGATATGAAATTGCTTGGCAGTGGCATTGGTAATGATATTTGTGCCGCGCGATTGCAAATACCACAATACTTATATGTGCCAGCTCGGATATGAGCAGTTTTTAGATTTACACGTATATAGAAGACATATAAAATATATATGTGCGCAAACAATGGGATGCGGAGGTCGGGCATGAGTTTCTGCAAGTCTGTTACTGTATATGCATATATTAGTTATTAATGCGTACGTGTAACGCATATTGAAAATGCCGCAAATGCTGGATCGCTCCCGCTTCCTCCTTCCGCCACCCATATATGTACGTAAATATTATCCCGCAAATTTCTAGGGGTTGTTCGTGGCAGATTTATGTGGTTTTTGCAGCAAAGAATGCATAATCTTGCCCCCTGCGCTCAGTTTATATACGAGATTTGTGGCGCGACGACGTTCGGTCCTTGGACCCTATTAAAGATTCATTCATTTTGTGCCAACCCTTTCCAAGTCGGAAATTCCAGCTCCTTCGTGGCGTTTGCGGTTGCACTTACTGCTCTGGAAATCGGGGGAGATGCGATTAGATGGGAAAAGTTCTTTATACAGGATGCGGTTACATAAGTTGGAGATTCCCAGTTCGGTTGGGGTTTGCAGTCAATGGTCGCCTTTGATGGACTCCAGTGGCCAAAGCTGTATCCGTTGGATTCGCAACTTTTACTTTAAGAACTTCTCGCTGTTTAAAGGACGGAACATAGTGGAACTTTGATTGATTATTTCAATTTGAGAGAAACTTTTGTTCACTTTCTTCGAGAGCCTCACTATGATAGATGGGCTTCGAAAGGGATTACTTTCACTCTTCTGGGAAGCGCAAGTTGGAAATTTAAAGCCATTGGAAAGAAGATATAATCTAGGGCAACAGGATAAATTAAATTCAAAAATAAAAAACCTTTTTATTTTTTTATTTCTCCAGCTTACTTAAAATTTCTTTTCTTGTCCTAACAACTTCCTTCTCATTACATCATTCTAGCCTTTAGCAATTCGCTCTTCATTTATTGAATTTCCCAACTTTTGTGAATTGAAAACGCCAAAAACGAATCCTCATCACTTATTAGTTTTCATATAATTTACAGAAAGCTAGCCAAGACCGAAAAAAACTTTTGCCAATTATGAAAACTACAATAAAAATGCAAATTTCAAGCAACTCAAGCAAAATTTCATGACCGCCAGACAAAAAAAAAGCGAAGCGAAACTTTCAAGAGCAAGGGAAACGCAAAGTTGTGGGTCGGGGGGACGAGGGGGTCCAGAACCAGAACCAGATAAGCCTAACAAATTTTTTAAAATAAATTACAGAGTAGAGCAAACAAATTTGCATATACAAGCGAGGGGCAAAAACCGAAAGAAAGAAGGCGAAAAAAGGTTTTCACGCCACAAAGCAAATCAAGGCATTTTTGAAAGGCTCCCCCAACTGAGCCACACAAAAATGAGTTATTGCACATGTTGGAAAGAGTCGAAAGAGAAGAAGAAGTTGAAGTACAAGTCTGCACAGAGGAAAATGATCTTATCTTTTACTAGTGTTCTTAAACCTTTTTTAAAAATTAGATAAAATCTTTACAGATTTATAAATTTAAAGAAGTATTTAATAAAGTCAAAACTAAAACAAAAAAAATTCAAGACGTTAAATTTTCTTTTACAATTTTAAAATTTAAATTTTACAAATTACTTTAAAAAATTAAAAAACATTATCACATACCCCAAATCTTGAGAGTCTACTAATACCCATACTAATACTAATTAAATTATTTAATTACATTAAATTAAATAATTACTAATTAAATTAAATTTAATATTTAATTAATTAAATTTAATTATTAGAAAAGAATTTAGTTGTTTTTAGTTGTCCATTTTAAACGATAATAATAATGCAATAATGATTTTGTTTTACAAAAAAATATTATCACAAAACTATAGAAACGAGCTACAAACGGTACTTGATTTAAAAAAAGTCGATTGTAATCGCCTGAAAATCGGTAGTATAATCACAAACTATATTATCGATTTCGATTTTTTGTGAGCTCTAGTTAAAACCCTTTAGATAAAAAATCTACGAAATAGCATAAATGGTAAAATGGTTAAAGACACTTTGTAATTGCCATAAAACTATAGTAACAATCAAAAATAGAAGATAATAAAATTGAAATATTTCCAAAATAATATAAGTTTTTCATATATTTTGGCATTTTTTCTCTCAGTGCCCCTAGAGGCCGCAACATTTTTGATTATATCAGGGGCAAAAAGGATTTCGGCTATATCCGAAAATGGGAAGCGCCGACCTCCGAAAAGAGCGCAAAAATTTCCAGCTATGCGCTTAATAAAGTGACCAAGTGGGTGTCGGTCAAGGGTCAGGGGAAGTGCTCGGGGTCTCGCATTTCGGATTTCGGTTCTTGGTTCTCGGGGACCTGCGGCGGGCGGGAGAGGGAGCCGGGAATAAAGAGGGTCAGGGAAATGTGCTCGAGCACAAACTTTATTAAAACTCTTGAATTAAATGAATTAGTCAACCATATAGCTAAGCTGGGAGCCCAAAAGGAAAAGTCGCTTAACCCGCTCCCCAGTTTCCTTCATCTTTTCCTTCCCCAAAAGCCCCCGCCTTATCTCTCTCTATCTGTTCGTGGTGCGGCTTGAAAAACAATTTTCGTAAGCAAAAGTGTAATGAGCGTAGAAATGAACTTTGGAGTCGGGTCTGTGGCCCCAAAAGTGGGCGGAAGTCTTAGGCAAGTGGGGGCGTGGCTGGTGGGGGGCAGCAAATTTAATGAAATCCTTGTGGAAGCAACGTCTTTTGGTGGCCAAAAACAGAAAACGAGCAGCGCGAAAAAAGGAAACATTAAAAAATATCAGTGCAGAAAGTAGGAAAAGGTCCTAAATGGTTCACACGAAAAAGAAACAACAAAAAATCCAAGACGGGCTGAAAGTTTTTCGCCTTTTTTCTGTGCAACTGATTTGTACACTTTTTTCCTTATGATTTCTCTTTTATATTTTTTAATTTAATCCAAAAGACGTTTGCTAAATTGCTGGTAAAAATGTGGGAAAAACTTGGAATGGGTTTTGCAAAAGCAGATAGAGCAAGGCAACCGAAAGGAGAAGCAGGAGTGCATCTTAAAAGGATGACACTAAGCTACTTGCACATCTATGGGTTTTACATTTACATTGAAATTCAGATTAGAACATTGAAAATCCAATTATACTTCATTCATTGCATTATTAAAAGCATTTCTGAAATATTATTTAATATTTAAAATACATAAAAGCACTAAAAAAAATCGAGTACGATAAAATCAACAGCAAATCTGCTTGATTTCAATATTTTTTCTTCACACTTTTTTGAGAAGAAGAGTTCTTGAAATGAAGTGTAAAGTGCTCTTGATTTTGTTCTTTTGAGACTAGGTCATTCTCGATTTCGTTTATTGAGCATGAAAATTCTCGAAACCGTCCCCAACTTTGTCTGACTTAATGACTTTTACTTTACATTTAACTTGAACTAATACACTCTTGGAACTGAGAGCAGTTATTCTTGGAAACGTGATACCTTGATCGCTTGAATTCAAGAATTGTTCTTCTTGAAACCGAGATCACTTTTACTGAAATTATGACAACTTATCTTAAAAAGTGTTCTCAAAACAAGAGCACTTCTTCATGGCTTTATTAAAACTTCTTCTGGTCTACTATTGAGCACGGAAATACTGTTTTTAGGGTCACTGAGAATGGTATTTTTTCTCGGTGTAAAAATCATTAAACATAATTTAATTTTCTATTATATATAATTTAAATTATATTTGCAATTGTTGTTGCTTTCCCCAAAAAATCACTTGCCTGTCAATTTAATAATTTTTTTTAGATTTTCTTCTAAATGTCAATCTTGTTGGCTAGTGTAATTACGCCCCAGCCTTTTGCCGCTCAAGAATAAAGTCCGGGCAGCCGCCACCGTTGACAACTGTTGGTCAGTCTTCAGCCCACAGCCCCAACTCTTCTTCCTTCGGTCTTTTGCATAGTTTCTGTAAAAATTTCCAAGCAACAACTGGAAATTGAAACTTGATTATGTGCAGAAAGGCAGAAAAAAGTTCAACAAGGGTGGGGAAATGCCCATTTCCCCATTTTCTTGGGGGCTGGAACGCGTATTTCAGGAGCGATTCATTGCGTGTTGTCCAAGCGTAGAAATTTATGCTCTTTGCCGAAAACTTTGGCCAACGTCTTTGGGTCTCGTCTCCTTCGTCTGTCTGGGCTGCTTGGTAAACTATTTACTGGAATTAAGAGCAACTTCCTTGCATATTTCGGGCCCGAGTGTGTGTTGCACACTCATAAAAGTTGATAGTTTATGCTTTTGGTGAAATAAACTACACAACACTGCAAAATAATAACTGCGGCAGAGTGGAGTTCTGTGTGCGTATTATTTATTCATGGCCAATGCATGCGCAATTAAAATGTTCTGAATTAGTCACAAAATCGATTGGGCCCAATTGGCAGCAGCAGCAGCAGCGGCAGCGTCAGCCAAGCTAAATTCGCAAAACTTCGATGCGGACAAAAAGTTTGCAATAGTAGTTTCATATGCGACAATACACTTATATTTTCCAGCAGATATATTCTATGTATATTTATTTCATGTTTATTTTTTGGTATGGAGCTGCGCCAAATTTAATCCGGAGATGGTTTTTATTGCCATTGTGATTTTAGTCGATTGGGTTGAAAAACACAAAAGATATCCGACAATTGATTTTCGTTAGCTGCATTTGATCAAATGAAGCATATTCTAATGGTAAATGTGTGGATGCGATTAAAGGATAAAGAACTTGTCTGACCGTTTTCTTATTCCTTGATAGAACAATGTCTGGCTGAAAGGATTTATTTTAAGCCCCAATTTTATTTCTGTATTCATAGATGTGACAGAAATCTTTGGAGAAATTATATATATATTTTTCCTTTTAAATAAAATAAGATGGTATTCGATGGGAAAATGTCTGTTAAATTATTTGGGCCTAATTGAGATTGAAACTTTTTAGATTATTAAGTTTTTAAGTCCTTCAAGTTCTAATAATTTAAAGTTATAAGCAAATAATGAATTGTCCGGTAGATGGCGCCACTTTCATACGCCTGCTTGCTTTGCCCTGCTTGCCACTGCTTGCTTTAGCTGAGTAACGGGTAGTTGATAGTCGAGACACTCGACTATAATGTTCTATCTTGTTTTTATTTTTAATCAAAATAATTCATAGCTAAATGAATGAGCTTAATTTTTTTTGGAATTTATAATATTTAAGTATGTTAGTTTTTAGTGTCGAAAATAAGTTTATGCACTTGATTCAATTGCTTGGGCTCTAAAATCCTTGCTTCCAGTCCTGAGAACCAGTCTGGTTCTCAGTTTCACCTACAGTTTTATTGTTATAGGGGCCAAGTTAAACTTCCCAGAATAGCCGTAACCAAAGTTTCGCCTTTTTGAATGCCCAAGCACAGAACACAGAGCACAGAAATATAATTAAAATTGATCCTGTGCAACCATTAAAAAGCTCTCACGCACTTTTGCCCGAAACTTTGGCTTCCCTTTATGGGCAGCTAACCCATCATCGTTCCCATTCCCAACATCTCGCCCCGACTTTCTCATTCCAGTCGATTTATTGCTCTGACAGCTTCAAAAATAAAAAACGAAAGGAGAAAATTATAAAGGGAACTTTTGTTGGGGAAAACTTTTGCATAATAGACACGCTCTCACTCTCGCCGGCTTACAGATGTGGATACCCGGGAGTGGGGAGTTTAAAGTTCAAAGCTTTTGTAGGTTATGCAAATTAGAAATTAATAATACGCCTGACACCCGCACACTCACACACACACACAGGCACACACCCAACTAATGCCAATATACACATAAATTAGGCCCGGTTCAACGTTTTTATCAACGATTTAGATGCCCGATACCAAAAAAGGGGTGGGGAGCAAGGGGTCCTGGGGCTTGGGGCCACACTCTATGCCACAAAATTATGATAAATGATTTGGAAATGCGCACAAGCAGGCAGCCGAACAGACCACCAGCTACACAACCACAACGCAGAACCGAACACATCCTCTTCCTGTTTTGTCCTTGTTGGCTGATGCCGTTACTCTCAAGCCGAAAAACTTTTCGAGTTGAAGGAAATGTAATTTTTTGCAGCTCCCGTTCCTCGCGCGGCAAAGGATCGAAAGAGGACCAAGGAAGTCGCTGCCTAAAATCACTGAACTAAAACCTCAAGAGGTCGGGGGCAAACATCGAGCCCAGCCAAGGAATATATATGTATGTTCAGGACGAAACTATTGCTACAAGTGCATGCTGTGCAAAATAAAATGGGAAGGTTTTTTTTGAAAGTCTGAAGAGATGGTTAATATCCTGGATTAGGGTTCTGTTGCCCCTTCGACAAAAATAAACACAGATTTTTTAAGAAGATTCGAGCTCTGTTTAAAACTCTGCACCAAAATCTATTATTACTTATAATAATTATTAATATTAATAATAAAAAACATTATAACTAACAATATAATTATTTAATTTTTAATAAAAATATTTTTATATGTTAGTAATTATTAAGTAAATTAAAACCATAAGGTTTCGGAAAAAACATTTTCTTATAAAAAAATAAGTTAACCATCATACCTTCGATCTTAATCTTTTTCCAGGGTATCGGGGAGCACCGCATGACTGGGAAATCCTGGTCGTCTAGCAACAGGAAGCGTAGATCATAAAATATTGATATTTTGCTGCTTTGATTTTTCAGCGCACTGTTTAAGTAATGGCAGCATTGCGACACAGAAAGAGACGGCAGACTGGCAGACAGAAAGAGACCCATGCTGAGGCCGAGAAAGAGACAGCAATGTCGGGGGACTGGGATGGCAATTCTCATTCATGCCATCCGCTTTACGGTTTTTGTTCAGCGTGATAAGGGGGACTCCCCTCGGAAAAAAACCTCTGAAACCGAGGATGTCAGTAGAAGGCTAACCCCGGACAAAACGCCAAAGAGCGCAACAATCCACGAATTTAGTTTCCTTTTGGGGCCCACACAAAAACTAGACGTGGCATTCAGCATGAGGCGATGTTGGAGGCACAATCTGTGTGCTCTCCGCACGGAGGCCGAAATTTTGGGTTTTCCGGGCATTAACCTTAGATTTACAGAACCAAGTAATATTTTTTTATAAATTAATTTCATTTTTAAATTTAATGGTTTTCTTACAGGTTTTCGGGTACTATTAAAAAATCCAATATATTTCGTACTTTTCGAAAAGCTGAGTTATTTTATTTTTCTTTTTTAAGCATGTAGTATTGCTTAGTTATTTATAAAATTATTGTACTTAAATTTTTATAAGCGTAATAATTATAGTATTAATGTAATCTCTTTCTGATCTGCAGAAAAAATAAACATCCCACTGTGCAGTTGCAGGCAGCTAGGAGGGGTTCGAATAGAGAGCCACCAACCACAACTGCAGAGCATTCAAGTTGTATTGGTTTTGGTTGCTCGCTGGGGATCGAATATTCAATGAAGAAATTCTGAATTTATCTTCTATGAGTAATAAAAGAGAATTTTGCAGATTCCGACGGGTTTGATTTAAAATAAGAAACAATTTTTAGGGACTGTTTATTCTGGATTAAAGTAAAACCACTTAACTTTATAAATCTAAAGAATAAATTATATATTTAACCGTTAGTTATGCATCGTTACTTTACCAACAATCGTAAAATTGCAATTAACAATATAAACATTCAGTATTTCCCTATAATGATATGTCCCTATCAAGGAATAACGCAAACTATGATGGAGAACTCGACACTCCGAGTTCGTAATATCCAGGTATGGAATTATACGGAAATCTTCCCATTTCAAATTCATGCTGAACATGGCCGGGAGTGCACATTTCATACACACTGATACATCCTATGCAGATTGCCTTCACCAAGCGAACGAACTCCCACAGCAGTTGAATCGTAATCTCATTATAGTATTGCAGTCGAACTAATTGAACAATTAAATATGTTTATCGTTACAGTTGAGTATAACTCATCAGTGTGCACTTTACCTGCCCATACATATTGGATTACGTAACCCAAAACTTTCATCCTCATTAAATGTATAATTGTATTTATTTGCCAGAAGAGATTCGCTCGGATCCAGTGAGAGAAGCAGGTAAACTTTATCGGGGCAGTGCAAATTCGATTGACAAACTAATGGGATACAAATTTGTCTACCGAAAACAAAATATTTCAAAACTCACCATTTATTTGATTTTATTTATGCGGGAATCATGGTTAAAGTTCTAACAGGTTTAGATTTTAGCAATACTAAACCCAAAATTTTAAACATTTTTAACAACTTTTATTTAAGAACTTTATTCTGTCAATAGAACCTCAACTTTTCTAGTGTATTTGGCTATCAATAACATTTAATCAAACCCCAAATGAGCGCAACTACCACAAGCTTATATGTGATATGTGTGCCCGGGGTAAATCAGCTCATTTCGACAACATTTCCGGCAACGGAGCCATGCTAAGAATGAAAAATGAACTCGTATGTGGACGAATGGAGGCGGATGGGCGATGGGGATATGGGTGATGGGGAAAATCTATAATATGACATAAAAATGAAAACCGAAATGACAAGGGTACGGCCTTAAGATTCTGCGGCCCCGGGCAATGCGGTTTGGAGATATGCCAACTATTACAAATTGATTCGCTCGGCATGGATTCCGCTTTTCGCAGGCGCTCGAGGTTCCTTTCGCTGGGCGAAACCTATTTAAAATGCGTGACTGCAATGACTTTAAAAAGTCCCTCCGAACACCCCGTCCACGATCCACGTTTTAATGTTCCGTATTTTTTATTGACGTCAAAGGTTTCTGCTCTTCAGTTTTATTGTTCAGCAGGGGGGTGGCCATAAACCCAACAATAGCAGCAGCAACCGGTCTCAATTAAAGACGTCTCGGGGGCCTAGTAACCAAAAATTGACTGAATGGCAATGACAGCGGCGGCTTTTTCAGGGAGGGGAAAAGTACAACAATACAACCGGCTGCCGGGACTCAACAACAAGTGACAAGCTGTAAAAATTACAACGCCTGCAATAACCGAAACCATGTAGCCGAGTGTGGCAGTCAAAGTAGTGTTGGTGTAGTGTAGGTGTTAGCTCTTTGGCTGCCGTAGGGCCAACGACGATTTGCAGTCTTGAACGTGACTCACTTTGCTAAATGGTGCGCAACCAGCGGGGGATGAAAGCAGAGGGGGCGTGGCAGATCGGAGACAGTAACGGGAAAAACAATGAAAACTTTTATTTGCCAACTACCATGTTGCTTCTTGCCCTATAGGGCTGGGTCTTGAGATAGAGTGTGCTTTGCAGGGGAAAATATATTTAGCTCAACTATCTTAATTATTTGAGGTTTTTATTACTTTACAAATAACAATTATAAGGGAGTGATAATACTAAAAACGGGACTAAAACTTATATATTATTATAACAATGTTCTTGCTTTATAGGGGTATACTTTTATGTAAAATTCCATTAAAAATTTAATTTTAAGTTAGGATCATATATTAAACATTATATAATAAAATATATTTAGGAAATACTTAAAATATTTAAAAACTCAATAGGATTGTTATTATTATAACAATTTATAGGGGTATACCTTCATGTATAATTAAAAATTTAATTTTAGTCTAGGATCATATATTAAATTTTATATAATTGTAATCTATATTAAAGAAATTTAATGATATATTTAAAAATACAATAATAGTGTTAGAATCCCTTTCCTTGTGCTTACGAAATTAAATTCTAGGAACTTTTCTGCTGAAAATAAAATCCAATTTGGAAAGTATTCAAGATTCGACTACGTCAGTCCAGTAACCTCCTTCGGCCCCATTGTCAAATCTCCCTGAAGCATAAAATATTCAGTTACAGCCCGCTGTTCAGACAGCAATTGTACAATTTGTTCCTCATCTCCATGGGATGTGCTCCCACTTTGTTGTGCTCCAAGTCTAATTAACCACATCAAAAAAAATCTATGGCAAATTTGCGTGGGTTGCCATTGGTGTCCCTCGGAATCCCCACCGCTCGCCTTCTCATTGTCAATATAAATGTTGCACGTACGTGTTTTATACATAAGACAGTCGGCAAAGGAGCAGGGAAAAGCAGAAAAGTGTCTGCTAAACACGTGTCGAACACAGCCGCGAGCCCGAAATGCCCAAATTTTGCGAGGGGGAGGAGATGAGATTCCGGCGAAAATCGTTGACTGGAAAACGAAATCAATATGTATGCCGGGGCGATTGAAATTGAACTTCTTGAACTTTGAAGTGCTCAGCAAAATCGAAATGATACTAATTACTTGCCGAGTGGAGCCCAGAGACCCAGAGGTCTACAATAAAATATTGAAATACTAATAAATTGCTGCATCTTAAAATGTTCTTCTTGCAGAGATCCCTTTCACCCACGAGATGGAGGGCACATTGACCTTTAGTTCCAATTTGTGAACGGAGTTTTTCACTGCCAGCTTTTCGGGTCATGCACACTTTAATTATGCATGGAAACGTGTGCCATAATTCGGGGCTTCCCCTATGGGAGCTCACATTAGAAGTGAGTTTTAGTTAAAATATTTTATAGTTTTTGGGTCAACGACAAAAAATGTTGGCCTAAGAGTTCTATAAGCGACTGGTGGCGACTTCTTTTTTTCCTGGACAAAAAAATGGTAAAAGGAAAATGATAATAATCAAACTCTAAATTTGCAAATCAAGGTTTAGAAATCTAAATATACAGAGAAAAACTACACAGGGGGAAAAATGTAAACAAATTGTTCTTGAATTGAGAACATTCGTTCTTAAAAGCATACTCGTTTGTGCACGTTTTGAGATTAATATAAGATGAAAACAGTAAGAAGAGAAAAGTTTAATTTAGTCTTATACCACCTTTTCTATAAATTTATTCGACTGATTACCTATTGAGATCGGCTATTTACATAATACCGCTAATTTATCATGATTCAAGCTCATTAAATTAGCGTTAATTTAAAAAATCTCGTTCTATATTTAAGAATACTATTAACTTTATACTATTAACTCAAAAAAAATATTTTTTATATACCTATGCTACAATAGTATTTTAAATATAAAAAAGTAAAATAATTTGTATTTTACTAATTTATATTTTTATATTTCAATAGAAAATAGACACAATTAATTTTATATCCCCAAAATATGAGACAAAATATTCCAGAATATTACTCTTAAATTTGTCTCTGGTTCGTTTTCTGTAAAGAGGCAATATCATCAATGAAAATGAAGCTGTATCGTCCCTCAATTGGTGGGCGTTCGTGTGGCAAACGGGTGGCGGCAAAAAAGGGACATTTGTTCTAAGCAATCCCCAATCTTTGTATATTTTTTTGCAACATTTATTTACGCCCCCGAACATTGCGCCACGTTGTTCAATTACCGCCAAGAATAATGGTTGCAGTCAACAGAGGAAACAAACCCAATCGATGGAAACCAATGCGAAGGCCAGGAGAATGAAATAAATGAAATGATCTTCGATGGTTTCAATTGCCGCTCGTTGTGCTCGAAACAAAAACCAGAGAAACGGCGATGATTCACCGGGGAAAGGGGTCTTGTTCAGTTGTTCTGAAGGTAGAGAAAAGAGCAACCTTTTTGTTTTTGGCTGACCTTTGCCGCCGATTTTACCCCCCTGCTTTGCATAATTCTTGGCATGCAAATTTTTCAATTGAGCCCAAAAGAAATCAAGCAAAAACAAAAATGTCCAAAGAAAAATAAGAGAGACGGTCCTCGTTGCCCAGGAAATCGTTGAAAAAGTGTCGAAGCTGTTGCCATGGCCCCAATTCAGCACTATCCATTCGCAGTGGCACTCAACATCGCATTGTAAACTTTTGTTCAATATATTTTAGCAAGTCTTTACCGGCTGTCGGAATTTTCCTGGTTATTTGATACCTATTAAAAAAAGGGGGAGATTAAAGTAGTTGGTAAAAAATTGTGAAAAACAATTTACCAAGAAAAAAAAAAATTTCCTAGAAATATCTATTAAACTTAAAAAAAAATAAAAACATATTTTTAATGGATAATAATTCATTAAAGTTATAATAAAGACGGTTCTAATTAAGTTAATTAATAAATAAATACCTAATATCACTATCATAGTGATAAGTATCACTTAGATTTATTGTTTGAGATAATTTTAAACCACAATGATTTTTCTGATGATTTTCAATTATAATTGGATATATCTAATTAGATATGATGTGAAAATAAACTATTTGAATTTCTTGAAATTTTTAAAGTAAAATTAAAGTAAATTCTCCATAAAAATCAAATTAATCGCTTGATCAAACATTTTTAAATATTTATCTAAGCGGTAGAAAAAATCCTGAATAAAAGTCCTTACGGTATTCACACTTCTATTCCAATTTCGCACATCCGCTTCAATTTCTTCAATAATACTTTTTTACATTCCGCACTCCACCTCCAAGTGCAAAATGGCAAAGAATGCAAAGGAATAAAAACAAAAAAAAATATTTTTTCGGCGGTATCGAGAGCGAAAGGAGGGTGGGCCAAGGTGGGAAGTTGGGGAAAACGGGAAAATGGGGACTGGCGGTCTCCTCGACGACGTTTGGGTTCGTGCGGCGTAATATTATTATTTGATAAAGATGCTAAAAGTAACGAAAACACATTTTCTCAGTTAAAAGGGGTCGTTAGGGAATGAAATATGCGCACGTACGCACCGAACGGGACTGAAGCGGGGCGTCGGGGGAAAATCGGGAGGTAGGACTGCATATATGGACGGGCGCCCCGGTTGGGTGGGGATTTTTCCTGCACAGCATGCGAGTTTATAGTCGATTTTTATCACAGTATTTGAATTATTATTTCAGGAAGCTCGCTATTTGCGCAACGCGCTTTTTGCGGATACGCTTTATTCTTTTTTCCCTCACTTATTTTTCCCGCCCAGCCTGCGCCTTTTATGTATTTGCATATGAATGCGGCTCGACGACGATGGCAATTTTTTTTATTTGGACTTGCCTACTAGGCGGCTACGTGTTGAAAAATCAGTTGTAATGCTAAAATATTATACGTGGACTCGCCGGAACCGAAGCTTTTTGGCAAAGACCCCGCACATTTTTTCAGGGATGACGGAAGATTGATTTTGAGTGTCTCTAAATCAGAAAGGGGAGCTATTTTTGGGGACGCAACTGTCTTTTGTGGAAGTAAAGGAATTACTGTACATTTCAGTGAGAAAAACTTAGCAGAAACTATTTTTTTTTATCATTAATCTTTTCTGAATCCTTTCCAATTAATTTTCTAACAGAATCAATTTTGAAATTAAATATTAGTCTTTGCAAAATATATTTTCCCTTTATTTATATATATATGTATATTTAATATATATATTTGAATAAAAATATTTGTGCTTAAATCGCAAATAACCGTGCGATTTACTTTCTAATGTTGAACGTGACTAATTGGGCTCAAAAATAATATTTGTGGATTGTGCCCGCAACATTCGTTTGCCATTCACTTGAATTGAGTTAGATTATTAAGCATATTGCGCCTGAAGTGATCAATTTCGCATCCCTGATTGTTTTCCGTTTGTTCGATTCGCCTCCGCTTTTTTTTTTTGACAAATTAATAAAAAGGTATGGGGGTTGGGGAATGCAAAGTAAACCAAGCTCGGCAATAACAATTGAGTGGATGTGGATGCCTTTTGCGAGGGTCCAGGATTGGAGTTGGTTCCTAAGTAGGGGTACGGGCATAACTGTTATTGTAAGAGATTTCGTGTAAATATTGCATGTAAACGTCGTAAATAAGGCGCTTTTAGTGGGGAATCGGGGAGGATACTGTAGTCGTAACTGGAGAATCGGGTGGTTTATTGTTTGCCCAGCCAAACAGCCCGCCATCCCGGCGAAAAGGTAAATAAAAATATTTTGTGCGTGAGTGCGGTTTTTAAGCTGCGTGAAATTTTTCACCCCCCTCTTTTATGCTTTTTTTTTTGGATATGGAAATTCGATGATGCCCGTGCGTTTGTGAAAATTTCGGCACCTTTTTTATATGCATTGTCTGTGTTGGCCGTCGCGCTTCATGTTTTGTTAGCAATGCCTGCGGCAAATTGACTTTTAAGGCATACCCCGTCCCCCGTTTTTTCTGTGATTTTCCCCTCTTTGTTTTACCATTTCTACTTGCCTCTGCTGTTGTGTTTTCACCATCTTTTTTGCGTGTCTATCATTTGCAACGCTCTGGGCCATGTTGGGTGGCCATGTCTGAGAACATTGATTGAAGTTTATTTAAAATATGTTTATAAATGTCAAAATGGCAATTATTCTGGCATCTTTTGGGGTCAAAACGCGAGAGCACACATGCAAAAATATTTCGGGGTTAGCTGGGGTTAAGTGCCCCACTATTAAGTTAAATTTGTCTAGACTTTTATATCGTGTTTTTTTCGGTTCTTTTGCGTTAAATGTTGTTTGTGAACCTGGCTTAAAGTTTCTGCCGTTTGTCAAATATTTTATGCACGGATACAAGTTTTAAAGTTTAATGTGCCCGAATCAATCACTTAACCCAATTTATCTATTCATACATTTTTAAGTCGATTAGCTGGAATGTAAGCCAGGAGAAAAATGCTTAACAAATTGATAAATAACAGTCATGTTGCGGCTGCTGTAATAGCAAAAGCCACAAACAAATCATACAAATATTTAACAAATTGCTAGAAAATATTCACTTGTGGTTTGGGAAAATTGAGAAAAGTCAAACGAAAGTCTTCAGCTTTTAAATGATTTATTGATTTCATTGCAAATTCAGCGGTAAAAGCACGTTGAGATGCTTTTAAGTGGTTTTTCTACATTTTAATGTTATTGTTTATTGAATGAAAGTTACTCTTGTTTTTTCTTTTAATTTATTACTTTTCTTATTTTTTATCTAGGATTTTTTTGTAATATTATCCATATTGAATATTACTATTTTTAGGGAATTTTTTATTAGTAAATGAAATTGGGTTATATATATTTAAATCTAAAATCTAAAAACACAAAAAGCGCTATAATTTAAAATGCAATTCTTTAATAAATTGATAAACAACATTCATTGGCGGCTATCAAAATTATGGGGAAAGCCGCACGCAAGTTCTTAGGCTGGAAAAGCGTTAACTACTATTGCTTGCTAACCTCGTGGAAATCCAATCATGCCGCTTGGCCGCACTCTCAATTTTATTGGCTTCATGGCAATATTTCCACATTAAACTTTGCTAATTGCATTCGGCTGGGCCCGGAAAACAGGCTACGAAACCAGAGATGTACAAAGAAAACCCAGTCAAGCGCAGCAGGATATCGGGGCCAATAAAGAAATTTTAATTTAATCATGGCATAGAAAATCATAAACAAATGGTAGTATGCCCAAATGGACAATAATTGGGGGGCACCCCAAAATTTGACTCCTCCCTTGGAGCTCATAAAAGCGTGAATGCATATTTAACATTTCCCCGCCATCTAGCCCTCTTTGAAATACAAATTCATGAGTTGCGAATGAAATATTAAAAGTAGCTCGAATGCTTTTTAGCACTCAGTCAGTCATTCAGTCAATTTTCGTAAGGCAAACACATTTCCCCGTCTGATACTTCATTTGTTTCCGTTTCCGATGTTTCGATGTCAGGGACCAACAACGGCAACAACAAGTCAAACAAACAAACAGCCCAAATAATTATGAATGACAAAAGTTATACAAATAAATAAAAGCAAAAGCAACAAGGGAAATGATTGCAAATTAACAGAAGCAAACAAGCAGATGCTCTTGAAGATAGTTGGTTTAAAAAGCCATTTAATGTATAAAAGATTAGTTTTCACTGGTTTAAAATGGAGATCGTATTTGACAGACGTAAGAGAGTTTCAAATAAAATTTTTTAGATTTAAAAAAAAGCTAGGTTTAATAAATATATTATTTATAAGAAATATAATATAGATACAAATAAATAAATTATGTACTTCCTTCTTTGGTCTTTATATATATTTAATTTAAGAAAATAAAATCGTTAAAAATATTTAAAATGTATGTCCTCAAAATCATCAGCATTATAACAATTCAACCCTTTTAAATTAAAATTCTTTAATATTATTAAGCAATGGCAATCCAAAAAGTTTTGAGGAAATTTGTCAATATTTTCGTCCTAAGTAAACAGCAGGACACCGCCTTGATACCCTTCACTCATCTCAAATTTCTGTCAAAATGAATGAAAAAAAATGATGAGTGCTTTTCAAGGCAATCTCCCCCCGGCCCTTCGCCTATTTTCCACTGGTTTTTCCGACCGAGTTTCAGTGTCGTCGCGGCTCGTTTCGCATTTTACAGTCGCTGGCTCATTTATAAATTTATGAGCTCAACTGCCAGGGGAGTTATCGCGTTAAAATGCTTCGCTGTTCCCACTGTATTTTCCCGGTTTCCCCCCGCTACCTTGTTACATCTTCTCTGAAACACTGAGAGAAAATTAAAGTATAGATGCTAAAAAGTTTATTCAAAGAAAAGATTATATATTTAAATTATGTATTATAAGTATATTAAATATATATTTTTTTTATTATAATTAAAAATATAAAGATAATTTAAATGGTTCAGAGGCATATAAAATAAATAAAATATTCCATAATATAAAATAATAAATAAAAAAACCAACAACTATTTACCTAGATATTTTTCAATATTTAGATTTATAAAACTTTTAAAATTTTTAGATCGTTGTTTTTATAAATAAATCTTACATTAATTCTAGAAATTTATTAAATTAACTAAACTAAATTAATTAATAACAATAAAATAATAATAAAGTTTTAACTAAAACTAAGGCATATATTAGCAAGTATTTTTACATTTTTAAGTTTATAAAGTTTTTATTCCCGTGTAATTTTTCCCCACCCCCATTTTCCCCCTCTTATATTACAGTGCAAAGATACAAAAAAAGGGAATAAAATAAAAATTAGCAATAAAAAGTAGAAAAGCGTGTTTGTTTGTTAACAAGTGCAGGACCAGAGCGAAAGAGAGGGCCGATAGCCGAAGGGAAAGAGACAGGCAGATCGAGCTGGGAAGAAAGATGACGGCGACATCAAATGGATTTCATGTCACGTTACACAAATGTGCCAAGGAATTAAAAATGTGAGGATAGCAAGTTGAAATAGCAACAGTTGCTGTCTTGTAGTTGTTGCTGGAAATGCTTCGTGTTATTTATTTTGCTCTTGTTGTTGTTGTTGCTGTCCCATTAGCGTTCTACTGCAGCCAGCTTAAATGCGAAAAGTGTGTTCATTACTCCCAGCTTTTCCCGCTCTCCAAGTCGCAATGAAAATTATTTTCATTTTCGCTTTGGTGCGCTCACTTGCCCAAAAGCTAAAAACACACAACTCTCTCTCAATGTCTCAGTCGCTTTCTCCATTTCTCTGGCCTTCTCCCTTCCCTTTCCCACCGGGTTAACCTTTGGCTCTGGGCGGAAATTTCAATTATTTATTACGCATACGCAGCGTTGTTAGCTTAATGACTGGCTCCGACTGCAAAACCCGAAAACTCCAGGCCAAACCAAGCAAATGTGATTTGGCCAAGACCAGCATACACCAAACATTTGCCACAAAATTGCATATAAATCATAGAGGTTGATCTTTCGAGGGCCTGCAGTGGAAACATTAAGTAGTACGAACATTAGGAGTTAGTTATCCGAGTAATTGAGCTTTGCTGTTCAGCTCCTGGGGACGCATTTTAACTAAGGGTTGACTGCAATTAAACGGATTTTTTCGGTAATATAAGACTTTTCACACTTATAACGACAACGGCAACTATTATATTGTATTAAATATAAAACAACATATCTAAATTTATATAAGAGAGAACTATAGTAGAGTGCTAAAGCAAGCAGTCGCAAGCAAGGCAAGGCAAGCAGTCGCTTGAAAGTGGCTCCATCTATTGGACAATTCATCATTGCTCATTATTTACTCTACGGGTATAAAAATTCATATTTATTATTTTTTTAAACTCATTTAAAACATAAATAATATATAAGAATATTTAATGCATATATATAAAGAATATGGCTCCATCTATTGGACAGTTCATTATTTGCTCATTATTTACTCTACGAATATAAAAATTCATATTTATTGAACTGACCTCAAATATAAATAGTACATAGAAATATATAGGAATAAAGATTATATAAGAATATTCAAAAGTCAGTCAAATAACTTTTAATCGTTTATATTTCACATATTTTTGCCATACGCCAGAGGCAACAACCTCTTTGAAATAAACGAATAATAAATATAGTTATGTGTACAGCTCGCCATTTTGCAGCTTGCTTTTCCCTTTTTTCATCTCACTGGTTAGGAGTTCAAACTCTGTGGCATAAAAATCGGTCTCATTTTGATTGGCATCATTGATTGAAACAACACGAATCGTTTTGCTCGCCAAATGACTCGCAAAAAAGGTGGAAGTAAGCTTGCTGCCGCCTCTCGTCCTTGCCTTTTTCGAATCCTTGCTAAATTATTGAGTGAGTGAGCGAGTGAGTGATTGTGTCACGGACTAAGCCAACTAATTGGATTTGTGCCGGCAGAAGGAGGATCCAGGAAGTGTTTTGACAATTGTCACAATTAAGTTCCGGGCACAAGGAAAGGGACTGGGACAGAGGACATGCCAATGTCCTGGACAAGGCCACTTTGCAAGTTCATTGCACCCCAAAGGCTAAACAACGGCGGCATTGATGGGCTGTGTGGGGTTAACGAGGGGCCAGGGGTCGCCAACTGACGAGGACAATGTTATGCGGCATAATTCACATAAATTATGCAATTTATACGCCACGTATGCTAAGCCTCAAAATGGACACGACAATGCAAATGATATGGCAAACGTGGCGGGGAAGCGCAAGAATTATCTCAACACTGCGAAATGCAAGCAGGTTTCGCAAGTTAATTTCTAACTTATTGTTAGGCTTTCAATCAAATATATATATTTTATTTGCGACCAAATAAAATTTAAAATTTACTTGGTTCACATTTTTTTTTGTTATTAATCATATACAACTTCTAGAGAAAATATAATATTAAATAATATATTTAAAATATATAATCATAAAATTTAAATAAAATAAATCAATGATTAATGCCAAATATTATTATAAATAACTTAGTTTTAATTCGGAAAGTAACCTAAGAATGTTGTCTCAAAAAAGTATAGCTTGTAAATTAAAATTTATTTTAATTTAGGTTATAGGTTATAAGTTTTCCATATTTTGTAATGTATAAAAATATAATATATAATTAATGCAAAATATCATAATAAAGTATTTATTTTTAAATCGTTAAGAAACTTGAAAATGTGTTCTTAAAATCTATAGGTAGCTTATACATTTTAATTGATTTTTGAATCAACTTCTTATTTTGGTAAGTAGACGTTTTCCATATTTTGTACACTGTAGAAGGGGCTACTCGAGTACGACAGAAAGAAATATGTAACAAGTTGCAGATTTTTATGCACAAAAGTGGGGGAGGGTGGCTGAAGGACTTCACTTCTGCACTTCCACAATTGCATGATGACAATTGAGAAGGGGCCAGCAAGGGGTTAAGGGGAGTGCGAGCCAAGAGCTTAGAGCTTAGACATATGCACCATGCAAACTCTCAAACAAACACATATATTGTTGCAGTCTAAAAACGTCAACGTGGCCCATTAGAAAGTGAATAGACAAGGTTCAAGGGTTGCGGCCACAGGGACTTTGAGGGGTGTAAAGTCCTTGCTCCCCTCAAAAGCCCTTCTTTATCCCCCAGCCCCTCGTAATCTGACAGCTGTAAAGTAGTTGGTGGACAGACAATGACTGCAGCGGAAAATCCCTGGGAATGATATAGATAATATATGTATGGTAATAGGACGTAATGACATGAGGCAAGTGAATAGAATATGTTTATTCCATGACTTACGGATTTATTGATATGGTAAAGTAGTCAAATAATATCATATCACAAATTTGCTTACATAAAGAATATGCAGAGCTTATGCATTTTCAATAACTTATGAATTCCAAACGTGTGGCGATGTGTATTTTATTGCTGACTTGATTTAATAAGATTTTTTTAGGTATTGCTGGATTTAATTTTTATAACCTTGTATAGGATATACTGATTTCAATTCAGAGTGCTTCACGTTTTCGACCCCAAAAGTATATATATTATTGATCAGCATCGATCTAGTCATGTCCGTCCGTTTGTTGGTCCGTTTGTTGGTCCGTTTGTCCGTCCGTTTGTTGGTCCGTTTGTTGGTCCGTTTGTTGGTCCGTTTGTCCGTCCGTTTGTTCGTCCGTTTGTTCGTCCGTTTGTTCGTCCGTTTGTCCGTCCGTTTGTCCGTCCGTTTGTCCATCCGTTTGTTCGTCCGTTTGTCCGTCCGCTTGTCCGTCCGTTTGTTCGTCCTTTAAAGATTAAAGATTATTTAAATCTAAAATGTAATATAAGTCTCTAATTAAACATTGAAATTAAATTAATTTTAAACAACACATGATCAATGTTGAAGTTGAAAAGAACCTGTGTTCGACTTATATAATTTCATTTGTTTCACCCAACTTAATTAGATATTTGTATTTCATTTCCTTCTAACACTTGCTTCTCCCCATCCTGGGTTTTCCGCTTCTAAACTGGCTGACTGATTGAATCTCTTTGTTCGCTTTAAGTGTTTAACAGTTCCCTGGGGTGTCCTCGCTTTGAACCAGTCCATTTGAACAAAACGTATTCTCATTTCCTTCTAATTCAGCCCCATGCACACACACATCCTGGCACTCCCCCGCCGCCGTGGAGTTTTATAGATTTATAAATTCAAATATCATGGCCACTGCATCCGAACCAGACAGTCAGACAGTGGGATAGTCGGACATTGAGACGGAGGGACAATGAAGTCAAAGGAGGCGAGTTGTTCCTGCTGTTTCCACTGCTGCACTGCAGCCTGTTGACAAAAACAACTAGAACAATGCGAACAGCCACACATGGAGCCAAGGATATGGCTCGGATAGACCGGGGGCACCGCAGGGTTAAGGGGCGACGTATCTCCACCGTTGTGACAGCGAAACACTGCAATAAAAGTGGTGGCACGTTGGCACCGAGGGGTGGAATTTACATTTAGTTTATGAGTAGACAAGCGACGACAATACTGGGGAGGAAGCATCAGCATCCCTTTCAGACTTCTGCTCCACATTCTGCTCCTTCTGCATCTTCTTCAGCTGCTCCAGTTGAGCTACTGCTGGCACACTGAGAAAAATCGAATGGAATAAATAACGTAAGTGTTAATTATTAATTATTAAATAATATTTTTAATAGATATTCATTTTTTATTGAGTTCTTTTAATACGATTATTATGATTATGACTGAGTATAAAATGATAGAAAATAATGTTAGTAAAGTTTATTTAGTGGTAAGTGGTTGGAAGTTGTTACTTGGATTATTAAAAATATTATTATTATTATATTATTATAATAATGGATCAGATAAATTGCAACAATCTGACTTTAAAGAAAAAGGGCAGTGGCAGTTCTATTGCCTCGACCACAACTGTATTCCTAAAACCGTGTATTCTTTAGATTACAACACGGTTCAATATACCCTCAAATTAATTGAGGGTTTAGGGTTCAAATATATAGATTTTCTAACAAACCAAGAACCCGATCGCCCATTAATAAGGTTAAAATATTTAGTAGAGGGATTTAAAAATTTCGAATAAGATCCCTAAACATTCATTAAGGTAAATAAACAAAAATCAACGTTTTATTTTGTAGAACAGTGTTATTAATAAATAAGAAATACATGTTTAAACTTAAGAATTTTTTCTTTGTGTACCATTTCCGCAGCGGTGGCTGCTGTTGTACGCCCAAAAGGTCATACACAATGAAATGCACAAATGTCAACATTTAACGGTCAAAATGGTCGCAGCAACAGCCAAGGGGAACCCCACACAAACGAGGGGGGTAATGGGCACAGACTGGGCATTGTGTGGCTGCCAGGAAGTGGAATCACCACAGTCGACCTTAGCCAGCATTTCCAAGTTTAAAGTTTATGGCCCAAAAGAAAAGTCGTTGAGGACAAAGGACAACACAGAAGCAACAGGAGCAGCAGCCTCCCACTCTCCTCATTTGGCAAGCAAACTAATCAGGTTGACAGAGAATACTGGCCATTGGATTTAGTGGCGGGAAAACGGCCAGGAGGGGAACTAGGGGGCGTGGCCGGTGGAAGATGCAACTTTATGACTTTTGGCTAGAGCAGAAATCGTGCAACAAATGCAAAAAGGATACAGCAAATATTGATATTTATTATTTTACTCTACAGAAATATCAATTAAATACATTCCTTATTAAAATAATGATATAATATAAATAAATTAATTGTACTCATAGTTTAAATACTATTATTTAAAATTTGGTCGGAGATATATTTAATTTTTCTCAATTGGAAACAACATAAAAATTCATACTTTATTAAATGCCCTAAATTAAATGAAAATAAATTAAATGTTATTATGTAACTTTTTCAGACATCCCAATTAAAATGGTTGTCAAAAAAGCTAAATAAAAGTGTGCTAAAATGGAAAGTTTTCGCACTGAAAAGTCGCATTGTCATTCTCCGTCTCTTTCTCTGCCCCTAGTTCCGTCCTGCTCTGTTTGAGCTACCTTTCTTTCCCACATGTTTGGGGACTAAGGGACCTTTGTGGCAGTTCAATCGTAATGAACTATGCACAAAAATGACCTCCAGTCACTGAATGTTGTTGGTGGACAACACAGACCAACAAGTTTTCGCCCTTTGTCGCATTTTCCGTTTCTCTCCGGACAAATTACATTTGGGTTGTGCTGGACAATGTTTTCCAGGGTTGCCACCAGCTGGCACTGGACTTTCTTCCGCTATTTTTTGCAGAAGGTGTGGGGCTGGCATCCCACACAAGTGCAAAGAGCCCTAAAATTATGTCTAGCCAGGAAGCAAACTTTTTGTCCTTTGTCCAACACTTTATTAACGCAACAGCTACGGTAAAAAAAATGTATTTAAAAGGATTTTAGAAAAGGGTTTTACATTCAGCTGAGATTTTTAAGGGTAGTAATTACTTTGGAATTTTATGGTGGTGAAGTTTCGGAGAGTTCACAAATATTTAAATGCAAGCCAGTTGCATACTTTTGGAATAATCCATATTTAAAGTCTTGAAACTATACGAAACGAAGTTAAAACAATCCTTTCGTCAAAGTAAATCTGAGCAGAGATATTTTGATTTACATATTTAGTTTAATAAAATTTTAGAAAATTAAAATGTTCTTATAATTTTTCCTGAACTAATTTTACTTTATTTTAGTTTAAAGAACGTGAAAAATATTTAAAGAACTAACTTTAAGAACTTTAGAAAATTTTTTTAATAGCACCTAATGAGCTAATTTTTTTATCCAAATCCATCCATATAAGTTTAAAAATGTTGTATTTATGTGGCAAAAATACTCCTACTTTGTCTTTAATCTTTTCATTTAGGTTAAAGTTAATAATTTGCAAGCATTGACATCGACAATTGTTGAAATACTGGGCTCGGTTTGTCGGGAGTGGCAGATGTTACCCATTTGGTTGCGTTTCTACATTTGCAGTCCCTTAATTTTCGAAGTGAGTCCAGAAACATGCATGTTTGTACACTGAAAAAAATAGAAAAAATAAGGAAATAAAAACTATTATTTATATTTTATATATTATTTTCCAACATAATTATTTTTTTTTTAAATAACTGAAAATTTAATATTTAAATAAAGGCTATGCAATTGATGTTTTTTTAGATTTAATGACTTTGGTTACTTTTTAATAATATTTATGTACCTAAAATTTACATTGAGAAACTAAGAATTTTTTTAAATTCTTTCTAAGATTGTTGTTTTAAACTTCATTTTTACATACATTTTTATTTATTTACCTACTCAATGATTTCGAAGCCAACAAAAAATAATTTCCAGTTACATTCGGTTCGAAGTTAGAGTTGGTCAGTCCAGGCCTCATAATTATGGCAATTGGCAGACTGAATTGCAATGCAATGTGGGCCTAAAATTGTGCAGTGGCAGCACTTTGGACGGGGCCATGGTGTTTTAATGGGCGAAAAGGGGGAGGAAACTTCTGCACCAGCTGCGGCTGTCGTCGTCTTTTTGGAATTTAATTAAAGTTTACACAAGTAAACAAATTTTATTAAAGAAAACTCACACAGCACCAAGTGGAGGTAAAGTTTTCACCGACAAAAATGTGTCGCATTCGGTAGGCATTGAAATAAATAAAAGTTTCTACGGGGGTTGATCAAAAAGATTATATGGAAAAATTTTTTTTATTTCCAGTAATTACGATTAGTAAACAAAGATTTCGTTACACTAATTAATTTTCAGACTGCAACAAATGGATTATTTTACTCACAGTAACTAATATAAATATATAGCGCAAAAAGCTAGAAATTCTATTACTGCTTTAACGACCTTTAGAAGACTAATATGTGGAGCTTGGAGATATTTGTCACTTTGGGATTTATGATCCTCATTAGCGCCATCATCTGCAAAGCAAAAATAAATTGTGAAGTACACAATTGTCACTCTAATAGTCATCGGTCAGACCCAAGAACTTGGAGCTATGTAGGATGGTACAAAGTTTTAAGAGAAAAAGAAAAGCTTAAGGAAAAAAAAACATAAACAAAATTTTCTCCCTTGTTTTATTTAGTATTTCCAGTAGTTACGATAGACCGCAACAAATTGATCATTTTCTCCACAGTAACTAATATAAATATGTAGCGCAAACAGATTTAAATACTATTATTTTTCTTACGACCTAAAGGTTTAAAAGACGAATATGTGTAGCTTAAATATAGTTGCCATTTTAGGATTTATGATCCTCATTAGTCCCATCATCTGCAAACCTAATGGTCGTCGACTAAGCCCAAGGTCGTGGAGCTACGTAGGATGGTACAAACCAAAAATGTAAAGGATAAAACCAAAAAAATTTTAATATACAGCATTTACAAAACAATTTTGGTTTACTTTTGTAACTATTTAAAACCAATTTAAAAGAAATATTTTATCGGAAATAAATTGGCTTTTTTTTAATGTTTTTTAGAATAGTACCAAAAATTAGTTAATGTTTATTTACACTTGTGGTCCAAAGAATATGATAAACTATTATGTTAGTAGTGAAGGCAATATAAAATGTTTAAAAATAGGAGAGGAAGTTATCAAGAATTCTATTGAACTAGATAATTTCGGGTTTCCAATGAGAGTGCTAGCCTTTTCGCAATGGTTTTTGTTTATCAGCACACAGATACTTTAATAGTTTGTTCAAATGCTGTGCAATTTATGTCATTATATTATCATTCATTCAGCGACCTCTCTTGTTAATAACAAAGTGAGTCAAAAATATTCTATTGAATTCAAAAACAAAACGTAAGATGACATTTAATACTCCGACTATTGTTCACACTTTTATTCTATTAGGTTCACGTTTTAAGTTTGTTGGCTTCACAAATTAGTTACTAGTCTGGAACAAAATAGGGAAGCTAGTAAAATTTGGATAAGGTTGCTAGCCTAACGGAAATAAATAAATAGAGCAAACACATTAGGAACCACATTACTTTACCATTGACGAGAATGGGGAGCTTGGAAAACTGCATTCTGCTGGGTCTCCTGATCCTCTTTACTCCTGCTGACTGCTGGAAATTGAAACCGGGCGCTTGCACAGCTAATGGAACTGAAAGAAGTTGTCCTTCAGCATGTCCTGATTCCTGCGAATATTATGGTTTAGGTCCTTGCATTAAGAAGTGTGGAGCTCCTTGTGTATGTAAGCCGGGATATGTGATTAATACAAGGATCCCAGCCTGCGTCCTGCTCTCAGATTGTCCGAAAGATATAGTTAGAAAGCCAATTGGGGGTCGCACATTGGATCACTTTAAGTGCTTTAGTATGAATTTGGACTGTGATAAATGGTGATATATAAACATTTATTTAAATGATTTAACGATTTTTTCTTAAGAAATTTAAATAAAAAGACCACAGACATAAAGAAAACCAATTGCTTTTTATATGACCCTGCTTTTGTTTTCTTGTTATTTGTTAAGATTTGTTTTCTTAAAATTCTGAATTCAGAATAAAATAAAGTTAAATTCCAGAGTAGAAGAGGATGGAATAAAAATTAACAAAGCTATAATTTTGTTTATATTAATTCAGAATTCATAAGAGCAATAGGTAATATATCAAAAAACACCGAAGCAATCATTTTTTTCAACTATTTTTCCGGATATTCGTATGGGGGCTATAAGATATAGTTGTTCAATCCGGCTGGATCCGACTTGTATACTACCTGCAAGACCCAAAAAATTTGCATGGTAAAATTGACCAAAAAAGAACTATAAATATAGTTACGTGTATTTTGTTTTTGCTTTGAGGGTGTGTCTTTGCTAATTGTGTGTATTTGTTGTTGTGAAAGTAACTATTTAATTAGTAAAATTGACAATTTTGCTGGTTGGGGACTGTTTGACCATTATAACAGTTGATATTACCAATTTTTTTTTTGTGTGAATAGAAAGACGACTTTTGGTAAAGTCTAGACTAGCTTGGGTATAAACGGACGGACGGATGGACAGACTGACATGGCTAGATCGACTCGGATAGTGATCCTGATCAAGAAAATAAATACTTTATATGGTCGGTTACTGTTGCACGAATCTAATATACCCTTTTACTCTACGAATAACGGGTATACAAATTGTATTTGTTTTTAAACTTTTAAACTTTAAACTGATTTTGCAAATATATAAATACGAAAACTATTGGTGTCTTCTCCTGGATTCAAACTCATGAACTCACAATGGGCAAAAGCAGGCACATTAAGTTCAATAGAGGGATTCAGAAAATAAAAATATTTACGGCATGTCATTTGGTGGGATTGAACTCGGGCCTGCGCTCTCTTAAGGTACTAATTAAAATTCAAAGTATTAACGCCTCTACCCGCTGGTCCATGCTGTAGTCCGAAATTTATTTAATGTTTAAGAACGATTGTCCTTATTTTAAGAACGTTTGCACTACTTTTAAGTGAAAAATTTAAGAACACAAAATTCTTAAATGAATTTAATTGTTAAACATTGATATTCCTCACGCTCAACACATTTCTGTGTTATATTAAAGTAGTGAAACTAAAGAAGTTTACGATTAGGTACTAATAATATTCGATTCACATTAATGCATGCTTAATCAGTTAAGTATATACCTTAGAATATTTTTTTAATTAAAAAGCAAAGTAAACCGAAATATTATGTGGAAGTTGGAAATATTTGCTTTCGTGGGACTGATCACTTGCCCGGTCATAAATAGCTTTGTCGAGGAAATCGATTGCACCATAAATGGAACCCAGGCCGATTGCCCCACAGCTTGTCCAGAAACCTGTGAGTACGAGGGCAAGGCCAACTGTCTTTTGATATGCGGAGGTCCTTGTGTCTGCAACCCAGGATATGTTATCGATCGGAGTATACCCGCATGCGTTCTTCGCTCCGATTGTCCAGCTCATATAATACAGCGAAGAGGTTGGAAAAGAATGACTAATTTCAATTGCTTTAGTGGATTTCATACTTGTAGAGCTCTAAGAGATCATTATTACGATCATTAGGACTACGAAGATGTGAATATTATCTTTAAATAACCATTTCAAATAAATATAAGTAAATGTTTTGTTTGTACACACTTTGTACACTTTGAATTTGTGTTACACATTTTGTGAATATTCAAAAAATCCCCTATTTCAAAAGTAAATATTTTGGATTATAATATATTTATATCCGCCCTTTTTAATATTTTGTGAACTGACTGTTAATGGTACTTGGGTGCGGTACATTTGTTGCATTCAACGATGATGATGCACCAGCAACCACAAACCGTTTGGTATTTTCGCTGTTTTACTGCAGCGTAAAACTAAAATCCCCGAATTATACAACAAAAAATTAATTAAACAAAATTTAGTTTTGTCCCCTGGAGATGAACGTGAGCCGCAAAAAACCGCGTTGCGCGAAAATCGCTGCGGTTTCTATCCACATACACTGTATATCTGAACAGGAACAGTAAAACTTCCAAAACCAATACTGAAATAAATAACTAAATCCATGGTAGTAACTTTTTTATTATTTTATTAATTTGTATTTTATAATTATTGCTAAGGCATAAAGTACTGTTGATATGTCTTGATTTTTTAACATTACATGAGTTTTTAATGTATATTTTGATTCGTAGTTGATGACTCTAAAATATTACAGATACATAAGACATATTTGTAAAAATATTTTGATGGAAAACGGCACAAGTTTTTATACGAAAAACTAATAGAAGTTAAGCTTTACTAAAAGAGAGGCTTTTTTTACTATAGTAGCAGTTGTTGAGAATTATTATATAGATTTTAGCATTATATGGTGTAGTTGCATTTATGGAAGCTGTACTGTAACATAGAGCGAAAGAGACAGCAACAGCAAAATTATTGTTATGCAAAGCCATGGAAAAAAGGGCAACGAAAAAGTGACCACAAACGGAAAAAAAGGTCCCAGGGACAGGGGCCTCGTTTCAAAGGGGCGGATTGGGTTAGCCAGGGGGTAACGAGGGCTCTTTGCGGCTACTTGACTTAATACCTGCAATAATTATTATAACGATGCAGGGAGAGGGACAGGGGTGGAGACCAGAGGGGAAAACCAAAAGCGAGCAAATCTTTTTATGCAATAAAAATATATATAGCAGCCGGCGAACAAAGTTTGAAACGAGCCCATAAAAATGGCCAGGATAAGCACTTGGACTTTGCATCGAGCGATTTATTTTTTATTTATTTTTATTCATTTACTTTTTTCCGTTGTTCGCTTACACAATAGGATTTATTGCGGAAAGATGTGACTTTGCAGGGACTTTCTCGTTTGCGATTTCTTTAAATATTTCAAGCATCTGAAATTCCATAAATAAATATTTTAATTGATTTTTTAGATGTTTATAAATTTAGATACATTTGATTAAACTATTTATAATTGAACATTTAAAAGATATTCTCGTTTATTTCCTTTTACTTCCAGTCGTATGTCGTGACCTTAAATCTAGCATATTTTTCCGATCGTTTTATACAAGTTTATGCCAATATTTCAATAGCCCAAAAATCGTAAAAGTAAATTTACTTTCCCTATTTATGGGCGATTTTTTATGGAAAACGATTAGGGGAATCCCTTTGGCCAGCGCGACCGTATTTATTTGAAAATGCCATTTGAATATGCTGCGCCCGTGGGCTTTTCCTCCCATTTTTCCGTTCTCTTTGCTCACGCCTTTCATTAAATTCAATTTAAGAAAGAAAATTTTTAGTGCCCTGCCATAAAAATAACAACCAGCAACCGAAAAGGAGCCCGAGGCAAGAGCCAAAAAAGGATCTACGGATGACGACAACGTATCGCGAAGGTCATCAATTACAGGAGGCCCGCCAACCCCGGCCCCTGAGCGCCTGTTCCCTTACCACCCCCTTGCCACCACACCCTAGCCGACAACAACAACAAGCAGTTGCAAATAACTTGGCTGAAGCCTCACATTATCCGGCCATAAGCACAAGTAGGAAGCTGGTCCTTCAGACTGGATCCTTTTTATTATTTCTTTATATACCCTTTCAAGGGGTATGATTAACTCTTGCCTTTAAGACAGTGCAGAAAAAATACCTGGCCATATAACATAAAAATATAGTTGATTAACACGATTTTATTATCTATTAATTTTTAAGATCTTTAATGGATTATGTTGTACAAATACAATTTTAAATTAAAGTTTAAAAAGTAAGTTTGAAGCTTCACACTTTTTAAGCCGTATTTTCAGAAAGAATTATTTTTAATTACTTTAACAAATATAACAAAAATTAATTTACATATTGTTATAGACGAATTTTTTAAATTTTTTTAAAAAATATAACAAAAATTATTCTTTATATTTTTATAGATTTTTTAGACCTTATAGATTGATATTAGACCCATAAGGGTATGTAATTTTCGTTTGTCCAAAGTTAGATTTGTTCAATTTTTTTTTGGCTCATCGTGGGGTAAAAACAAAAATGAAATGCTCTGCAGATATTTCAAAAGCCATTGACACCCTTTCGGCGAGGCGTGGCCACTGCGGGGTTAAAGGCAATGCCTCGGCTTGGAGGCCTGCCTTTGAAAAGCTGAATGACCAAATAAATCATATCAAAGTGTCATATAAAAATCGTAATCAGATTTTGAAGCACACACACACACACACACAGTCAGCCAGAGAAGGAAGGACGCAGACAAGAAATATGCTGCCAGGCTTCGCATACCCACACTCGTACGTTTTCCGTAAGCCAACTCCATTAAAAGTGCTTATAAATAAGGTGCTTGAAAGGCAAGTGCACACACACACATGCCCACTCCGCCGAGAGGGACACTCACACAGACAATGGAGATACGTACACGGGTCTGGGGTCCATAACCAACAAACGCTGCACCCAATGCTGATATATCCCCAAAAATGGTCACCAAATATGGGAGATGACAGCGTGACTGATTTCAAGACAGAATGAGATCACGAAGATTGGTAAGTTTTTATAAAATGTTTTTCGAAAATCAATTTAGAAATAAAAACAGATATGGCATTTTGTATTAAAATGTTACTTCAATAGAATTTATTGAAATAAATATTAAAAACAATTTAGAAATCAAAATCATTCACCAAAAACACTAATTTAAATATTAAGACATATTAAATATAGAAAATAATTAGGGTTTTAAAATCAACTAAGCGACAATACATTTTCAACTCAAAAGTAATATGAATTCATACAGGAATACGTCTATCTTTTATTTACAGCATATTTTGAAATTTAAAAGTAATTTAAAAACCTAGGTATTTTTTTGGTAACCCCATTGATTACTGTTTATAGAATATTTAAGAGGAGTTTGTATGTAAAATGTTCGATTGTCTTTATGCCCCTGACATCTCCAATGGTAACCCCAAATGGGTATCTTGCAACGTAACATAACCCATTGCCCGCCTCTGTCGCACAAAAGTTTTTGAGTGTGTAAATTGCAAAAGACTATTTGACAAACGTCGGTCAAAAGCACAGGACATGACAGAGTGCCAGGACATCGGGGGGCAGGGGATCAGAGGCGATGACCGTAAGGACAACCTGCTCGGGATTTCGGTTTAGCACTCTGCAGGACCTTCTCCTCGCTCAGAGGGTTACCCTGCAGTTAATAAAAAATAATGTGCTTCAATGCGGTTTATTCAATTTTATGGTTCGGACTTTTCAAAAAGCCATGCACACACATAAACACTCACTCATCCGCACACACACACACTAACAGACAATGACTCTCGTCATCTTTGATACACTGAAAAAATACATTTATAAATGTAATGTAATAAGAAATATTTTAGATCCAAAATATAAATAAATAATAATAGTGGAATTATTAGAAAATTATTTTAATCGATGGTTTAGAAATACATAAATTAGATTCTTAATAACTAATTTTTAGGGAAATAAAATATAAAAACATTTACGTAATATAAAATAATTATATAATGTTATTATCTATATAATTTGTATCGTAATAATCCAATTAAAATTCTGCAAATACATTAAATATATGTCTGTGTAGAACCCCAATTTCCCTTCCTCTGCTTTCTGGCATCTTTGGTTATATTAAAAAGAAAATCGCATTTTTGGCTGGGCGTGGCTGCTTTCTCCGCCCCCAATGTCCGTGCTTGTAGTGGGCGAATCATATAAAACACACATAGATGCTCACACGCACACACACCACACAACAATAATGCGACGATGGACGTTGCCGCCTTTTTCTTTTTTGAATATTTATGAGTTTGCTTTTCAAATTATAGATGCAGAGCGGGTGAAAGTAGGGTGGTGAGAGGTTTACAGTAAAGGATACGGCCATTTGGCCCGTGTTAGTGTGTGTGCTTAAGTTCGTGTCTGTATTCGTAGAAGTGCGTCCTTGGCCTGAGAATATATCACTTTTCCAGATATTTATCAAAATTATTTCCGCGTCTACTTTATTTCCGGTTTTATTGAAAGTTAAGCGTGGAAAGCCTTTAAATGGAATTGTTTATCGATTTTAAATGGAGTGCTTATGTATATTCAAACTACAAAATTGTTAGTATGTACATAGGTAATACCTATTTGGTATATTAGTAGAAGTACCTCAATGTAATGTATGTAATATGTAAAATACCTTATTTGTATTCCCTATTCCTAAGCTTCTGAATGACAATCCTGATTATAATCTATATAAAGTGAACTAATGAACTAATATAAGACCAAAACTTAAGTTTAACCTTAAACGTACAAATAATATTACATTTGACTAAACCAATATAATTTTTTTAATTTCCTGGAGTTCCTATAAACACCCAGTACATTGTGGAATAAATATTAAATATTTTTTATAACATTACCTTTTTACTATATTTTTATAAATCCTAAAATTAAATAAATAACAAATATTTTAGAATATTGTCCTTCTGTAATATACATGTAAAATAATTAATTTATTGAAAACCTCAATTTAGTCGCCTTGTCCTAAATGCTGTAACACTTTAATATTCACCTCCCTCGCCACTTAACGCAACTTTAATTCGAATCGAACATCTATAATTGCCTTCAATTACATTTATTTATTTGCACCGGGCACAGCCGTTCAAAGGACACCGCCATCAATCCCGATCCTTAATTTTACGTAGCAGACCACACCAAACTCCTGCTCATCCTATGTTGGCTTTGGTCATTGGCCATTTCAATTGGGTATCGCTTTGATTCGCATTTCATTTATGCATGATGACTGGACTCAGGACCAGACCACCGGCATCGTCTACTATTTTATTTTTCTCGCAATTTATTTATTTTATATGTACATACGCGTGTTTTTTATTTGTGCCGGGCCCTCCCATTCCGTTCTGGTTTATTATGATTATCATGTTTTATTCAACAATTGATGCGCAAATTGGCAGTTGTCTGGATCATTTACAACTCTACACACATGTACAAGGACGGGACGGTGGCAGTCAGGGGCCTCTATCAAGGGTCAAGTGAGATGGAGGGTTTAAAGAGAGAGAGTTGCTAGGGAACTGTGTTCCACAAATGCGTATTCCCATAGGAATTTTAATTGTTAATTAATAATCAAAGTAATACAAGATGTATTTTTATTAACTTTCAAAGATTAAATTTCGTTTTCGGTTAATAATAGTAACAAAGAATATTTCAGTTAAAAGCTTTAACAATTTTTATAAAAACATTTTAGAGGTATTAAACATTTTATATTTCGGAATATCAATATTAAAACGGATTTTTTTTAAAGGTTTACAGAATATATTTTAATCGAAGTGGTAAAGTTATTTAACTTATAAATGGAAGTAATATTAGGTACTTAAAGATTTATAATACTATGTAATTTTTATTACAAAGTTTTATAAATAATAAAATAATATAAATAATAAAATAATATAAATAATAAATACTGAAGCTATTTAATAAAACTTCGATTATTATGTAATTTTTATAACACGCTGCAGATTTCTCCAAAAACGAAAATCAATTTCGGAACCGATCAGATTTATTTCTGCGGCATTTAACGCTGGTGCCGTGTTCGTCAGCTGCGTGGACCAGGGCGTATGATTAATTTGAAATACAAACAAACCGAAATGGCGAGAAAAGAGAATTGTAAACCGCATTCAAGGGGCGGACGGAGGTGGTTGCGCAACCGGTCATGGGCGTGGCAGAGCGTAAATTTGTAGAAAATGCTTGATTTCCGCGCACGTAATTAAGTCCATTTGTTACCACCCCCCAGCCTCCCAGCCCCATTAAATCTTCCTGTGCTGCCCGCAATTGCATTTGTCGGGAGCGGGAAAATGTAATGGTTAAGGGGTTGGGGGGAGGGGGATTGCAGTCGAGAGGCGACAATAAACTTATATGAAATTAATTGCGCATGCAGCAGCGGCAGTAGGAACTAGCGATGGCAAAATATTTCGATATTTATCGAATCGATGTTTAAAATAATATTAAAGATATAGAAAATGATTTTAATTGTAACTGAATATATTTATCAATATTTATTAAATTTTTCTCAAATTTCTATAGTAACCCCCATTACATTTTTGTATACCTAATCTTGGATTTTTGATTTCATAAAAGGACGCTTTGTACTAAATATAATATTTCCAAAAAGTATTTATAATCCATTTGATATATTACATATTTTTATATAGCTTTTCGGGTAAAATTACTCTCATTTATTACTAATATTATTTATGCTTTTTCAACTTACAATATCAACTGCTTCTTCTCGATATTCATCCCTAGCTGAAACTGACGGATAGACAGCTGGACAACTGGGATCGACTGTCGTCTGGCATCGTGGAGCGAAGCTCATGCATTAATTAACAGTCAAGTGTCGATGGAGACTGCCACCACCCCGAAAACATCCCATCGGCAGAGGTGGAGATGGGGAGTATCACACTTTCAACTAATTAAATAGCTTTTGATTTTTGCACACCAGATAAAATTTCAATATTAAAGCCGCTGGGCTCGGACACAGCAGGCAGTCACCGAATCCGGCATATGTTCAATATTTGCATAAATATTTTAATAAAAATTAAAAATGAATGGCCAAGCAGCAGCAAACGGCAGCAACGGCGGCGAACCCTCGATCCCAGACGAAAAGCGACCAAGGGAAACATTTTTTATTAAAAAACAAGAAAAGGAAACAGTCGGGAAATGCTTTACAAAACGAAAACGTTAACACCCTGAAACCCAATTCACAAAAAGCACTATAAAATATTTACAAATACGCATTCTCTCCTTTTTTTTATTATTTTAAAAATGAATTTATTTGGTACGATGCTTACCAAGAAGAACATATTCCAAGAAATTTAAATAAATTTACTCTTTATCCAGTTCCTAGAAACTTTTGATGTTATAAATTGATTATACAAATTAAATTTAAATCTTGAAATTTAAAACCAAAATGGGGAAAGTATTTTTTTTATATTTAATTTATTTCGAAATTAATAATTAAATAAAAATGTTTATAAATTGTAATTAATGTTACACAAATTATATTATTAAATAATTAATATAGCATTAATTTTTAGTGCTATTTTAAAATAAATCCTGAATTGCAGAAAAAGTTTTCCATTATTATTTAATTATTTACATTAAGAATATACAACTTTTTTATCTCAAAAGCTAGCAAATCTTTTTATATTTCTAGCACAACTTTTATTTAGGTTACCTGATCGCTTTACGAGTATCTTTTATGATTATCCCCAAAATGATTAGACTTTAAAACTAGATATAAAAAATTAAAGTAAAAAATTGCTTAAAAGTTAGCATAACATTTGTATATATTTTTAATTTTTTTTTTTATTTTTTTAATTAATGTTTCGCTTTTGTTATTAATTTTTTAAACCTCTATACATTAGCTAAGATACCTCGTTGGCAAAAATATAGTCCAGTTGACAAACCGAGGCAGCGACTGCTAACCGCAGCGCGATGTAAAAATTTGCGCATCGATTTGCGGCCAGACGTCGACGAGGCTGAGGCTCCTGGATGCAGACTCCTGTGGAAAGGTCCTTGGACCGGTACCAAAACAGGACCAGCAGCGGACAATGCAAGGGCTGGCACAATGGCACCGAGCGAAATGGAATCGTCGGAATCGCCGGGCGCCATTATCATCCTCATCATCGCCATCGCAGCACGGTGGGCCGAAAAATGCAAATGACTTTGCAAGGCTTTGATTAGCGAGCAATTTAAATGCAATTGGGTTTCGCAACACTGCGGCAGGAAAATGCGCAAGGTGTCGGCCATTTAAAATTACTTCAGGGGAATTCCACTGTACGCAGTCCTCGGTATTCCACGGTGCGGATGCGGATGTCGATGCGAATTGCACATTGGCCATGTCTGCAGTTTGTCAAGAGGTCTGCAGGAAAAACCCCAAAAAAAAGAAAAACAAAGCCCAAAAGAAGATGAAAATGAAAATGCAAAATGAAAAAGAAAAGCCCACAAAATGGAACGGGAGTGCAAAATGGAAATGGTAATGTGCGCCTATGTATAGACAAAAGGCCAGCGAAGCGGAGAGGTGTGTTTGAGATGTTATAGAAATGCGAGCAAAACAATTTAATAATTGTTAAAAATTTCTTTAAAATATACTACTAAATGCTATTGGCAAAGTTCATTCCTCATATTTATTTTTATAGTATTCTAGTACTTTTTTTCCAGACACTGCAAAAATTTCACGACGAAAGAAATCAAAAACAAATCTGCTTGATTTCAGTATATTTGTTTCTCTTTTTTTTTGGAAAGGAGAATGCATATGCTTGAATCCGAGAATAATACTTCTTGAAACCGAGAACACTTTTACTGAAATAGAGACAACATATTTTCAAAAAGTGTTTTCAAACCAAGAATTCTCCTTCTTGATTATAGTAAAATAGTTTTTGAAATGAAGAACTTTAAGAACGATTTTTATCTTTTTATTCAACAATTCAAATCCAATACTAGTAAAAATGAAATTCATAAATGCATAAATTTTAAAGTTTATTATTATTATTTATGATATCCATTTAATCAGTTTTCTCCATAACTCTGAATACAAGGCTTAAGTGATTTAAAATTAATTAAATTAACTTAAAGTTGCCTCTCAACTGATTATGCAACCTTCGCTGCCGAACAGAGTTTTCCATAAGTTGGCATCATATTTTGTGTGTGTTTGTGGGCAGTTGTGTGTTTTTGTGTGTGTGCGGTCTCGTTGATGCCCGGAAAATCCCGACGCGACGCGCCAGTTATTGTTTTGCCACTTCAGTTTCTATTGTTATTGTCAGTTGGGGGAAAACGGGCGAAAATTCCGGGAGGGGAAAGCCGGACGGACGGACGGGGAAATCATGGTGCAGCGGTTGCAGCTGCAGCATTTTGATGGCAACGACTTTACATCCGTGCATTTTTGTTGCCCTTGTTGCCGCAGCTGCAGCGGCGCTTAAACAATTTAATTTTGATTTAAGTGCGAAATTAAATGTCAGCCAATTCTGGCATTTTTTCCCCGCACTCCTGCTGCGTGGAAATGCGGAAACCTGTGTGCGTGCTGCAACAATGGCAGCAAAACTAATTCTATTGACTTTGCTAATGACGTAATTAAGCGCATTTGGCAAACGTTTCGTATACGCAACGTGCTCCACTTGCCAGCTGCATTGTGCTTTTAATTAAGTCCATTTTAATGATGGCCATGGCCACAAAAGCTTTTCCAGCGACGATTAAAAGGGCGGACTTTAGCCCGAAGAGTTCTAAATTCCGAGGTGATTTTCCCACTGAGCGCGGGGCGTTTGGCGAGTGAAATATTTTGACAGATTGCGAGGCAAGTGTAAATTTATGCAAATTACATCAATAAAAACATTTCGGTTTTTCTGCGGCCCTCGGCCAGGCCTTTATTATTTGGCCAAGATGGCGGAGCGAGTGGCTGGCTGTCCGCGTGTAGCTCATTTTCTATTAACAACTGCGTCCATAAAAACGACAATGACAGGAATGAAGGCTGTTGGCTGAATTCCGAAGGCCAGAGCATTTTCCGAGGGAAAATGGCTAAGCAGCGAAGCCAGCGAAGCGTCCAGGCGGAAAACCAACTACGGGACAGCCTCATTTGCATGTTGCTCAGTACTTCCCCCCCACACAGTACCGCCTCCCCCGCTCTCCGCCCATATATCCTGATGAGACCAGCCGTCAGTGTCCCTGCGTCAGGACGTCACAGTCGTCACCATGTGGTTGCGTCTGTGACAGTGGAAATAATTCCGGCGAACGGCGCAACAGTGGTTGAAAATGGGAAAGCAAATCCCTAAGGTACCGCCAATTTTCGTGGACATTTCCTTGTTAATGCTGAGGAAATTTAATTCTGAAAATACAACCCTCTTCTGTTAAACATTAAATATGGTTCCTGAAGTGCAGCTTAATCCGGGCGGAACTTTATGAATATATTATTTCTTTGACATAACTTTTTTTTTGGTTTTTTTGGTAAAAAGTAGAAGAAATGTATATACATAAAATAGTTTTTTAGCTTGTGTATAAATAAAATAAAATTATTAAACCATAATTTTTTTACATGCATTATATTCAATCCAAAGTTTAAAGTACATTTATATATTTAAGAGTGCCTACATTAACAGACCAATAACTATTAAAAATGAGTTACTGTTGTTAATATTTTTCCTTTTTAAGTTTTAATTATTTTTAATTATTTTTAAAATCAAATATCCTACGTATAACCATAAGAATAGTTTTTTACATTAAATATAAATAAAAAAATAAAAATGATTAAATATTTTAAAAGCCATATTCTGTATCTTGCTTACGTTATATTCAATCCATTTTTTAAATTTGTGTATTTATTCATTTTAAAATACTTTAATAAATAAAAATCTATTAAAAATTATTTACTGTTGTCAATTACTTTTTAAAATTCGCCATTTAGTGTCAACGAATACTTAAAAAATTTAAATATCTTAAGAAATTGTATTCAATATTTTATCCTTCGCTTATTGCATTTACCTTTTCTAAACCGTATTTTTCCACTGTTCCGGCTGCGCCTTTGGCTTCAAGTTTCGCTTTTGGGGCACGTTTTTGTCTTTGGCCCTAATTCAGGCTTCAGCGCAGAGGCTAATCAACGCCAGCCAAGTTGGACGGGAATCGTTAGACAGACCATAAACAGAGGGCCAGCGATTTTCTGGAGTTTCCGGGGGTCGCAGGTCGGGAGTCGGGTGGATGGCGGCGGGTGCGTCGTGGCCTTTGGGGCGGCCAAAGAAGACCGCTAAATTTTATTTAATTTTTGTTTAGCCGCGAAAAGTGGCGTATAAAATTTACTTTGGCTTCAAGGATGAGCGATAAAGAAAAGGAGATGAGGAGGACATAAAATAATGGAAATTGCCAAATGTGACAGCCACAAAGCCGAGAGGGGGGGGTGCACAACGAGTGCAGATCGTATAATGCTCGTATAAATTTTCAAAAAAATAAGCGAACATTTTCCACGTTAATGCAGCCGCAAAATAGAATTAGCTTTTCTTTTTTTTGCAATTCTAGGACGCTCTGGCTTCGGCTGCTGGTAATCGCCGCCCCCATTTAAGCGGGCAATTTCAAGAGGGCGCACTAAAACCGAACTCCCATATATGAGAACGCAACCGCAACAGTTGCTGCCGCCTTTTCGGCCATTTGGGCTCTCTCAAAATTGGCGTTGCTATGGCCAAAATGGCCAACAATAAAAAAGCCGTTTGCTGCATTCTCATGCACGACCAGCCAGCCAGCCAAGAAAACCAGCAACAACTTGGCGGCTGGCGGCCGTGGGTGGCGGTTCCCCGGGTGATTTTCGGTGGGTGGCCGGCCACTTACACAAAACTTTGCACCACCGCAAGGAATAAAGCAAGGAAGCAGCACAAGAAGTCCTTACAGCGAAACGCATGGAAACAAACGAGCATTGAAATTGAATTTAACAGCAAACAGTTTTAAGGAGCGGAGCATTCGCTACATATGCACTGGAAAAAAATAAAAACCAAAGTAAAAAATATTTTTTAAAATAAAAAATATATAATAAAATAGATTAATATTAATGATTAAAATATTTTTTTGTGGCATTGTTGATATTATAATTCTTTAAAAAAAATGTATTACATTGCAAGCAAATTAAAGTTAATAATATAAACTAAAGAAATCGTATAAAATATAAAATATTTGTATATAAAACCCAACCAAGTCTAAAATAAGCCAAAATTAAACTGCTTACTTATTTTTCCGAGTTATATATGGCATCTAGAAGACGCAAAAGGGTGAGACATCGCCGCTAGTGGCGAACTTTGTATGCGCTAATGGAGATGGATGTGCGAAAGCCACACTGCGTATGCGTAATATATCTGTTTTGTATGTATTTGCAGTTAAAACGGAACCAAGAAGGCGGCAATGGTAATTTTTCAATATTACAGCAGACGACAATGGCAAATTGAGTTGATCAATTCGCGACCAAAGATATATTACAGGAAACTGCTAGCGAAACAACTCAAGATTGGGTGAACTTTAAAAAACTAATCAAGAGAGAAATTAAATTTAATTTTACTTAAATTTATTTAAATTAAAGTCAATGCTTAGACCATTTATAGTTAGAGGTATCAATCAACTAATTCCGATTCTAGTCATTCTAAGCTGGCTTTCGCAGAGTAAGCAGCTAATCACAAGACCCCCAGTGGCTGCAGATATGTTCTGTCCATGGCAACACGTTCTATATCCACAAAGCAGGCTAATACCCTTCCCCTGGGCGGAATTCTGCTTCGAACCCAAGGACCTCCATTCGAGCATACCAATTTGTGCAGTGTGCAACGTTGCCCGGCTTTCTATGGGATATCAGGAATAGCGTCATTTGCCACGTCTGCGACTTATCGCCCAAAGAAATGTTCAGCCAAATAGATTTCTACAGCGCAAAGCTGCACGGACGATAGCAACTTATGTTGCGGATAATACAACGGATTTCATTATTTCGGCACTTACGAGCGAATAACCACTAAGCAATTCCAACGACCCAAGTCCCTTCGACTGAATGGAAAAACAAACTAAGGACAGTTATACACTTTAAACCTGAACATAACTGGCAAGCGTGGAGGAAAGGAGCTCGATAAAAGGGAAAAACGTGGCAGATTCAAGTTCGAACAACGAGTAAATGAGCTGTCAAAGTTTTTAATGCAGCAGCCGCAACAGCGGAGGCAACAACTGCAGCAGCAACATCAGTAGCAGCAGCAGCATCGGCCACAAAAGCAGCCAAGAGCACGAGCTAGACAAGTAAATCTTATTGTGCAGAAAATGGCAAATTTCCCCAGACGGCCAAAACCAGCCAAAGCAGCCAGTCAGCGGAGGCTTTGGGGGTGGTGCACTGCAGAAGATACATTGGAAATAAAAGGGATTTCTAGAAACTATAACAATTTCTCTATGCATGCAAAAAGCTCTTAATAAAGGTGTCTCAACTATTTAATTTCTATAATATTTTTCAAAAAGTCCCGATGTAGAAAAAAAATTTAGGTAAAAAAAATAAATAATAAATAAATATAAATTAATAATTTATAAGTAACATTTATAAAAAATAAATAATAATAAATGTTCATGTAAATGTTAAATTTTACATTGTAAATAATTTTGTTTTATAGTTTAGGAATTTCTTAAATGGTACCCATTACTTATATTACTTTCAAAAATACCTCGAAAGCTTTCACAAATTTTTCCCAGTACACTAGTTTGTTTTCGATGGGGAGAGGATACTTAGAAGTATTTTTGCAGCATTGAGCGAGCGTTTGATTGAGAATGTATTGTATAATTTCCCGAGCGTATTTAGTGCCAAGACGCAAAAAAAGGCAACGGAAAAATGCGCAATATGAACGGCGGCAACAACAATTGGGGGTCTCAATAGTCTGCAAACAACAAAGGCGGCAAAAAGCAAGAACGCTGCGGGGTAGACAGCGGAAGTTACCATGACAAGTGTCAAATGTTAAATACTTTATTAAGACTTTTTTGCTACACCGCTGAACGGAAACTATGAAGGAAATGCTTCAATGAAGTGAACTTAAGTAGAAGAAAAGGGAGATTAAAGGGATGAAAACCGTAAAACGGAAATGATATTCGAAATTGAAAATTAAGAATGATTTATTATTTATCAATACCTTTTAGTTTCCGCTTACAAAATAATGATGTATTAAATTTAAATTTTAATGTTTTCAATAATAATTTAATTTTTTCTTTAGTAAATAATTTGAAATTATGAATATATGTTTAAAGTTTACGCATTTAGTCTTTAAAAATATTGTTAAAATTTTGAAAATGTAGCTGAAGCGTTTTATTACATTTACAATACTGTAATACGAGAAAATATCCCTGAATATATAGCTTCGAAACTCGCAATTATAAGTAACGCGCTCTGAGTTTCTTAACCATTCTTAATCTTTCCCTGAAAGCCGAAATCTTTGCCGCCCATCAGCTTAAATTGCGTTTTACTGCGTGAGTCAAAAACAGATCCATCATTTGCCGGGAAACTCCGCTGCGCTTTTACGACCCAACCCAGTCCAATCCCAATCCCAGTCCCAGTCCCCTTGGTGATGGCAGCCCCACTCCTTGGGGCCATCGTTTTGGCCGTGTCACTTAATCAATTTCGCGTTAATCAGACGAATGTCGCCAGTGGCATCCTGAAAGGCAAACAAAACGTTCGCCGAGCAAACTCGTTTACTGGCGTACAAATTTCTTATCTTTCCAGCGAAAATCTTTTACAGCTCTGAGCTGCGAGCTGCTGCTCTGCTTATTGCTATAATTTTTATGTCAAAATATAAATTAAATTTTTTTGGCTTCACACGCGATTGTCGTTTTGATGTCACACACACATACACGCATGTGATGGGCATGGATGGGGGGAGGAAGGGGCGTGACAAGGTATGGGGGGTCGTAGGTTGGAGGAGGTCATATAGTCACGTCTTGTGAATGCCAGTCGAGCTGACACAGTTTGTTACTTTTCAACAGGAGCGTTGCCTCCCGCACCTACAGACTGTACACTGAGAGAAATTTCATTACATTCAAAAATATTTCTGGCATGAACAATAAAAAGGAAAAACAACTTGACAAAGCAGTATCAATAAAATTTAACTATTATAAGGGGCGTTTTCTGGACTGATTGTTAAACTAAAAGTATTTTATAAAATCTATAAAACGTGCGAAAATTCAAATTTAAAAACTTAATATCAGTCTAATAAAAAACTATTTAATCTTTTAAATAAAACTAATAAAATTCTTAGGGTTTTAATAATGGGTTAATAAACAACATACATATTTTAGTTCCTTAACCAACTCGAAATTTAATTACAATTGGTTTCATTTTTTTTTTGGTTCATCAACCAATTTTTTTTAACCTTTTCCTGTCTTACAAAAAATATGTTTGTAACCATTCCAACACCATTTTTGACCGAAACGTCAAAACAAATATTATCAATATCATTCTTAGATACTTACATGTTAATGAATAAAGTGTTGATTTTATAAAATACATATAGATATAGATAAACCTATAACTAGGTATATATCAGCCAAAAAATTCCTTTTTGAATATTTCCTTTACTTTTTGTCTATCAGTTTTTCCGAGTGCATAAACGGAAGGGAGACGTCGCCTGCAGTCGACACCCAAAAAGGCTGCCACGAGGAATTCCGCAATTCACCCCGTCGAAGGGCTTTTCCTCCTTGGGGGCAGGAACTGAGGAACTGGGGGCTAGCCGCTCACCTTGCGGTGTGGTCTGGCATTTTCCAGCAAGAAGTTCATTACTCATAAATGCTGCACATGGCAAGGACCCCGAGATGGAGATGTCGGGAGACTGGGAGTCTGGGAGCCTGGAAGCCCGTAACCGGGGGATATCACCCCCGATCCAACCGAACCATTGCCACATTAAAAGAACAACATGGAGGAAGCTTAGGGCGAGGGGCATTTCACCTCGTTATAAGTATGGAGAAATCTGCAGTGCGCTTTAAGTGTTATCGGCAACACGCACATATCCAAAAGCCACACCCACCCGAATCACACCCTCTTCTGCTCCCCCTTACCGCCCCCGAAAAATGTGACGACGTGGAGGACATTTTCATTTTATGACAACGAGAAAGTGGGAAAAAATTGTTGCCGTAACCACAGAATGCTTCTACGTGTTTGCGGCTGAGTTCAAAGATTTATCAGCATCGAGAATTCGACAAGGCGCTGTCGTCGGATTCGGGCGCTTTATATGTATATATATCCATATATATATATATATATGAACGTACCTGTTCCCATCAGCACCCCGCTCCCGAAATGTGTGCGGTTATTTGAACAGATTTAATACCCACACAAACGTGTGGGAACTTTAAGTGCTGCCCCTCGTCACAAGGAGTCATCTAATCCGAAAGGCAGGGCGGCAAAAAAGGTAAAGCGACAAAAATTTGCCAAGTTCAAAGGAATTTGACTTTCTTTATGCATACGTAGTGGGTTAGGTGCACACGTGCACAGGGGGAAAAATATATATTTTAAGCTAGGAGCGATTAGTTTAAAAAGTGGCAATGGAATAATTACGGTTTTGAAATCGTTGAAAGCGGTCTCGAAAAGTATGCAACAAAAAATGCTAAAAATATAATGTTGCATACTTTTCAACACCTTTACTCGTATTATCGTTTGCACCTTGATTATGTTGGCTTGTATAGTCATAGAGAATCTAAAAGTCTATAAAAAGCGGACAAGCATTGATAATATAGATTTATTGGCAAATTTCGACTAAAAATGCGAGAAATATAAAAGACCAATTCCAAGAACATGACGATTTTCCTCTCTGTGTACTCATCAAAAAAGCATCAAAAGTGGCAGAAAGTGGAATTGCCAATTTGCGTTCTTCTCGGTGCAGGAAAATCGGTTGGAGCATGCAACGGATATATGAAGTATGAAGTTGTTGGACCCGAGCTCAACTTAAAAACTGCTGGCAAACTATCGCAAAAAAAATGCGAGCATAAAGAAAGTTAACTAGGAAGTCCTTATGACATGCCAACCAGTTACATGTGACTCAATAAGTCAAAAGAAAACTCACATGGGCATGGGAAAAGTGGCAGTTTGATTATGGGTTTGTGAAATACGAGTATGTCCCCAAAGACTGATAGGCATAAAAAATAATTGCACTGCGTAGAAAAGCTAGAAACTACAGAAATGTGCATTTTTCTTCAAGACACGTCTTAGTCATGCATTTCAAATGGAGATCATGTTTCCTTTAGGCCATATCTTAGCCAAGAAATATTATTTTCCTATGGAGATTAAATTATTTATTTTATAGATAAAAGTAACTAATTTATAGGTACTTTACCATTAGGAATTACTAATCATAACTTAAAATTCAGAAATATTGTGAAAAGTTTAGTTTTATAAGTTCAAAGTCAGTCATTATTTTTCAAGGTATCTGAAATAGATTTTAGGTGTAGTAAAACATAAAAATACTTAAAAATAAATATCTTTTCGATAAATTGAAAATTAAAATCGCTAAATTGAAGATTCATTGCAATAACATTTTGGGTTTTCCACCTCATCCATTCGCTCGTTTGGAAGGGGCTTTCCATAGGCCTCATTTAATCTGTTCTCCTTCCGCCAACTCGAAATCAGTCCAAAACACATTCATATCGCATCTGGGCCGTCCTGCCAGCGATTTTGCCCCCTCATTTGGCGGCTGGCTTGTAGGCTGCAATTACTTTTATATCGGATTCCTGTTTGCTCTCGGTTTTCTCAAATAGCAATAGCATCCATCGATAGCCTCTCAATGTTTGCCCAACTGGCGCGCTTCCATTCGATTCGATACGATTCGAGCTGAATGCTCGTTCGGTGGCTGCTGATGCTTCTGCGGCCATTGTGCCAATTGCTTTCGGTCGAGTTCTGTTCTGGAATCGCAGATGGAGTTGGAGTCTGAGTCTGGAGTCATCATCTAGTTCTCCAGCAAAAGCGGCTCAAGTGCTGCAACTTTAGCCTTTTTAAGTCTAAACACTTTAAAATTTAAAAAATCAGAAAGTTTGGGTTTTTTAAACTTTAAACTTTAAAAACGTATAAGATAAACCTACATTTCGTGTTTATCCTGTATTTACTTAAGAAACAAAACTTGTAGAAGAGATAATGTTATATATGTATTATTATCGCATTAATAAAAATCTCTACTTATAAAAAATATAAAAATTTGTATATAACCAAAATTTTAAAATTTTTGGTTTAATTTTTAAATAATAATAAGTTTGGTTCCAAGAATTTTTTTATTTTATCAGATTTTAGGACCTAAGTTTCGCCATCCCTGGTCAACAGGAAAATCGGGGGTATACACTTATATCGATGCCCCCGCTCACAGCCGCAATGGCAATGGCAATCGCAATCATTTCATTTCCCTTTTTAATATACGCTGCACAAGCACATTAGAAAGGGGGGTTCCGGGGACTAAGGCGAAATTCTAACCAAACCACGTGCCAGACCAACCAGACAACTTTCACCCCCTTACAGGCTCCGCTTTTCTAGTCCCCAGTGCAGTTTTCGGTTTGTATAAGTAGTCATCGGAGGCGTTTCGCCTACCTACAATTACCCCCCTCTCAATGGCCGCCTCTCTCTTTTCAGTCGTCATGTATGCGAGTTTTGCTTCCGTTTCCGTTTACAGTGTTTGCAATTTTGCCTTTAGTATTAATGGCCTTAAATTGTATTGACGCCCATTCGAAAGGCCGTCTTTCAGCTAGAGATGGAATCCAAAAAAATTAAATGGATAAAACTAACACAGATTACCTAGACTAAGAGCATTAAGGCTGAAAAAAGCTAATAAGTTAGTAGAAGTTGTCAATTACCTTTTATTAAGAAAATTGTAAACCAGTATTTAAAAATATTAGATTTATTTATAACTAAAAATATAATAATTTGTTTGATATTAAATTTTAAATTAACTAAAAATAGATCAGTAAAAAGCTAGTAGGTTAGTAAAAGTTTTCAATGGCTTTAAAAAAGATACTTTTAAACCAAATCATTTTACCTTTATTAAAAAAATTACATTTATTTATAACTAAAAATAAATTAAATTGTTTGATATTAAATTTTAAATAAATACGATTCGTTTTTAATGAAATATTTGTTTTAAAATAAATTTTAAAATTGTATTAACGTTTCTTTTAATTAACTTAATTATATTTATTAAATTTTTACACAACAATACCCTGTTTATAGCTTGAACTAAGGTAACAAAGATATGTCTTCTAACTAAATGAAGTGTCGCGTTAACCAAACAATCAATCATTAAAAACATTTTAAACTGTGTAAGCTCTAATGCAATTAAAGCGGGCAATAATTAAATTTTAAGGAATACCAGAACTTGAGCATTGCTTAGAAGAGTTTAAAATAGAATTTTCAGAGCTTAAAGCCTTGTCTGAGCATACTGTATTCTGAGAGAAAATACATTTTTCTTTATAAAAAGTTAAACCAAAACCTTGAAGCTTTTTCCAGCATTTCGTTGGACAATCTTGGTCCATCTCTAAGCCGTTTTTCCTGGAAAAAACCCCCTTTTTTTACCCACCACTCCCTTATGTTATTCGACACTGTTCGAGGTCGGCCAAAAAATTTTCACGCCGCACACGCGCCTAGGCTAATTTTGCATGCAACTCAGGACAGCTGAACGTCCGTTAGTCCTGCCACCGCCCCTCGAGTCTTTGCCGCCACTTCTATAGCTTTTTATTGAGACCGAACAACAACCATATCGGTCGAAAAGCGAAATAGGAGGGGGCCAGTGGACACACCCCGCGGGTGGTAAACGATTTTGCACTCACATTGATTGCCTCGCGTAGTTTTATTTATGCTTTTTTCAGCTAGTGCCGGGGTTGTGCTTTCGTTTTATATGGATATACCGATATTTATATTTATTTGTAGGCCACAAAGTGCATATTAAAAGCAGGCACAAAAACTGTTGAGGGTCAGCAATGGGTTAATTATTGGTTTGAGTCTGGGTATTCCAGTAAATTATTAAAATGGGGATATCCCTTTATCTAATACATATAACACTTAGTTTGATTGGGTATTAATCAGCTAATAGAGATTATTTTTCAAAAAGTAAATACCAATTAAAAAAAAAATATGTACATACATATTTCTTTATAATTTAAGCATTTGCAATATCATCTACACACAATAAATGAATTACTGATTTTTGTTAAAGCTTTAACCATTTTCTTTTTATGTTCTTTATATCACTTTCATTAAATCGAAATCTACCCAATTAAAAACGAATTGGGGCCCCATAAAAACTTGTATCAATTTTCTGTTCCATTTCTGGGGCTTCTGGTCCCCTTCAGTTAAAGATATTCCCATTACCGCTCCAACAATGTTTGCTGCACTTTGCTGATAAACAACAACACAAATTGTTAACAACACAGCAACTACGAGAGCAACATTGAAGTATAACCTATAAATAACAACTCCCAGATGATAAGGGCCAGGGAAAATAAATAAATGAAGTCAGCATCTTGGGTAGTACATAATATTTTTTTTTCGAAGCTGTTCACCCTCGCTTTGCGGTGGTTCCCTTTTCCCTTTCCACGACAAACAGCGTGGAAATGTAATTTTCCTTGACATTTTCCGGTTGGCAATCATATCGCGCCAATGCCAGGAAAACTGACCAGACAACGCCGCCAGACTCTTGGGGACATTCGGATCGCTTCGGTTTCGAGGAGAAAAATTAAGCACCGAGAAAAAAACGCAGTTAAAATTCCAACTAAAAAATTAAATATAAATTTCATATGATAAAAAACTCAGGACTCACCATTCTATCAAATATAAGTAAATTATTATGTAAGACCTATGTAAAATGCATAATTTTTTACCACACAAGCTAAACGAATTTTAAGACCCATTATCATAATTATCTCCCAAGAAATCCTAAAAATATAAACTTTTCTTTGGAAATTATATTTTGCTTCACTTTACTTTACATATAGCTTCGTTTTCTCTGTGTAAACTTGAATCTCAAGTGTGAAATGAGCTGGCGACGAATGCGGTGGTGGCGGTATCGTTTGATTTAAAGCATCAGCAACATGGACCTGGTCATGGAGGGGAGAAAAACACACCAGTTCGGAGTTCCCTTCCACTTGCCGGTGGTATTACTGTACCCTGTTATGAAATCAGCTTAACGAGATTGGAAATCAGAACAGAGGCCAAAAGATTGGAGGTGTAGCCGGCCGGGGGAAAATGGCTTCTGATGCCGGACAATGCTTATAAGATGGTCCAGTTCAGATAGCCGGGTTCCAAGTACACTCCATTAGGGCTGTTGCTCTTTGGGGGTTGGGTTGGGTACTCAGAGTTCGCCGGGGTCCAGGTCCATCAGCAAGCTAGTCAAACCAATTTGGGGGGATCAAATTAAAGCCACATCAAATGTTACGGGGGCTGATTGCTTTATATAGGGGTGCCCTGGTGCACAACCCCCCGACGAAAACTTTATGCCATGTTGCATTTTTCAACATAAATCGAAAGCGTCAGCAGCAGAAGTAAAACTTTGCAATCATAGTCCCATTTTAGTTCATATAGGGGAAGTTTTTTACACGAAAAGTGGGGAATTCCAAGTAATATACTAACCAATTGTGCGTGAAATAAAATCGTCCTAGTAATAAATATAGAGAATCAATAAATCATAAGACATTAGAAGGATGTTTAATCTGGTGAAGTCAGGAAACATTTTGGGACATTTTTAGAGAAAGTTCTTATTTAAAAGACACTTATAATACTTTTAAAAAATATATACTCAACCTTAGAATTGGTAGTTTTGGTATATAAAATACTAAATTACAATATGATATATTATATGATATAATACCTCCAATAGTCTTTATAAACCTATGTTTAGGAGTTAAAAAATACAAAAAGGATATGAAAGGAGACAGAAATATTTTAAAGTCCATCCTTATTTCTTTAAATATGATATATTATATGATATAATACATCCAATAGTCTTTATAAACCTATGTTTAGGAGTTAAAAAATACAAAAAGGATATGAAAGGAGACAGAAATATTTTAAAGTCCATCCTTATTTCTTTAAATATAAATCAAGACATTAACATTTGGGCTAGTTAGTTTATTTTAACTCCAAATTAATCCTTTTTGAATTCTCTAAAATAAATAGATATATTTTTAAATCTCCTTTTTTAATCTCTTTGAGCAATAAACTGCCTGCACAACAGCTGATGTTTCAGTTATGCAGGCAGTCTTGCTATTTTTAAAAAAACCCCCGTCTTAACCCATGCACTTTACACACGTTCCGGCCCCCATGTATAAAGGTTTTTGTGTAAGAGTATGTGTGTGCAGGGCATATAGGAAAATACGACCGACTGTGTGCATCGATATATTTCGAATGCGATACATGACGTTTCCATTGTTTCCATCAACGCTGATGCTGCTGATGCACGCCAATAATTGATGATGAACAAATAAGATGGCTTCTTTTGGTTTGAAGCGTTTCGCTATGGAATGTGGGAATTTTTCTCGCTCTCACTTTTGCATTGTTTCGCTGTCTCATTCGCACCTCTTAAAATCTGTACACAGGAAAAAATCATAAATTTCAGTAACACAAATTTTTTCGTACTTTAAAAAAAATTTCGCATACTTTTTAAATTATTAAAATATTTTTAGTACTTATACAAGATAGTAAAATAGATATATTTGAATTTTATAAACTACTAATAAAATCATAGCTTGTAATTTATGGATATTAATAAATTTAATTTAGGTTTCTTGCAGTCCAAAATGTGTAAGTTTGCGATTAGTAAAATGTGATATTTATTCTCTGTGCAGCACTTTCAATCCCATGGGCTCGACGTTCGATAATGCAATTCCATTCAGGCATACGAGACAGCCAATCTATCCAATTCACAGCCACACACATGCACACGCACCTTCATCAGTATGCAGCAGGGAAAAGCTTTCTCCAACTCCCAACACCCTCTCTCTCTCACTCTTTATCATCCCCATCTCCTTTCTTTCCTGGTCAGGAGAAATCAAACAAAAGTTATAACTTTTTACAATAACGTCGGGTGGGCTTCGGATATATTTGGCAGGGCGTGTATTTGACTAGGCTATTACTCAATGGTATTTTTGTTTTACACGAGCCGCACACTAAAGATCCTTCAAAACAGAAAATCAGAGCCGTAAATGGTATGAGCTTTAAAGTAGAATAAAAGTGGAAAAATAATAAAAATAGGTTGAGGTTGAGTTCGTGATTAATGTAAAATTATAAATAAAAAAAAACACATTATTTAAGCAAGTAGTTAAAACCACATATAAAATTAATTTTATCTTGGACAAAAAAGGAAAATTCACAATATTAAAGACCATAGTAGAATTGATCACGTTTTTTGATAATCTCCATCGGTTGAAAATGAATGAATGTTTTTACCGCACAGTATCAATTAATTATTTTTTCTGAGTAAAAAACAATAAAAATAAAAATCTGCTAAAAAAAAACCAAACACGCATATTGTTAAACCATTTTCAATAAATTTATTTTACGCACATAACCCTCAAATATGTTTGAGTTTCTTTTATCATTATCTGTAAGTTTTAACATTTATTATAAAAATAAAAAATAACTCTTTTTTTGTCAACCAAAAAATAATAATAAAATAATAAGTGTTATTTCATATAAATGATTAGCTAAAATAAAAAATAACTGCGGATATGTTGAGTACTGTAGCTAAAAATATTAGTTTATTCAAATTGTTTCCAGGACTTTTTCTTGTATATGATTTTTTTTCTGAACAATATTTACGTTAAATTGTATTATTTATTATTAAATAATAACAATTTGGCTTTGGATCTTACAAATTAACTCATATTACTTATAAATATTTTATTTATTTTTTTCCAATAACTTAAATATGAAAATTTTTCAGCCCACTTACCACTTAGCTAACCAGTATATATTCAATTCGACTACATCGAAATTCCTTCGTAGTTTAAAAATCAAGATACCCTTTTATCATATTTTATTGAAAATCCTCAGAGTATCCCGTTGGCAGTACTATGAAGTCATATTTTCCCCAATTTCTTGCCATTATTTTCAATTATTATATCAAAGTGAATGCCGTCGTTCCAGCTTTTTCGTTCATTGTCTGCCAGTTAATTGCCGTTTGCTGATTTTTCGAAAAGTGCGATGCACCATCGCCAGCTCCGTTTCCATACCATCGCCCATCTCCCCATCATCGTGGGCATCCTCGGGCGTTCCTGCCTCATCGCATCATTAGCGCCATCATTTTAAAATATTATTAATACTTAATGGTCTCCGCATGTTCGAGTGTGTGCCTCGTGCATTGAACAATTTATGGCGCGGGCCAAATGAATTTCCTGCTCAGACGCTTGGACGACGACGTCACGTGAAAGAAAAGCGGCAGCGGCAGCGGAAAACGGAAAATTTGCCCCACGCTGCGCTAACAAAACAAAAAAATAATAATACAAAATGCATGGGAAGCGGAGTTAAGTGTAAAGTGTATTTCCAGACGACGTTCGTCAACGTCAAACGACGATCGATAAAATATGCTTGCATGTGAATTATTTTAATGAGTTCCGTTTCGTTGGAAGGCAAAAATATGAGCGATAAACTAAATACATCTGGATAGGGACCGGCGGAAAAAAATCAAAGAGTATAAGCAGAAGCCAAAGCGGAGGACCCCGCTTTGGCACAATAGCAAAAAATGCAGAAGAAAAAGTAAAACAAAACAAAAGCGGTTCCATTCGCAGTGGAGTTGGAGTTTTCCGAGTGGAGTCCAGGTCTGGAGCGAGGACACGAAGCCAGGAACCGGGAACCAGGACCTACTTGCACAGAGCAAAACCCAAATCATAAAAGGCTATAACTCTGTAAAATTTTTATTAAAATGTTCTTAATTTTAATTCATTGTTTTCTGATAACAAGATCAAAATGAAATGTTCTACTAAATTTTATATCTTTTGTTTTTATATGAATAAAGATGATTTTTATCTTAATTTTTTAGTATTCATTTAAAAAATACTAAATTTGAAATTAAAAAAAAAAAATATGATAAAAAATCAAGTTGATATGATATTTTTAATTGATATGAAATAAAGTAGAATTGATCCTTATTAATATAGAATTTTTTTTCTGTGTAGACCAAAGGACATAACAAATATATTGAAGAATTTATATAGGAACATTATTCTAAAACTCTCCTTTTTATTTGTGATACTTTCTAAAAAAAATATTTATAAAAGCAAAAATCTAATAAAATAAAACCAATTTACCGCAGACTTTTAATCACATTTCTTACAGTGCAAAACTCATTGAAGAAGAGAGGTCTGCCAGCCAGTTGGCAAATAATTATGTGAAGTCAAGCAAAAATCGCACGGGGAAGCGGCAAAGGTGCAGACGATAAGAAGAGGACAGATTAGCTAAAGATGGAATGAAATTGAAGGTAAGAAGCATTCAGTTTAAACATTTTTTACGGCTACTTGGCTAATTAAGAGACTAGAAATGGAATGAGGCAAGTGATTATTTTAAAGTGCATCTGCTAAGATTTTTAACAATACATTAATGTGATTTCTGGAAAATGACATTCAAAAAAAGGTATTCTCAAATTAGGATTTATTAAATAAATAAATTTTAGGAAAATAAATACGTGATAATGAATAGAAAAACAATAACGTTTCATATTATATTAAGATATTAAATGCATGAATTCATAAAAAGAATATATTTTAAAACAACATTTACTTGGTTCCTTTGGGAAGTCTAATCTTTCCCTCCTCTAAAGCCCAAAAAAAAATCTTTAAAATTGTCTAGTAAAACTTACACTTCTTTCTAAAAACAAAAGACAAATTTACTTGTTTCCTTTGTCCCGCAGAAAAGAAAAGAAGCCATAGATAGCCGCTGACTTTATATCTCTACGCTAGACAATCTCAATTTCTTGCTGGCTGCTAATGGGCTTTATGCCTCGGGATTACCCTTTCATTGATTCACCCCGAGCATAATGGGTTAACTGAAAGGCGGGAAATTTAAGAGCAAGTTTTGTGAAGAACTTAAACCACAGGATATCGGTTAGTTCAAAGCCCCGCGAAAGTTATTTCTCGCCTGCTCGCCCATTTCAAGGTTTTTTGGTTTCTATTTTTTCATTCTGTTTTCCCACTTTCGGTGTCTCAATCAGATACCAAAAGGATGGCTTCGGAAAAAATAGAGAGCAGAGTTGGGGGTTAGACAACAAAAGTTGTCAATTGACGCCAGAAGTTGATGCCAAAAGCGTCGCCGACAAACTGTGCAATACCGAAAATGTGAAAAATGGAGAGGGAGATGGCTGGGAAAAGCGTGAAAAAGCGGAAGCAAAACAGAGAAGGTGAAAAATGCAATAACTGTTAAGTCATTGCCCTTCCAGAGGCACCTACAACCCAAAAAAAGGAGTACAATATTAAAAAATTACCAAATTCGGCTAAATTAAAATGAAATATTTAAATTAACATATTTTACTGTAAAAATTATAAAAATAAACAATGTGAATCCATTTTCTGGATTATCGCTTTATTTTCCACTGAAAATATTAAATTTGTTCTCTATGTTCCCCAAAAAACGGTAGCCCAAGCCAAAAAGAAGGTCTCCTAGAAGGTTATAAATAACGTTTAATTGCAGCAGAATGCCAATTTGGAAGCTGCTTTCCTCGCGAAGTAGGTAGCAAAAGAGGAGCACTCCTTCGTTACTTCGGGGGCATTATGAGTAGTTAATTTACAACAAAGTTGTTAACTGTCGGCGGCCCAGCTGGTGTGCCAGTGCTCTCCTGGGTCGCTCCAGTCATCTTCTAGTTCGCCGGGCCCAAATTGCCCAATTTTAAATTAACAAATTCCATTTCAACATTTTAATTAGGTTTTAAAATTTTCATGCGCTGCCTTATTTTCGCGGCCGTGGCAAATGCCGTTGCAGTGCCTGAAATGGAAATGGCAGTGGCAGCGAAGCGCTGGCGATTTCCTCTACCGAGCAGCTTGCGTATTAATATGCGCCATTTCCGTTTCCGATTAGCATAGCAGCTGGTGTACAGAGTCCTCCGCAACAAACAGGAAATGGCGCAAAACTGTGTCTCCAGCTTGGGCCTCGGCATTTCCCCTTGCCCTTCGCTATCCGTATCCGCATCCGTGGCTGTGTGTATTTCATTTTACTTTAATTTTCATCATCATTGCCCCAAAACTAGCACAGTGGCGAAAGCACCAGCAATAGCAAGCAAAAATGTCTCACATTCAAAAATACAAAACGATAAAAATAACAGAAAGTTTCGCTAATGCAGGATAGTGCGAATATGGTCTACTCTATAAGTAAAAGAAGCGTAAAGATGAATTTAAAAAAGAGATAAGCGATCGATATATAAGAAAAGTCTAACAAAATTCTTATAAAAAGAAAAAAGAGATAACCGATCGATATAAAGGAAGAATTATAAGAACCACTCTATAAGAAAAATCCATCAAAATTGTAGTAAAAATAGTGCTATAAAAATTGGTGGTTTAAAAATTACTTATAATATTAACCAAAGAAAACTATGTTTACTTGTAAATTTTTATTATAACCTCTATTTCTCGCTTCTTAAGTCATAAAAAGATAGTTACAAGGCATCTATAGTATATTCCTATCCCATGGCCTTTTTTACCAGAGGGTACATACAATATACATATTTACCTTCCCTTCAAAAACCTCTTCCGCAGGGTTATAGAGTATTTATAAAGCCTCTCGCGCTTTCTGTTTGTTGCGAAAGCTGCAGTTAATTTGGTGCTTCAAATTTTAATGTCGGGAAGGGGGGGCGTACGGAAAAAGTAGACTTTGGGGCCAAGCAAAAACAAGGCAGTAACAGTAATAGTAACAGTAAGAGGCAAACAAGGACCATGTTCAGAAATGGTAGCCCAGGCCAGGACTCTCGCCAAAGCGCTGGGCGCCGTTTTATAGTCCGGCCAAGGCACCCAAGCGTCGCCGATGAGTTGTCACACTGAGAAAAAATTGTAGAGAATTAGCAAATATTATTATAAATATATATTAGCAAACCTTTTATTAAAAAAATTTAGAAAAATAAATTATATTTTTTTTTAATGTAAAATGACGATCGAAATAAAAAATAGTACTATTTATTTATTTTTATTTTATTTTTTTAACAACTTAAATGTGTTCTATTTTTTTAAATTTAATTTTATTTGAGCTTTAATTTAAATGTAAGGTTTTTTATTACATTATTGGGATTTGAAATAAATATGACGAAAATATTTTAACAATATTGTCTTACCCATTTTTTCCCTGTGTACTCCCCCTCCTCTTTTTGGGACCCAAAAACTCTCGTCTTAGCGAAAAGCGCTTTTGCATAAAATTCTCACATTACGCATACGCAGCGCTGTATTTACAGTTATACTGAGCATTTTATTTCCGGCAGCCGGGCGGCCCATTTTTGCTTTGGATTTGCATTTCGACATCGCCGTCGCCCTTGCCGTTTACTTGTTTTTCGTTCGGTTTATTGTTATAGATTTTATGGCACTCGCCTTGGTGTTGTTATTATTTAAAGCAACAAATATATTTTCAGCTTAATTAAACTTAAAAATCACCAAACACCCGGAGGCGGATTCCGGGCATCTGCTTTGCTTTGCCTCTTTAACTGCATCACCATAAATTTCTGTGCATAAAACTCAGGTTTAATGCCGCAAAGTATGCAGCGATTTTTATGGTACGAGTACCTCCTCGTCCTGCTCCGGTATTTTCCATCTCCCTCTCTCCCTTGTCCGATGGTCGCCCCATTTATTACTGGCGAATACATCACACAAAAGGCCGTGCCCTCAATTTATGTGCCGTAGGCAACAAAAATTTATTGTCAACTGATAAGCAGGCCAAAGCAAAGTAGCCCAAAGGCGAAAAACACTTGAAAAGGGGGGGCAAGTGAAAAGGTTCGCTGTGGAGCGGGGTTACGGGTTACGCTCCAGCGAGGGGCAAGTTGCGATACCCTTTCAGAGATTTTTGGCAGCTGATTGGTCACGGCTAAGATTTCGGGTGGGCCATCAATCAGTGATTGTTTGAATCCCAGGATTGGGCATGCAAAGGCGGTTTATGGGTTGTGATTATACAGACCTGGATGTAGATATTTTAATGTGATAAAATATCATAAAAATTGGTGGACTGCTTGCAGATTAAGCTATTGATAATTAATACAAATTTTAATTTTGAGTTAAGTTATTTTTAATAATCTTTAGATTAAGGTTTCACTTTTATAATGGATAATTAAAAAATTGTTCGATTTGATATCAGAAAACATTAGGAACTGTAGAACCTAAATGTAAATATAGTTATTATAAATTAGCTTATAAGAAACTACAAATGATGCATTTAATTTTTATAGGATTGACTAAATAAGTTAAGTTAACATTTTTGTTTTCACTTCAAATAGCACTCGCCTTAAACTTAAAACACAGTTTTCAGTAACGTCCGTCCATTTTAAAACCGTAACGGGTTCATCAGTTTATTGATTTTGCGTTTGGCACATAAATTCTGACGACGGAAAAACACCGAATGAAAAACTTTCGTCGAGGGAGGTGATTGTGAAGGTTGCCCAACCGTTCTTTTTTTCGGGCTGCGCATTTTTTTATGCAAATGCATAAAAAGTGTCATGATTGCCGTGTTTGTTTGTCTGGGCGAGGCCTTCGTCCTTAAGCAGGACCTGGACCCTTTTCTGCTTTTTTCAGCCGCCTGCAGATGTCTGGACGTCGTTTATTCCATTTGTTTAGGTTGGGCTGGGCGTGTGTGTGTGTGTGTGGCGAAAAATGAAAGGACAAACAGTGCTCCATATTCGAGCATATGTTTGCCTGCAATGCGAGTTGTGCTGTGTATTTTTGTCTTGGGTTTTTACTCTGTGGCCTGATAATTGAAATGTCTCCCCACGGGCAAGTTGGCAAAAGAAAAGCCGAACAGAAAATGTCGCCTACCAGTTTTATTTATAACATTTTGTAATGCACAATTATGAAACTGTGTCGACTGAGGATGTATTTAAATTGGTTTACGGTGTTTTTTTTGGAAATAAGTTTCCGTCGTTCTAGGATGTGTATGTGGAAATTCTTAAAGCTGCTGAGGGTGCAATTTCATTAAAAATGTATTTAAGATATATTATAATCAATAAAAAATATTATAACTTTAATATCTATAATACAGTAATTCCTAATATTTTTTTTCTTTTTAAAATAGAAAAATATGTGTGGCAATCCAATGACACTAAAATGTTTCAGATATAACCATTCCCTAACATTTCAAGTCCTATCTCATATTTATAATACTTTTGGGCATATTAACATTTTTATCCCCCATCAGAAAATTATCAGCGCAAAATCATTTTTCATCTTTATGCCTTTCTTCTTATTTTCAGTTTAGCTTGCCATAAAATATTCTCACACGCTTCCGAAACTACTCCCAAATGGCTGGAAAAGAGGGTCCGCGGGGGGAAATCAGCTCGGTGATGCCGTGCCTTGTCAACTGGTTTGAAAAATAGATTTTTACGGGCTTAGTTGCGCATCGTCAGCCACGTTGACTACAGCAACAGCAACAACAGCAGCAGCAGCAGCCACTATAGGATCTATGGCATCTATAGGAACACCAGCAGCATATTCTTCATGGCATCGCATGGCCACCGGCATCCGCAATTCTACCCACTCCACTTGCCAAATCCCGCGGGGCGTTCCCTTTTGTGTCTCACTCGCGTCATTTAAAAGACATTTGCCTGTCATTTTATGCCGTGTTTGGCACAGTTTTCTCCCCCATCTCTTACCATGCACTGCGGGATAATAGTATATGGTATTAAGGTGCTAACGATTTTAATGAAACGTACCATTAGCAACATAATTTAATAGAAATATCAGAAAAATGTCGAAGTTTTAATTGAGACATATAACTTTTAAAATATTAAAAATATATATAAATATCAAAATAAAACGGGCAATAAAACTATCATTTTGAAAAGCAATAAAAGGATAAAATTTGACATTTTCTACATATTATATACATATGTAGATATTATTATTATTTCTACATGTTATATACATAATAACGAATGAATCCCATTCACTCTTCAGTGTATTTTCCGCCTCTCTCATCCATCGCCAAAGTTTTTCGCTTGCCAAACAATGGAGGCGGTGGGTGGGGCAAACCATTAGTTTGACATTGGCAACACATTGCCAATACATTTGTAGCAGATGCAGTTTGGGAAAAAAGCCCTGGGAAAAAGGAAACCCTTGCTAATGATCAATTCGAAATGCGGGAGAAGGGAAAAGGAGCCCGCGGCTCCGGGTTGGTTCTTTTGAATTAGTTTAGTTTTAATTTCAATTGCACAATGGCGGGGCGAAAATGTATGCAAATTAGAAAGGCAGCCGCCGCTGATGCTGCGTTAATTTACCAAATCGAATTGCATTGCATTAAGGTTTAATTAGACTGCTAACAAATCCCATAACCCCGCAGAGCCACCATTCCACCGACGCATATGCAAATGCAGCCGCCCCTTTTGTTGTTAAACAAACGCGATGGGAGGTGGGGTGTAAAAAATAGAAAGTTAAATTTATTAAAACCCATTTGTACAATGCGGCTCTTCCAGGCATAACTTGGGCTTTGCTTTGGTCCCGGTTTTTGGAGCGAGCGGGTGTTACGTATACGTAAGCAGGGGGCTTTCGGGGCTTTTGTTGGCCGCAATGAACGCGAAATGCACGCAGCTAAAACTTCAAAAAGCGCAAACCCTTTTCCCCCTGGAATGGGAATGGTATATGCTATATGGTATATGGGTTTGGAATCCATGGCGTAACAGTAAAACTTTTCGCACAAGTTGCATTAACTTGAGTGGCCAAGCACACGGTGGCGTATACGCAATTTTTTATTATATACGTAAGGGAAATGTTGGCGAAAAATGGGTTCGAGTGGTTGATGCTTATGAAAAGAAGGCGAAAAATGTGGCATACGGAAAAGGGAAATGTTGATTTGAGTTTACACTTGTACTTTACTTTAATTGGATTCAATGCGTTTCAGTTGTGGTCGTAAAACTTATGTCAACCAACAAATGGTAGAGATTTATATTTTATATTTTAAGCTTTACACAGAAAAAAAATTTACAAAATATCAGACTGCTATGTGCAGGTCAATTTTATATTTTCTAAAGATTTATTGATCTTTATAATTATCTTAGATTTCATTATTTGTTCAAAAATTAATAAATTCGGTAGTTTTAAATAAAATAACAAATATGATAAAATATCAAGTTGATATGTTTGAATCATAAATCGACTTTTTATTGATCTGAAATAATTTAGAATTTTATATATTTCATATCGGATTTTCTTCTGTGCATAAATAATGATTACAATAAGGTTAAAACAGGCTATGAGCCACTTTAAGCCAACAAACTCATTAGTTTATGGGTATTAAGTATATAAAACTCCTTCTTATTTGAAAGAAATATTATAATCTCATTTCATTGAGACCCTCTGAACTCCTAACTTCCTTAACTAACTTTAGCCATGGAGGGTCGTGGGCTGGAAAGTAAACTTTTCCCGGGAAATTCTTAGCGAGAAAAGCCTGAGAAAAATCTCGACTTAGTTACAAAGCTGCCACATATACTTATGACCCTGCTTTGCATGCGATCTGCGAATGTGTGGCAAGTTTTCACTTACGCAACTCAGCAGCGGCCATTAAAATGGGAAAAAAGCATGTACAATGCAATTTTCATGGCGCTCTATCCTGCCGCTGCTGCTGCTGCTGCCACCCCATGATTTTTTATGCATAAATATTTGTGCAAGTTTTTTTTTTTATTTTTTAAGAGCAAAATGTTTTTTTTTTACTGTTATGACCGTTTAAGCAAAACTTTGCAGAAGAGAAAGCAAAAAACGCTGGGGAATTACGTTCGTTGGGTAAGCATAAAATTATTATCAACCCGCGTGAGGAGAATCCCTGGGAAATGGAGACCCCGACGACGAACGAAAATTGCCACGCAATGTTATAGCAAAAAAATATAAAGTTTTCCGCTCCTGTTGTTGTTTTTTGTGTATATTTCGTGGTGCTGCTCTTTTGCAGACAGTTTTTTTAGTTCGGACACATTTTGCATGGCGACGGCGTTTGCTAAATGAACCGAAGCGGACAACAAAAAGAAATTATCCCAAAAACAACGAAAAAGGCAATATAAAAAAGGGAAAGTAAAACCTGACACGCCGGCTTCGCAAAATACACTATTATTTGACCACAGAAGTAGGCACATAGTGAAGTTTACTTAATTGTGTAAACTATTTACATTTTACATAGTTACATTTTATAGGTTAAGTAGATAGACTTTGATTTATTTGATAATGGAACGGTATTATATCAATATTAATATTTGCACCAGTTTTTCAATATTTCTTAAGGTGGTTTTAAAAAAATGTATATTTTTCGTGCTGCATAGAGTGTACGTGTAACAATGTACACAAGCTGCGAGGCAGTTGAGGCTGTGCTTAAAATTACCTTAATTTTTTAATTAATTAATAAATAATTTAGGTAATGCAGAGTTTTAAATATGGATGTGACAAATAAAATGTATAGTACATACTGTTTTAAAAAAATTAATTGTTATATTGATATTAGAAATAAAATACATCTATTTGATCCAAAGTTTTGACCAGAAAGAAAATAATATAAATATTTTAATATATTATTTTTTTATGTTTCATATTTTACCTTATTTAATTCATATTCGAAAATTTAAAATTTTGTTTATTATTATTAGTGGTAATCTTCTTTAAAAACGTTGGCGCTTCATTTTCCGAATAGAGTATTTTCCATTTAAAGCGTCAAGTTTGTAAAGTTTTGTGCGTTAAAAAAATATTCCAGCTCTAGCCGCACATGGTGTCACAACATCAGTGGCAAAAGCAACAAAAACACGTGACCCAAGTGAAGGCACAACACTCCAGACCACAAAAATAAAAACCGTTTGCTGGTGTCCTCTTTTTGTCTTTGTATTTTTAAGTGTCATATTCCGTGGCGAACGTTATCCTTCCCGTTTCAGCATTATTGTTGGGCAGTAATTTTCATAAATTGCGTCTCTGTCGTCGTCCTCGGCTATTAGCGTTAACATCTAAATGTCGCCGTTGAAAGCATTCAACTTCAAATTGTTGGTCAGCGGAAAGACGGCAAAAACAAAGGAAACCCTGAGTCAGTTCGACGGAACAAAGAGTGTAAAATTCGTCTATGGTCCCGAGTAAAAAACAAATTTATTTATCATGCAAATGGTGCAGGAGTGAGTGGGGAGCTCTTCGGGTGACAGACAATCTGACAGTCAGTCAGTGATTGAAACCGCTTGGCTGTATATGAAAATATTTCTCGAATCCTGCAGCAAGTGATGCGCACAGACCAAAAAATATATATTTTGACTGTATGATATGATATCGGTTCGCAATTTAAGAACTTAAATATTTTTCTACGATTTTTTCAAACGAGAAGTATTTAAGTTTCATATATTTAGTAAAAGACAAAATTATTTAAAAATGGTTTCACTAACTTTTTACTAAAAATAAACATTTTTGAGGTGTTGCTGGAATAATACAAATTTAAATTCAAAGCACCACGTTAATAAGCATCGGATATGAATAATAATATTTAGCGCCATAATATATTTTTCCCGTGTGGATATTCCAGGCAACAGGAGACCGAGGACGATTTGTCCCGAGGCCAGCAAACACACAATTGCTGAAAAGTGGAGCAGTTCGTCGCTCCCGCTGAAAGTAAAAGCTGCATAAAAATTGCATTGCCCCCAACTAAAAATGGTGGGATAGAAAATAAAACAACGGGGAAATGAGGCACACACACCACCCACCTCTGAAGTTTCCCCATGGAATTGAAGTTTTTCCAGAAGTCGGGAGATTGGATGGCAGCAGTCGCTTGCCGTTTAAATTGAAACTCGGGATTCAGGAGCAAAAAATGAAATACAAAACTGGAATATTTAATGCGTTATGCAAAAATTGCGTCCGTTGTCTCGTTTTTGTTGGTACAAAAAGATAGTGAAAGAGAGAGGTGAACGGAGAAAGGGCACGGAGAAAGGTGCCTGGGAAGGGGAGCTTTGCCGTAGAAGCGGCAACGGCAGCAATACGTTTAAAATAACAGCAGTTCAGTGTAATTCTGGAGCAGCAAACAAAAAAAGCAGGTAAGCACTGACGTGCGATTCGAGAGAAAGGAGCGAGTGACACAGTCACACAAACCAAGAGAGTTGCTTAACTATTTTTAAGATTCAGGAAGAATTTACTTTAATATTAGGTATTTTTACAGTCAAAAATTAAAAAATTACGCAATGTAGTTAATTTTTTGGAAACAAATTTATTATTCTTGATTATACATGTTTACTAATCATTAAACAAGGGTTATTTAACCTTTTTCTTTAATGATGTGATCTCGTCCGCATGATAACCTAAAAGCAGACTGTAAGCCCAAAGAACATATAGAAACTCTGATCTTAAAACCTAAAACTTCCTTATATTCTTACTAATTACTACTAATTATTTTATTTGAACAATATAAGCAATTGTATTTACGAATCCAACATATCGCAATGAATATGGGATGCAATGAATGATTTCTATTAAAAATTATACTTTTTAGTTTTAGTTTTTAGCGCAAAATAAAAAAAAAAAAGAGAGATCGCTATAGTCGAGTGTCTCGACTATCAAATACCCGTTACTCCGCTACAGCAAGCAGTCGCAAGCAGGGCAAACCAAGCAGTCGATTGAAAGTGGCGCCATCTATCAGACGTTTCATTTTAGCTTATAACTTTTTACTGATTAATCCGATTTAAAAAATTTCTTCTACGTTTTGGTAGGTATTACTAGAGCCAACAGAGCACCACTTACACTTTTACAAAATCTTTACACTTTTAGAAGTGATTTTTTTCAAAGCTTTATTAAATTTTTGATTTTTTTCATATTCTAGTGGCCGCCCTCGCTTGTTGTGGCATAAGCTGCCATAGTTTCAGCAGTCCTATCACTCACTCCTGCGCCTCCCGTTGGCTTATCCGTTCTTTCATCCCCTCCTCCGAGAGTTTCCCGCCCCCACCACTATCCACCCCACTCCCTTATCCGCACTGCCCCCCTCTTCACCCAAAAGCTGAGAGGGAAAAATAAGAAAAACAAAGATGTGTTGCTGCAGCTTCGTTGCATTTTTATCAGCTACATGCAACTGCCTCTTGCCGTCTCTTTCCCGAAAGCATTGCTCTCTCTCTCTCTCTCTCTCTACACGTTGCATGCATAAATATTGCACATGCAAAATTGGAAATAACTGATGGATGCCGTCAAAAAATGCTGCTGCCACAACCGCTGACTTCCATCTCTACACGCACCCAGTCAACTTTTCACGCCCACTTTCCGCGGTGACATTGCCAAAGAGGCGGAAAAAAGTATATTATAAAGGCGTGGCAAGAAGTATGTTTGTACATTCCTCTGACATTAATAAATCGATGAATGAAAAATCCCATAACTATACACAAGCAGTAGTGGCCAAAACTAAAGTTTTTTAAAGAATAGATAAACCTATTAAATCTTAAATGATAAGTGAAAAATATATTAAAAATGTAAATAATAAAATATATTATATTATATATTGTATAGTCCTATTTTGTATCATTTTCTATAACTTAAAAAATATTTTACAAATTTTAATAATGAAATATATGAATAGGTAGTATAGTATTATTTTGTTTAATTTTCTATAACTTTATTATTCTAACCACTATTGTTTCGACATCAGCTGTATACCATTCCCTGCGGCGAAAGCTGCTACCCTTTTTGCTTTGCAACAGCCTGTGGGGCACTTTAGGCCGCCCATTTGACAAAAGCACCACCCCAACCACCCATTCCCCCTTCCCGCACATACACACTTGCATTTTTAATTAATTTCATGCAATTTGTTCAACCAGCAACAACAAGAACAGCAGGCTGCAAAAAAACAGGTCTGTAAAAAGGGGCTGAATGGGAGAAGGGGTGCAAAAAAGGGGGGCTGCACAGGTGGAAAATGGCACAGAGGGGGTGGTGAGGTGGGAACGGGTGTCGCTTTGCCGCCATGAAATTTGCCGGCGTTAAGCCGATAAGTGCATTTTTAATGTGAACCCAATGAATTTTCTATTACATTTTAATTTAAAATAACAAAAACAGGATAAAAGGGCAAAGCCAAGGGGGTGGCGAGCGCCGACGGAAGCTCAGTGTAATTCGATTTAACATTTAGATTAATTATATTCATCGATAGAAATTTTAATAGGGGGATAAATCTTTTCCATTTGTAAATCAATCATGACTAGAAAATAATTCTCGTACGTTGCCTTTTTTTTGTGCATCCACCACTAGAGAACTATCAATTAGGTTAATGGGAAGCTTATGTCGGGGAAAAGCGGAGATATGAAAGCCGAAGGCCGCTAATGAATGGAGATTATGGGTGAATAAATTGCATTTTGATAACCCACATACATTTATGGTAAGGCCACTGCGGGCTTATGATGTTATTTGGTGTCATTAAAGGAGGAATGGGGTTTTTGGTCATATCAATTTAAAATTATTTGCTTTTTGCAATTAATTTGTACTATTATAATTATTCGTAAAATATTTTATGCTAACTAAGACTAGTTACTTTAAATATATTCATAGTTTTGGCTGAAACTTCTCACTTTTTAAATAGAATTTCTGCTAAAGTGTATTTTTAAAAATCTTATTTAAATAGTAAAAACTAAAAAAATTTGGCTGTCATATTTTCTAAACATTTAAGGTATTTTAAATTATTTTTTAGTGAAAACACGGTATCAATTGGTTAAACGGCTAAGCGTCCAGGTTCCTTTTTCTAATAATAAGCGATTGAGGACATTTGGGTACCCCCAATAAATCTAAAGAAAATAGTTTAAAGTTATTATAATGTAATATAAATGTATATTAATATTGTTAATCAGTGTATTAGTCTGAGCGTTGAAAACTAATTTTCCTAATTATAGCTATATAAGGTACATATATTGATAAAATATTTGAATAGTAAAAATCACTCACCACCAAGATTTCATTCGAGTCTATTCAGAAAGTAGTTAAACTTCTGAGTGGAAAATAAAATATATTATTTCCAAAAATATCCACTCAAAAGTTGCAACTAATAGCCCTGAATCGGAATGACATTGATGAATCAGCGGCCGAAAAAACTTTGGAATGAAATTATAAATAAATACCATGCCCCTTAGATAAGACAGTTATAGTCAATCCATAAAAAGCATACCCAGCTGCCAAAAAAGAGAGATTCATCAAGAGATACGTATGCATGCCAAACTTCATTTACGGTTAAAAACAATTTTTATAACCAATTTTTATGGGGGGGCGAAACGAACCAAGGGCCATCGCGCATAAAAAATGATGTAAATTTTTTAAAAGTCCCAACTTGTTTACAAATAAATAGCAGCGATGTTAGCAAAGGAATGGGATGGCAAAAACTGGGGCAAAAACAAAAACAAATTTTAATCCCGGCCAAACACTTGACTCTGTAATATTCCACTCTGTCGGGCCCCCGCCGGTAATTCCCCCTTTCCTCCCCGCTGGATTCCTTTTTTTCGGCGGAGTGCCCCACAGATTTATCTCGCTTAATTTACCGTTATTTGGGCATCAGCTTTGCAACAATGCAAAAAGAGCGAGACAGGGAAAGATGAAAACAAAATAAAAATAAACCTTCGCATGGCCCATAAAATTTCATTAGCGTCATATTTTCAAATAATTTTCTTCTTATTTTTTCCCTGCCCTCCTTTTTGCGCTGTTGCTTTTTTTCCTTTATTTTAGAGGTCCTAGAAGTCCTTTTCTCGTGTCCCCCCGCTCAATCGTTGCGGCTGACTGGTCTCTGGAGAAGTTTTCCCACCTAACGAAGGTATAATCATAATTTGAAATTGCTCATTCGAATCTTAGATTGGATTAAGTGCGAATTAGAACATCAATAAGCGGAGGGGGCGTTAAATGTAACGCAACATTGACGACAAATTCCCCCTCCCTTAGAGCTCCTCGAACAAAGGGATCAAAGCGGGATTTGCCAAAGGATATGGGCGGGAATCCCGAGGAGGAGACAGTGAGACAGTAGGTGCAAATGTGCCAAAAGTGGTTGTCGAGGTGCTCAAGCAGGCAACTTAATGAGCATTGACAGTCGTCCACAAAACTATGGCCACATTAAATCGTTATAGAGCCGCAAAGGCTTCTGGGGTATTATGGGTTAATCAGGCAGTTTGTAATGCACGCGACTACAAGCCTAGCATTGGTAAATCCAAACTAAGTTCAGCTCGAAATATTAAAACAGGGAATTTCAATTCATTTAGTTAAAGAAAAAAAAAAGAAATCAAACTAATAACAAGAAATCTATTCACATTTAAATTAAATATTTAACGCGAAAGTAATTTAATATAATTCTATTGTATTTTTATAAGATTAAGCAATTGAAAAATAAATATAAATATGTTTAAATATTATGCATTCAGTTTTTTAAATTTTTAAATTTATTCTTTAAAGGACTTTTATTATATTTTATTTTACAAGATAAAGCAATTGTTAGCAATTATATTTAATTTTCCTTATTAGAATACAGTTTTTTAAATTTGTATTCTAAGGACTTTTAATGAGCTTCTAGGGTTTATATATTAATGCATAATTTTTTTTTAAATCAATTTATTTTTCTAAGAATTTAAAATTGTAGTTTTGCGTTTTTAAAATTAATTTAATGTTTCAATTTCGTTTGCCCACTTTTATTATCTTTCGAGAGCATTCCAACTTCGTTAACCCATTGTTAAGCATTCATCTAATATCTATGCACAAATTGCCTGAAATCGTTCAACAATGTTACAAGCTTTCGAAGGCAAATCCTGTGTAACTTTTTTAGCTCATCAAGCTGGAAACGTTTGGACAGAAGCCGCTGGCTGCTGGGCCAGGAAAGGACTTTCGTAGGGACTATCCACATCCACATGCACTTGCCTACAAAATAATTACCCAATCTAAATTTTAGGGGTTTCTATTGAAATAAATGTTATAAAATAAATAGATATATTAACAAAAAGTAGGATTTAAAGAGTCAAAAATAAATGTAAAAATATTAAATTAAATTTGTAAATATACTATTAAACATATTAAAAACAAAAAATGTTAAATAATTTTTAAAAATAAATAAAATTTATAGGATATATTTTCATTTTCTTCATAAGTATATAGACTATATAATTAATTAGCTTAAGTAATGGATTATACATTTTTCTGCACAGAGCCCTTCAAAATCCCTCTGACTAGTGTTATATCAATGCACCGACTGAGCAAGACAGAGGGAAATGTTCGGCGACAGGACACGCACATTGGCAGGACAAAAGGGACGAACTCTGGAGGAGATGAGCAAGCCTTCGGGGCTGCAACTAACAAATTATCCCCAGCCAAGTGTGAGAACTGTGCGTGTGCATCACTCAAAATGTGTCGCTACTGCTGGGCAAATGGAAATGGATGTGGAAGTGGAAGTGGATGCCATCTCAAGCATGTGGTCATCACCAAGCACAAACAACAAAGCCGAGGCTCTGTTGTCTGGTAAATTAAGAACAATCCCCAGCAATTTCCGGTACGAGAAACTCGAAAAATTTTCAAACTTTCCGTTGGGTTGGGTTCACTGTTAAATAGAGGATAAAAGAGACTTAATTTCGAGTGTAGAATGAGCGGATAAAACTTTGGACTTTCTGCAATCCCCTGCAGGTATATGACATGGAACGGAAGTCGTGTCGTCAGAAAGAAAGTTGCAATATGAAGTGAAGGATTGAGGGACAGCCAGAGATGGAAAGACACACACAGAGCGCTCGGTGAAGGCCTGCCAAAAACCGACTCCAAAGCCAAGAGGAAGTCGAACAGCCCTCCAGGCTTTGTATGCGCACTTCTGTGCATTGTTTCCCAGCAGCATGAAATTCGCAAAAGTTCAATATTTCAAGTATGCCAACGGCTTGTCTCAAGGAAAAGTTGAGCAACGCTTTAATTGGTTTTAGATGCTATAGTTATTGGGACTTTTTTTATTAAAAACAGTGTTGAACGGAGAGAAAGTCAAGATATTTATTATACCAGTTACTCGTAGAGTAAAAGGGTATATGGTATTCGTCGGAAAGTATGTAACGAAACGTAGAAGAAATTTTTTTAATCAGACCATTCATTATAAAATTATAAGCAAATAAAGAATTGTTCGGTAGATGGAGCCACTTTCAAGCAACTGCTTGGTTGGTCTTGCTTGCGACTGCTTGATTTCGATATGTAATGGGTTCTCTCTTATTTTTGTATAGCTTATTCCTGGATCGATTTCTAAAATATTATGAAATCGTAAAAAGCGAAAAAATAGTAATATCCCAAAAATTTTAATGCTTTTGATTTCTTAAAAATTCATTTTTAAAAAAAAAAAATTTTTTTATAGCTCATTTATATTGTCCCCATGGCCTAACTTAAATTTTTACTTCCTCCCCAATCGCTTCGGTGTTTGCATGTCTCCCGAAGCTTCTTGCTGATTTATTTTTCATTCAAAGTTAATTTATTAGAAAATAGCCGGACAAGTTATTATCTAACCGAGCCCAAAGTGTGTGAACAGGGGGTGGCGGGCGGTAGAATGCGACCCTATCTGGATTAGGGCTTAAACTGTATCTAAGGCCGAAAGGCATTTTGGGGTGTATATGCTGATGTTCGACTTTAAATGAAGTAGAAATTTTCGGTATCGCCCGGAACACGGCTGCGTAAAGTCCGGCCCTGTATCTTTGCCATAAAATTACGCGCATCGTTAGTTGACGATTTGCACCGGACAGAGGACAAAACAGTGTCAAAGATGGGCGGTTAAGGCCTTTCGGGGCGGGGCGGAGGGGGGCGTGTGACCAATGCAAATGAATGGACATTCGGAAAATACGGTTTGGGAAATGGCCTCGATGCTGAGCAAGAAAATTAAGTAAATTTCTCTTCGCAAGTCATTTAATTTATTTAGTGGAAGAGAAGCACACAGGAAAAAAAAAGTACGAACTTACCGCATGTATTTGTAATTTTCAAAAAAAAAAATAATTTGAGTTTCCCAAAAATATTGTTAGCTGGATAGAATTGAATATTTTACAACTGAATAAAAATATAGCAACTAATATTCCATTAATTTTTCGTATTTATTTGTGTGTTTGTAGTTTTTTTAACATTTAACATTTTATTATTAAATTCTTAATTAGGAAATATTGTGAAATCGAATATTTTTTCTCAGTGCCCACAATCATGTCCTTGATGGGAGGCAACCTCAAGGGCGTGTCTACGAAAGAAGAAACTGGAGCAGAGTCTTAAATTACCAAAACCGCACACACAAACCCCGCTCACTCCTGTTTTCTCCCAGAAAGTAATGAATTCAATGATTTTATTGACTTTTGTTTGTAATTTATTAGTGATGAAGATAGAGCAGAGGAGTGTGAGAGCAGACACGCCCCTCAAAGGTTGTCGGGGACCGTTTTTCCTCTTCACTCTGTTTCCTTTCCCATTTTCGGCAACATTTTTTTCCTAGGCCGTCGATTTTTCAAACCAGGTTCGAGGAAAATTAGTTAGCCCAGCATGCACTTAAAACAATTCCTGCTCTTTACTGGCATTGGTTTTACCAAAATTTTTGTAAAAAAAAAATAAAAAAAAGAAAGAAAGAAAATAACAGAGCATGGAAAAATATTTTCTAAAATAGGCAAAAGATAAGCAAAGACACTTGACTTAAAGACTTTATTTTCAGTGCGGTCGACGGGCAGACGTCCAAAATCTCAATTTTGCTGCATTTGCTTCCGCCCACTGACCTTCCCGCCCATTCCATGACCTTGAACAAAGAACATGTGTCGGGGTCGAAAGTTTTCACTTTTCTCCGCCGCCCCCCCGCATGCATCAATCAAAGGCTTCGCTTAGTGCTGAGCCAAAGAAAACTCAATTAAAGCAAATAGAAATTAATTGAAAGTCTGCGGCAGGAATGCACATAAACACGCCGATTTAACTGTGGGCGAATCGAGTAAACAACGCACACAAACTGAAAAACGTAATTGGCTCGAGGGTGGAGGAAAACGCATTGTAAAAGGATTTTCCAAGGAAACCTAATCCCCGCGTTATGTAAACAAAACAAATGGCGATTAAATAGCTAGACAGCTGAAGGAGGTGCTCCATTAATTGATATTTATAAATAAGGAAGCAGCAGGAATATTAAGAAGAAAGGGTTCCAGATTGAGTGAGCTGTCTGTGGGGTGAAGAGTACGGAAACTAAGTGGAAGAACTTTATTTCAAGGATGCTTTTATCTTTAGGACAGGAATAAGGTTAAGGGTTGCTTACATTTTTTGATTAAACAGTAAAAAATTAAATACTACTTTATGTATTTATTACTAAACTGAGATTAAATAAAGTTATTGTTTTTATATTATGTGTAAGACATAATACAAAAACAAGCCTCTACTTGAAAGTGGGTCCACCTACCGGACAATTTATGATTTGCTCATAAATGTTTAATGAGTGGTCCGATTAAAAAAATTACATCAACATTTTTGTAGGTTAAACTAAAGCAAACAAAACTGCATTTACGCTTTTACAAAATGTGTAAAGAGATTGCAAAAAATGTATTTCTTGTAACTTGAAAATAATATATGTTAACTATTTTATAATATTCTTTAAGCACTCGATTAGTTTCGAAGAATTGACCGAATTTATTTTATTTATTTTACATTTTTAATATTCATCTTTAGAAGACTATTTTAAAATCAATCAATAATATCAATAAATTCTGTGTATCGAAAACTAATGTTTCAAGAGTTATCCCTGTTTGTAAAATAATTTATATAAAAATACAAACTTTCTTTTTACCAGAGCTTCATATTAAAATAGTATCTATTAACCCCTAGCACTTCGTATCCACTTTTACAGTCATTTCCATCCCCAGACAATCATTTGAAAGTCCATCCATCAATCTCCCCAACAACCCGTAAGTAGAAAACAAAGACCTCAAGCCGTATAGCGCGATTTATTTAGCTACTCGAAACCCACTCAGCTTAACCGCAAAAAGTCGCCTCGCATTTTTATCCTCGAGCTGCACTCATGTAAATGGATATTGATATGGGGGCCACGCCCTCGCCAAAAAGTGTATCTGGAAACCGAACAGCATTTGACGCTTTGGCACCTTGACAATTTGTATGGCAAACCGAAGGAAACATCGCTGGGAAACCAAAGAAATATATAAATAAAAGTTGTAAACAACGGGAAAGAAAGATCAGCAAGTGTAAAAGGTAAATCGCTGACATGCAATGCACATTTTTCAAACAGTCCCAAGCTCGTGGCATTAATATTGGCGAATTGAGATATAGATACTCCCCATAAGCCCGTAATTTGAGAGAGACGGCAACAGTCGCAGCAGAGCGAGACGAGAGCAAAGCGAACGGTGTACACAAATTGCCATTTGGCGTTAACTGAGAAATGCACTTTTAAGCTATCGCAGTTCCTCCGATTCCCACATCCACATCCCTTGACACCGAGTTGAGCTGCTAGTCATTGAATGCAATCTGTCAGGATATTTTGGGTGCGTGTGGAGCGATTGGGAAGGCCATGCGAGAAATACACTTATGTAAAGTGAATCTTATAATTAAATACATTATTTATTATTTTATTTTATTATTTTTCTGAGGATGTAAAATAAGGCATCGAATTTTAAAATAATTTACTCTAAAATCATTTAAGTATTAAGCATAATTAATTGTCATAATACAAAATTAATATAAAATTAAAAAAATGGAATCGACTACACTACTAAAATAAAATAAACCCTCCGAATTTCCATAATAACTATAAAATTTATTCTTGAATTTGAATTTTGAATTGAATTGAATTTTTGCCAAAGACGTGCCCGTTATTGGTTGAAGAAATTTTCTTCTAGAGGAAGGGCACCTTTAAAACAAAAATAATATTTAGGGTGGTTTCTTTGTTCCAAGAAAGAATATTTATCAAATGTCGGCTTAGACTCCAAAAAATTACTAGCAGTGAAATCACTGCCATGGTCAACAGTTACCATGCAAGCAGAGCCTTAACTGGTTGGGAATTATAGCGTCGCCTTAGAAGAATAAAATCAAAAAACCAAAAAATTCTGTTTTTTAAGTTTTTTTTTCTTGAATTCAAAGAATTTTAATTTCTCAATTTTTAAAATACTTTTTTCTTGAAGTGTTTTTTCAAAAAAGGATTTCTATCTTTGAAGTCGAATTTTCTAGAAACAAGACATTCTTTTCTATTTTCAAAGAAAAAAAATTATTATGAGTGTATTAGGATCCACTTTAATGATTACACTCTATTTTTGTATGCTATTTTTTATGCCCACATGCCCAATAAAAACCATTTTAAATAAAGTTAAATACATTTAACCACGATATACACGGAAATTGTTTCAAACCATGTGCATAAACAAAGCGGAAACTGAAATGCCTTCAGATTAGCATATGTGGCTTGTCAAAGAATCAGAAAAGTTAAGGCACTTTGGCCCCATAGAAGGGCATTAAACACAACCCAAGGCGAGCCCCTAGTGGCATGCAACACATTTTTTTTTGGTACGAAAGTTGGCAACTTTTGACTGAATTGCATACAGCAGGGGGATATTTGTGTGTGTTTGACTTATTTTCTTTTTTTCTTCGTTTTTTCTTAGTTGCCTGCTCAACGTTGTGCTTCTCTATAAACAACAGTTACTTAGCATTAGCGTGTAGCGCAACTAAAAGCAAACGCCAGGGCACGTAGTAGAGGTGGAAAATCCCAAAGCACTGGCGAAATACCACGGCTCAAAAGGGGAGAGAAGGCGGAAAATGTGAGGGGTAAATCCAGCCTGATGTATGTGTGCTGCCTGCATGTCTAAGTACTAAACCAATTGCAAAAGCAACAACTGGCTGGCATTTCCACCTGTTCGCCGGTTCGCCGGCTCACTGGCTCACTGCTCCATCACCTGGAGCATTCAGTTGACCTCAGCATCGACAGCTGGAGCAACAAGCAGCACTTAACAAATGGTAAAAGCATCAACAAGCTTCCGCATCTTCCGCATCCGCAACGGAACGCGATGTCGAGATCCGAGATGCGAGGATGCGAGATGCCAAGCGCCAGCGAAGGCAGATAAAATGTCTTAGCTCTTGACGCTGTTGCCAGCTACCAGCTAATACACTGAAGAAAATTACTTTTAACAAGCTGAACTTGTGGTGAAACTTGGATCTATAGTACTCGGAAGTTTAACTAAATATTTATTCGAAATGCAATGAAATTGCATTCCTAAAATAGTTTTATTACGATTTCAAAATGAATTTAAAAATGTATCTGAATAATTTATTACTACTTTATTTTTATCAAATTTTTAATTAAAAACATTTTCTACAATACAAATTTTAATTATAACTATATTATAATTTTTTAATATGTTTTTAAGAACTTGTTTCAATATTTATTTTATTTTACAATAATATTAGTAAAATAAAGTCCTAAAATCGGAAAAAGTGTACCTAAAAGTGTAGCATTTAGCATTTCAATAATACATAACTAGTAACTTTTTTTAATACTTAAAAAGATAATAAAATATACAGGTACTTACGTTTTCCGTTCAGAATGCAATTATTAATAGTTTTATAATAAAACTTCTGAATAAATAGGTACAATGTACCTGGTACATATAATAAATAATAATATATTATTTAAGACAGAAAAAATAATTTTTTTTTAATTGAAATTTTTAAAAGTGCTAAAGAAGTGATTCACAGTCTGAAATTACTTTTTTGTGCACACATTTTTCGTTGTGCAGCTTCCGGCTGTTGTTGCTACAATTGTTGTTGTGGCTGTAGCTGTTGAGCGATTATGCCAAGGAGCCCGGCGATGTCGGTGGCGTTACCTTTACCGTTTTACCTTTCCCGTTCCTCAACTTCAGCTTTTCCTCTACCTCTGCCTTTGCCGTTGCCTTTGCCGGCACTTGAATGGCACGGAGCACGTGTAAAGCGTCTGAAGTGTGTCGGCATGGGATTGAATCAAGGGGAATGAGGCTTTCTTTCCCTGGAAGTGTATGTACGATAGTCAGGCGACACAAAGCTAAGTGAAAAGTGTAAAAAGTAAACATTTTTCAAAGTTAAACTTAAGCTGGCAAAGGAATTAGAGAGGAAAGATAGGTAGAAAATTTGAAATTGACATAATAAATGTTTTGGTTTTAGGATTTAGACTGGCAAAGAAGAGACAGCATCTGATGCCGGCCTAAATAAAATTAATAAAACTTTTTCTAGCATAAACAACAGGCCTTACATTAGCCATGAAACTTAAAAAAATTGTTCCAAAGTCATAAATAGATTTTTTAGCTCTGTTAATATAAGGAAATGATACACAAAGAGAATTCTGACATTCTCATCTGAGTGTAAAATGTTCTTAAATTCTTAAAATCAAGTTCAGTTTGGTCTAAAATTACGGTTTTCTCAAAAACGATCTTTAGAGTCGACGTTGAATTTTAAAATTAAAAAATTTTAAATTTTAAATTTACTTTTAGAAATGATTTTATTTTAAAATCTTCTTAAATAAAGAACGAAATCAACTTGAATATGTACATTGAGAGAACATTCAACTCCAAATCATAACATTTGTATTTGCAAGGTTTAAGTGCAGTGTTTTTTGTTTTTCGTTCACAGGAAATTATCGGTACCTCGGTAGTAATATTTAAAAGAATTCTAAATACTTTTGTAATTGCTTCTTGAAGTATATTAAAGTTTTATAAATTTCCCCTATACAAAACACCTCCTTCCCAGTTATATTACATCAAACCCCTTAGTTGCCTTTGAAATTGCTCTTTCCACGAATGCAATTTTCCCGCTTTCCAACCCCTTTTAGCCATTCACAATCCCTCAGAAATTGTGCTATTGCGAAATGAACTTTTCATTTAGCATAACAAAAGAGAAAAGCGGCGCCCTGCTGCCACGCCCCCGCTTTTCGCGAAACTCCCTAAAAACTCGTCTAAGTCCTGTGCCAATTTGCCTCCTCAGAGCTTTTGTTTTGTTATGTAATGCATGTTTATGGTTTTTCATCATTAATTTGTCGATGAAACTTATGGCAATATTCCCAGGCAATGTTTGCACAAGCATTACAGCTGAGAGTGTGTGGGTGGAAAGCGGAAAAGTGGGCGGGAAAATGGGGCGAACAGTCTCTGTGTGTGTGTGTGTGTGGGTAACTTTTCAGTGGAATTTGACGATTTTCTGGGTTGCGTTCTGTGTTATTGTTTGCCAAGTTTTTGCATATTATCAACGGCAGCAGCAGCAGCCGAAATGCGTTCATAAAATAATGTAATCTGTTTAAAAACAAACATGTCTTGAGCAATTTCGCGCGACTAGGGACATATTAAAATGAGAGGCGGTCCCTTTTGCCCTCCCCCCTCTTCCCTCCAGAAAGCTACCCCGCCCACAGTTTTGGCCGCCCCCTTCTTACCACAAAATTCTTGCCCCACCTAAAACAACAAACCAGAAACAAAAACAACAGTCGAAGAGGCTAAGAGTAGCGGTAGCAGCAAAGAGCCGTTAACAAGAATAAGTTGGCAGGAAAATGGGAAGCGAATGGCGAGGGAATGCCAACAACAAACAATCTACAGTAATCACATGAAAGTTTTAAGATTAAATATTTGCATTTATTTTGATACTAATTTTTGGAGGTTATATTTTTTGTTTAGTAAAAACTTAAAATTAAAAAAAAAAATTTGTATAAAAAACTGTTTTTTTTACTTATATGCTTCTTACTAAATATTTTCAATTTTTAAAATTTAATTATAAAATTATATTAATTTTTAAAGTTTTTTGTAGGTTATTTTTTTTAGTACCAAAATAAAAAATTAAAAAAATTATTTTTTTAAATAAAAACTTTTTTATATTTTTTTATTTTATTTTAAAAATACTTTTACTTACACGCTTCTCATTGTATATTTTCAATTTTAACAAGAGGGAACGCTATAGTCGAGTGCCTCGACTATCAAATACCCGTTACTCAGCTAAAGTCAGCAGTCTCAAGCAGGGCAAACCAAGCAGCCGCTTCAAAAAATTTAAAAAATTTCTTCTACATTTCGGTAGGCGTTAATAACCCAAACAAAATTGCGTTTACACTTTTGCTCTAGCTTTAAAACTATGGGCGCCACAGCTTTTCGTGGTTTGTGGGCGTTAGGGGGGAGGGGGGGTTTCCAACTTTGGTATATCAATATGTATTGATGAAACGAATACACATTGCTTTTCCCGTTAATATAGCTTCAAAACTGTGGGTGCCACAGTTTTTCGCGGTTTGTGGGCGTTAGAGGAGGCGTGGCATATCGGCGTGAAAAACTTGCGCTGCGTATTAACCCCTAGAATCTGCATGCCAAATCCCAATCTTCTAGCTTTTATAGTTTCCGAGATCTCAGCGTTCATACAGAACGGGTCACAGTTTTTCGCGGTTTGTGGGCGTTAGAGAGGGCGTGGCACATCGGCGTGAAAAACTTGCGCTGCGTATTAACCCCTAGAATCTGCATGCCAAATCTCAATCTTCTAGCTTTTATAGTTTCCAAGATCTCAGCGTTCATACAGACGGACAGACAGACGGACAGACAGACGGACAGACGGACAGACGGACAGACGGACATGGCTAGATCGACTCGGCTAGTGATCCTGATCAAGAATATATATACTTTATATGGTCGGAAACGCTTCCTTCTGCCTGTTACATACTTTTGCACGAATCTAATATACCCTTTTACTCTACGAGTAACGGGTATAAAAATGTAATTATAATGCTATATTAATTCTAAAAGTGTTTCCTGGCTTGTCAGCAATAAAAGATTCGTTTTACTGCATTTCTACCTTTTATTTTGAATTTATACTTGTCGAAAAAATAAGCAATTTGGGATGCGGTTGTATTAGTATTTTACCTTTTAGTTTACTCAGGATCCACTGTAAAACTCCAACTCCTTCCCACGCGCTTCTTCCTTTAACTCCTCGTTGTGGAAACAAATTTTATGCCAAGATAAGTGAGACGGCGAATGCGACGGCGACAGCGATAACAACTTTCCCGTTACCAACGTGGCTGCAATTTTAGCGAGTGAAGTTTTTGAAAATTCATGATGAAAACTAAAAGAAGACGCGAGACGACGACGACGTTCCCGGCAGCCATGGGTTAAGCCATAGAAAAGAGGGGGAAAAGTTTGCCGGCATTTAGAGGCAAGAACCCCAGCGACCAACATTTTATGTATTGACAAGTTATTAAAGTGATAACTGAGCAGCTTGAAGCTGACGCTGCCATTAAATCAAAGCCAGCGCACAAATGCAATAACCAAATCTCGCCAACAGCGGATAAATCATCATTTTCAGGTGCGCAAACTAAGAGACACAGATAAATTCACAAATAGCATGCTTTTAACTTCGCCAGAGGAAGTGTTCATATACCCGTTGGGATATTTATAAAGCGTTGTTTGGGCAAAACCTGCAATTGGAAAAGATATGTTGAATATTAATCAAATTAAGCTTTTAGCTAAACTAATGTGGAAATCAAAATGATAAAATTATATGCTATTTCGAATGGTTCTCCTCACATGTCATACAAACTAACGGTTTCAAAACATTAAACTAAAAAAAATTGTTTTAATTAATTTATTTGGATTTTATAATTAAAGTTTTGAAATTCAGTATTTGTATTCTCAAAGTTAGAATGAACATTTTTTAAGCAAAAATGTAGTATACGTTTTTCTTAATTAAGAAAAAATACATTAAATGTTATATTTTTAATATAATTTTTATTTTTTCTTTTTATACCCTTGCAGAGGGTATAATGATTTCAGTCAGAAGTTTGCAACGCAGTGAAGGAGACGTTTCCGACCCTATAAAGTATATATATTCTTGGTCAGCATGACTAGACGAGTCGATCTAGCCATGTCCGTCTGTCCGTCCGTTTCTACACAAACTAGTCCCTCAGTTTTTATGCTATCGAACTGAAACTTTACCAAAAGTCGTCTTTCTATTGCAAATAGTATATAAGTCGGAGCCGGCCGGATCGGACCACTATATCTTATAGCTCCCATAGGAATAATCGGAATAATAATTGAAAAAAAATTATAACTTATGTGTTTTTTGACATATTACCTTATGCTCTTGGAAATATCATTTTTTTAACTGTTCTGAATTTTGAATTAAATTTTATAAAAATCGGACGACTATATCAGTTCTTAAAGGAACGATCGGAAAACTAATAGGGAAATTAATAGAAACAAAATTATAGCTTTGTTAATTTTTTATTGTATTCTCTTCAACTCTGGAATATAACATTACTTTATAATTTTAGAATTTCGAATTAAATTTTAGAAAAATCGGACGACTATATCATATAGCTCCCATAGGAACGATCGGAAAAGAAAAGGGAAATTAATAGGAACAAAATTATAGCTTTGTTAATTTTTATTGTATTCTCTTCTACTTTTGAATATAAGTTTATTTTATTAATTTAGAATTTCGAATTAAATTTAACATAAATTGGATGACTATATTATATAGCTGACATTGGAAGGATCGATTAATTAATGTCAAAATACTCCGTAAACTGCTATAATTTTGTTTGTTGCAAATCTAAATTTAACATTTTTGTAATTTCAAAAAGAGTAGGGACGATCTTCAAGGGTATAAAAACTTCGGCTGGCCGAAGTTAGCTTTCTTTCTTGTTTATTTTATATTTTTTAATTTTTGAAAATGTGTACTGAAATTTCTATTTTTCATTTTTTACAATCATTTTTTTACAATTAAAAATCTAAGCAAGGCGTAAACATACACGGGTTTTACGTCACCTAATTGGTTTTACATCAAAAAAGAATTCCTGAGGATGTCTTTTTTCTCTTAAAAAACTGAATCAACAATGCGAAACGTCAAAACTCCAACTGAAAGCAACAACAAACACAAGGGAAAACTGACGCAGCGTCTGCAGAATTGTCGCGTTAGTCAAAAAGTTTTAGTTATTTCAAAAAATGCTGCTTGCAGTGGAATAAAAGTTTTTAAACAATAACTAGAAAAAAACCCTGGCCCCACCCCACAAGTTGCTCTTTTATGTTTAAACATTTTACAAGCGCTGGAATTGGTTGAAAAATTGTTAAAATTCGTTTACGATGCCGGCAGCGCTAAATTTTCACAAGTGACCAACCAAAACAAACTAATTGGTCCTTGTTGTTTACTGGAATATGCGCATTATGACAATATTAATAGGATTGCACTTTTGTACACGTTTTACAGCTACATTTGCCCTAATTATGGCAATTAATTAGTTTTTTTGTTAACTTTTATTTTGCGGCGAAAGAAAATTAAAAACTGATTATGGTAAAAAGCAATCGATTAGTTATTTTATCGGTTCTATGTTGGCCAGGCAATCGAACTTCAATCGAAATTTAAATTTAAATTGAAATGTGCATTAAAGCGAGCTGAACGATATGGAGTAATTTAAATTTTGCAGCCACTTTGCTAATGCAATTACACTTTAACTTGAGAGCAGCATTCCATTCTCACTCACACACACTCGCACGCACAGCTCTTTGTTGTGAAACATACAGCTGCGGTCAGAAAAATAGCACTTAAAGTGGCATACTTTATTTTGATTGAGTGTAGATTAAAAACTTTATTGAAATGTATTTTCCTCAGTGGCACAATTTTGTAAGTATCTAAAATGGTTTTAAACAATAATTTTTTAGTTATAAAATCAATTACTAGGGTGTTTCTGCTCTTAAATAATAATAAAGTTAAAAGTGAAAGATATTTTTGTTTATTTTTATATTATAAATTATAACTAATTAAAATTAAGTATTTGGTATTTTTAATTATTATTAGTAAAATACATATATTCTTGTTTATTGTGATTAAAATACAATTATTTTAATTACAAAGAAATTAAAAAATATAAAATATTTGCCAAGAAACAAACAAAATTAATAATAATAATAAATATAAGTCAAATTATTCAGGATATAAATTTTTTTAAGATATTTTTTTTAATTAAATTGATATTTTTTAAGGCGATTCCTATTACTTGAAACGTATTTGTAAGTCGCATATATTTCGGTGTGTTTGTCACCCCTCCCCGGACTCAACTCCTTCTTGCTGTTAAAGGATCTTTGTTGAAGCGTAACAGTGAGCAAGTTTCTCCACAGCCACTACTTAAAATATGAGCACCCATTTCCTCTGGTCAAGCAATTGAAAATGATTTTCGAGTGACAACAGCAGCAGAGGCAGCAGCAGCAGCAGCAGAAAAGCAGCAGTTGCCGAGTCAAAACAGACGAAATTTGTCGAAAATCCTGTGAACAAGCGGAGGACAAAGTGCTAGGACACTGCCGGCCAAAAAGGATTACGTCGAGCATATGTATTCTATGGCTGAGTGAACTTCATCTCCGTCTTTTTCGTCTCCGGCCAAACTTATGCGTTTGACTCGAGCGCACAGATTTCAATTTGCCGATACGAATTCGCTTGTATGCTCGCTTCCTTTTCCTTCTCTTTTTTTGTTGCCAATTGTCCTTTTGGCTAAGGGGATTGGCCCGAAATCCGTAAACCATCCCACCCAGCCTAATATGACATTTGAAGTGATTTTTATGGGAAAGTTGCTGATGCTTCCTGAAATCCGGCGTCGATATTTTTTACGACCGCTCCGAATGTCCTGTCTATATCCTGTTTGCGAAACTCATGCCATTTTGGCCAGTGAGACAAAGGACACACACACACACACCGCTGGGTAGAAAAAACACCCTTGAAAATTTCTAATCTCTTAATGGATGACAATCTGCGTTTTAAATGGTTTGCACGAGTCCCCGGAAAAGTGGGGAAAACCGGGGGCAAAGCACACAGCTCCAAAATAAAAAAATAAAACTAATTCCATCAAGCGTCGCGTCCTGCTTTTGTTTGCCTAATGAAAGAACGCTGTTTGGGCAAGTTTTTAAAGGATTTTTTTATACGCTTCTCTTTGGTTTTCGTGCTCGATTCCTTTGTTTGATTTCTGGCTAGCTGGAGAAAATGATTTGGAAAATTGACATACCATGTCAGGGCTAATCACACGGCCCACTGATTGAATGCCTGACTGACTGACAAGATGCCGTAACAATGGCAGCAATCATAAATCATGTGTCTATAATCAGTAAATAAATCTTTTTTCCGCTATCGCTTCAAATTTGGCTGCGACTAATCAAATTATGTAAGTTAAATCCATCAACTGTCGGGAATCACATTGATAGATTTGGATTTAACTTTAACTTTTTAACATTAACATTATTAAATGTACCTTTTAAACCAATTTTATCAGCCAATAATTAATTTATATTTTAGTTTTCGTATATAAATATATTTGAACTCCGAAATAAATTATTATTCTTAACCAGAGCATATATTATATAGTCATTTATTATTATACATTTTTTAACAGTGCTAAAAGTGAAATTTTTTATCAATAGATACATAAAACCTAAGCAATTACTTTGTATTATATAACTATATATTTCTGATTTATATACTTTTCAAAACAATCTCCAGAATTTTTTTAAACCTCTTGCTTACTATATTTAAGGTACAATTTCCAGGAATTGACTCTATTCCAACATTTTCTCTGTGAAAGTTTGTGAAACCTTCGCCATGTGGGTGCGTGGCGTGGAGTAGCTAAGCGTTCTGTAGACGGAAGAGCTTAACCATTATAGTTGCTCTTGATTTTCGATGTTTGGATGTGGATCTCCATGGGGAAGGGGAAGTGGGAGCTCGAGTGGTGGGCCAATCTCAGACATGCTGGCGACGCAAACATGTCATCGATGTGGATATGTCGGGGGAGTTCCACGGATTTCGTGGCGGCGAGCAACAGAGCAGCACATCGCGCGGCACTTCAATACCCGCAGGATAATCTTGAATAATAAAGGACCACCCACAATAACACACACACCTAAGCAGTGCGGCCACGAAGGGACTCACACATACACTTTTATGTATAAAAGGAGTCCAGGACTAACTACTTTTCTGCATGGGAGAGGATTTTCCCGAACTTCGAACCACATATTTGCTAAAAAAAAAAGGTTAAAAATATATATACATTTTTATAATATAATATTATATTAGGTAAGTCAAATAAAATAAGGACGTGTCTGATTTTAAAATCCTAATCAGGAACTAATCTGAATAACTGAATAAGCAAGCACACCCGTACCAAAAATCCACTTGTTGGCTCGTTGATAAACAAATCGGAACAATTTGTGTGCTTTACATGCTTTTGAGGCCCAAACAAGTTGCTTTAAAATGCACAGACACTAAAAGAGATAGCTCACATTCAAACAGAAATGACAAACACACATACCACACTGGAAAAAAATTCTCAAGGTGTTTCAAATAATACAATGAATAATAGAAAAATCTTAATTTATGGTTTTAACCTTATTATTTTTTTTATTATTTATTAATTTGTATTATTATTCTATTATTATTTATCCTGTAATCCAAATATAGTAAAATATTTTTCCTGTGCATCAATGAGCCGTGTCGCTTTTACGCGATTGTAATGCCATTTTGTGTGTCGACGCATCGCGGGCGCCATTTGAATATTTCACAAAGCAAAGTCCGGGGGATCCCCGTTCAGACCAGGAGTAAATCAAATCCCCGGCTTGTCTAGCTTTATATGCCAGAACCCCCCACTTTTCCCCGGTTCCATTTCCATACGTGTTTTTGGTTGCTTTTTAATTATAGCTTTTAAATGCCGAACCATCTAACGTGTATTTTATTTATTTCACAGCTACGGGCTGTGCCCTCATCAGACAATCAGACAATGTGCCGGAAAAACGCGGCATGTTGTGGCGTGGCAGATAGAGGGAAACTTCCGTTCCGCCACCCATTTCCCTAGGAGATCTCCCCGCCCCTTTTCATCCATCCATCTGAGAGTCTGTGCGGAAAGCGCTAAAATTACTCGGGCGCTTTTAATTTGATATGCAAATACAGCAAAAAACGAAAGCAAAGGCGGCGCAAAAGGTTGTGATGATGGAAATGTGAAAAGTGAAAAGCAGATGGGACGGCCAGCCCCCCTTTGGGTGGATCTGCTGTGAAACACGTTTGTCTATTTGCAGTTCAAAGTCTCAAATGAAGTGCGGTGCGAGGATATCAAACGGGAATAGTGGGGGTTAGTGTTGGGTTAAAGGCGGTATAGTGGGGGCGTGGGGTTAAAATGGGGTTGGGGTTTAGAGTGGGTTCCCGGAAGGCAGTGGGATGGTTGGGACATGGCTTTTGGTTACCAAATACACAATGGGAAAACCTTTCGTTACTAAAATATAGTTAACACTTAATTTATATTTTAGTTTTAGTTTTAAATACATTAATTTCTATTTTTTAGATTAAAAAAATGGAAAAATGGAGGCATCTTTAATTTAGTAATTATATATATTTTTTTTTGATTAAATTTTTTTTTTTATACCATAGAAATATTTAATAACTTCTGCCAAAAAAAAACTACAAAATGTATAAAAATCTTCAAAATTGAGCAACACATTTTTATAAAGCCGAAATCGAAAAGTTTTTACATTGTTTTGAATACCAAAAATGCAGTCCTCTTTATGGAGAGACTTTCGCTCGGTATATTCCTTTTTATGGAGTTTTTATCACAGTGTGGGCATCATAACGGAGCTCCTGGTTACGACAGGGCCTGCCAGCACTTTTTATGATGTGGCTAAGTTTTGAGGATAGTTCAGATGGCCCGGATCAAAGTGTGACGCCGGGTGGTAACCGTGGCAAAAAAGAAACAGGAGCATTGGCAGGACCAGAAGGAGCGAAAAGGATAACGAGAGATTGGTATGGGATGTCATTGCCATAGCAATTAAAAGTGGCGGGCTTTAACTATCGCATAATCTGTTGATGGTCGCTTAAGACACTAGAAATTGTCACAGGGACATGAAAAATGTTGGGGGTGTGAGGAGGAAATACAGCAAGAAATCCCATAAAAGTGGAAAGCCGAAGCGAGCAAGAAAAATCCGTTTGGGAGTCCTTTATAAATACAGAATGAATGGCAAATGAGCATGGACGGTGATGCAGATAAGAATGAAAAACTATGTGCAAAAGAATGGAGAATTATCACTAAGAAAAATAGTTAACGGTTGAATTAGACAAGAAGTATAGTGTTGTATTTTAGTTTATTTCTGAAATTTACTGAATGCTCCTGGTAATTTTCAAAAGAATATATACAAATATAAGGTTCATAATGACATTCTCACTTGCTTAATCAAGGCCCGATTTGGAAACCCATGAATTTCTCTGGACATTAAAATAACCCCCAAAAATGGTGCAATCTCTATCCCCCATTCATACTTGAATAAATATTTCACCCTGTCGCATTTTATTGCTTAGCACTGCATCCGTTTGATGTGATTCCTTTGAACTACCCGCAGCCAAAGAAAAAACACCTCCCAAACTGACCAAGCACCCCCAGAATAAGCATTGAATAACCATTCACGCCCAAAAAAATGTAATTTGATACTTTTTTTTATGCTGACGCAGAAGTGAGTGCCTGGCATATCTAAAACCATGCAGCAAATTAATCGGCACACGTTCGAGGACTAATCGCTTTATGAATGCCACTGATGAGGGGCCACCAAAACGCCACATCCCTGAATTCACCAGCCTCCAAAACAGTGTTGTCAAAAATTTAAAGCATTGGAAATTAGAAAAAAGCCAAAAAAAAATATTTAAATTATTTTTTATAAATGAAAAATTTTTTATTATTTATAAGGTTATATAAAATCTATTATAATCTATAAATGGATAACAAGATTGCTTATAGACTGGTTATAAACAATAATTATCGGTAATTATATTTTTAGTGCAATAACAAAATTTTAAATTAAAAAAATTTAAATTATTTTTATAGCTTATATGGTTAGATGGTACTTCGACAAAAAAAACAAGCTAATGATCGTTACTATCCGCCAGTAAATTTTATTGATATGAATTTTTTAGGCTCGGAACAACGTTGGTTTTTTGGCCGTTTACAGCTGTTAACTGAGGTTAACAGGGCTCTAACAGGGCTGTAATACACCTTTTTTCCAACTGAAATAATCTATATAAAATCGAACCTTTGGTTGTTAATTGAGTTGATGGTCTTGTTAGTTTGCTTAAAGACGTATCTTTAAGTAGAAGTTATAAAAATAATTTCGGTTTTTAGGCGTGTATTTTTAAAGAAGCCATTTATGTCAGCTTTTTCGCATTTTTTCCAATTTTTTCAGCTTTGATGAAGTGTAGCTTCTAAACCAATAAATGGAACTCAATGCTGTGTATAAGAAGGTTAAAGGACATTCTTTTACCTGTAAAATGAGTCTTTGATAGACCAAAAAACGTTTTTTACACTTAAAAAAAAAACTGTACCATACAAAAAATTTAAAGTACCCTTTTCTTATTCAGGGAAATGTACCTTAACCGAAAATCACTGTTTCATGAAGTGCGTATTTCATCAATTTTTTTTTTAAACTGGTGCAATTAACCTACGTCCTGTAAAATCGAGCAAATCTGTCTATAAAAAAGCTGATTGCACAACACTGCCCCAAACAATTTTCACGTCATCATGCGACGTCATTGCATCCATCCATCGTCGCTCTCAATCGCTGTGCACTCAATCACATGCCGGAAATCAAACGAAGCGGATGTCCGTTGGGTTGCCGATTGCTCGTTGGAATACAGGGGGTTATTTGGGCCCCAGAGGATATGGTGAATGTGTGCTGGGCCCATTGCAGTTAACCGCAATCTGAAATCGAAAGTCCGCTGATTAAAACTCCACTCCCGAAACTGTTCAGTAGCTGACAAGTTTCAGGAAATTTATGCAAATCAATCAGTAAACTGATTAAAATCGCTAATACCTAATAATAAATAATACATTTTAAGGTGGTTTGACACACGCTTATTGATTCAAATAATAATTTAAGGAAAGGTAAAAAAGAAAGTACCAACTTATAAAACTGATTTATTTGAATTACAATTGTTTTTAAAATCTACTTTAAATATTTAAATGTTTAAAAAAGCTAACGTTGTTCAGGCTTGACATAAAAGTTCTTCAATTCCTTACAAATGGCCTGACATTCGGTTTTTCTTCATTTTATTGCCCGTTTCGCCAGACAAAATTGCTACTAAATCCGGCGCCAGTTTTCACATAAACGCAAAGCTCAAAAAAGGATGAAATTGAAGAACCAAAGAACCTTTACACTCAAGGATGGGAATGCTGCGAAAAAAGTGACTATGCACATTTTTATAGTTACTGCGGAATTTATTGCTTTACGACAATTTCAACACATTTGGATCAAGGTTTATCATTAATATTATAACAAAATATTTGTAACTAAGTAAGTAACTATGGGGCAAAACATATTTATTAATATTTTTATATTTTAAATCATTCTTAAGTAAAAGTTTTCTTTAAAATACTTTTAATTGTATGTATTAAAATTGGATTGTAATTCTGTAAATAATGAAATAAATTAATATATTCCTTAAATATCTTATTTATATGGATATAGTAAGGATATAGTACCTACATTTATCTAATAAATTCTTAAATCTAACATTATTGTCCTTTATATTTAAACCTATTTTATTAATCTCTTTTCTGTTGATTAGATTTCTGACCGTGTTTACATGTTATCACCTCAAGACACAAGTCGAAAATACAGGCAATCCCAATTTTTAGGTGACATCTACTAGGTTTGTATTAGTTTTTTGAGAAGGGTATGGGGATGGTGAAGGACTCCGACTCCTATTGAAGGGTTGACACTCGGAGCTCTTCCGACAGTCTGTCTGGTGTGTAGTTTCCTCCTTTTTCCAGCTTTTTTATTGTTTATACGATTTCGATAACGCAGACGGAAATTGCCAAGACCCTCGGCCCTTCTCCACCTTTCCCCACTTGTCCTCACCCATTGTATTTCCTACCAAGAGCGAGCAACAAAGAACGAATTAAAAAACTGAAAAGCAGACACTCGGGGACTGGGAAATCGAGACAAACAAAATGCGTGAAATGCTTGTACAGACAGAGGAATACCCGCATGGCGGAGGGATCTGCACATGGGATATAGTTTACGGCTTGTGTTGGTCATTTTTAATTTGAATGCGAAAGAAGAGACATTGAATTAGTTTTTTTTATGGGCTACGAAGGGAAGGGTTCCGCATTTGATTGAAATCGAGAGACAAGAAAAACAATTTTGTTTCAAACTTAAAGCAATAAAAAGATACAGCAGTTGAAAGTTGAAAAGAGCAAGGAAAATACAAATATATTACAGGCCAAAAAGTGTTCTGAAAAATTGGTATAATCTGGATGAAGAAATTTCAGAGAGCTTTTAGTAGCTACTTATTGATTAAATACTACTATTTTAGAAATATTAAATTTAATTTCCTAATACATCAAAGAAATAATTAAATCATATCTTTAATTAAATCTTTCTCCTTACTTATCAACTCTTCTATAACATTCACCTTGGCCAAAACCCCTTTGGGGCACTTCAATCTACCTTAATGCGCCATAGTTCGCATGCTTAGCAACACCACATTTTCTGCTAACGCCCATTAGACACGCCCCCGTATTTGTGGGAGGACCAAAGGAACAACAGGAAAATGCCCTGCCATAACGCTAATTACGCATTTTGTAACCATTTCTAAACACGGCACACGGAGATACTGGGCGGGCGATGGAGATAGAGATGGATGGCAGACACATGACTCACCGCAGCAAAATCCCGCCTACCAAACCACTCAGCTCTCGAAAAGGTTGCGCCAAAAATTGCCAACCGGAAAAAAAGTTAGGCCTAGAAAATGTATGATTTCAAATATTTAATATTTGTTAACTAACCTTAAATTTATATTTAAAAAAAAACTTGTTACTTTATACAAGGGTATTTTGTATATTGTTTTTCCTTTACATATACCCTTTCTAAAACTTTATTAAATTACAAAATGTTAAAGAGGTTCCTAAAAAAAATTGATTATTTAAATTTCGGTTTAATTAATTAATATAAAATATTTTTTAGAAGATAGTTTTAATATAAATATTATTTTTACAAAGTCAAGTAACTTTTTCTCTTTACAAATACCTTTTTTAAATATTTAAAAACTTAAAATATCGTCATAAAAAAATGTATTACTTAAATTTTTGTTTCATTAAATAATTAAAAATATTTCTCAAAAGATAGTTTTAATATGCAAATTAATTTTAAAAAATCAAGTAAGTGCTCTACATTTTAGTTAATTTTTTTCCGTGCACCAGGAGCAGAGTAAAACTCTTTACACAAAACAGACGACAGGCGACAGACAACGATGACGATGACGATGAGCATGGGAATGGGAATGGGACTGGGAATGGCGATAGCGATGAGGATGGCGACTTTGTAACAGGAAAATCGCCACGGCAACGGCGACAAACGCAACATCACGTGCCCCAAAATTGGGAGACGGCCACCCAACAGCACCGAGCACCCGAAACTGAACTCCACTGCCACCGCTCCCCGGGCACCTGTCGCCCCCGGCTTACCTGACTTTATAGCCTGCGCAACAAATTTCCAGACTGAGAGTCTGGGAGTCGGGTTCACTGGCAGGTCGCAGTTTCTACCAGGGCTGAAATAACTTCTTGCACGGTTCCTTATCTACGATCATAGTTCTTTATATATTTTATATGTGATTTATGTACATATGTAAAATTTAATAATTAGAAGAATTTTTTAAAATTAATTTTGAAGTTTTGTGGGATGCCTATTTAAAAAGTTATGTTAATATCTTTTCAGTTTTCTCCCAAAAATATTTGTTTTGTATCTGTTTTTTTTTGTAAAAACATAAATAATTTACTTTACCAAGGATCATATCTATTTTGCAGTTTCCTATAATGTATTTATTAATAATTATAATTATTTTAAGATCCGTATTAGTAGTTTTGTATTAACTGCCATCTTTACTATAACATCATTCTAAAATGTTATAGTAAAACTTAAAATTAATATTTTTATTTCGATATCTGATTTCCCTCCCTGGTTCAAGTTTTCTGGATAACGTTCTAGTCCGTCTGAGCTGATGCCACCTTTTGCCATTTTCCAAACGAATGCGAAACCAAATTCCAGTCGAGGCGGCGTGGAACAAAAAACACGCAACGCATCCTGACACGTTTCCCAGCGCCCCTTTGCCTCCCTTCTCCCGCCATCCACCAATCGAAAGTAAAGTATTTTTAAGATTTAAAAATGTCTCCCAGCTCGCACAGACATTGAGAACTAAAAGAGGGCGTGAAGGGGAGGGCCACTTTGTGGCACATGGGTGTTACTTTACCAGTAGGTTTTTTACACCATCCTACAGGACGCTACTACACCAAAAAAATATCACACAAAAAAAAATAAAATAAATAAAACTTATAAAATTCACAATGAAATTAACTGAAAATTTTAATTATAAATATTAAAAAAAATAAATAAATCGAGACGTTGGAACCGGTTTCACCTATTTTATAAAAGTTATACGCATCCCTAACAATAAAAAAACATTTCATTTCGCTAAATGGTATAATATAAATATTAGTTCAAATAAGTCTATAAATTCTGTACATACAATTATTTTTCTAAATGAAATATCCCCAAAATTTAAAGTGATTTTTGGTGCTGCAGTTAGTGGATTGGGGCTTTCCAACCACAAAACGCCAACGAATTTGTTCTCTGTAGTCACGCTCCAGAGCGGCGGCCGCACAGTTGAATGTAGTGTAATTGAAAAATTCTACCAAAGTCAAGTCCAAAGTGAGAGTGACAGGCCGAAGGGGGGAGCCTCCTCCGAAAGTTACGCTGCAGAAAATTCGCAAATATATAAAGGAATCGTAGGGAGTTGTGGTGCGGGCATGAAACCCAAGTTGCAGCTTTGGAGGCAAACAATTTCTATTTCATGGCACATTATTTTGTGGCTTTTGTTTCGACTGCGAATGGAAGAAGTTTCCAAAAGCGGAAACGAATACGCATATGAGTGGTTCATCTTATAGCCAAGTTGGGTTTGTGTCTAAATGCACTCAAAAAACGTTAGATCTATTTTTTATTTTTAGAAAGTCAACCATAAGACCATAAATTACTATTTTACATGAAATATATATTCTTAAACTTGTTATATGTTTATATTAATTGTTCTGAAGAACCTGAATAAAAGTAAAGGAATTGGTATTTGAGTTTGAGTTGAGTCTTCTATCAACAAACAAAACTAATCGAATTTTAAGAGAATATTTTTTAATTCAAACTAGATTGTAATTTAAATAACTTAAGGTCTTTTTAAATTTCATGTAGTGTGCTTTATGTGACTCGATCTTAACACAATCTTGTATAAATACCCACAGAAAGTTTTACAGAGGCTTGGCTGCTACCGAAACCTTGAGAATCTTTGCTCGACGGTTTCGCCATTGTCTCCATTGATTGATTGTGGGTCATGTGTGCATGGTGGCCCAGGACTTTTTCGTGGTTTGCTGCATCTTTCAGGACCTTTAAATTTTGCACAGCACTACGAGGACCATCTCGCAACTCTTCGGGCCCCTCTTGCCCCATCCCCGCCAGCAATTCATTTCATTAAAGCAACACAATGGCCGCCTTTTGTAAAATGTTGCCGCAAACCACAAGCTGCAAATGAGAGGGGGGAAATCCCAAAGCCAGCAAAGGAGGTAGGTGCACAGAGAAAAAATCAAAGATTTACATGCCAATTATGTCATATTTATTGACTAAAAATATTACAGAATTTTTTTTTATTTAATGAAAATTGGTGTACAATAAAATACCTTTAAAAAGCTTAAATATATAAGTTTTCAAGTTAAGTTTATTATAATAAAAATATCATGGTCAATAATGCGTAAAATTTTGATTTAAAAGATACAATGCTCTGTTTCTATACTAACGTAAATTGTTTAAAACCTTTTAAAAAATCAGACTAAATTTCTTTTTGAAAACAGTATTATTAAGAACCAGATCACTTAGAGCATTTCTATAAAAGATCATGGTTACTACCCAAGCTACAACTTAAATTTTTTATAAGTTATCAATCAATTTCATCATGAATTCTCTGTTTTGGTGAAAATATATCGAAATATAGTCTCATTCGTATCCCTATTCTCGCTGTGCATAATCTCCACCTTCAAGCCTATGAGCTCATCCTGGGTCCTTCTTTCTTTCATCGCAGAGAGGAGCTCGAGGCCTTGAAGTGCGCCAATGCTGACGGCGTGATGTGCGTGCGCTCTCTTTATTATGTTTCAAGGGGCTTCCCCGTCAGCTTTTCCCTCGCTTTTCCCTCTGACCGCCGCGCCCAGAGTTTCCCACTCATCATGTGCACTTTTCTGTGAGCTAATATACCCAAGGACCGAGTGAAGCCAGCGATGACTGCAATGCGGCCCAACTTTGTCTACGTAAATCCCTTTTGTCGCATTAACTGCTAACTTTTTCTCCCGTTTTCCAGTTTCCCCTCTCTTTTTTCTCATTTTCCCTGTTAGCGACAAACTTTGTTAACAACTCGAAAAAAGTGCAGAACTCAGGTAGGGCTTTCCATCCATGATCTCTCTCTCTCTCTCTCTATCTTTCCTCCACTCCGAGATGAGCTGCGTTGAGATTTCCGCGTGCTCTCAAACATGCATTTTGTCAAATCAAAAATTTTATGGTCTTATCACAATGTTGCCAAGGACGCAGAGGCCAAGAAAGAAATCCGACTGTCTCGAGTGCAGTTTTTATGGCATTAACTGAGTGGCCAGGAAGGGTATGTGAAGTTTTGGTTACCGTTAAACAATGGGAAAGCTTAAAAGTACGGATTATTAAAGGAGATCTTACATAAAATAATTTTATTTTGGATTGTTGAGCTTAAAGGATATTCTAATAATATTATTTAAAAAAACTTGCATTGCAATCTTAATTTTTAAAAATCATCACGCAGTAAAACCCCATTAAACATTACTAAAATAATAACAAATATACTACGTTGAATTATTTTTTTAATTTTTTACTGGCAAATATTATTGATTTATTGTTTTTTTTTTTTGTATTATTCCGGACCTAATCTTTTTTTTAATAATGTATGATATTTTATAAATTCTTATTCAATTCATATTTCTTATCTGTATATTTTTTTGACTCTAAGTGACAGATTACAGAGAGGGTAGCTCCGAAGTCTGCTTAAATCAAATGTGATTACCCCTATTTTACTCCTTTGGTTTATGGTTGCTGCCATGACAACGTTGGCTCGATGCTTTCTTAAATGGCAACTAATTTGCCAGCGCAATTTGCTTTTTATAACTAAATTCGCGTTTGGGCTTTAGCCTCCTTGGGATGCTTATGCTCGCCGGCTGCCTCGTAACGTCTTCGAACCGAGTCGACAATGACAGAGCAATTATGCGAGAAACCCGTAAAGCTACCAGAATCCGGCTACCAAAAGTTACGACAGACTTCAAGTGCGGCGGGAGTTTGAGTTGCTACTCATTTAGCCAGCTTTTCACTGCTTATCTGGGAGCATTTATCAAAAATCGTCGTTAGTCGCTAGTCGTTCGCTGTTCACTGTTGTTAATTGCATGGGACAATAGTGCGGCAAATGAATTTGTACAAGGGATAATTGTTGGCTCGCAGAGTTGGCAATGCGTTTAATTTTGTGCAAATAGAGAGAAAAACACTCGGGGCCCCCTTTTTCCTTACTCTACACCCCCCGCCCCCTCAGCTGTCTAAACAAATGTCGTGAACTCGTCGTCGTGGAGCTCATATTTCAGAAAAAGGGGCGCATAAATTTATGCGAAATCTATTAGCAAAGAGCAACCCTTTTCAGCGCTCGCCACGGATCCGGCATTTTGGCCACGACTCCAGGACTCCGGGTAGAGAGTCCGGGCCAAAGTCCGGGGATCCGGGGATCCCAGACAGCGGATGATGTTTTGCCGGCCTTTTTTGCTGTTTTCGGGCAACCGGCATGGGAGCACAGATGGATTTCATTTCATTCTGTTTCATTTCCATTTGTAAGTGAAACTTAAATTAACTTTTCATATTTCGCATTCTGTATGAATTTAAATGAAAGACAGCGCGTCCCTCTAAAATAAAGGATTCGGGCTCTGGAATCTTGATGGCTGTGTGAGATGGGGTTGAAGTTTTATTAGCTTAGGCACAAGATATGTAAGAACATATAAACAGAAGTTTAAAGGTTCAAGAACAAAGAGAATAAAAAAAAATATACTTCTAATATAATAAATAATAGTTATAATAGAAAATATAATAATATACTATTTATAAAATAATAAATAATCATATAATACTTATTTTATAATAAAAACCAATAAACTTTTACATTTATTTTTGTTTCTAAAATTATTTTAAAGATAGATTTCTAATGTGGTAAAAATATATTAAACTTTTCTTAAAATTTGCATTGTTAAATTTTAATGGTTTTTTAAAAAAAATGTATTTTTCAGCAAATCAATTTTTATAATAAACAAACAATCACCGAGATTTCTTGTAATTTACACCATGTAAATACCAATTTTGACCCCATTTTCGGGGATTACAAATTTATGACAATTGCTGAGATAACTTGGCTCGCTAGCAAAAGTATTCGCAAATCATATTAGAGAACATGGCAACATAAATTTGCGATATGTATCACCTACCCCAAAGTACTTCGTCTCTTTCTGGCTTACAAAGCCCCCTGAAAAGCCATCTAATTTCGTGCAAAGGTCATGACAGCACACAGGACCCATATATTATGTCTGGTAATTGAAAAAAATCGGCCTGTGTTTTATTTTGTTTTGGTGCCAAGGTCCCCTCCACTCGTCTTAGCAATTGCCGGAAAGTTGGCAGTGATTTTCCAGTCTGGCCTCCCTTTTGGCCTTCTCGTCGCCAAAGTCCTAGGGCGAGGCTGGAAAACCACCATCAACCCATCTAAAATACACAGATCTACAGTTAGGATTAAGTGAAGAGTAAATTAAAAATATTTTTTGAGTTATTTAAATTTTATTTTCTTAAAAAATCTGGACAAATCAAAATAAATCAAAAAGTATACAACGTTTTTATGGAATATCTTATTATTTAAGGTACTTACAAATATATCAAACAATAAATTATCTAAAATACTTACTTCATACTTTTATCGCCCAATACTTTACATTCAATTTCGATCTAGAATTATACAAACACTGACACTATTTCTTTGACCTCAACTGTTCACTCTCATCTCATCTGTTCGTTACCGCCAACGCGACGCCAAATAACATTTCAATTGTTGTATAATGATGTACACAGTACGGCCATCCAGCATGCGATAATAAAAATTGTTGTTTTTTTCCAGACTCTTATTGTTGTTATGGCTGTGGGGGTGGGCAATTGGGTGGTAGGAGGCTGGGGGTCAGAGGGTTAGGGAATAGAAAGGTGGGTGGGGTTACACACAATGGCAACGGGACACTCGTAAATAAATCGTGTCAGTGGGTAACAAAAATTCATTCATTTCATATTTGGCTTTATTTTACAACATATCCCGTTGGCCGTTTCGCCTCCTTCCAACTTCACGGTGCGTTCTTATTCCTTACCAGCGAAAACGTTAGTAAGCCACATTTACTGTTATTTTTGTGAGCGTACAAAATATTTTTGGCTCGACAGGAAGCCAAAAAAGAACAACATGTTATACCAAGGAAGAGTTAAATGCCAAAATAACATTTGACTGAAATAGGGAATGCTCTGTGCTATTTTTTTAATATTTATAAAAAAAATTTTTTATTATGATAATGAATAATATTCGAATATATTCAATATATTCGTATTTTCGGATTGTATTTATGATTTAATTTATGTCAAATAATTGGACAAATTTTATGTTATTAGTTTACAATTTAAATTGAAATATTAAAACCGGTTAAAAGCCTATATATATTGGTATCCCCAAAAAAATATGCTTTACACTTTTAGGAAATATGAAGAACACCCACCAAAAAGGGTATTCCACAAATAGACGCGTGTGTGTGCGTGACTGTGTACATTTTTATATGTGCAAGCGGCGAAAACATAAAAGTCAAAACTAAAGGGCACCGACAGCCAACAGCCGCTCTGCCAGAGTTGCCACAGTGGTCGGGCCGGCAATCAAGGCAGTGCCCAATTAGTGAGACAACCCTGACACACACAGAGTTGCACCCGAAAATAAATTAGGGAAAGAGGCGCAACTGTACCCAGGTACAGTCAACATTTTGTGAAATAAGTTGCCGGCCTAAAAGTCTCATTTGCTGCGATGACTCCGTCGCCCTCGCTTGCCCACTGTGCGCCATATATTTTTCGGTCGTGTCGGGGCTGGCTATATTTTTTGGATATAAATGTATATACGTGTGTGTGCCTGTTGGTTTTGTTGCTTTTTTGATAAATGGTGTGCTCTTTTATCATGTTGCTCCTGAGCTTTGGTTCGCTTTTCGCGCTCGCCTCTCGCCAGTGGAAAGATAAAATACGTTTTTCATTTCGCTGCAGCTCCTAACTTTCCACCACATTTTCCCTTCCTTCCAATTTTTGTTGGCTTAATTTTGGCGCTGGTTGTGTTGATTTTTTAGACCGGCTGTGTTTCGCTCACCCGCCTGATTTTTTTCTCATTTTCTGCAGCCAAGCGCAACTAAAACAAAAGCAGCATAATAGACTGTTATAATCAGAAGTCCCGCCTATAAAATACCCGGTATTTAAGGATACATTGATATCTTGCCCAACTTTAGTTGTTCAATTTACTGGGATAAATAAGTAAATATTTACAAATTTTGGATATATTTAAAAAAAATTGATTTACTCGTAAATTTCTAGATAATGGCTCTTAAAGCCTTATAATTATTAAAATTAATTTTATTTATAATCTTTCTTTTTACCCAAAAAAAAATTTTTCTATATGAAATAGAGTCAATTCTACCTTATTTCATATCAATAAATCCGATATGATTAATCTCAAATTCAAATTAAACTGAAATATTTTAATATCATTTATTTTATTTTAAGATACCGAATTTAGTTTTTTACAAAGTATCAAATTGACATGCACATATCAATCTTATCTTCTGCTATTTTTTTTCTTATTCAGCCTACATATACTGCGCTGTTCATCAAAAATACAAATGGGCGAATGTAGCAGTTCCATGAAATACACGAATGTTATATACCTTTCGGCTTTCCACATACCCATTATTAGAAGTAGAGAAAATATTATTTTCGGTATTTTGTGATTGCCTCCGTCCGTTGTTCCTGTTGCTCCTGCCACCCGTTCCCCTTCCACTTCGCCCCATTTTATCCTGGCAGACACAAATCCTATGTAGACATTGGACATGACAATCTTTTGCCTCAGTTGCTACGACCCTGTGCCTCTGGCTTATGGTTTTGTTTTACTACTTAGTTAATCAGCTAATTTAAAGTTTCTTCCCATGTGTGTTTTTATTTGCTTTCCTTGTGCTCTCCATTTTGCTTTGTGGCTTGTCAAGACTCCGGCGGAATAAAGTTACAAATTGAATAATTTTTGTTCGTCTCTTTTTCGGTTTTCTGCATTACCCAGAAAATTTTTTTGCACAAATTGAACGGATTTCTTTTGCATTTTGGCTGGCTCTTGATTGGCATTACATACATAATTATGGATCAGATTTCTCTAACATACTCTTTCAACCCCAAATTATATTCGAAGTGGCCTTTCGTTGCAAAAAGTTTGCGAATATGTTTTAGGGTGCGTTAGGTTTTCGGTTTCCAGGGAAATTTAATTTGACATTTGACAAATTCAAAACTCAATTATTTTATGTTTTAAAATTATTAAAAATTAATAAATTTGAAATCAAAATGTTAATAATGTTAAAAATATATGTATTTTAAAATGCAGAATCCATATTATGATTTTTAAAATTTTTAAGTCCTAAAGTAATGTAAAGTATTTTTAAAATTTTTAAGTCCTATAGTAATGTAAAGTAATGTAATGTAATGTAAGGTAATGTAAATACTAGCGATACTCAAACATTTAAATGAACCTAAGCAGATAATTATCTTACCTCAAATCAGACAAATTCAGAATCCCAAAAAAATTAAACAATTTTCTTACCTAATTACTTTTTAATTTGTTTAGCAATATGAAACCCTTAGACTTCCCTTAGCAGTCTGGAGCACAAGATTTCAATCAAAAATACATTACAAAAGTAAAGTCTATCCTCAGCAGTCGGGAAAACAAAAACAGAAGCGATCCTTTTAGACCCCAACCACCTGGACATAATTTTGAATTATGTTTATTATGTTTGCCTCAAAAAGTTGCCTTTTTTCGCCAAGAAAACGACCGAGAAGAGGTGGCGAAAGAGCATTCAACATTCCCACAGTCTAGACAACTTGTTTATGGTTAAGTTGCGTGCAGATCCCGCCCACTATAAAGCCCTATATATCTCCCCATGGCGCCCTCCTCCAATCTCCGTTTCCATCTCATTCAAGGAACAATGCGCTTTGGCTGCGCCCTTGCAACAAATTTATAACTATACCCCTCGACTTTTTTGTATACACATTTTTATTAAAAACGTGGCTGAGGGGAAAAAAATAGAAACAGTCAACCGAATGGCTAAAAGCTAAAAGGCAAAGTAAGCCACAAAGTAGAAAAGTAAAATGCCAACTTCCTCGACTCCTTCTCGGCGAAAAGGAAGTCGTGCAGCGGAGTTTAAGTGGCAAACTGAGCCAGCAACTTACGGCCAAGAACCGAAGAAGCTATATATTTTGCATACGTATTTGCGTTGCGAAATATTTTCATTTTATATTGCTCGCTGGCTTTTCGTTGTGCAATTTATTTAGCATGAATTGTTTTCTTTCCCCGCACGGCTTGGCTCTCAGACTCCGACTCTGGCGATGACTTCTGCGTTTTGTGACAAATTAAGTTGGCAGCAAATAAGATATTTTTATAGGTGCTTCAGGACATTTTTCCAGCTTGGGTATGAAAGTTCTGTAAGCGAGTTGGTAACGAACGAAGTTTCCTCCAGGGATTTTGGTTAGTTTTTTCTTGTAAGTAATATAATATGGTCTGCACAGTTAATTTATGAAATAAATTTAATTTTTGTTTTCCACTAGGGATGTGAGTAATGTTTCAAGCAGTAACATATTTATAGGAAAAAAAACCTATCATGATTTGTATTTATATATATCAGCAAGCAAATCCAATATTATTACTAAGCCCAAAAAAAATTTAATATAAAATGATTATCGATTCGAGATTATACCACATCAATTTTGACTTGACACATCTCAATTCGATGTGTTCGAAATATAAACGAAATTTTTTAAGTAGGCCAATTCGAATTCCGAATGCTTCTTACTCGTCATTTTGCTTATTTCTCCCTTTTTCGAAGTCAGAGAATCTCCGAGAGAGGATATTGAAAAAATTACATATTTCCATATCGATTTCACCATTAATGCATGGCTAAAACGATAGGTATTTTTTCTTTGTGTATCTTAGCTTAACATGTTTGATCATTTACTTTAAAATAATAGTTGACATAGTCTCTGCTAGATTTTACTCTAAGTTAAATCAAGGAGTACTTAAAGTGCTAGCAAAGCGAAAACATTTCAAAAACCCACACCCTTTTTATTTTTTTCCCAACTCGAGCCAAAGTTTGCACAAATTAGAAATAAAATTTTTTCTTTCTAGCAAAATAAAGCAAGAACCTGGCGAACATTTTAATCAAATTTGGCAAAGAGTGTTTCTAAATTGGCAGACATATGTGAACAGACATAGAGTCCCCGAGGCCTCCTTCTCAAATTTTCAGCCAGCAGCAACTCATATTTTTTCGCCGCTCACATGTCGTAATTTGCACCCAGCCAATTTGCGTTTGCCTTTGAACTTGGTTCCAAAATTTTTTTAACCCCTCCATAGCGGAAGATTTCCTTCCTGCGGAGACGAGCGAAATGCTGTGCTGTCTGCGAGAAAAATGATAAGATGACAGCACCATGAAGAAGGCAAGTGCGAAACGTAAAAAAAATATGGCAGCTCATTTTTTAATATTTTCTTTTTTTTTTTGGTTTACTTTTTGGGACAGACAGTTGGCAAACACAAGCGGGATAAATAGGGCGATGGAGAGCGGCACCTGTAAAATTTTTTCTGCTGCCAGCCAAAAGGACTAAATAAAAATTTAGACGTGCCGGCAATTGAGGGGCAGTGCGGGGCCTCCGAGTTATATGTGTCTGCGACACGTAGCCTTTGACATTGGCCCCGCTAATGAGCCAGCACTTTGACAAACTGCCACCCGGCATTTGGCACTTGGCACTGAACTTGGCCCAATCGAATGGCTGGCAGGGGGGAGGAAATGCCTGCGGAAGAATAATGCAATTATGAAGAGGGTGACTATTATACCATCTGCACCGTTGCAAACCTTTTTTGAACTTGAATATATCTATTCTATTTTCATTAAAATAAAGCTACATTAGTTCTTTAAGGATGCAGCTTAAGTTCTTATATTTATTTTTATTTGAATGAACAACACAAATATTTTAATTTTGGTCTCTACATATTATATTATATTTATATTTACTTATTATTTATTACTAAGTAATTGTTTTTAATATTTATAACGAATAATAAATTTCAATTTAAAGCAAGATAAAAGAAACATTTTTTAAGCCATCTTAAATATATATTTTTAATAATAAATATTGCTCAAGTGATTATAGTAGGTACCTAAGTTTTTCGTCACTAGATTTATCTGAAATCAATAAAAGCTTAATGCAAATTGTTGCTGTCATATTTTACAGTTGATAAGATATATTTATAAATCACAAATGATCTTTTAAGTTTTTTTGGTAAAATTGGCTTGAGTTAAAAAAATATTTGGTAAGTTAAAAAAACAGCATTGTTTTCGCACATTCAGTTTAAGAGCATGAAAAATGTATAACCACACCTCTCAGAAATTCACGAACATGTGCCAGAAACCACCTTTTTTGAATGGTCGAAACCAACCAATTATTCCACTCATCAATTGAGCTGAATAGCTAATAAAGCCAAATTTTTTCCTATCAACCCAGAGACACAATTAAAATGCCCAGCCCCGGCTGTCAGGAAATTCCCAAATCGAAACAAAAGCAGCCTATCCCAACCACATTTAACTCAGTTCGCCGTCGAAATGCATAAATAATTACCGGACAGCTGTCCGCCGAATAAGAGAAATCAAACCGAAAATCGATGCAAAACTTTAGACCAATAAAGCACATAATTGAAGGGTTAACGTCGCCGGCCGGAGAGGAAAAAGCACGAGCTTAACCCATTAGAGAGGTTTGCGGGATTTGGCGATGATGGGCAAAGTAATTCGGAGAGGACATCAAAAATTAATGCAAAAATAAATAATAAAATAATACACCGTTAAATAATCCGAAAACCAACACCATTAATAAACTGAGCGGCGGACGAGAAGCGAAGGACGAGGGACTCAGCGCACAGTGAAATATTGGCAAATAAAACGATTTTGACGCTGAATTTTAAAACAAGTGGCACGTAGCACAGAGTCCTGCTTTCAGGACCGCCAGTGAACCACCCCACAAAAACAAGGCACAGCGAACAGCGAGCGCCAGGACTCAAATTCAAAATCGCATTTATTATACTTACATTCCAAGTTTTCCGCCCTGCGTACGTTTGTCAAATATTTATTCTCTGGATTGGATCGCTGGATTTACTTATTAGCATGCGCATGCCGCAGCCCCAAAAAGGTCCTTTGGTGGTCCTGGTCCTCCCTTCGCTAACGAATGACAACAACAACCAGGCGAGTGGCCAGAAAGGACTCGAGTTCGGACTCGGATTCGGTGCAGGAAACGGGAAATAGGCTAAAGAGCACGTGAAAAGCAGCCAGGACATACCTGAAGTGTCGCGCTGAAGTGTCCTCCAGGCGTCTCGTCAATCGTCCTTTGCCAACTCGACTCGCACACCAAACCGAAATCAATTGCGGACGGACGGGCTAAAGGAGCTATAGCCGGAATATCTGAACGATGGGAAGTATTCGAGTATCTGGAGGGGTGGGGGCGGCCGAAGTGCCTGATGGGCGGGGCAGCAGAATGGGGGGAGTAAAAATTACCAATTAGGTAAAATGGCAAAATGAGTGAGTGTCGCAGGGAAAGAGGAAATTCGAGACCAGCTGAAGGTCGGGGGAAAATCCTGAAGCGGTGGAAGCTAGAAGGAAAAGGAATTCCACTTAGCTAAAAATAAAGTACTACAATTTTAAGAATGTTGCAATGATTAAATTCTTAAAATTTAAACAATGGCTAAAAAATATTTATTATTTAAAGTTGCTTTAATAAAAAAATTTTGGGGTATGTCAAATATCACAACGTTTTTTTTTAAATTCCGAATATATGTTAAAAATTGAAATATTTATAATGTATTTAGGTCCTAAAATGTTAAGAATTAAAGTATATTATTCATTTTTTTTCTATACTTTATATATATTATTTACCCATATTTTTATCTACCCATATTTTTACCCAAAGTACAACATAGAAATAATGATTTTCTGATATCAGAAATATATTAATAACTTTACAAATTATTTTCAGTGTGCTTTTAGATAGTATCCTCAAAATTAGACCCGCAGCTGGATGACTTCAAAAATGGTGTCGGTATTGCCGCCATTTCAGCTACCCCGAGGCTGCCCCCCGCATCAGCAAGCTACAGCCAGTCGATGCTTATTTAATTATGGAACCATCTGTGCGCGTTTGCAGGGCGCTTTGATTTTACGCTTTTTTGAACATTTTTTCTTTGTGCGACGCCTGCTTCTCGCTCCCTACCTCCCGCCCATCCCTCTTAACAATCCGCTGCACGCCTTATCCTCCTATTCGACTGGCTATATCTTTGCATTTCTTTAGGGACAGAGAGCGAGAGTTTCTCATCGCGATTTTCTCATTCGTGTTTGGTTCGTTAATTTCATTGTTTTTTGCATAATGTGCGTTGGGGAAATAAAACTGCAAAAAGTTGGAGGGGCAAGTAAAGGGAAAGGGAAATATACAAGTAAGCGATAAATTCATAAAAATGTATTCTATATAATTTCAGATTCAACCTAATTTTCAAAAGTTTTTAAAATAAAGGATATATATTTTTTAGCCAAAAGTTAGCATATGGTATTTATAGTATTTTTTGAATAAACAAAATACCAGAATTTTAGTTTTTCGAAAATGGCGACTCTCGGTTTTAAACTAAAGAAATTATATATTTTTACCGAAAATAAACATCTGGTATTTATTGTGTTTTTTATCAAACAAAATACCAATAAGAATTTTGTAAATTTACTCAATATTTAAAATCAAGTAATCTAGATTTTTTTAGGTTTAGAACTAAAAAATTATATATATTTACCGAAAGTAAACATCTGGTATTTTTACACAAAATGCAAGTGTAAATTTTATTTTTTAAAAATTTCGATTCTCCTGAATTTAAAATTCAATATCGACGAATCTAGAATACAAGATTCAACCTAATTTTTAAATTACACAAAATACCAGTAAGAACTTTAGGTTTCAAAAATGTCGATCCTCGTAAATTTACCTAAAATTCAATATTGACGTAACTAGATCCGTCTTTAATTAAAGCTGTAAGCCCGAGCTAAACTCACTTTCAGAGCCGTTCAATTACGCTTTGGCAAACACTCGGCAGACGCCATCTTCTCTTTTATTTATACGGGTGTGTATATAAATAGTACAAAATAACGTTAACGTAGCAACTTTTCAATTTATTTTCCAATCTGAACCCGCACCCCGCCGCCCCATCAGCCACTGTCCATGTCCCATTCATCAATGTCCCCGAAAGAAAACACAGTGGAAAAAAGTACAAAAACTTCGGCGATTAACGTTTTAAAATTTGCCAAACGGCGAGAAGATGAAGGGACTGAAAAATTCGCCAAACGCGAGGCGACAGGCAAATTAAATTTCCCCACTGACACCTCAATTGAATTTTTTTCTGGGCCCGGTCTTAGGCATATTTTGATATGTGCCAAGGTAAATTCGATTTCCCACAACACACCTTGATTGACACAATGGCTAAGGTAATTCTCAATCAAACGTCAATCAACGGCGCTTAAGTCGTTCGTGATTGCCCAAAGAATTCTGACATATCTGCTCTTTGGATTCCCAAAAAGGGAACCCCCAAAATTTAACTAACCAAAATGCCTGCTGTGCTGTGGTAATTTGTTAAAGCGGTTTTCCAGCGGATATCACGTGCGCATCCACATCGTTTCAAGACGATTTGACACGTTGATTGATCCGCTCATTGAGGCAAAAAATGGAAAGCCAAAGCAAAGTCCCTTTGTCCCCCAGAAACGCCCGCCGGTTCTGCGCCACCCACTTGGCTTTTTGCATGTGAGTACCCAGGAATTCCTTAGACATTAAACAAAGTAACAACTTCATGGGGCGAAGCTCTCATTAGTAGGAAGGAAACGCCCTCCTCGAGGAGCGCCCCAAATGTCTGGGGAGGAGTTTTTCGTAACTCACAAAAAAAGAAGATAAAATGATTATGAAAATTTCTTCGTAAAAAAGTCGCGTCATGTGCAAAATTATTGGGTAATTAACGTGACACAGACACAACGGCAGCGTCAACGACACAAAGCAGACGATGACTATAAAAACATTTTCAAGTCGCGGCAGATAAGCCCCGATAAGTTGGTAACGAGGTATGGGGTATGAGATGCATGTCCGGATAATTTATAGATAAAGAAAATGGAAACTTTGCATGGCAAGTGGCGGTCTCAGCTTGAAAACCATAAATTCTTATGGAGCAACAAAAAATGTTGCATACTTTATGGGGCATTTGATATAAGATTATCATATATAATGGTAATTTAACGGATTTTTTAAAGGAAAAACCATTGATATTTTTTTAAACCAGTTATAAAATTGAGATTTTATGGCTTGGCTCCAAAGAAATTTCAAAAATAAATATTATGCTTTAAAATTATACTTAATTCGCTGCGCATTTACCTATTTAATCTTACACAGAAAATAAATGTCAAAAGATCGAATTGATATATCCTGGTCAATTATATATTCTTAAAAGATCAAAAGATCATTTTTATATGAATAAAGATTGTTTATCTTATTTTTCATTACTTTTTCAAAAAATTATAATTTTGGTATAAAAAAAAAAACTGATGTAATAAAATATGATATATGATACGCTTGAATCTTCAAAACTTCTGTTGAAAATCTAAATCAAACAAACAAGATGTTAATTTGAAATTCTTTGTTGCCAGCTTTTGAGACACACACAATTAACACCTTCCGAGCATTGTAATAAATATTTGCACATCTGCCGGAGCAAAAAACTAGGTTTGCATACTTTTCCGTGTGGCTTTGGCGGCTCATTCAATCATTCAATTTTCGGGATACATTTCAGGAGGCCACAGGAGAACTTGGCCCCTGCTCATTTGATATGCGTGATAGAACTGGCTAAAAACACAACAATAAACGCCTGAATAAATTAATACACACAAAACCAGTACACAGCTGCAAAAGTGAGCAACCTTTCGGAAATGATTTGACTTTTTGGCGCAATTAAAACGGGCGAAGCACGCAAATTATATTGTATCGGGAGGAATGGCTCACGTTGTTTGGCACATTAAAACAGCGCTTTACATCGCTTGATCCGCGTGCGGTCTGCAGTTTACATTTCAATTAAAGTTACATAACCCCAACATCAAACAATGGCAACCTTTGTGGGCTTGGAATGCGGATGCAGATTCGTTAAGGTGGATGGAGGCTCCACTTTGCCGTGATTTTGGCCTGGCACAAAAGTCAACTTCATGCATATTTCATCAAGCTGCTGTGGGGAGGGGGGATGGGGATGGTGAGAGGTGTGGGATATGCGTGACACAATGTCTACCCCTCCACACCACCACCATCACTAGATCAGCCAAGTCTCTGTGACGGGCTCTTTTCAATATTTCATGAGTATTGGCCGCCATAATCAAGCCAAACCAGCCTCATTCGCATTTAAACTAGGCAACATATATTAAATATATAGAAAAATAATAAAATAATGAGGAATATAATAAACATAGATTTACGATAGAACAAATATAATAGGTTATAATTTTATAAATATAAAGGCATAAAAATATAATTTATATTTGATCAAATAAAACTGAATATTATTGGAATTAAAGTAGTTGTATATTTTTAATTTTTTATTATTTTCTTTAAGGTTCTTAATAAATAATAATAAGTCTTGGACTATGAGTTTATTTAAAAAATATTAAATTGTATAAATACTTTTTGCATACAAAATATAATTCATATTTGACCAAATAAAACTGAATATTTTTAGAATCTGTATTAAAGCATTTTTATATATTTTAGATTTTTTATTATTTTCTTGAAGGTTCTTAATTAAAATATAAATCTTGGAATTTAATTTCATTTAAAAAACATTAAATGATCTAAATAATTTAAATAACATTTTTTAATACATAATTAGGAAAATACACATTAGAAATTCCAATCAAAACTTGCAGCTTAGTGTACTCGATGAGCCAGACACACACATATGCAAATACACAACCATCGACGCAAAAGCACCGACACACAGACACACGTCGAGTTGAAGTTATTTTTGCATATATGTATACATGATTCGGTTTATTAGATTCGTACAAAGGCACACAATATGTCTGTCTGTCGATGTGTTTGTGTGTGTGGAATGCGGGTTGTACTCTGCCCTTGGCCAACAAAGGTCTCCCATTCCCCTCCAATTCCGTAAACCTCGCCGGATCCCTGGATTCCACTTGCTGTGGGTAAATTCAATTATTTGCCGCTGATATCGTCGTTTGTTTTTTGTTCGCCGCTTTTGCATTCATATTTATTGTACAGCATTTTAAATTGCTATATTTACATTGCTAATTTACACACACGAGTCCACAGACAATGCAATTGTACACACAGAATTTACAAAGCACTGAAATTCTGAAAATCAAAGTGGACAGAACAAATCGATTTTAAAACTGAATTTATCAAATCTGGTAAATCAATTAATAATTCATTTATTTATTTTTACTAATAAAATAATGTAATACTATAATATTATTAAATAATGTAATAATGTTTAATTAATCATGATAATTTAGATTGTTAAATATTACAAAAAAATGTTTTTCTAAGTGCATTTGTGCTCTGGATTTTGTGAAGCAACATTTTGCATTCGACATTCGAAAAATTGCAGAGCAATTAATTGACAAAGTTCATTTTAGGCTCCTTTTTTGGTCGAAAGAGATGCAGTTATGTGCATATTGGGAGCAAGAGGGGTAGATAAATCATTTCTGGCTGCTAAACGCGAAAATTCAATACTTAAACATTGTTCCTGGCCTGTCCGATGGTTTTTGTTTGGTTTTCCACTGTGGTCAGTTCGAGTTTGTCTCACTGAAATAGTTTGGATAATGCGTTCGCAGGCGAGTGTGTTATGGCTTGTATGTGGCATGTGACTGTCAATTGTTATGGTTTCTGCCAATTTAAATTGCCAAAGGCCTCTCTGCCCAATCCCGAAAAATTTAACGCATTTGGAAATCAATTTTTGGAATTGTTTTGGCTGCAGCTGTGTGCCTGCAATGTATTTGTCTGAAATGTGTCAAATATTTCATTTGAATGGCGTCTACAATTTAATGGGAATACAAATTAAAGAATATTTTTTAACAGAATAAGTTACAAAATGTTTTCAGTAAATAAGTATAAAATTTTAGCGAAATAAAATAAATTTTAGTAAAATAAGATAATAATTCTATATGCAATTAAAATCATATTATAATTAAATATAAATATAAATTTAAAAAATAAAATAAATTTTAGTAAAATAAGCTATAATTTGAAATACAATAAAAATCATATTATCATTAAATATTAAACATTTTTGCTAGTTAGTTAATTTCTTCAAATCACTTTTACCAATAAGATAAACATATTATAATAATTTATAATTGTTTTGATTTGTTCAATTAATTCTCAAAAATACATAAAGTCGGTATTAAAGTCACAAAATCAAAGAAATTTACCCTAAAAAGGCATGAAAAAGTATTAAAAAGAGAGCGGAACACATTGTATGCATGCCTTACCTAAAAATAAATAAAAATGTATTTTCAGCACACACATTTTGGGGCAAATAAACAAATTCCATTCATTTAACAACGAGTATAGAAATTTCGAAATTGGTTGAAAATGGCAAACAATAACAGAAACACAGACCATTAGTAACTTTTCCAGTTAGGCCAGAGCACATAACGTATACGCTGCGTTGTCAAAATAAAAAAGAGAAAGCGCTGCAACTGCAAACTGTACGTTGTACACGTTAAATTTACATAAGGCGAAAGAGTGAAAAGTTTTCAAGCCCATGGACAATGAGATGTTGCCTTCCGCTCGCTGTCGCTGTTGTCCCTTTGTTGTTGTCGTCGCCGCTAGATAATAAATGACCGGCCATTAAATTGCAATTAAAAGCTCATATGTGCGCATAAACTTTACGCCCGACCATGCCTCCGCTGTCTGCCAAAAAATTTGCCTATGGCCAAACGCCCATTAATGGAGCAGACAGGGCCGAAAGCAAAGGCAAAAGCAAGAGCAGCAGCAGCAGCATCAGAAGCCGTTGCAGCCAAAGGAGTAAGTGCCATGGCCAGGATAATAGCCCGTATAATAGTAAATTTAACAGTTGGTTGGACATTTTGCGAAGCGTCGAGCTCCAATAGTGGTCGCCTGGTAAACAAATTACGCGACCCACTCTCTGCTCTTAACACACTGCAAGAAAAAGTCGGTTCCAATTAATAAGACTCTAATTGTCTACTTAAAATAATAAACGTGACTTAATCTAAAAAGTGATTAAAAATATTATAATTATTATTTATGTCATCCAGATAAAATAATAATTATTATTTATAACATATAGATTCTTTCAAAATATTTAAATACTTTTACAATTTAAAATATATTTTTATTTTTTTATATATTTTTGAATTTATTTTAAAAAAGTCTGTAACAAAAAGTGGTTTAAGAGTCCTGGAAATGTTATATGGTGCTCAACTTTAGCTCTTCCACTTTTGGAAAGACTCACTAATTTAGCGGGAAAACAGCTAAAAATGGCAAAATTTTATAAGCCCGTAGCTTTACAAATACTAAGGCTAAAGACTCGTGTTTTACCACATATTAAAGGTATTTTGAAATACAATCCTCATCAAAATTTATGTAAATGCCATAATTTAAAAATGTATAGTTTTTTTAATTTTGTTTGGCTTTAACTTTTTTTCTTTTTAAACTAAATTAGAAAATTTTATATTAGTAATTTTTTTTATGTTAATATATTATATTTATTTTCGTCACAAATGTTGATATTAGAACTTTTATTTGTTGATGGTGCGATCGTTACTAGTTTTTTACCTCGCTTAGAGGTGCTTTTATTTGATTTTGATCAAAAAAATAATAAAGAAATTATATTAAAATCAATTATAATTTAGCAAATCCCTATCATGCTCGAGCTAATTTTGTTCTCTGTACTGGCGCAGAAAATTGGCGCACGGCATCGTTTGAAGCGGTAACTTTTCTTACATAATTGACATAACGTATACGTAATATGCAGCTGCCTAGGTAAAGCCCATGCCCACATGCAAAGTGCGCACGGCTCTCTATCTGTCTGCGTGGCGGTGTGTGTGTGCAGTCAATTAGAAAATGTGCATTGTACATAATTAAGATTTATATACACTCACACCGAGAAAGAGGAGCGCACTCACAGAACAACAGTCAATATCGAATGGATTTCGCACAGGGAAAGCGGAATGGTGAAGCACTCGAAATCCCGACAAGGGATTGAAAGTTTGGCTCGATTGATTAGGAAATACGCTGCAATATTTCTTACAAAATAAATTAAATCACAAGAACAAAAAAAATAACAATTATAATTAATCAAGAAACAAATACAAACGAAAAAATTGTCATTCTATAAAATAAAAATTCACAAACGACAAAACTAACAGATAGTTTTGAGATTAACATACAAAATAAATTTAATGAATTTATTAAGATTATTATTGACCAACTTTTTGTATTAAAATTATAAAGCCTTGTTTATTCTCCAAAACTGAAACATGTTAATTTTCCCGAGAGTATTATAATACTTTGTTCTTGCAATCGATAATGATGCAGCTCATCTCTCGACCGCTGCAACTTTAGCCAAAGTTTCATTAGAAGCAGGCGGTTTATTGGGTGGCGTGTGGAAAAAAACGCTTAGCGCGTTTTGTGGAAGCCGCCAACTGGATGCAAATTTCCATTAGCCATGCAAACGCAAAACTAGCCGCCATTTATCTGTCTAACAGAAAGCAGAAACGAGGGGGGCAATGGGGGGAAAATGGAGGATGGTAAGGGGATTCCCGGGCCTGGCAGTAGTTAAAATTTACTGCCCAGCTACCAAACGCAACAGTAGCAGTTGCAAGTCGGCAATATGCATACGCATTTCAGGCGATGCAGCAAATGACGTGAAGCGGGGGGAAAACTGGAGGGAAAACTAGGGGAGACCCGGGGAAAATGGGGCATGGGGCACACAAGAAGCCGGAAGGGGCGGCGGGTCAATTTAATGGAAATTTTTTTATTGAAAGCCAACAAAGCGCTCAATGGGCCAGCTAATGGCGTTAGTTGGCCCAAATGGGCCAAGTCGCTGGGGGACTGTGAAGTAGCTTAAAAAAGTTAAATGAAAGCCAGCTGCCACACTATCTATCTCGCTTGCGCTCTTTTCATGGCTCTCTGTATTTATTAATAACGCCTTTTGACTTTTCCTGCCTCCCAGCTGAAATGGCGAGCGACCCCTGCTAAAATTTCTTACAAATTTATGGTAAGTGCTTTAGTTTGAAACTAGCTTATGAATAATAAATGTACCATTCGATATGCAATCAGTTGAAAGTTTAATATTCAATAGTTGTCTAAGCCCTGCAAATTGAAGGAAAGCTTGTAGAGTAGTACTTAAAAAAAATTGCTGCATTACAAATTAACTTAAGTTCAAAACATGAGAAATTAATCAAAAGAAGCAAAATGAAAATAGTAAAAAAATAATTTACATTTAAGCTGGCAAATGATTTATGAACAATTAAATATGTGGACTAGAAAATAAAAAACACAACAAAATGGATTACTTAAAATATTTAAAATATAAATTAAAGCTTAAATTAGCAAGCTTATAGATTTTTGAAGATTTACCAAGAAATAAATGTAAAAATATTTTTTTACAGTGTAAGTGTAAGTAGGGTTCTGATTTTATTCAAAACAACACAGCTATCATCAGATTTTGAAATTCATTACTGGATTTTCATAACAAAAACCTAAAAATAATTCATTTGGCAATTTGTTAATTTTATAATTTCAATCCTTAATCAATCCGTAATCATTATAAGTTTTATTTTAAAACTTACACATTGTGTATATACACAATATTCATAATTTTTGAAAAAAAATATAAATAATCATTATTTCTGATCGGAAAAATTAAAACTTTAAAATAGTGATTATTGTTGATTTTTATTTTAAAACTCATAAATAAGGATATATTATTAGTTATATTTTTATTTCGAATAAATCATTATTTTATATTACCAAATTTTTAATACATTCTTATTTTAAGACTCATAAATAAATATTTATTTTCAGTTTAATTTTTTTAAATATAAATCATTTTTTATATTGCCAAATTTGTATTACATAAACATTCCGTCTTAAAATGATTTCATTTCATGTCAGAGAACTTATGATATTAATTTTCCATTAATTTGGCTTGCGTTCTCCTTTTATTTATTGTCTTTCGGTTTTATAATCTCCGTTTTAATTTCTCATTATTTTAATGCACATTCTCGGAGCTCTTTTTGCCATTATTCGGCCAGCATGGCGTATACTTAATAAGCTTGCCATCGCCATCTTACTCCGAAGTCCCCACAACCCTTTCCCTCCTCTTCCTCTTTTTATCCGCTTCAGTCTGTTTCAAATGCCGCTCATTGTTGCTGCAGTTTATTAAATATGCTTTTAGTTTCGCAACAGCCACGCCCACTTGGCTAAGTGCGGAGGCGGCGGCGGCAGCGGCGACTGGGCGACCGTATGGCAAATACTGCCAAAGGCAGTTTAGTTATTAATTTTTAATGCGTCCGCATTTCGCATAATTACGCCATGGAATGAGAATGGGTAGGGAAAAAGCTAAAATATTCTTGTGCCCGTTTTTGGCTGTAGCAAGTTATTTATTTGGCCTTTGGCGGCCAAAATTGTGCAAAAATTAAGCGCCAAGTTATTGGCTGCATTCCTTTTTCTGAGCGTTTTCCGAGTCCGCATCTTTTTTAGCCTCCCCATTATTTTTGCATGGCTAGCGGCGTGGATGCGAAAAAGGACTAAAAGCAAATTTTGTTGTTACAAAGTCAAAGGTTTTTAATAATAAAACGAGGGACAATTGGTGGGGGTATGAAAGAGGGTTAAGTGGAAAATATTGAGAAATATTGTGGGAGTAAGTATGGCCAATGATTGGCGAACATTCTAGATTGACAAATCGAAACATAACGAAAATATTTTGTATAGCAAGTAGACTAATCCATATTGCAAAATAAATTATTATTATTATTCTATATAAGAAGCTAAGAAATATTTATAAATGATATATACTTTAAATATGAAAATATTTTGTATAATAAGTATATTAATTCATATATGCAAAATAAATGATTACTTTAATTTTATTATTATTTTATTTATTATATAAGAAGCTTAGTAATATTTATGAAAAATATATAATTTAAATATTCTCTCATTTTCTTTTTTAGTTTTTATTAAATATTCTGTTAAATGTTTATTATAGGTTCCTAAAAATTTTTTTTTATATTTTGAAATAAAAAGAAACATCAAAAATTAAAATCCGAAAAACTATTTTGAAAACAATGGGAAAAAATACACCTAAATTTTTCTAAGCCTAAGACATAAAGTAGCAATGGCAAATCGGAAAACAAAAATGAAAACCATTTTGAGGGCTTTCTTTATGCAAAAGCTAGGCTTCCCTACAATGGCTCCGAAAAAATCGTATTCTGCCCAAAAAAAATAGTCCACAATTTCCATAAATCGAGCAGCAGATATAACCACCCACTTTACCCAATTTTCCCGCCAACCCACCTCCATTTTCCACCCACCAAAGGCGGTAAATGCAGCAAGAGAAGAGGAGAAGCGCGGAGGAGCAAAGGCAAAAGCCTCACCAATAACAAAAGGCAGGCAAACTGCTGTTAAACTGTTGTTTAAACGCATTGGCAGTGGGTGTGGGTGAAAGAAATGCGGTGGGTGGTGGGTGGCTGGGTTGCTGGGGGTTCCATTGTGCGAACCGCAAACTGAACCACACACACACGCACAGATATACGGGGTAGCGATCTACTGCCGCATGAATGTATTGGTATTGAAAATTCCTTTGATTTTTTGCCGCACCGTTGCAAACAGCAATTTGGCAAATCCTTTCACAATCAAAATCAACCGCAGATGAAATTTTGCCCAGAAAATTCCACAGAAACAGCATCCGCTATCCATGGTCCAACAAAAAAAAAACTTTTTAACTTATAGCAGAAAATTTCCCGACCGTGTGTGTATGCGTGTGGGCATGTAACTTTCGTATGCTCAAAAATCATTCGACGGTAAAACGCCAAATTAGCGTTAAGTGTACACATACAAAAATAATTTCCAGTTATATTATATTAAAAAAATTGCCAATATCAGGTGATTATCATTAGAAAATGTTTATTCGATTATAAGGTGTGAATTTTTTTAAAACCCCCAAAATTAAAATAATATTTTTCTGCATTAGAACGTTACAATATTTTTTAACAAAGATTAAAAATGATTTTTTAATTTATTTATATTAAAAAAATTGCCATTATCAGGATTTTTGGAAAATATTATTTTATTTTATCATTAGAAAATATTTATTCGAATATAATGTCCAAAATCCTTTTGCAAATATTTTTCTTCAGTGAGGTCCTTGCTGAAGTCCTTGTGCTGTCCCCTTTTCAGCTGCTGTTGCTGTAATTGTTGTTGCTGTTGATGTGTGCAGGTGCTTAAGCATTTTACGAGCAACTGTATTCAATTTGACTGCCAGCCTCTCGCTCTCTCGCTCTGCCGGCACATTACGCATACGCCGTGTGTTAAATGCGCTTAAAAGTCAGGCCAATAAGTTGTTGTTGCCACTGTTGTTGCTGCTGCTGCTGCTGCTCTTGTTGCCGGTAAATTGTAGTTGCTGCCACTGCTGCTGTTTGTGTAATGAAAACTTTTACAACGCCATATGCAGGCTATTAAAAAACAGCTCGCACACCCAGACGCACAAGGGAAAGTACGCCAGCGCCTTGGAATATGCAATCAAGCTCATTTATACTCATTAAGCGCTTATGTGCAGTGGTATGCGCGGAGCGAGGGAGATGGAAGAGGAGCACGCGAGACAGATGCTGTGGGCTCAGGGGCTTAATAAGGAACCCGGCTGACGGAGCGGTTTCCTTTGGGCCGCCCAAATTGGCCAGGATCCATGAATTTGCTGCAGAATAATGCAGACTTAAGCGAAAACCCAAAAACCAATCATTGGTAATTTTTAAAATAAGCAAAGGTCTCAACTTTTGAATATTTTTTAAACATTTCTGAAATCCAAATCAATTTTTAAATTTTTGTATATTTTCAAAAATGGATAACCATCTTTGCCTCGCTTTTCAGAAATAAGTAATTGCCATAATGCAGCCAAAAGAAACGGATAAATTTTGAAAAATAAAATCACAGATCATCGTCATAATCGAGTGGAATTGGACAAGCGTTGGCCTCCATTAAATCCCTTTCCGCTTGCAATCGCATTTCCTCGGTAAATATGAAATCTGGAGGTTTCAAGGCCGGCGAAGCAACTAATTCCAACTGAGGATCGCCGACCAACTGACGTAGCAAGTACACAAAGGGCCTCTCGAAATTGTAATTCGACTTGGCCGATATTTCAATGTAATGCACGTTTTTCCCCCGGTGAAATGTAATTTGCTTAGCCTTAAGCTTTCTAATGTCCACCTTGTTGCCACACAGCACGATCGGAATATGACCACAAACTCGAATCAGGTCGCGGTGCCAGTTAGCCACATTCTTGTAGGTAATCCGCGAGCTCAAATCGAACATTATGATGGCACACATACCCTCGATGTAGTAGCCATCGCGAAGGCCACCCAACTTCTCCTGACCAGCGGTGTCCCAAACATTGAAGCGAAACACTCCTCGGGTTGTGTTAAATACAAGTGGGTGCACTTCCACGCCCATTGTCGCCAGATATCTCTTCTGAAACTCCCCGGTCAGGTGTCGCTTGACAAAGGTCGTTTTTCCAGTGCCCCCATCTCCAAGAAGAACTAACTTGAAGGCGGCCACCTCCGTGTCCTTTGAATTCATCGTCGAAAAAGACTGTATATTTCTATAACTATCCGGATTTTAAGTTTTTCAGAGTAGTGGAAGTTTAAAACTTCAAATATTATATATTCAAAGTAAACTTCTATATCTAAACCTACTTCGTGCATGAAAAACTAAACCAAATGACAATATGATTTGAAATCAATTAAATTATCACAAAAATTTTGTTTTAGAAAAATATTATAAAATACATTAAAATGTATTATTTGTAATAACTGAAATATAGATTTATTATGTTAAAAATATTTAAAAAAAAAAAAAAATTTTTTAGATCCCTATTTATAACTTGGGTCTAGATACAATTTTAATTATTCAATAGAAATAAATTAATAGGTTTAATTTCATTAAGTTTTTTAAAATGTTGTACCTAATTTAAAACCGCTCCTGTCTATTAGCATTTAGTTTTTACTTTGGCCTTTGGATTCTTTTAAACTTTAGTGTCTGCTAATATGTTTCTGATGTCTTCGGTGTAGCCTGTTACCAAAAGTGGAAATTATTTGCTTTTTGACGAGGGGAGCGATGCTATTCGAGACTGAAATTGGAGTACCAAGGTTCAGGAGCCGACGACCGTGGTGGTATATACAATGTATATATGTATATTATACATATCTATATGCAGATTACTTTGCCCGGGCTGCTATTCAGTGCATGAATTTATTACACCATCCTCAGCCCCCAAAAAGGCAGCTAAGTAATTAACAAATTAAAATATGTGAGTGGGTTCGGGCAGCGGGAAAATAGATGGATACAGGGATATGGTGGAGTAAAAGCATTGCAAGATGCTGCAGGGGTTATGGGACAAACTATAAAACAAATTTGGGGGCACTGGGAAAGTCGAATAAATTATGGGAACGTAGAACATTTTCCTAAAAGCCAGATGCATAACTGTAGAATTTTATAAATATAAAATAAATAAAAACCAAAACATAACAAATACTTCAAATATTTGGTAAAATTACATTTTTTTTAAATTTGTGCGATAGAAATCTAATATTCCAACGTCAATTAATTTATTAAACTTAAACATTCAATACAAATTATAAATAAATATTTAGCTATTTTTTAATTTATTAAAATTTTAAATACAAGATCTTGTTTTTCGGGATTTAAATCTAATATTCCTTTGTCAATGAATTTAATAAACATATAATTGTAATTAAATTAATATTTTGTAAAGTGTGACTAAAGGCCCGAATCACTAACACATTTTAATTATTAAAATCTCCAACTAAAATTTAAAGGACAATTTTTATATTTTGGCTTATGTAAGAATGTTCAATTGTTCCACAAATCGCCAGAAATAAATTCCATTGATATGCAAATAATATCTGCAAATTGATCAACTTTAAGGACTTCATTCACACACACCCAAGCAACACCCTTTGCGGACTTCCGCTTGGCCTCATCAACGAACACATATTCAGTTCACAGGGCGTGTTGTCCAAAAAGCTGTCGCATCAAATGAGCATCATAAATAATTTCATTTTCATTTAGGTTTCAATCCAACCCCAAAAACCCCTTCGACCAAAGAATTTGGGTTTTAAAAGTGACACCCAACCCCCCGCCCTGAAATCCGTAAACCTATAATTTACGAGAGGCAACTGTTACACGCACAGTTTTATATATACATATGTACCTATATATATATATACAATCGCAAACAAAAGGAAATTGCATTCAACAATAGTTACAATTGCTGTGTGGGCCGAGAATGCCATAAATCATAGGCCCAGTTGTACACGAAAGCATTTGCTGGGGCGTTAATTGTAAATAAATAACATATTAAAATTTCCAGTCAATAGGTTTAAGCCGTAATTAAAAGTAATAATGCGAAGGCGAGTGTTTGTCCTTTGCCGTAGTCGTTGCCATTGCCATTGCCATTGCCGTTTCCATCGTCTTCGCCCATTTCGTCCTGAAACGCCAACAGCAGACGGTGCAAAACTTTTGGCCCCCGAAAAGGTCAATTAAACTGCATTAAGTTTAATAACTTTCAGTGCCCGAAACAGTTGTGAAGCACAGTCGATGGGAGTGGGTGAAAGGGGGCGGAGGGGGGAGGCACTCTCCTTGGCAGGACCAAACAGGATCAGCCTTGGCGAGCGGATTATGTAGAAAACAGACATACGAACGGAACAGATTGTGCGGCAGGCCACATGCAGCGTCAACAACAAACAACACCTGTTTATGGTTTTTCGTTAGCAGAAATTTTACAACTGCCAGGACGAAAAGGACGAGGGCTGTGATAGAGCACACACACACACTCTCGCCTCGCAGGGAAGTCACGTTTGTGTATGTGCGACGGCGAGGCCAAAAGTTTTCGTAGCCAACTAATTTTTCCTGTCAAATGCACAGACGACAACAAGGAAGCCCAAATAAAAAAAGGACATAAGCGAAGTCCTATCTGCGATGGCCGACATTTTAAATATCCTTGCTGGCCCTGTGCCCCCCATAAATCCTGAATAAATGCTGCATTTTATTTATAATTTATATTCTTTTAAAAAATAGTTAAAATTACTTTTAAGAAAAGAACTGTCTCAATAAATCTTGCAAAGTATATTTTTTTTTCTCATTACGTTTTTTTTCAGGAAAAAGAAAAATAAATGAACTAAGTAAATTAAATGTGGGGAGAATTCAAAGTTGGGTTGGTAAAAAATCGATGATACTATCGATAGTATCGATGCACAACAAATTATAGAAAATGGTTGAAGTTATTTTTAAGAATAGAACTGTCTCAATAAATCTCACAAACTATATTTATATTTTCATTAAAATTTTTTTACGAAAAAAAAATATTTATAAATTACGAAAAATAAATGCAAAGAGCATTCCAATTAGAGTTGGAAAAAGATCGATGGTACTATCGATAGTATCGATGGGAGTATTAATGACACATTTGAAAAACAATATGGTATATTGTGGTATATTTCTGCAACCATGACATGAACATAACCGTTTCATAAAATTTAAGAAAAATTTAAAATGTACTACATTTATATATATATATCACATGATCTCCACTATCGATGTTTTAAAAAACTTAATTCAAAGACACAAAGAAAATATTACATTTTTATAGATTTTTTAAATTACTACAATGAGTTATAAAACTGTAAATGTAATAGTAATCTTTTTGGAAAACAAAATTGTTTACAAAAAAATGTTCTAACGAATACACATATTTTTCCAGAAAAAAATTCATAAAAATAATTGCTGCAACTTTCCGGAAAAATGAATAAAACCCTCTTTCAGGGTGTGTGCCACCCAAAAGGAAGGGAACATTATAAAGCGGCGGAAGAGCAGGAAAAGGCTGGCTGGTTCGGATAGCTGGTTGGCTGGCAGGCGACGCGACGTCTTGGCGGTTCGGATTCGGTGGCTGAAGGTGAAATTAAATGTAAGCAGGATAAGGATGCGGGATAACGGGAATGGGATGCGTATTCCCCGTACGTACGATACAGTAGTATACGTATATCTGCGTGCCGGGACTGAATTTTTACCGGGGATGGGATGTCTGTTCTTCACGCTTGATTATGCGTTTGCATGCACATAAAGGCAGAAGTCAAACACGGGACAAACCTCGACCTTTTTTATTATTATTTTTTTAAACACGGATATTTACATGGTTGACTTTGACGGCAGGTGTCGGCTGGCAGTTGAGGCATTTGATGGCATTTCGAGCTGCAGATCGACGGGAATAAAAACTGCGTGCGTGCCATAAAAGTTATGGCTTTACTGGGGTCAAACTAAGGGGGCGTTTGGGAGGTTGGGAGGCTGCCATTAAAAGCCACAATGTATGCGTTATTTTTGTTACATTTATGCAGAGCCCGTTTTCGCTTTTAATTGCTTAGCTGACCTTGCTCGCCGAGTGGGTTAATGGGTTAGCCTTTTTGTCGGGGCTATCGGTTTTAATTTATCGAATGGCCGATGTAGATAATGCATAATTGCAATTTCAATTTGCCCGTTTTAATATTCAGCTAAAGATGCGGGCGCTTAAGCGGCATAATTGAATGTTGGAACAACTTTGGTAATTAGTGGATTCACATAAATGTAATCTGATTTTTTAAAGCTAAAATTAAACGAAAATCGGGGTAAATAAATGCAAAAAAGTGCCTTTCCCAAAAATATAATATTAAATATAGTTCATTTATGCGGTACATTTTTTTAAAATTATTTTATGATGTTAAAAGTAGGTAATTTAAAAACAAAAATTACTAAAAATAAATAATCTAAGTTAGTAATAATTAAAATAAATTTTAAAATTTTAAATCAAATTTCATCAATATTTTAAAGAGTTTTTGTTGATTTTAAATATTTGAAATAATAGTATAAAATGGTTTTAATATTTTTTCCTAATGTTATGTTGGATATATGAAATGTAGCTTTGATTTTTTGAAATAAAAAAATTCCTGTATTATTTCCTACTATTACTATAGTTTTTCTAATTTCCCCCCCATTTTCCTCTCGTCTTTCGCTTGGACCCTTGAACCCCGAGTTTTAAAGGTGAGCCATATCAACAGGCTCTCCATGAGTGCAATCTCTTGCCAACGGTTGCCAAGCTCTTATTTGGCTATTATTCCTTTGTTTTCGCCTCGTCTTTCTTTAATTATAAAGCTACACGAACTCGGCTCACACTCCGTTCCATACATATAAATATATATAGGTTTTTATAGCACTATAGCCAAAAAACGAGAAAAAAAAAGAAAAATAGCATGGGAGATGTAGAGGGAAAACTCATATTCCCATTGGCATCAAATTGTCTGCACGACAAGGTAACCGAGTATTAAAAATTTCAGCACCAGCAACAGAATTTTCTGACCAGCGTTCGTCCGAGATATTTTCCCACCCCGCTTTCCCCTGCCTTCGCAGCATTTCCCTAGCAACGCAAGCCGCTTAACGCAGCCAACTGCCAAATGTAAATATACTCCAACCCCAAACCGACAAAAAAATATAAAACTTTCTTAATAATACAACGAGCAGAAAAAAAAGGCCCAGAAGGAGGAGGAAACTCGGTCCAAGGCGACGGCAGACCCGCGAGGAAAATTCGCATTGTTTTCAGCTTTTCAGCGCCCAAACAACAACCGAAAGCGGAAAGCCGGGGCTCTGAAATAAGTGGGCGTGGCGTTGGGACTCGGGTTTTCCCAGAACCGGGGGACAGGCAATGGGAACTTAAAAACTTTGGCCATATCCCGCAGCTATGAACAACAGCAATCAATTTTCACATGCCGGCGAACAAATGTGCCGCACCAGGATGTCCCCCAGCTAAAAAGGGGGCAGGGGCAGGGGCGGCGGAAGGGTGGCGGAAAAGGGGTAACTGGCTGCCCAAAAGAAGTAGTTTAAAATTATAATGCCGCTCCGCGTGGGAGAGCCATCATGCTGGACCATCATCAATCCGGGCAAACACAGAAGGGCCCATGGCAGCGATGGCTCCGGAAATCACGGCATTCCAAATGGAAGTCTAATACTAATTAACTCTTTCAAGTGTAAATTAGGTCTTTGAAATTATTTTTAAACAAAATGAAGTATATAAATAATAAATATGAAAATAATTATAAAGAAATTAATTTCTGTAATATTTTATATATATTTATAACTATAGTTACATATATGTAATTATTAATTAAACACGAAAATATTATAACTCTTTATAATTTTGTATCTTTTTATGAATGAATTTATAAACAATTTAACTTGTTATTATTTGATATATTTTAATTAGGGAACTCATAAATCGTTAAAACAAAAATACAAATACATTTAAATTAGGATTTCTAGTTGAATGATATTACCAAATTTTAAGTAAACCAAGAATCCGGGTATTTATATGGTAACTAAAAAGTAAAGCGACATTGAGAAATGCTCTTAAATCAAGAACATTTGTTCATTGGAATGAGTCAATACCAACTGTTCCTAACTTTAAATCAAGAATTTGTTTCTTATTTTAGATTGTCAACTGGTGTCTTAAAATCGGGGCAGACCTCTCCTAAGGTAAAGTGGCCGAAAATTATTTAAAGTTTAAGAGCAAATATTCTTATTTTAAGAACGTTGGCTTTATTTTAAGAACGTTTGTTCCTTTTCTTTGTTTTCTTTAATGTAGAATGGTTTTCTTCCCGTGAGTGTACAGTGTACATAATATTTATTATTATATAATTAAATTAAACCCAGGTTCCCTGAAAGTCACGCTCTCATCTCAAATTGAACGAGTAGTTACTCGATATTTTGTCCCCTGGCTGTAGTTTAGCGATGATGCGCGCTGTCATATTTGCCAAGCGCTTCACATCGAATCGCAATCAGACTGGATGGATGGCTGGAACACGAATATATATACACCTCTATATCGAGTGGCGAAGGGTAGGGCGCCAAACGTTGATTAATTCCTCGTTTTTACGCCATTTTCTATTTGTCTTGTGCGGTAATTACGACAAGTCCTTGGTGGAGGATGGATGCCCAGATACCCAGATAGCCAGCCAACTTCCTGCCGCGTGGCCAAGACAAACACGAAAATTCCCGAGGAGCGGCGCAGTCCGGTGGTTCCCTGAAATTCCGTTCCGCTCTGCTCCTCCGGACAAACGGACGGAGGGACAGACTGCTTCCGGTAATTGAATCAAATGAAGCAGCATTAGTATTAGCTTCTTATGGTCGGTATCGTTCGAGAGATGCTTCCTCTGGCATAACTCTGTTTATTTTTGTAAATTAATTTTTAATTTAATGTACGTGTGGTGGGCGACGCGCTAGTTTCACGCCACGATGACTGGAGCGTCAGGAAGTGGGCGGGGCCAAAGACCCGACGCCCACCCACCCATCACCCAGTCAAGGCAAACAGCGAAAGCAAAACAAAACAAGAGTGGAAAGCCAAACACGAATAGGCATTAGAAGTGGAAGTTTGTATTCTCTAACAGGGAAATTGTTATAAAGATCGGCGATTACTTTTTTATATGTATAGGCAATCCAACGTCTTGGAAGCCAAAAGATTTTTAATTTTTAATAATTAAGGACGTACAACAAACACAAAATGTAACTATTAAAATATTAGGTTCTATAAATCGATAATAAAAGTCCCAAAGGTTTTGAAAAAAGAAATTTAACTTTAAAAATATTAAATTATATTATATTTGTAACTAATCAATAAGTCTTAAGAAATATTGAATTTTAAATCAATAACAATATTAAATTAACAGTGAATTTTGAAATATTTACGTTTTTTTGACAAAAATCTATATGTATCCCAAAATTAATTTTTTTTGTAATCAATAAAAATTATTTAACTGAAAATTATATTTAAACTAAATTATAAATTCGTAAGGTATTGAAATGCAGCTATTATTTTGTAAAAAATTTACAGCTGACCTATTAAAATGTTTAAAATATTTTTTAATTAATGAACCTGTGGATATTGTGCTATTTCTGCATTAAAAATATGCGACTTAAATATATTTCCAGAACAAATCCGTGCTCCAGTGGCTTCACCATCTGCAGATACCCTTAATTTTAAGCAGGACCCACAAAGCACCCGAAAAAATCTGCTGTGGACCAGTAGATGAAGTAAATAGTCCCTGGCCCCAGCTCCACACTCAAATATAAAGTAGGAAAAGCAGTTTTCAGCTGGTCAGCAGGCTGTCGAAAAATAAAAGTAAAACAAAGTGGGACCGCGTTGAAGGGGCGTGGTGGACTACGGTATAAAGCGAAAAGACGACGAAATACTTTTTCAAGATAAACGGAAACAAGCCAAGATGGAATTAATTTTCCGCTTTGAACAAACAAGCGGATGTAAATAAAAAAAAAAACAGTACAAAAAAATGAACCAGGAACCAGCAGCAACCTAGAGAATCCTGCGAAGACGCCGACGTCAAAGTCAAAGGAGTGGGGGAAAAGGACCTTCCGAGGGGGCGCAAAGGAAGCGAACGCAAGGGGAGTTTCACGGGGAGACGGCGGCTCAGAGGGGCGGTTAAACAGGAGCTACGATGTCTGCCAAGTTTAGCAAGTTCAGTCTGGACACGGGCTGGCCCAACGTTATGTGCTGTTAATGACTGTACAAGAAGTTTAATTGTGCTACTGCCTACACCGAAAAAAATAAATGCTTTATAATACAGGGGAAAAGAATATATTTTAACTTATTGCAGATTGCATTTGAACTTTGTAAATCTGCATAAGGCATTGTTATTATAAAGCATAATTAGTTTAAAAGTTTCAGATTTAAATATGTTCTTTAATTTTAATTTACACGTATGGATATTAAAAAAAATTAGTTATAGTATAAAAACTATGCTCTATGAAAAATTAATTTATTATTTTATTAAAAAAGTCACAATTTTATTATTCATCTAGAATGTAAACACAAACTTATACCAATGTATTTAGAAAGCGGATGGGAAAAACAGTAACTCAATAATACTAGAAAAAACAAAATTTTTTAATTTATTACAGATTTTATTTTACGTTTGTAAATCTACTTAAGGCATTATTAAATGTAAATTTCAGATTTTTAAATCTTCTTTTATTTTTATGTACACCTATTTATATTTAAAAAATTAATAATAGTAAAATAACAATGTTCTATAAACAAATAATTTATTATTTACTTAATAAGTTAAATATTCAACTAATATCTAAACTCAAATTTATCCCAGTGTAGTTAGAAAAATTTGGGGAAAAACAAAGAAAAAAAATATTTTTTAATTTTTTACAGATTTTAGATTGTAAATCTACTTTCAGATTTTTAAATGTTCCTTTATTTTATTGTACACTTTTATATATTTAAACCATTAGTAATAGTAAAAAATAAGTTATTATTTATTTAATAAGACAAATTTCAGCTAATATCTGAACTAAAATTTATCCCAGTGTAACTAGAAAACTGTGGGGAAAAACAAGGATGCGGTGTGGGGCGGATGGTTGGTGGCTCCCAGATGGTCGTGTGGTAATGCTCCACACACGCATATTGACAAATTGCAATTTAAATAGACAGCAATAAGTTAAACAGACGCACACACTCAACGCATTAACATTGGGCGGATATTGGGGGGAGTGAGGTGGTGGGGAGGCAGCCAAAAACACGCCACGTCTAATTAGTTTAGCATGGTGCTCGGGGAGGTCAGGGGGCATCAATCGGCCGAGATGCTAGAGATGAGCAATAATTAGACAAAAAGTTAATGCGATGAGGGAATTACAATGCATTTAGCCATGCGTGGAGGACAAAAACATGGGACACAAATTGGGGAGCAATGTCCAGGATAAATTATGAATTATATTAAAGTAAATTTAATATTAAATATATTTTGTAAGTTAAATATACATATTTACCTTAATTTATTATGTTTAAAATATAATTTTGTTGACATCATTTTTTAACAAATTTTTTTATTGGTATTGAGTTTGAAATGATTTTTTTATGACAAAGAAAATCTAATTTAATTTACCATTCTAAAGGCACTGTAATAAGGAATTTTATTTTAATATATTTAAATTTTAAAAACCTAATATGTTTATTAAAATGGTGTACTAATCAGAAACTTTGTTGATTTAGAGCATACTTTCAGGTTTAACTAGAGATTTCCTTGGCATCCCTTAATAACTCCCATCTTTGGATCACATCTCATTTCCCATCATCCATTAAACCCCGCCCAACAGACGACAGTACATCCAGCGACTAAATACATTAAGGCATTTTTACGGCTAGCCCACCGTTTCCCCTCGTTTTTGGCACAATAGTTGCCATTTTGTCGAACTAGGATATCTGAATCTGAGATGCTTTTCATTGTGGTTGTTGTTGTTTGTGTGTAGCAAATATTGATGGAAACATTTACGCACACACGCACACAATTAAACACGTTTACACACGCTGATAAACAGCAGGCACACACACACACACTTAAATAGAGATGAATAGAGGGTAAGTAGTAATTGATGAGTTTCCGTTTATGGGAACATCAATCATACGCACTGTATGCCAACGCTATGCAACCAGGTTAAACAAATAACTCTATAACAACCATCCAGTCGTACTTTTCACGTCTGCATTTATTTTCCAAAGAATTGTCAAAATCTATCTAGATTCTAGACTATATACACGGTTGTATACTGTATATGCAAATCTCAAGTTTCGGAATTCCTTATGGAAGGTACAGTTTTTGTTGTTTCAATGGGATTGGCTTTCGTGGCCTCCGGTAGACTCTGCCTCTTCGTCCAGCAGAGAATATTCACCCAAATCAGACCGCAAACACCCATATAGATAACTCGGAATCGGGGCGCCACCAGGGAGAAGTTCAAGGCCTGGGCGGGCAACCAGAAAATGCAGGAGCGCACGAAAGTCGGCACGAACTTCTCGCGCAATTCCAGGAAAGTATCCTCAGAGCCCTCCATCATAGACATCCCTGGAAAGAAAACATTTACCTTTACCTTTAACGCTTGCACTAGCAATACTGTTAGTTTCTATTGTTGATAGATTTGAAAATACAAATGGTTTTATCAGAATAAATTACCTTTAAAATTTTTAAAATCATTTTGAATTGAATATTTTAATTATATTTTTAATTTTAAAATTAAATTGGTTAAAAAATTATATGTCTTTTTATTTTTATAATATATACCTAATAATACTTTTTTAGCTTTTGCTTTAACTTTTTTTAGCTATATCTTTTTTTAATGCCTGTTTGAAAAAATTTAATAGGAGTACAATTTTATTTTTAGACCTGTATATTATATATATATAAAATTTTAAATTTAACTATATTTTTTTTAATATATATAAAATTAAAATAAAGTTCATCCTCAACAGATATTAAAACTTACCTGCATAAAAAACAGTCAGTAGATAAGGCGTTAAAACAAACTGATCCAGTACCAATTTTTTTACTATTACGACTTTGGTAGTGCCTGGAAGGACGCGATCTAGCCATTTATACCTTAGAAATGTATTTAATGGTATTGTTAAACATATTTTCATTAATAACATTGAAGATCATACGAAAAATGCAGAAGCAGGCAGGTCAAGAAAGAATGTTTATAGTAAATAGGGTGCTTTGGAGGATAATTGTGTGGTGTTTTTAAAATGTTAAAAATGTTTTTGTGTATTAGTGTTAAATTTATGGCGTATATTTTTGTGTGTTAGTGTTAAATATACGTATATTGTTTTCCTGTTGATTTGGTGTATATACATTTGTGTTTTTCGGTGTAACTGTGTTTATATTTCCTTGTGTTCTTCCTGTTTTTATTTGTTTGTGTTTGTAATCGTGATCCTTTTTAGTTGATTTCCGCCATTCTTCATCATTCTAAACTTACATTGCATATTATTTTTAATGGTCGTGCACATATGCCTCATTTCACAGTGCGTAGCGTGCTTTCTCGATAGCTTTTCCCTCAAACAGGAAAAGCTGTGTGCTCTGGTGGCTGTAGGTGCTTTCTAAAGAGAAAGTGTTAAGAGAAAGTGAGTGGCGAAGAGATGCTTTCGAATTGCGACACGTGCTCATGGAGCTTTTACGGAATCGTAAACAAATTGATAAAAGTCAAAAACAACAACAGAAGCGTACGGCGAAGCAAATTGAGGAAATAAAAAGAATGGTTAAATGGTGATGGTGAGCATGTAAGTGTGAGTAAATTGACTGGTCCACCGATATGTGAGTGTGGATACACATCTGTGGTCAAGAAATTAGCTCCGATAATCATTTTCTTAAATCTGGGATTCTGCTTATAAATTGTTTGTCTTAAAATAATCGAAATGTTTAATACCGAGTATAAACATTTGGGTTTAAAGGTACTTAACATTTAAAATATTTATAAAGCTTTCTAAAAAGTGTTAATTAATCAAATTTTGGTACATTTCTTACGAGATTTTCTTAAAATTAACCTACAAAATTAAATCATCATCATCAACTTGATCATTTTCGCACTTGACTTGATAGTTTTCACATTTACTTTTTTAAATATTTTTTATTTAAATACCTACATTTATAAGACAATGCAGAGTTGATAGATATTATTTCTTAAAACATTATACAAAAACATTATAAAAAAAAGAAATATATTTAAAATCAATAGCATTAATCAGGTAAGCCGAAACTAATTCAGAGCTATCATCTTGACCACCGCTGTTTTTACATACAAATAAAAGTAAATATGTAGTTATGTACAGATTTATTATCTGGTGGGCACGAACCAAAAGTAGAGTGTTGGGGCATATACCGCGGTGCCCATCACAGCATATCTCCCTATTGTTGCATAATCGATATCCTCGCGCTCGGCCGCCGGCTACAAGGCACATAAATCTGATTAGAAATCGCCAGATGTACCCCTCGGATATATAGATCCTCTTCCAATATCCCATCCCCTACTATAATATAAGATAATAAAACTTACGGCCAGCCAGCGCTTGGATACGAATTGCTGGGAATACTCTGCGCCCACATACAGACTCCCATAAATGGCGCTATTGGTCACGAATGGATATCGACGGAATAAAGTACGGACTCCCGAAACTAAACGAGCCATTATCTTCCTGTTGTTGCTTAAATTCTATTAATTTTTTGTCTAAAAACTTTTTTATAAATATTTATTTTGGAAGCGGCCAGCCGCCAACGGTGACGGAGCTTTACTGAGGAAAAATTCCAAACTATGGCTCAGCTGTTACAAAAGACAATCAGTGAGCAACAGAGAACCGAACCGAGATAAAAAGAGAAAGAGGCCCCTTTCTAAGAGAAATATAAAAGTTCACATTTCTGGATTGCAGGTAGAATCTTTTGTTTGTTTAGAAAAAGCTCAAAAGTGCAACTATCTTATAAGCAATATCTCTATTGGACTTATCAGCCCATATATGTATGTAGATAAGATTTACTTTAAACAAAGATTAATAAGAAAAGTAATATTAAATAAAAAGCCAATTAAATATATGAAAATATAATTAGAAAAACTAACGTTTTTTTGAAGAAATCGTTTTTAAGATTGAACCTCAACCCTATTTGGTTGTATTTTATTTAAAAAAAAAAACAAAAATAATAAATATGTTAGAACCTTCCTGAAAGCATAGATATTTAAAAAAAAAATTTTAGTATGAAACATTGTTTATTTAAATGGAAAAAAAACCTTTTTTTTATAATAATAAAGTTTTACCTATTAAAAATACGATTCTCATTCTACATTTGTTCAAGGAATAAAATAAAACCGAGACCAGAATTTCTTCGCTACCAGTTGCAAATTTACCGTAATCAAATTTAAAATACAAGGTCCTCAGTCCGCAAGCTTAATCAAGGCTTCATGCAAGCCTCTATGTCGGAAAAAAATAAAACTGTGGGAAAACAACAAAACTTTAGCCCATAAAAATGCAATAAGTGTATCAAGTCCTGGAAACCCTTTTTGGCTAATGGCAATTTACGCACGACTAACAAACACCAGAGGAAAACCGGCAAGTGTGCTGGGGAAAGTCGGTAGAGAGCCTGCAAGCCATATGCGAAGTAACGAAATCGGAGGCGGAGAAACGACAACTTTGATTGAGTGCCGGGGAAACTGAAGGCAAAGGTGTTAAAACTGAAACCAATTTAAAAAGTTGTACGAAACCATATGGAAAGTGAGCCTGGGAAGAACCAACTTTCAGGTAGCTGTGTGTGTGTACTCAAAAAAATCACAGAACATTTGTTGGTTCAAACAAAAAAAGCCTTAAAAAAATTGTTGCCAAATATCCATTTTAATTATTTTAAAATAAATATAGGGAATCAATGAAAAAATTTAAATATTTCACAATAAATTAAGTGTACAAATAATATAAAAAATTTTTAAAATAATAATACATTTATTAAAAATAATCATTATTTTATGTTAACTTTTGTTTTAGTGCACAGAAAAAAGACGATATGAAATAAGATCAATTTATCTTTGTTTCATATTAATAAAAAACCGATATGATTAATGTCAAATTTATGATGTAAACATATTTTTATATTGTATCATATCAAATTTAGTATTTTTCAAACAAATAATAACAAATGAGTTAAACATTATATTTATTCATATCAAAATGATATGGATGACTTGAATTTAAAAAAAAAATAAAGTTTATTTATTTATTTATTTATTCGCCAAAGGATTAATCCTTATCTGGCTAGGTTATAAACTTAAATCTAAGACTACGAACTACATAGAAAAGTTGACCAGCACGTATCAATCTGATTTTTTGTCAAATTTTTTTTCTGTGTGTACACACAAGTAGGCAGTCAATTACTGACAAACAACCCAAGCACACAGCGCAGCACACACCTGAATATTTTCAGTGCCAGGTGACAAGACATCGACGAAGACAGCGACACGAACTGGAAAAGGATGAACCTGACTGCCATCCTGAGGAGTGTAAGCAGCAGTCTAGGCCTCGGGGTAGCCACAACGAAAAAGGACGTGTATCCTCCACTGTCCACTTCCCATCAGAATCCCTCCTTGGGCTCTAGTTCCACTTCGAGCTTCTCTTCCAAGAACTCTAGTCCTGAACCTGCTTCCAGTCTCCTGATTCCCTCGGAGGACGAAGAGGAGCCCACTCCCGGCGAAGAACGTTTGGCTGCGGTAGTGGCAAACCTGAGCAAAAGTCAGAGTCCCTACCAACAAACCATTCAACACATCCAGCGGCTGGTGGACGAGCTGGAGCAAACAATTCACGAGGATCGTCAGCAGGAGTTCAAGCTACGAATGGCGCTGGAACAGCAAACGGAACAAGTTCAGCAATTGGCATTTTCCCTGGATAAGGAGAAGCAGCGAAACGGGCGACTGGCACAGCTGATCCGAGGAATCGATACCGCCAGTTCCGGGGAGAGCGATCCGGAGGAGAAAGTCATTAGCGGATCTCATAGGAATGTGAAGTCCATCGGAGACCTGTACGAGTCCATCAGTCCCCTGCTCATGCAACAGCGGTGAGTTTTGATGATAAGAAATCGAATTAATATCGAAAATATATTTAAATTATTTTGTAATGATTAATTACAATTATTACAATATATTTAAATTTATTATACCCTTGCGAGGGTATTATAATTTCAGTCACAAGTTTGCAACGCAGTGAAGGAGACGTTTCCGACACCACAAAGTAGTATAAACGTGTCGATCTAGCCATGTCCGTTTGTCCGTCTGTCTGTCCGTTTGTCCGTCCGTTCGTTTCTACGCAAACTTGTCTCTCAGTTTCAGCTATCGGGCTGAAGCTTTTTCAAAGATTTTCTTTTTATTGCAGGTAGTATATAAGTCGGAACTAGCCGGATCGAACAACTATATCTTATAGTTGTCATAGAAAAATTCAAAAAAACCTTGAGGAAAAAATGATAGATTCGGTGTTTTTTGACATATTACCTATTGCTCTTGGGAATATCATCTTTTAAATTGTTCTGAATTTCGAATTAAATTTTAGAAAAATCGGACGACTATATCATATAGCTCCCATAACATTCAGATTTCAATTAAATTTATTAATATTTGAATCTTATTTTTTTTAAGAAATCATTTTTAATAATCTTCAATATTAGTTTTTTTTTTAAATAATTCAAACTATAACCTGCAGCTACGATGAACTCTCGATCTCCCATCGTCAGAGTCGCCGGCAGTTGGCAAAGAAGGAGAAAGCTCTCAAGATCTTGAAATGCGAGAAGGAACAGTTGCACTCAAAGTATGACGAGCTATTAGATGAATATCGTTCTGAACAGCGCCGCTTTGAGATGCTGTGTACTCGATACATCCAGACGCAGATGAAGAAGAAGCAGCAAATCTACAACCTGAAGAATACACTTGGTCAAGCCAGTGACTGCATCTACCACGCCCAGGTGGCCATCGCCGAGTGTTGTCAACAGGGGAGCAGGTCGCCCATTTCCCCAGAGAACCTGCTCAGCTTTAAAACGAATTTTGATTGCTTCATGGATGCCCTTAAGAACTGCTGCTGCATGCGAAAAGTCCACGAGCTTCAGCAACAACAGCTCGAGAAACAAATGGAGCAAAAGACACAGAGGGATGATGAAGTAACCCCGAAGGCCAAGGAACCCTCCATCGCCAGTGGCGAAACCTACGTTCAGGGTTGATCCTCTAGTCTCGGACCGCTACATCCGTCGTCACAGAAGTAGAACTCGTTAAAGCTTTTCTTTTAGTTACTTCTTAACGTTAGGTTCATTGTAAATTTTTTACCTAATTGAAAATTGCTTCATTTAGCAAATGAAAAGTGAAAAAAAAAACCAAAAAAAAACTTAAATATAAAAATAAATCAAAACCATTTCTTTGATTTTTCACCCAACCTGTAGGGAAACAATTGAGGGGGTTAGGGTCTTTGGCATCAAAAAATCAACAAATTTTGAGATTTTTTCCATAAAAACTGGTTATATGGATTTAATTCAAATCTTTTGCATATTATTAAGAGTCTTTTAAATAACATTTACTAATTTTTAAAGCCGTTACTATCGGCTAATATATCGGTGGCAAAGCGATTACTGGAACACTATGTATAAAAAAGGCTTTTTTCGGTGTTCACTGTACCTCCACCAAAAATTATCGGATTTCTCTTAATTTTTTAATTTTTACGAAT